>JAPYXD010000143.1:1351695-2703390 GCA_030998225.1 Diplolepis rosae | reverse complement strand
AAAAGAGTCACAAGTATGTTTTTTAACTCTGTTTCATTTAAACACCTTAGTCCTTACAGCTAGATTAACTGAGTAGAAATGATTAAAATTTTTAGTAAAACTTAAAAAATTTGATTAGTCGGTCCGTTTTGTAGCCAGGACTATTTTCATGCATTCCCACATTGTACCGATTTTATAATAGAAGTTACCAATACGTTTTTCTAAAACTTACTAATTGCATTGATTGCTATTATTATTTTTCCAGTTTAGTTATTATAAAAATATATATTTTTCCGACATAACAGAGAATCGTTGTATTAAAAACTATTCCAATATCTTAATTAGAAACTGATGAATTTTTTCATCTGCACATGATTAAAATAGTAATTCCGACTTTGAAAAAAATGTTCAATTTATCATTCAATTTATTTTATTTCGGTTAAAGTCGATAGAAACTTTCTTAGGTCAAAATTGTTTAGGAGAAAAACCTTTTTAATTACTATTTTTCAAAATGTAACAAAGGATGATAATTGTTGAAATGTTTTTCATCATAAACTGCACAACAGTTTGAAATTATACTTTAAAATCACCATGATTTAATTCTTCTCATTTTGATGAAAAACAGAAGCAAAATTTAAAAAAATCAATGTTTATAACGATTTCAAAACGATTCAGAATAGTTCATAAGCAGGTCTAATTAGTGCAAGTCATGTTTACACACGAACTATTGCATATGGAAATAAAATATTTACATTTCTCAAGCTAAATGAATTTGATCAATTTTACAAAAAATAATTAGTCGCATTCTTAGTTCCATGGACTTTTGAGCATTGGTAAGTTTTACAAAATTTTTGGTACTGCTTACTAAAAATATAGGTATAGTTGTGACCTTTTAGTCAACACAACTAATAGGATTTCTCTCAGTGTAGTGTACGTTTAAAGTTCAAGTGTAATTAAATTCAAATGCACTACATATTTCAAATTTTTAGTGAATTTCACAATGTTTCCCACAAAACGGTATCTGAATGAGGTCACATGGTTTAATTATGCTCCACAATAATCCACCATTGTGAGATGAAAGGAATAAATTTGTGCCATCATGATAGTGAGACGGAAGTCAGTTTTCAAGTTTTAAATCGAGGACTGATATATCAGTAATAATACATCGATTTTCGAGCACCTTATAGGTATTGTAGAATGCACCTTGGGGACTGAAAGATATCTTTATCTGTAATCATGAACACGTCCGTACAATTATTCATCTAGACTCACTCGTGCTTCTCTTTCTCCTCATACTTTCATACTTCTCTTAATCCTCTGCCATCGTTTTCATTTCCATTCTCTGAAACACATTGAGAGAAAAAGACTTCATCATAGTTATCAACACAATTATATCCTTTAAGAATACACGTGAGAACTTTTCTTTAACAAAATATTGACTGTACTTGATTTATGAAAAAGGGTAATCACCACGTGAATATATTGCATATTTTTATTTTATGTGTTGATGGCTCCTTTTTTAGAAGAGAGATCCGGCATAAAAATTAATCTTTGCTATGTATAGCGCATGTTTTCTGACACCCTCGTAACGCCTAATTACAGTGGTTAATGCTTTCGACTCTTTTCTATTTAAATCAGCTATGATTGTATCCTCAATTCTTTTCTATTCAAATTAGCAAGTTTCAAATATACTTAGTCTCAGGTGTGAATTCTGGCACGACTTGCTGTTCATCGAATGTGGGACCGTCCATTTCAAAGACAGCCCACGTGTTTATCTACCATCATTTTTTATTGAGTAATTGTAATCATGTGGTATAACGATGTCTTAGTTCTGATGTAGCCTTATTTATCAAATAACATACGCAAGTCATGCTACCAAGACATTATTAGGTTGCGGCAAAATCATATAAAAGAATTTCGTATTCGAGATTTCTTTGTAGTAAATTGATTAGTTCCTAATAAATTCAGTTTTAATCCACCCAAGCTTAATTTTTTCTAGATAGTCTTTATTAAAGTCCTATTCATTTCACTTGTAATCACTTTAAATTAACTTTCGAGTAATTTTTCCTTTTTTTGTCTCAATAATTCCCTTGATTAATCTTTAATAATTTTCTAGCTCTTTATTTATTTCGTTTTATTTAATTATTCCACTTTTTATGATTTTTATTTTATTCATTTTATTCATTTCTCTACTATGATTTAATCTTATTATTTCTGTACTTGTACGTCTCTATTGCAGTAGAAGAATTTATTCTGATTATAAGTTCTCTAAAAACCTATATATGGGTTTATGTGTTTCCTTTTCCATTATACTCGTATTCTTTCGAATATTGATCAACTACACCGAATGCTAAGCTAAAGTCAACTTTTTCCTTTTCTCATGTACCAGTTCGCTTCTTCCAAATGAATATAAATGGTGCTTTTCGAATTATCTTTTCTGGCTTTTCTTGCTTTTTAAGAAATTACTTTTTTAATCACTTTATCGTACAAAAAACATATGTTTGGAGTTAAGTTGCAAACTATAGTTCTGCCGACCTAAGTAAAAGAACCGATAACTGACATTTTTGACGAAAATGAATTTCTTATATCATTAGAATCTTAAAGAAATGCTGCATTTAACTGCGCTTGAAATTTTGAAAAAACGCATTAGTTTGTTTATAACAGCAATGCAAAGAACAAAAAGACCAACTGAATAAAAAATCATATTCGAGAAAAAAACGTTAATTAACACAAATTTTGGAAACGCTCGTAAATACGTCACAGTTAAAGATTTAGGAGAGCTCTTTCATAGGAAATATTTCAGGACGTGAGCTACTTTACAAATATGGACGTTTCTTAATAAAAATAGTTTTTGGCCTTTTTCTCAGTTTCAATCGAAATGCAGTTAACGGTTCTTTTATTTTGAATGGCAGTTAATCCAGCCAATAGGGATATTGTCTAGGGATTTTCGGGGTGAGTGGAATTTCTTAATTCCATTGCTTAGAGTGTCATTAGAAAAGCTTTAAACTAATTTTCCGTATCCCCACACCCTGCCCTTCAGCCGCCATCTTGAAAAAAGGGGTGATTTTTTATTTTCCGTTTATCCCGTTATTGGTCAATTTTTACAAAAAACTACACGATATCATTTTTTTTAGGAAAAAATACGGTTTACATTTATTGTCATAACCTTTTTTTTCGTCTTGTTATTATTTTTGAGTTTATTGGTGATGATAGCCAAAAATTTGGGGGGTGAGTTGCTTAAAGCGGGGACAGCGCGAGAAGGGTTGCCTTTTTAACAAAATTCATATGATACTTTTTGTAGAGGACTACTCAAGCTACAAAACACGTTTTATAACATTTATCGCAACATGAATATTAATGAATGTACAGTGCCCCAAACACACTCAAGTCACATACTGTACATCCCCTAAATAAGCAAAGTAAGTAGTTTTTGGGGTAAAAAGTATTTTTTTATGATAGTTTTTTCTCTAATAATTTTTTATAATCGTTTTATTATAATATGGACTACATTGATCTGTCAAACTGTTCATATTAGACGAATTTTGTCGAAAAGGCAACCCTTCTCGCGCTGTCCCCGCTTTAAGCAAATCATCTCCTAAATTTTTGGCTATCATCGTCAATAAACTTGAAAATAATAACGATATGAAAAAAATGTAGACCGTATTTTTTCCTATAAAAATGATATCGTGTATCTTTTTGTAAAAATTGACCGTTAACGAGATAAACGGTAAATAAAAAATCACCCCTTTTTTCAAGATGGTGCCTGAAGGGCAGGGTGTGGGAATACGGAAATTTAGTTTTAAGCCTTTCTTAAAACTCAAAAGAGGTGTTTTTATTTCTTCAAATAGAGACAAATCCTAAGGGTACGTAATTGTAACCAGCTGAAAGATCAATTCATGATCTTGTGGTTACAGGTGAGTGGACGGACAACAGACATAGGGTTCGTTATCGATATACAGCTGGCTCGGTATTATTTCTCAGGTAAGAAGAGAGTGTCAGATGAAGAAACGATGGATCGACAGATAAACGTAAAGGTTAAGCGACGTACAAAAGTACAAAGTTCAAGTTCGTCTGTCACAGTTGCATGTACACTCTTAACCTTGTCGAAATACTTCGCGAATTTTTTCGTTGTTCACCATTTACTGAGCAGTCAAATATACACTCGTGCCGCGCACCTAGCGCTCAGTATGCTGAGCATAAAATCATTGTTATGGTCGCAATAAACAGCCACGAATGCACGCATGCAACATTCCTCTGGGATGCAGATAGTGTTGAGTTTTTTTTCTCTTCTGTATATTTTATCCGATTTTTATCATTCCTTACTGTCTTTTTTTTTTTACAATATGTGCGTTATAGCTAGGTTATTCTCGGCATAAATGAGATTAATTGTATTATAAAATACCTCTATTGAATTAATAATGTCAGACTTTAATGCACTTTACCAAGAAAATTCAATTATTCGATTTGATCAAAATAGGTAAGCATTCAGTTTTCTGAGAGACTGAGCTGCGCCAAGTTATATGTTATAAAGTGCATTGATATCACGAAGACTTTTTTTATAGCAATATATGTTTTATTTTATAATGATAATTCTAAAAAATATTAGGAATCTAGGGAAAATCGAGGTGCAATGGCATTTATTCCTAGCGGACTGGAAATTTTTCGCAGTAATATACTAAGGATTCGAAAAAGGATATGAAACTTTGGTATAAGTTATAGTAAAAATTTGATATAATCTATAGTAAATTATCATATATTGCTTCTAAAGTTCAGTATTTCGCTGGGGAAAATTCTCAGTATGACATGTTTTAGGCAAATTTAGGCAATTTAGGCAAAAAAATGCTTAAAATCAGAGGAGAAATTACCATACTCAATGGGAATGCCAAGACAACGTATATTTACAGTAAATTTTACCAAAAGTATGGGAAAAAATACGCCAAGTAAAGATTACTTTATCGACAATCAAATTTTATGAGTGTTAAATGAGTTTTACCTTCAATACAATCTATTTTGCCATTAGAGCTATGAGAAATTCCCATACTGAACGGGAAAATGCACTGAACTGTTTAGCAATATCATCATGCTGACATGTAATTTCTCACATTCATTTTGAATAGAACAAAAATAAATTTTCTGTCTCATTCATGGTAGCTTTTTTGTTAACATTTTACCTGATAAATTTTCAATTACAGTGATTGCTACTATACGATGTATTCAATGAACTTAACATCCTAACCTATACAGATACATATGACGCACAAATTTCTTAATCTAACGCATTCAATTATACAAAGTATCACACCCTATACGATCGCTACATGTTAAATTTGTAAAATTATATATAAGCTACACAATTCAATTTAAAGCGCTTGTGAGAAGATTGTGTGCGACTCTAAATGATTAATTTCCGTTTTTAAAAGGTTGTCGATTCACATATGTTTTTCTTTTGCGCGTAAAATTAAACAATCTCGAACGTAAAGCCGTTTTTCCCATACAAGGCGGCAAAATGCTCCCAAGTGTAACGTAAACTTTAAAACCTTTCACAGAAAATAAGAATACTTATTATTTTTACCATACACATAGAAATTTTTTTAGGGAAGAGTAGCATAAATTCTTAAAATTGAGTGAAAATAATAAAAGCGACTGTGAATTAAGGATACTTTTAACGTTTGTCTTGCGATTCGTGGCAAGTATGGTAATTTTTTCCGTGTTTTAAAATGAACAAACATTATTAAAATATTAAATATTTTTGATGTTCTTAGTTGGCTTTAGGGTTCAGAAAAAATGTAACACAAAGTTTCATATTTTCCACCTTTTCGACTCAGATTGGAATCCTCATCAGTGAGAATTTATTTCTTTATAAAATACAAAAGGAAGAAACTTTAAGAAATTTCCCGTGTGACGGATAAACAATTTAGTAAAAAATGATATAGAAGAATTGCACGTGTGAAACTACAAAATTGGTCTAAATAGCTAAATTTACAGAATAAAAACTGTACAAAAATATTTTTTCTATAAAACTACAAAGGGAAGAAACTTAAAAAAATTGCCCGTGTGACGGATAAACGTAAAAAATGATATAGAAGAATTGCACGTGTGAAATTATAAAATTGGTCTAATTAGCTAAATTTACAGAATAAAAACTGTACAAAAATATATTTGTTATAAAAGTACAAAAGAAAGAAACTTAAAAAATTGCACAAGTGACGGATAAAATATATAAACATGTGTATTAAAATTCAAATAAAAGTTTGTATTTTTTAAGATAAAAGTATTTTAAATTTAATATACGTGTTACTGAAAAAAAACTTCCATTACATGTAATGAAAGTTTAATACAGAAATTTCTAAGTGTATAAGAAACATTATCAGGATGTTTAGGGTACTGGAAATTCTGAAACGGTTCTTGAATTTTTATTCTTCTTGACACAAATTCTTCAAGCATCTTGGGTTTTTTATTTTTCAAGCTTATTTTAATATCCTTTTTTCATTGTCAGATTCTCTAATTTACCATCGTTTCAAGATTTGTCAACTGGTCGTGAAACATATGCATAGACTTGTACACGATGATGAGTTTACCCAGCTGGTCTTATAGGTGCTAGGTTACTCTACAATATACATCCACAAGCTATTCAGAGGATACACTATCGAGTATAGACTGTGTAACTGTGTAACCGTACAGGATATACACGTGTATACACAATGCCTTTGTATGTAGTACAGAAAGCTTATTGGCGAACCAAGCCTCTGCTCGGGGCATTACCAATGGGACAATCTTTCTCTTCAAAAGCATACTTCAGGAGCACTAATCGCACCGTTTACAGTTGTTGGGTCTTTTCTAAGATATATCATGACGTTGATGATGCCTCGTTTCAATAAGTTCGATTTTTAAGTGCTATCAAGAAAATATCGATTTTTAATCAGTTTGTTTGGTACTCTTCAAGCTTTTAAAGTGAATTATTGCTCTCTCAATTTCATAACCTCCTATAAAATATTCTAAACTTGCAAATTGAAATTGTAGATTTCATTATAAAAAAATTGTTTTAAAATTTTACCTAGACACGTTCCGAATAAGCATTTATCTAGTAACGTTTTATACATGATTCTCTAGAAATATTGCTTGATAAATGCAAAGTTTTAAAAGACTAAACAGTTCGAAAAGCAGTCATACTTCCAGACGCCGTTTTCTGAATACTTCCTGGCTGTATTTCATACAATGACAAGTGAATGAAGTTTCAAGTGTACTCGAAAGAAAAGTGGAAGTCTTCTGTTCTCGTTTGCAGAAAAATTTTCCGCGTTCCTTTCTCGATATTGACAGTACCTACACTGTTAGAAATTTCTGTATTGAACTTCTATTACATATAATGGAAGTTTTTTTCAGTAACGCATATTAAATTTCAAATATTTTCATCTTAAAAAATACAAAATTTTCTTTGAATTTTGATAATGTTTGTTAATTTTAATATATTTTTATTGAACATTTATTAAATTTAATATGAATGTATATTAATGTTTCAAAATATACAAACATATTTATTTTCATTTACCACTTGTGTACGATTTATGAAAATTGGGTACTTTTGACCATAACAAACTTTATAGTAAACAAGACTTAATAACTAAACTCAATATAATACATTTTTATTTTTTCATTTTTAAGGATAATTTAATTTATTAATTTAGCTAATATTTTTATAAACTTATTTTACCAATTCATATTCTATTATAATTGTATTTGGTTGGTGCAAAGTAGTGTAGTCCTATCAATTATTTTTTAGCAATAAACTCTAGAATTCGGTACTAATAATTTCGGTGTATTACCATCTGTTTACAACAATTATTACTGTTGATGAAAAATGTAATGAGCAAAAGCAAAATTCTACATATTTTTTTACAGAAAAAACATTATATTGTTAGAAATTTCTGTATTAAACTTCCATTACATGTTCTGGAAGTTTTTTTCAGTAACGCGTATATTAAGTTACAAATATTTTCATCTTAAAAAATACAAACTTTTATTTGAATTTTAATACACATATGTATATATTTTAATGATGTTTGTTAATTCAAAATATTTTGATTGAAAAGTTATTAAATTTAATATGAATGTATATTAAAGTCTATTAAAATTATAAGATTTTTAACACTGCATGTTCGCATTGAAAGATTTTCAAAGTACTACTTTGAAACTAATTGAGCTCTAGGAAGTATTGGAACTATCAACGTATTTATTTACTTTTTCAAGCAATGCTTTTAGTTTCTGCAATAAAAAATAGCAACACGAAGAATAAGAACAATAGGTCTCAAAGTATCAACACCTACAGCAATCAAGTTTCTGATAGTAAATAATTGATTTTTTCGTATTCGAGTTCTATCTAATATTTAATCAGGATAATATGCCTTTTTCGATCAATAATAATAGGAAAAAATCAACAATTTTATATTATTTTTTTTACTTTTTGTTCAATTTTCATTTTTGAAATAAACAGTTCAATTATGGATCAAACTATAAAGATTATTACAATATTTTTTTAATTCAGCTCTCTAATTTCTAACTTTTAAAGATTTGCTTTTCTCCAAGTAGATGATTCTTCTTGATATAACAGGCGCGAAGTGCTCACCAGGCATAAACTTATGCACTCACGTTACATAAGTTCTCACCTGTAAAGCCTCGCGGGACAATTTTAATAGATATTACAGCGCACCCTCGCAAACGAATCAGCCACTGTCGAGATATAAACATGTGTACTATAAATCATGTGAACAGTTAATTCCACCATTAAACGTAAACCGAATCTTTTGAGAATCTTGCGAAACACACAATTACAAAATGGAAATTTTATAATATATTAATTAATGTGATAATATGTTGTATATATACGACACGATATACCTCGGTTTATTAATTTAAAGTAATTAAATTTTTACCCCATTATATTTTAAAAGTGCCTCAATTTGAAATGTTTAACTTAGAAAACTCTGTATTTCCAAAACATTTGGATTTTTATTTTCAATGTTAGAAAGTATAAGAAGGTGGAATTGAAGAGCAGTGTTACAACCCCATTTTAAAACTCAGCTAGTTATCAAAGCAAGAATAAATTTCAATGAACTTTATTATGAGTTAATATTGGAATTCTATTTTGGAATATTACGTGGTCCGAATTCGAACTTCTGAAGTATGATAGAGTCGTTCTTAGAAAGTGAAGAAGCATAATGAGGTTGAAATAACATCCACAGATAACTCATACCGAGTCAAACAATAAATAAAGTTACTAATAAGAATACTCATACTGAAGTAATTTAGCGTATTCATTAACAAGCAAAGTTCATAGCCAATAATATTTTTCAGTCTTATTATAGAGCTTAATTGTTTTGTGCATAAACCGTAGAGTCGACTTAAATTACTGCTGAATAATAAGAGCTTCAATATACATAACTCATGAATAGAAGCTTTTTTCTTCTTAGTTGAAGGGGGAAGACGTTTTTGCTCAGTGTTTCATTAATCAAGAACATATCATTGAAGAGACGAATTTCACATAATTAATTTTCATGACCTGCTTCAATTATGAACGTATTCTTGATGCGCACATGCAAACATATAATATTTCAATTAAATCCAATCTAATTTTGACAACTGAAACAATAATAAACTTACAAAAGAGTGCATTACATTCTCAATATATTTTCATGAAGCAAGCAATGTTGGGGGGAATACTGCAACTCCATATTTATGTAACTTGTTATACTAACGAGGAGATTAACCAGTACGTATATGTGAGGTTCTGTTTACGCATTGGTCGTTGAGTGCGTGAATGTGGAATGCAGAGAACATTGCATTTATTGTGCGTGTCGCTCGGCTTGAATCGGCTAGACTCGAGTCAGCTGAGATTCACACTTTGCAACCGCAGTGTTGAGAGATATACTACATTGGATTTGGAATGCACATTTTTCACGCTCAACATGCTTTCCTCCCACGCGCCAGCAGCATCTACAGATTGACCTTATACGTACTCTTTGTCTACTTTAAGACGCACACGTTAACGCATATCAACCTGCTAGTCGATTACACGATTTTAGCACACAAGTGTTTTAGCAAACACTTTTAAAACCCTTAACTTCTTTGAATCAAATTTCACAATTTTTCGCTTTTAAATCTTCTTTAAAAATTCCTATTCATATATATTTAAAGAGAAAAATTCTTTATTCGGATATAAATTGAAAATATAGTGGATTTAAGCTTACAGATGCCAGGGCCGGCTCTACCACATAGGCGAAATAGGCAACCGCTTAGGGCGGCAAAGTCGGAGTGAAATTTTCATTTTTATAACGAGAAATCGATGGAAAAAATATAAAATATCCATCTCTTATTTTAAATTTACCACAAAAAATGAAAGCGCTGCCTAGTGATTAATTAATTAAATACAATTAATGTTATTCATGCATACAGAAGTGCATATGTCATATACATTTTCTTATGCAATTGGCATATCTTATGTTAATGCACTTTTGCTGAGGTCATTCTGATAAATTTCTATCTTCATTGAAAGAAAAAGGTGTAAATATCTACTGATGTGATACTTTAACTGTATTATTTTGTGCTCCCTTTTATTGTTTATCAAGGGTGCTAATGAAAATATAACTCCAGATTGCTTAATATAAAGATAGATTAATCTATCCTCAAATTGAAGAGTCGCAAATATTTATTCTGCCTAGGGCGCCAAATTTTCTTAAGCAGGCCCTGACTGTTAGAGATTTTTACAATTTCAATTTACGTCTGCACATTGAATTTGAAATCTCAAGACTATTAATTTACACTCATTTGAATTTCTTGTTATACTTTAGATATATAAATAAGAATTGAGTAAAAGAATTACAATTTATCATTTTTATTTTGAATATTTAATTAAAACAAAACAATTTGAGTTTTCACGTACTCCATTTTACCGACATGCACTGTTGGAAATGTTCGAAAATTTACAAAATTTGTATGTTACAAAGGTAACATAAAATTTTACGATATTTATGTTTTTAAGTAACGGTATCTCAAAATTTCGAAAAGTGTACTGAAATTTCTGAAATTTTTCTTAATATTATGAAACTCAACTGACTTTAATAGGATGTATCTTAAGGCTATTAAACTTTGACAGAATTTTTATATAATTTATCATAAAATTACGAAACTAAAAAAATATTCAGTTACATGTAATTGCATAAAACTTCAGTTACTCGAAACGTCAAATTATTCCTGTTACAAGTTTCAGAGTTTCCAGATACCAGTATCAGAATATTCAATACTTTATTAGTGAAAGTTAAGAAATTGTTTCTTAAATTTACTAAAAAGTAACTGAATTTCCAGATATTCTATCTAAATTTTGAAAAAATGTAACTGAATAAAACTCCAGTCACGTGTTTCGGAAAATTACGGTAGAAATTTTTAACGGTGTGATATTTACACTGTAAGAAATTTTAGTAAATTTATAAAAATTTTATGTTACAAAGGCAACGTCTAATTTGACGACATTTATGATGTTTTTGAGTTAAGGTATCTCAGAATTTCAAAAAATGCACTGAAATTTCTGAAATGTTTCTTAATATTATGAAACTCAACTGTCTATAATAGGATGTATCTTGAAACTACTAAACTAAAATTACGAAACTGTAACAAAATTTTGAATTGCATGTAATTGCATAAAACTTCAGTTACCCAAAACGTAAAATTATTCCTGTTACAATTTTAAGAATTTCCAGATACATGTATTAGAATATTTAACAGCTTGTAACTGAAAATTAAGAAATTGTTTCTAAAATTTTCTAAAAAGTAATTGAATTTCCTGACATTTTATCTTAATTTTAAAAGAATGTAACTGAATAAAACTCCAGTCACGTGTTTCGTAAAATTACGGTAGAAATTTTTAACACTGTGTATATTAAATTTTCAATACTAATAATATAATAAAATAATATAATAATTATATTCGATATATGTATAAATTGGCTTTAGGGTCCAGAAATAATGAAAACTCAGTTCTTACATTCTTTCAAACGTTTCGACTCAGGTAGGAGTCCTCATCAGTGATAATTTATTTCTATAAAAAATACAAAGGAGGAATCTTAAAAATTGCCCGTGTGACTGGACCCTAAAGCCAATTTATACATATATGGAATATTCATCAAAGGGTCGATACAAGTCCTATCTATAAATATAATAATATAATAATAATAATATATAATATATTAAAATAATAATATAAATAATACTAATTTCAGCAGCAATAATGCATATTTCCTTCATACAGTTGTGCGTTGATCCTAATACAGATTTTTCTAACAGTGCCGTTAATGTATTGTTTGGCACAATTATTTCTTCCCAAAAGTTACAGTTACAGTTACAGTTTCGTAAAATGAAGATAGAATTTCAGAAAATTCAGTTACTTTTTAGTAAATTTGAGAAAAATTTTCTCAATTCTTCGTTACAAAGTGTTGAATATTCTGATACTTGTATCTGGAAATTCTGAAACTTGTAACAGGAACAATTTTACGTTTGGGTTAACTGAAGTTTTATGCAGTTACATGTATCTGAAAATTTTGTTACAGTTTCGTAAGTTGATGATAAATTTTATAAAAATTCTTCAACAATTTGGTAATTTTAAGATACATTTTATGAAACTTCCATTGAGTTTCATAATATATCAAAAATGTCAGAAATTAGTACATTTCTTGAAATTTTAAAAGACCTTTACTAAAAAACATCATAAATATCGTCAAATTTTACGTTATCTTTGTAACATGAAAATTTGGTAAATTTCCGAACATTTCTAAAAGTGTATGCTCGAAAAATAGAACGTTCTTTAAACTTATAATTTATTAATTATTTACAAACATGATTTAATATTTATTTTAAGGTAGTTTGCTCACGAAAATTAGGCCTCAGGCAAAAATAGATAATTTTGCTTTCAAGAATAGCAATATTATTAATGAAGGAATCATTTAAAAGAGAAAAGATTATTTTCTGTAAAAAATATTTGAAGCATAGGAAAGTAATGTATTCAACAAATTTTATTTTGTACTGCACTTTTTTCATATCGCTTTTTACCAAATTTTTAAAAATGGTGCGATTCTAATAAATCGTCGATCATTTTTTCAGGGAAAAGATTCTCTATAACTTGACCGTTTCCAATTTTTAAAAATAAATTCTTTAATGGCTGAAACTATTAAAAAACAATTTTACATAACAAAATTTTTGTAAAGAAATCGCTGAATTTGATAATAATTGATTCATTTTCAAAAATTGGAAACGCTAAAGTTGTAGAGATTCTTTTCCTTGGAAAAATGGTCCATGATTTATAAGAATCGCACTATTTTTAAAAATTTGGTAAAAAGCGATATGGAAAAAAAATCACTTGAAAATAAAATTTATTAAATACATTATTTTTCAAATTTTTTAATAAAAAATATTCTTTTTTCTTTTGAATAATCCCTTAAATAACAATATTGCTATTCTTGAAAGCAAAATTACGTATTTTTGCCTGAGGCCTAATTTTTCGTGACCGAACTACCTTAAAGAAAGAAGTTAAAGTCAATATTTCTACTTATCTCACATGCTAAAGAAAATTAGTTGTAGTTATGCGACTTTGACCCGGGATCTTGGGGACAAATCGTGACTGTCTTGGTCTATGGCTATGGGGACAAGATTCTTGCAGTAGAATCGTTCGAAATGTGTGTTACTGGTGTCTATGCCGTCTAACGGCATTTTGTCCCCAACTTGACACGTATTGCAATAAATAGCAATATTCTATGTACATACGATGCACATTGTGCATACAATCTCGCGCATAAATATTACTTACACCTACGTCAACTCTTGCTTTATAACGTAGAGAAGAATTACGTATCGTCAAACAACCGTGATCAATGTCCGTATGGAAGCATGCATTGGTGCAACTCACCCACGGACCACGGAAAAGCCAACCAATAGAGAATCACCAGGAACTGATAGACTTTGAGCGCTTCGGCCCACGACAACGTAATTGTATTTCCGCTATCATCTACCTTCTCATCGAAACCCTATCATCCGGCATCACAACATCGAGCCTTGAATCTTCCTATTACATATACTTTATTCCCATCGAGAGGAAATTTATGTGGCACGTGTGATTTTTCTTCCGGAAGCTTCCTAGTGTCAACATAAATAAGTACTTCCATAGACACACGTTTCTTAAGTTAAATTGTATAAGTTGTGAATTACGCTTTTTTTTAAACTACAAGTTGCTTTGCAAAAAACAGTTGGACATCTGGGGCTGGACAAAACGTGATTATTCTGATATTAGAAAGTGCATGGGACTGAATAGAAATCAGGTTGAATAATCTGATTTTTCACGACAATCGATATCGAGTCCGGGGCTATGAAGCCATTGACAAGCTGCCGCACTCGATTATTTATCCATAAAATGCTTATCTTCGGATGTACTTGGATAAATAGAAGCCGCCAGGAAGATCCAGGAGTCTAGATTTCGATCTTAGGAAATGGGATACTAGCAATCTGTCAAATGATGAGACTGCCGTTTGATTGGTAGCTACCGACATGACGAATACCTCAAGTCTATAATACGGAAGCATTCACCAATCACGTCCCAATAATTTCAAAGGAGAATCACGCTACCTTTCTCCCTTTCGACTTGAAATGTTCTTTGTGATTTGTATTGAATATTCAATAAAGGATTAATTTTTTATTCTACTCGCTTGAAAAGTGAAAGTGAAATTTTGTAGTTTTTCTTCTAATACTCAGGAAACTGTTTAGCTCTACCAATAAAAATTTGGTTGTCTCAAGGTTAAAATTTGATTGCTATGCAGCTAACAAAAATTTTTGTTGGATCAACCAAATATTTTCTTTTCCAACCATTTAGTTCGTGTAACCAATTTTATAGCGATAACAAATTCGTTTTGTATATTTGCGGGGGCATCGCTTCCTATGTAGAAATTTCAAAGAGGTTCTGAATAGAAATCCACCACAAAATTATTTGGATGACTCAACCAAAGCTTTCAACAAAACAAGTTTTTTGAAAAAAAAATAAACATTTTGGTTACACCAAGCATTTTTTTCCGTAATAACAACTTAATTTTACTAATGACAATAAAATTTTAATCAAAAAAACTATTTTGTTGTGGTGACTTTTTGTCAGTGAATGTTCTCGAATTTGTTCACAGCTTGTGTCAAAGATCAAACTAACTAAAAAGAAGATATAAACTCTTAATGGACCCAGATCTGTCTTGCTGATTTGGTATATGGGTCATCTCCGCGTACCCGTTAACCCATTAACGTTTATGTCCCATGTCCACTTGACATATTGGTACGTAGGAGTTGGCATTGCTCTTCTGGCTCACTTTCAGTTGTATCGTTTTCAGTTAGTATCGCTTTCAGTTTCACGATTTCAAGGATAGTGGTCAACCTATGCAGCTCTTGTTACTTTCAATTTTTCAAATGCTTCTATTGTATAATGTGGATTTTGGTTATCAAGTAAATCAAAGCTTGAAAACGAGAGGATACACCTAAAATTCGAATATTCATGATAGAGAGAATTCAAATGATCAAATTAAGGTAGTACGATCACGAAAATTAGACCTCAGGCAAAAATAGATAATTTTGCTTTCAAGAATAGCAATATTATTATTGAATGGCTAATTTGAAAGAGAAAAGATTATTTTTCATGAAAAAAATTTGAAACACAAAAAAAATAATTTTATTTTTGCCCAAACTTATTTTCTTATCGCTTCGAGCCAAATTTTTAAGAATGATGCGATTCTTATAAATCACGGTTCATTTTTTTAGGAAAACAATTCTCTACAACTTGACCGTTTCCGATTTTTGAAAATGAATTCTTTAATGGCTGAAATTATAAAAAAACAATTTTTCAAAACAAAATTTTTATAAACAAATTGCTGTATTTGATAATAATTAATTCAATTTGAAAAATAGGAAACGGTCAAGTTGTAGAGAATCTTTTTTCTTAAAAAAGTGAACCGCGATTTATTAGAATCGCATCATTTTTAAAAATTTGGCTCGAAGCGATAAGAAAATAAGTTTGGGCAAAAATAAAATTTATTAATAACATTATTTTTTTGTGTTTCAAATTTTTTTCATAAAAAATAATCTTTTCTCTTTCAAATTAGCCCTTCAATAATAATATTGCTATTCTTGAAAGCAAAATTATCTATTTTTGCCTGAGGTCTAATTTTCGTTATCGTACTACCTTAATACTTTTTTATATGTCGAGAAAATTCCTTATGCGATAGACAAATGTTAAATATTATTTTTAACGCTAGAAGCTTTTTAAAATTAACAATCTATTTTATTGTTACTTAGAAATGCTTCTTCGATTACAAAGATGGGTATTTTATGATGAATTTGATGCCTTTATACAGTTAAAAATGAAATTTATTGAAGCTTTTTAATGCGTTACGGTCAAGGTCTTAACCCTAAACTGAATATAAAATGAATATAAAAAGGTCATGTCAACATGTTGCTAATAAAAATGATGAAGAAATAAGAAAAAAAAGAACTGATTTACCAGCTTGTTAATTTATCCAACGGTTACAAAAATTTCTTAGATTAAAAAAGAATCTAGTGATTTTCCTCACATTTTTACATTCTCATCATGGATGAGAAGGTATTGGTTTTATGTGAAAAATGACTTTCGAAATTTTCATCAAATCTTTACGTTTTGAGACCCCCTGAGTCAGAAAAAATGGTTTTTACGAAAGTGTCTGTCTGTCTGTCTGTCTGTCTGTCCGTCTGTCTGTCCGTCTGTCTGTCTGTCTGTAGGTCGTGTGCGGCATAACTCTCGATAGAATTATTAGATTGAATTGAGCTTTGGTACACTTTATCGGAGCGGAAAAAGTAAGGACAAGTTCGTTAACCAGCCACATCCAATCAAAATTGAGGGATTGAGCACTACTTTTGTGTTTTTGAAAATAATTTTTTGAAAAAATAAAAAATGTCAATACTGGTTTTTGATAGTGCTCATAAATCTCTACAAATTATCCTAATAACATTTTTTGATTAAATCAAAATTAGAAATGTTACAGCATATTCATATTCGAAAAAAGTCAATATCAAAATTCCATTTTCCAGTTAAATTATACGAGATACGAAAAAACGTTATGATACGATATTATTTTCTACATAAAGACCTACAAATTTGAATTGTAACATTTTTTCATAAGATGCATATTTTTCTTTTTAATTCAAAAGAAACTATTGAAAATCCAAAATTCAATTTTTTAGCAATAATATTCGAAACACGAAAAAAACGTAAGAATACAAAGTTGTTCGTTTCAAAAAGATCTACAAATTTTGTCTCACACAGTTTCTGATAAAACATATATTTTTCGTTTCAATTCCAAAAAATACGATAAAAATGAAAAAATTCCATTTTTTAGACAAAATATGAGAGATACAAAAAAAACGTTTAGATGGAAAATTGTTTGCCTAAATGAGGTCTACAAATTCTCATTAAGACATTTCGGGACAGGATGTATATTTTATGTTTTGATTTTTAATATTAAATAAATTCGATTTTTTTCACCAAAATATGTGAGATACGAAATAAGCGTTGTTCTGCAAAATCGTTTCCTTAAATAAAGTCTACGATTGTTTTTCCTTTTTAGATATGTGGAAGAAAGTAAATTCTTTTAATCATGTAATTTATTAAAAAGTTATACTGAAATGTATACAGAAAATCGAGCGCGAAGCGCGAGTGTCATGATGAGAATGTGTTCCTTAAGGCCGATAGAGCCTTAAGTAAATTGAATTTCCTGTTTCACTTAAATTCAAAAAGAAATTGAGTGACTTTGAGAAAATGTGTAATTCACATCATCTGTAATATTATTATAAAATTGGTTTGAGCTTCATTATTTATTTAGGGTCCATAAAATGATTAAGTCAAATTTAATCAAGCAAAAATGTTAATATTTTTATACATAGCTTATAAATAGTATTAAAATAGTTTCGAAAAAAACTAGTCAAGAGATATCCTTAATGGTCTCTATACCAGGCTATCCATATTCAGCTTCGCACCAATGTATATATCCAAACTTTCCTTCTTGTATTTAATATATCAAGTACTCCTTTTGTGACATATTTTAAGCACTCTAGTAACTCAGAGAAAATATGTGAAATTATTGCCAGCAACCTTTTTGTATTTTCTAGATTTTAATAAATATCACTGATGAGGGCTCCGATCAGAGCCGAAACGTTTGATTAAATTTGACTTAATCATTTTATGGACCCTAAAGCCAATTTTCCAACAACATACCATTCTATAATAAATAAACTTGAATGTATGTGAAGAGCACAAGACCGAGCGCGACGATCGAGTATTACGGAGCGCGAAGCGCGCAATGAGAATGTGCCCGCGAAGCGGGCCGATTTTTTAAATCATTTTTAACAATATGAAGTATGGATTTCTAAACTGGACTATCACATTAAGAGATATATTTCAAAGAAAATCTTCTATCCAAATATTTAAAAAAAATCTATTCTACAGCGATAATAATAAATATTATTATTTTTGGGATAAATTGATTCTTTTGAATCACGATTATTTTCGAGAGATATATAGAAAACAGTATTTCTGACAAATGCGAATGTCAATTTTGTGTTTCCTTAATTTGTTTACGTGGTTTTATTTTTACGCATATTAAAGGCTTCCCGAAGAATTAGTAATGGAATAAATTTCCATTTCAGTTATACACCTCGAAGTTACCCTTTCCTTCGATTTAAATATAAATTAGTGGATTTTAAATGATCCTTGGTAAATTCTCACGATTTTAATTAATGAAATATTAATAAATAAACCCACAATAGGTTTCTTATTATAAACAAGACAAATATGTCTGATTTCGATTTAAATATTGAGAACAATATTCTATTAAATCTTTAGCATTTCTGCCAAAAGCATGTATGTCATTGATTCAAATCAATATACTATATAATTTTTAGCCTATTTATTGGTTCTTATAGCATATTTTTGTAATCAATTATATACATACTTGCAAGAATGCTATAGATTCAATTACAATTTTTTCCCAGTATAGAGTGAACAAATCTTAACCATAAAGAAAAATAAGTGAAATGCTTGAAGAATTTAAAAGTGATTGAGCTAGATTAGGTTTGTTGTAGAAATTAACATTTTTTGGTTCAGAATATTTCAAAGTTAATTCTACTTTGAATGACTAAATAAAGTGAATGTCAACATCGAAAATCGAATTAGAAATCAGTTAAATGTATTGAGTTACGGTGCGACTGTCGGAACGTAAACTAGTTCTGACGATATTGATCGATTGGAGATTCATTGAAGAGATAAGTACGACCTATATAATCAGAGATATTATGATCGGTGTAACTATTGAATTGGAAATGTTTCGCAGTGAAGATCAAAATGAAGAACGATACTGGTCAGGATCAAGAATGTGACTTGCTAGAGTTCAAGCTTCTCTCAATTGCCGATTTGAGTCCTAATGTTGATTGAGTGATCTTGAAATCATAAATTCTTCTTGTTTATTATGTTGGTCTACATAGGTTTCTATCGGATAATTTTTATAATCAAGATTTTTTATATTGAAACTTTTAGTATACGTTTTTTTATGACTTAAGAAAGAAGATTGTTTATCTTGCTCAACATTTTATAGTTTAAATTATTTTTTCATAGTTCAGTATAGTTTCTTTTCTTTTGGTAGGAAATCTTTACTTTCATAAAGTTTTAGTAAAATTTAGTCCCTTTCGGTAGATAATGATACCCTTGAATCATTGATTCATTGATGGAAATATTTAATCTAAGTGTTAATTGCTTACTTGCATAATTTGTGAATTTAATCATATAACGTGTAGTTTTTAATTACAATGTCAACTGGAATTCTCAAATAAATCGTCTTTTCTTTAGGATAAATTATTGCTGTTTGTTTGAGGCTGTACTTTACGGTTTAGATTATAATATAGATTTACAATTTCTTAAATTTACAGTTCTTGCTAAATTATCAATGTTTATAAATGAAGCTCTTTGGTAGAGTTCTTTTACTGTACAATAAATTCTTTAAATTATTACTACAGAAATAAATTTTGAATCCCCATTTGTTCCTATTGGTTTTTGTGTATAGGTGCAGAAGTCTTATTCAACTCAACACTTATTCTGTGACTTGTACAAAGCACGCTGCTTATAGAAACCGGATTGTAATTCCTGTAACATCTTTCCCTTCTTCGTGTTAACTTTTAAGATAAATCACGTTTTCGAACAAAACGACCTATGAATCACGAGCACAAAATTATTCTTTAGTGACCCTTGTTCCCGAAGTTGGTTTCTTTCCAGGAGAATTTAAAATTAATATCAAGGCTTTTAATGCATAATATTCCTGTTACGTGTCAAGCAAGGTCGTTTAACCTTTAACATGAAACAAATTTGATGAAAAATATTTTTACTTATGAAAACTCAGTTTTTATACTATTTTATCTTCAAATTTTTATAAAATTTTAATGCTGTTGAATCTTAAACTTGACAATTATATAATTGGATAATATCGCATTATTATCATAGCACAACACCCAGGCAAGATCAAACAACAATTCGTAATAGCTCAATTTTCTTCACTTATCCGCGAAAATCTTCAAAGCGTAGCTTTCTCCTCACGATTCCTTCTCAAGTAATTTTCACTTTAGGATAGGATTTAGATTATGTTCGTCTAGGATCATCTACCCCAACTTCCAATAGCTGCAATCATTATTTTATCCATAATTCACACTAAAATTGAGTTAAGGGGTCAAGGTGTTCACGTAATCAACTGTTTTAAATTTCGAGTAAAATTATTTGTGAATAAGTAAAAGTAATAAGTGTTTTCCTTAACAAAATCAAAGAAAAAATTGGAAGATTTAACTTGAACCTTAAGGGAATCCGCCACCTTTAATATTTCTATTTTTATTTTTTGAGTTTAGACCTTCCATATAATTTTTTTTATGTTTAGTACCTCTATTTAAAAAGGTTTTGGTTTTTTTAATTCCAGTACTTTTATGTATTTTCAAACTAAAAATTTTGAGTAGACTTTCCATACCCAAAAATATTGATAATATAACAAAGAATAAGTGGTAAAAATTTCAGAGGCCTGTATCTAGTTCTTTAGATTTTATTCAAGCATATTTTGCAACAAATACAGAAAATCACAATTTGCGGCAAACGGAGTTTAAAGTAAGTTAGAGGCAGGCAGCCAACATTGTGTTACTAAATCATATATGTATATACATGAAGGCAATATATATATTGTGTTTTTATATGGATACTTTTTATATACTATTTTCCATACAATTCAGAAATATAAGTAAATAAATAAACAAATTATTTTGTGTAAAAAGCTAATTTTCGATAAAATCGCGTTATTCGTAAATCGTAGTAACTTTTAATTTTATTTATTTTTCCAAGAAAAAAGAACCAGATTGGCCTGAAAATTTACACACACTCAGAAAAGTATAGAGAATAAAAAAAATAATATTTTAGGAAAATGTCAAAAAAATCAAAAATATACCAATTAAATTTGGCGGATCCCCTTATGACTTAGAGATTCCATTAATAACTAGATTATATTCATAGAAAATTGGATAATATTCACAGAAACTTAGTGCACAGACTATTGATTGGCTTCTTTCGAAAGGGTAATGAGTCGGGAAAAAATTCGAGCCATATTCAGTATAATAGTTAGATAAAAATGTATAAATAGTCACGTCGATCACATTTGGTCGTTATCGAGGTGATTTTCTCTTGAGTTTAGATGCTAGTATGAAAAAGCAGCTGGCGCACTCTACATCAGACACCGACGTCAAACTTCGACTCGGTCGACGAACTTAAACACATCCGCGACGTTATTTTCATCTCCATATATTCGAGATCATACGCTATCAAGACTCTTGATTCCCTGCGAATGCTGACAATAACAGATCATAAAAAGCTGCTGAAAATCTACATCTGTCTGTTTATCTTCTCCCCAATTACAAGTTCTTTGCCCCCTTTTTGAAATATACAGCTGATGTAAATCTGGAGTCCTTGAAGGCCTGCAAATTTTAAAACTATCACGGAATCTGGATTTTAGTTTGTTCACTGGCAAAGCTAAATTACATATTACATACTGGCAATTTATGATATACGTTTATCAACTGTTATCAATGCACTTTACAATGTATGCTAAGCTCTCATATAAACATAAAAAAATGTGTGGGAATATATTTATTATTTTTATAACATATTTTTGTTTTATCTAGAGAGTTTTATTTAAGGTTTTTGTTACTTCCACTTTTGATAAATATCTTTGGACCACCAGGAATCACACCGACAAAGAAACCAGGTGATGTTGACTTGAGGTTCTTGATATGAATGATATGTGCCACTATCTATGGGAAGTTTACATTCTGATTTCGTTTTGCGCGTTACTTATATTGCGCACGTAAGAAGAAGCGGTGCTCTCGAAAGCAGTATTGCTAACGTGTGATAAACCACGCCACCGTTCATCAATCGAGAACGGGGCTGCCATGTCGGTAGTGAGTTTCAAATTTAGCCGCGATCGCAATTCGTGGAAAAGGGGAAATCGCACTGAAGAGCGACGAGAATAAAAGTACACGGGTATGCACAATACTCAGAATACTGTTATCCCTAAATAGTTCCCCATATATCATATTTCGCTCAGTTTCCTGCTTATAGTAACAAATTATTATTACAACAGGAAAAGTACTTTAGAGAATTAGAAATACAAGAACTAATTTCATTTTATTTTAATTAAGAGGATCCGTCACCTTTAATTGGTATATTTTTTATTTTTTTGACATTTTCCAAAAATTTTATTTTTTTATTCTCTATACTATTCCGAGTATGTATGTATGTATGTATTTTTCGAATTTTCCAACATATGTTTGAATAAAATCTAAAGTATTAGATACAGGCCTTTGAAATTTTAGCCACTTATTCTTTGTCATATTATCAATATTTTTGGGCATCGAAATCACTCTAGCTAAAAAAATAACTACAAAATATATTTTTTCAGTCATGCTACCTTATTTTCCATATCCCAAATGTTGCTATACATTGTAAGGAACAAAATCAAAAGGAAATCATGACAATTGGTTAAAAAACAAAAATGTTATTCAAAGTTAAAAAATGTACAAAAAACTCAAAATTTTTAGTTTAAAACTACATAAAAGTGCTCAAATTTGAAAGGAAACCCCAAAACCTTTCTAAATAAAGGTACTAAACATAAAAATAATTATATGAAAGGTCTAAACTCAAAAAATAAAAATGCAGAAATTAATTTTATTTGAATATAAGCAAGCAAAACAGAATGCTATTTGAAATAAGACTGGTTTTAAAATAGAAATAGTTAACAAGTAAGATAAATTTTTATGTTTAAAAACTGAATGAATAGAATAGTAGTGAATGAACTGCTTGGTTACTTAGAAGTGAAGATACAAGGTTTTATCACTATATTCTTATCTTTATTTAATCTCTACTGTTTGTCTAACAATGCCGTCACTCTCGAGTTAATTACTGAATACGACAGGAATAGTAACAATTTCTCTTGAGGAAAAATGATAATGTTACTAGACAGGAATTGATTTTTTAAATTTCATTTAATTTGATGTGATATTTTCAGTATACGTGTGAATTACAGAAAAATAGTTTTTGCCAATCTTTAAAATTGTTGAGGTAATTACAGTTTAATTACGTCATCAGAGGTTCAATACTCTTTCTGGCAGAAAATTCTTCAGAAGGAACATCCGCATTGACGGTGTGTCATGTTCAGTTCGTACTAAACTGAAAATTTATTTCCATGAACTCGAAAACGATCCTATTACCGAGGCAAACAAACCACTTTCTGACCGGTTCGCAAATACAACAGTAAGGTGCTAAGTTTAATTTGTACACTTGAAAGCTGCTGCCGATTGTGAAAGTGACCGACTGTTCATGACATTGTGAATGCCATGAAAGAGAGTAAATCGTAACGAATATGTAACACATGACTGTTTTCTCTGATCTCTTAATCTCCTCATCACACGCGATTGTTATTTACATCTCTGCAATTTTCATTTCTTTATAGGTTTTAGTTGATTTTCAAGTTTGGGTTTCTTCAAAATCTGAAATTGAACCAATAACAGATTTAACATTTTATCAATTTTTCATCTGTAGAATTTTTACCTGTATTTTCTTTTTATGGACAACACATTTATTTTAAAATTACACAATTCAGGATACAATAATAAATAATTAAAAGTAGTGTAAGTTGTATTGATCCTCAATTTTAATAAAATGGTACGTTGTTGGAAAAAATTGGCTTTAAGGTCCAAAAATAATTAAGTCAATTTAATCAGACGTTTCGACTCAGATCGGAGCCCTTATCAGTGATATTTATTAAAATCTAGGGAATACAAAAAAGGGCTGGCGCTAATTTCACATTTTAAGGAACAACTATAGTACTTGAACTTATAATGCAAAAAACGAGTACTTAATTATGTTAAATTTTAATAAATATCACTGATGAGGGTTCCGATCTAAGCCGAAACGTCTGATCAAATCGACCTAATCACTTTTGGACCATAAAGCCAATTTTTTCCAACAACGTACCATTTTGTTACAATAACAAATCCTGTGAAAATTCTTTAGCAATATTTATCTAGAAAGATTTTTAATTGAAATTTGTTTTTGTGTAGTAAATATGTTTGTATCTCTACAATAGAGCTAAACTTTTGAAACTTAAGAACACGAAACCCACTCTTATGCCCAAAATGACGATGTCCTATTCACAGAAGAATTTCAGCATTTTTCCTCTCAGCCCTGTCATGATGAAGTCACTACCAAGTTTCCTCATATGGAATGTTGCCGAGGTTCAAGCCGTTTAGAGAATCCTAATGTCGATCGTATAATTTTAGCTGACGTCAGTTAATTCACACTGACGCAATTTAAGATTTAACCTCTACAAGAGAAATGTTAGTTGTTACTGACCTTATATTCAGTAATCACATACGTTCCAGCCTAAATTGACAGCAGCTTCGTTGTTAGGGTTCGTTGGACCCGAAGTCATTTCTATTAATTTTTTGTCCTTATTCAAAGAAAATACAAAACAAGGACAAATTCAGTCGACCGGATTAAGTGCAGCTAATTTATGAGCGCACCCAATACTCATCAGGATGTTACTAGGAAATTGCGGGAGAACGTCAGTGAATTTTAGTATCCATAATTGAGCACTTCCTACTTTAGAAGAATGAGTACTGAACTAGAGTTACAGCTTTGCTCCTATCTAGAAAAATCAACTTTTATAGTGTTTTTACGATTTCTTAGAAATTACAAACTAATCTTATTCGGCCTACGTCCTTTAGCTTTTTTTGATCTTTTAAAATACTCCGTTTTAAGGGGATCCGCCACCTTTAATATTTTTATTTTTTGAATTTAGACCTTCCATATGATTTTTTGACGTTTAGTACCTTTATTTAGAAAGGTTTTGCAGTTTTATTTAAAATTCCAGTACTTTTATGTATTTTTAAACTCAAAATTTTGAGTTTTTTTGGCATTTTTTGACATTGTTTGACTTTGAATAACATTTTTGTTTTTTAACCAATTGTCATGATTCTTTTATTTGTTTTGTTCCTTACAATGTCTAGCAACTTTTTGGGTATGGAAAATAAGGTAACATGACTGAAAAAATAAAAATATCCCAAAATATAAAAAAAAAAAATGTTGTAGTTTTTTTTAGCCAGAGTGCTTTTGATGCCCAAAAATTCTAAACATACATTGCCCTGAAAATTTACACACATACTCAGAAAAATATACTCTAAAAACAAGTGTGTTACTTCTAAACGTAAATCACGATAGTAACTTTTTGCGCATTTGAAGTGTATATTTTCAATACACATTACAAACGTAACGTTTAATTTTCAAACACTTTAACGTTCTGTACCCGAAAAATTGAGTTGGCAATGTTTATTAAGTACATACTTCGCTCAATTACACACTTGACAACGTGTGTAGTGTGTAAAAATTACACATTTCACTACACACTTGTTTTTAGAGCGTAGAGAATAAAAAATACCATTTTTAGAAAATGTCAAAAAAACCAAAAATATACCACTTAAAGGTGACGAATTTCCGTAAGAAATTTGTTTTTATTTTCCTGTTGTTCAGTCAAAAATTTAATTCTTTCGAAAATTCTCATCAGAAGTGAAATACGTACTTTTTAGTACATGAATGCAAGAAGTAAAATAATAATACATCAGTTATTTTGTCAAATTTCAATTAATTTGGAAATCTTTTGCAACTTTAAGATCGGTACCGTTTAAGATTTTCTGAAATTCATTCAAATTTTTTGATTCTTAAATTTGGAATGTCTCAAAAGTTTTCAAATACTTAGTATTAATTCATTCATAGAAAGTTATATTTGTCAATAAATCCATTTTAAGGTAACTCGATGATCTTTGGTTGAACCATTATTCTATTTCAATGAACAGTCATAAATATCTGTTAACATTCAAGATGAATTGTTTTCGTTTCTTGAATACTTTGCACATCATGTCCAAATAATTGCGTAACATTAATCAAATGCCGCTTCAAACTGCTTTTTCATTTTGACGATATGAACCACTTAACAAAGAATGCGACCCCGATAAAACAGGTTCTTTTGGAATTTGGCGATCCTGGGGGTCCCTGATTTGCATTTGGATCGATTCTCTCAGCGATAGCAAGGCATGTATACCGTATGAAAGATTGTTTTGCTAACTTGAACATTTCTATTAACTTATTTTACTGTTCGAAGCAAATACAATTCAAAAACTTCAAATTTTGTTCTGATATATTTAAGTTTTTTTATCACAAGAAGTGAGACTTTTTTTAAAACAATAAAAATTTTTGATTATTCCAGAATGGGTTTAGATCTTAAAAACTACAAGACCTGAAACTTTTATGGAAGACTGACGGAAGTTGTCGGTACAGAGCTATAAAAAACCCGTAAGAACCATAAAACCCATTTGGTTTTTAGGCTGTGGTTACTTTTACAATTCACCAATCAGTTCATCGAATTGGGGTTTATGTTTTTAAAATTTAGTTTACTGACACAAATTTTTTGAAAGTTGCTCCTCTTTAAAATATATATTAATGATACGATCAATGGAAAATTCCAATTTCTAAACATTCAATTTTTAAACATAAAAAAATGAGAATGTTTTGACTTGGTCTTAAAAGTAGTGTCTCATGCTAGAAATAAGTTGTTTGGAATGTGCTTGGTGCAGTTTTAGGAAAATATACTCTGGGGGTAAAAAAAAGTCCACATACCAACCTTCACATCAAGCTGTTTGAAAATGCAAGCCGGTTTATTTACACCTATGTCGATGTGGAGGGCCTCTTTCCTCAATCGCTTGTTATTTCTTTGAGTTTTTTTAAATGGATCTATAAGAAAATGTTCAAAAGGTGTTTGTCAACTCGTTACTTTTTATTCTCAAATTGTATTTGAAACAAAGGCTTTATTCACAGAATATCGTCATCTTATAAATAAAAGAATATTTTCTATTTTTGATCCATTCGAAAGGATACTTATTGAGAACGCATTTTAATATGCTACATCTTTCAAGTCTCCTTTATCCCGCTTCATATTATTATTATTATATTGTATACATTTGAATTCCTGAACGCCCTAATTCATCATATTAAGGGGATCTGCGACCTTTAATATTTTTATTTTTTGAGTTTAGACCTTCCATATAATTTTTTTTATGTTTAGTACCTTTATTTAGAAAGGTTTTTGGGTTTTTTTTTAAATTCTAGAACCTTTATGGACTTTTAAATTAAAGATTTTGAGTTTTTTGGGCATTTTTTTGACATTTTTTACTTTGAATAACTTTTTTGTTTTTTAACCAATTGTCATGATTCTGTTTTAATTTTGTTCCTTAAAATGTGTAGAAACTTTAT
The DNA here is from genome assembly GCA_030998225.1 of Diplolepis rosae. Taxonomy (NCBI): domain Eukaryota; kingdom Metazoa; phylum Arthropoda; class Insecta; order Hymenoptera; family Diplolepididae; genus Diplolepis; species Diplolepis rosae. The sequence goes on along the minus strand of JAPYXD010000143.1, from coordinate 2,675,438 downwards.
GTCTATAGGAAATAAGGTCACATCCATTCCATAAAATATCCCAAAATGAAAAAAAAAGATTTTGTACTTATTTTTTTAGCTGGAGTGCTTTCCATACCCAAAAAGTTGCTACACGTTGCATGAAAAAAAAATAAAAAAAGAATCATGACAATTGATTTCAAATTAATTAGGTGAGTTTGAAATTTTTGTCACTGCCTACATTATCGGAGGTTCACGCAGTCGACCGGTAATCGAAAGACCTGGGCTCCAATCCCAGCGCAGTCGAAAGCGTTTTTTTTTTCGACAGAAATATTTTCAAATTCTTTAAATATTTGAATCATGACAATTGTTTAAAAATCAAAAAAGTTATTTAAAGTCAAAAATGTCAAAAACATGCCCAAAAAACTCAAAATTTTTAATTTAAAAATACATAAAGATGCTGGAATTGAAAAAAATGTCTAAATTAAGGTACTAAACATTAAAAAAATTATATCGATGGTCTAAACTCAAACAATAAAAGTAAAAATATTAAAGGTGGAGGACTCCCTTAAGTGAAACGTGGTAGATATATTATAACACTTAGGGGGTTTATTATTTTAGTCCATCGAATGCAGGATTTTCCATTCAAAATAATACACTCATATTTTTTTTAAAAACGCAGGATTAATCGAAAGAAAAGAAATAAAAATGCATCGAAAGATAGTCATGGGTGTACCCTGGCTAACTAGATTTTGGTAAAACTGCCCTTCCAGTGGTCTCTTGATTGACCTATACACTCATAGAAAATCAATATCTCGGACCTTGGATGGTAGCTATGAAACTTTCATGTTGTCCTTTTAACCATGCATTCAAATTGACGTTCGATTTGGCGCTTGCTAGAACACAATTTGTCCACTAATTGAAAACTAACCTATTAGACGAGAACAAACTAAAAAAAATTACATTTTTAGAGATTTTATAACATTTCATCGCACACTGAAAAATGTTATGCAAAATTGTAGTGTTAGATATTAATGTTGTAATTTTTTTAAGTTTCAACGTAAGCAAATTCTTTAGAGAGAAACAAATGAGATATATTAAATGTATATAGTACACAGCAAAGCTCCTAAATCCAGGCTTCTTACGGTCTCTCGCTTACAATTCACCTGCTCGACATCAAAGTAAATTCTAAATAATATAGTTTTACGTTGGCTTGTATCTTTTACGGTTAACTGGAAGAAACCTTGACCCAAATTATAACAGAGTTCTCTTGGACAAAACCTCGATCTTGACAGAGCGCAAGTGGTTCGTTTTCTGTCTATGCGGGCGAATTTAAAAGAAATTTACATGTGTTTATATGTGTAAATCCCTGAATAGTCGATTCTGATGGTAAACTTCTCTCGTTACAAACCACGCAGTGCTAAGCTCTGCGTCACCATATTTAATGGCTCATGTATTTTGCGCTGCTTTCGTAGAAGTACCTTATTTAAGGTTTTGTTGGTCCAGGTATAAAAAAAAGCATTTTGCCGAAGCAAATTTTTATTTTCAAAGCTTTGCTTAAGTAATGAGGAATTTCGCCTCGAGTATTGATGGCCCTTTTAATCAACTTCGAACCTCTAATATAATTTTCAAGGACAAAACGTAGATAATAAATAATAAAATTTTCTTTTTGCCCGAACTTTTTTTCTAATCGCTTCATACTGAAATTTTAAAAATGATGTGATTTTAATAAATCACAGATCATTTTTTCAGAAAAAAGATTTTCTACAACTTGAGCGTTTTCAATTTTCTAAAATTAATCAATTATTACCGAATTCAGCAATTTGTTTATAAGAATTTTGTTTGGAAAATTTATTTTTAATGGTTTCAGCCATTAAAGAATTTATTTTCAAAAATTGGAACGGTAAAATTGTGAAGATACTTTTGACTTAAAAAATGATTCATGATTTATTAGAATCGCATCATTTTTCAAAATTTGGTATGTAGCGATAAGAAACAAAGTTTGGGCAAAAATAAAATTTGTTAAATACATTATTTTTCTGCATTTCAAATTTTTTTTCATTGAAAATAATCTTTTTTCTTTCAAATTATCCCTTCAGTAATAATATTGCTATTCTTGAGAGCAAAATTATCTATTTTTGCCTGAGGTCGAATTTTCTCACATTTGACGTGTGGTAAAAATCTGGCGACGCTATAGCCGTATATATAGACAAACAATAATTATTCATCTTATTTTTTATGCCTTTATTAATTTCAAACAGCGCTTATCATATCTACATATTCTCATTCCGACATTGCCAGATTGTTTCGATTTATAGCAGCCAACGCCAAAAAATTTACCAATTTTTATATTAATTGAATTTTTTCATGTGTTTAGTAGCAACAAAGGCATAATTTAAAATTGAAAAAATAATCCTCAGATATTTTTTTAATAGTATAAATAATTGGATAAAAACTTCATCATTAGATCCTTGAAAATATGCAAATATATACGCCGAAATCACATTTTCTTATGGGAGTGTATGTTAAATTAATAAAACCTAAATTACTGATATTTGCAATATAAAGCAACCTCGGTTCACAACAATTTTAATGGATCATTTTCAAACCTATTTCTCACTCTGAATCAAATTTAATCAAATTTTCATCATGAATTATTCTACCGATAGAACCTCCTTAAAAGTAAAGGAATCGCTTTCATTGGAGAGAACTGTCTGTATGTAAACAGCTGTAATGCACGCAAGCGTGGAGCAAAGCGTGCTTTAGAGTGTGTATTGCGCGTTCATAGACCGTTCTATAATCTTGAGATGGCCTTCTTGTCTTGCATCCATTTATCGGAAGCGCAGGACGTGCAATAAATTATATAACGAAGCATGCACGACGGCGAGTATGAATCACGATTCAAGCACCGAGAATCACATCAGAGTTCGGTTTTGCTCGTTGATGATCGTTTCTGCTGTTAAGAGAACCCTTGTCGAGTTTGAACGAGGTCTCTGGAGCACGACCTCCCGAGACGACCAAATCGTCCCATGTGTCCGCGTCTCCAACACACAAATAGAAATAACAAAATCAACATCTGACAGTAAATCAAAATACAAAGAGAAACTGCACCAGTTACATATGAAACGATATGTAGAAAGCTTCGTATGCTTCGCTGCTGCTCATTCTTGCAGATGAGAAGTACTTCCTCTCAAATATGAGATTGAACATCCCGTAAATTATACTTTCAGATCTTTTATCACCGTTACAAGATACACCTAAAGGTGTAAAAGGTAAAGAAAATTATTCAAAAGAGTTTATATATTTTATGTTTGGTATCAAGTTCATAAAGAGTTTCATGTTTGGCACAACATAAATTTTCAATACCGTTTTTATATTATGTTCTCTGTGGCTTCTCATTCTCTCGATCGAACTAAACCAACCAGTGATAGTAAGCAAGAAAAGAAAATGAAATATTTTAAAATTGTTTCATCAATATTGTGAAATAGAAAGGGATGGAAAGCATTAGAAATTCCATTATCCTCTTTTGTCGCTACCGATTTTTCATATCGCTTTGAACGACTGGAAATCCGGGTACTGACAATCATGAGCACTGAAAAAGCGGTAAAATCGCCAGGAGGAAATTTTTATTATCTCAGCTGGTTTGTTTTTCTAGGGAGGTGAAATTTTTGCAAATTAAAGAAAAGAGCAGCCGACGTCGTCACCCATATCAATGACGTTGAAAACGAAGTAAACGTGGCCACGAGAGGGTAATAAAACAGCTTTTTATCGGTCAATCCAAACGAGAGTGTATGTTCGCCACGAAGGTAGAAACCGACGCGCATAATCACAACGTCGCTCGCATTAAGTTGTTGCGAGAGAACACTCGCTGAGCGAAGAAGAAAGAGAAAATGGAAACGATGATGCACGGAGAGAGAATATTCTAATGTACTACAACTACACGAACAGCAAATATTCTAATGCGCGGGCTAGGCGTTCATTGAACTTGACAACACTTTGTTTCCTCTTCCGTTCTTCCTTCCCCAAAGTCCTTGCTTTAAATTTAAATTAATGATCTCGCTGGTCTAGAAAATTACAAGTCACTTGATGAGGAAAAAGATTTAATGAATGTACATTTCCACAGAAATTCTCTAGAACAATGGATGGAGAAAGCTTTTACAAAGTGAACACAGAATTAATGAGGTGACACCAAAGGGTTGCGGACTAATATTTCTTGAAATTTCCGAAAATAATATTTAAACAAGTTTTACATTTATACAAGAATATGAAGTTTTAAAATCTTTTAACTGCTATCATTTTTTAAGCCTTTCAGCCATATATTTTTTCTTACATTAAACATTATTGTAAATCAATTTCTAAGGGGGTTTTTTTGTTACTGAACCTGAATATAATGTTGAAATTTCCAATTTCTGATAATCCAAGATGGCAGATCTAATATGACAGATCAAATTTCAAAAATATTCACATTCTGTTTGAAACTGATTTCTATTCTAAACATGACATGACCATTCCCCCGTGTATTTGATCCTTTAAATTTGTTCCACTGCACTGAGAAACAAATGTTATTGAATCAATAACATTTCTGCCAAAAGCATGTATATTATTGATTCAAAAAAATATTCTATAAGAAATGATACATATGCTACCAATTCTATAGCATTTTGATTTGAATCAATGATAAACATTTTTTACCTCAGATTTGAATTTGGGCAGCCCTAATGAGCTTGAAAAGAAAATTTTATGGGTAATTTTGAAATTTCATATCAATTATATTTGTTCCAGCATCTTGAATTTTCGGATTTTTAAATTTTTCATTTCTGATTAAGATTTTACAACCCGAAAAATCATTAGAGAACATTTTTCAACAGAACATGATTGTTAATTTGGATTTAGAATGAAAAAAAACAACATAATTTCATATATTTCTTGACAAAAAATAGAACTTATATTTAAAAAATGGCAGAAAAATCTGAACAAATTCTGAAAAATATCTTATGGAGTTCTGAGTACAAAAAAAAAATTCCCATCTCAATCTTTATTATACATTAGTCAAGAATGGATTTATCAGTGAAAATGCACGAATTTCGACTTTTTATTTACTTACCGTATTTTTTAAAATAACAATTGATGATTGTTCATGTTTTTTTAAAACTTATTGGCGTTATAGGAACCCTGTAAAGACAAAAAGTCTGGTACTTGTTGTTAAGAAAATAGTTTGAAAAATGAAAAAATTGTTTAGAAAAGGAATTACATAAATTTGTAGTTTCTTTTCTACTATGTACCCCAATAAAATTACATTAATGAAGTTTCGGAATTGAAATTTATGATACTTACGTTAGCATAAAATAACTTTCAACATTATGAAAATTTTGATTACGCTCTGCTTGAAAATTTATTTTTAAAAACTCATGTTCAGCTTCCCTGAAGTTATTCTGAGACTTCACGAAAATTTAAGAGAATATGTATCAAAGGTATTTTGGATTATGGCATTGCAATAAAAATTTTTTACTTTTTTTCCAGAGGTCGAGAAATTATAATGCCATGATAGAAAAAGAGTTATTCACTCTAAAGCTATACAAAACTATATTTATTTTTGGGTCATAAAAAACAGACTAAAAGTAATACAAACCACTTGTAAGGGTCAAATAATACATGGTATGAATATTTCTAATAGATAAAAAATTAAGTAATGCTAAAGCTTATTGTGTAAAGACATATTTTAAGCTGATGATCTCAAAAGTTACAACAGCTCTTAATTTGAAAATGTATATATTTAGTGGTTTTTCGATAAACAGTATATCAAATCACTTAAAATACCCTTGCTCTTAATCATCGAATGCTCATAAATCTATAAACTCTAAAAGAGATAGGATCACGCTTAAAATTGAAATATCCTGTGAATAAACATGTCAATTGAACTTCCATTTGCGGAATAAATATATAGTTACCTATCTTAGATATAAATACTCAGGATTGGTTGAAGGAAATGTATAATTCCGTTCTAATGATAATTACCGGGAAATTCTTGATATCTATTAAGTCCCGGTTTAGTCTTTAGTCGAGGAGATAGATCCTCATAAATATAATATATGCACACATACATTGAGCGAGACAACTCGTCCTACTCGAAATGTGAACATGTGGGTGGTTAGTGAATGGTGAGTACTATATCTGTGCATGAATAGATTCATGGTGCATCTGGCCAATCTTGGACGCAAACATACGTAAGCAATTTATCTCATTACGGCAGTGTAAGGCACTAGTCCGTATCAAATGATTGCTGGTGCTATTAACAGAATGTTCATTGACACTCGAGATAACACGAGGAGACACTTTTCTGAAGTGTAATTTATCGAGTATATATGACTTCGATTGAAAGTATTCTGGAGGAAAAAAATTAATCAATATAGGCTAAGTGCCTCAATTAGTGAACAGTGCCTTATATATGGGATGGTTCATTTCATTCACGAATATATGAGTACTTGCTGCTTTCGTAATGTGGAGTGCCATTTAGAAAAGAAACTTAGATTGTGGGTGATACAGTTTTTAATTAAAAAATATCATAATATCAGGATTTTTTTTACCGATTAAAAGAGTCAATAAATGAAAATCAGTAAATTTTACTTCTTTCATAAAATAGGACATGTATCGACCCTTAAATAATAAATTTCATACGATGTTGTTTGTTAATAATTGGCTTTAGGGTACAGAAATAATAACTCGGAAGATTAAATACTTTCAAACGTTTCGACTCTGATCGGAGTCTTCATCAGAGATCTTTATTTCTAAAATATTAAAACAATAAATAAAATATTGCACGTATGAGCCCCATGTTGGAGTAAACTTTGGTAATGTTAAAAAATGTAGAAAACGGTGAAAAAATTTATATTAAATTGTACAGAAAACATCGTTAAAATACCTAAAACTCCCTTACTTTCTGAATATGAATCTGTCATAATCTACTGATTATGAGTGAAATTTAACTGATTCAAATAGCTGAAAAGAGGTTACTGTAAATCAGTAAAATTCCACTGATTGCTTCAGTGAAAATTAACTGATTCAACAGTAAAAATATTTTTTCCACTGATTCAATTAGTGATAATCAACTGATTTAACAGTGAAATATATTTTTTAACTGGTGAATCAGTGAAAAGGCAAATCACTGATTCAATCAGTAAAAATTTGACTGATTCAAATTTAGAGAGTAGGAATAACAATAAAATTCTAGCATATAACTTTGAGATACCTAAACTAGATTACAAAGAACTATTCATAAAAAATAGCTAAGAATTGCTAATACGAATTCAATGCTGTTAGAAATTTCTACCGCAATTTCCCAAAACATGTGACTGGAGTTTTATTCAGTTACAATTTCGTTAAATTAAGATAGAATTTCAGAAAATTCAGTTACTTTTTAGTAAATTTAAGAAACAATTTCTTAATTTTCACACTGTAAAAAAATCGTAATTTTCCAATACAAAGGTGATGAAATTTTTCAATTATTGAAAAAGTAATCTTCTATCAAATTATTTCAATAATTTACAAGAAAGATTCGAATCCCTATTGGATTTTTTTCAGTATTGAAATTTTTCAAGTGTAGTCTTAGAATTTTTTAAAGTCAGACACGCAATATTCTGCACGTCATTGAATATTTCCAACATGATTTTATATAAAAATTTCAAAACATATATTGGTTAATTACATCCAATACTTTATTGGAAGTTTCCAAATAAAATTTTTAGAGTGCAGTTACAAAGTGTTGAACATTCTGATACTTCACAGAACAACAGAAAGCTGAAAATGGTTACATCTGAAAGTCAGTCCTGTGTATAGTGCATAAGTCGGTCCTTTTTTAACATGGTTTTTTTTAGTTACATCTGAAAGTCAGACAACTTTTGGGCGGAAAGTCAAACTTTTGTATAACAGTGTTGTCTCTGGAAATTCTAAAACTTGTAATAGGACCAATTTCACGTTACTTTTATAACATAAAAATTTTATAAATTTATAAAACTCCAGTAGAAAAAATATTTCTCCTCTTAATTAGTGGTAAAAGATGATTTATTCTTTTCATTGAAATTTTTTTAGTTAGGGTAAATTTATTTTAGATAATACAATGTGTAGCGAAGAAGCAGAAAGAATATGTACTTTTCACTTAAAACTGCAGGCCTTTGCGCGAAACAAATACTCCTGGGTTCGATATGGTTCGATGATGACTCGAGTGCCAGTGTCAATATGCATAAATCTTATTCTCACAAGTGTGAAAAAAGAAGGGAGCTCCTTGAATGATACTTGAAGCGCACGAGGGAAACGCAATACCCAAGAGGATCTGCTGCAAAAAATTACCATCTGCAAGAACATACCATTCTATCTGCTTCTCATTACTGTTAATTAATATTTTTTATTTTCTTCATTTTATTTTTATTTTTGTACCCCTTAATTGGAAAAACGTCTAGTTTTTTTACGGAAAATTACCAATTACAAATTTTCTACAACGTAATTAATTATTGAAAATATATTATTGAATTTCTATTGCGTACCCTTGTAATTATATGTGAAAAAACTTGAAATTATTCTAGTGAGAGGTGAAATAAAATCTCCTAGGTTGTGGACAATTACGCCGACTCTGCACACAGAGTGAACGAAAGACAATGAACTGAGCAAACACGTTCTGGTAATTTTTCCTATGGAACGAGACACTTATCGATGCCAGTATTTTACGAGTGCACGTGCGATTAGAGTTAGAGGCACCGCGGAAACGAGATGCATGTCCACACTTGTAAAATCCATTAAGCTCGATCTTTTTGCAGATTGCCACGACCCACGACCGAGGGTGCGGCACATGTTACCTACAAGAATAATCATTTTTCCTCTGAGAAAAAGATTTTTCCTAATTAGAATAAAATAGAGAAGAAAATACTGGGTTAGAAGGTATTGTTGGTTTACTTTTGTGACCATTGTGTGAGATCCCAAGTGCAGTGAATCAGCAATGAGTGATTGCACGACGGGATATTGAAGTGGCGAACGCTAACAGCGCTAAATTATACTCTGCACCTCCAGGAAGTATCCTGAACGAGCGTAAAATTGTTACGTGGGTAAACTGCTTCCACTGGGTTCATCGAGGGTTCAACATTGCACGTACTGGGATTTGCGTTACCAATATTATTGTGGGCGATCTAAAGCTAATTTACATACGTATATGGGTGCATACATGTATGCTTTTTGTTCAAATTAGAAAACCGTGCGTAGAATTGTAAAATCTGATCCCAAGAAAGATTACTGGAAAAACCAAAGGGCGTGGATTGTAAAAGTATACAGGTAGGATCTCTACTGAATAAATGTATGGCATGTAAGCGAGCATGTAAGACTAAATTGATCCAAGTTTTTAAAATGATTTCTAAAACCGAAACAAATTAAAAATCATTACCTCTACAATGTTAGAAATGTTTGGAAATTGACAAAATTTTTATGTTACAAAGGTGACGTAAAATTTCACGATATTCATGATGTTTTCGAGTAAAGGTATCTTAAAAATGCAATAAATGTATTGAATTTGCTAAAATTTTTCTTAATATTATAAAACTCAACTGAATTTTCATAAAATATAACTTGAAATTACCAAATTGTAACAATATTTTCATCTACATGTGATTGCATTAAACTTCAGTTACCCAAAACATAGAATTATTCCTGTCACAAGTTTCGAAATTTCCAAATAGAAGTATTAGAATATTCAACACTTTATAACTGAAAATTAAGAAATCGTTCCTTAAATTTACCAAAAAGTTACTGAATTTTCTAAATTTTTTCTCAATATTATGAAACTCAACTGAATTTTCATTTAATGTATCTTAAAGCTACCAAACTGTAACAGAATTTTTATAAAATTTATCATAAGATTACGAAGCTGTAACAAAATTTTTAGTTACGTGTAACTGCATAAAACTCCAGTTACCCAAAATGTTAAATTATTCCTGTTACATGTTTCAGAATTTCCAGATACAAGTATCAGAATATTCAACAACTTGTAACTGAAAATTAAGAAATTGTTTCTGAAATTTATTGAACTGTAAATGAATTTTTGGAAATTCTACACTGAGAGAAAAATGCTATTGAATCTATAGAATTTCTGCCAAAATCATGTATATTATTGATTCAATAAAAAGAAGCCAATAAAACTGATACATATGCTACCAATTCTATAACATATTGATTTGAATCAATGATATACATGCTTTTAGCAGAAATGCTATAAATTCAATATAATTTTTTTTCTGTGTATCTTAATTTTACGAAACTGTATCTAAATAAAATTCCAGTCATGTGTATCGGGAAATTACGATAGAAATTTCTAACATTGTACTAATTAAATGTGTGTCATGTAAGACTAAATTGTCCCAAGTTTTTAAAAATGATTCCCAACACCAAAAAAAAATTAAAATTCATTTAAATAAACAATTTTTCATTAAATATTTGGCACGTTAATGGTAAGAAAACGGATAACTCAGAACAATAGCGCATTAACAACATGTAAACGAAACCAAATGAGCTCTGATTTAATTGTGAATTCCAAGCTCGATTGTACATGTTTCGTGTCTAATTACATTCCATCCATGACTACAATTTGCCCACGAAATTCAATCAAATGTATATAACTATAACACGGTATATTATCAATTATTCAATCATTTTCAAATCAATGTCGCCTCTTCTCGTACAGTGTGTCCAGATTTGACACGCGAACGTTTAGCACACAACGCCAACAGGAGTACGTAGGTGAGAATGGTTGCGCGCGCAGCGTAGTGTGTCTGCTGTTCGCAGTGATTCTCTGAGTTTTCTCTAGTTTTCTCTCTTTGACAAGGAGCCTTCAACCAGAGAAAATTCAGAGAACCACTGCGAACAGCAGACACACTACGCTGTGCACGCAACCATTCTCACGTACGTACTGCTGTTGGCGTTGTGTGCGTACCGTTCGCGTGTCAAATCTGTACACACTGGCAGTCGTGTAAAAACCTGAGCATGATTGATTCAAGAATAAGTTGGGTATATTTCAAAACCGATCAAGCAATCTTGTCTATAATATCGTTCACTGTAACGTATTTATAGTCAGGAGAAAGTTACACATCTGCCCCATGCGATGTTCTCTCCTTTGTATTAAAAATTCGAGCTCTTTCTTCGTGATATTGCATAGAATTAATGCCCACGTGAAATTGATACCTGCTTCTCGTTCGTTGTTTAGAAATTTATGTTCTCTCGTATGCCACGTTCGTCATTCACCACCTACGAATTTCCAAGGCAAGGGTATATGCAGTGTCCTACCACACTAGATCGTTCGATTATTCTTTCATCCCAAGATAATATTAAATGTAGAAGCAATGTTTGTAACAAGTGTCTAACGACTGATTTCGTAAAAATATGATCTTGCACAGTACTTTATGGTCACTTTCTACTTCCCAGAGTCGGTTTCATTCACTTTTTATTTATTTTACTATCTATTTCAAAAATCCATTATTATTAATTATTATTAAATAATAATGAGCAGCAAATTTTTATATATTTCAACTCTTATATTATTTTGAAAGTCATAGATGTATAATTGATTTACAGAGCCTGAGATGATTCATTGAAGAATATTTTGAAACATTTCCAAAGTTTGTAGAATAAAGTAGATACTTTTTTCGGGTGAACTTGTTTTTATACATCAAAACGTTACATTATTTGTAAAAACGAATAAGCCATCACAGTTTTTCTTGGTAAGACATACGTTTCTGATGAAGGCAAACACATGAATAATCAATTATTATTTAAATTACCTTTTTGCGAACTTAAACAATATTTAGAAAATTTATTATGTATAGTTACATGTGTTACGTCCGGATGTAGCATTCAACCCTATTAAATAATATTCTCAATTTACATTAATACTATTAGGAACAAAATAAAGGAAGTAGAAGAGAGAGAAAGGGAAGGCTTTCCCTTTCTTTTAATTTTAATCTAGCTAAGCTAAGTGGAGATGCGTGTGAACTGTTGAAATTTTTGCGATTGGGCCCAATAGAATATTATTAATTAATATGAAAGAATGAAAGAAAGAAAGCGACCATATTTAGATTTAAACTTAACCTAAGCATTATATCTTGTTTTAGACTTATATTAATTAAGATTTACTTTATGCCTTAGTGATAATTCATTTTAATGTTAACTTCATTTCTTAGGATAATCAATCTAAATGTATTCAAATTCTATTTTTACCCGACCAAGGGTGCTTATACTATTATGTCTTAATTTTAAACAGTCTCCTTTATAACGAGAAATATTTGAACCAATCTTCCTTTCAATAACTTCATGGAACTTGAAGGGAATTTTTACATTCTTTCCGTAAATAATAAGTTTAAAACCCTGGTTTTCCCCAGGGATAAATACAATTTATATATATTTTTTCTTCATTGGAATCTAACAGCTGTATTCCAATCTAGCGACCTATCTCTTTTTGTCCACTGCTTGTCGTATAACTAAACGCCTTAGAGGTCCGAAACAAAACGTTCAGAAACTCATTGCTAATACTTAGAATCTCATTCTGAGCACGTCTCAATCATATAAAATACGAATACCAATGGGATTTACCAGGGACGAAACTATCTATAACTGAGCTCATTTAGTACTTACCTAGAAAGTTCACTACTCACAACCATTTTTCCACCACTCTGGCAAATTCCACCCACCTTATGCTAATTGGTGGAAAGTGTTCCAGAGGGTTGGCTTTTTGGTTACCTCCTTTTGGAGTTTGAGAAGAAGAAATTTTTCTTCTGATGAAGAGTTCAGTTCTTTTAGAGACTTCTCCGGCGATAGGTTAGCTCGGACAGCAGTCACATCTTTACTCAAAACATCAAACTTCATTCGATGTGAGAGTTAAATTTGGTGATCGACGCCCTCCTCGATTAAGTTCGTCGCTCGAAACATAACGTTTTCCACCCGGGTACGGACCTCTGACGCGCGCGGTTTTCACAAGTATTAAATAAGTCACGCCGACTATTTTCTTTTAAGTCTAAAGTTTTGTGCCCACGTAAGTGACTTGGTAGTATAGTGAGCCAGAATTGGATCTATCTAAGGAATATTATCATAATAGAAATAAGTTACCAGAGAGAACCCAAAATTCCATGAGGTTAATGAACAATGTAAGCTACTTTTTTTGCTTTAAGAAAATAAAAATGTGTGTCTGAATTGAAATTTCCTGTTGGTGTCATTTTTTTTCTTTCTCTCCCCTTGTCTAAGCTATAATTGATAATTTGTTGCGAAGCGCGGGAGGTCTTCCTACCATCGATAGGGCAGGAACCTGCGGAATTCTCTCTCAGCCGCTCGAGGGCAAATTCCATTAAAATCTCGAAAAAGGGGAAAATCTGTTTAGCCCATAAAATATTTGTTTGGACGTAACACATGCATATTTAGTTAGTTATTTAATACAACGACTCTCAAATTTGTTGAGATTGTTTTTATCCAATTATTGTTAATTATTTCATTTTATATACAGATTTAAAAAAAAAAATACTTACTTTTTATTTTTTCAAATCGAAATTATTTCGCTTTCGATTTTTATTATTCTACAATTCAAATTTAAAATTCAAATCGTTCACTTTTAAGTTTTTTATAATCATACCTAAAAATTCACTTTCAATATATAATTTTAAAAATTTCTAAATTTGTAATCGAAGTTCCAAATTTTTTATCTTTAAGAAATTAAAATTCCATAATTCGTTGCATGAAGATTGTGAAACGTAAAATCTTTTTTTACCATTTTTATATTGAAACTTCATGATTAACAAATTTTTAAAAATAATTTTCGAAATCTTTTAATGTAGAAAGTTAGAGAATTCAGCAATTGGAAAACTATAATATTGGTAATCTTAAAATTTTAATGTTTAAATTAGAAATCTATTTTACTTGATATTTATTTTATTCATTTATTCACAAAAAAGTGATTTTTGTAATCTAAATTAAACTTTCTCTTTCCGAAAATTTTAACTCGTTTGGAATCTTTGAAAATAAATTACACATTCATGCCAACCCAGTAAATTGGTCTTATCGTGAAAAAGCTCTGGAACTTGTTTCACAATTACAAAACTCTCTCTTCCCAGGAATGAAATTGCAGACACAGAGGAATTGTAATTAAAAATAAAGCAGCTCACAAATTGAACCTGGCTTACAAGAGAGGGTGTTTTGTCCAAGTTTTAATTGACACCCCTAACGTGTTATGAGAACGAAGTCAAGCCACGTGGCTTGCCGCACTACATCAATTAAATTTACTTTATATTACAGTAGCGCTAAACACGCTTTTCTAAATGCTTTCATTGAATACATTATTGAAATCAAAGCTGCAGTTTGCACCATTAATTCAGAATATCATGTCTCTCGATGCTCCAACTCTCGATAGGCGCCTAACTCATTTGAATAGGCATACACGCAAGTCTGGCTCTTGATGCCCAACATTAGTTTCAGTTCCTCTACTAATGAGATAAATATTTGCAATATTTCTCACGCTGGAATCTTATATTTAATCGGATTTATCGTTACCTATTTTATAGAAATTAGACAAAAATACCACTATAAATATAAAAATATGAATAAAATTCGAAATTAGAGAAGTCAGTTAAAAAAAATTAAATATTGTTGATGTTCTTAGTTGGCTTTAGGGTCCAGAAAAATTATAACTCAAAGTTTCATATTCTCAAACGTTTCGACTCAGATTGGAGTCCTCATCAGTGAGAATTTATTTCTATAAAAAATACAAAAGGAAGAAACTTAAAAATTGCCCGTGATAAACACTGTGGTAAAAAATTATATAAAAGAATTGCACGTATGAAACTATAAAATTATTCTAAATAACTAAATTTACAAAAAATAAAAACTGTACAAAAAATTTTTTTTTCATAAAAATACTAAGGGAACAAACTTAAAAAATAGCACGTGTGGCGGATAAACATTGACGTAAAAACGATATAAATGAATTGTACATGTGAAACTATGAATTCGTCTAAATAACTAAGTTTAGAAAAATAAAAACTAAAATAGAATTGAATGAATTCAGGGTAATTCTTGTAACTAAATATCTATAAATAGTTCCTTGAGTGTTGTTCTATTAATGCTTTTATGATCTTGAATTTTTTATTGGTTTGTCCATTTTGCACCTGAAATAAGTGTTTACTCACTGGTCAATAGAGTGAGAACTGAGAGAATTCATTGAATGATGCATACGTAAATTGAATTCCTCGTTGCATCTTCGTAGGTCAGTCACATTTTGCTCATTTTCACTCAAATAATATAATCATTTTACATAAAATGCACATTTGCAACAAAATGTTATATATTATTGTAACAATAAGCGAAATGTAACGCTCGCTTAGTTCCATTTAGGTGATAAATCTGTGCATAGTCTCTTAAATATGACCCAGTTTCACTTCTCTATGAATGCTCCACATTATGATCGAAAGCGTCGACATAAAAGCTTATGTAACCTTCTATTCACAACTACCACATTCACTCAAGCATTGAGAAATGGCAGGAAATATTAGCAAATGGACATGCTAATGTAAACAAAGTTTTAAAATCATTTCTCATTAAAATGATTTACAATTCATCGTTTCAAAAGTTTAATAATTCCATCTAAAAGTTTAAAGGTAAAATCCAAAATACTTGTTATACGCGCCTTAAGCCGTACATAGTAATGGTCATCATGCTCCTCTTAATGAAAATGGAGAGCCAGCAAAAATCAAGTGCAATTTGAGGAAACACAAGCCTAATCGAAAACCCAGAACACCCTTCACCACACAACAACTATTGGCTCTGAAGAAAAAGTTCAGAGAAAGTTAACAACGCCCTCCAACAGTCCAGGATCCTCAAGCCAGGCACAGGCGCCCCAAGAATCACCAAGCCCAGTTCACCGATTAAATTTTTCTGTCGCGGCACTTTAAGCTGACACTAAGAAACCATCTGATACATCCTCACAGCTCAGTACCTCGTCGACCTCTCTAAGATCTTCTCCTATCACTTCCTACTCCCCAAGTCACTACTCAGGATCTTCTCCCTTATCAATATATACATCCAACGAGCTCAGATCCTCGCGTTATGGCATTACAGAGTCTGAAAGATTATTCAAATCCGAGAATACCTCACTATGTCACCTGTGACTCGACTAAAAGTCTTCCGGACATTGGCATTTCCTTGAAGACGTTCGACATGCCGGAATTCACAGTAGGATCACCAACACATCGCAACTTGTCTGGACTCCTTGATTACAGGATGCCTAGCTCACCAGTCTCTACGGGCCTTAAAACTTCAGAATCTAGGGTCACTCTTTCACCAAAACATCATTCGATCATTGGTGTTCGTGATTTCGGATCTCAATCCCCAAGGAGTTCACAGGATGAGGGTCGTTCAAGGTGTTCGGAGGTTGGAGACGTTGATGACGAGGCGGATGACGAATCGAGTTTGATTGATATCGAGGACCTCCAGCAATACACGAGTAGCCCCACGCCAGTGAGGCCCACCCCAGCATATATCAGCGGTTTTTCTGCACTTGGAAATATCCCGGGAATCGCGCCTGGTCTGCATCCTGCGATTTGGGCAGGACATCAGTCAACAACAGCAGCCACTTTCTTTCTGTCGCACTTTCCTCATCATGCTCCTCTTAATGAAAACGGAGAGCCAGCAAAAATCAAGTGCAATTTGAGGAAACACAAGCCTAATCGAAAACCCAGAACACCCTTCACCACACAACAACTATTGGCTCTGAAGAAAAAGTTCAGAGAAAGTTAACAACGCCCTCCAACAGTCTAGGATCCTCAAGCCAGGCACAGGCGCCCCAAGAATCACCAAGCCCAGTTCACCGATTAAATTTTTCTGTCGCGGCACTTTAAGCTGACACTAAGAAACCATCTGATACATCCTCACAGCTCAGTACCTTGTCGACCTCTCTAAGATCTTCTCCTATCACTTCCTACTCCCCAAGTCACTACTCAGGATCTTCTCCCTTATCAATATATACATCCAACGAGATCAGATCCTCGCGTTATAACACATCGCAACTTGTCTGGACTCCTTGATTACAGGATGCCTAGCTCACCAGTCTCTACGGGCCTTAAAACTCCAGAATCTAGGGTCACTCTTTTACCAAAACATCATTCGATCATTGGTGTTCGTTGTTTCAGATCTCAATCCCCAAGGAGTTCACAGGATGAGGGTCGTTCAAGGTGTTCGGAGGTTGGAGACGTTGATGACGTGGTGGATGACGAATCGAGTTTGATTGATATCGAGGACCTCCAGCAATACGTGAACACCCTTCACCACACAACAACTATTGGCTCTGGAGAAAAAGTTCAGAGAAAGACAATATCTCAGTGTTGCTGAAAGAGCCGAATTTTCTTCATCACTTCACCTAACGGAAACACAGGTAAAAATTTAGTTTCAAAACCCAGAAGAGTATGACTCCACGCTCTCCAAAGAAGCCGGTGGAAAGAACAATCCCAACACGCAATAACCCACTCACCACTTCCGGAAGTGGCCAACAAAATCCGGTGGCGCCCAATTTTAATGAAAGAATGGAAGGTTGTGTGGAAATCAGCATGACAGACTCAGCTTCAACAGCACCCTGTACGGAAACAGCAACCAACACTTCTCGACACATACCTTCAGCAGCCAGGACTGCGCCTGCACAGGGCCAGGACAGCCTACAACACACACCGTCAACAATGTCGATCCAGGACTTGCGACAATTAATACAGGCTTTGAAAGCTCCAGCCCCACCTTTACCCGAATTTAACGGCCTTAGCCATGAGGACCCAAGGGCATTCATTAAAGAATGCAAATTATACTTTCATCAATCAGGAGCGAAACCAACTCACTGGACGAGGCTCGTAGCAAAACCACTGCTGGACGAAGCAGGAAAATGGTGGGGACCATATAAATCATTTAACCTGCCATGGGAACAGTTCAAAGAACTATTTCAAAACAAATATGCAAGCCAATCTGTCGAAAATGGGCTACACGGAGAAAAATAGTTGAAGTAATTTTACTCACCTCTGTCGATTAAACTTGGGACATAAGGACATTTGAACATCTATTAAATCCTAGTCGGGTAAAATCAATTTGATATATACCTAATTCACCCAAAGTGAATAACAATAAGCGTTACATAGGGAATAGTAAGGAGTTGAGTAAAACGTTATCGACGACAGGGCACCAACATGCGTCAGTGGGTTAACATGAAATGTATAAGTATATCACCGACGCTTGAGGTGCTTCAAACCGTAGTTGGGTAAAATGAGCATCTGGCGTATTATTTGAACTGGCAATGGTATGCTTCTCTCAAATAAAAAGAAATTCTTACCTCGAGCCTGCCAATAGTCATCCGGTATATACATAAACAACTTACAAATACATTCACACCATTACGGACGTAGCCAATCATATTTCAAATTACAAATACACTTAAACATATAACCTTACATATATAAACCTGATAACAACACTTATATATAGTACGATAAGCTTTCGTCGAATCACGCACACGCTCGCTTACAATGCTGAGATATAGAATTTGGAACTTTCTTATATAGTGACTGCATGAGTTATTCAGAGCTTGTGAGAGTAAGTGCCGTCAATAAAATTTTTTAGCCTTACTCAAGTAAAAATAAATCAACTTTTTTCATAAATGATTAATAAAATATTTTAAAAAATTAATATAATTACACAATTATTATAACTATGATTATTGATATATATAATATAATTATTAAATTACATTTAGTATACATTTTTATTATAACAACGTATAAAGTTTAGTGAAACTAAATTTTCAAATGTACATTAAAAAATTGCATTATTATTAAGAAGTATCTTGTATAAAAACATTTAAAAGAAGGTTCTTTTATTTTCTGTGTTTTATATTTTCAAAATATGGATTTTACATTTGCGAATTCCAAATTATTATTCTGCCTGAGTAATTTATGTGATATTTCATATTTTATGTAATACACTTATCGATTTTTATTTGTTTAAATTTTCATAAGATCAATTTAATTTTAAGAATTTAAGTTTTTGAAATTAAAAATTTTTCATGTGTGCCCAAGGCGCAGATTACTGTCATTCGTTCCTGCGTGAATAGATGTAGCTGTTGGAATAAATCTTGCGATTCACGGTTTACTCAACTCTCGATTGAAGCGTAGAGTAGAATGAACGGAAAGCTCTACTATTTTTGTGATTTAATAAAAGATTGGTTTTTTATAGTTATACTACGAGTAATAATATATATATTTAAAAATTTTTAATGCACGCTTTCATACGTCACCCTACACTTCTGAATTTTACTCAACTTTGATTCATTTTCGAACATTAAATATATCACAAATAAATACAGTGATACTAAATAACTTCTAACTTGTCCTTATGTCCCAAATTTGATCGGAAGTTGAGTAAAATTACTTTAACTATTTTTCTCCGTGTAAGAATCAGCTTGTACTCCCGAAAGCAGGGAGAAAAATAACTAACTGCAATATTCTTACAAAAGAAATATCTGTTGGCGAGACGACTTTGCTCACAGAATACGGAGGTACAACTGGTCAGTACAATCTTGGAAACACTTCGAGTCTCTATCAAATGGGTGATAAGAGCGGCTGACCCAAAAACATTTACAGACCTGATGGACAGAGCAACTCAGGCTGAAGCCGACGAAATAGAAGGACAACCTTCCAAAACGAAGGTGGAAAGCACCAGGAAGCAAATTTCTTCAAACCACGTACAAGAAGTACGGCTACCAGCGTACCACTATTGCCCGGGACGACACTTTCATGGAGACTGTCCCATATTGGAGCAACGTCGAACCAACCCCACTGAGAATGAGCGCAGGACTGGCCCAGGCCCGGCGGAAAATGGATTGCTTCGACAAGCACCACGTCATGCCATGAAATCCATTTCAAAACAAACGAACCATTCAGAGACGCGCAGACACTTTTCGGAAACCGAGAAGAAGGTGATAGAAGAACAAATACCGGAAATGCTGGCAGAAAGGATCATAGAACCTGTCAGTTCACCTTACTGCTCACAGCCATCAATCCAAACAAAGAAGGACGGTACATGGAGGTTCTGCATAGACTACAGGAGGCTCAATGACATTACCATAGACGCCGCATAACCCCTTCCTATCATTCACCAAACACTCATTGATCTCGGACAAGCGAAAATTTTTTCCACCATAGATTTGAAAAGCGGATACTGGCAAATGCCGCTGCATCCAGACTCCAGGAAATATACGGCTTTTGCCACTACAGACGGAGGGCAATTTCAATTCCGAGTGATGCCATTCGGATTGAAGAATGCGCCTTGTATCTTCCAGAATATAATGAAGGAGGTTCTGGGTACTTTCTGGAGAAAATTTGTGATTGCTTATCTGGATGATCTTATAGTGTACTCACATACCACTGAGGAACATTTAAATCATCTCGCTTTAATATTCAAACGCCTGGAAATCTATGGACTCACTTACAATCCAAAAAAATGCCATTTCGGGAAGACAAAACTCGAATACCTGGGCCACATAGTCACCAGAGACGGAAATCAGGCACAGCCCGAACACATACAGGCAATCAAGGAGTCGAAACCACCACGAACACGTAAAGAATTACGTAGTTTCCATGGTACTTGCGGCTGGCTACGAGAGTACATACCGCATTTCGCAATTATTGCAGCACTTTTGACGGACCTCCTTGCACTTGCAACATCCAAACCATTTCTTATGCAAGCGCCAAGTTCAGCCTCACAGAGTCCAACTATCATTGTAACGAGCAAAAGTGTTTGGCAGTAATCTGGGCAATAAAAAGATACCGCCCATTCCTGGAAGAAAATCATTTTACGCTCAGAACAGATAGTATGGCAATGACCTGGCTGAGGAAAATGAAAGATGTAAAATCTAAACTCGCTCGATGGTCCTGCCTCCTAGATGAATTCTCGTTCACAATAGAACACTGCGCACGGCTGTACACACCGCCAAAGAGACACGTTTAATTAATATAGCTAGAACGGCCTCAATTAGTTAACTAGTGATGCATGCCGATACGAGAAATTTATTTGTCCCGCTCGTTATCTTACGAGATCGACAATTATATTCAGTTCAATCAGCTCGCGTATTCATTTGTTAATATCGAATTATCTCGTCTCAACTTTTGAACCGATACCAATCGAAAATCTCAGAATTTCAATACCAAGACAGTTGTCAAATCGAAAATATAAAAAATCCTCTTCTATAAACAAGGCAAAATTTATTGTTCTTAAAAACTTAATTATCAATATTCATGTACGAGGTAGTTTCTTTCATTTATAATTAAATATTATTAGTGGTAACAATGAGCTGCTGAATTTCCTGCAAGATAATGATGCAAATTGCTACAAGAAAAGAAAAAAAGAAGTCTTCGGAAAAATTTTTGAATTTAGATTTGACGATAATAAATACAAATTCGCTAAATGCAAACTGTGCGAAGTAAAAGAAAAAAAAGAGGATAATTAAGATGAAGGGTGGAAATACTACAGGGATTATATGGCATTTGAGAAATTACCACCAGGATGAATATAAAAAATCATTTCCTGAGAAAACATGTGAAACATCAAGAGAAGTAATCGTTTACATAAATGCGTGATTGAATTGATTATTTTTATTCAAATTTTTATCTCGAAAGAAAGCGCTCTTATTGTTGATTTAATTATAATTAGCTGTCACATAACCCATGCAGAAATTTTGCTGTAGTTCTACCAAGCGCAGATTGGTGATTTGAACTGAGCGAAAAAACACATGGGCTTGTACCCAAGCCAGACCTCGAAGCCTGATCACGTGTTGCATGTCAGTCAAAATTGCACTGAAATCAAATTAGTAGCTTTTTTTTGCTATGTAGTCAGCTATTTTTGACTGATAATTAGTGCAAAACGACTGATTGTATAGTGAAAAATGAGTTACTGGTTCCGATTCATACGAACTGATTGTATTAGGACTTCAAGATAAATTTTATGTACATATTAATTTCTTAAATTTTATGATTTTCTTTAGCGATTTGACCAAAGTAAGTTCAATCGTATGACTGTTGAATGGGTCGCTAAAAAGTACCTCACTGTTAATTTCTTCGACGATGCCATAACTCAAGAATATTTTGGATATTTAAACAAGAATGCACAACTGTCTTTGAGAAATGCCTTACATTCAATGATCAAAAGAACATCCACAGAAGTAAAAGCAATTGTAATGCAAAAATTACAGAAACACTCTTCAAAGATTTCGTTTGCGCTAGATGGCTGGACCTCTATCACCTCCACATGTTTTTATGGCATTACTGGTACTCTTTCTTATTTCTAAGCTTCCTAAAATGAACTTTTAATAAACACTACATATATTTTATAAATTCAACAACTTTTCTTATTGATTGCTAATTTTTTTATTTTTCATATAATAAATATCAATTTTTTTTTGTTCTAAAAGCTGAAGACTACTCATAAAGTTTCTTTGATTAAAATCTCACTCGATGAAGTAAAAAGCCAACTAATTCACCTTTTGGAGTGAAAAAGAAGCTACTCTAATGGAGTGCCATTTCACTCTAAATAATAGTTCTCACTCAAAAAAATGTGTAGATTACTAAATATATTTAACGCCTATATTTGGATGTACTATATATATTTATATTTACATGGGTAAAAATGTATATTCATTCTAGATATCGTGAATAAATATAAAGATGGCTATCCTATAGTTAAACATCTAGTGTTTAAGATTAGCAAATAAATTAATTGTTTAAGTTTTGCCACGTCCACTGTGGTGGCGCCCTCTATAGAGGGAGTTGAGTCACCTCCCTTTTTCTCTCCGTTGTTTTTTGGTTACGTACCTTAGTCGACGTTTTGCTTCTCTTGTATCTACGATTAAGACTCTCTCGCACGAATCGCTTTATCCTTTAAGACGAAGAGAGGATATCGCTGTAAAAACGTGGAAACTATTCGTTGTAACTAAGCAACATGTACAATGTGTTTCATAGTTGGAATAAATAAAGAACTGATTTGGAAAAAGTGTTTTTCGTTTTGTGGTTCCTGTCTCGGTGGTGGTTGGCACAAGGCGTGGTCGTCGGACCGTGGAATCAAACGTCTCGGGAGTCTCCATTAAAACCCAAAATTACCGAAGGGTTTTGGGAGCCGTTCATAAACATCTAGATACTCATTTTTAATATCCATTTTTCTCAGTGTAGACTAATCAATGCATAACTCGTCTTAAGGTAGTTGTCGTGCCAAAAATCAGTCTCTGGAATAAGAAGTTTTTCTATGACTTCAAGACTGGTAATTATATCATCAGCCGTGTCATATGTAAGGAAAGGCACTCTTTTTAATAAAAAAAATTTAAAAATTACGAAAAATAATATTTTAATAATGTTTTTTGTAATAGGATATTTCTTTATTATCGCTTCATACCAATTTTTTGAAAATGATTGAAGTTTCTTAAATCATAGCTTATTTTTTCGGGGAAAATATTCTCTACAACTTAACCGTTTCCAATTTTTGAAAATGAATCAATTATTATCAAATTCAGCAATTTTTTTATAAAAATTTCGTTTATGAAAATTTTTTTTTAATGATTTCAACCATTAAAGAATTTATTTTCAAAAATTGAAAACAGTTAAGTTGTAGAGAATATTTTCATCGAAAAAATAAGCTATGATTTAAGAAAGTTCAATTATTTTCAAAAAATTGGTAAGAAGCGATAATAAGGAAATATCCTATTACAAAAAACATTATTAAAATATTATTTTTCGTAATTTTAAACTTTTTTTTATTAAAAAGAGTGTCTTTCCTTACATATGACACGGCTTATGATATAATTACCAGTCTTGAAATCATAGAAAAACTTCTTTTTCCAGACTGATTTTTGGCACGACAACTAACTTAATATAGGTATTAAACGTATCTATATTGAAATTATATATTTTGATTGTGAATAGGCAATTACATCGATGATAACTGGGACATGCAATCTTTAACTTTAGAGTTCGCTTCATCTAATGGATGCCATACTGGAAGGGATATAGCGAAGTTATTCTATGGCTTCCTACAGGAAAGTCAACTTCAAAAAAAAGTGCAGGGAATAACTCTGGATAATGCTTCTAGTAATACCACCTTTATTAATAAATTAGGATCATTGATGGACCAAAACGGTATAGTATTTAACACAGATGACCAGCATTTTAGATGTATGGCTCACATCGAGAATCTAGGTGCGCAGAATTTTCTCCTAGAATTAAAATTGCAAAACGAGGATGACATCGAGGAGAATACTGATAGTGACAGTGAAGAAGAAATAGTAATCACATCACAACGAATAAATCAGTCTCCTATTCCTAAATTAAAAGAGTTATTCATAAAAATAAAATATAGTGAACAATTGCGTCTGAAGCTTGATTGCTGTTGCATATCTACCAATACTAAAGCTTTAGCTCCAACTATTGACCTCAAAACGAGGTGGTATTCGAGGCATGACATGATAAGAAAGGGAAAGAAATTACGCAAAGCTCTAGATCTGCTCTGTATGACAAATCTAGACATGCAGAAATATTCTTTATCTGAAGACGATTGGATCCTTTTAAGTGGTGCTTACAAACACCTGAAGCTTTTTAAATCTTTTTCAAAAACTCTTTCTGGAGAAAAGTACATATCTCTTCCTTTGGTCATCATTGGCTTCAATTTATTGCTTGACCAAATTGACAAAGCTGTTAGAGAAATAGATGCAAATCCTAGCTCGTCTTTCAATGATTTAAAGGTACGAGATGCACTTGTAGCAGCTCATCAAAAATTACTAAAGCATTATCGGAAGTGCAATTGGATCTATTGTTCGATTCTAATACTTGATCCTAGGCACAGAATCCAAACTTTTGACAAAACAGAATGAGGAAGATTGGTGAAAGAGGAATCCATCCAAAAATTTGAAGACTTATATAAGAACGAGTACTACATTCCACCATCCAAAAACGATCTTCAAACTGTAGATGCTGAATTTCAGTCTTCTGATGAAGAATCAAGTGACAATGAAGTGGATTTCATGTGTCTTTATAGGCCTGCTTTACAAATTGAGAAGCAAGGGATGCGACAAAAAACCCAGGATCATTGGAGGAGCGAAATAGATCAGTATACGAAGTCAGATATTTCAAATGCAAATACTGATATACTTGAGTGGTGGAAAAAACATGAACAGGTTTATCCGAATTTAGCTCGTATGGCCCGTGACTTGCTGAGTATCCAGGCAACATCTGTATCTGTAGAACGTCTTTTTTCTCGTTCATCACTGATTATTCGAAAACATAGGAATAAACTCAGCAAAGAAATAGCTCGCGAGCTTCTCTGTTTAAATTACTGGATATAAAAAAAGAATTTTCAATATTCAAAACTGTTAATTCTCATATGTAAAAACAATAATTATAGCACGTTAAGTGTACAGTTTCGAATAAAATAATGAATTGTGGTTTGATCTTATTTTTTATTTAATATCTAGAATAAATACAGATAACGAAAATCAATTAATGATTGTTGCAATACCGTCAAATATTTTTAAAAATTCCTAATTTCTACATTATTTTATTGAATTTTTTTTCCCTATAATAGCATGAAAATATCTCATCTCTATGAAATAACTAATATATATTATTCGTAACTTTTTTGGATTTCCTATATGGAGTAGAGTATTTAATTACGTATGATGTATGTATATGTTAAAATTGTTACAATTATAAAAATATCATTAAAGTTAACAAATATAGTTTTTTAGTACTATAATGCAAGTCGGCATGATTTTTTGAAATATCGAAAGTAATTTATTCCCAAAACTTATTTATATTTCGTGTTGATTTAGAACAAACTTCATGCACTTCATATTTCCGAATCGAGATTCTCACTGTGAACGCTCGTTTGTATCGAGAAGCACGTTCCATTCAAACAAAACGATCTGACTTCTCGGTTGTCGAATCGATAACAGAATACATTTTTGATCGTTTCTTGTATCGTCTCGCTCGGATGCATCACTATAGTTAACTTAGTGATTAAGTACGATTATATAATACATTAGTTAAATTAATTTGTTCTTCTTTTTTACTCACTGACAAGCACGGAACTCTCCGCGCTATTCTCCCAGTTGGAGGGCAACTACACCATTCCGCCCCCAAGGACTCCTGACCCAACTCACGGACAGGGGGAACGCACTCTGGAGGAGGTCTTGGGATCGCCAACCTGGGAGCTGGAGTTGACGTGCTCCCCGATCCACGTGTCCCCCGGGTTAGGCCCGAGACCGGCCCCAGATACACATCACACCCGACTGATGCCGCACCGGCTTTTCACCCTGACGGGGAAGGAAAACTATGCGTCTAACGGCCTTCACTCCACAGCACGTAAGCTCACCAGGCCCGCGCCAGTATTGAAGGTGCCATTAATTCCGCCACCTCGCAACGACACCACGACCCGGAGACGACCCACTCGGCCTTGCCGCCCACCCACGAAGCCACGTGGACCTAACACGCGCTGCATCGGCAGCCCGGCCCGGCCCTGGTCAGCGCCACGACACGCTGTGCACCCTTACAGAAACGGACACAATAAAAGTAACGAGACTGTACCACGATGAATGAATAAACTCGCTCTTAGTTCAATTAACACCGTGAGTCCAGTTATTATTTCTACCCTTCCTCTCTCCGCCTCCTACCCCATCCGCGGGGACATATCATGCTATTCAAAAGATTAAACTCAAAATTAGCTGCGGCAGCTAATTTTTTTTTTCTTCGTCTGCGAATAATAATCGTTAAACAGATAATAAATCTGTAAGTATATTTCTGAGATGTAAATTACTCTAGTCGTTAAAAGGTGCACAGCGCTTAATTAATTTCTTGTCAATGTTCGTATTCGAGAAGAAAAATTGCCAAGTTCCATGCTGCCACAAATTACATAATCGCACAAATTAATCAATTTTTTCCTTGAATGCTCTTTTGTAGCAGTTTGATTCCTAAAACTGACATCAAATGGGCGGGCAGAGCCTTTGCATTAACGCATTTCAATTAGGAACTCGAAGCCGGAATATTTTAACTTGTTATCAGTGAATAATTAGCCGAACACTAGTTTTGCAAACGCTAAGTGTACTGTTGATTGTACCAATCACTGAATTGCTTATAGGGACTGTGGATCCATGATATTAGTATACTCTGAGGAAAATGGATTATAAAATTGAATATCCAAATCCAATAACTATATAACAGCCATCTGGATTATAAACAAAATAATGTAGACACAGGCTGACATTTTTTAGACCCTGAGACCAGACTATACTTTTCCGAAAGTTTTTGGTGCGCTGAATCCGAATCTGACGTCATAATTGCTCCATCACATCAGGTTTTTTAAATTTCCTAACTGTGTAAATAATAAGCCTTAATATAGCAAAAAATGGTGTATTTTGCACTTTTAAGTTAGGAAATTTAAAAAACCTGAGGTCATGGAGCAATTCTGAGGTTGGATCTGGATTTAGTAACCCAAGAAAAATAGAAGCGCATTATTTCTTCTGCTTTCCGGATGAACTTGTAGGTTAGGATTTCTCGAAAAGCTGACGTGTCTCAACGTTCATTAAACGATGGAAAATATTTTTTATTGAAAACTAAATGATTAGTTTTTGCCTCAGAAAATTAAAAAATTGTGTATTGTTTATGACCGATTGTATATTCTGTTGACCGATTGTACATTTAAAGGGCCCTAAATATAAGAATTTTCAAACACAACTAATTAATTTTGTTATTAAAAAAAAGGTTTATCATCGTACAATGAACGTTTAAAACTTCAAGTACATGTAAGTAAATACATCTGCAATTATATAAAAAATTGGATAAATCGTTATCATTAAATTCTATTTATTTTACGTTTTAGCTATTCCACTGTTTTCTATTTCATATCTTCTTTCATTTTTATATTTTTTGTGTTTACATTATTATTTTTCGTACAGGCTTTGGCTTTAAGTTTATTACTTGAAAAAAAAATAGAATCATTAATCTGAAAATGCCGAATAAAAATTTTATCTTGACAGGCTTATCTGAATATTTCTCTATGACTTTCGCTACTCTCTAATTACAAATCCACTCCCATCTGGTAATATTGTGTTAATAAAATCAGAAAAAAATGACGAGTTCGAAGTTCGTTGTCCAGACTATAGACTCTAGAGTGATTCAAAGTGATGAGAACGTGTTGTTTGTATCCTACACGTTATCACGTTCATTGTCATACTTATTGAATGCAACTGCACGTGCAAGCATTTGCCTATGGCCGCTTTATGAAATCCGTGAGAAGCAAGATGTTCGTAACGAAGAATTAGATTCTCTATTCTTGAGACTTTTTATTTAACTCGCATTATCTCAGCATTCACATTTTATCCATTGACAGAAAATCCACTATGTGACTTTTTTATGGCAATTTACTAATTTCATGATCAAGTTTCAACTGGGATTATCTAATCATTAAAAATTGAAATAATTTTCAATTTAAATATTGATAATTATTGTAATATGGATTGTCTTTAAGTAAAGTTTTAATTTCTGGATCTTCATTCTAATTAATCAAAATTTGTTTTCGAATTTTGTCACAGTTTTTTTATTTCATTTTCAAATTTTCCCAAACTTTAATCTAAATTATCATAATATACAATATTTCTCTCCAATATAACTAGTATGAACTTAAGATTAATTCATCTTATAGTTCGTTCAAGCTTTCATGAGCACCAGAGGCAGTTTATTAATTCACTCGCAATGTTTTTCCTCTAATAGAAAAAAATACTAATTAAATTTGCTAATTGAAACTAGGACTAAAAGTACTGTTTTATTCTATTAATTAAGTAAAAATAACTCTTTATAGTCTCCGAGGAACTGGGAATAAATTGTTCAGTTAGTGATATGCAAAACGAAAATTGTCTTGGGCAAGTTTTTTTAGTTATTGTTCATTTTAAACATGAGATTTAAAATTCTGGATGTGCATTTAAATGATTTCAAGAAGCTTTGAATTTGTTTCAAGAACTTATACCTGCAAAACGAGTTTCTCCCTTTTATGCAAACGAGTTTAAAAAAAAATTAATCATGCTTATAGTGTTTCGTTGTATTTCCTAAATAACATTGTTTCAACGAATTATTATTGGCTAAAAATTGAGGATTTTTAATATGACAGAGGGCCAATCAGAAGAAACAGAATTATGAATGACTACTTTATTTTTGAAAAAACTCAAGTATTATTTTCTTATTTTTTCATACTATTTCAATTAATTTAGTATTTTTTAAATAAAAATAAAAAATAAAAAACTAAACACTTATTTTTCAAAATATGAAAGCATTTGGTGATTTATTCGTAAAGGAAGAAAGTAAACTACATATGTTTGTCTTTTGCTTCTGGGAGTGCACCTTCTCCAGATAGCGAAAGTAGCAACTATTACATCAGGCGCATTAATTTAGTGAGTGCCAGGTGTAAATCATTTCCACCGCATTCATGGTACGTAATGGATTTCATCGCCCGCAATCACATCATTGCAAAGACCCCAAATGATACGTTTCGTAGCAGTTAACGGCTGGTTTTGGGGTTAAATTGCAACTTGAATAACCGCAGAGTATTGCAACCGCAGACAACGAGGGTCCAACTATGGAAAGTGACAATTTGAAACTTGGAAGATCTTCTCCCAACTTTCCTCTCTACGTTTCCATTTCTAATGAAATAATAGTTGTTTCTAATCGTCCTTTTTTCCCACATTATACCATATGTACAATTTTTCACTTCAATTATAATTAATTAATGCATACATTATTAACACTAATATACCTTGGAAAATTTTTATTTAATAATTATACTGGATTAATAATATGATTCGCTGCAATGAAACGTCACTTGTTTGAAACAATCTTGACAAATCGATAGTTCGGTAATGCACTTTGCCTTTCTCTTCCATTGTTTTTAATTTATAAAAATGTATGGGTTGAAAAATGTTCTCATCATGGTAGCATTGGTTCCTTATATTGCAAGGATTGACCACGCTTCAAGGATTATTTTCTTGTTCATAAGGATATTCCCCTCATTATAAAACACCCACGTGTTGAGTTCTACACGCTAACGATCTTCTCTTTCCCGCAAAGACCATTGTCTTCTCTCTACCCACTTCAATCTCCACCTCATTTAAAATAAGTACGTATTTCGCGGCCTTTACGAGATATTTCACCTCATTCATTCACCAATAAATCAAAAAGTTTAATGAACCTTTTTAAAGGGATTTACTTTTCAACTGATATCAGGTGGAAAAGTCGGATTCGTGCCAGTATTTAGAAACGGCACAGTACCACGCCAGTTGTAAACAAGGAGCAATACCTGTACTGGACAGTTGGTACTGGGCCGAGGATTGGCGCGGTACTGACATAGCACTGCCCCAGTCCTGAGACCAAGTGTCGGCTAACAACCGACTTGGTAGTAATGCCAGTACTGAACGAGTACAGATTTAAGTGCTGGCATGGTACCGATGTCCAGTACCGCGCCAGTACCGATGGACAACTTCCAATCAAGTTACCTTTCGGAGCCGCGCCGCTGGTAGGTCGTGCTTATGCTAGCACTATGCCAGTACTGTGCCATTACTGCAAATTCTTCTGCGGTACTGGCGCAGTACCAAGCCGGTTGTAAATTTCCACCTAGGATGTATATTTCCTGAACTTTTGGAATCTTTACTTTTTTTTTTATCAATTTCATATTTTTAATGTTTTATTTCTGATACCACAAGAAAAAATATTTGAACACCTTGGGGCGGGTCACATTTTGAAATTTTCAAGAACATCTTGCAAGTCCAAGGGTATATCACGAAAAAACAGTTTTATTTGAGCGATATAAGATTTAAAAATATTTTCTACTTCATGCCCAGGTGCCGAAAATAAACCCGATGTTTTTTTAGCTTAGGGACGATGTGGGAATCAGTCACATTGCAGTTAAGTGGGTCATGGCTTTTTACGTCATTCCTATAGAAGTGTTTAATTAGAACAATAATGATCAATCGATTAAAGCGAGCCTGTGCAAAATTGATGGCATATTTTTATAAAAAGATCTTTAATATTCTTAAATAATAAATAATACTTGACTTCACGAATCTGTCTAATTTATTACTAAAAGGAAAAAAAAATATATCGATTTCCGTGTTTCATAAGGTTTACATGTAACACATAAAATGAATAATGCAATAACAGAGACTTGTCTCCTCTTAAAAATAATCAACGCAATAAAATTTCTAAAGATTAAATCCTACTTTCTTCAGTAAACATTTCCACAATCTTGATTAAAGAAAGTCGCAATGTCCGCATTGCTTTCTATGAGTTTACATCGACAATCGTACAAAGTGAATTTTATGTGTCTCAACTATCAGAACCGATAGAACACTGACCTGAGATAATAGTGATTGTTTTGCGGTAGCTGAACCGCTGCCTTTCAACTCTGTTTGCCGTATGTAGCGTATAATAAGACCCGTCTAGGTGTATTATGTACTCCGTGCGGAATAAGTTCCTATATTGTATGGTGGCCCCTTTCGCAAGCACAGATTTGCATTTGCGTAATTGAAGCGACAGTGTTCAAACTGCCTTATCAATCATCAATAAAAAAACCACTTTCAATTAGTTGTTTATTTTGACAAAAGATTATTTCCGATAAATCCATGACATATTAGACATTGTCGTGCTCTTATGAAAGCAAATAGACCATTGAAATAAATCACTATAATGCATTACATCTGCGGTCACTTACACCGTATTCCTAGAACAATATTGTCTCGCTGTAAATCGTAGATTTGCTGAAATTAAATTTGATAAATAGATCTCCATTCACCGCCTGACTCATAAACCACCTCCAGATTGTTCCATTCATCGTAATTTTACCCTTTAGAGCTACATTATTTTATTGTTTATTCATATAAACTTGCAGCATCCAACTTCATTTTTTCAAAAATTTACAATTTGTACAATCTTCAACATGATGCTACGCAATTTTCCAGGTTTTTCAATTCCGCTTGTTTGTAAAAATTATTGTATAAACTACAAAAAAATGTTAAGGTTTTCCAAAATCTATTTTATACCGAAGAAACTTCGACTTATAACCGGTTCGTGTGCAAAAATTTTTATGTTTTTTTCATTTATCCGGTTTTTTATTCACACTCTAAATATTTTTTCAATTCGTGATGCTGCATACTGGACTACTTCATTTTGAATTGCAAGCTTTGAGATAAGTTTTTCAATTTTATGATAATCCTTATTTTAATTATCTCCTATATTCTAATGTTTTACAGAAATTTTGAATTAATCTTTGAATTTATGGCACTGAAGAGGGCCCCCATATGTGGCCGAAATGTTTGCCTTGCTTTCTTTTTAAGTACTTTTATATCTAATAGTGATAATTTTAATCGAAGAGAATAAAAAGACTCTGACCCTATGACAAAATAACGAGAAATGAACAAAAAATTCTATGAATTGTGGGTCAATATAATAACAGACATGTTATCAAACATGTCACTTTAAAATTTGTGCACAAAGTTTCAAAAAGCTTTACACCTATTTATTTAAGCCAAATTATCAGTTTATTCCAAAAAATATTCTTTCTCAATGTATTTTATTCAGAAGCAATGTTATTCTCAATTACCTTATACCAAAGAAATATTTACATAGGTATTTTATATTTAGACTCAAAACAAAGAAAACTTTATGTATAATGTGACATGTTTGAGAACATGTTTGCTATTATATTGACCCAAAATTCACAGAATTTTTATTCATCTTGTTATTTTGGGATAGGGTCAGATTCTTCTTGTTTTCTTTATTCAAAAATTGTCAATGGTAGATATAAAAAACATAAAAAGCAGTTTAAAGGGGGGGGGGGGGGCAAACGTTTCGGCCACATATATGGGCCCTCTTCAGTGCCATAAATTAAAGGATTAATTCAAATTTTCTGTAAAAGGTTAATGTAAAAGGTTAAAATATAAGAGATAATGAAATTAAAAACTCTGTGAATTTTGAGTTGATACACGAAAAAAAAAAAAATAAGTCAGTAAAGTTTATATAAATAGAACTGTTCAAGAGTTGGGTATACAGGTATTTACGGAACAGAGTTCTGCAAAATTTACAAAACTTTTCAATATAAAATGCAGAACATTCAGGAAAAATTATTGAAATTTCCACATTAATTATAAAAAGTTCTATACATTTTGTAGAGCTTTGTTCCGTAAATGCCTGTATCCTTAACTCTTAAACATTTCTATAAACTTTATTGAACTATTTTTTTCGTGTATAATAGCAGACATGTTTTCCAAATATGTCACGTTATATTATTTGAAAACTTGGATACATTTCGTGTACATTCTGAATAATCAATATTATTGTCCATTTACACAATTGGGAAAATCTTTAGTATGATACTGCGCATTTATTTTGAAGTTTCTAATTAATTGAAATAAATTGTTAATTTTTCAATTTCATTTATAAGTATTTTAGTCAGAAGCAATTCCAAGTTTTTATCGACGCATTAAAAAAAGACGTAAATAATCAAATTTTCCATCAAAGAAGCCCTTAGTCGGCGAAATTGTTTTATGTATTTTTTAGATCCAAAATAAATCACTGATAAGGGCTCCGATCAGAGCCGTAACGTTATTAATTATGTAAAACTTTCAGATTTTATTAACCTTGGACCCTAAAGCCAACTATCAACATCAATATATATCTTCAATTTATTATTTATTTTTTGCTACATTTATTAGAAACAAGTGAAAATTTATACAATTGCCTATTCAAGTGCAACCTTAATAAAGTAATTGGAAGCAAACGAGTATGTATTGAAAAAGTTGATGGCATGTCCTTGCATGAAGATGGATTAACTTAGTATAAGATTTTCCGATACAATTATAAAAGTTGAAGGTTGAGTTTCTGTGAAGAAAAAGATGAAATAGTTTTAACGAAAGTTTCAACGAGAAACTCTCCCAGGAGCATGGACTCATTTATGGAGTATTCTTCTTGAAGCGTTTCCATCTGAAAATAAAATGTTTTTAAGAGATTGTTTTATTTTAGTTATAGTTTTATATTAAATGTATTTTATTACGCAAAAATTCTACTGTTTGAATTAATTTTACTCAGAGCTTGTTGATTTTTATTGAAATTTAAGAAATATTTTATATACTTTTTTAACTGCGTAAGTCAGCTCTTCAAGAATAAATATAACTTTGTAAACCTTTAGAATCGCAAAGATGATTTTAGAGTGCTTGCGTCATGCATCTTCTATGCTTCTGCTCACAAGAAGAAAAGCTTTCACAGTACAAAGAATTATTGGACTAAAGCTGCTAAAAATTACAAAAACGCTCTGCCAATGTAAAAATTGTGTCAGATATTTTAAAATATCATGCAATGATATCTGTTGATAAACGGAGAATGATTTTTTAAAAGTGTCTCTCAGCTAAAGGAGCAAAATGTATCATCGAAAAAATGAAAACAGTAAAACAAAGTCTCTTATATAAGTTTTATTTTAATCATAAATCACTGCTCTGCCCTCAGGATATTTTTTTCTCTAACCAAAGAAGAAACTCGAATTAACGAAATTACATTTTTTCTATTGCTTCATTTCGGAACTTAGAATGTATGAGCATGGCACAAAAAGTAATTATAAAAACCCATAATGCTTTATTTTTTGTTAATTATATTTAACAATGTAAAAAGTTAATGTAGAATTTAATCAAGCAAAAGTAACGTTAAAAACTTTTGAAATGGATATTTGGATCATTTAGTACTTATATATTGGTGAGGGAGGTGGCTAGTGATATTGTTATTCTGTAGGATTAATTTAGCAAGTTAAATAAGCCAGATGATCTATTTGACAACGGGGGTAGATAAAAATCTAATTTTTTAAAAATTCAACCTTCCCTTGTCCTGCTGGAATATGTCGTATAATCATTAAGATTTACGGTCAACTCCTTTTATGGAAAACATAGCGAATGGTCTCTGCTGTTGGCACGAAAGCAGCCATCGTATACCGGCTAAGTGAGTTTTATTCATGTTTTCCACAAAACACGCCACTACGTGAACTTCATCGCACACGAGTATCTGTTTCCTCTCGTTCATTGGCGAACGCGAACAGCATTCCATTGGGCAGCTGTGCAGCCAACCACTTTTTTCGAAATGCACGCTCTTGTCAAACAGTGACGAAAGGAAAGATTTCTGCTGCAATATTTCTCGATCAACTTTTGTAGAAACTTATAAAACCAGAACGAATTTGTTAAACCATTGGTAAAGAAGCTTTCGCGTTTAAAAGCAAAAAATTACACGGAAAATGAAAATAGCACGAATTTCTATTGCAAATATTTTTTCTGTAAATTATTGGTCTAAATTGCAAGAGTAAAAGCCATTAATAATCTTGTTATACATACCCTGAGGGTACATTACTCAATTTGGATTAACAATTCGTTTTATTTCAAGACAATATCATATTAGTCTCTTTCATAAAAAAGTATTTTGGAGTAAACTTTGCAAATGTGGAAAAATGTAAAAAACCGTGAGAAAATTTAAATCAAATTGTACAGAAAACATCGATAAATTACCTAAAGCTTCCTTAGGAATAACAATAAAATTCTAGCACCTAACTTTGAGATATATAAACTAAAAAACTAGTAAATATTTGTGTCTAAATGTTACTGAAGATATAGATGCATGTACATACATAGTATAAAATTACAAAGAATTATTTATGAAAAAATAGCTAAGAATTGCTTATAGAAATTCTTGTGTTCGAATATTTTTTTAATAATAAAAAACTTCTGATACGAGGGGCACTATTTATATTTTGAGTCTAATAACGAAAAACAGTAATTTGTCATGAAAAATGGCTTTATTGTTTTTCAAAGTATTCTCCTTTACGATATGTACACTTCTGCATGCGTTTGAACATTTCTTGAGCATTTGTTTGCACCAATCGACTCTTGCATCTTTTTGAGCTTTTGTCAAATTATGTGGGATCCAACGAGAACAAATCTTTTTTACGGCTAAATGTCCATGCAGTATTATATATTTGCTGGTGGAACTAATGCCTAAGATTGCCTCAATCTCACAGTATGTCACATGATGCTCTTGCATTATCAGTTCTTGCACAGCATTAATGTTTTCTGGCCCAACAACTGATACCCACGTTACCAACTCAATTTTTTTTTATTTTTGCTATTCGAATACTTTTTAATGTATTTAGATCTGGGTTTTTGCTATTTTCAGATACTTAAGTGATGAAATAACATAAATATACAGTTAAATTAGCAGAATTTCTAATAATATTAGATTTATAAACAAACAAACTTAAAAAAATTGTACTTTTTTCGAAAAAATTCATTTTTGAAGAATCTATCCAAGATAATAATTTGAAATTTGGTGAGAGTAAGCTTTTAGGATCGCTGGTTACGAATTCGACGTCAGATTTTCAAAATCCAAGATCTTGAATTTTGAAAAGCTGACATCAGATTCGTAATCAGCGACCTCGAAAACCCCCGAGTACACATTTTCACGATCATTGGACAATTACAAAAATGTATGCTTCAAAGGGTTAAACTCATTATATCAAAGTTTCACAGTGGCATAGGATGCGGCTTCATCGACAAAAGTGGAAATAAGTTGATCGATGCATTCGTGTCTTGATTATCCACGTCGAAAGTCATAATAAATCATCGCTTGAAAATCTTTACGAGTTAATTCCATTTTTTTGCTGAGACACAATTTTCAAGTCACTATGAACAACACAAATAACGCTCAAGTGACAAAACGTTCTAAAGGTAGTTATGGTGAAAAATGTCAAACTTTCCAGTACAATTTTCAGATGGTACTGAGAACACTCAGTGTTGCCAAGGCTCAAAATATAAGTAGTGCTCTTCGTAAAAACAGTTAAAAAATCATTTAGACTAAAAAATTGAAATGCAGCGCATAAACTTAAAATATAAATGAATTGCTCATAAGAATTCCAGTGTTCAAATATTAATTGTATGGAAAAAACATGTGTACTAACAATGGGATATCTAAATTTTTCAATCTCACCAGAATTTCGAATTTTAAACCTAAAATTAATTATTAAAAACATTGTACTTTAAAATACTTGAAACAAAATATTCTAAAAATAGGATTCCTGCTTTGGATAGTAATCTAGAGCTTTAATTAAGAACTGAGTATTTTTATCTTGTTATAGAAACTTCCCTTGAGAAGTTTAAATTACAGGTGCAATTTCCTGCAGATCCCACGAGTCATTCGTGATTGTGCATATATCTTGCGTAAGCTTGAAATATCGGCCTTGAAAGATTGATGTTGAGTCCTGCTTAACCTCGCTAGAATGATCGAACTCTATATAGGCGAATCCGGCTGCACGGGCGGTCTCAGATAAAAATAAAATAAAAATGCTTTAAGAAGAAGGTAGATAAAGAGAAAGGATACAAAGAAATGAAACAAGAAATTTACTGTATGCGTTCTATGGCTACGTAGCAAGCGTTAAACTAATGTCACTGTTGCTGCCTCTCTAATGAAGATTGATTCTCTCTGATCGACCACGCCAACGCGTGATCAATATTGCATCGATCCAGTCGTTGTAGATCCATGGCAGGAATAATGTATTTCCGTTAGCTGTTACGAGCCCAATATTGATAATCAATGTTTCTAAATCCATTTGATAAAGTTTTTATTTCATTCTTGACAACAAACTGCTTTCGTTTATCCTGATTGATTGACACTATTTTTGTGGGAATCGATACTTTGAAGAGTCATTTATTTAGAAATTCTTTTCTATTTTGATTTCAGAAATCGAGGCCCAGGAAGCTTGCAAATGGTTGAGAGCTGCAGGATTTCCTCAATATGCCCAAATGTATGAAGGTGAGTCAAAAATACTTTTTAGTTCTTATTTTTATCCTTTGGAAATTGAAATATGATCTTTTCAAAAATTTGGCTTAAACTTTCTTTCAAATTTAGAATGCTGAAATATTGTACTTGTGCGAATCTGAATGACACAATCTGAATATAAACGAGTGAACGAGCTGATTTGTTTGAGGCAAGTGAGAGACGAATGGTCTCTGTAGGATAGGTTATAAATTGTAATATACCGGATTCAAAGAATATACGTATTCCATTTGCCTCAAGAATAAGGATTAGTCCAGTGTAATACTTTCAAGAAAATACTCATTTCCCAGATTTCAATGTGGACCTGTGCCAAACCAACAAACAATAACCTAATGAGCCAATATTTATACATTTATCCACTACTTTTTTATTCCATCTTACTTCAGTTGATAAATTTTTTAAAACTGCTTATAAATAGATGTGTAAATCGTCAGAGGCCTTAATTTATTGGGAGACCTAAATTTATATTCACAGAAAAAAATTAAATTTAGATGCTTTATGACCTGACTGGATTTCAGAAAGTTTTTATTTTCTCTGAATTCGAATTCACAAATCCAGACGAACAGCATATTAAATTTAAATTTTCGTAATAGAATAAACTTTTTCTCTGATTGCTATTCTATAATAAAATTGATCAGGTGATTGATGAAAATTTAGTTTCATTTTTTGACTTTGAGTCTATTGGCATAATAAATTACACTGGTATACAAGAGTTATGCTAATGAGAAGTGACTAAGTGTTTTTGATATATTTTTGCACTCTGAACACGAATCTGGGCTCAAAATTTGTCCATCACGTATTGTATTTAAGAAAGTGTGGGTTAAAACCCCCCAAAAAGGCGTTTTTGGCCATTTTTTGAAAACCGTGGGCACTAAACTCGGAGTCCTAGAACCTTCAAAAATGTCTCAATTTGAAGCTTGTGCGCCTTTGAGCGTAGTCGTGTTAGTGGTTGCGCACTCACGAAATGTGTGCACTTGGCCATTATGCTGAGTAAGAGAGAATAGGAAATCTATCCGTTTTCAGTCATGAATTTCATTTTGGTCGAATTCAAAGACACCCTGAACATTCATGCGCGCCCAACCACTGACACAACTACGCTCAAAAGTGCCAAAAATGGCCAAAAACACCTCTTTGGGGGGTTTCAACCCCCATTTTCTTAAATACTATACGTGGTGGACAAATTTTGAGCCAAATTCGTGTTCAGAGTGCGAAAATATATCAAAAACTCATAGTCACTTTTCATTAGCAGACCTAAAGTTGAAATTTGCAGAACAGTGTTATGTGTGACTACCCAAATACAATGTCTTAATTTTGGCAATGTTGTTGAAATTGAAGTGAAATTTTAGGCGTCTGATTTCTCTTAATTGGGAGACAAAGCTGTTGGTGCTCCACCCTGTATCTTGACTCGCAAACATTGACCTTTGACTCATGGGCGCGCCTAAATATCGCATTTCTTCCTCTGTTTACCAGACAAGAGAACCTTTTTTGTCTGAATCAGTAAGCAGCACTCCTTGGGACAAAATTAAACGTCGTCAAATGAATATTTTATACCCGACCAAAACTCACTTTCCTATGTTTGTATTTTATTTTTATTATTTTTATTCTTACTATTTTTCAAAAGACATTTTTCCATAATTCATCCTTTTTTTTCATTTCATAGCTATAAAAATTGCCTTGAGCCATCCATATATGGTTGAATAAAACGAGAAAAATCGATTAGCTTGATATCTTGTCAGTTCATTACCTTCTGTTATGAATATAAAGTGTATTTAATAAAAAAGTATTATGTCGTGGTACCTTACGTAACTTGAATTTAGAACCACTCTCGATCAACTTACACTAGATCATTGTATTTTCTGAGTGATGAGTATCGAATTGAAGACTGCAAACAGTATTATTGATATAACATAGGATATAACATAAAAGCTTTTGTTTAATGGATGTTCAAGTGCCTCAGCTGAGATGGGCATTATTTGTTAAATTATTTGTTAAAACAATGATGTCGTTGATCCCGTGGATTTCCTGTAACAACAGATGCATTAATAAGGAACCTATCACAAGGTATTATAACATCTTGAACCTCGGGTCGTGCGGGTTTATACGACTTTACGTCATTCTGTCTTACCTTGGTCGACTGGCTAAATCTAACACGGCCAAGAACTACATTAATTACGAACCTTCCGAATTCTTAATTTCTGTTTTGCTTCTCATTTCCAGAATAACATAGAAGAATATAAAGAATATTTTTAGGAATTCATTTCTAATTCAAAAAATAATCATGATAAATAATATGAAATGGAATGTGATGTATTTACTGCAGTAGAATGAATGTTTTTATCGTAAATATTTCACAAATTTAATACAAAGGTTTTACTTCTCTAATACCATATTTGAACACTAAAGGGGTTAGTCGTAGTCAGAGGAGGAAGAAAAGCGTATTTTTTGAGAATTTTTTTCTCTCTGCTATATGCATATACACGGAGAGAAAATTCTAGGAAAAATTACCGTGCTTGTCCGATAAGGTGGGTGCAAAGAACATTTCAACAGAAATTTGTAGTGCTTTCCTTTTTTTCTTTAAAAGAAGTTCATGAATTTTTAAGAGAGAGCACGAGAAAATTCCCTGAACTGCACGGTAAGCACCCTCTTTATCGGACAAGCACGGTCATTTTTCCTGGAATTTTCTCTCCGTGTATTTTTAAAATCATTTTAGCATCCGAAAGTGTAAAAATATCCTAAAACGCAAAAATTGATTTTTTGAAAATTCTGACTGCGACTAACCCCTTAATACAAATATTTTACTTCTCTAATACCATATTTGAGAAGTTGAAAAAACTTAAAATTTTTAATAAGAAACCGCAATTTATGAATTCCATTAGTTGAAAACATAAATTGTCCAACAATTACGAAAGTATACCTGTAAGGACATGATTTCACAGAGCATAAAATCGCATTGGGCGTTGAAAATGTTACGAAAAAAAATCTTTCAATAAGGAGTTTCAACACAAACTGCATGCAACTTCTACAATGTATAACTGTATATGCTGACTGTTGCCATAAGCATAATTCGTAAATTGCTAGAAAATCTTAAAGGTAGAAGGAAGATATCAGACACTGATTGACAATTACGAATTATACAGCAATTGCGGATGAAATAGCCTGTGAACGTCCAGTAGAAAAATTAATTTTAAGGTCACGTGATTGCGTCACTATTATAAAATCGAGATCCCATTATGGTGTATTATAGTGAGTTAAATGACTAAGCAGAAATCGACAGATCAGAGTCTAGGCTGTAATATAACTGTTGCAATACACCTTACAATTTACTTTTTTAACTGTAAACAGTCCTTCTTATGCAAAGAAACGGCACAAGTTCGTTTTTGGTCGGTTTATGCTGGATAAACTCTAATAAAACAGGATAGGATTCGGTGTTTCTTCGAATTCATCCAAATAATTAAATTTGTATATTTCAAGTAACAAACATTGACTACATCTATTTGTAATATAATCAGATTTTTATTCTATTACTGTCTAAAGTCGTTCAATTGTAAATCGTTGGTGCTAACGTCCTCCATTCTCAGACCTTATTTCTCCCCTCCCACGCATTTCCAGTAGGAAGTCTGCCAAAATTCAAATCTTCTTGCATTGAGTGGTACATAATTGTCATTCTGGTGAAAGCTAGATGGGTTGTCCCTTACCCAGAATTGAGCCAGGCAGCTGTGATGTAGAAATCTTTGAGATATATACCCTGGCTTCTTAATTAACTTGCACAAATACTGAGACACAGATCGAATTTTGAGAAAAAGCTCATTTTTTATTTTATTTTCCCCAGGAAATTTATAAAAGTGGGAGTAATTTTCATTTTAATATTTATATACTAATAAAATTTCAATTATTTTTCAATTAATTTCTTCAAATTTCAATAATAAAA
Source organism: Diplolepis rosae (assembly GCA_030998225.1). Taxonomy (NCBI): domain Eukaryota; kingdom Metazoa; phylum Arthropoda; class Insecta; order Hymenoptera; family Diplolepididae; genus Diplolepis; species Diplolepis rosae. Next base: position 2,633,579 of record JAPYXD010000143.1, on the reverse strand, counting down.
ATTTAAGTGTAATTTAGAGGCAATAACCACAAATCAATTAGATGCTCTTTTCAGTTGATTAGTTATTGATGAAAACTGTAACTGGGACAGAGTGTGATTCTTTTGACGTCAATGAATCCGGAAATAAACAGATTTAAGCAAGATTCGAACCACTTGTTCGAAAGATTTGTGAAACCCGCGTATCTTTAATATGGGTGAAGGCTGATTTGAGCAGTTTCTATGAAACAGAAAATTGAGTTTGAAATTTAAAAATAGTCTCGTGACCATGCGTTGAGTTCGATTTTATTTCCGGCTCGCGTGAGAACTACCCAATTTCTTGATCGCATAACGGGTGTGACGATAATCCAAAAGATAACACAAGCATGAGTGCATTTTTCCAGGATTTTTTTCACCATCCAATAAAAATATCTTCCCATTTTCGCACACTCGTGAAGCCATTTTGACTCGTGCCATATTTATCTCTATCAAATTTCAATAATTAAAATAAAATAAAGGAGTAACATTTTTTAGAAGAAAAGAATGAAATATGGCTAATTTAAAATGAAGAACACTTAATTGCTAAATGAATTTCACGATAAGATAATAAAAAAAAATTGCAATGATTAAAGACAAATATAAAAAGTAAAACGAAAAATTAACGGAGAGTGAATGTAAAAAGAATCAAACTAAAAGATGTATACAAAAATAGAACAAATAAAATGATGATAAAAGTCGGAGATAAACGAATCAAGAAGCAAATTAGCGATTCAATAAAGGAAAATGGAAGAGAGAGATTTAAATTTTTTCATTTATCATTCATAGTTTTTAAATAAAAAAATACCAGATTCAAAGAGAAAGAAAATAACTACCTGAAAACATCTATAGGAAAAATGTAAAAGAAATCTTATGAAACATTATATTCGGTATGATGTTAAAAGAGCTTTAAACGATTTGTAATAAATGAAATTGGTGGTTTGAGATTACTCCACAGAAATGTGTGCTGATTCTGTTATAATAATTATGCAGAAACTACATTCATGCAGGCTGTTGTTACTCGTAATAGTAGCGATACTTCTTTATATGCTTTAGCATGCGTGCTCTAGAAATGAAAGCCTTATGGCAATGGATATGTGGTAGATAGTATTACATAGCAAATTGTGTACGAACACCTACTTCAGATAGTATTATTCACTACTGTAACGTCGCCCTCATTGTCAGTCGTATCGTTCAAGCAAATGTGTCTGTTCACGTTTGCCGTTTACAGCCGTTGAACAATTCTTTATCAGTGTCATTAGACGTTGAGTCGATACTAATAAATGTTATGTTCCGTGAACTTCGCTACCGTTATGTTCTTTCAGTTATAATTTATATTTGTCTTATCATTATTGATATCCTTTTGATGCACGGAATTCATATTAATTTCTACACGGAGAAACCTAAGTTTATCATTTTTACTAACTACGTTTTAATTTAAGGAAATACGTGTCATATTGATAATTTTTCGCAGCAAAATGCTGAATTTTAGATGAACTATATGATAATATACTATATATTGCATCGAATTTTACTATTACCTATAATAGAGTTTTATATAATTTTCGAATCTTTAGTATTTTGAATGCGATAAATGTCCAGTCTGCTAGGAATAATCACCATTGCACCTCGATTTTTCCTAGATTCCTAATATGTTTCATACCATGTTGTTATTAATAATTGGCTTTAATTAATGTAAAAAACCACGAGTAAATTTACATAAAATTAATCACATTACCAAAGTTTACTTCAAAATAGGGTTCATATGTGCAATATTTTATTTATTGTTTTGATAATTTAGAAATAAATATTACTGATAAGGACTCCGATCAGAGTCAAAACGTTTGGAAGTATGTAACCTTCTGAGTTATTATTTTTGGACCCTAAAGCCAATTATTAATAACAACATCGTATGAAATTTATTAGTTTAGGATCGATACAAGTCCTATTTTAGTAATATTCCTAATAGTTTTTAGAATTATTATTATAAAATAAAACATATATTGCCATGAAAATTTTTCCCGTTTACCTATACCTGGAAAACTTGAACTATTTCACAAGCTGAGCAAGTAATAAAATGCAATATAAAATTTACCAGGAAATTTATTGTAGTTGATATAATTAATTTTATGTCTTTTATTATCATCATTTAATCACTTCAAACTGAAAGTTTCAATTCATTGCACTGAATTCACATATGTATTAAGAGAAGCAAGTGTTATCGAGTTCAATGAATTTTCTGTCAAATGAAGCAACTTAATTTTTTCTATATGTGTCAGATAAATTATTGAAACAGACAAGTTAGGTTCACTATGAAATGTTTTCGAAAGCAACCATTTCAAATTTCAAAGAAGCTTAAATACCGGAAATCGTAGAATAGTAAACGAAAAAGTTGAAACTTTGGTTCAACACAACCATTTTCTCTTCCTCAAGTTGTTCTGCGTAAACCTCCTCGAAGAATTCTAAACTGGGATGAGCACACGGAATAGTTAAGCTTCATTTTACGAAGTGTTAACTCGAGTCTAAAGCTTTAGAGAAAACATTTTTTAAAGGAAAATTACAAAGAGATATTTTCGCCTCGATACAGTTACATGTATTTACGTATAATCATATCTTTCACTTTTCTGTACGTATAATAAATGTTTAAAGAAGTCCTGTTGATACATTAAAATATACATATATTGAGAAGCAAATCAATCTAAACATGATTTTGTAAGCCTGGACGACTATGATACATTGTCACTATTGCAGCATACCAATAATGTATGCTTCTTGAATTACATACCGTTCAGCTTTCGCGTAAAATATTAAACTAGGTCAATTCAATCGAACATCTCACATTTATATACTTCTACACTATAAAGTTTAGACATCCCATTGATTTTATAGCTTCGATTCTCTCCAATGGAAACAACTTGAGAATCAGAGTAACAAGATGTGTTTCTGTATAGGTATATACAGATTCGATTACAATGCAAGTTTGACATGACGAAACTTCAAACAACTCACGGGTCTAAAATAATATCTCACTTTCTTTTTATAAAGTCAAATACTAGGGTGCTTGATATTGACGTGATATTTCTATCAGAGGTTGCCACTAATAACAAAAGACTATCATTATTGACAAGTTCCATCCTTCAAATCTCCTCTCTCAAAATTCAAGCCAAATCTATTCATTATTTTACAAGTTAGAGTGACTGAAAGCAACAAACCTCCAAATTTTTTGGAAAAATGGAAAAAAGTGAATTTTGTGTGTCGAGTTTATCAGGCTAAGCCCGATGAATATTATTCGGACCCTGCTCCGTCGTATGAAATAGTTCACAAGCGGTTTACCGAAATTCGTTGTGGTCGTACGAGCACAGCAACCATACAAAGTCCAGGTTGTCCAAATGAGATCACTACACTAGAAATGATCAATAAAATCCATGATATTGTTTTGAATGACCCGAAAGTGAAAGTGCGTAAGATATTTGAGATCGTATCCATCTGAACTGAGCGTGTGATCAATATTTTGCCTACACATTTGTGAATGAGAAAGCTCTGAGCAAGATAGGTGCCGCGATTGCTCACAATCCACTAAAAACGCATTTGTGTGACCACTTCGAAGCAAAATTTGGCCTATTTTAACCGCAATCCGAAAGAATTTTTACGTCGGTTTGTGACGATGAATGAAACATGGATCCACCACTATACTCCGGAATCACGTGAAGGGCCAAAACAGTGGGTTCAACCTAGTGAAAGTTATGGCTAGTGTTTTTTGGGATGCACATATAGTAAGTAATCTTCATCGACTACCTTGAGAAAGGTAGGACGATTACTGGAGTATATTATATTATATTATGCATTATTGGATCGATTGGTTAACCAAATGAGGAAGAAACGGCCACATTTGAAGAAGAAAAATATCCTTTTTTATGATGACAATGCACCATCTCACACATCGAACATTGCACAGGCAAAAAGGCATGGATTGAGTTTCGAATCGCTTCCGCAGCTACCGTATTCTCCAGACCTCCTCTCCCCCCCAGCGATTACACAGAGAAAAATAGCACCTGGCCATAGTGACTAGGAAAAATGTAGTTGGAAAAAAGGAGCGACTGGAACGAGGGAGACTTGTTGTTTCTACTTGACCCATTGCTACAGCAACATGATTTGTAGCCATGGTAGCCATATCCTGAATACCTATGGTCGTGGCGACTAGTTAACGTCGTTGAAATTGTCCTTAACTCTTAAACCTCCCTATGAGAACTTGAAACGTTGAGTCCTCATGGCTAGAATAACGTAGTCGCTATATCCCAAACCTCAAGGAATGGCTGTGTGGTTGTCGTTTTGAGTCGAACGAAGAAGTTGAATGGGAAACAGAAGGGTATTTTGAAGGGCTTAACAAATCGTATTATTTGGAAGGCTTAGAAAAGTTGAAAGATCGTTGGATTCGCTGTTTTGAGCTAAAAAGAGAGTGCACTAAGAAAAAAAAACGATTTTTTCCAATAAAATAAATTCTTGTTCACTTTATCACGTCAATATTAAACACCCTAAAAATATGAACACATTCTCTAATATTCAATCGTTCGTTCCAAGAAAGTAAAGTAAAAATTTCTTCTTACTAAAATTAAAAATACCTTTTCGTTAGGGATAATAATATTATTAATGTATACTCTTATTATATAAGAGAAATATTATATTACCCATGCAAGTAAGAAGAACATTTTTTCAGTTTTTGATGAGCTTCTGCTAATAAAAGTACACTAGAAAAGAATATTTAAAAAATACTTTTTAAATGATTTTAAATTCATTTTATATTGTACTTTTGTCACTAGCAGAACTTCAAATATAAAAAAACGTATATTGCATGTGCATAATTTACGACTAGATAAGAGTATTATAAATATAAAAATTCTGAAAGTTAATTTTCACATGAAACCAATACCTTCTCATTGATGATTAGAATGTAAAAATATAATAAATTATCACTCTTAATTCCTTTAAATTACATGGGTTAACTCATCTTCCTGTAAAGTGTATTTCTCTTTCTTCTTTTCAGCAAAAGTGCATGTGGTTTCTAATTTGTCATTCCTTTGGCACTCTTGGTGGAATTTTATGTTCGGATTAAAGAGAGCTATTTCTACAATTAGCTGGATTTTCCAGGAGGGACTTTTCAAGTCCCTTGTGCATGATCATGATTGCATTAGACATGTTCATATTTAAACGTCATAAAGAACGCCTCGAGTCACGCAGTCTGGACTGAAACTTTTAATGCCTACGCGATAGTGCGAAATATATGAGTTGATAGACCGGACGTGCATAAGTGGTCGAAGATGATAGTCAGACATGAAAATACGTGGCCTCGTTCTTGTGACGTCACATGAATAAAAAGACCATTACTAACTCTGACAAAAAAAGTCTCCACCTCCTACTTAAAGACGTCAATTCCATTGATAATTGGACGCGACGACAAGGATTTTCGATCAACTGAATCTTTCCAGACCAAGCGTCGACCTTCTGTCTTCTCGAGAAGAGCAAACAATGTTTTGATTTTGCTCGGAATAGAGAATGAATTCAAATTAATTATTTGAGTTTGAAATTTTTTTTACTGCCTACATTATCGGAGGATCACTAGTCGCGTATATATCAGATAGGATACGTTGTCGACAGGTGTCCTCGTAGACAATTTCCAACTCTTATATCGCAAATAATGCAAATTAATTGAATATTTAAAGAATTTGAAAATCTTTCTGTGGAAAAAAAGACGCTTTCGACTGCGCTGGGAATCGAGGCCAGGTCTTTCGATTGCCGGTCGACTGCTCTAACCACTGAGCTACACAGGCGTCCGATATCTCCTTCTCCACAGGAAGATCTCTTTATATCGTCAACGTATCTTATTCTCCGATAATGTAAGCAGTGACAAAAATTTCAAACTCACCTAATTAATTTGAAATCATTTACAGCCGCAAGGCTGAGCCACTAGGCGATATAACCGGCAATCGAAAGACCTGGGTTCGAATCCCAGCGCAGTCGAAAGCGTCTTTTTTTCCACAGAAAGATTTACAAATTTTTCAAATAGAGAATGAATATGTGATATTGTTAAAGTGATAGAACTTATTTCTTTTACTGTAAAATAAATTAACATAGATACTTTGTTTTTGTAAATGAACAGTAATTGACTGATAATAGGTAATTTGGCAGTCCATAAAGAGGTAGCTTCACTTACAGAGTCACTGTGCAATATTTCTTTCCTTTCATTAAAGTCTCGTAGCTCACATTATACTTAACTGAAGTGAAGCAAAAGTAACGTTTATTTCGAACGGTGACATAGAGTGTTGTTTCAAAAAAAGCCAACAGGAGCGAGTATGTTTAAGTAGACTGGGAAGGCCGGTTTACGCGCCTTCAGTTTGCAGTGCAAAGGATTTATTTCTGCCGAGGAATTACTTCGCAGAGTGTACTATTAATTCATACTTTTTTAAAAGTAAATAAAAGCGCAAAGCTGAATTACATTATATTAAAGTACCAATAAACTGTCGAGAAAAATGTTCTCATTTGGGTTATCAGAAAAAGTGATTTTTAATTTATTAACTTTAATTTCCAATGACATTGAGTTTCATTGTCATTTTAGCTTTAAAATATCATGAGCAGTGAAACGATCAATGCAAAGCCAAAATGCTTGTTTGGTTCAGTTACTTGATGAACAAGACTCGACGTAAGAACTAAAAGGAGAGTAAAAAGTATCTTGCATACATAATGTTACTAAGCTGGAGGTATTTTTCGTATAGAAAAACGATAAATCAGTCCAGCAATGACTTCGCACCAGTGTTTGATTTATTTTTTTCGACCGCATAAGTCACGCGTGTCGTTGTCAAAACGTCGAGACGTCTCACATCCATTCGGCGAAGCGTGCTTGTATCCATTGAAAATTAAGCTGATTTCGACACGCCTGGATAACTTGTGCGGGATAAAGGAATGGATCCTTCGCGGTTCGCGCTTGAAAACTATTATCCTTATTTACTGACAGATAGAAGATAAAAATATAATTCACTTCAGTAATCAAGGAAAGTTCAGGAGTTTGATTATTTCAATCTCATTACGATTACATCACTAGTTACATAATTTATGCTCCTGAAAAGTAATAAACAATATTGAAATATATTTCAGAAAATTATATTTATATAGAGGAAGATTAATGAAGCCATTTTTCTGTGAGGTTGAGAAGTGTCTTGCGAAAATGATCATCATCAGATCAGAAATAGGTTTTTGGTATTTGCATATAAGAGACATCTAATAACTAGGTTCTCGAAATATCGGAGTAAATTATCTTTCTTGGTAAAGACGGGCAACTTACCAAATCTGCTAGACTACTCGTGTACGGTTTGATCAAAGGGGACACGTTTATAACCAAACTAATGTCTTTGTGGGATTCAAGGGTCTTTCCCAAGACAAGAGTAAGACCCCACGGATTTAAGTGGATCCATCCAATCCGACGAATCGGATTTCTCTATACCCATTGGACATGATCCAAAAGTCAAGGGGGTGCGCATTTCTCGCAAACTTGGACCAAAAAGGTCTTTGACACATCTGTTGGTGCCAAGCCAACATCCAAACTGCATGCTCACCGTGTTGTAACTATCCACCTGGGTAAACTGCTGTTGTTTCTCATGACACAAAGCAACCACCGTATCTCTTTCTTTCAGAGAAAACAAAGTTCAAACCTAAATTTCATTTTACTAAACAATCATACAGGGGTATTTGATATGTATTTTAAATGTTATATTTTTACCGGATATAGTTCTTTGTATCAAATAATACTCAAGGCTTCCAGTGACGCAAATTTTTCGACTATTTGCTATTTCTTTCAGTCGATTTTGAGTAAATAATTACTTCAGTGAAACAAGTTATCAAAAAACCTTTTTACATTCTTATCATAAATGAGAAGATATTAGTTTTATGTGAAAAATGAAGTTCGAAATTTTTTTCATATTTTTACGTTTTGAGACCCCCTGAGTCAGAAAAAACAATTTTCATGAAAGTGTCTGTTTGTCTGTAGGTCGTATATTCGATAAATCTCGATAGAATCATCGAATTAAATTAATATTTGACATACTTTATCGGAGCTGAAAAAGTAAGGACTAGTTCGTTAACCAGCCACATCTGATTAAAATTGTTAAAATCGGAGCATTTTTTGTGTTTTTGAAAAAAAACTTTTTATCCGAAATTCCAATACTGGCTTCTGATAGTGTTCATAAATCTCTACTAATTATCCTAACAACATTTTTCAATTCAACTAAAATTAGGAAAGTTACAGTATGTTAAAACTTGAAAAAAGTTAATATTTAAATTCCATTTTCCAGTTGAATTATACGAAATACGAAAAAAAAGTTATGATACAAACTTGTTCTCTACATAAAGATCTATAAGTTTGATCCCCAACATTTTTTCATAAGATGTATATTTTTCTTTTAAATTAAAAAAAAAAAATACTAAAGATTTTTGAAAATCTTTCTGTGGTCGGTCAGTCGACCGGCAATCGAAAGACCTGGGCTCGAATCCCAGATTCCCAGCGCAGTCGAAAGCGTCTTTTTTTCCACAGAAAGATTTTCAAAATTCTTTGATATTTGAATTCATTGGCATTATTTGCGATATAAGAGTTTGAAATTGTCTACGAGGACACCTGTCGGCAACGTATCCTATCTGATACGCGACTAGTGATTCTCCGATAATGCAGGCAGTGGCAGAAATTTCAAACTCAACTAATTAATTTGAAAAAAAATACTGTTGAAAATTCAAAATTTAATTTTTTAACATTTTTTGACAAGATGTATACTTCTTGTTTTGGTTTTAAAAAACGCTATTGAAAATAAAAAATTCCATTCATTAATCAAAATTTTGTGAGATTCAAAATAAGCGTTAAAATAGAAAAATCGTTTGCTTAAAAACAGTCTACGAATTTTTTTCCTTTTTGAAATATTTGGAAGAAGATACATATTTTTTAATCATGTAAATTATTAGAAAGTTACAGAAATCAGCCTTAAGGTTGATAGAGCCTTAAGTAAATTGAATTTCCTTTTTTATTTGAAATTAAAAAATTTAGTAACTTTGTGAAAATGTAATTCTCATTTATAATATTATAAAATTTACTTGAGATTCAGTATCAAATTACAAGAAATAAACTTATATGTATGCGAAGAATATAAGACCAAGCGCGAAGCGTGACGTTCAAATATTTCGGTGTACAAAGCGGGACGATCGAATCGCGCTCCCTACGCGTGCTCAGACTTCGGAGCGAAGCGAGCTGCGCGCGATGAGAATGTGCCCGCCAAGCGGGCAGATTTTTTATTTTTAAACTAAACAATTCAATGATAAAAGCTGAATTTCCTAAGGATAAATGAAAAAAATGTTTCGCTTGTAATCGATGTTTCTAACTTTCTACTTTATAACTTTTCATAAGATATCATGCAACAATGCGACTACTACATCGCTAAATCTTTTATATATAAAATATAAAACTATACATACAATGTAAAAGCAAGTTATGTAAAAGTAATTCAGAATGTAATAATAATTTAATAATTTATGTTACCGTTTAAGTTCACATGAACATATTTTGGATCTTGTTAATGCATATAACGTTTTGCTTTATGAATAAGGGGGGGGGGGGCGATCGACAAATTGACTTCTGCTAAGTGGTATCATAAAGCATCTGGTCGTTTGTAGTAAATCTTTGAAATCGCACCTCGCGTGCAACGCAGCATGATCAGTTACATTACAACCACAAGGTGGATCTTCGAAGCCCATCGATCATGAAGTTTAAAACCAACGGTGCATCCCATTATCGTAAGATCTTCCAAAGGTAAATCAGTGGGTCCCTGAAAATCGCAAAGCTGATTTCGAACTGACATATCACCTACATCCCAACACATTTTCAAACTTTAAGATTAAAAAAAATAAAGCGAAATTCGCTGTCTCTATTATCAAAACCGGTGGAACATTTTTCAAGACACAAGCATTAAATGCAAAATTAAGTAATAGAAATAGAAGAAATAAAAAAAGGAAAGACGATTATAAATGATAATTTGTCAAGTCACAGCTACTTTAAGAAATCTAAGTGATACTGGTACACTTGATTTACTGCATATCTATGATTTGTGGAACTAATAAAAATAAATCTAATCGCTCTCTTCTAAAAATCGATGATAAACCGTTCAAGAAATATGTGTATCTGTAATAGCGACAGTCTCAGTTACTTTACTATTCCAATGAGCCATCAATAGATATTCTTAGATAGAAACTCATTAAGATATACTTTAAGATTTCAAGTCTATGAATTCTGCAATAAAATTTTATAAATTACATGGCAACAGTCAGTAAAGCATTCAATTTCATATAGAACTGTTTAGAGATAATAGTCAAATTATTTGACCTTATTATTAAATTTCATTACTCTTTTCATTCTTAATCATAAATTTTATTTTACAGATTTCAATAAAATGTATACGTGAGGAAATGACAATGATTGATATTTTCACAAACTGGCGTCTGTTTTCTAGAAACGATAAATAAATATAGTATATTACGCAACTAGGGAAAAAGAATTTATTTTGCGAGTGTTAAGTATAATGCCCGAGCAAAGCGAGAGTAACAACCACGCGAGTAAAATTAATCTTTTTCCCGTGTCGCCCACGATTTTTTTTCTACTAGGGGGTCAAAAAATGGAATTGTTTTCCCCGCACGGGGCAATAAAATCTACTTTATGACCCCCTAGTACTAAAAGTAATTTTTAAGCACATGTGTTACTTAGAAAGTTAGCTTATTGATTTTATGTTTTCACTTGTTTATGTCCAACGTAAAGAAAAATTATCTCTAAAGTTTCAGGAAATGGTCTAGCCCCATTCTTGTGTTTCAGAATGGTTTTTTCGATGCCCCTTCAAAATACATCCGGATCGTTGATTTATGACGATAACGATCACTAAGGTCTAGAGAGGGTTAAAAAAACTAAAAAAGGCATGTCCCAAATGGCGCCGATCAAGGCCCGATAGGGCATCTATCAGTTCGAAATGAAACGCCGAGCCCATTTTGGCCCTGATCTCAGAACGGATTATTGCGACGCCCTTCTAGACCGGACCCAAATCGGGCGCTGCGTTTCATTTTAGATTAGGTCCAGGCGGAGAATTTCTACTAGACCAGTCCCGTGCAGAAATCAGTCCAGTTGACTCTATTTGAAGATAAGGGTTGATTGGATTTTGAATACACTGTAAAAAAAAAATTATGCCCTTTTAACTTTTTTTCATTAATTTTACTATATATAATCGTGTGAATTCCCTACACTGTAAAAAAATTTTCGTTAATTTTGCCGAAAATAGTCGGGCAGCTTAAAATACAAATGGGTCGAAAATTTTTCCAAAGATATAGTCGGAAATATTTCCGACATAGAACTGGAAATAGTTCCTACTGTTTGGTCGGAGAAATATCCAGTTTTTCAGGAGAAATTGATATATTTCAAAACTTAAGTGGAAGAAGATCCAAAAAAAGTGAACAAATTTCCGTTTTTGTGAAATAATTTCCTACAACTTAAGAGATTTGTGAAATGCTCACACCTTTTTGATATATTTTCTAATAGTTCGGGAATAAGTCCGAAAATGCGGTCAATTTTCCTCAAATCTATGAAATATTTCCACTTTCTGTAGGAAAATCTATGATTCCTAAGGATTTAGGAAAAATTTCCTAATACATAGTAGGAAAATTTACCGATATCTTTTACAGTGTATGATTACTATAGTAGACTCAACAAAAAAAGACAAAATTACTACGATAAACATAATGATTTAACGAAATTATGTAAAATCACTACAATTATTGTTGGTAATAAAGGACCTATGATAAAAAAAGGTAAAAGTATAAATAGTGTCATTTTTATGATTTATTTTCAGGCAGATAGCAAAACGTAAAGCAATTGAAATTCATAGAGTTTCTTAATTAATATATTAACTTTATAAAAAAAATTTGTTGTGTCAAAAAATACAAAATGGGGGCTAAGTATTGCCGGGTCCAAAAGAAAAAAATTTTCGGAGGTCGTCTGTGGCAAGAAATTCTAAAAATTGAGATTTGCACCTGTAACAAAAAAGCAAATTTTTTCCTAATGTTTATAAGATTGCCCAGTATATTGCCCACGATTATAAAAAAATATTCATTTTTGCAAAAATGGTGAGCATTTGAATGTAACACTCGATTTTCGCCCAAAAAAGCGACCTTAATTTGTTAAACAAATGACAAATTGTCAACCAATCTTAAAAATCATAGACACTCCACTAGATAGTTGAATAATCTTTTATTTAAAATACGATTCATGTTAATCGGTTAAGAATTGTTGAAATGGTGCGATTTGCCGATTTGAAAAAATCAGTTTCGAGAAAAACACACTTAAAGTTTTAATAATATAAAAAAGTACTATACTTTTGATATACCTCTAATCTGTTATGTCCTGCCCGCACGAAAAACTTATTGGGCATCATTCTTAGGACCCTAAGGAACCTTTTTATGCAATGAAAAAAAATTATTTTTTGAATATGCAAAGGTGATGAAACTCCTTAAATTAGAGAGAGATTACATGTTCAGGTTCTAATATTTTGGTTTTTATGTCATATTTAAAATTTATTTTTTATACACCTATTAAAAATTAATTAGACATTAACAATTTTTATGGATGTCACAAAGAATTATAATATAACTGCCTCTAGACAACTCTAATCAGCGCCTGACATTGACATTTGGTATTTTCCTTCATTATTTTGAAACAATTCTTGATAAATAATTTCAAAGATTGAAAGTGTTCATTTAATTATACAAAATATTTACTACTAAATCTCCAATCATCATTTTATACTTTTTTGAATTTCAGAAGTATTAGATTAGAATATTTAAAGAATTTGAAAATCTTTCTGTGGAAAAAAAGACGCTTTCGACTGCGGTGACACAAATTTCAAACTCACCTAATTAATTTTAAATTAGATTAGGATATCTGAGGAAGATGTATCAAAAGGTGAATAGATTTATATAAGAGAAATGGGGTATTTTCTGCACGGGGAGATGACCTTGAGTAACTTTCTTTCGTGTCTTTGAAAGCATCTATAATAAAAATTCGTTTATTCTTATAGAATGTAGTTATTTATTTAAAAAATTGTAAACTAACTCTCTTCAGTTTGTCTTGCCGCAGCTTCCAATGAAGAGGTTGGTGGCACCCCACCAAGTCAGCATTTCCCTTCTTAGCAAACGTCAAGTCTGGCCACCCCCACTTCTCAGCGTTATTCACGTCGACCTCTTGTACGGTTGCATACGCTGACGACCGCTAGTCGAAAGCCAACCGCTATGCACCAAAGGAGCATACCAGCGCTCGGCACCGGCCGGTTAAATCAGAGCAGTACAGCTCTAACCCCATAAAACATAATAACATACCCATAAAACAAAATAAACTTGAAAAACCTCGAAAATTCAGACTTGTTTGCAAGTAGTGAATTTTTATCTTTAATTATAGTGAGAGATACAAGACTTATGCCTGAAAGGGAAGCGTCGAATTTTACAGGAAAAACATGTGATTATGTGAAAAAATAAACTTTAAGAATTAGAGAGTGATTAAAAATAAAGAGAGGTGGAACTTTTAAACGGATGCGCTTTTCGAGATGCGTGTAGAGAGTGAAAGTTTGAAGATTACGGATATTACATCCACATTGCGGGTTGCGTGCCGAAATGTTCACGGTTCTGCAACTGATAAAGTGGGTTTCCGGTTTTGGTTGTTAGATGATAAGGGTATATCTACACGAGAGATTAACCAGTCACGTAGTCGATAGACGTGCGACTCACGAGTTTCCTGACACCTGGCCAACCTGGTCTCCCGGTAGCAATGAACTTTCTGCAAGTCCAATACGCTCTACGTCTACGCGAGACGACTCTACTCAAATAGAGCTGAGAATCTGCCAACACTGCCAGAATAATAACATGAAAGGTACATTTCAACTTCTTATTCATTTTATAGCCCTTAAATAACACCAATTCATTTAGTTGTAATGAACTCTACATAAAAAATGGTAAAAGTTATGAATATAGTAACTGACAATTACAGAAAATAACTTTTTGTACAAGCGGGTCATAAAGTGCATTTTATTTCCCTGTGCATCAAACTTCACATTCGCAAAATAATTTTTTTTTTCCTAGTTGCATAATATACTATTTGCTGCATCCACATGTGACCGGTGTGAATATTCATTACTTTTGAAAGCCATTCGTAAAAAAGTAACATGTGAAGGATGTTGGTTTTAAATTGTTGAGAATTTCTAAAGAAGAAGTTCAAAAGTCGTTATTTTATGTTACTGCAAGCTCTGTTGATCAAAATTAAGAAATTTACGTCTTTGGCATTTGAGAACTCATGCAAATACGTAAGACTGAAATGATTACATTCTCATTATATATATCACTAGAAGTGTGAGATAATTTACTTGATACATAACACTAAAAAGGTGAAGATTGTCATGTAACATTTGGCATGTGATATTCGCAGTTTGTTACTCAATATTTATGTATTCATGTAATACCTACCTAGTTATATGATTATTATTTATATATTTATTACTTAGAGCATATTTCAGTTTTGTGAGTACAACAAATTTTTGTTTCATAAACGAATTTTTTTCAGTAAAATAAAAATTAGGATGAAGATATAAAGTAATAAAAGAATGTAATGAGAGCTAGATAAAAATAAGTTATCTTACTTCCACTTCCTTTATGACGAATTGCTCCGATTAGGGCCTGAACGTCTGATAGATATCTAGTTATTTATTTATGGCCCTAAAGCCAATTTAATACTACATGCATTAATTATCAAGGGTCAATGTACTTCCTGATTTTAACCCTTTGCGGACGAATGTCGTCACACAAGCGACATCACATTTCTATTCACTAAAATAAAATATTCTATTCTAAAATAATAATTATTATTGTTTTTTAATAGAGTCTAAAATACTATTAAACAAAATATTTTTTAATTAACATCATATGGTCAACATTTCGGAAACGAAGAACGCTCAAAAAAAATTTTATATCAAAATTTCGTTCATAATCATTTATATTTTATTTGTGTAATTCGTTTAATGCTGTAAATAAATAATAAATATTTGATATTGAACGTTTCTTATCATCCACATCGATTTTTTCACTCGATATTTACAAATTGTTGGGAATCAAATAGGAATGTAACGTTAAAGACCGCACATTTTGAGTTACGGAATGAAGGCTACAAACGTTTTCATGACTGTAAAGTCATTTTTCGTGTGTCTGGACCTTGTTCTTAAAGAAAATACTTGGTCTCGAATTTTCGTTTTAAAAAATCGCTAATTCTTGATCGAGAGTTGCACTACCTCCAAAGTCACTTCCAAAAAATGTAACGTTAAAGACCACTAAAAACTTGATGTACCTTCAAAACAGCTGATGATAGAAAAAAGTGTATATACATAAAATGAAGTTCTTGTTGGCTACTTTCATGTACAATTCGAACTATTAATTTTTTCTGTAATGTATAGGACATATGAACCAAAATATGCGAGCGGCTGTAACGTTGAAGACAATAATTTTGGCCATATGTTTAACGCTTTAGTACATGATATCGCTATCTTCAACAAAATTTATTCGACTCAGCGAGAAGCGCACTTGAAAAAGCCCTCGACCGCAAAGGTGTAATATTTAAAATGAAATATTTTTCTGAAATGTATTGTATATTTTTTTCACATTTAATTTCATAATATTACAAAATAATAGATAGATGATTTTTTACTTTGGCTTTAGGGTCCAGAAATAATGTAAACTCAGGGTTTCATTTTTTCCTCAAACGTTTCGACTCAGATTGGAGTCCTCACCAGTGAGATTTATTTCTATAAAAATACAAAGGAAGAAAAGAATAAAAAAATTGCACGTGTGACGGATAAAAATTGTGTTGACATTAATATTATTGAGGGTCGATATAAGCCAGTTATTTATAATTACAAAATAATGTTTAAAATATAAGAAAATTTTGCATAAGGAAATCTAAAATGCAATTAACAAACCGAAAAATTAGTTCAACGTTTAAAATTTTTGAATCGAATCAAATCTTTAGGCATACATATATCTTTAAAAAAATGTATATATCTATATTCTCTCATCTTGAAATAAATAATCCAAGAAAAATCGTTTTTAAATAACAGCAAAAACATAATAAAAATCATCTTTTTACAATATTTTGTAATATTGTTACGCCATGCCAGCACATAAAAGTTAACGACAAAGACTTGAATGATTTTTCTTGTCAAGCATTCCACCGTTCACTCTGACGCGGGTCCGGTATTTCTAACTAAGAGCTTCAGAGTTAAGCTCGTCTTAAGACACGATTCTTGTCAGCTGATTGGCTCAATTGAGTCTTGAACTAAGCTTAACTTTTCAGTTTGGATTGAAATACTCTGCCTGCACATACGCTCGCATTTGCTCGATAAATAAACTTAATAAAGACGTTATTCATTGCTTTAATCCTTTGTTTATTTATTATTCTATACATTTCTATATTTACTGCAAAATTTATTCAACCAGTATAATAATTTCTCTTACCCGCACAGTCAACATTTCTTAATTGGCATCGTAATTGAATTAACAATTTGAGCCATAAAACAATTCCTTGAATTCTAATTATCTTCAATCTAATACTTTCTCTATAACGTGCGAAACCAGGAACATAAACGAGAAACTAGAAGCTTAAGAAGTTCCCAGATAAATCCTAATGACACTAATTATTCTACACTAGTCCGCACCTTTCTTAAAGCTTCACATATTCTTCAGCCACAATCACTAGCTCGGAATACGAAGTTTTCAACATCAAATAAACAAAGTTGAGTTTACCTTGATCTTTACAAATGGCACTCGATCTTGTCTTATGAGAATGGTGTAAGGCCATTTTTGTCAAGATAAAAAGATTGTTTATCGCACACGCCTCTAAGGTGTCCTATATAATCAAAAGATACTCAAGAGTCTAATACTTGGTAAAAGATGTTTAGTACAGGAACAAAAACGAGCGACACTACACTATGTCACAACATGAACGTTCTCTTAGTTGTCGTACATGGGTTTCTATATACCATAGTATTATATCCTTATTATACTATGATAATATATTCCTATTATGTTGCGATACTATAACACGAACATTGAATACACTTAAATAAATTGTAGCAATTAGATTATCCAATACAACACAGTTCCATGAAATAAGTCACTATTCAAGAATCATACTGACTTTTGTTACACCCATGATCGTCCACGTAGGCGTGATTATACTTTTAAAACGGAATAGGTATCAAATCTGTCCTTCAAATTTCCTAGACTGTTCAATGCTTTCGAACATGCCTTCGTTGTTTAAGTACACGTCACTTATGCTAAAAAGGCATGAATGTTTTCTGCTTGAATGGCGGGTACGCCTTTTTGGAGTTTGCTCCATTTTATGGAACTTTGAAGAAATTTAATATGCCTTGAAAACCATTACCTTTTATTGCCTTTTACAAGTCGTTTGTATTGCTTTTAGTCTGTTTTTATGACCCAAAAATAAATATAGTTTTGTATAGCTTTAGAGTGAATAACTCTTTTTCTATCATGGCATTGTAATTTCTCGACCTCTGGAAAAAAAAGTAAACATTTTTTATTGCAATTCCATAATTCAAAATTTCTTTAATACCTATTCTCTTAAGTTTTTGCAAAGTCTGAGAATAACTCCAGGGAAGCTGAATATGAGTTTTTAAAAATAAATTTTCAAGCAGAGCGTAATCAAAATTGTCATAATGTTGAAAGTTATTTTATGTTAACGTAAGTATCATAAATTTCAATTCCGAAGCTTCATTAATGTAATCTTATTGGGGTACATAGTGTAAAACATACTACAGATTTGTGTAATCCCTTTTCTAAAAAATTCAAATTAAATCTGATATTTAACCCTTTGCGTAATGATGGGTCTCTTACGGATCCACCTTTTTGTTCACAGTTTTGCATTTTTTAAACTATTTTCTTAACAAGTATCAAATTTTGTGTCTTTAGAGGTTCCCTAGAACATCAATAACTGTAAAAAAAATATGAACAGTCATTAATTGTTATTTTAAAAAATATCGCAAGTAAATAAATAGACAAAATTAATACATTTTCACTGAGAAATACATTCTTGACTAACGCATAATAAAGATTGAGATGGGGATTTTTTGTTATATTCAGTACACCATAAGATATTTTTCAGAATTTTCCGCTATATTATTTTTGTTACAAGTTCTATTTTTTGTCAAGAAATATATGAAATTCTGTGTTTTCATCATTCTCAATCCAAACTAACAATTTATTATGTTCTGATGAAGCTATTTCATTAAACATTTTTCGGGTTGCGAAATCCTAATCAGAAATGGAAAATTTTTAAATCCGACAATTTAAAATGCTGGAACAAATATAGCGGATATGAAATTTTGAATGTACCCATAAAATTTTTTTTATCTTCTCGAACTTGTCTTTTGAAGCTTATTAGGGCCGCTCAAATTCAAATCTGAGGTAACAAAGGGCTAATTTCTCAAATCCAAAATGGCGGGACCAATATGGCGGACAAGGTTGCCCAAAAATTTTTTTTTGTTGTGGAAAAAGTTTTCTCGAAGTTTCTGGGGTTACTGGATCTGTATCTGAGGTTGAAAATTTGCAATTCTGATAATTCAAGATAGTGGAACAAATGTAAAGGACCAAATACACAGGGGAATGGTCATGTCATGTTTAGAATAGAAACCAGAAAGAAAGAAAAATCAGTTCCAAACAGAATGTGAATATTTTTGAAATTTGGTCTGTCATATTATATCTGCGATCTCGGATTTTTAGGAATTGGAAATTTCATCATTATAGTCAAATTCGGCGATAAAAAAGACCCCTTAGAAATGGATTTATAAAAATGTTGAATTTTATAAAAACGTTAAATAGCAGTTAATGGGAGCAAGCTGAAATAAAGTCAGACACAATGTATATGTTCATATCGGATGCACGAAATTCGACGACTGTTCATACCATATCTGACTCACTGATCCATAAACTACTTTTATGGATCAGTGATTTTGTATCGTGAATGAGTCACAATTAGGATCTCTCAATCAGATTATTTTCTCATTCCTTTAATAATTTGTTAAATTACTTTCTCATATCTTACACGAAGCCTATAATTTTGAAGCATAGTTTTTTAAACTTTTCATAGATATCGAATAATGCTCGATTATCAAAATCGATTGAGACGCAATTAATCGCGTGATGCAGGAGACGTTGCATCACGAATGCTAATTGATTCGTCAGATGAACGGTACCGTGAGCAAGAGCTCCTTTCGCGAAGCGATAATTAGTCTGTCTAGAAAGCAGGCTGGATCACTAATCGATAGCTTTAATTTATTCTCGATTGGATAAGCTCCAAAGTTGATTCTGCGATCCGAATCTTCGATTTGAGTTAAATATCATGAAAATAATCTTTCCTGGAAGCTGTAAGTATATCTTATCAATTTTTTGACTTGAAAAAATTTTAGAAAGATCGATATTGAGTAATTTCAATCTATACAGCTTCCGGGAAATTTCTCCTAATTTATAGTACTTTAAGAGAAACCGTCTTGTGACTCACATTGATGGTAAAATAGAGATTACGTGTAGAACATCGCTATTTTCTTTTAACAATAATTGTAGCTAATTATTCGAAATTACAATAATAAAATGAGAAATATATACAATGATGTGTCATAATCAGGTACATCTTACTGGGCCGGCTTTAGAAAATTTGGCGCCCTAGGCAGAATAAATATTTGCACCCCTTCAATCTGAAGATAGATTGATCTATCTCTATATTAAGCAATCTGGAGTTATATTATCGCGATGAAATCAATAATAATCAAGATTTTCCAGTTAAATCTACAAAAATTTTGAACTTCATGGAATTGTAATATAAAATTAAGTCATTGCACATTTGGAAAAATATAATCAATTACACACACTTTTGTAGTAACGAAATTACAGTGAAAATACTTGCTAGAATCTATTTTAATTGGATAATCACAAGTATTACTCTCTAAATCTGAATCAGTCAAATTTTTACTGATTGAATCAGTCATTTGCCTTTTCACTAATTCACCAGTTAAAAAATATATTTCACTGTTAAATCAGTCGATTATCACTAATTGAATCAGTGGAAAAAATATTTTCACTGCTAAATCAGTTAATTTTCATTGAAGCAATCAGTGGAATTTGACTGATTTCCAGTAACCTCTTTTTAGCTATTTCAATCAGTCAAATATCACTGATAATCAGTAGATTTTGACTGATTCATATTTAGAGAGTATATTTTTTCCATCGATTTCTCGTTATAAAAATGAAAATTTCACCCCAACTTTGTCGCCCTAGAAGGTTGCCTATTTCGCCTGTATGGTAGAGTCGGCCCTGACTTCTTATATTGAGAATTCTCCAGATGTTATTTTTTAATTAATTATTAATTAATAAAATTAATTAATTATTCTTATTTGTAGAAAATTTGTAAAAATAATTTCTTTTTCTTTGATTGCAGATTACCAGTTTCCAATAGACGTGTCGGGTGTAGCTAAAGATCATCCATTCTTAGAGACAGACTCTCTGCAAAGCCTCTTTCGAAGACTTCATGCGCTTAATCGTTGCGCCAATATGAAGCTTGATACACACCACACTCATCATCACAATACCAGTCATAGTAAAAGCGTGAGTGTTACTGATGTAATGATTTTACTTACTGAATCTATTTTGTAATTCTCGTAGGCGTTCTGTGACAAACTAGTCTCCCACGAAGTCTTTTCTTCTTCAAGGACACATCCAAGTTTTCTGTTTCGTTTCTATACACATATTTTCAAAAGAGAAACTTAAATCATTTGCAGATAGGAAGATGTTCATTTTAGTACCAGGGAAGTCACACGTTTTATTTAATCTTCAAAGCTATAAAACTCAGCTCTCATCTACATAATCCTGAGAGTTATTTAGTCAGAATAATATAACATTTCCAGAGTTTTACACTAATGGGGCTGAAGTGCTTTATTTATTTCATTTTTGTACATTTAAATTATTTGCTGCGCTTGTCAGTAAATTATTTTTTGTATGAGTTATAACTGTCAAAATTCAATCGATTGAACACAAACTTTCAATTGGATTATTTAAAAAATATTTAATCTCTTGATTTATACTTTTTTTAATATTTACATTTTTTGCTTGATGTATTATGTACTTACAGTTTTGAACGTTCATTGAACGAAGGAAAAATTTTTTTGTTAAACTAAATGATTAGTTTTTGGTCCAGAAAATTAAAAAATAGTGTATTGTTCATGAACGATTGTATATTTGGAGGGCCCTAAATATAAATATAATAATTAATTTTTTAATGGAAAAAAAAATTTTGTCATCGTTCAATGAACGTTCAAAACTGTAAGTACATTGATGTATTCAGGTTTTTAATCATAAATAATTTAGTTTTTTCATTTAAGAGACAAAAATGGGAAATTAAAAATCTTGAACATTAAAATTAATTTTTCTCAATCTCCTAATTTGCAAATGCTTTAATGCTTCATTCTGAAAATTGTTTTCATTTTAACACTAATGGGACTAAAGTGCTTTATTTCATTTTTGGACATTTAAACTATTTGCTGCGCTTGTCAGTAAATTATTGTTATGTACGAGTTATAACTGTCAAAATTCAATCGATTGAACACAAACTTTCAATTGGATTATTTAAAAAATATTTAATCTCTTGATTTATTCATTTTTTAATATTTACATTTTTTGCTTGATGCATTCGCGTTTTTAATCATAAATACTTTAGTTTTCTCATTTAAGAGACAAAAATGGGAAATTAAAAATCTTCAACATTAAAATTAATTTCAAATTAATTAGTTGAGTTTGAAATTTTTGTCACTGCCTACATTATCGGAGGATCACTAGTCGCGTGTCAGATAGGATACGTTGTCGACAGGTGTCCTCGTGGAGAAAGAGATGTCGGACGCCTGTGTAGCTCAGTGGTCAGAGCAGTCGACCGGCAATCGAAAGACCTGGGCTCGAATCCCAGCGCAGTCGAAAGCGTCATTTTTTCCACAGAAAGATTTTCAAATTCTTTAAAATATTAAAATTAATATTTAAAGAATTTATTTAAAGAATTTGAAAATATTTATGTGGAAAAAAAGACGCTTTCGACTGCGCTGGGATATTTTGAAAATTGTTTTCACTTATTAGCATATTAATGAAAAATGGAATAAAACTTTGGCCCAAATGTAATATATCAAGTATGTTTGAATTTTATTATGCAGTGAAGCAAGTAGTTTCTTTGATTGAAACATTCTCGAAGTATATGGAACATTTTTAAAAATTTCTATATTAAGGTAGTTGATCTACGAAAATTAGACCTCAGGCAAAAATAGATAATTTTGCTTTCAAGAATAGCAATATTATTATTGAAGGGCTATTTTGGAAGAGGAAAGATTATTTTTTATGAAAAAAATTTGAAACACAAAAAAATAATTTTATTAAATTTTATTTTTTCCCCAACTTTTTTTCTTATCGCTTCTTAAAAATTTTAAGAAATTATGTGATTTTAATAAATTGCAAATCACTTCTTCAAGAAAAAGATTCCCTACAACTTAACCATTTCCAATTTTCGAAAATGAATAAATTATTATCAAATTCAGCAATTTTTTAATAAAAATTATAGAAATTTTTTCTCTGAAAAAATGATTCATAATTTATTAGAATCGCATAATTTTTTAAAATTTGGTAAAAAGTAATAAGAAAAAAATTTGGGTTAAAAATAAAATTTATTAATAAAATTATTTTTCTGTGTTTCAAATTTTTTTCATGTAAAATAATCTTTTCTCTTTCAAAATAGCCCTTCAATAATAACATTGCTATTCTTGAAAGCAAAATTATCTATTTTTGCCTGAGGTATAATTTTCGTGGATGAAAACTACCTTAAACTTCCAATACATCCAATGGAAGTTTTTTTTCAGTAACGTATATTTAATTTAAAATTCTTTCATCTTAAATATTGATATATTATTATAAAATTAATATATTTTGATTGAAAATTTATTTAATTTAATATGAATGTATATTAATTTTCCATAATATAAAAATCTATTAATTTTTTTCATAAAATATTGTATCTTAACTAGATTTAAATAAAATGAATTTCGGTCAAAGTGATATTTTGAGTAGAAAAAGGAAAAAAACAGTGGTCTTTTAGAGCTGTAGATTATTTCTCTGGATGAAGCATAACTGCCCCTTTGACGTTCTTGAAGTAACATAAATTGTGCGCCTTGTGAAGTACACGAGCACTGTCAAGTATTTGAATTTGTATTCAATCTCAAGCGTCTTCTCTACGACACGTTTGCGTTTATGGTCATTGTTATGCATATCGTGAAAATTCCTATTCTGACCTTTCCTTATGACTACCGAGTACCACCGCTTAGGATATGAACTAGCAAACTGAATAACGATTAGGACACGTGATGTTATAACCTCAGCTAATTTAAGAGCAAGGTGGGGCTGAAGATTCTGCTCCATTTCTTATATCCTTTATCATATGCAGACCATAAAAAGTCATATTTCAATCTTTCTTTCAGGTATCACATCCCACTTATATTTCCTCTTATTTTTTGTCTTCTTATAATCAGACCCACACCTACATATTTTGTTTTATATACACATTAGAATTATGAAGATAGAATCTCGAGCACTCTTAATCATTCATGTCAGCTCTTAAGCCTCCTAAATCTTCACATTAGATCATTTGTCCCCAAGGAAGAATCTTTGGTATTATGATTCAGAATTACTTAATGAAGCTCTTCAATCTTCTGTTTCTATTTAATTACTGGTCTTGTAGATTAGACAGTGATGATTGATTCTTAATCAATCATTGAGGTTCGATTGTGATAGGTTCGTCAAGTCTCTAATACACCCAGAAAAAAATTTTATTTAAATTTGAGAAATCGTTTTTTCAACTTCATTTCTTTAATTCGAAGTAAAAACACCTTTGGAAAAAATACATGGAGAAACCCAAGTTTACAATTTTTGCTAAACTATGTTTCAATTTAGGGTAAAACTTATCATAATGAGAATTTTTAAGAGCGAAATACTGAACTTTAGATGAACTATATAATCATTTACTATAGATTGTATCAAACTTTACTATACACGCAGAGAAAAGATCAGTAAAATTTACAGGAAGTTCGGTACTTATTTGGACAACATGACTTTTCAGTAAATTTTACCAGAAGTTGAGTTCAATTAACAGATTTTCTGTACGTTTCACTCAGAGTCCAGTAAAATCTACTGAATACGAAAAAATCCGAGTTAAGTTGATTGTACTGTACGCTAAGTGAATTGTACAGAAAATCTGTTGATTGAACTCAACTTCTTGTAAAATTTACTAAAATGTCATGTTGTCCAAATAAGTACCGAACTTCCTGTAAATTTTACTGATCTTTTTTCTGCGTTTAGCCTATACTAAAGTTTCATATCATTTTTTGAATCTTTAGTATTTTGACTGCGAAAAATTTCCAGTCCGCTAGGAATAATTACCATTAAAACTTATTTTTCCCTAGATTCCTAATATTCATTAGAATTATCAATATAAAATAAAACATATATTGCTATAAAAAGTTTCTCCGTGCATAAATTGATTTGATTTTAAGAAATAACGTCTTTAGCCTTTTTTAAATAGAAGAAATCATTTTTTTAACATTATTTATTTGGTTTAAATTAATATTTTTCTAATTCAAATAAAGTATTGGCAAAAACTCAAGAAATAATTTGTTTAATTTTATTACCTTGAACAAAGACAATGTTTTCTTTAAATTAAAGAAAATATTTCTGTTAATCACATTACACATGTACTTATAATTTGGTAGTTTTTTGTATTTTGAAAGTTCGAACGGTTTCGAATTCTAGAAATTTTGAAATCTACAAATTTTGTTGATTCAAAGGAATTTTTTTGTAAATCAAAGAAACTTTTTTCTGAGTGTACAGTTTGGTAAACAATGTTTGTATGCACTTTCTCAAAAGAAAAAAAAAACAAATCTCAATGATCTTGTAATTGATAGATCATCACCAGTTCGGTGGCTTTCATTCCCGTAAATGGTTTTGACTTTTGCATTCTCTCGGTTGCGGTTCGACGTTATAACACGTGTACCCTCTGGTGCTAAAGTGATATGAGAGCAGCTGCTTTAACTCTTACCGGAAGTGAAGCTCGTATACGTTAACAACATATCAACATGTATATGTAGAAGGCGAGAAGCGAATGAGAAATAGTTTATTGGCGGTCCCCTCTGGGAATGGTAATTATCTTATTCCCGGTTTTACACTGCCGTATCTAATTATCTGTGTTGCGATTTTGTCGGACAAAACGCACTTCATGTGTCGGTAGGTAGGAAGCACTAAATGACATAGTTGAGAGAAATAACAGGAGATTCATTTCCGGCCACTTTTTGCCTTTTTACTAAAACTGAAAGACTGCAATAATGTATCATTTATTTGAGTATTTCTCACTTTTATTCATTTAATTCTCAGTAGAGACACTAATTTAAAATTTTCCAGATTCTGACGGTAGATAATGGCGTAATCGTTTTTAAGGAAAGATCCTCTTTCTCCAGAAAAACTTTCAATTTTATGATTCAACATGTAACCAAATTCGTTCAGAGTACCACCTACTATAACGCCTTTCACTCTTAAAAAATTTGATCGACGTCTCTTCTCAGAACTGCTGGATCTTGATTCCCGGTTATAGCTCGATTGATTTGTTTTCTCTGGTGGTTTAGTTACCTAATATTGTCGTTTTCTACAAACTGCTACTTTATTTCTTTCTTTATTTACAATTAAAACTTCTCTTTATTGTGATATAATTGAGAATATTTACACTGTTAGAAGTTTCTACTGTGATTTTCTGAAGCACGTGACTGGAGTTTTATTCGGTTACAGTTTCGTAAAATTAGGATAGAATTTTAGAAAATTCAGTTATTTTTTAGTAATATTCAAATATTGTTGATGTTCTTAATTGGCTTTAGGGTTCAGAAAAAATATAACTCAAAGTTTCATGTTTTCAAACGTTTCGACTCAGATTGGAGTCCTCAACAGTGAGAATTATTTCTATAAAAAATAAAAAAGGAGAAACCTAAGAATTGCCCGTGTCTAAAAAAAAATTGGTCTAAATAAAAAAAATTTTTGTCCATTTATTTTTTGTAAATTTACTTTAGACCAATTTTATAGTTTCACATTTAAAATTCATTTACATCGTTTTACCATAATGTTTATCCGTCACACAGGCTATTTTTTTATTGTATTTTATTTTATTGTATTTTTACAGAAAACATTTTTTTGTACAGTTTTACTTTTTTGCAAATTTAGTTATTTAGACCAGTTTTATATTTCCACACTTGTAATTCTTTTATATAATTTTTTACCACAATGATTATCTGTCACACGGGCAATTTTTAAATTTCTTCTTTTTATTTTTTATAGAAATAAATTCTCACGGATGAGGACTCCAATCTGAGTCGAAACGTTTGAAAGCATGAAACTTTGAGTTACATTATTTCTGGACAAAAATTCTGCTGTAGTTTGGTAGCTTTCAGATAAATTTTATGGAAATTCAGTTGAATTTCACAATATTAAGAAAAATTTCAGAAAATGCAGTAATTTTTTCGCAATTTTATGATTCTTTTAATGAGAAACATAAATATCGTCAAATTTCACGTTACCTTTGTATTATAAAAATTCTGTAAATTTTCTAACATTTCTAATAGTGTAGTTCTTTACGTTTTACTCACATTACCAAAGATTATTCCTAATTAAAGAATTTTCATGCTTCTCATTTGTCTGTATAATTTGATGCAAATTTTCTCATCTTTTTATTTTTTTCACAATACCGAAGTTGTACTCAAAAATATGACTTATATGTGCAATATTTACTAGTTACCTTTTTTCATATTTTAGAAATAAAGATCACTGATGAGGACTCCAATCCGAGTCGAAACGTTTGATTAAAAATATTGGTTTTTTCATTTATGGGCCCTAAACCCAATAAGCCAACAATGCAAATATTATTAATGAGGGTCAATATAATTCCTGGTTTTTGAGGTAGTTTTCATCCACGAAAATTAGACCTCAGGCAAAAATAGATAATTTTGCTTTCAAGAATAGCAATATTATTATTGAAGGGCTATTTTGAAAGAGAAAATATTATTTTACATGAAATAATTTGAAACACAGATAAATAATTTTATTAATAAATTTTATTTTTGACCCAACTTTTTTTCTTATCACTTCTTACCAAATTTTAAAAAATTATGTGATTCTAATAAATCATGAATCATTCTTTCAAAGAAAATATTTCCCACAACTTCATCGTTTCTGATTTTTAAAAATAAATTCTTTAATGGCTGAAACCATTAAAAAAACATTTTCCAAAATGAAATTTTTATAAACAAATTGCTGGATTTGATAATAATTTATTCATTTTCGAAAATTTGAAATGGTTAAGCTGTAGGGAATCTTTTTCTTGAAAAGGTGATTCGTAATTTATTAAAATCGCAAAATTTTTTAAAATTTGGTAAGAAGCGATAAGAAAAAAATTTGGGGCAAAAATAACATTTATTAATAAAATTATTTTTCTGTGTTTCAAATTTTGTTCATGGAAATTAATCTTTTCTCTTCGAAAATAGCCCTTCAATAATAATATTGCTATTCTTGAAAGCAAAATTATTTATTTTTGCCTGAGGTCTAATTTTCGTGGATCAACTACCTTAAATAAATGACAATTTATTACCAGAATTACTCAAAAACTGAATGAATTTAGACACAATAAAATCTTAAATATCCTGAAACATAAACTTATGGCACGTTAAATGTATAATATATTATACGTTTGTGAGAGAGAAAAAGACTGTTGGTAAATCCCGGATTTAGCGGGCAAGGTGAGCGTAAACGTAAACGTAAACGCAGGTGCTCGGTATCGTGCCGCGCAGTCTGCCGCTCTCATTGCGTGCGTTCTTGTAACCAGTTTTCATCCTCTCAACATCAGGGACGCGTCCACGGAAGTATGGATAATTATGCGTGTCGTTATGAAAACGCCTTGGATTCGCGAATGCGCTAAGATCAGTCCCATCTGCGAGAAAATTATCAACAAAATGGATGCCCTCGTCCTTGTTTTCCAGTAATGCATCGCTCAGGTCTATACAAGAAGTTGGTCTTACAATTTTATTTTTATTTCACACCTATTTTCCAGGAAAACACTAATTATGCCTCGTTGTTCGTTTGTCATTGTAGTTAGAAGAGTAAATGAGGATACAGTAAAAGAAATTTATTTTATTGGCACTGTATGTGAATCTCATGCTCTTCCTCCCAAACAAATTATGTGCTTGCAAATTATAACAAAGACCCTGCGAAGTTGATTCTACCGTGTATGTCGATAATTTTTTATGCATATTGTGAAACTTGGTAAATTTTTATTCAAATGTTCTCTAGTTTATTTCAAATTCAATTGATTGAAAGTTAAAGGTAATTTTAGATCAATACTGATAAAATTTTGTAATGCAGTATTGAGATCTTATCAAAAGAAAGTCTTTAATTTTATTCTCTAAAATTCAAGTACCTAAATTATTAAAAATCTTATTAATTTTAATAGACTTTAATATACAAGTGGTAAATTAAAATTAATAAATTTGAATATTATGAAAAATTAATAGGCATTCATAATAAACTTGATAAATTTTGAAACAAAATATATTAAAATTAACGAACATTATTAAAATATATTCACATGTGTATTAAAAATCAAATAAAAGTTCCTATTTTTTTAAATGAAAATATTTTAAGTTCAATATACGTTACTGAAAAAAACTCCCATTACAAGTAATAGAATTTTAATACAGAAATTTCTAACAGTGTAGATAATTGAATCAATCTATTATTTTGAATGTAAAAGTCTATTTTCATATTCTTATCTTAGAGTTAAAAGTTTTGTATATTTACACTTTGAGTTGGCATTATTTAAATAATTGAAATTTCTTCCCACATAATTTGGATGATGCAAAACGACCTTGGAAATTCCTCAACCTTACAAATTCGATTTCGCATCAATGAGCAGAGTGACTATCGATTTCTTGTTTCGAATCACCCTGTAAGCCTGTCTTGTATTAATGGTGTTCATCGAATAACAACTTACCCGTATAATTGATATTGGTAGACAGTTATCGCCTTTTTTCTAATAGATAAGCGCAGGTGCTTATGAGATTTAGTGTTAGAACTTATGATCATTGTGTACACTTGTGCATGCATAGAAACTGGATTTATATCATTGTCAAGCACAACAAATAAATTTATATTATGGAAAAAGCAAGTCAGTAAAACATGCATAGAAAACAAAACCAACGATGATGCTATAAATATCTAAAAACCGGTATATTGTTGATTAAATGTTTTTTCTGTAGTTCAACACGAGATTGCTGAATCCATAACTCTTTCCAGGGTGAGTTATTTTGTACCAAATCTTGTTCTTCTTTTACTTTTCATCTGTATTTTTTATTTTTCAATTATTAATATATACAGTGTGGGTGACCAAATTAGTATACTCACTTTTTTTTTGTTAGTCGCATAAACTCTTCTAATATTGATAATACACATATTAAAATTTTCCCCCAAAAATAAAATGAAAGACGCCAAAATTACGTTTAAAACGACCTCAAGATGGAGTGTTTTTGTTAATTTTAAGGAAAAAGTCCAAATTTCAAAACTTTTCTTAAATTATAAATAATTCCCGAAATAATTGATGTTCTTTGACTTATTTTAAAATTAAATTCAGGTAGCATGTAAAAAATGTGTAAAAGAAGTTATACTGATTTTCTCCTATAGATTCATAAAAAATATAATATAAACTTAGAACAAAAAAGGTGTAAAAATTTAAACTTGCAATATTATATATTAAAAATACTAAAAATAATTATATTCCATTTTTCAATCAAATTTAATAAATTATTATGCATTATCGCTTTTATATATTTTTAAAATCCTTTTTTTACTATTAAAATTTTTTAAAATGATTACGCATTTTTTCTTCTAAGCTTAGACTTTTTACGAATCTATGAGAAATTTATTGTATAACTTTTTTGGCACGCTTTTATATTTAACGTAAATTTACCTTCAAAATGAGTCGAAGAACATTTAAAAACATCAATTATTTCGGGAATTGTTTATAATTTAAGAAAAGTTTTGAATTCTGGAATTTTTCCTTAAAATTTTGACGACTTTAATTTTATTTTTTGGAGAAAATTTTAATATGTGTATTGTCGATATTCGGAAAGTTTATGTGACTAACAAAAACAAAGTAAGTATAATAATTTAGCCACCCACTGTATAAGGCAATTAAAAAAGATTCTGTTTTTATGAATGATAGTATGTAAATTAAATTCCAATTGTAAACACTTTGATCGAAAATGTAGAAATAGACTTGCTGAATGTAAGGTTAGTAAAGAAAGGTCAAGAAACTTGAAGACAAGATTTCGAGATCAAATAACAGAAGTGATTGGACTAATCCTTGCGGTTTCTGGTAATTGCTAGGAGAAAATCATTCTTGGGTGCACGTCTTGGATTGATCAGCACCGTACTAGGAGAAAAGGTACCCTGTGCAGAAATACCGGTATCGTAGAATGTTGAAATAGAATTCTGGTTCGCCTCGTGCGAATTTATGGCAACCGGTTTCTGCCGATCAGTGGAAGAATGTCGAACTGTCGTTGCTGCATGTCAACTGGTGCGAACCGTCCAAGAAACGGTGGTTCATTCTGGGCCTCCAACTTGCAATTAGCGGCACTTTTGAATTCCTCAAAAAAAGTAACACTTGAGTGCCCTGGATCCTTTGCGGTGTTTTTTTTGTAACTCGTTACAAATAGGTACCCACTCTACCATGACTATAATTCAGCTTGAATCGGGCCGGAAAAACCATCCACTGGAGTTCCATTCTTCAGTATAAAACAACTATACCACAAACTAAGTCTTAGTTGAAAGTTATACTTCTTTATCTCGTCTTCTATTTCAGAAAACTTCTATAAATAACCTGATTTAAAAGCCTCTTCAAAATAATTTTCAAGTTAAATGAACCAGAATAAAATGCATTTATTTTATAAGTCATTCTGACAAATTGACATTAACTAACCCGACTTTATGGAAGAATTAATTAATTATTTTAGAAACTGAAGCTAATCGTCATTTCACGGTTAATAGAATGTTAATAACATTAATCACTTGTAGGGAATGTAAAGTAGAGTATCTCAATTTCACTTGTTATTAAAAGCATTCCTGTTTGTCAATGACATGTGTATGATGCAGAAATTTAAAAAAGACTTATTTTAATTCTTATAATATAGATAACAAATTTCAAAAAGCGCGTAAAAGCCTAAACGAAATAACCATTTTGAACGAAGTTGATCGACCGCAAGTGTTATTTGCGTGAAAGTCACGACTAGTCTAAATGTCATTTTCAATTGGTTTCCGTAGAAATTCTGGTAATTTGAGACACACATTTATCATTTTTCAAGATAGATATTTGTTTCAATGCAGTTTTGTTGGTTTGCGAAAACATATTTTATTTTTTGGAAAAATAAACAATGTTGTTGTTAATTTTAAAGTGACATGTTTGATAACATGTCTGCTATTATATTGACCCAAAATTCATAGAATTTTTGTTCATTTCTCGTTATTTTGGCATAGGGTCAGTTTCTTTTCGTTTTCTTCGATTAAAATTATCACTATTAGATATAAAAATACGCAAAAAAAGAAAGAAAGGCAAACGTTTCAGACACATAATAATTGGTTTTAGGGTCCAGAAATAATAACTCAGAAGGTTAGATACTTTCAAATGTTTCGTCTCTTATCGGAGTCCTCGTCAATCATCTTTATTTCTAAAATATCAAAACAATAATAAAATATTGCACATATGAATCCTATTTTGGAATAAACTTTGGTAACGTGAAAAAATTTTAAAATTCAAGTTCATGCGCTTCAATTCAATTTTTTACTCTAAATGGTTTTTTACGTGTTTTTATCAAAAGTTTTTCATTATTAAAAAAAATATTTTTCTACCAGCGGGCCATAAAGTGGACTTTATTTCCCCGTGCGGGACAAACCAATCCATTTTCTGACCACATAGTAGAAAAAAAAATCGTGTGCAACACGGGAAAAACATTTATTTTACTTTGCTCGGGCATCAAACTTCACACTCGCAAAATAAATTTTTTTTCCCTAGTTGCACAATATACTATTTAACACCAGAATTCGTATTTTTTATAGTTTAGATATCTTAAAGTTATGTGCTAGAATTTTATTGATATTCCTAAGGAAGTATTAGATATTTTATCGAGGTTTTCTGCACAATTTTATGCAAATTTTCTCACGGTTTTTAACATTTTTTCACATTATCAAAGTTTACTCCAAAATAGGGCTTATATGTGCAATATTTTATCTATTGTTTTGATATTTTAGAAGTAAAGAGTCGAAGATATGAGTCGAAACCTTTAAAAGTATGTAACCTTCTGAGTTATTATTTCTAGTTATTTTCTGGATTTATTATTAATAATATTCTGCCTTTGTAATTGTTATTATCTAATGGAAATCAACTCAAAATTCAAAATATTCAAACTACACTGAGAAAACAGTTTCTTTGAATTAAAGAAAGTTTTGTCAATTAAAAAAAATTCTCTTCGATCCAAAGAAACAGATTTCTTTAGATTAAAAAAATTTTTTTTGAATCGACAAAACTTTCTTCAATTCAAAGACATCTTTTCTTTGACCTTATATCAAAGAAACTGTTTTCTGCGTCTAATGAAATTTTTATCTTATTATATTCAAAATGATAAATAAATTAAGTATTATATTTTTCTCATTTTAATATTCATCTAATGCTTAGATCTTCAAGTGCATCTTAAACACAACTAAATTTTTAAACATATTTTAATTTAGTGTTGGGCAATTTTTGATAGTTTTTGGTAAGCCAAAGTCAGCTGCCTATCAGCTACTGAGAAATCGTACCAGGAAATGATCATTAGTGCGGAATACTTGTTTGCTCTTGTCGCAATCGAGCACTTATATGCATTTCTATGTATGCCGCACCGTTATAACGATCTCCATATATATTCTACGTCTAAACTGTCAGATCTAGTTCCGAATACGTGATATACACGCAATTGCGATCGCGTTTTATACGTACAAACTTTAATTATATTATCGTACATCTGTCACTTGAAACATTCTACATTGTAACACGCTTAGATAAAGTATTATTAATTAACAATAAAATTAAAGCTTCAATTCACTCACACGCATTAGAATAAAAATTGAGCAAGGAAATTTCGTAATTATTACAAATGGAAAAAGAAAATTCTGATGAGAAGAAATTAATCATTTAAATTGATTTTTAATGGTACATTTGAAAGCAGAGAGGTGAACCTTCTTTTGGTATCAGTTTCTTGTAATTTCGAGTTAATGAAATCAAGATGGTGACCTCATTTTCGAAAGATGCATGCACATCCTCGACACTACGATCTTGTTCCGCGAGCAGTTTATAAAAACGGTTTCTCCAACTGACTCATAATTATGGTTGTCGAGATGTCTAGACTGCGTGGAAGTAGCACCAGCAGCCATTGGAGGAAAATGATACTGAGGAGGACAGCGCCTATGGGTCCCACAAAGCGAGTTTATTACAAGCAAGCGAAAAAACATAACTCTCTAGACATTATTACTTATTTATGTCAGCGACTAATGATAAAAGAAGGCTGTCGTGAAAGCGGCATTTATAAGAAGGGCCGACAAAATTTCGATTTAGACCCTTTCCTTTATGCAGGTTAATCCTCTTTTTATTCCTAGGGAGAAACTATTTCATTTGTCAGTGCAGCCTTCCAGGTACCGGAGAAAGTTTTGAAATTTCATTTCATACAATTATTATATTATAGAATATCGAAATCATTGAAGCTCACAAAGATAAGCATTTTATTTATAAGAAATTTAATTATTTTTTAGACTTACAATTTCTATATTTTTAGATAGAATGTGAAGTTTATTCTTTTAAAAATATGTAGAATTTTGCTTTTGCTCATTACATTTTTCATCAATGTTAATAATTTTATTGTTGTTAACAGATGGTAATACATTGTAATTACTAGTACCGAATTCTAGAGTTTATTGCTAAAAAATAATTAACAGAACTACACTACCCGAGTCGAAAATCAATGTAACTTTACTGCTGAATCTTGGCTTTTTCAATTATTTAGCTGGTGTTAAAAAACAAATAAATAGTATTTTAATGTTTCTTTTTGTTGTTTTTCAAATTTCAAAAATTGACTTTAGGGTCCAAAAATGATGAAGTCGATTGCATTTATGTGAATTTTTATAATGAAGCCTATGTAGTGATTCCCATAAATAATACTCTCTAAATCTGGATTAGTGAGAAGTCGGTCACTAATTTACTTTAGTGAAAATTTCTACTAATCATTAGTCATTTTTCACTATTTTTTTTAGTAATTTTCAATTTTTCATTAAAGTTGTACTGAAAGATGACTAATGATTAGTAGGAATTTTCACTGAAGCAAATTAGTGACTGACATCTCACTAATTTAGATTTAGAGAGTAAGAAACGAGAATGACGCTAATCATAATCATTGCATTTATCAATCGTGATAATAAAATGTTTATAAATACAAGCCACATTTACGAATTGAATTGCATTCCCTAATCGAATAAAACAAGAAAAATCAAACTACAGACATAACAAATGTATTTTTTATATCAGTATTATATGATTATAACTATCGATAATTAATATAAATTTTATACATATAATTTATTGATATAACAATATATATATAATATAATTTTAACAATATTTCAATTGTTTATGATTATATATATATATATATATATATATATATATATATACATAAAATTAATTTATATTTTAATTTAATATAATATATATTAAAGTTAGAGTAATTGCATAATTTAAATATTCAATTTTTAGATTTGAAATTATTTAAATAACAATTCAATTACAAATAAAAACTAAGGATAATAGCAATGTAGGAGATAAAGGTTAAAATCAGGTCTAAAGGGTTTTCAATGTTTGAAACATATAAGATCTAAATTAGGTTTTAGCTTCGAGAAGCAGCAAATAAGAATTAATTTAGGTTCTAAATATTTCGAGAAGTATCAAAGCAGGGGTAAATGAAAAGAAGCAGGGGGTAAGCAGTACCTAAAAACGTAAAACTTGCTCCAAAATTTTGACGCGGTTACTTTCCACCAACCGAATACAATTATAACAGAATATAAATTGTTAACATAACTTTTAAAAATATTAGCTAAATTAATAAATAAAATTATCCTTGAAAATGAAAAAATAAAAAATATATTAAATTGATTCTAGTTATTAAGTCTTGTTTATTATAAAGCTTGTTATGGACAAAAGTAGCCAATTTTCATAAATCGTACTGTCGAATTTGCCAAGAATGGAGAGACAAGAATGTAAATCCATGACATTAGAAAACACATCGTTAACAGTGGAGGATGGATTATTGAAATGCAAGAAAGAAGACTTGCAAGAGAATGTAATACTGGATATTCCAGACTGCTTGGCACGACGACAAGAGAACGGAGGAAAAACATTCACGATGACAGATACTTGAATCAGGCATCGATTTATCACAAGACATCTTACACGTTCTCAATAATAAATAAAGAGGAGGCGCAGGAAACTGCAGAGGAGGCATAGTATAGAGAGACAGTGCGATTCTGAGTAGCGACTGGAACATACAATACTTCTTTTTCTTGCAATGCTTATACGTTTGTGAAGAAATTGAAATTCTCCAGAATGATGCGACTAATGAGACTTCTCCTTGAAATCTCTTGAATTTCTGTTATTCTCTGACTGAAACTTGCATCGCTGTAGTAAAACAGGATACGCACGTGCCATTTTTTAAATTAACCGATTCATAAATATTAAACATTGTCTGATTGTAAGTCAATAATGCTACTTCGATTGAGTCTGTAGTATATTTTTGGTTCGGATATGTTAAACTAAAATACATATGGTTATTTTCGTAACTCATTCAACTTTAAGGGATTTAATTTAATTACGGCTCCGGATTTGAGGTCCATGAAGGAATAAATAAAATAGCTGTGACGTGTGAAGATTGGATGAAGTGCCGCTCGAAAAAAGGAGTCGGTACGCTTTAAGTGCCATCTTGAGAAAAAGTCATGTTGGTACATACGTCGTCGAGGATGGCAACCAAAAATATGACATCGTGTGTTCAAAGCGATCCGTTGGTCCTCCAATTATACGTTCCAGAGCTGAGGGTAAAGTTGTGAAGTGAAACCATAAAATTAAAGAGATGCGGCTAATTTGCAGTTCTCTCTTTCACGCGAGATGTGGGTCGTTGAGGTATAAAAATTTTCAATAATTGGGCTATAAGATACAACTGATTCGATACTGTTCAAGAGAAAGTAAAACTCTTGATCGCGTGACTTCATTATTCCCACTCCCACATATTATTTTTTAAGAAAACAGATCAATATTCCCTTTAAAAGAGACCTATGAAAGAATTTTTGTCGCTTTTTATTTAAATTTTAGTTCGTTTATTGTAATATAGTGCATTTAATTTGTGGAGGCGGAAATTACGAAAAAACATGGTTCGTTGAACAGCGGAGTTTGAAAATAGCTCATGTGGACGAGAATCGTCACGTCGCTCTGTAATACAGCGGAACGGAAATACAGATAAACTTAACAGCCAACCACTATAATTATCTGTAGAACGAGAAAAAAATAAACTTTACCGTTTTCCTTTTATAAAGAAATCTTTGTTTAGAATTTACATTTCTAACGCTTTCATTTTCAAATTTTTTGACTTTGTGACTTTAAGTATTTATTTATTTATATTATTATTTTTATCCATATTCGGGTGGAGTCTAATTTCTCGTAATAGAAGTTCGTGCATTAGTCTAATATGTATACAATTTCCTTTATATTCTAGAATTAATCTCTGGGTATGTCATTATCTATTTCAGAAGTTCTGGCACTTGACCAGAGGTTATAAAACAGAAGAAAAGGGAACATGAGTACAATGTCGGATAAATTAAATTAACATAACTACTTTATCCCATAATTATAGCTTGAAAATATTTAAAACAAATTTAAAGAACTTAAAATCTTTCTGTGGAAAAAAGACGCTTTCGACTGCGCTGGGATTTGAGCCCAAGGTCTTTCGATTGCCGGTCGACTGCTCAGACAGTGACAAAAATTCCAAACTCAACTAATTAATTTAAAACAATAAATTGCATACGATGTTGTTGTTAATTGTTGTTGTTGTTAATGTTTCGACTCTGATTGGAACTAATTTTTATATTATATAATTTTTATGCTTTTAAAAATGAATGAAAAAATTAAAACTGGTTCAAATAATCTGGCAATGAAATGTCAAAATTGATTAAGTTCACTATTTTTGACTGATACAAGTTGTCATGATCACATTAAGACATTTAAATCTTTTTTTTAGGAAAAAAAAAATTTTCTATCAAAGTTCAAAATGTTGATTATAGTAGATTTCGTAATTGTAATTTTCAAAGTCAAGGAAGTACCTTCTTATAGTAGAAAGTTGCATTAACCAATGTCCTGAATTCGAGGGCAGCACTCAAGAGTGGCAATAGCTGCCTTGCCATCTAAGGACTAATCTTATATTTACTGATTCTGTGATTTAGTGATGCTGTCACAACTCGGCAATCTCTATTCATATGTTATCTATCTTCCACTGACAAAGATTTTATTTCGCAAGTTTCTCCTATACGAAAAGTCATCTCCTGTACCTCTTTGAGACTCATCATAATCGCACAAGAATAAGATATCGAGGTCTCACTGTCGCTATTAAAAGAAAATATGATGCTAGAAATTGTGATCGCATCTTTTTTTAGAGGAGCGAGTTTGAAGAATTATCTTCCTCTAGTCAAAAGTGGGTTTATTATTAGATTTTCAATGGAAATGGATTATTTGATGAATGGGGTTATCAAATCTTTGGGACCAGGTATCAGTGTTATTGAAAAAATTAATTTTTCAAAGTTAATTTTAGATTTCAAAAGCTACCAGTTTTCTCATAAATAATTGAAAGTAGTATAGCTTGCATTGACCTTCAATTTTAATAAAATGATACGTTGTTGGAAAAAATTAGCTTTAGGGTCCAAAAATGATTAAGTTGATTTAATCAAACGTTTCGGCTCAGATCAGAGCCCTCATCAGTGATATTTATTAAAATCTACAAAATACAAAAAGGGTTGGCGCTAATTTTACATTTTTAGGAATAACTATAAACTTAAACATATAATACAAAAAACGAGTATTTGATATTTCAAATTAAATTTATAAGTGAAAATGGAAGTTTGGATATTCGACGAGAAAAAAAAGTGTACTTAAATTTATTTATTTGTGAAGCTGTATTGAATAACTTTGATCTGCCCTATTAAAACACTTCAAATAGAACTGAAATCTCGGACTTATTGAAGTAGCATACGTTTTGAAAAAAAATAGACGTGATTTTTTAAAATTATTTTAGACTTGTTTATTTTATGTATTTTTTCCAACAACGTACCATTTTATTTAAATTGAAGGTCAATATAACTTACACTATTTTTAATTAATAATCTTTCCTTATAAATGAGTCGAGTTCTATAATGGAGGATCGATATTTTTTCTCGTGGACCAGATCTTTACACTTAAAACTAAGTGATTCTCGACGTCAGAGATGCCCTCATTTTAGTTGGCGAGAAATATCGAAAATCAAGCATATCTTACGTCCTCCAGGGTAAACCTCCGGGTCATCAGAGGTTAGGTAATTGCAAAAGTGCACCTAATTTCAAAAATCTATTTGAGGAAGCGTGGGCGAGGCGATACTTTAGTAGTGAGGTTTGCTTCTGCAATGCCACGCGTGATTTCTTCTTGTTGTTTTATGGCGTCTTCCCAATCACTGCTGCATTATATTTAACTGTCCCACTTTGTTACAATTTTCCGTACTCTTGTAATGAAGCGGAAAGTTGCAGGCCGATGGAAAGTGGTGCGAGAAGAAACAAGAAAAAATGAAGGTTTTATTATTTATAGTTGACGGTCCGGAGTCGTAAACCTACTAACGCAAAAAGCAAGGATTCTTTGGAGAAGGCAATATCCCAGGCGTGGTGCTCCATTCCATGGTGAACTTAGATCCATTGTCATTATGGGGTCAGGTCGCAGGGATCGTACACCACGTGCATTTATTTCCCATATAACAAAGGCGTCAAGTTTCGTAACGAACTTAGACTTAGAAAGCTAGGAGCCTCTTTAAGGCTTAGTCGCAGACTAACTGAGGTCAAACGAACATTAACTCTGCTAAAAAATCAATGACTACCCTTTAGGCTATGATAAACGTCGTTCTTCACTGTCAACGTGATTGGATTAGACAGATATTGAAAGCATTATTATACAGAACGTGATTTTTCAACTTTCGTAATTCTTTGTGGTACTGAACCTCAAGATTTCAATCTTTCTTTCATTTTGCAAATTTGTTTTGGTAA
This sequence comes from Diplolepis rosae, assembly GCA_030998225.1. Classification (NCBI taxonomy): domain Eukaryota; kingdom Metazoa; phylum Arthropoda; class Insecta; order Hymenoptera; family Diplolepididae; genus Diplolepis; species Diplolepis rosae. Next base: position 2,593,895 of record JAPYXD010000143.1, on the reverse strand, counting down.
TAAATCATTGAATGTTGTGAACTTGAGTAGATTTTAAAACATCGTAAATATCTTATGTTGCAGGGAGGTGGAGACGATTCCGACGAGGACACCCAGTGTGCCTTGAGTGAGAACTGGACCTTTGAAAAGAAAACGAGAAGATGGTCTAGAGTTTGTGACGTAACTCAAACGCATCTGGAAAAGCTTCAAACCATTGCCGCCCGAAATCTCGAAGACGAGGAAGAATCCCTTGAAGATCGTCTTGAAGCCGAAGAAGCAGAAGATCATTTGGAAGATAGTTTCAGATACGCTAGTCTCCCTCAGGGTACCATGCCAGACGAAATGGGCCAAAGGTTTCGTCGCACGGGATCAGAAAGACTTCGCGATGGTGCCAAAGCATTCCTAAGACGAGTTGAATCCTTAAAATCACGAAGAAGAAAGCGACAAAATCGAGACGGTGTTGTTATAAGTGGACCTCAAGTTCTTGACGTTATATCGATGCAGCAGAAGATGAAGGACCTTAACTGCGTCGATGTCTCTCCCACGGGCCCAGCTCCTCTCTCCTTTAACGATCTTCTGCCACCCACGCCCTTCCATATGCCAGCATCGCCACTGACCTTGCCAGCTTCGCCTTACCAACTTCCACCATCTCCAATGACTAATGCACCCAGTCCATTTGGGGACGACTCCTCGAGTTATTGCTCGGATGGATCTCAGGGTGGAGGACCGACACCCACACCTACCCGCACGAAAATGAATCGAGCCAGAAGGCTCCTTCATCGAGGAAGAGAAGACCAAGGCGCCCTCAGCGATTCCGAGTGCCAACCGACGAGTTGGAGGCAGAGGTACTTCAAAGATGCTAACAGCAATCATACAAAGGTATTGGAATACGTGAATCAAAGTCTGAAAGACTCTCCAAGTAAACCTGGGATAATTAGCAGCCGGGGGGGTAGTTTGAATCTTGGAAAGGAGAGTAAATTTAGAGAAAACTCTTCGCAAAATCAAGACAAGGTCTCTGCTTTCAAACGTGAGGACAAGTTATACAAAAGCTTTAGACATGGAAGAGAGGACATCTACAGGGAAGAAAGATCCTTAACGAAGGAGGTTACTGTTTATCGTGAAAAATCACGAACAAGGAATTCAGAATTGGCTGGAAGTCAAGAGAGCAGCTCCACCGTGGCTAGTCGAGACTCTGATCAGGAAGAGGATTCCCCAAGGCAGAAGGGTACTGTCGTTAGGTGGCACAGTTTCCAGAGAGGTTTACTCAATCAGGAAAACTTGGGCCCACTCTGTCGTAGAGCGATGGCTTCTATGTCTTGTGGTCAGCTATTGGTACTTAGGAAATTGGCCTTGCTTAAACTGACTGCTTGCATGGAACGATATTGCCCGACTCACAGAACAGGATGGAATTGGGAGCTGCCAAAGTTTATTAGAAAGATCAAAACGCCCGATTACAAGGACAAGACTGTCTTTGGAGTACCCTTATTACTTTCGCTGCAGAGGACTGGACAAGCTTTGCCAAAGTGTATTCAAATTGCCTTAAAGTGGCTTAGAGCTAATGCGCTGGATCAAGTGGGGCTGTTTAGAAAGAGCGGAGTAAGGTCAAGGATCCAGAAACTGAAAGTTATGACTGAATCGCAAGGTGACAATATCAATTTTGATGGTCAGCAAGCGTTTGATGTGGCTGATTTGGTCAAGCAATACTTTAGGGAACTCCCAGAAGCACTTCTTACTAATAAGTTATCTGAGACGTTCATTGCCATTTTCCAACGTAAGTGGAATATTTAATTAGAATTAAGTATGAGTTGAAGATTAGTTGGATTAAAGATGATTTATTATAATTTTTATTTAATTTTTAGACGTCCCAGTTGAATTGCGAGCAGATGCAGTTCAGTGTGTCCTACTTCTCCTGCCAGATGAACATCGAGAAGCTTTAGAATTTCTTCTGGACTTCCTTAATCAAGTTGCAATCAACTCTCCTTACAACCAGATGACTGCTTCCAATTTGGCTGTTTGCTTAGCCCCGAGTTTATTTCATTTCAACCACACGAATTCAAACCTGACAAATAGATCCAATAGTGTATCACCTCGAAGGAGAAAGACTGTTGGAATTCCTGATCAGAGAGAACTTTCGGAAAACAAGGCTGCACATGACTGTCTTTTGTACCTGGTGAAAAGTCACCGAGAGCTTTTCATGGTAAGAAAATCAAAACTTAGTAATATATCTGAAATTAAAAAAGCAGAAATTCTAAATTATTTGTATGTCTCATATGGATTTATTATTTACAGGTTTCGACTGATATGCTGACTCAATGCCATTTCAACTATATGGAAGAGAGCATCCCAGTGGCTTTGGAAGAACTTGGATCGGAATTAAAGCAAGACTGGAGAGGATATCTGTACGCGTGTACGACAGCTTTACTTAAAGAGGCTCGAGAAAAGTAAATATCAAATATTTAAAAATCAATCTGAAAACGTTGATTCTTAAAAATACTAATTGCCTCTGTTTTTTGATAATTTCAGAAGCCGAGGATGGGTGACGGTAAACAACCCGGCAGACTCCAGTGTAGAAATAGCTTACAAAAAAGTAGGAGATGGACATCCTCTTCGTCTCTGGCGAGTTTCTACTGAAGTGGAGGCACCTCCAAATGAACTTCTGCATCGAGTTTTAAGAGAAAGAGATATTTGGGATCCTCAGTTACTCAAGTACAAATTGATCAGCAAACTGGACATAAACGTCGAGGTATTCCAGTACGCAACTGGAAACATGAGTCCTCCTTTACCTGTGAGAGATTATTGTGTTTTGAGGTAAATAATATATCATCAATATCTATCAAATCCACTAGAACTTTATCAATATTATATTTTAATAATTAACACATTTTTGCAGATCGTGGCAAAAAGACTTGTCCAAAGGTGCCTGTGTCATTGTGGAAACTTCAGTTGAGCATCCAGACGCTCCAATCATGATCGGAGGAACTAGAGGGATTGTTTTGGCTTCCCGATATCTAATTGAACCTTGTGGAGGAGGAAAGTCTCGCATAATGCATCTATCAAGAGTAGATACGAAGTGAGTTTCAAAGATTGACTGAACTACAAAATTCGATATATCAATTTGATATCAGATTTTAATAATTAATGTAAAATTATAGATAGTCAAAGTTTAACTTGAAATAATATTATTTTACTTTCACAGAGGACGAACTCCTGAATGGTACAATAAAACCTACGGCCACATTGCTGCTCTGCATCTGAGCAAAATCCGTAATTCTTTCAAGCACACTACAGATGGCCCAGAGAGCAAGGTTTGAAACAGGAATTCCGTGCAGCGAACTATGCTGCACGGAGGATTGCACTCAACTTCTATCTAAACCCGAAGAGTATAACCAGAATGCGAAATGATCGAAAAGATCGAAAATTCTGAACCAGTGGGAGACTTCAGAAGCGTGGGCATTTTGAAAAATAAAAACGAAGATGAATTCGTTTGAGGCCTGAGATCAACCATACTCTTCATGTTGACTGTTTATTATACATTGCTTTAATTCGAAATCTGAAATTTTCTGAAAATAAGCAGTAATAAAACATGTACTTGAGTCTTGAGCATTATATGACAAAGGCTTATTTGAAAAATTAGACATTTAATATCTTATCAGATAAATTGCTAATTTAATTAGGGAATCATGTTGTACATGATTTCATGGATTCGCAAAGTTGACCACTTTGACGACTTTTATACTTTACTTTCGGACCAAAGTTAATTTTTATTATACATATTATCATGTAATTATTTAAGTTAAGAACGTATTTTTGAAGAATGTATGAATTTGTTTCGAGATGTATTTAAATATTGCCATTCTCTATCAGAAACACGAATGTGTATGTAATTACTGTACCTTATGTGAGAAAAGACGTGTAAAACTTTGTTCTATGTCTTTCACCGTAAGTCGAAGAAGCACTTCAAAATATGAGTATAAGAGAGTGCGTGAAATCTAGACGCTATACATTATTGTTATTACATCAAATGACTTTAAGTGGTTTTCAAGAAGAAAATAAATCTGTAATAATCTCGTCGTCCTTGTATGTATGTGTTTGATGTTGACGGCAATAAAAACGAGCGATAGGCATCGAGAGACAAAGTCGGTGTCTATTCTGTTACCTGAATTATTATAGATAATAAATGACGTAATCAATCTAATGGGCCCTTGATGTGTTCGAAATGTTAAGTACCAGTTTATTCAAGTTACCTGCAAAATTAAAGGGACCATTCGCAAAATTGGACCCCAGAAATCAATGACCTGCGCATAATAATAACCTATATCGAATAGATGTATTTTAACATAATGCTAGTCACGTTAGTTAAACTGTGTAAACAGTGACAACACAATGAATGTATAGATTTTTATTCCAATGCGTTAAATATGAAGATGTTTAAAATATAGTATATTATATGTACTGCGAGACATGCAAAGAAAAATACATATATTTTATTTTTGTGTCTAAAAAGCTGCTAATCGAGAACGGGAGAAAACAAATGTGTCTTCGTGTCGTGTAATATGATCATCTTTATTCTTGTAATCTGTGTCTATTAAGTTGTACATATGTATATTAAGTATATAACGAATATATATTAATCAAATATATACTCGTCACATTATATGATTTGTTATTCGTTCCTTCCTATCCACTGCATTTTATTTTCCAATTACTCTGTTTTGAAATTTGGAAAGTAAGAAGTCAAGCAAAGTAAAAATCTTGAGGCCTTTGATGCATTTATCTTTTGAATATTAATATCCCGAAGGTAAATAATGTTGATATTTACAAAAATTTTCTCTTTTCATTCATTTTCTAAATGTTTGATCGATTACTGCCGTTGTTGTGGAAACGACGTCATACTGGTTTTGTTATTTGAGGCTGCTTCAGTTTACTAATTATAATCCGACGAATAATCACGTCAGAATACTTAAGAGAAATTTTTCCAAGAAATTAATAAATTTCTTGACAATTTCAAAAAATTATATAATTTTATTCACTGTTAAATAATACAAAAAATACAAAACGAGTAAATTTTAACGATTTGCTGAAAATCCCTCAGTAAAACATTAGTCTTGGATCACAGCAGGTAATTATTCATTGTTTATAGTAATTATTTATAATAAAGTAAATTTATAGTAAAAAAAGAAAAAAATCATCAGGATGGTTCGATTCCACATAAAGAAGGGTGATGAAAGTCAATTTTTGTATGACACAACAGTAGAAGCGAACGTCGATGATGTGATTCAGGATATAACTATCATCTACAATGGTCGTCTGAAAGTTTCCAGAATTTGTTACGGTAATAAAATTAATATTTGAAAATGGTTTAACGAATTTAATAAAGTTTCTTGTTTGTAAAGAAATTTTTACCAAGCTTATGTTTTCAAAATATAGAAATTGAAGAACTGAAAAAACATGGAACGATGCTGCCTCCAGATATAATGGGATTGACCGATGAACAAGTAGAAGAATTAAGACTTAAAGATGAATGGGGTGAAAAATGCACTCCTATGGGAGGATTTATATTTAACAAGGATGCTGTTGGTACGGATTGCTTTCTCAAACCGTTATCTCAAAAACATTCAATCATAATTTTCTGGAAAAAATTAATATTGGGTAAAAATATAATCATGTTATTTTATGACTTTCATCAGGTCGTAGAAATGGAAAACAGCCGAATGAAAAGATGCAAGAGGTTTTGAAAAAAGCAATCGAAGATGCCCGAGAGATGATATCCAAAGTAACGAAATTTTAACGATTTATCAAGTAATTAACTAATTATGAATAAACCCTTGATAAAATATGTTTCATTTTTTTATTTTGTGTGTAGAAACTGGTTCAAGAAGAAAAATTAGTAACTCAAAAGACTATTCAAGAGGCTCTGGATTTATTAAAAGGTGCTGTGACAATTGTTTATCCTATGGGCTTACCACCACACGATGTAATTCGTCAAGAATTTGAAAACACTGAAGATTTAAGTGGCACTCAAGCATCACTAGAAGTAATTTTAATAATTTTTTTTCTAAATTAACTGATAATTTAACTACGTGACTTTTGTCAATTTCAATTTAAATTTAATTAAATACATTTTCATATAGGTAATCGATGTGCAATTAGCTCAACTTTGGTTTTCTGGAAAGGAAATGTTGAGAGGGAAAAAAATTAAGGATTTTGTGGGTCGAAATGAAAAAACAAAGGTGATTGTTAAATTGCACAAAAGAGGTTCGGGAAAGCCAGCTCGGGAACCTGTAATGTCAGAAGAGGATAGAAAACATTTGATGTTGCATGCTTACCAGCGACAAGAGCAGCTAAAGGTAAGTAATCAATTTCTTATCATTACTTCTGTCGTTATTTCTGTCGATACGATACTGGAAGTCGGTACTGCAGGAACTTTCTGTGAATAAAATTGAATTTCCTCATTCTACAATGTTCGGTAAAGTAATTTTCTGAAGGTATGAATATAAATCCTAATAAACTGGATCGATTCACCTACCATAAAAAGTTCTAGTGGACTTTTTATAGATTTTCATGACCTTTTGAATTCCATTCTTAAAAAACGTTATCGCTTTTAGAATCTCCTATGAGGAACAGAAATGTTAATGACATTTTCGTTTATACTTTCTTTAGATCTAGAGCAAGTTGTTATATTTCTAAAGTAATAAATTTAAGGATAAAACGTTATAAATATATATTTTTAGATAATAATTCTAATTTTAGCCAAATGAAAAATACTTCCAAAACATTTTGAATTAAAGTTGTATAAAAAAAAACAAAGTTTTATTCGAATATTAATTGTATTCGTTAACAAAAATATTGATATTGAGACATAAATTCAATTGTCTCTTATGCACTCAAATGGAGCTGACATTTTCTGATTATTGCTTTCTTGTTTGCGTAAACTGTTAAACATTAATAGCTGGCCTGGATATTTAACGAGAGTGCTTGCTATAAACGTACATTTGATCAAAAGTACATTACATTTCTACCACACATGTACGATAAATTTAAATAAGATTAATATTATTTATATATTAAGCAGCAAGTAAACTACATGAATGCTGCTGACAGTTTTTGAAGCCTTGAATTTTCAAAAATAAAACATTTAATTTGATTTTTTAAATTAAATTGTTTTAACAATATGATTTTAAGGTAGTTTTCATCCACGAAAATTAGTCCTCAGGCAAAATAGATAATTTTGATTTCAAGAATAGCAATATTATTATTGAAGGGTTATGTTCAGAGAGAAAAGATTATTTTACATGAAAAAAATTTGAAACACAACAAAATAATTTTATTAATAAATTTTATTTTTGACCCAACCTTTTTCTTATCGCTTCTTGTCAAATTTTAAAAAATTATGCGATTCTAATAAATCATGAATCATTTTTTCAGAGAAGAGATTTCCCATAACTTCACCGTTTCTGATTTTTAAAATTAAATTCTTTAATGGCTGAAACCATTAAAAAAATATTTTCCGAAACGAAATTTTTATACACAAATTGCTGAATTTGATAATAATTTATTCATTTTAGAAAATTGGAAATGGTTAAATTGTAGGGAATCTTTTTCTTGAAAAAGTGATTTGTAATTTATTAAAATCGCATAATTTTTTAAAATTTGGTAAGAAGCGATAAGAAAAAAAGTTGGGGCAAAAATAAAATCTATTAATAAAATTATTTTTCTGTAATTCAAATTTTTTTCATGGAAATTAATCTTTTCTCTTCCAAAATAGCCCTTCAATAATAATATTGCTATTCTTGAAAGCAAAATTATCTATTTTTGCCTGAGGTCTAATTTTCGTGGATCAACTACCTTAAAAATAAAGTAAGAAATACACAAACGTTATTTCTGATTGAAAGAAACGATTTTCTCTTTTTCCTATATTGTATTTGCAAAAGTATTCACGATTTCTTCATCTTGGCACGTAGAGTGCAGGAACTTTCATTAGTCAGCAATATTTTCAGAAAAATTAAGATTTATTTCAAGAAGATTCTAAAGTTTATTACTTACTCTCTAAATTTGAATCAGTCAAAATCTACTGATTATCAGTGAAACTTGACTGATTCAAATAGCTAAAAAGAGGTTACTGTAAATCAGTCAAATTCTACTGATTATCAGTGGAAATTGACTGATTTGACAATGAAAAATATTGTTTCACTAATGAATCAGTAAAAATTAACTGATTTAACAGTGAAAATGATTTTTTCACTGATGAATCAGTGAAAAGGAAAATCACTGATTCAATCAGTGAAAATTTTACTGATTCAGATTTAGAGAGTACTGCTCAGCCTTTTATTAATCTCAATTTGGGACAATCTAATATGCAGTTTAAATTTCTAGAAAAGATAATTTAAAAACTTCACTCAGTATTATAAAGAAAATTCTGCATTCTATTTTTACTGCACTATTTTTAAATTTCTCCAGAGTATTTGATTAAATTGGACTAGCTAATAATTTGAGATAAGTGTATGAGTTAATGAAGAACTTTAAGGGTTGAGTTGCTGTCGAAAATAATGAAAAGTTAAAGATTATTAAAGAGTTTATTAAAAAACACATATGGCACCAAGAATATTTCGAAGAGACATTACAAATTTTCTATAAGAACTTGATAATCGTAGATGTATGTTTAAATTTATTTAATGGCAACTGCCATGTTATTACAAAGTGATATCAAGTCTAAATACAATCAGTGGTAGCACAAACGGAAGAAGGCACGTAGATTTACAATTTACATTTGGAAAATCGTAGGTATGTCAAGTATAATTACTTGAAGACGGTTTTAATATTTTTAAGTGTCAATTCATTTTTCATTTAAGAGGGTAGCAAATTTGATTACTTAATAGTTTTCCCAAGAAATATATTTTTTTGACTTTTTAGATTTTTTATTCAGCAGAAAGTAAATAATTCTTTAAATGAATATTATTTTATTGAAAAATAACCAGTCAATGAGATTTTTCTTGAACATTTGCTAAATAATCATCAAGGTATTGAATATATTTGTCATCTCCTTAAATTTGAAACTTGCACACTGATCGAACATTGTAAAGTGTATAACTAAACTTTCAGTGCAGGTAGAACGTTACAGACAAATTTTCAGAGTTTCTTTGAAGACAGCCATATTTTCTGATAATAATTCGAGTTACCAATTAATTTTACAAAATTTAAACAGTCATTTGCAGAAACAACGGTCTAATGCACCAAAGATAGGACTACATATTGACCAGCTAATGACTTAGAAGCACACAATAAATTTAATTCCGCCAAGTCTACAAAATCAAATTATTCAGATCAGCTAACATGATGGGAAGCAATTTCCACCTAAATTACTTTCACTATCGTACTTTATTTTCTCAATTAATTTGTTATTATTCATGTTAAACTTGTTGTAGCTTATTTTTGAGATTTATTTTAATTTAATGCCGACTACTAAAAATTAGCAACAATTAATTATACAAATGTGTACAAGCGAGAAGTAATCAGCGATTACAATCGAATTTCGTTTTTCGATTTATTACATTTCGAGCTATTTACAAAATGCACAATGCATACAATTTTTTCCATAATATAATATTTCGTAAAGTTATCAAGAGCTACTTTTAACGGTATACACGGCAAAATCATGTGCGTAAATTTACACACTTTAAGTGTGTAAATCGCTTGTCACAGATTTGAAACGTTTCCCGGTGTGTTAATTTTAAAACGGATAAAGTGTGTCGTTTTAAACGGAAAATCCGTTTAAAATGAAACGTTTAAAGAGTGTATTCTTTCATTTCTACACGCGTATAATGTGCATTCTTGATGTATATAGGGAAAGTGTAAATGAAAATCAAATATATGACTGGTGATAACTAAATTGTCAACAGTGATGATTAAAAAGTCGATAATTTTCACTGTTGACAATTTAGTTATCACCAGTCATATATTTGATTTTCATTTACACTTTCCCTATATACATCAAGAATACACATTATAAGCGTGTAGAAATGAAAGGCTACACATTATAAGCGTGTAGAAATGAAAGGCTACACATTATAAGCATGTAGAAATGAAAGAATACACACTTTAAACGTTTCATTTTAAACGGATTTTCCGTTTAAAACGACACACTTTATCCGTTTTAAAATTAACACACCGGGAAACGTTTTAAATCTGTGACAAGCGATTTACACACTTAAAGTGTGTAAATTTACGCACATGATTTTGCCGTGTATAATTACGGAAAAAGCTTGAATATTTTCTTCGTAGACTAGATAGACAGTTCATTGATTTTCCCAGATTCGAAGAAGATAAATTCCATAAAAATCATTCGATAAAAATGAATATTTATAAAAATTTAATAATTAGGCCAACTTTGTAGAAAACATGTGAAAAATAACAATTCATCCCATTGATAAATTGCTTTTATAAACTTATATATGACTTCACATTTTATTTTAAAATATACTTAAATATACCTCTATTTATAATTAATATCATTCAGAATACGAATCAATGAAACTCACTGAGAATCAGCCACTATTCGCTGTTTTCAGCTGCATACTTATCACTGCAAATCAGTGAATAGTTGCTTATTCTTGGTGAGTTTCGCTAATTCAAATTTAGAGAGAAAGTACTGAAATTCTACAGTTTTGGTTCCACTCAAAGATAAATCTTATTCGTATAGAATACATTTTGTATTGTTATATTAACGAAAAGAAATCAATTTGATACTTTTGATTTACATTTGTACATTAAAAAGGTTTTTTATTTGGTATATTATGATTTGATGAATTGAAATTCCATAGATAAAAACTTATTTTATTCAGTTATGATAAAATGTAGACATAATTTTAGAATGTCTAATTTAAAAAATGGAAGTGTTGACAAATTAAATATGTTATCTATGTGGGAAAATCTTTATCTTATTTGATTACAATTAGAGGTAATATAGTACGAGTTTCAGGCATATGTTGAAATTACTTAGACGTACTTAGATATATATCCTTTACTTCACTTTCGTTAGATAAAAATGGTTCAAGGCAACAGTTGCAGAAATATATTTTTACGATGCACAGTTTGGCCCCACTAGGGTGACATTTTTAAATCGTCTCATTTACATAGTTTGTTTTTAAACGATGGGTGAGGAAGACGAAGGTTTTAATTATCTCTGTGAATTTCAATAAACTTCATAAAAATAATATACATACAAAATCTCGACACATTACAAAGAAAAAGTTCAAAATTTTAATATCAAATCAAAATACAATTTTATAACAATAATATTGAAACTTAAAACTTCTATTTTATCTATCATTTATTATTTTTTACTTTATCATTCCAGAATTATTTTATAAAAGAAAAAACTTAATAATGTTAACTTTTTTGTAAATTATTAAGAATTATGATTTTACTTTCTATTGGCAGGCATATATAGTTTTTGTCTTACTGAATTCACTCACACACTTTAAATTGTATAATGAAATATTGATCGATGTAAAAATTATAAGGATCTATATATTTGAAGGTAATTATTTTTTGTTTAAATACTTCGTTGCCTTTTTAATTTAGATATCTGCAATGGCTTTCCTATTCTATCAAGTGTATAATATTTGAAAAAAGTATTAATGTCTTCAAGAAAATGAAATTCACTTTTTCTTTTTTCTTACCAAAGAAGAAAATAAATATCTTTCATAATCGATTGATTCTTCATGTGACAATTTATTATGAAGCCATGATAACCAAGATAAATGTTTGTAAAGTTGAAATGAGAAACGAGGGTTTGTCACGCTTATTGCTTAGTAGCTTTACATAGCAGACTTTTTTTAGACTACGCGGCATACTTGTTACTTAAGGAAACTTTACTTTGTTATCGACATTTCCATAACGACACAGGAAACTATATATTCTTTGACCGGCATTTTAAAGACGTAAAAGTTCAAACAGAAAGATCTACTTACCCAGAACTAAATTCATTGATGACCGATTCAGTGGAAAACTGCTTGTAAACACATGATGAGAGGAAAATGTAGTTATGATTTGAAAAATTTCATTGGTCGAAAATGAAACCACATTGTGCGCATCTTTCGGAGTATAATTTATCGCGTTGATGCAATGTTTCAAAAAAGTTATTTTAGAAAAAATTTCTTGAATTTAAAGATCAATCTGAAAGTTAGAAAACTACCTTAATTTTTGTAATTCATATATTGTCAAAAAATTTTGCTTACTATGTGAATCACGTTAGCCCATGCACACAAAAAAAATTGGTAAAATTTATAGGAAGTTCGGTATTTATTTTTACTTAACTTTTTAGCAGATTTAACAAAAATCAACAGATTTTCATTACGTTTCATATAGCGTCTAGTAAAATCTAAAAAATACGAAAAAATCCGAATTAAGTAGATTTTACTGGTAGATAGGTGAAACGTAGAGAAAATCTGTTAATTCAACTGAACTTCTTGTAAAATCTACTAAAAACTCAAGTTGTAAAAATAAGTTCCGAACTTCCTGTAAACTTACAAATCTTTTTCCTGTCTGTTTGCAGAAAAAAATAATATATTACGTTTACTGAGTTTATTATGTTCTGTAAATATAACAGATTTGTCAATAAATATTATAGATATGCTATGTTTACAAAAAAGCGGTGAATTGTACTAAAATATCTGTTAAGTTCAGAGAATTTTTATGCTGTCACTATTTTAACCTATGCATGGACTCAGCAAATGCAACAGATTTTTTTTCTCGATGCATCTCTAAAAATTCTTTTCTCAGAAGAACTTTAGAAAGCACATATTGTAAGCTGATATAATTGATATAAAAATTAATTAATCACCCGATACAAGCAAAGGTTTCAATTACATTATCCAATTGATATTTTTGATACATACTTTAGAAGTCTTTTTTGTATGGTGATCAATTATTTGCTCCTAACCATAATTATTCCTAATGAGAGGAAGTAATAACCCTTGTATTCAATAAGGGATCGAAAATTTGGGAAGGTTATGAATTTTGATCAAAATACATTTTCGGCGTTATCATATTAGAGTCGATCAAAGGTAGTTTTTCATATTAAAGGACGAAGCTCATTTTAAACTGCTAAAGAGCCATACTTCTGACCTCATTTTCGTTGACATGATCTCGGAAGGGTGCTGAAGATCCAGCCACTAGTCCTTCATCCTCTCCTTCATTTTCTTGTTTATCTGAACAGTATCGACATCTCATTTTTGCATCGTCTCCAACTTGCACTGAACGCGTTATGATGACTAGAGTCGTTAGACTTATAAAGAACAGAGTTGATGGTACTATGATGGCTATCAAAAGCTCTGTACGAGTTTTATTCAAATCGAAACGAGCAACCACGAAAAATGAGTCGTTCTGAAAATATATTAATCCAACAAAAAATACTTTTATTAATATTTAATATTCTATTCAAAACATACAATTCATATATATATATATATATGCACTATAAGAAATTTCTACCATAATTTCCCGAAACACGTGACTGGAGTTTTATTCAGGTACAGTTTCGTAAAATTAAGATAGAATTTCAGAAAATTCAGTAACTTTTTAGTAACTTTATGAAATAATTCCTTAAGGTAGTTGATCCACGAAAATTAGACCTTAGGCAAAAATAGATAATTTTGCTTTCAAGAATAGCAATATTATTATTGAAGAGCAATTTTGAAAGAGAAAAGATTAATTTCCATGAAAAAAATTTGAATTACAGAAAAATAATTTTATTAATAAATTTTATTTTTGCCCCAACTTTTTTTCTTATCGCTTCTTACCAAATTTTAAAAAATTATGCGATTTTTTCAAGAACCTTTTCAAGAAAAAGATTCCCTACAACTTAACCATTTCCAATTTTCGAAAATGAATAAATTATTATCAAATTCAGCAGTTTGTTTATAAAAATTTGGTTTTGGAAAATGTCTTTTTAATGGTTTCAACCATTAAAGAATTTATTTTTTAAAATCAGAAACGGCGAAGTTGTGGAAAATCTTTTCTCTGAAAAAATGATTGATGATTTATTAGAATCGCATAATTTTTTAAAATTTGGTAAGAAGCGATAAGAAAAAAAGTTGGGTCAAAAATAAAATTTATTAAGAAAATTATTTTTCTGTATTTCAAATTTTTTTCATGGAAATTAATCTTTTCTCTTCCAAAATAGCCCTTCAATAATAATATTGCTATTCTTGAAAGCAAAATTATCTATTTTTGCCTAAGGTCTGATTTTCGTGGATGAAAACTACCTTAATTTTCAATTACAAAATGTCGAATATTCTGATACTTGTATCTGGAAACTCTGAAATTTGTAACAGGAATAATTTTACGTTTTGGGTAACTGAAGTTTTATGCAGTTACATGCTGTTACATGTAACTGAACATTTTGTTACAGTTTTGTAATTTTATAATAAATTTTATAAAAATTCTGTTACAGTTTGGTCGTTTTAAGACACATTTTATGAAAATTCAGTACATTTTAAAGACACATTTACTTAAAAACATCATAAATTTCGTCAAATTTTACGATACCTTTGTAACATAAAAATTCTGCAAATTTCCGAACATTTGCAACAGGTAAATGAATATCTTAATTTCTCATATTTAAAGATGTCCATACCAATCCTTGACATCGATTTTTTTTCATGAATAATTAAAATTGAATATACATTTGCATATGTATACTAAAATTTGTACGAAATATCAATAAGCACATAAATTGTACATCAATTTTATTGAACTCCCTGTCACGAAAAATATCCCTTATCGTGGTGTAGATCAATTTATCAAGATTTAATCACATCCATAAAAAGTTAGAAGAAACAATAATTCTTATAAAAAGGTTCTTATGAAATCGATAAAAACAATATAGGTATTTTCTTATATCAATAAAAATAAAGAAACTTTTATATGATTTGTGCAAGAATAGGGTTTCATCAGATTTATCAGAAAATAGTTGTGACAATCATTGACCTATTTCACAATGAATTTGTGGCCACTCTGTATATCGAAAAAATGCCATAAAATTTTAGTGCTGTATTATGTGATTACATAAAATTTGAATGGTTCTTAAAACAGTTGATGAATCTCGCTTTAAAGTATTGAAATGTTATCCTCGTACTGATCAAGCAGGATTTGCATTTTATTACGCTTTTTTATGAGAAAGTGGTATAATATTATATTTTTGCCAAAAATACATTAATATTCTAAATGCCACTATCAATAATAATTATTTTAACATAATATCATTCAAATTATCTACCTTGTTTTAAAATGTGTAATGTTATCAAATTTACACATTCTTTCCAACAAACTTACTTATGTTATACATTTCTAAACTCTCACTGTCTTCAAATTCAGTATTTTATATTTTTTTCAATTTCAAAATTTATAATTAACTTTTAAACTTCCAGCCTTCGGATCTGACAATATTCTATTTTCATATATTTTCTTTCTAACTTACAAGTTTTCAAGTTTTGAAATTTTTTTCTTATACAGTTTCTAAAGAAGTATATTAATAGTTTGAAGATACTATTTCTTTGAACTCTGTTATTTTAATTTAAAAAGAATATGTACACATAATATCAAATAATATCTTATCTATTAGTTAATGCAGGGACGGATCCAGGGGGGTGGTCCTGGGGGTCCGGACCCCCCCCCCCCCCCCGAAATTTCAGACTCCCTCAAATCTCACTAGCGAAAAAATTCGAGTTTGTCTAACAATTCTAACGTCACGTTTTGTGAAAGCCAAAATATCTTTTATTTTTAAATTTTTCGATCGGACCCCCCCCCCCCCCCCCACAATTTTTTTTTCTAGATCCGTCCCTGAGTTAATAGATTAAGTTCTTAAGAAATATGAAAACAACTGGCATTCATTGGCATTACTATTATTTTTTAATGATCGGATACAGTTTCTAAAAACCAAGAACCCGTGTATAAATTTCAAGGCCTGGTTCGGCGTTTCATGCCATTCCACAGCTCGCCAGACCTGGGCCATGCCAAACTTTCTGCTCGGGAAGTAAAATCTAATATTTTTCTACTTTTTCGAGTTTATTCTTTCATTAACACAGATATATAAATAATATACTGTATGGAATTAAGTGATTTATTTGGTTCAGTGAATAAAATTAATTATAAAGGAATTTTTATTTTTTAATTTACCTTGTTGTAGTAGCAAGGGTATCTGCTCTGAGCAGTTTGATTATCTCCATCCCTGCCATGAGTTTGTAGAAATTCCCGGCATTCCCCTCTGAGGGTATTTACGCAACCTTCGAGGTTGATGTAAAGTCTGGAAGAATTGTAAATGGTGAGTGAACGTTGGGCTGGTAGAAAACCATTTGTACGATCCACCGGACGTGCTAAACTCTTCTCATAAAGACTTAGAAATGTTGTGAAATTCGTAAAGGGCTGTGGAATTAAAGTCTTATCCAAAAATGTACCATTCACGCAATCTTCCGTTCTGCAAAAGTAAAAAATCTAATATTAAGGCCATATATCAACCAGATCACGTGACCAATTTCCCATAAAAGTTCGTGTAAGATAGCTTTTTTATTTCACAAAATGTCTTCCTGGAAATTTGGAAAATACAACAGAAAACAATAAAGAACGTCTATAAACTTCGTTTGAGTGAAAATTTTGCAAAAAATTTT
The DNA here is from genome assembly GCA_030998225.1 of Diplolepis rosae. Lineage (NCBI taxonomy): Eukaryota > Metazoa > Arthropoda > Insecta > Hymenoptera > Diplolepididae > Diplolepis > Diplolepis rosae. The sequence continues at coordinate 2,577,252 of JAPYXD010000143.1, read as the reverse complement.
ACAGTTACCTGTTATTATGAATAAAGCGCGTGGAAAAATTTTATGGCGCTGGCCAGGGCCAGACCAGACTTCCTGGTTTCCAGTTCTGGCTCTGACTATAAGGCCTGGTCTGGGGCTGGCCAGAAGTGTAACGTTTTTGTACGATCAGCCGCTACACGGAGAAACTTTTTATATCAATTTTTACTATATTATTTTTCAATTTAGGGAAAAACGTATCACTTTGAGAATTTTTGTTAGTAAAAATACTAAACTTTATAATAATGATAAGAAACTTCAGCATAGTTCATAGCAAATTTTACTATAGTTTATATTAAAGTTTCATATCATTATTATAAAGTTTAGTATTTTTACTAACAAAAATTCTCAAAGTGATACGTTTTTCCCTAAATTGAAAAATACTATAGTAAAAATTGATATAAAAAGTTTCTCCGTATAGGCAGCGGCTGGCCAGCCACAAGCCAGCGGCTAGTCAACCACGAATTCACGGCTGGTTAGCCACTAATAGGTGGTTAGTTAATAAAGTTTTGGTTGAAAAACCATTTTAATTCAACATTTATCGACTTCGATTCAAAATCATAAAATAAGTAGTAGCTATATTTTTCAAAAAAGAGATACTTATTTCCGGTCACGTAATAAATGTTTCCAAAAACTTTTTACTAACCTAGGAATTTTTTGAAATTTGTAAAAAAAAATTTCGTTTGTCTCATACAAACTTTCTAGTCATGGAATACTGACCAGTGCCAGATCTGAGCCAGACTAGAACTTCCAGACTAGCCGGTCTGGACGTTGGCAGACCTGGGCCAGATCAGACAATAGACTGCCATGGAATTTTTCCACTCGGGAAGTTTTTGAATCTAATAAAAATAAGTTAACAGACGTGCTTTATTGTCTTTTGTTACATTTCCCAAATTTTCAGAAATATACTTTGTTAATTAAAAAAGTTATCTTGCATGAACGAATAAATGTATAATTCAGTCACGTGGTCTGATTGATCCATGGCCTTAAATTAAAAAATATTTTAGAACTAAATTTCTATAAACTGTGCTTCAGATAAAAAACTATACACTGAGAAAAAATGCTATTGGATCTATAGTATTTCTGCCAAAAGCATGTTTATCATTGGTTTAAATCAAAATGCTCTAGAATTGGTAGCATATGTATCATTTCTTATAGAATATTTTTATGAATCAATAATATACATGCTTTTGTCAGAAATAATATAGATTCAATAGCATTTTTTTCTCAGTGTATATGCGTGATGTGATGACACTCTATTATCGAATATTTTCCTTATGTGTTTTTTTCTTCTGAAATATTGTTTCATACCTCTCACATAAAAAGACACTTCATATTTTGAAACAATGTCTATGACCTACACTGCTGTGCAAAAGCCGCCGGGCACTTGTTTTTAACGATTCACATAAAATCTTCTAATTTATAAAATACCTAACAATGAATTTATTCCTTAAAATAACATGGAAGGTAACAAAATTCTGCATTTAATGACCCCAAAACGAAATGTTTTAGTCCATTATTAACAAGGATATAGTAAAAAAAAGCAAAAATTCAAAGATTTTTAAAATTTTAAATAACTCTGGAAATAGTGAATATTTTTTAACTCTTTTTGACTCATTTTGAAATGAGATTAACGTAGAATGTCAGTACTTTAACAGTAAATTGTAATAATTTTTTCTTGAATGCAGCCAAAATCTGAGCTCAGAACGAAAAGATTATTTAAATATCTGGTGGAGTACCTACGATTTTTAAGATTGGTTGACAATTGTTTGTTTGTCTGACAAATTAAGGTTGCTTTTTTGGGCTAAAATCAAGTGTTACGTTCAAATGCTCACCAATTTTGCAAAAATGAATATTTTTGTTGTAATCGGGTACTTCACTGGGCAATCTTATAAACATTAGGAAAATTTTTTCTTTTTGTTCCAATTGCAAATCTCTATTTTTAGAATTTCTTGCCGCGGAAAACCGTCGAAAAAAAAAATTTGTTTGGACACGGCAATATTCAATCGCCATTTTGTATTTATCAAGGCCGTGTGATAGAGTCTGACGTCACCAATTACATACGACCACTTTATTAATAAATTAAAAATTTGGATAAACTTTCTGGAGAAGACAGCAATGCAGAAAAATGTAACGCATTACTGTCTTCCCCGGAAAATTTGTTAAAATTATTATTTTAATTACAAAGCGGTCGTATATAATTGGTGACATCAGAGTCTACCATACGATCTTAACAAAAAAATTTTTTTATAAAATTAATATATTAGTTAATAAACTGTATAAATTTTAATTGCTTTACGTTTAGTTATCTGTTTGAAAATAAATCATAAAAATGACACTGTTTTTGGAGGATCAAAGATGATGAAACCTCTTAAATGCAGAATTTTGTTACCTTCCATGATATTCTAAGGAAAAAATTCATTGTTAGGTATTTTATAAATTAGAAGCTTGTATGTGAATGGTTAAAAACAAGTGCCCGACGACTTTTGCACAGCAGTATACAACTCGTAGAATTCAACTCTGCCGTCCAAAATAAAAAAAAACCGTTAACTGCATTTCGATTGAAACCGAGAAAAAGGTCAAAAACTTTTTTTTTTATCAAAAAACGTCCATTTTTATAAAGTAGCTCACATACCGAAATATTTCCCACGAAAGAGCTTTCTTATAAGGTAGTTCGTTCATGAAAATTAGACCTCAGGCAAAAATAGATAATTTTGCTTTTAAGAATAGTAATATTATTATTGAAGGGCTGATTTGAAAGAGAAAAGATTATTTTTCATGAAAAAAATTTGAGACACAAAAAAATAATTTTATTAATAAATTTTATTTTTGCCCAAACTTATTTTCTTATCGCTTCGAGCCAAATTTTTAAAGATGATGCGTTTCTAATAAATCACGGTTCATTTTTTTAGGAAAAAGATTCTCTATAACTTGATCGTTTCCAATTTTTGAAAATGAATTCTTTAATGGCTGAAATTATAAAAAAACTATTTTTCAAAACAAAATTTTTATAAAAAACTTGCTGTATTTAATAATAATTAACTCAATTTCAAAAATAGGAAACAGTCATGTTGTAGAGAATCTTTTTGCTATAAAAATGAACCGTGATTTATTAGAATCGCATCATTTTTAAAAATTTGGCTCGAAGCAATAAGAAAATAAGGTTGGGCAAAAATAAAATTTCTCTTCCAAAATAGCCCTTCAATAATAATATTGCTATTCTTGAAAGCAAAATTATCTATTTTTGCCTGAGGTCTAATTTTCGTGAACGAACTACCTTAAATCTTTAACTCTGACGTATTCACAAGCATTTCTATAAAATTTTTCTTAATTAACGTTTTTTTCTCGAAGACGATTTTCAATTCAGTTGGTCTTTTCGTTCATTGCATTGCTGTAATAAAAAAACTAATTCAAAATTTCAAACACAGTTAAATGCAGAATTTTTTCAAGATTCTAATGATATAAAAGACTCATTTTCGTCAAAAATGTCAGTTAACGGTTCTTTTAATTTGAACAGCAGAATTTCCATCCTGACATTTTATATACTCAACAACGGGATAATTATTTTGGTCAGAGTAAAAAAGTTGTGGGATTAAAAACAAATAAAATGTTTCTTAGTCAAATTAATATTTCAATACTCTTTCTTTAATTTTTTATAAATGTGTAGTTAGTTGTTGAAAAAAAAATTAGAAATATACACCTGATTCCATTTCCCTCTCTGGAAACGAGAAAGCAGCTTGTAATTATGGGATCGCTGCGATAGTCCCATATTTGTTCAGGGGTGGAGAGTCTAGTACCGGGTAAGTTGCCATTGGCTCTATTCAGGGCTAAAGCTCTAGTGCAGGATGCGGTAATTATGTTGTCGTTCTGCATCAGGAACACGTTAACATTTGAAGTACTAATTTTCGGACAATAACGATCGCATGAAAAAGGCCTTCGTATTCTCGTACATCGTGAATTTTCGCAGCTGAAAAAGCCATTGAGTTTCATATTATCCTTCTCTGCGTCCACTGTAACCCCATCAGCCACATAATGACAGAGCATCATTTCACTTATGTTAGAGCAATGACCTAAACTGCAATTAAACACTCCTGCCAATACGCTGCATTCACTACCATTGTTGCAATTGTATTTTTTTACGGCTGCGAGATTCACCTGCACATTTATTAGTTCAATTATTATATTTTATTATTTTCAAATCAAAGGATCAGATAAATATTAATTCGTATTAAAATATTTAATTTTCATTACATTCTTTTACTATGAGCAAATTCATTTTCACTTTTATTTCTTAGATGTACGCGTCGATTTGATTGTTAATTTAATTGTTGTTAAATCTTAATATTCTGTGTCTTGGTTTGTTTTGCCTTTTCTACTGAAACTAAGAATACTTCAATCTTCATCAAGTTGGATCGACTAGCATTGCAATGAGAAAAGCTTTCAATATAACATACCCAGAGGCACCGTGAGGAGGTCAAGCATTTTAAATTTTAGAAACTTTTTCTTAAAATAAACAAATAATTTACATTTTTTTATAAAGTGATTAAGTAAAAGTGAAACAATTTTTTCATGTTCAGCTAATTTTAGGTTAAAAATTAAAAAATTGAAAATGTGCATTGAAATTTTTTAGTTTAAACTAGAGAAGTAAACTATAATTTAGTTAAAATTGGAAAATATTTATTTACTCGTTTTTACAGTTGTCAATGATGGTCTGAAACGTAATTTTCCTTAATCTTTATTTTTTAATATTATTCAAGTCAGCCACTTTCCTTACCAAGACATACTTTTTCTACTTAAGGTAGTTGTCATCCACGAAAATTAGACTTGAGGCAAAAATAGATTATTTTGCTTTCAAGAATAGCAAGAATATTATTGAAGGGCTATTTTAAAAGAGAAAAGAATATTTCATATGAAAAAAATTTGAAACACAGAAAAATAATTTTATTAGTAAATTTTATTTTTGACCCAACTTTTTTTCTTATCGCTTCTTACCAAATTTTAAAAAATTATGCGATTCTAATAAATCATGAATCATTTTTTCAGAGAAAAGATTTCCCACAACTTCACCGTTTTTGAATTTTAAAAATAAATTCTGTAATGGCTGAAACCGTTAAAAAAACGTTTTCCAAAACGAAATTTTTATAAACAAATTGCTGAATTTGATAATAATTTATTCATTTACGAATATTGGAAATGGTTAAGTTGTAGGGAATCTTTTTCTTGAAAAAGTGATTTGTAATTTATTAAAGTAGGATAATTTTTTAAACTTTGGCAAGATGCGATAAAGTTGGGGCAAAAATAAAATTTATTAATAAAATTTTTTTTTTATATCTCAAATTTTTTTCATGGAAATTAATCTTTTCTCTTCCAAAATAGCCCTTCAATAATAATATTTCTATTCTTGAAAGCAAAATTATCTATTTTTGCCTGAGGTCTAATTTTCGTAGATCAACTACCTTAACACGATTCTGACGATTCTCAATCCAAAAGTAGAGAAAGTATTTAGTTGCAAGGCATATCTACATTGTATTTTTTTGTCGCAGGGATCAAGTAAATAATATACACCATAGCAACACTTACCAGAAGTACATCAATATAATTTTGTTTTATTTATTGAACAAGACTCAACTTAATTGAAATCTTATCAGTCATAAGGGAATAACGAGCAAAATTTTTAAAAGGCGTTTTTTTCATCTTCGAATTGCCCTACCTAATCTACAAATGTAGCTGTAAAAAAGTGTGAAATTCGATATAATTTTAAAAAAAATTGTTAAGATTGGCTGAGGAGCCAACGGAACTTTAAAAATGCAAACATTTTTTTGCTCTACTGAAAATTTTAAAAATGTGCCTTATCCCCTTCTGACCATTCGCTTTTTATTAATATAAATGAAATATTTAGAAAATGATTTTTGTATTGCACCTGAGATCCTTACCTGAGGACAAAATACGCTGGCAGTATTGATGCAATTTTCGAAAATAATGTCAGTACCATTGCGTCTAACAGTTGCGTGAATTTGGGGACAAAAGCCGGTAGTCTTTGTCAAACACCATTCACCACAGCTTGCCCAGGCGCAATAATTTACTAAAGTGGTGTTGACTGTTTGACACATTACCGGACTCGGATCGATACCAGCATTAAAAGCACTAAAATAAATAATATACTAAGTTCAAATATTTTTACAATTGATCTTTGATGAAAAGACTTTAGAACAATAAACGAGATTGAAAATACACCTTTGTTTACTAAAATCCATTAATATCATTAATGAATTAATTCTCCTATATTTTATGGCTTCTAATTTGTTTGAGCGCAATACATATTTTTTCTACTAGCGGGTCATAAAGTAGATTTTATTCGCCCCGTGCGGGGCAAACAAATTCATTTTCTGAAAACACGGGGAAAACATTAATTTTACTCGTGTGGTTGTTTCACTCGCTTTGCTCGGGCATCAAACTTCACACTCGCAAAATATATATTTTTTTTCCTAGTTGCACAATGTACTACTGATTTATTTAACTATAGTACATTGTGCAACTAGGAAATAAATGTTTTTCCCGTGTTGCACACGATTTTTTTTCTACTAGCGGGCCAGAAAGTGGATTTGTTTGCCCCGCACGGGGCAATAAAGTCCACTTTATGGCCCGATAGTAGAAAAAATATATTATTTCAACAGTCAAACTATTTTGTGGAACGATACAAATGTGATAAAATAGAGGATTTAATTAGCTTATGTCAGTTCTTTTCCTAAGCATGATATTTTTTATGTGACCGATATTTATAATTTTTGTTTCCCTTATTCTTGATTCTCTTTTGCTTCTCTTGATACTCTCTTGATTCTCTTTTGCTTCTCTTGATACTCTTTTGATTCTCTTTTGCTTCTCTTTATACTCTTTTGCTTCTCTTTATACTCTTTTGATTCTCTTTTGCTTCTCTTGATACTTTCTGGATTCTCTTTTGCTTCTTGCTCTGCTCTTTATATATATGAACCCTTTTCATTCTGGTACTTGAGGGTATGTGATGCGTAATGACGTCACAAATGACCAACCATTTTATATTATTTATATTCATCGGGCTGATTAGGACAGGAATGTAAATATAATCATGAAATTGTAGGCAACAATGAGGAATCCATCAAAAAATCAATCTTCGGTACCATTTGGATTTTTATTTCGAAAAATAAAATTGTTCAAAATTAATGTTTTCAAAACAAAATTCGACATGTACCAGACATTGATACTTTGATACATTCCTTATTATTTTCCAAAAGTCTGGTACTATATTTTCGTTTCTCTCTTAATCAAAACGATAAATATAAATAATAATAAACCATTGCTAATTCCTGACGTCATTAGGAATTATATACTTTTAAAAATGGAGAATCATAGAGGAGGTAAGGAGAATCTTCTTTGCTACTATTTAAGATCCTCCAAGGTGCAGAAACGGAAATATCTGCAGGAGAAGAGCATCAACAGAGGATCAAAATTACATTGATTTAAACGGCCAATACGCCTCTTTTGATTCTCTCAAGTCCTCGAAATTGGAGCATCTTAGAGAATCAATAGAGAATCAATAGTTCGACTCGGGAAGTTTCCTCTACTGTTTTATATATTGTCTAGTAGACCCTTATGACGTTAATTTATTATTTACGATAATCTGTCTGCAACCTTAATTTCCAATTTTACTTCACGTTCCGTGTTTGAATGAACAAACCGTAAAATCGAGATTGGATATATCGGGTTACTTGTAAATACTATAGTCACGATTATCGTGTCAGCAATTTCTTTGGGCTAAGGGTCGAAACCACATTGGAAATAATGGAATTCATGTTTTTGGTAGATGAAATTCAATTAAAAGAAAAAAGTACGAGATGCCTAACTTTTCTGAAGAGTGAATTTGAATTGTATCTTATACTCCTTTTTTTTATTCCCTTTTTATATTTTAATTCCTATCAAGGGGATCCACCACTTTTAATATTTATATTTTTTGAGTTGTGACCTTCCATATAATTTTTTTTTAATGTTTATTACCTTTATTTAGGAAGGTTTTAGGTTTTTTTTTCAAAATTCCAGCACCTTTATATATTTTTAAACCAAAAATTTTAAGTTTTTCAAGCATTTCTTTGACATTTTTGTTTTTTAACTAATTGTCATGATTGTTTTTTTATTTTGTTCCTTACAATGTGTAGCAACTTTTTGGATATGGAAAGTAAGGTCAAATGACTGATATAAAATTACAAATAAAATTAAAAAAATAAATAAATAAAAATATCTCAAAATATAAAAAAAAAAATTTTAGTTATTTTGTTAGCTAGAGTGCTTTCCATACACAAAAATATTGATAAAATAACAAAGAATAAGTGGTAAAAATTACAAAGGCCTGTGTCTAATACTTTAGATTTTATCCAAACATATATTGCAACAAACACGGAAAATCACAACTTGCGGAAAACGGAGTTTAAAGTAAAGTTATACTTAGAGGCAGGAAGCCAAGATTGTGTTACTAAATCATATATGTACATACATAAAGGCAATATATATATGTGGGTCATTCCATGTGTAATTTACACCCCAAAATTTTTTTTCGAAAAAAATATCTTTTGTCGTGTTCTATGTTCAAAACTAGTCGACACGTATTTCTTTTTTTCAATATGATATTTGAAAATTCCGAGAAATGAATCTTCAAAATTTTGAAATCCGAAAAATTGATGTTTTTTTCAATAAGATACAGTAAAAAAACGTTTTCAATATAAAAAATTGTTGTCATACGGAAAATGTGCCCAGCTCCCCAAACTTTTCAAAGTGATGTACTGCTCGTCCTGTTAATTTTTTTTTAATAAAAAAATAGTGACGTTTTATAAACAATTATCTTTTCTTTAAATTTGGAACATTTTTTTTTCGTTTATTCAATTCTAAAATATTCGCATAAGGTTCTTGATGATAGTGTGAAAATTTGAAAATGGAGAAATCATAACAATAGGAGTAATGAATGAAATGAAAAAACATCAATTTTTCCGATTTCAAAATTTTGAAGATTCCTTTTTCGAAATTTTCAAATATCATATTGAAAAAAAATACTTGTCAATTATTTTTGAACATAGAACGCGACAAAACATATTTTATTCGAAAAAAAATTTTGGAGTGTAAATCACCCGTATATTGTGTTTTTTATAGGGATACCTGTTATATACTATTGTCCATATAATTTAGAAATATTAGTAAATAAATAAACAAACTATTTTGTGTAAAAAGATCATTTTCGCTAAAAACGCGTTATTCATAAATCGTAGTAATTTTAGTTTTATTTATTTTTCCAAGAAAAAAAATCAGATTGCCCTGAAAATTTACTCACCTACTTAGAAAAGTATAGAGAATAAAAAAATAACATTTTTGGAAAATGTCAAAAAAATAAAAAATATACCAATTAAAGGTGGCGGGTCTGCTTAAAGAAATCTAAACTATTCTTATTGAAAAATTATCATTTGGAAAAGATTTCAGTTATTTTTATTTCAAAATTTCAAGAAACAAAAGTACAATTCGGTTACAATTGATGTAGGTTTGATGGACAACTGAGTTGTTTAGTTGTACCTACGAAAAGAAATAATAAATTAAAATTTCTTGAACAGTTTAGCACTTTTAAATGAAAGTTTAGAAATCGTAAACTTTCAGAAACTTTCGGTAAGAGATGTTAAACTATTCAGAAGTAATAACGAAAGAATCCAGGAAAAAATTATAAATTTCTTAGTATCCTTGAAATATTGCTGAAAAGTTAATGAATTTTTTCTAAATTGTCATGTTTTTTTATGGTTATTTTTAATCCTTTAAATAAAACCCTCGAGTCTTGCCTGTGTCTTTACAGGCCTCATCAGAAAATCAGTTACATTGAAAATGGACACTTCTATTATTATTATTACGCATGAAGTGTAATGTAAATTTAAAAAAATATTTAAATCTTAAAAATGTAAACAATTCTTTCGTCCGTTTTTGATGCAATCGATTTTCTGATGATGTTTGCAAACACGTAGGTGAAATCATATATCTCGTTTCTTAACAGAAGTCAATAAAATATTTTAGCTTTATCTAAAAAAGTGAAGTGGATCTCTTTTTTTTCGACTTTTTGTTGTCTCGTCCATTTACTTCTAGTTTCTTCTAGAAACTCATCCAACTGCTCTATAATGAATGTCTCGGATGAAAGTATGCGGATTGACGTCATAAGATTGATCGTAACAAAGTGAGTAATGAAAACCGAAGCCCTAGATAATACACTTCAGGAATATGGAGTATGGCATTTTCGATCCACTAGGGTTAATGCTAAGATAAACAAGGATGATAAAATCTCAACTTACCGATGGGATGGCATGTAAATAGCTACGCTCAGGTAAACCAAGGCAACGCAACTAATCACAATAGTGAATTGGCATAAACATATACTGCCACATATTTTACGATCCTGTGGTGGTATCAAACGTGGTTTGTACTTTCGTCCCATTATAATGCAGATGTGAAAAAGATTTCTTGATTTTATTTTACCACTTTGCATAGGACTTTCGAGTTTTCTTTAATCATTTGTCAATAACTTTTTATCTTGCCTTATCTTAAATAATGTTAAAAAGTCATTCAGCATTAGTACTGCGGTTTCTTTTGTCGAGATTCAGTAAATATTTATTGGCTTAGTAAGTACGATTGAGTTCAGGGAACTCCACGTCAGACATCAACCTCAATCAGTTCAATCAACTTTGGAAATATCTGGAAATCAATAAATCCTCATTCAAAAGGGTTTTCGAAAGTTTTTATTTTTCGAATTTCAAATTGTGATTTCTTTGCTTGTATGCAAGGCAGTTAAAATGTTTTTTATTTTGTAACAATAGTTAGTTTTTGAAATTTACACAGAAAAGACACGTGATCAGAGTTACTGAAGAATCATTGATTTTAATTTGCAAAAATTTGATTGATAAAACAAAAAAATATCCAAGAATAAATGTTTTGTTTTTTCACATTCTCAAAAATAGTATGAGGCGAAAGTTATTGCCGTCACTTTTTCTCCATTTGTTACAAAAGTGGACGTGAAGTTTGTCTTCTGGCTCTAAGTTACTGAAACTTTAGCTTTGAGTATCGATCGATAAGATCGACTTAAAGAAATAGTTCTAACTGGAAAGATCAATACATCTAAGAAAATAAAGGAGTTCGCTTTAGCTTTTAATATCTCGATGCCAGTGACATTTAACAATTCCTATAAAAGTCTATATATACTATATATTCAATATCAAGAGCCTACTTTTTTTTTCTAAAACGCGGTAGACTTTATTTGTCACGAGCTTGTTTGAGTGATTTAGTAAGGCGCACCTGATGAACAGTCTCAATTACCTTAATACGCTGAAAGCAATTATCGGCTAATTTCATTATAGAAAGGAGTATTAAGTTACATTTCACACCTTCCCCAATAGTTTTTTGCACTGCAACTTGACTACATACTTTTAATCCTATTACCGGCGGTAATCCAATATAGACGCAATTTCAAGTCACTTGAAAACATTCCCAACTAATCTATCGCAAGCTTGGTGGTCCACAGTTATCATTAATTTTAACTGAACTTTTTTCAAAATTCTGAAGATTATTTATATCTTATCTACATTGTTTTATGCGATGCACTTCAAACATATATTTTTCCATTCCTATTCTATTCTACTATTCATTTATTAATTTATCAATTGAAAAATTTATTTATGAATTATCATATGCATTTTTCAACTTGAGTGCTTATAAAAATTTGTATTGGCAATTGCGTATTTAGAATTTCAAAACCAGTAATCAGGGCATTCCATTTGTGCTCTATTTTCAGAATTGGTATTCCAAGACTTTTGTTTTTCAAACTCCCTGATATCCAAAATTTTTTTCAGGGGAGAGAGCACTTTACAAATTGCTGGTGACTATTTCATAACATGTTGCGTCTCGGCACATTTCAGGAAAGTTACATATTCACAGGTAATAGGAGTCTGGATAAAAGTTAGGTTGAAAGCTCGCACTTTAAACGTAGAAACGGGGATGGCTTTCGTTTCCGTCCATCGCGAAGGGACATAGTCATTACAGTTTTGACATTTGAAAAGCCTTTGATTGGCCTAGGAGCTTCGTCGAAGTTTCACCGCCTTCACGCGAGTGTGAACTGTTTGAAAACAAGGATTTTACTAGCTATATGCGCCGGTGTAGGTGAAAGCTTCTGCCAGGCTGAGCTTGCGCTCTCACTGTTATTCCCGACTCATGGAGTTCGAGCATTTTATTCCCATAGAATCGGGTTGGAATATTCCGGTTTGTGCAGGTTTCGTTTCAGAAAGGTCACGCTTTGAGCTTCGGTTTACCACCGAGGTTCCGAGGATGTCGCACAAAATACAAGCTTTAAGGTTTTTAGAGCTCAGAAGACATATAGCAGGATACGAAGACTCACGAAGAGTCCATTAAAAGAAATTATGGGTGTTAGAAAGCCATATGGATTATGGGGACACTGTTAGACTTTCTACTGTAATTTCCCGAAACACGTGACTGGAGTTTTATTCAGTTACACACTGTAAAAAAAATAGTTCGGTAGAATTACAAAAGCAGTTGTAAATGTATAAACTAATTGTAAAAGTACACTGAGAAAAAAGATTTGATTGAATCAAAGAAAATAATTTGTTTGAACGACTTTCTTTGATTTAAAGAAATGATTTGTTTAAATGAAACAAAATTTGTTTGATTAAAAAAAAATATCTTTGGACCAAATAAATATTTGTTCGAATCAAATAAATTTCTGCCTTAAATAAAACAAATTATATCTTTGACCATATATCAATGCATTAATTTCTTTGTTTTGAAGAAAAATTAATTTGATTCAGACAAATATTTATTTGGTGCAAAGATATTTTGTTTGAATCAAACAAATTCATTTAAACAAATCGTTTCTTTAAATCAAAGAAAGTCGTTCAAACAAATTATTTTCTTTGATTCGATCAAATCTTTTTTCTCAGTGTACTACGTTGCATGGTATAAAATTATTTATATTATGTGAAATTACAATTGAATAGTAATTATGCTACGTGACATGTTGTTTCTTTACAAAGCGAAATGTAATAATGCAACGTTACACGACGTAGAATTAAATATTTTTGGCAGAATTACAATACGATTGTAAAATTACTACGTATCACGTGAAGCGATTTATTTGCACACGCAGAAAAAAAATCAGTAAAATTTACAGGAAGTTCGGAACTTATTTGGACAACATGACTTTTTAGTAAATTTTACAAGAAGTTGAGTTCAATCAACAGATTTTCTGTACAATTCACTTAACGTACAGTACAATCAACTTAACTCGGATTTTTTCGTATTCAGTAGATTTTACTGGACGCTGAGTGAAACGTACAGAAAATCTGTTAATTGAACTCAACTTCTGGTGAAATTTACTGAAAAGTCATGTTGTCCAAATAAGTACCGAACTTCCTGTAAAATTTACTGATCTTTTCTCTGCGTGCAACGTGATACGTAGTAATTTTACAATCGTATTGTAATTCTGACAAAAATATTTAATTCTACGACGTGTAACGTTGCATAATTACTATTTAATTGTAATTTCACAAAATATAAATAACAACTGCTTTTTTAATTCTATACCGAACTATTTTTTTTAAAGTGCAGTTTCGCTAAATCAAGATATCATTTCAGAAACTTAAGTTATTTTTTAGTAAATTTAAGAAACAATTTCTTAATTTTCAGTTACAAAGTGTTGAATACTCTGATGCTTGTATCTGGAAATTTTGAAACTTGTGACAGGAATAATTTTACGTTTTGGGTATAACTGAAGTTTTATGCAGTTACATGTAACTGAAAGTTTTGTTAGAGTTTCGTAATTTTGTGATAAATTGGGTAAAAATTCTGTTACAGTTTAGTAGTTTCAAGATACATCCTATTAAAGACGGTTGAGTTTCATAATATTAAGGCCGTATGGTAGGCTCTGACGTCACCAATTATATATGACCGCTTTATAATCAGAATAATAATTTTAACAAATTTTAGAAAAAAGTTATTATTTTATTAGTGAAGTGGTCGTTTTTAATTGGTGATGTCAGACCTTACCATATGGCCTTAAGAAAAATTTCCGAAAATTCAGTACATTTTTCGCAATTTTAAGATACTTTTGCTCAAAAACATCATAAATATCGTCAAATTTTACGTTACCTTTGTAACATACAAATTTTGTAATTGTAAAGTACTATAACTTGTTTGATGTTTTTTCCTAGCTCATTTATTACTTACTACTTTTATTGTTGTAACACCAGCTTTCATTACTGCCCATTTTTTTATTAATGGAAAATAAAAACTGTTATTTAAATTCCAAGATATCATTAGTTGCAAAAAATTGTTATATCAGTATTTTATATACAGTAATTCTGTGTATATGAAAAAAAACTTGAAATTAGTTTTTGATTATTCTGTAAGAATTTTCAGAATTAATATGGCACTTTTATTAAGAATTACACTTCCATTTAATTGTATCATTGTTCAATTGTTAGTTAAATTTTGAATTCACTGCCATTGAATTTTTTATCATGCGAATTGGACAAGCTTGATTGTCTATTGTAGGTTTTTTACGACTTTACTTATTTCAGTATTGCACAGGAAGAGCCTTATTGAATTTTCCAACCAACTGTTTTTAAATTCTTTAGCACTGAAGGTTCCCAGCTTCTCTTCTTTCAGCTAGGAAATAGGATTCTCAATTTTATTTCAAGATTCTAATTTTTTTTACCAAATTTATAATCATTCTTAGCAGAATATAGCATATTGAAATTCTAATATATTATTTTTTATGCAATTTGAATTTAATTAAATTAATATCAATATTTCAATTACATTGAGCCAAAATTTTTTTCAATCGAGATTTTTAACAAAACAAAATTTTTTGATTTCCAAGGAAAAAATCTTAGTTTTTTTTCGGAAAATGTAATAACTAAGAAATACATAATCGCAGAAAATCAATATTCAAAGATATAATACTATAATAAATCGAATGGTATCCTCTGTTGAAAAATCTCTGCTTTCTTTTATACTTTTTTAATAAAATATCTATTCAATTCTATCAATAAAAATCTGCCCGCTTTGCGGGCACATTCTCATCGC
Organism: Diplolepis rosae; assembly: GCA_030998225.1. NCBI lineage: Eukaryota > Metazoa > Arthropoda > Insecta > Hymenoptera > Diplolepididae > Diplolepis > Diplolepis rosae. The sequence goes on along the minus strand of JAPYXD010000143.1, from coordinate 2,562,096 downwards.
GCGCAGCTCGCTTCGCTCGCAAGTTTGAGCGCGCCTAGGGCGCGCGATTCGATCGTCGCGCTTCGCGCTCCATTCTTTCTAGACCTCGCGCTTCGCGCTCGGTCTTGTGCTCTTCGCATACATTTAAGTTTATTTCTTATATTTTGATACTGAAGCTCAAACCAATTTTATAATAATATTACAGATGATGGAAATTACACATTTTCTCAAAGTCACTGAATTTCTTTTTGAATTTAAGTGAAACAGGAAATTCAATTTACTTAAGGCTCTATCGGCCTTAAGGAACACATTCTCATCATGACACTCGCGCTTCGCGCTCGATTTTCTGTATACATTTCAGTATAACTTTTTAATAAATTACATGATTAAAAGAATTTACTTTCTTCCACATATCTAAAAAGGAAAAACAATCGTAGACTTTATTTAAGGAAACGATTTTGCAGAAAAACGCTTATTTCGTATCTCACATATTTTGGTGAAAAAAATCGAATTTTTTCAATATTAAAAATCAAAACATAAAATATACATCCTGTCCCGAAATTTCTTTATCAGAATTTGTAGACCTCATTTAGGCAAACAATTTTCCATTCAAACGTTTTTTTTTTATTTCACATATTTTGTCTAAAAAATGGAATTTTTTCATTTTTATCGTATTTTTTGGAATTGAAACGAAAAATATATCTTTTATCAGAAACCGCGCCAGACAAAATTTGTAGATCTTTTTAAAACGAACAACTTTGTATTCTTACGTTTTTTTGTTATTTCCAATATTATTGTTAAAAAATTGAATTTTAGATTTTCAATAGTTTTTTTTTTTAATTAAAAAGAAAAATATGCATCTTATGAAAAAATGTTATGATTCAAATTTGTAGGTCTTTATGTAGAAAATAATATTGTATCATAACGTTTTTTCGTATCTCGTATAATTTAACTGGAAAATGGAATTTTGATATTGACTTTTTTCGAATTTGAATATGCTGTAACATTTCTAATTTTGATTTAATCAAAAAACGTTATCAAGATAATTTTTAGAGATTTATGAGCACTATCTAAAACCAGTATTAAAATTTTTGATTTTTTCAAAAAATTATTTTCAAAAATACAAAAGTAGTGCTCAATCCCTCAATTTTGATTGGATGTGGCTGGTTAACGAACTTGTCCTTACTTTTTCGGCTCCGATAAAGTGTACCAAAGCTCAATTCAATCTGATAATTCTATCGAGAGTTATGCCGCACACGACCTACAGACAGACAGACAGACAGACACTTTCGTAAAAACCATTTTTTCTGACTCAGGGGGTCTCAAAACGTAAAGATTTGATGAAAATTTCGAAAGTCATTTTTCACATAAAACCAATACCTTCTCATCCATGATGAGAATGTAAAAATAGTTTTTGAAAGGTGTTTTTATGATGTAAAAATTATTTTTGCAGTAAGTTATCAGTAAAAAGGAAATTTTCCATAAAATATTTGAAGGTAACATGCATAAAGTTAATTTAATCTGATATAGTTTTATACTGATCTATCTACTTTAGTGAGTCCTATGTATCTCTCAAGATGTATTTCTTTATGGAAAGATCCAAGAATCCCGTGTCTGTTTCCCCTTGAAGGTCAACAAAGGATATAGAGGGTCGATAATACTCTTTCAAAAAAAAATTTTAGATATCCCTGGGGATATTTTCAGAATAGCGCTACTACAAAAAGAAATAGGAGTTTAGAACGTAAACAGTGCTAATATTCACTTACGACTACGCATTAATAATTAAATTCTACATCAAAATCTTAATGGAGTCCATTCAACTTTATATCTTTATTTCCTTAAAAAAGTTGCATAGTTGCATCAAGAACTAACTTGTATTTTTCATTTTTCTAACTGCAGATCAGTTTTTGAGCACATACTAATTGCTTGAAACTTTTAAAAATTTGAAATTTAAAAATCCAATGAATTTTCTACAAGAGTATATTTTCTCAATCTTTAGAATTTTGTATTAAAAACATATATTTGATGTTACCGGTATTTCTATTTGGCGAATAGGAAAGGCCATTTATATTCGCCAAAGCCAAATTTAGAATTTTGCGATAAAATATTTTTCAGTAAGTGCAGAAAAAATTATACATTTAACCCATTGCAATCTGTAAAAATCTGAAGATTGATTATTTAAATTTGCTAAGGTAACGTGACTCAAAATTAAAAAATTAGGTACATTAGAATCTTAATTTTTTCGAACTTCTGCAAATCATAATTTATGAATGAAAAAAGGAAATGAACTCTATTTAATTTTATTCCTTGGAGGGCTAGTTATAAAGGATTTCAAGAATATAAAATAATTAAGACTTGCATATCTCAGATTTAACAGAAAAATGTTGTATTTCAAATGAATTTCACAATTTATTATTTACAATATCATATAAGGACTTTGATAAAAGACATTATTTTCGTACATACATTTTTCGAGAGATGTGTATAATCGTACGTACGAAGCAGTGAACATTTCTCTTTTTATTTGGTGAAATCTCAGTATCGGTATTAAATTACAAGGAAGCGTTTGCGGAAAAATTTAAAATCGGATTATTTATTTATATATATGTACGTTCATTTTTAGTCCTTCGCACGAAAGAGCGAATAAGAAATTTAAAAAATCGGATGATATTTAAAATCTTATTACACTTTTAATCGTCATCTGTGTCTAGATTTACTCTAAATTAATAAATAATTAATTTAGCCATGCTTGTCGTTTATTCCACTCCCCGTTTCGAATCGTACACTGTGCATTAATAAAGGCAATATATTTAAAAATGTCTACATTCTTCTGGCGCATGCTCTATACAATCCTTAAAATTTGTGTTCAGGTAATTGACCTATTAAATTTGATTATAAATAATCCTTTCATTTTTTGAAATTATGAGACCAAATAAGCTCATATTATCTTTTGGCACTAAAATCATATGCATTTTGAAATATTTGCTTTCTTTATTTTAGATTATCGAGAGAAAATATAAAAATCATAGTTTTACCTTAATAATCTGTTGAAAGTGTAACTAAGTTGTGCATTTGATAGTTTTATCCAAAGTAAAATTAATTTCTTATTATTACAGAGCGAATAGAATATTTTTATTCAAATAAGCTCGAAAAAATTATTTTTAATTTCTAAATTTAAACAGATGTTTGTCTGAAAATGACGTTTTATAAATTAATAGTCAATAATCAAAATTTAGAAAAATTAGCGACTAATTTTGAAATCCGATTTATTTGATCAATATCGACACCGTTCGCGAAATTGAGAGGGAAATAAATGGATATTTTGAGCAAACGTTTCGAATAAAAAGTGCAAGAGAGCGGCCATTTCCAATATTCGAAGTTTCTATTTATTAACTATTATGAAAGACGATAAAATGACTATATAAGGCGCTTTTCTTAAAGAAAACCGAAATCGGCATTATTTAGCAAGCCTTTGAGGGAATGAGTGCCAAAACGTGGAGTCTGAAAAATCAGAAAAGAATCTCGCTTTTTGGAAAATCCTTTTCGACTTCGATCGCAGACTCCTAGAGTAAGGCCGAGTAAGGATTCACAACCATTCTAGATGTATTGGGCCACGGCAAGAAATCTTCCATTTTCAAAATGGCCACTCGATTCAAATTCCAATTTTATTTAGATGAAAAAAATGATTCCTTTAATTCAATTAAATTTTATCTAATAAGATTTTTTTTCCATTTCGAAAATGAAAAACAAATTCACAAAAATTTGAATTGACCATAAGGCCATGGATCAACCAGATCACGTGACCAAATTCCTGTAAAAGTTTGTGTAAGATAACTTTTTTAATTTACAAAGTATTTTCCTGAAAATTTGGAAAATACAACAGAAAACGATAAAGAACGTCTGTAAACTTTGTTTGAGTGAAAATTTTGCAAAAAATTTTACAGTTAACTGTAATTGTCGAAAAGTTTTCAGATTTAAAAAAAATGTTCTTCATTTGTATTTTCCAAATTTTCAGGAAAATACTTTGTAAATTAAAAAAGTTATCTTACACGAACTTTTACAGGAATTTGGTCACGTGATCTGGTTGATCCATGGCCATAAATATGTTAAAAAATTAGATTATTTTCATAAAATATGATTTAAATAATTAAGTTTTTTTGTGAATGTAACGTTTAAGAAAAATATGTGGATTAAATTTCAATTATCTTTTAAAATTCGAAGTTGTGGGTCATTTTGAAGAGAAGAAGATCACGTGGTTAAGCCCATCGAAGAATGAACTTAAACTTTCTATCTACATTAACGTGGTATTCTACAATATGTAGAGATCCACGGTGCCACAGCACCCAAGTACAAAAATCGTAACAATTTCATGTATATCAATCTCAATAATATTTATAATATTCACAGACCCTTATTCTTATTTCTTATTTAAGAAGGGCCCTCGTTGCAGGCTGAACGAGAAAATATTAACTTCTGGGCACTTGATTTTGAAAAATTGATTAAAACAAGATCGTTGATGCTTTTTAATTATTATAAAAGCCTGCGATGAGAGTCTACCAACTTTGGCATACCATTTATTAATTTTAACGTTTAAATTGCGACTTACTTCTAAAATTACAGCTAGTGTTTTAACTTTTAATTAGGATAACAAAGGATGCTGTAGCGCTAAATTATCTTAGTAGATTTTTAACTCTTAAAATTACAATCAACTTGTAATAGGAAAGCGCGCGAATAATTATCGCATTATAGATTTACAACTTACGTTAATATTTTTAAAAATACTGATAGATGATTGAGTCTGGCATTACGAAGACCCAATTACTTTTACTTTTACTCATTCGTTTTTCATATCATACAAAACGAGTTTAATATTTACATTCAATTATCACTCAACCCTTTCGTCCTCAGAAATATTTTTTATATTTATAATTATATTTTAATTATGATATTTAGTTTAGTTTTTTTTTGAGCAAGTGTAATATTATTTCCGAAGATAGAAAAATTAATTGAAAATAATATGTGCAATCGAACTGAGAGTACAAATAGTTGCATATATTACAGAAGTGCAATTGATTGAACATATCTGAGCACAAAGAGGTTGAATTTTTCACTTTCTTGTTCGACTTTGAAGGCGAGATTACAATTTATTAGAATCGAGTTTGATTAAAAGAGAGGCATTAGCTTTTTTTTAGAGTATCAACATTGTTTCGGGCGTCGCTCGACAGTGAGAACCTTCAGCTGTCTTAAAGATTTACAAATATCGAACTAATGAGCATGCAAAAAAATGTAAGATTTTTTTATTTAGTTAATTAGATTTAAGAATTTTAAATGCATGCATTACTCAGAACGGTGAGTATCTAATGATGAATTACGCTTTGATTAGAACTCAATATTTTTTTAGATAATAAAACGACAATGCGCGTGTTCAGTATTTTTGAAAGACGTTTCCAGTCATAAATTTCGAATAAGAAAACTAGGGGAATAAATGCTTTCATAGCAAAATAAGTCTGTATATTCTTTAAAAAGTAACTTCAAATACAGAAAAAAATATTTTATTTGAAATTTAGAAAAATGCAAATTTAACTAAATTTTATGTTTCTAAATTCTATTTTAATAGGATAGCAACTTATTTTGCGAATGAATGCTTACTTTCTCTAATTTTTAATCATCAAACTACAAGTGTATGTCGTTTCAAATGAAAGATACTTAAAATATTTGTTGAAAGAAACTGTCTTTACTCCCGCTCTTGAATATAAAAGTATATTCTGTTGTTCAAAAAAAGTACACTGTTAGAAATTTCTATTAGAACTTCCCGAAAGTCGTAATACAGTTTCGTAAAATGAAGATAATTTAAAATAAATCTAAAATAAATTCATTTGTCTTTCGTAATATTGAGAAAAAATTGATAAATTTTTCGCAATTTTAAGTAATGTTTACTCAAAACTATTGTAAATATCGCAGAATTTTACATTTTACATCGCATTAATTTGTAACATAAAAAGTTTGCAGATTTCAGAATATTTCTAACAGTGTTTGTATTTGAAAATGAGAGACGCATAAATAGAGAAATTTGATTTTTTTAGGTAAACAGGAGTTTGCTCAAATATAATTAGTGAATGAATTATATTACTGATTGTCGGCCGAGTGTGATAAAAAGCCACGAGGAAGCCATACGATCATTAAGGTTAAGTCTGTCTACAATAAGCATCGCTATTGCGAGCCATTTACCGGTGCAGTCGTTGAATTTCAAAATTGAAGATAAAGTTGAATTCAGTAATATTTCTTTCGGGGTCACTCCCTCGCAGGGGGGTGAGCCCGAGGCAATAGTCAGTATTCTTCCTCATCTTCTTCAAATTCGTCCTCTTCTAAAATGCTAATGCAAAAAAAACAACCATGAAACAAGTGACATAATTCCGAGTGCGAGAAAAATAAAATTACTTCAGATTCTTGGAGTCGAAAAATGGAAATTAATACTTTAATAGAAAAAAAATGAAAGATTGCTCTAAATTTAAATCTCAGAAGCGAAGTAATTTTTGAAGTAAACAAATAGTCTAGCCACACAGGGCACTGTATACATACACGTTACTTACTCTTCCTTCCTATCGTATTTTTCGATAAGGTTTCTTCCAGGACCTTTACAAGGTTTGTTCATTGGTGGGCAGTACCAGTAACTTAGAACCCCAAGCGAAACCCCGAATAACACAACAGGTACTGTTAAAGCTAAGACGAGATGTTTTAAATTGTCATCCCATGAATATCTGCAAGTAAAAATATCATTAGGATCAGATAAATTGTATTTTTTACTAGCGGGTCATAAAGTGGATTTTATTTCCTTGTGCGGTGCAAACAAATCCATTTTTTCTACTATCGGGTCATAAAGTGGATTTTATTTTCCCGAGCGGGGTAAAAAAATCCATTTTTTGACCCTCTAGTAGAAAAAAATCGTGTGCAACACACTCGCAAAATAACATTTTTTTTCCCTAGTTGCACAATATACTATTATTTCCCATAGAAATATTTAAGACAAATAAAGATGGGTTTTTTTCATATTAAAAAAATAATTTCTTGTTGTAAAATAAAAATCAGGCAAGATACCTTGCAACAACCGTTTCTCGATTAGTCCTGCTATAATAGCAAGGAAAGATCTTTCCCATGTTCTTATATCCGTATTTCTTTGCGAATTCAGAACAATTGACTCTTGGAGGATATCCACATCCTTCCGTATTTACAAAGAACTTGGTATTTGCAAAATCCCACTTTCTAGTTGATTCTGGTTGCTTTATAAACTCCTCGTAGCTTAATATCGAGTAATTAACTTTGATTTGATGGCAGCGAAGAGCAGCACTTGTACAGCCTAAAATTTAAAAAGACACGATCAATTTTAAAAGTCCAAAATAAAAGTACAATGAAATCAAACAATTTTTCAATTCCTTTAGTATATATACTCTCTCTCAAAAATATCATCTAGGACGTACTTTTCTGGGGAATTCGTAATAAGTGTTGAAACCAGATTCCCACAAGGATATCAACTAAGATCAACTAATCCTCGAGGCAGTTCTTGTATATCCTTAAGGAGGTTCTATCGGTACATAGCTAGTCAGAACAAAACATTTCGTGCAGCTTACTCACGAGGTAGTTGATATGGCAACACCGCCTCGCTTTTTTTAGTGTCCCTTCTAAATTTTGTGTCATAAGAGGCATTTTATTGAACTAGATTATAAATCTAAGGCATTCAAGTGTGAATACTATGACAGGGCAAACGTGTATGTAGGCTCAATGTTTCTTTTTGAATAGCACGCCATAACCTACCAACGTATACTCGGCTGCGGTGTTGCCATATCTACTACATTATCACTCAATATCACGATTTTTGTAACATTTATTTCCATTTTCATTGATTTACAAGTACCCTTCTAACAATATTGTAAGCTAAAAATGTTTTTTAGATATTTTTCTCACTATTATAAAAGATTTAATCGTTATTCAACCGTTAATAAATGTGCACATGTTAAATGACGGAAAATATTTATTCAAATATCTTAGCTCACAGGTACCCTGGAGTCTTGAAAATTTGAGTGATTCATTTTTATGCATTCAAATAACTATGTTTCAAGTTTCATCCTTTTCTGACCGTTAATTCGTTTTACGATAGAACCTCCTTAACCCTCCGTTACCAAATATATGAGGGATTCCCTCAGTGGGGTCAGTTTTTTGGGTCAGTTTTTTCTAAATAACTTCTAATTTACGCTTCACACAGTCTGGTCCGTTTGAATACCTTTCCACGAATTATTCCTGAAGCTTTTTGTAGCAATAAAAAATTTTCAAATAGAATACTCATTCAATAATCACTTTTCAAAACCAAAGGTGACCGTGTAACAATTTTTAAGTTTGGTAATGGAGGCCCTAGCGAACTGGCTGAACGATAGCTTTACGTAAAGCTATCGTAAAGCTATCGTAAAGTAGCATTATAACTCATGAATGAGGTAAAATAAATATTCAAAATGTTTTTATCCTTATTCTACGTTAAAAATAACGTTAAAAGGTAATGGACATATGCAATAATTTTATTTATTAACGCTAAAAATTAAAAAAAAATAATGCCTGTCATTGAAGGCAGTGCAGTGGTTCACCTTTTGTGGAACGTCTCCACTGTTAAAGTTGACCATTGGTTGGAGTGAGACACAACTATACTTTCATCTCACTCTAAAAAATAGTCAATCCTGACGGTGAAGACATGGAAAGTGATGAATCACTGCACTGCCTTTAATGACAGGTATTATGTTTTTTTTAAATTTTTAGCGTTAATAAATAAAATTATTGCATATTTCAATTACCACTTAACGTTGTTTTTACCGTAGAATAAGGATAAAAATATTTTGAATATTTATTTTGCCTCATTCATGAGTTATAATGCTACTTTACGATAGCTTTACGCTACAGCGTAAAGCAAGCGTTCAGCCAGTTCGCTTGGGGGGTTAAAGATATTTTTAATGAGATAATCAAATGAATTGGGACTTTGAAATCATCTACCAGAATTAGTAAAAATAAAAACCGAATTCACGAACCTTCTCTACAACTGGACCACGAACAGTTCTTGAGTCCTTCAGCATAAACGTGTTCAGTGACAACACAAGCTACAGGAGTTGGAGAAAAGTCAGCTAAAATTGTCGTGATAGCAGGTTCAATAACAAACGGGACGAGAAAAAGGAAAGCAAAAACAGCCAAGATGGCAGTAGTGCCCAGGCATAGAGATGTATAAAATTTTGCCTTTTCCACCAGGGACTGGATTTCCACCACAGGCAAAACTCTACTTCCTGTATTCAATTTACTTGATCTACTAGACTTGATGTCCTCCTCCTGGGCACCCATTATCACCGTTGACTCGTCGGAATCAATGATGAAGCCAAGTCCTGGTACTTTCGAACTTAAAGTGGTCCACACACCAACTGATGTCACACTCACGGGAATACTCCCTTCTTCTTTTTTACAATTATTTATTTTAAAAAGCCTCCAAAAATTTATCCAATTCTTTAGTTTATATTTTAATATTTTATTTTTAAATATTTCAAGCTTTTATTAAGCCTTTGACAATTGAAATCGTATTTTCTTTCATAAAAGACTTTTAACTTGAATCAATCATCTCTCAGTTAGGCCTAAGCGTAAATCTAATTTTATTGTTCATACATTTATTAAATTTTATTACTATTACTGATATTATTATTGGATGTAAATATCTACACCTATTTATCGCTTTTATAAGGAATTACTATAATGATTTCAGTGTTGGCCAAACATAAAAGTGCACAAATATAATTTTCCTTCTTTTTAAAGAAATTGAGATTTTTGAGCTATGCTTCGTACGTTTTGTCGCAAACAAATATTTGGATTTAAGGATGGATTTTTTTAAAACAAGTTCTGCATCTCGATTACTTTTCTACACGTCTCTCTTTATTATTAGTGGTATTAGTGTTGATTTTGACTTTGTTGAATCTTCTTTTTATTTTTTTGTCTTTTTCTAATCTTGTCCTCGTTATTCTTGATCTTTTTATTTATTTGTTTTATTTTTCTTGTATGTTTATTTGATATTATTCAGCTTGAATGTGCGGGCAGTGCGAGCAGAAAAATTAGATTTTAGTATCTTTGCTTGCGTTTAATCTAATCGTGTCATTAGGTAAGAATTTTAATCACGCGTTCCCCTCCTTCTTACACTTCAGTAATGGCCACGCAGAGAGAATATCGACTGTCGAGCCGGACTTTCTTCCAGGAGGGGAATGCCTGAAACAAAAAGCAAAAATATTATCTATAGATTTTTCAATTTTTTTAAATGTCCAAATTTTCACATTCGAAAGATAGTCTGGTTAGAAAAATAAAAATTCTAGTCGAATCTATATATATAGTAGAAATCCTGGTAGTTTTCACCAAACTCTCTTTTGCCTATTTCATCCATTCCTAAATATCTTGAAAAAACATGTTTATAGAATGGCTGATGGAAAAAGCTTAATTATCTTCTCGCCAAATGATCCCACAATTGTACAGTGGGTCACCAAATTATTATACTCACTTTGTTTTTGTTGATCACATAAAATCTTCTATTATTGAGAATACACATATTAAAACTTTTCCCTAAGAATAACATGAAAGACTTTAAAATTATGCACAAAACAACTTCAAAATGAACTGTTTTTGTCAATTTTCGAGGAAGATATTGTGAAAAATGTCACACTTTTCTTAAATTATGAATAACTTTTGAAATAATTGACGTTTTTCGATATTCTTCGACTCATTTTAAAGGTAAATTTACATGAAATGTAAAAAAACGTGCCAAAAAATTATACTAATTTTTCCCTATATTTTTCACAATATCTTCCTCAAAAATTGACAAAAACAGTTCATCTTGAGGTTGTTTTATGCATGATTTTAAAGTAATGTTATTTTTAGGGAAAAGTTTTAATATGTGTATTCTCAATAATAGAAGATTTTATGTGATTAACAAAAACAAAGTAAGTATAATAATTTGCTCATCGACTGTAATATATAATTCGCTAAAAACATCTCACTTTTATAGTGAAAATAACTAAAATTATTATTTATTCTGGTAGTAATTTTAAGGGGGATTGTTTTTATAGTGATATTTTAAAAAACACTGCTTACGTGACGGATCTCAGAGTGCCATAACTGAATCTCCTCCCCCAGCATCGCCAATATTTCCAGACGCACTTTTCTCTAACGCCAAAGCTGCAAGGGCCCCTGAAGTGCCCTTGAACCTCATTTTTGCATCATCCCCAACTACCACTGTGCGTTGACAAAGAATCAAAGTGAGGCAGCTGACAACAAACAAAACGCTAGGCAGCACTAAGGCAATCAGGAACTCCCTCTGAGTAGTTTCCAAATCAAACCTCGATACAACTATTTCTGTCCTATCTTCCGCATAATAACATGGGAATCTAGCCTTTGCATTATGATCTGAACCATCTTTCCCATAATCCATCAAAAAGGTCTTACACTCATCCCTCAAGGTGTTAACACAACCCTCCAAATTAATCAACAATCGACTCTCATTAGCAATAATCAAATCCTGCTCAGGTGGCAAGAACCTTCTCGTCTCATCTAGTAACTTTGTAGCGAAGATATGTAAATAACTTAAATAGGTGAAATTTGTCAAATCCGTAAGAAGATCCTTCTCCAATACCGATCCATTGATACAATCGACTGCCAAGACACCCTGACTACTGTTATAAATCCCATAACAACTAGCCATCATCACATCACCCCTGTTCTCATTCCACATTTCTTTTCCTGTCTCTTTCTCAAACGCACTTTCACATTGACTCAGATAGACTTTGTCCCCACTCAAGAGAATCATATTTTTATTCCTTGTCGGGATATCCACACACCTTCGATCGCAATTATAAGGTGTCCTAATTTTTTCACACGTGCCTCGATTACAGGTGAACAAACCGTCTATGTCTATGCAAGTTATTTTACCTCTTCTACCCGAACATTTGAGAGGTGGGTCCGTGTCTCGGAACATGCACTCGAACGCATCTGTTATGTTGATACATACACCGGCAGTACAGTTAAACGTACCAGTTAGGTTTCTACATTCGTCAGCGATGCACTTTGATTTTTTAGCTGCTTCCTGGTCAATGCCATAACATGTCTTATTTGTTGTGTTTGTGCAGTTGGCTAACATAATTGTCGAGCCGTTTCTCCTCAAATTTACGTGGATTTGAACGCAGGGTCCAGATGTTTTCGAGAGACACCATTCTCCACAGCTTCCCCAATCACAATTGTCAGCATTGACAGCCCGAGTCGTTGTACACATGACAGGGACCTCGCTGATTCCCGATTGGTAGGCTCGAGTGAAAGGCATGTAAATGGCAACTGTCAAGTAGACCAAGGCCACTGATGATAAAACAGCGGTCATTTGACAGATGCAGATCGTGCCACATATCCTGCTATCCTGAGGAGGGATAACAAGATCCTCGACTGGTACTTGTTTTCCCATTACACTAGCCTTGGGATCTAATGCTTGATGACTTATTAGTCGAGGTTCTTAATTAGAATGGATGAGATATTATAGTTTCACATCACAAAAATTTAACTTGATAGCACTAGGACTCGGTCCTTGGAATTTTTATCCAGGACGAGTCTACCCGAGCGAGGTACGACTTTCCGCGACCTGTCGTCCTTATGCGCGATTTGTACATTCAGCTGCAAGCTTGCGCAGAGATCGATAGTTGAGCTTGCGCGATTCTATCCGCAGTTGGCGTGATATGGTGCAATGACGTCATCTCTAATCTTACTGAGAATCTACGGTAGGTCAATTCAGGGAACGATCACTGCCAGTTACTATATTGCTGACCTTCTACTAAATTCAACGGTTTCTTCTTGGCGCTTCACTTAGAGGAGGAACATTCAATTAGTAGAATATTGACCTTAATGCTCTAAGAAGTTAGCAGTATCTTTTTTAATATCAGTTAGTCTAAGTTTATTAACTGAATTACACGCAAATGTTCACTTATTGATTTTGTAGATTTTTATACTAACTTTTTTAACATGGTAAAAGATAGTAAAGAACGCGAGTTAACTTATTTTTAATCAAGGTTTTGGAAAAGATTATTTTGAAGAAAATAAAACTGGAAAAGTTATCGACATTTATACTTGGGTGTAAAAATTTCTGCAAAATTTTCGATAGAATAATGTTGAGATCAGACACTCTCTATTTGTCTTAGAGGTCACTTTATAGGAATTTAGTCACGTAGTCCGGTTGATCCATTGCTCTCATTTTTTTGAAACCTACTCTGCCGTGCAAAAGTAATTTTGCATTTAGTGACCTAAAAACGAAGTTTTTTTGTATAGTATTAACAAAGATATTTTAAAAAAAGTTCAAATTTCATAGTTTTCACCATTTTTGAATAACACCTAAAATAATGAACTTTTCAAAAATGTTCTTCATTTAATACAAAGGAAGATTTACGGAAAATATCCGATGTATAAGAAAGAAACTAATCATTTTTACCTGGATGCTGTGAATGTTGAAATTTAGGGAAACAAAGTTCAAAGTATTGTCATACCTACGAATCGGATCTTAAATTTTGTGACAATTCATTATTAGAAACGAAATAAAAAATATGTAACTTGGAAATACATTGAAGGTATTTTTATATTTTTTTATGAATTATTTTACGAATTTGAATTTGTACGACTTTTTTCCCCTAAATTTCAACATTTACATCATCCAGGTAAAAAATATTAGTTTCTTTCTTATACATCGGATATTTTCCGTAAATCTTCCTTTGTGTTAAATGAAGAACATTTTTGAAAAGTTCATTATTTTAGGCGTTATTCAAAAATGGTGAAAACTATGAAATTTCGACTTTTTAAAAAATATCTTTGTTAATACTACACAAAAAGCTTCGTTTTTGAGTCACTAAATGCAAAATTTCATTACCTTTAAAGTTATTCCAAGAAAAGTAATTTATTTAATTTATTATTAAAATTATTAGCTTTAATTTGATTGCTAAAAAATCGTTGCCCGCACTGAGAGAAATCCTATTAGTTGTGCTGACTAAAAGGTCACAGCTATATATTTTTAGTAAGCAGTACCAAAAATTTTGTAAAACTTACCAATGCTAAAAAGTCCATGGAACTAAGTATGCTACTAATTTTTTTTTTTTGTAAAATTGATCAAATTCATTTAGTTTGAGAAATGTAATTATATTATTTCCATAAGCTTAACAACTGTTTTGAATCGTTTTGAAATCATTACATACATTGATTTCTAAAAATTTTGCTTTTGTTCTTCATCAAAGTGAGAAGAGTTAAATCATGGTAATTTTAAAGTATAATTATAAACTGTTGTACAGTTTGTGATAAAAAAACATGTCAACAATTATCATCCTTTGTTACATTTTGAAAAACAATAATTAAACAAGTTTTTCTCCTAAACAATTCTGACTTAAGAAAGTTTCTATCGACTTTAACCGAAATAAAATAGATTGAATGATAAATTTAACATTCTTTTCAAAGTTGGAATTACTATTTTAATCATGTACGGATGAAAAAATTCATCAGTTTCTAATTAAGATATTGGAATAGTTTTTAATATAACGATTCTCAGTTGACAGTTGACAGATGTTATCTTGTCATCCGACATTATTTATCAACTTTAGCAACAAATAATATAAACAAATGCACCATATGGGCATTTGTAGGCAAAAACGAGCCGAATTTCTTCCGAATCTTCATCATAATACATTGCTCGTGATGTTGACAGATGTCATCTTCTCATCCGACATTATTTGTTGACTTTAGCAACAAGATTGGGTGTATGAATACACAAAATGGGCATTCATGCGGAAGAAAATATCATCCATAATTCTTTTCAGGGATTCAAATGGACAAATGCACATTGTTGGAATCTTTGTGCTTTTCGGTTCGTTTTTGCCTACAAATGCCCATATGGTGCATTTGTTTATATAATTTGTTGCTAAAGTTGATAAATAATGTCGGATGACAAGATAACATCTGTCAACATCACAAACAATGTATTATGATGAAGATTCGGAAGAAATTCGGCTCGTTTTTGCCTACAAATGCCCATACTGTGCATTTGTTTATATTATTTGTTGTTAAAGTTAACAAATAATAACGGATGACGAATTTTCATGATGAGATATCATCTTAGAGATGGGAACGATTGATTCCGATGCTTAATTGGATTGCACAAACGACCAATCCATTCCGTTGACTAATTGTTATATCTATTTGTTTATTACAAATGAATTCACATGTCAACAAAATTGTTCCATTCTATATACTCCTACGCATCGAAGCTGGGGTGTGACAGGCCTAGAAAAATTTACTCGAAGAAATAAAAAATAAAATTCGAAAAATCGACATTTTTTCCGCTATTTACATTAACATAAAAGTTGTAACAACAACAAATTCAAAAATCGGCCTGCAGCGATCTCTTCAAGATTTAATGTTGGATTTAAAAAAAAAAAAATCTCAAATCGGTCAAGAATTCAGCTCAGAAAATGATTTTGAACCTCGTTTTTCTATTTCACTCCACTGTGCGTTGCTGTAGCAACGAAAAAGTAATTTTTGAGCATTTGGGGTTGAAGACGACAAACATCCCCGCTAGGTTTGGGGATGAAAATTTTTTCATAATTAATTGGCAGTAAATGCTACAATATTCAGTCCTAAAATATTAGGTATCGAGCTTAGTTCGGTTTTTTGTTTTTTTTTACGTTTCTCGGTATTCAAGGGATGAAATGCATGCGGGAGGGTTGTTTTCGTCCTATATTGACATTTAGACTTGATTAAAATAGATTTGAACGACTAGAACTGCTTTTTTTCCCAAACTTGGAATTTTACTTTTTCGTTGCTACAGCAACGTTTCGAACTTCATTTACCTCTAAACTGGACAGATAGTAATAGCAATTAACGCAATTAGTAAGTTTTAGAAAAACGTATTGGTAACTTCAATTATAAGATTGATACAATATGGGAATGTATGAAAATAGTCCCGGCTACAAAATGGACCGACTAATCCGATTTTGTAAGTTTTGCTAGAAATTTTAATCATTGCTACTCAATTAATCTAGCTGTAAGGACTAAGGTGTTTAGATACTTGGGACCCATTTTTACAAAAAAAAAATAGGTAACCATGACTAATACTTTCTCTCAGTGCGGATGCTTTTGCACGGCAGTGTACATTTAGAAAACTTTTACACAAAAAGTATGATAATTTTTCCAATTTGCTAACTGAAATGAATTCATTTTGGAAATTCCTAAAAATACCGCGACTAATGAAAGGAATAGATAAAATACTTTTTTCTCCTGTGCAGGTTATCAATACCATTAAAGGCTCTTAACTTATCGAATAATTGAATTCTATGTGCCAGAAAATAATGTTTGTCCGCTCAGTAACGTCCAGAAAAACAAGCTTTAATCCGCCTAAAAGTACAAATTTCTGAATAGAAAGAATGAAAAGAAAATTAGGACATTAAGGATTATTCATTTAACTAATTATTATATAGGATTTAATAAATTGTTACAAAGATCTTATTAAATATAGAATTGACTATACCCTTTTGATAAAATGTTAAAAATAATATTCGCTCAGAACTGAATGCTTTTTTTGTAAATTTCAACCTGCAGTTATCATCGCGTGATATTATACCAATATCTTGGTTCATTGCAAGGACGAAATAGGCAATTGGGTCAAAAGGTATGTTCTACGCGCTCTTAATACCATTATTAGCAACTGTAGCCTAACATTATTCTCTTTAACATTTAATCTACGTGTATCTCAAATTTTACGACTTTTAGTACGAATAAGTATATTCAATTTCCACAGTTCAATAAACATCAATACCTTGAATGTCGCCATTTATAAAATAGCAAATAATTCAAAAGAATATTTTTCTGTAACAAAAATGGGTCATATGATGTCAAAGTTCAGGTAATTTTAGTTTCTAACTACGTTAAACATCCCGATATTCAAATAATTCACTTATTAAAGGAAATCTATTTCAAAGATGTCAGTTTCAATCTAGTAAATTGTTGGTGATGAAAATACCAGTCATATCTACTCTTCTATTTATTCAAGGCGTATTAATTATCCATCTGACACATTGACCGTTGTGCTCGTTATTCCGTAAGAGTGCAACTCTGTAGTGTAATGAAAATTGGAATTAACACGCTGTTAGCGCTTGACGCTTGACGTAGTTTATCGAACATTGTGTTCAGACGGTATGGCTCCCTACTTTATGGAATTCTTCATTATGGTCATCTTGTGCAATGCGTTTTATCAAAGTTCTCTAGAGTTATATTTTTAATTCTATCTCACTCTTTTTTTATTTTTATACAACCCACATTCTTTAAATATCATGCCACCCAAATTAAAATAAAATTAATACCTTAAAACAACGTAGCTTACAATTTTTTTTTTTTGTTTTGAGATATTTGAAATTTTTAAGCAAAATTTCCCCCAATAATATAGTCTTTTTTTTTAAATTTTCTAACTTTGAGATAAATAAACCTCAGAAAAGGAATATATGATAATATTAAAATAATATAATAAAATAAAATCGGTGATAAAAATTAGATCTAAAACCTGCGATGTTTAAGAATGTAATATTTTTTATACCTTGATAAAGGCCCAAAGGAGGTGCCAAAACGTAGGTTTATTTCATCTTGACTATTTAAATAAACGAAAATTGGAACGTATGACCGAAAAATTCTTTTTCTCTATTTGGAGATATTTTTCCACTAAATAATATAGTCATAATCTAAGAGCAACAACAATTCTAGTCTAGTATTATAGAAGTATCCTAATTTCGTATAAAATCTTAATTCGCTCTCAAAATAATTAATTTTTAAAATTTGAATTGTTCAAAATTCTTTTAAGTTCCGTTGAATTATCTTTAAATGTCTTGGAATATCATATGATCTTTTAAAGTTTCAAATTTACTTTGTAATATTGCAAATCCTTATAAAATTTCAGAATTATCAAATTTTCAATTTCATGCTTTTTTCAATATCAAATCCCAATTTATTTTTATATTTATTTCAATCTCCAAGCCTTCAACTGTTCTAAAGAAGTTAAAAAATTAAGATTCTCGATACTTTATTACTTTTTATTGGATATAAAGTTAATATTATCCTGTTAACAAATAGAATAAGTATTACAGATGATCTAATTTAAGCTTAATTATGAAAAAAAATATTTTATATTAGCTAACTCACTAAAGTCGCTAAAAAAAAAAATTGGTATCACTCATTTCCTTGAAAATAGAATACGTGCTTAACGTAACTTTTGTAAACATTGATACGGCATTTTTTTATATATTCATGGAAAATGATAAAATTCCATTCCTAAATATGTGATAAAATGATAACACAATACTTGAAAATAAAGTGAAGCTTGAAATAGTGAAATGCACCAAAAATGTATGTATCATAATCACTGCTGCAGAGAATACAAAAGAAAAATGCTCTAGAAAAAACGTTAAAGAAAGAAAGGTAAACAGGCATAAAAAAACTAAAAAATAACAAAATCTTAAAATTCAGAACATAAAAAGTATGAATTTTCGTACCTCACTATAAAGCGATTGTCTCAAAAAGGGTCATCATCACTGGAGGAAAATAAGAAGTTTGAAAAGCTCTCATCTAGGGTAGGAGAATGCACACTTGAAAACGTTGACAGAATAGCAAATTTATGTTAGAAAATACATTCGATATTTCCTCATTGATTCTAGTATCACTAATCAAGTGCTATATACACAAATAATGTTAATTCTCTAGTTTTTCCTTCAAAAAGAGATTTTTCCTCGCCGAGCTTTCGTATGAAACAACAAATATGGCGGTTTCCCTGGAGCTTCCATGGCTCCACCTTGGGGTTGCCGTATTGTACCAAAAAATCAATACCATGTAACGCATCTATGCCAACACGATGCAGAACATAAATACCATAAGCTTGTTACATCAATGTTTCATTAGTTAATAATCGATTTTTTCAAGTCGAACTCCAATCACATAAAATTCTAATCATATACATCAATTTTTATAGCTGATTGAAAGAAAATATATCTTGATGATTTTTATTGTTCCAGTTCATCCCAAAAGATTTACAAACTGTAACTTTGTATTAAAATATTTTACTTCGATTTGAAAAAATAAATTTCGTTACATCAACATTTTTTGGAGAAAAAATGTATTTATTGAAAGGAAGGTTTCTTATCAATAAAATGAATTTGCAAATAATGTTGCTATTATAATAATAATTATTTCATAATAGGATAGATTTCGAATTCATAACTAAAGTTTGATCATTTTCTTAACTTCCGCATGAATGCTATATATAGCATTTCAGTTTGTCCGACTGAAAATTGGTTTTACTACTTAGATTACGTCTGTTTTCCTTCTCTGTTCGAAAAAATTTTTATTTTGGAAGGTGAACCTAATTAAGACGAACTGATTGAATTTCCCTTTCAGAAATAAAAGTTGGTTTGGGTTAATAATAAATAAAATTCTAATTTTTGGGTGAATTCCATGGGGTTTTCTATTGAACCTTTTTTCATTTTTTCTTTCTTTCTTTCTTTCTTTCTTTCTTTCTTTCTTTCTTTCTTTCTTCATTCATTTATAGTCATTTTCACGTTATCTTAAACCCTTTTGGTGATAAGAATGAACTTATTTCGTCATAACAATAGAATCTGAATATCATAAGCCACTAGTAGCTATATTCATTAGACTCTGGCAAACTGGGTAGACACTTGAGCTAGAGAAGAACACTTATCTTTGAATGTAGAGAAGGCAAGAAGTTGGGACAAGAGGTTCGTTATGACATTGTCAGGTTCCCTCCTTCAGATGGATTTGTTTTGATCAACAAAACACTTCTTTTTGTTCTCCACATTACAATCTGATCATTGACATTGACTCTTGTAAAAGTAATTGAGGAAAGAATAAAATCTTAGCTTTCAGGTCTAAAACAGTTGCAGAAAAGCTGATAAGAGTTTCTCAGAATGAGGTAAAGTAGTACTAAGTACGTAAGTTCTTAAGTAGGCCAGTAGTACAAACACCTGTATCAACAACTTTATCACTATGAATGTAATAATTATTTCTTTTTTGTTATTTTCATTTTTACTTTAGTAAAAATACTTTCCATAATAATATAATTATTTAAATTAAGAATTTCCAATTTATTTTACAATGGAAGATATCAAAGTTATTATATGTAATTTGCTAGTAGTAAAATCTTTTCTTGGCAAAAGCTATTAAGTTTTATGAAAATGGAAAACACATCTTAGATTGTCACATTAGAAGTGTGCCAAGTTAACTTGTATGTTTTTTCGGTTCGTGACAACATAATCGTAGAAAAGTACTCTTTTCATGTTACCTAAGTAATTACTTAGAATTGTGATAAAGTAAGATATCAGGGAAATAATTAAAAGTGTTATTTTTTCAAATTAAGATTGTTTGCCTCAATGTTTCAGAATTTAAAGGTTTGTAAAATTAATAATTTCTAAAATAAATTTAACAGTTTTAAATCATATTACTCTGAAGAGGTTTTTTTAAAAGCTTAATTAAACGGAATTTTAGTTGTTAAATTATTGATTCACTAATGTCGTGGACCAAAAATTGATCTGTGATAGTTAATTTGGCATGGGGTCCGTTATGTTCCTAATTTTTACATTCTCATCATGGATGAGAAGGTATTGGTTTTATGTGAAAAATGACTTTCGAAAATTTCATCAAATCTTTACGTTTTGAGACCCCCTGAGTCAGAAAAAATGGTTTTTATGAAAGTGTCTGTCTGTCTGTCTGTAGGTCGTGTGCGGCATAACTCTCGATAGAATTATCAGATTGAATTGAGCTTTGGTACACTTTATCGGAGCCGAAAAAGTAAGGACAAGTTCGTTAACCAGCCACATCCAATCAAAATTGAGGGATTGAGCACTACTTTTGTATTTTTGAAAATAATTTTTTGAAAAAATAAAAAATTTTAATACTGGTTTTAGATAGTGCTCATAAATCTTTAAAAATTATCTTGATAACGGTTTTTGATTAAATCAAAATTATAAATGTTACAGCATATTCAAATTCGAAAAAAGTCAATATCAAAATTCCATTTTCCAGTTAAATTATACGAGATACGAAAAAACGTTATGATACAATATTATTTTCTACATAAAGACCTACAAATTTGAATTGTAACATTTTTTCATAAGATGCATATTTTTTTTTTAATTCAAAAATAATCTATTGAAAATCCAAAATTCAATTTTTTAACAATAATATGTGAAATACGAAAAAAACGTAAGAATACAAAGTTGTTCGTTTCAAAAAGATCTACAAGTTTTTTCTTACACAGTTTATGAAAAAACATATATTTTTTGTTTCAATTCCAAAAAATACGATTAAAATTCAATAATTCCATTTTTTAGACAAAATATATGAGATACATAAAAAAAGTTCAGATAAAAAATTATTTGCCTAAATGAGGTCTACACATTCATATTAAGAAATTTCTCGACAGGATGTATATTTTATGTTTTGATTTTTAATATTAAAAAAATTCGATTTTTTACACCAAAATATGTGAGATACGAAATAAGCGTTGTTCTGCAAAATCGTTTCCTTAAGGTAGTACGATCACGAAAATTAGACCTCAGACAAAAATAGATAATTTTGCTTTCAAGAATAGCAACATTATTATTGAAGGGCCAATTTGAATGAGAAAAGATTATTTTTCATGAAAAAAATTTGAAACACAAAAAAATAATGTTATTAATAAATTTTATTTTTGCCCAAACTTATTTTCTTATCGCTTCGAGTCAAATTTTTGAAAATGATGCGATTCTAATAAATTATGGTTCATTTTTTTAGAAAAAAGATTCTCTACAACTTGACCGTTTCCTATTTTTGAAATTGAATTAATTATTATCAAATACAGCAATTTGTTTATAAAAATTTTGTTCTGAAAAATTGTTTTTTTATAATTTCAGCCATTAAAGAATTCATTTTCAAAAATCGGAAACGGTCAAGTTGTAGAGAATCTTTTTCCTAAAAAAATGAACCGTGATTTATTATAATCGCATCATTTTTAAAAATTTGGCTCGAAGCGATAAGAAAATAAGTTTGGGCAAAAATGAAATTTATTAATAACATTATTTTTTTGTGTTTCAAATTTTTTTCATGAAAAATAATCTTTTCTCTTTCAAATTAGCCCTTCGAAAATAATATTGCTATTCTTGAAAGCAAAATTATCTATTTTAGCCTGAGGTCTAATTTTCGTTATCGTACTACCTTAAATAAAGTCTACGGTTATTTTTTCTTTTTGAGAGATTTGGAAGAAAATAAATTATTGTAATCATGTAATTTATTAAAAAGTTACTGAAATGTATACAGAAAATCGAGCGCGAAGCGCGAGTGTCATGACGAGAATGTGTTCCTTAAGGCCGATAGAGCCTTAAGTAAATTGAATTTCCTGTTTCACTTAAACTGAAAAAGAAATTTAGTGAATTTGAGAAAATGAGTAATTCACATCATCTTTAATATTATAAAATTGGTTTGAGCTTCAGTATTAAATTATAAGAAATTATCTTAAATGTATGCGAAGAGCACAAGACCGAGCTTGCGAGCGAAGCGCGCAGATTTTTTATCTGATAAAACACATAAAAAGTAGAAAAGGAAAACATTTCGGCCACAAATGGGGGTCCTCTTTACTGACAAACAATTTTTATTCACTTAAAATATTAAAGTTTAAATATTTACTAACTAAAAACATGCAAAACCTAATAATTATTTTTTTTTTTTTTTTTATTAACTATCACCGATTTATTACTGTGGATGAATAAAACATTAAACATGTACGGAAACGTGTCACGATATAATCTAAAAATTGATATTGACAATTGCTTTACTTTTAGCATTCAAAATGTTATTAAATACATATATTTAATGTTCAAAACCATTTACATTTAAAGTAAACAACTTGATTTAAAATTATGTTTGAAATATAATATACATTATAATTTTTTTAAAGTAATGTAATGAAAAAATATTATTTCAAATTATTTATATATTTTCTATTTTTATTTGAGCTTCGGATCATTGAAATGCGATGAAACGAATGAAAATAAAATTATTCAAAGCGGTAGAAAACTAAACAAGAAATATTGAAAAAAAGTTGACGAAGTTTCATTATTGGCCATTGTCCACTTTCTAGAAGAGCAGAACAATATTTTTACGATTGATGTTTCCCCTAGAGGAGTAGCAGCTTCTCTTGAAACCCTCAACAATGTACTTTCCGTTTTCTACTTGCTTTCTCGGAAGTCACCGATAAAAGCAACACACCACCTTTGTGACATTGTCCTTTGTTGAAAAAGTGATATTTAGAATTCATATAAGGGAAGAAGTTGACCCTAAAGATTTCTGGGGCAATTCAAAAAGTTCAAAGCCTGGGGGGAAGCATACAATTCTGGCCCAAAGCCAGTTAACCAAAATGTGGGACAAATGCCTTCCTAACCCTCACGAATGCTTTTCCCATTACCAACTTTCACATGTCACATGCAAATGACATTCAAGAACCCTTTTCTGTAATTGTTTCTGCACCATTTTTCCTTTTGCCTGCATTTCGACGAAGTTTTCTACATGTCAATAAAAGATGAATTCGTTCTCTAATTTTGAATGCATCTTTTTTAATTACATTTTATAAAATCTATCGAATTGCAAAACAATTTCTTGAGGTAGAAAGTCAATGGAATCTCGACAGAAGTCATGCACTTTGAAAATATTCCGTAGATTCCACATGGAATTTCTCTAGATTTTTTGTGGAATGTGTTCTAGACAAATTTTACATTATTTTTACAGGAAACTCAGACAACATTTTTATTGCGTTACGTTACAATAACGGGATTTTTTTTGGGTTATGATGATAATTAAATAGAAATAAAAAAAAAATTATTAATTTTTCATTTTTTATACTATTATATGAAATTCAATATATCTATTTCAAAAACGGAGAAAAAATTTTGATGTAGTACTTAGCAGTTATTTGATTCTAAAATACATTTCATATACAATTGTATATTGAATTCAATATCTCGTGTAAAATATTTGTAAAACAATACACCAAAAGTAATGAATCCACATAAATTCTTGTCAGAGAAGACCAATATTAACTACCCTGGATAGACAAAAGTTGCAGTTGAATCGGAAAATTTATTTTTCTCTCAAATAATACGTGTGCTGAAAAGTAATTTACATTTCGTTATTACATTTTCTTGTTAAACAGACGCTGGTATGTCTATATCTAAATATGTAAATATTCATGCATTTTTAATTTTTTATAACGCTGCATCTCGAAAACAGTTAATTTGGAAAAAATGTATGAAATGCAAATGGGTTTTGTTTTGACTCAAACTTGGATAAAAGTTAGAACATTTTTTCCTTTAAAAATAACGTATAGTGGCTCTCAAAAGTATCCGGACACCTATTTTTTAAGCCATTATCCAAGTGTCTTAATATTTATAAAAACATAGAAAAAGATTTTAATTTTACAACTATTTTGTATCATGTTTGACCCCATGGTAGAATTCTGGAAAAAATTCTAAAGATATTTTGATCAGTTGGACCATTAAATGAAACTGAAAACTTTAAAAAATGTTAATTATTTTTAGGGTCATTAACATTTTTCAGAAATATAGTAATTTGGCGTTTTTTGTAATATAATATAACTATAATATAATATAACTGCATGTTTTTTTAAAGTTGGATAGCAATAAAATTAAGTTTTTGAAAAAGTACTAAAATTTTCTCAATAAAGGCACTGATAAAATTGTTCGGAAATTTACAACATTTTTATGTTACAAAGGTAACGTGAAATTTGACGATATATATGATATTTTTGAGTAAAGGTGTCATAAAATTGCAAAAATTGTACTGAATTTTCTAATATTTTTCTTAATGTTACGAAACACAATTGAATTTCCATAAAATGTGTCTTGAAACTACTAAACTGTAACATAATTTTTATAAAATTTATCATAAAATTTCGAAACTGTAACAAACTTTTCAGTTACATGTAACTGCTTTCAAACTGAAAATTAAGAAATTTTTTCTTAAATTTACTGATCCCTAAATCCGAAACGATAAAAACTCACTGTTTCACAGTGAAAAACCCCCTGTTTCGAATGCTATACGTCTTCCACATAGAAATCAGTGGAATTTACCTGATTCCAAGAGGGCAAATTACTGGTTAATCAGTGAAATATACTGGTCAGCAGTGAAATTCCCTGTTCAACCAATGAGTTTCTCTAGTGATATCAGATAAATTCCACTGATTCTATGTGGAAGAATTATAACATTCGAAACACTGGTTTTTCACACTAACTAAATTTTCTGAAATTCGGGAAATTACGGTAGAAATTTCTAACAGTGGGGAATTTTCTCAATATTCTACGCCAAAGTTACTCTCTAGCTCTAGATATCTCAGTGCAAATAAAAGTTTTAGTGCCGACTGAACTAAAAGGCAAAAATAACAAATAAACACAACTCGGAAATAAAAGACCAGCATGTTAGGGTTGGCTCCCCCAGTGCTTCAGCTTTGTCAAAATCAAACGAATCATTTAGCTTGTCTCTCTCATTCTCGAATGGAGCCAGTTCCTTCTTCTGGCATGTTTTCGACAGGGGCAATTTTTCGTAGATGAGTGATGGAAGTAATACGATGAAATAAGAAGTCTTTACACGGGGACGCCCTGGAGTCGCGTCTGACGTCGTCGGTCGATGCCAGCATGTGCCGTCGCGGCGCTACCGGCGCTCAAAAATAAGCTCGCCCAAAAGCTACCCTAACTGCAGTGGTCTCCCGGCATTATCCGGCGTCACATCTTCGCACGTCCGAAATCATTCATGGTGATCTCTTACGTTCTTAACGAGCGTGTTTCGCCGCAAAAGGGGCACAAAACTTTCGTAACAGTCGTCGGTGAAGACGCTAAAGTCCGTGGACCGGGGTGCGAAAAACCATGACGTAGATTGCAATTTTTTCACCTGTTTAAAACAGGTCCGAAACAATCCCCTACGGTTAAATAGAGAACAAATGTTTACGGCGAAGAGTGTGACCTAGTGATCCTGCCGAAGAAAAGGGAAAGGGGTAGAGAGGAAAAGAGGGAGAGAGGAAGAGAGTGAGAAGGAGGAAAGAGAGAAAAAGGGCAGGAAAGACTAGAAATTCTTCTAGAAAGGGAAGAGGATAAAGGACACGATGCGGGGGCACAGGAAGAGGGCAACATGCCCCAACGGTTTTAATTCTTCTTCATAGGGGGTACTTGTCTTCAAGCTAATTTATTTTTTTATTTTTGCGACTCTCTTAGGGAGAGGAACATTTATCTTTTTCTATAGAGCAATTATATTATTAGAATATTTAGTGGAAAATTGCTATGAATAATGCACGTGGTGCTTAAGTTGTCAAGGGACAATAGGAAGCATGATATTCTTCCACTTCAGTGGTCATTTATTGTTGCTGTCAAATTTAGTCAGTTGACAGGTTGATTTCTTGGTAACTGTTTTTCATTCCATGAAATTGAAAGTGTATGAAAATCAATTTAAATTTGAAGAAAATATTTGCTTAAATTAATTTTTAAATAAGATTGAATAAATAATAAGGGAATATTTGGTAGTGATTATGTACATTCTTCATAATTGAATAACTATCTTCATTCTGATATTATCAATATTCATTATAAAAGTTTTCGTCTCGGGAAAAGGGTTTAAAACGTTTTGCATTTAACCACTGAATTGGATAACAGTAAATAAAATATCTGTCCAACATTCAGCGAGTCAATAAAGACATGAAAAATTTATAGTTAGGAATGAATTGATGTAATTTTTCTGTCAGCATTGCTTCTTCATTTCTCCAGCTGTAATTAACAAGAAATGAATGTATTTATATATTTTGTAGTATAATGTAAATTCATTTGAATTTATTTTAAATATATAATGAAATTCATAGAAGGACTGGAGTTTCTAAATTTTACAGAAGTGCGTCACGCAATTTTTGCAAAAATGGATCATAGTGAGATTTTGTGTCAGTGAAAAGATTGGGTTTTAGAAAAACAATTAAATTTACCATGAGCGATCTAGATTTTGTTTTCTAGAGTTTAATTTTCCAACAAAAATTCTCACTACGACCTATTTTTCCACAATCTAAAACGTAGTTTGGTAAATATTGTAAACGTGGGTTTTCCGTGTATAAATAACACTTCTGAACTTTGTATCTCTAGAAGTAAAAGCATAAGCTTCATTGAAATTACATAAAGGCCAGATTATAAGATCGATAAGTATAGCAGAAAATTAGAAAAGCACTGCTCTCGTGCTGTAAATAGTTTCTTCATGTAACTAGCTTTCTTCGACCGTGGCATCAATATTCTTCACAAAAATATTTTTTAGACTTTAATAATGGTACATTTCAAACTTAGTTTCAGTTTAATTAAAAACAATTATTTTTAATATTAGATATTGATATTTATGAAATGTTTTAGAAATTGAGATAAATCGACTATTATAAAGAAGCATGTTCACGTAAGAATGATATTCCACTGCGCTTTGATAGTTATATCCTCCTTCTTTCGAAAAATCAATTTTAATTTATTTTTTTTTACTCCAAAGACATATAATTAATAAACTTTTTAATTCCATAATAATAATAATAATATCGCATCTCCGTTACATAGCAGATATCAATTTCAAAGTCGTGATCGAAGTCAATTAGCTTAAGTTGTAACTCAGAACAAAATTTCTGCAAGGTGTGTTAGTCATTTCAGATAAAATCATTATGCAAATTAAAAGCAACATGCTCCTCAGACAATAGAAGAATGTACATCATCTCTAGTTTTATTTAAAAAATGTCGGATCCACCCTTGTAAAATATATGAACACTAATTTTTTACAAATGAAAATATTTGCATAAGTTGCACTATAATCTAATTTCCCATTAAATAATGCAATTTTTAAACGAGTGGAGAATTTCGCGTGCAAGGCACTGCCTTCGATTTTAGTTAAAAAAACCGGGTAACATAAAAAGAGAACACATATATACAATATATAAAATACTCTTAAAATTTTTCAAATAATTTTCAATACCAATTTAAATAATGTTTTAAGATTTTTAAAAAGAATTCAAATATTTTTATCTGATTCTAAGTCGTTTTGTAAATATTCCAAAAAGTAAAGATATACATTTTTATGTTACTGAAAATACATTAAACTTATTGAATGCATTGTAAACTCGATTATTTGACAATACTATTGTTGACTTCTACTACTGCGGATCAGGACAGTAGATACGAGTGGTATTGGTCAGCCATGGTTAGCCACTAGCTTGCAAGCAATAGCTTTTTTTTGTACTTTAAAAGCTCACTTGCGATTCATATATCAATCCAAATATCCATTAATAAAAAGTCACTTTTTTTCGGAAGTGTAGTTTTACACTCCTAAAGTATTTTATATCTTTTTTTCAAAATCATCCAGTTTAGAAATCAAAAGACTTTATGTTAACAGTTCGAAATTGAATTTATGGAACACAATAGTATTTAAATGTGCTTGAAAAATATTATATATTCATTGAATAACAATTCATTTGGAAAGGATGAATCACAGTTTAAGTTAGACATATAGTCATGAATTTAATACATATTTTAGTTAAATACGTTTTTTCTTCTATCCTATTTACACTGTTAATACACATGTGTATATATTCAAATAAAGTTTATTAATTTTAATATATTTTTATTGAAAACTTATTAAATTTTATATGAATGTATATTAATTGTTCATAATATACAAAAGTATTAGTTTTAATTTACCACTTGTACATTAAAGTCTATTAAAATTAGTAACATTTTTAACAGTGTAAAATATAAGCGCAATGTATGCAGAATTAACTGCTATATTAGCCAATTTAAATTGATTCCTGGTAGAAATATATACTGGGAGTAAAAAAAATTTAAAGGAAAGTAACAGTAAAAGTTTAACCTACATAATTTAACAATGCGATATCTTCAAAATTTTAAAATTTAGGAAAGTATCCTATAGTTTAAAGGAACATTTAAAATGGTTTACAGCTTGCGAACTACTTTTTGTGCTGTGATTTCAAAATTTTCATTTTTAAACTGTCTATTGCATTGATTTTAGAATTCGATATTTATTTTTTTTGATTCTATGGGGTGATTTATAATCCAAAGTAATGTGTGTGTGTGTTCTGTATGAAATATTATTTCAATGGGGTAAAATTTCACTGGTACCTTCCTTTAATTATTTTTTAGTAATTTTTGACTAATAAAGAATAAATTCATCTGGCTGAAATTCTACTATCTTAATCCGTAAAGAATCAATTAAACTTGATTGACAAATCAGTACTCGCGTTTTTATTTATTATTTCATTTATTTACCAATTTCCTAATTTAAAAGTAAAATTTAACGAAGTCATGTTGAAAAATTGATTTTAATTAAAAATGAAGACTGCCTTATATAATGTGCGTAGAGCTTTTAAAGAGATAAACAGAATTCGCAGATCGGTGGCCTCTTCGGCGTGGGACGTCAAGATCAACAACAGGGTTTTTGAAGACCGCCATTGCAACCAGGACTGGTAAAGCTTTCCGTGATGGCGGACGACAAGAAAAAGCAGACGTTCTTAGAAAAACTTCTGTTTTATACGACCGCGTTCTTCATCCTCCTCGGCATCTTCAGCCTCTTCGCCTTCCTCTTCTTGGTCCCTTTTGTCATCGACCCTGCCTTCACAACGATCTTCATGAAATTTGATATACGACCAGCTCAATGTATCACTATTGATGTCGAATCTAGAAAAGGTGACGAATCAAAACACAAATTGATGTTACTCGAGAGTTCAACTATTTCTTTTGGTGTTGCGTGTGCACGGTCCACTTGAATTTTGTTTATATGTGTGTATGTGTATATGTGTATATCTGTGCTGCCTGCTTTCATTATTTTAAAGGAGTGTAAATGATTCATATATTCATATGTTATTACCCTTAAGGCCATGAATCAATCGGACCACATGACTAAATTATACATTTATTCGTTCATGTAAGATTACTTTTTTAATTTACAAAGTATTTTTCTGAAAATTTGGGAAACTTAAAAAAAGATAATAAAGCATGTCTGTTAACTTCTTTTTAGTAAAAATTTTGAAAAAAATTCGAAAACTGATCGACAATTAGAGTTAACTATAAAATGTTTTGCAAAATTTTCACTCAAACGAAGTTGACAGACGTTCTTTATCGTATTCTATAGTATTTTCCAAATTTTCAGGAAAATATTTTGTAAAATAAAAAAGTTATCTTACACGAACTTTTACAGGAATTTGGTGACGTGGTCACCAAAAACACTAAGTAGATATAAAGCCCTGCGGAAAAAAAGTTTTTGCCTCTACACGGAAAAAATAAGTACTGGGAAATTTACATGACAGAGTGCTCGACTTTCAGATACGTTCAAAAGTTACTTAAAATTAGAAGTATCGTTCTTGTATAATTAGATCAATAATCCTGGAAAAAGTATAGAACTTTCCAAAAGTATTCAGTAGAAAGTCCATGAAAATTCTGAGTACGCAAAATGTATAAATTCTATGAATTATTTGAGAAAATAAAGTTCAAAAATTGGATATTTCTAAGATTCAATATGAAATTCTGAATATAGGCAGATAGAGTTCGCACAGCACTTGTGCATTAAAACTTCAGTCAGTCAATGAAATTTGTATGGACTATCAAAGGAAACAAGAAAAAATAATTATTTTCCCAAGCTGCCTTTTTTCACATACTTTTTTATTGATTTTTATTACAATTTATGATATTACACACTATCACTACACATCGCTGAACATAATATATTACCGCTGTTGAAAATTAATCTTACGCTGATAGGATTCGAACCTTAACTTTTACCTAACCTACATGTAAACCGCAGTTTAACGGCCACTGAAGCACTTGTGATATTAACTAAAAAATGTTGGGTGCATTTTATCCATAGAAAATACAGGGCCGTGTAAGAAAATGCTGCGCTTTGTTTCACCAACAATTTTATATAATAAAGAAGTTTGAAGAATTATTATGTTTCTAAATTTTTAAATGATGGGATTTTTAATAAATCAATTACTGAATTCTAAATTATTAAATATAAGAATTTCATAATTTTTGAAGTTTATGTCAGTTTAAAAAGTAATAAAAATTGTACATATCTAAAAAACTGACATTGACAACTGCACATCGTGATATAGCATATCGTATAGCAGGTATTCATATCTTACTAATCAAATTATTTTATGTGCCACCGGCGCGCAAACTCGCTTTTTCGCTACAGTTAACAGTAGCGCAATGTAGTATATTGCGCTCCAGAGGAATGAAATGTAAAAATTGAACTGCGCATGCGCCTATAGCCATGCAACGGAGCACAATCTTCTTCTTCTTCTTCGTACAGCGTTAGCACCTTACTGGCAAACCTTGTACATTTGAACTGCGCATGCGTCTTTTAAAATCCATTACTACTACACAAGATCGATAAAATCAAAATGGCCGGGACTAGTCGCGAAATATCAAGTGCAATGACTAGCGCCGCAAACAAATACAATACTAGATTAGATTCGAGTGTACGCATAAAAACTCGTATACGCACCAAAGTCACATAAAATAGAATACGTGCAAATGCACACAATTCGGAAAATTACGAGACTCGTGACAATGCTTGCAGGACTGATCGCGCCTCGGCTTTGTCTCGGCTACGTATCGACTACGCATCGGCTACACCTAGACTACGCCTCGACTACGCCTTGGCTTCGATCTCCTGCGAGCATTGTCGCTCGTCACGCAATAACCCTCATTGTGCGCCTAGGCACGTAATATACTATTATCCAAACTTTTAGAAAAAGTATTTGCATTCCTATAATTTTTTCAAAAACTATACAATCAAATTTAAAAGAATTTTGTTCTTTGACTGTGCTTGAATTAATATAGGACATTCTTTCTTTTTTTCGATGAAGTTTTAAGCTTCTTCATAAAAAGTATATAGGATCTTCGGAAAAATTTGACCTGTCCAAAAGTCGAGGACTGTCAAGTAAATTTCCCAGTACTTATTTTTTCCGTATATAGAATGTTTTTGCAACTAACATTTGCATAAGGTACGTGTATGCAAGGATATCATTGCAAGGACTGCAATTTACATTTTTCCAGATGTGAATAAATATTTTGAAATTAATAATTTTTAAAACTTTTACTTTTATGAAGTTTATTTTCTACATTCTAAATTTTTACGATATCGTGTAATTAATTTTATATCCCATGAATCTTTTACTTCTAGAATTCTTCAATTTATTAAATAAAATTCTTTTTTTTATTTAATATTTCTTCAGCGCAATCAATATCTTTCAAATAGAATCTTATTAAAATTTTAATATACTTTATTAATCACGAAAGTGTTTAGATCAAAATCTTCTTTAAATATAAGTAATCACTTCTGTTAAGAATAAAGTGATTTAGAAAAAGGGTAGGCTTGAGTATAAAATTAAAGAGGGATAGGAGATAGTATTCATTATGCCACAGGTTCAAACTTGAAGAGCACCTTTTCGTCGTTAAGAAACTAGCAATAAAAAGATGTTGGAAAGATAAGTTCTAAAGTCCCACAAATCAGATATAATTAAACATGTTTTGGAATAAGGATTTATAACCGACTCATTTTTCATATTCAGAAAACTTGAACAATTTTAAAGTATAATGTCCTCTTCAGAATCATCTTTCACGTTGTTCATAATTCCAGAAAAAGCATGTGTTTGCATAATATGTGTATTATATGTATAATGCATGAGAATCAATATTTTCGAGTGATACTTTTCACATTTAAAAGTAATGGAAATATGTGTGCAGCACCAAGTTACCAACTTTTTGATATGATATATAAATATATTTCTATTCTAGAGACCCAAGTGTTTTAAAAAACCAGCATATTTTTTCAATTCAATATTTAAAATTTAATTCAATAATTACACTTTAATTAAAGAATTGATGAAGAATGTAGT
Source organism: Diplolepis rosae (assembly GCA_030998225.1). Lineage (NCBI taxonomy): Eukaryota > Metazoa > Arthropoda > Insecta > Hymenoptera > Diplolepididae > Diplolepis > Diplolepis rosae. The sequence continues at coordinate 2,529,032 of JAPYXD010000143.1, read as the reverse complement.
TTTTCAAATAAAATGTTCTAATAGGCGAATTTAATTGAGGACTATAGCTGCAAACAAATATTGAAGCAATTCATCTTAATATTCTGCCTTTTTCTTTTATTCTTTCTACTATTTTGTATTCTCCAAGTATCCGTAATTGATACTTCGTTATTTCGAATGAACACGTAACAATGATAATTTCTTATCCTTGATGTATATCAATGCTTTTATTTTATATCAATATATTTAATAATGTGTATTTGAAGAACTGCCAGAAATTTCTACGAGTAGTTTTTGATCGAGTTAGAATTTTTGAAAGAATATCTATGCCCACATCGATATTATTGCTCGAGAAAGAGGGGAGAATTTAATCTTGGCCTAGAAACCACAGATCATCATCTTTTCTTGACATTTCTTATTGGATTGTCAACCTCATCCATTGGCTTATCCAAATTGCTTGTTTCCACTTGATAGTCTTTATATACTCGATTTTTCTGTGTGTTCTGCTCTCTTGTTTATTTTTATCGCATTCTGAGAATTTATTTTTTCCCTTTCACTAACAAAAACCTATTTTGATAAAAAAAACACTAATATCTTTCCTCCAAAAATTAATTGTCTGAAAATTTTGGGTATAATTGTAAACAAAATCATATCTTCTTATATTTATAATTGATTTTTCCTAATACATATAAGTATTCTTTATTATCAGTTATATTAAACTTCAAATTTTAATATTTTTTCATTTTGAAATCAATGTATTCAGGGATTTTTAGAGTATAATTAAATAGACAAAATTACAATATATTTCATTTTTTATACAAATCACAACTTCTTTATGAGAACTTTCAAATATTCAACATTCTGCGTTTCTACAAGAATTCATAACTTCCCTCCTAAAAATTTGAATAACGAAGCACAGGAGATCACGAAGAAATTTTTTCTCATTTGTTTTCCAATATATAATTACGGAATAATACGGTCCCTGTCCATATTATTATACTCACTTTGTTTTTGTTAGATGCATAAAATATCATAATATTGAAGATATACGTATTACAATTTTTCTCTAAAAATGACATTAAAAACGTCAAAATTATGCATATAACGACTTGACAATGAAGTATTTTTGTCAATTTTTGAGGAAGATATTGTGAAAAAAGTGCAAATTTCACACTTTTCTGGAATTATGGATGTAAAAAAGTCTCAAAAGATTATACTATTTTTCCTCTAAATTCTGAAAAAGTCTAAACTTAGAAGCAAAAAGACGTAAAAATTCAAACTGGCATAATTATATTAATGAAAATATACTAAAAATAATTATATTCAATTTTCTTGGTCCTAAGTTTAGACATTTTTAGAATCTAGAGAAAAAATAGTATAATTTTTGAGACGTTTTTTTTACATTTCACGTAAATTTACTCTCAAAATGAGTCGAAGAACATCGAAAAACATCAATCATTTCAAAAGTTATTCATAATTTAAGAAAAATTTGAAGTTTGTACATTTTTCACGATATCTTCCTCAAAAGTTGACAAAAACACTTCATCTTGAAGTCGTTCTATGTATAATTTTGACGTCTTTTATGTCATTTTTAAAGAAAAATTGTAATACGTATATTGTCAATATTATGAGATTTTATGCGCCTAACAAAAACAAAGTGAGTATAAAATTATGGCCAGGGACTGTAGTATTCATAGTTCTTCGAAAATCTAAAAATCAATTAAATTTTCTTTTAATATAACTTGGATCTGCTTTTTCTGCTTTACAAAATTAACTTTAAACTGAGTTCACATTGACCTGAATTTGTGTTATGTGATTTATTCATTCAAATACTAGCACCTTTCTTTAACCCAGCAGTTCTATTGATTCAGTTCCTCTTACTTTTATTGATTTCTTTCGATGTTTGAGAACGTGACGATAACCAGCAAACATTTTATGGGCATATTTATCTTCAGATCCTATTTTACAAGACGTGATTAAAATTTTATCTGATACCCTATTAACTTTAAAAATATTACATTATAAAAAGCAAGTGTAGCATATATTTTCAGTGAAAAATTTATTTTCCTATCTGCGTTGAATGGAAGCCCAACGTCTTTCTTTTTTAAAACATTTGACATACTTTATATAAAAAAACTTCTTTGAAGTAGAAGAAAGGGAATGTGAAAGAATCAAAAGAAAATTTCCACTTTTTAACAATTTGTTCCAAATGATTTCTTGGATGAGGTTTTTTCCTTAGAATTTCTGGATTATCCTGGTAGATTGAACTTCAAAGACCTCATCAAAGTTTTCAATCGTGCAGAGTCATTTTATAAATCAAAATAGGAGCCATGAATTGGTTGGGTAAAAAATGCAAAAATCAATAACAATCAAAATCCTTTTAGAATAAATAAAGTTTTATTTTACCAGGAAAAGTTACATTTTCCTTAATAATATTTCTTAAATAATATGACTTTTTGTCTGATTAACAAACGATTCTAAAAAGTAAACGCTTTTTCAACTCTAGAGGCTTTCAACTATTCAATTCTCATTTTAAAATCAGTTTTCTTCTCGACATGAAGCAGAAACGACTATCTTGTGTCCTTAGTGCTTGAAAGTGGAAGCTCAAAACATCTCTTCGTTCCACTAAATAACAAGAAATTGCAATTCCTTCTTCATTTTCCTTGCTGTCTGTTTGTGCTTCTGGCTAAATGGGTAAACAAGAAAAATAATTAAATCCATGTCAATTTAATTGTCAGTTTTCAATGCACCTAAATTACGTGTTGCATATACACTTGTGTGTTTATTTACATGTTTTTATTTGATTCATAAAAAATATATATTTTTACAGATCATTATTTAACAATAGGTAATTTTTTTTTAAATCGAGTATTTTGCGCCTAATCAAATCATGAAAAATCAAGTGCTCTCTAAAACTCCTTGGAGTGGAGTTTTCACTCTAATGAGAAATACCACCCCTGGCGGACCCGGTTTAGTGAACGGTCAGCGAATACAGTGTCCATTTACTGACTTTGCAATATTATAAATAAGAACGGTTAAAAAAACGCAAGTTTTTATTTTTATTTTATTTTTCAGCAATAAAAACTAGAAAAACTTGATATACCTGTCATTGAAGACAGCAAAGTGATTAACCATTTGCGGAACGTTTTCACCGTCAGGATTGTCCATTGGTAGAAGTGAGATAAAAAGTAGTTGTAGTTGCTTTAAGGGGTTTCACCTTTGTGCCTCCAAAAATAGTGTCATTTTTATGATTTATTTTCAGGCAGATAACAAAACGTAAAGCAATTAAAATTTATAGAGTTTATTAACTAATATATTAACATTATACAAAAAAAATGTTAAGAAATACAAAATGGTGGCTGAGTATTACCGTGACCAAAAAAAAAAAATTTTCGGAGGTCGTCCGCGGCAAAAAATTCTAAAAATTGAGATTTTCACCTGGAATAAAAAAACAAACTTTTTCCTAATGTTTATAAGATTGCCCAGTGAAGTACCCAAGATTATAAAAAAATATTCATTTTTGCAAAAATGGTGAGAATTTGAATGTAAGACTCGATTTTTACCCAAAACAGCGACCTTAAGGGGGGAACCTGGTTTAGAACGCCGAAAATTGCATGATATTCGGCACAGTTTTTTAGACTGCCTAACTTATGAAATGTGTCAAGTACTGTTGAAGTAGGTCATAGATACACAAATCTTGCAGAAAAAATTTATTTTTATTTTATTCGATAATGTTTAGCAATAAAAATTCGTATTTGTTTGGGGCACTACTCGCTTGAAGATTCTCTACTGCGTACATGATAGCGATCGTCCTTTTTATCTGAAACATCAAAACCAAAATTTTTTTTGCACTTTAGGAGTTTATCTTCTATTTAAACCTAAGAAATTTATTACAATGTTAAAAATTGCAAATTTTATGAGTGTTTAAAAAAATTCGCTTTTTACTGACGAAATTTTGAGATAATTAACAAAAAATAGTTATTAAAAAAAAAATTTTATATGATTTTTTAGGTTCTCATAGAAGCTTACACTTTCAGCTCTAAAAAGAGCTAACACTTATAAAAATACGGCAATTACAACATTCTTAATCGTGTACGCAGTGCAGGAAAACGCTGTTTCGAGAAAATCGCGTTAAAAGTTTTTTCCAAAAGTTATCTGTCTCCTGAGCGCACGGTCTCTCAGAGGCCATATCTACGAAACGATTTGGAATTTGACTCTGAAATTTTGGAAACATATTTCTGAATATATTTCTAATCGAATGAGATGACTTTCAAAAAATTGATTTTTTTTACACTCTAAACCAGGATCCCCCCCTTAAGTTAAACAAATAAACAATTGTCAAGCAATCTTAAAAATCTTAGGTACACCGCTAGATAATTCAATAATATTTTATTTATAACAAGAAAACCTAATGGGCATCATTCTTAGGACCCTAAGGGACCTTTTTATGCGATAAAAAAAAAGTTATTGAAAATGCAAAGGTGATGAAATCCCTTAATGGCTGCCTTTAATGACAAGTATATGATGCTTTTTAAATTTTTATCGCTGAAAAATAAAATTATTGTATTTATTCCTACACCTTCTAATTCAAATTTAATCGCAGAATCATAATTTCAATGACTTAAATGTTTTTTAACCGTTCTTATTCATGCTATTCGCAGGTTAGTGAATAGTCAGTGTATTCGCTGACCGTTCACTAAACCCGGTCCACTAGAAACCTACATTAATCAATATTAATTGAAATAAATGTATATAATATAAAAATATTAAATGACATATTTTATTTTAAAATTCTAAAAACATTTTCCAATCTTTACTTTGTTACGACTTACTTAATTTTAATTTAATTTATTATAATATTTTAATTAATTAATTAAAATTAAATTGACAGGCAATTTGTACATATTTTATATTCAAAATCAATTGAATTAATTTATTTAATTTACCTTTAAATCCAAATCTCTATTGGAGTGAAATTTAGAGAGTATCATTTTTTCTAAATTACCTATTCCTTATGCTATACAATTCACCTGGATATTGACTCACCTGATCGCCATTTGGCCTAAAATAATTTTAAAAATTAAGAGAGAATGTCGCTGAACATAATATAACTAAGAAAGCAAATAGCGATTAAAGGAATCGATATCTATGCTAATTGAATAATAACCACCTACTTCTAATTTTAATGTTGTTTGATGTCCAGAAGAATGCATTAAAAGGGGTAAATGTGTATTATAATTTAAAGTACGAAAGGTCGTTAGTCGAATGCTCGTGAATCTCTAGGTGCGAGTAACTGCTCATGGACATCGTGTAGAGAAGGTTGTACAAAGGAATTGTATGATTGTACGCAAATACGCGTCAATTACAAGCTACCAGAAAATACAACAAATGAAGATGGACTATCAGGGGAGGGCAGGGTGGGAGGAGGTGCTGAGGATGACGAAGACGTGAGGCCACGATATGAACGAGCATTGATAGATAATGACTACCCCGAGGACTTTGGAGAACTTATTCAAAATGAAAACCTTGGACTTCCAAAACCTTTTCCAACAGGTATTCAAATCATACGTTAGAAATCCGATAAAAGAAAAACAAAAATTTCAAAATAATTAGTTCTGTTCATTAAAATTATATAATATATAAAATCGAAAAGGAGATTTATCTCAGTAGGATTAGATTATGGGGATCCGCCACCCTTAATTGGTATATTTTTGATTTTTTTGACATTTTCCAAAAATGTTATTTTTTATTCTCTATACTTTTTTGAGTGTGTGTGTGTAAATTTTTAGGACAATCTGATTTTTTTTCTTGGTAAAATATATAAAATTAAAAGTTACTACGATTTACGAATAACGCGTTTTTAGCAAAAAATTAGCTTTTCACACAAAACAGTTTATTCATTTATTTATTAATATTTCTGAATTATATGGAAAATAGTATATAACAGGTGTCCCTATAAAAAGACAATATATATATTGCCATTATGTATATTAGGGTGTGCCAAAAAAACGCGAATTTTTTTTTTTTTTTTCATGAAAACTTGAAAATATCGTAGAACATATCTAAACAAAAATTCTGTCCAAAGCACAGCTCGTAATTTCAATTTTAAGAGGTTTCTCATCGTACATAAAGTTTTTCCATTTAAATAACACAGATTATAGGTATTTTCTTGTATCATGAATATTTTCTAAGTTACAGATTCTCAAATTTCTACTAAACTTTTCGTGCTACCATCAATAGTTTACTTGATAAAAGTTGAAAATGAAAAAAAATGCGACTTTGAGAATCTGTAACTTTGTAAATATTCATGATACAAAAAATTTATTCAGGACTTTTTTGTAGAGGACTAAATGTACTACAAAATTGCCATTTGACTTTATGTCCTATCTTAAATAGTTTATCTTGAAAATTGAAAAAACTCAAAATTTTTAGAAATTAAAATTTTTAGGCTCTGTAGAAAATGCAATATTGATGATAGGAATTCAACTCAATAGAGTTTTTTATAGAGAATTTAATTCTGAATAAGGTTTACTCATTAAAAAAAGCTTTAGGTACGATGAGAAACCTCATAAAATTGAAATTACGAGCTGTGCTTTGGACAGAATTTTTGTTTAGATATGTTCTACGATATTTTCAAGTTTTCGGGAAAAAAAAATATCGCGTTTTTTTGGCACACCCCAATATATATATATATGATTTACTATTAAGGCTTCACTACAAGACTTCACTTAAAACCTTGTTTTCCGCAAGTTGTGATTTTCTGCACTGAGAAAAAAATGCTATTGAATCAAAAGCATTTCTTTCCAAAAGCATGTATATCATGGATTCAAATCAATATGCTATAGAATAAGTAACATATTTATTGGTTTTTGTAGTATATTTTTATGAATTAATAGTATACATGCTTTTTGGAAGAAATGCTTTTGATTCAATAGCATTTTTTTCTCAGTGTATGTTTGCTGCAACATATGTTTGAACAAAATCTAAAGTATTAGAAACAGGCTTTTGAAATTTGTACCACTTATTCTTTGTTATATTTTTAATTATTTCTTTATTTTATTTGTAATTTTTTTCAATCATGTTACCTTATTTTACATATCCAAAAAGTTGCTACACATTGCAAGGAACAAAATAAAAAAAGAATCATGACAATTGGTTAAAGAATAAAAAAGTTATTAAAAATCAAAAAATGTCAAAAAAAATTCCCAAAAAACTCAAAATTTTTAGTTTAAAAATACATAAAGGTGATGGAATTTTCAAAGAACCCTTTCTAAACCAAAGTACTAAACATAAAAAAAATTATATGGAAGGTCTAAACTAAAAAAAATAAAAATATTAAAGGTGGCGGATCCCCTTAATAAAGATCCAAATAATTATATTCATAATTTTTTTAGATTGATTTTAATTAAAAAATGTAGAAAGTTACTTTTTAATTTATGAGATTCGCAGAATAATTGATTCCACTTAGCGATCAAATGGGGAATTTTTCTATAAGCCAACTTAGTCAATATTGGCTAACCTTCGAAGTGATCATGATCTTTCCAGGGCCAAACTGTCAATAATGACATAATATCCGACCTATCCTAGTTTATATATACATTTTTTTAAAAAGTTATTCAATTTGATAAAGTTTTCATGTTTGAAAAATTTTAAATACCTTGAAATTCTGAAGTTGGAATAGTTAGTCTGGTACTAGCACAAGATTTGTAATCAAGTAGCTCAGCATTAACAATTTCTTAGTTTGAAAATTCAAAGATATTTCATGGGAGTTTTAAAAATGTTGATAAAGTCCACTATAATAAAAAAGAATTTATAATTTGTGAAAAAATGAAATACTTTGGCAAACCGAGTTTTGAAAGTTAGATTAAAGAAGCTACACGATAAGAATATGACGTTAGAAGGAGTTGTGAAGAACCGAAAGTTTTAGAGTGCAAGTACTTAATTTCCGACCAGGTTGGTGAGATCGAGTCTTCGTGACCCTCGACTAATGAAAACTCTTCCCAGGTCTCATGGGAAGCGACTCCGAATGGTACTTCACTGGAGCGAAGCTGTTTCCAAACGTAAAAGGCTGTGGATACCCGCCAATACTGAACTGCAGTATTTTCTACCAGCAATACGCAACCATTGGACAGAATTATAGCTGTTACTATTCTAAAGAGGATCCCGGAATAGTCATCAGTGACCTCGACATGTGGCAGGTCTTTATCAGAGGTTCTATCAAATATCTTCTGTGTGTTTTTATTACTTTCCGCATGTCAATCTCCATTAACAAAGTACATGAAACGCATTTTATACATATAAGTATTTCAACATATTCAACTTTCTATCAGCTGTTATTTATAATTTATTGTTTAAAATCATTATAAAATTTCACTACTGGACTAGAGAGAAATACACACGGAGAAACTTTTTATATCAATTTTTACTATAGTATTTTTCAATTTAGGGAAAAACGTATCACTTTGAGAATTTTTGTTAGTAAAAATACTAAACTTTATAATAATGATATGAAACATCAGCATAGTTCATAGCAAATTTTACTATAGTTCATACTAAAGTTCCATATGATTATTATAAAGTTTAGTATTTTTACTAACGAAAATTCTCAGTGATACGTTTTTCCCTAAATTGAAAAATACTATAGTAAAAATTGATATAAAAAGTTTCTCCGTGCAGCTCCACAAAAAATATATATAAGGTAAGCACCAATAGCCAGACGTCTAAGGAAATGTCATTCAATTTTTTGTATTAATCGTTCTAAATGTGATGCGGAATCAAGAACTGCCGCGATTATTTTGATTCATGTCTCCTCCCCACTATAACAAAAAGTCCAGAGTTGTGTTAAATCTGAATAATCCATTTTAATAATTCTCTTCATTAAATACTGCTCTGCACTAATACTCGGACAAGAGAATATCATAATTTAATTGATATGGATTTGATATTTTTTAAGCATAATAAACACTGGGAAATATTTACAGAAACATTTTGTAGGTCTAAGCTTATAAAAAAAAAAATATTGAAAAGATTTTATAAATAGAATATATTATATTTAGAGCTTGCAGCATTAATTGTCAATCGTTTTTGCCTTATATCCTCAATCGCATTAATAATATCCGTTTTGGTATAAAGCTTTTTAATCTTTTTTTCTGATACTTTTTCCATGATCTATAATAAAGACACCAAATACATAAAACCCAGAAAATACATATGTTAAAATGAAAATACTTTCTCAAAATATAAGATTTTCAGCAAATCCATAGTTCAAACACTATTTCTTTAAAAAATTATTCATTATTAATCATAGTTTATCATTATTATTGAAAATTAGCATTCAAAAAGATCAAAAAGTGGGGAAATTTCACTCTGAAATCCATATTTTCATTGTTCTCAATGTAAAATCAACAAGAAAATAAACGTCAAATGTCAATTGAGGTTGGTTTTCATATTTGACTAATTAAAATATGTTTAAAGTAATTTGCCTAATATTTTATTAGATAGATATCTTCTATGAAGTGAAAACAATCAAATACTTACCACATTTCTTGAAAATATTAACAGCACTTTTTAAAATTCGCATTTGGTTTTGCAAAAGCGAATATTCATTGACCTAATAACCGGATTTAAAATATTTAATTAAAGGAAAATGTTTTTTAATTTTGAAAAATACTATGGTTTATATAAAGCATTTGACTTTAGTGTAACACGTATTAAAATGACAAATGAAGGTAAATGTAAATGTTATTTGCTTAAAAAAGACAACAGCCTTGTGCTTCAGTAGAGAAATTTTTTTTTCTTGGCGAAGTTTTATTTTCTAATTCAAAAAATTTTTCACTTTTTTAAAGTGTACGTTTCGAGGTTTGTATACGGTACACCAAAATAGCGATAAGTGATTCATAAATCTCTAATTTTTAGAAAAATTCATGGCTCTGTCCGGCTATTGGGTACTGTCCGGCTATTGGTGCTTTTACCTTACACTGCTGTGCAAAAGTCAACGGGAACTTATTTTTAACTATTTACACAAAAGCTAATTTATAAAAAACTTAACAATGCATTTTTTCCTTAGATTAACATGGAAGATTAAAAAATTCTGTATTAAATGACCCCAAAAAGAAATTTTTTAGTTCATTATTAACAAAGATATTGTCAAAAAAGCAAAAACTCAAAGTTTTTTTAGATTTTGAATAACTCTTGAAATAATGAATATTTTAGAACTTTTCTTAACTCATTTCCAAATGAGATTCATGTTGTCAGAAATGTAACAAGTAAATTGTAATCATTTTTTTTTAAATGCAGCCAAAATTTGAGCCCAGAATGAAAAAGTTGTAAAACTTCAAATTTGTGAAATTATTGATGAAAGAAATTTTGAAAATAATTTTATTATATTTTTTAATGATGTTTTGGATTTTTTTCATATTATCAATTTTTATAAATTTTAAAATCCATTTTTGAAGTATGAGGATCCTTTATATTCTCACAACTTTGTTTTTCTAAATTTTAACTTTAATAGTATCAAGAAAAAATGTATCAAAATATTTTTGATAAATTCTTTTTTATGATATAATATAATATTATAATAGTATCAAGAAAAAATCTATCAAATACAATAAAATTATTTTCAAAATATATTTTATCAATAATTTCACAAATTTGAAGTTTTACAACTTTTTTGTTTTGAGCTCAGATTTTGACTGCATTCAAGAAAAAATGATTACAATTTACTTATTACATTATTGACATTCTACATAAATCTCAGTTTGAAATGAATCAAGAAAAGTTCTAAAATATTCATTATTTCAAGAGTTATTCAAAATTTAAAAAAGCTTTAATTTTTCGCTTTTTTCGCAATATCTTCGTCAATAATGGACTAAAACATTTCGTTTTAGGGTCATTAAAGGAAAAATGTTGTTACCTTCCATGTTATTCTAAGGAAACAATTCATTTTTAGGTATTTTATAAATGAGAAGATTTTATGTGAATCGTTAAAAACAAGTGCCCGGCGGCTTTTGCACAGCAGTGTAAAAAAAACAGTACAAGTAAAAAGTACAGTAAAAAAAAAAATATAAAATGAATTTCAACTTTTTCATATAATTTTTTAACTAATTCAGACCTGAATAGTAGATACTTTTTGAAAATATATTAGACACGCCAATCCTATTTATTTGAGAAAAAAGTAAGACCTAATTTATGATATGAATCTCGTGGGATTGGGAAGGGTGACCCATGTGTGTATATCTCTGGTTTCATTTCTGAGCTGAAACGATTTTCTGCAGCGTTAAGCACGAAGACTTTTCCGTTACTATGATGACGGAAGCATAGCTTCACGCGATGAAGGCAGACAATGCATTTCAATGTGAATGGCTCAACGATGACAAAAGCGGAAACCATCGTGCCCCGATAAAAACAGAATTGCACTGAAAACTTTTCTTTTCTTCTATAACGCCTCTCACACTTTTTCTGGTATTTTTTGTAGCGACCCCCGTAAAATCTCACATTTGGGATCTGGAGAGTTCTATAAATTTCAAAATTCAATCGCTGAACACGTCAACTCCATTAACAATGAGGATGACATGTGGTCGTTTTATCTTTTCTCGTCTTATTACCTGACTCTGCAATAAGTTTAACCTTTACGAGCCCAGATTAAATCCTTAAGGCCATGGATCAATCGAACCATGTGACTAAATTATACATTAAGGGCATGTGATATTTCCAAAAGTAGCAAATATTATTGATTTTAGGTTTCTACATGTTTATGTGCAAAGTATATGAAATTTTGTTTTCAAAATTAGGGAAATTGTACTCTTTAAATCTGAATCAGTCAAATTTTCACTCATTTAATCAGTGATTTGCCTTTTCACTATTAAATCAGTTAATTTTCACTGATGAATCAGTGAAAAAAAAATTTTCACTGTCAAATCAGTCAAATTTCACTGAAATAATCAGTGAAATTCGACTGATTTACAGTAACCTCTTTTTAGCTATTTGAATCAGTCAAATTTCACTGATAATCAGTAGATTTTGACTGATTCAAATTTAGAGAGTAGAGAAGTTAAAAACGGACGTAGATAGACTACATTTGGTTTCGAAAATGAAAAAGTTGTCTTACATAAACTTTTACAGAAATTTAGTTACGTGGCCTCGTCGATCCATGGCCTTAATACAACGGGTATACAGTACTACTTGTAATTACTTCGACTTCCACTTTACTCTAATGTGTTTACTTCACGTTCATTTTTTTTTATTTTCACTGATGTTTCAAATTTTCATTTGAAAATATGTTATATGCTTTTCATATATAATGTGCTTAAATAGTTTTAGAATAATATTTTAGATTTTGAATTTTCTTTTAAGTAAAATGTAAAAATGTCAATCGCAAATCTTCACACTCATATCAATACTGTTCTCTGATAAAGTTAATAACAAAGTTTTTTATTGCGAATTATTTTCAAAGGTTTAAAGTGCATCTAATATCAGCGAGAATGCGTGACATGTACTTCGTTTATATTATATTTCAGTAAAAAAAAATGATTTATAAAGAGTCATTGGTTACGGAAGTGTATCCTTGTAGCTCAAGTGATATGATCAGAACGGAAATGATACACTTTTTCTGTTGATTTATCAATTTTTTAACTTTTATCAGTAAAAAGAAAATAATTTCACAAAAACTTTATTTTTTTTTTAAAATAAAAAAGACCCTTTAATTGACATCAATTTATAAATTAAACATTTCATCAGGGTGTCTAGCGTCGTTTTGAAAATTAAATTCCAATAGTAAATTATTGTTGAAATCAAAGAGAATGGTTTCTTTTAATTACAGTTTTCTAATTTCTAATAAAATTCATTTCATTGAAATATGTTTTTACTTATTTCGAAATATTTAAAAACCCTAATTTTAAATAAATCAAGAGTATTGATAAGTATGAGATTAAAATGATAAAACCTTTTAAAAATAAGAGTACTTCAACTTTCTCTAATTTGCTAAAAAAATATTTCCCTAATTTACTTTCTTTTGTGATCTCATTTATACAAAAAAATTGACATCTTCCAAGAAATTTGAGACACTAGACACCCTGTTTTGTACTTCACAAAAATATAAACTACAAATTAATCTAGAAAAATAGCATCTAGAATTTAATTACATTACTCTCTAAATCTGAATCAGTCAAATTTTCACTGATTCATCAGTGAAAAAATATTTTTCACTGTTAAATCAGTCAATTTTCACTGAAATAATCAGTAAAATTTAAATGACTTACAGTAACCTCTTTTTATCTATTTGAATCAGTCAAATTTCACTGATAATCAGTAGATTTTGACTGATACAAATTTAGAGAGTACTCTAAAAATTAAAACCTCAATAACAAAGTCTCCACAAAAAGTTGATAGAAAGATAGGAAAAACAGTGTATATTTCCTTTTCTTTTGCTTCGGCTGTTCATTTTGAATGTGAAAGAGAGACGCAAATAAGAACAAAAAAACAGCCTGAAGACGTGGAATTGTCTCTAGGTGTACATGAACCTCGTCTACGCGATGGCCATTCCCATACCATCTTTCATAATCTCGGTAATATACCTGACGATCGCCTACTTCAAGATTTACAACGAAGATGAGGCACCTCTGATGGTCGAGGATGATGGCGAAGAGGGTGCCGATGCGGAAGGTGGAACGCCACTTCCGCCGACGAGTGGCGCCTTAACACCGGGTAGCGAAGCTTTCAGGGAGGATTTAGCGAGCTTTGGACACCAATTCAAAGTTGCGATGGCTGATGAAATCAGCAGAGAGAGTCTCGACGGGATACCTCATTCTTATTCCATTCAGGGGTAAGATTATTTAATCTTAACTTATATTACTTTTCAATTCTGGTTCTAATCCAGAATATAAATCATCTTTTTTTTACTCAAATATCACTTATTTTACCATGCAAATACTTTCTTAAGGGCATGGACCTACCGGATCACGTGACTAGATTCCTACCTTATCAGAATTTTCAATTGAGGAGTTATATTCAATAAGGCGACAGGCGCTCGAAAACCTGTAAAAGTATTGTCCGCCTCGCGATGTCATAGTCAAAAATTGAAAATCGAAATTCGAAAAAACTAAAAAGATGGTTTTATAGCTCGTGAAAAATGAATGTTAGTTTCCTTTTACAGTTTTTTTATAACGTTGCAAATTTTCGAGTAAATTTATAAAAAGTGTGTTGGTTTTAAAGCATAGAAACCATGTTTTATTTCAATCAACTCGCCTCGAAAAATTCATTAATCAACGGATTGCGAAATTTTTTTTTGCGTTCTACTCGTGAATCTCTGGCGGAGGCGACAGTGCTTGCAAAAAATTTTTTTGTTCATTTTTAAATGGTTTTTTTTTAATCCGAAGAAAAAACTATGTTTTTTGAGCTTCGGACCGAAAAAGTGAGCGAGGAAGTTTGAGCTACAGTAAACTTCCCACGAACAAGTTGATCATTAGTATATGGAGCAACTTTTTGGAAAATATCAACTCGATTGAACAATTACTTTCGAAAATACAACGAGTTGAACGCAAATGCGAATTAGGTTTTGACGCTCATTTTCATCGCATGCCACTCCTACTCTCTTTCTCCATCTTCCTTCGCTTCTACTCATCGGCGCGCCTGCATTGCTCGTAACAAAACCGGTAAAATCGCGTCAAAACCTAATTCGCATTTGCGTTCAACTCGTTGTATTTTCGAAAGTAATTGTTCAATTGAGTTGATATTTTCCAAAAAGTTGCTCCATATACTAATGATCAACTTGTTCGTGGGAAGTTTACTGTAGCTCAAACTTCCTCGCTCACTTTTTCGGTCCGATGCTCGAAAAACATAGTTTTTTCTTCGGATTAAAAAAAAAACCATTTAACAATGAACAAAAAAATTTTTTGCAAGCACTGTCGCCTCCGCCAGAGATTCACGAGTAGAACGCAAAAAAAAATTTCGCAATCCGTTGATTAATGAATTTTTCGAGGCGAGTTGATTGAAATAAAACATGGTTTCTATGCTTTAAAACCAACACACTTTTTATAAATTTACTCGAAAATTTGCAACGTTATAAAAAAACTGTAAAAGGAAACTAACATTCATTTTTCACGAGCTATAAAACCATGTTTTTGGTTTTTTCGAATTTCGATTTTCAATTTTTGACTATGACATCACGAGGCGGACAATACTTTTACAAGTTTTCGAACGCCTGTCGCCTTATTGAATATAACTCCTCAATTTGTGTAACCCCATTTCTGTAAAAAATGAGATAACAAGTTAAAAATTGTGGAGAGTAAATGAAATGCACTAAGACAAGTCTGATCATAAATGTTTATAATTATAAAAAAAAATGTACAATGAAATTTTTTTTCATAATTATCAACATTTATGACGAGACAGACCGATATTAATGTATTTTATTTAATTCTACAAATTTTCAGTTACCTGTCTTAATTTTTATAGAAATGGGGCTACACAAACTGAAATGCAGGTAAAGTAGGAATCTAGTCACGTGACTAGGTTGGTCCATGGCCTTAAGGATACATATATTCTTTAAGAAAATCAATTGCAAGCAAACTATTGAATCATTTAATGATATTGTTGATGATTTGTATATTTTTTGGAAGATTATACGGACAGTTATTAGATTTAACAATATTTTGTTCAAGCTCTAAATATTGCGAGGAAAATTTGTGAAAAGAGATTTCTGATAATTTGGAGGGGTTGAAAAATATTTGTTATAACAAGAATAAAAAACTGTTCCCTCTTCTCGCTATTCCCATCTTAATAAATCAGCGAAGGCGCAAGCACACATAATACGTTTAATGAAGGTTCAAGCGGCTAAACATACACTTTGCAGAAATTTTAACTACTTTTACGCTGGAAAGATGAACTGATCTAAAATTTTGATGATATTTTCCTTGTTTCTAGACCGTCTACTTAAATCTTCCAAGTTTTATGGCTCATTTTCTACATTTCAAACTTCCTTCTAACATACCATTATTAATCAAATAAAGAATTAGGAATATAAAAATGTAATAAATCAAAGATTTTCAATCAATAGCTTTGATAATTAGGACATTAATTAAATTAAAATTCCAAATACGAATTAAACGCCGTATAATTTTGATCCTATATACTTAATTCAAGAATATACTAAGTTGGCATTTTTAAAAAAGAAGTTAACTTATAAAAGGATAAACTTAATCTAATTAAACTTTACTGAAATTAAGTAAATTTGTTAAACAGAGATTATGTTCTTAGTTAAAGTAACTTTTATTTTCTGTGTATTTTTCTTGGGAAAAGAAGTTTGGTTTTATATCGAACTATTAAATAATATGACTCATATTTTATACCTCAAAGGTATAATTAAAATATTCTTCAGGCTTGGATTACAATCTTAATTGGATTCAAATTTCCTAGCCACGTGCAATACGATAGGTTAGTCACATTTCAAACTACGCACGATTAGAGATCGAAATTTTTCGGTAAAATAAAATTAGAGAAGGTAACAATGCAAATTACAGTATATTACCGTTAGGGCGAGAATTCATCGAGAAAATATGAGAAGATTCTTTTAAAACACTTGTTTGTTATTATTCTTCAGTTAAATCACATTTAATTTTAATTTTATGTGCGAGAAATTAGTGGTAATTATTATAAAAGAGAATAAATAATTTTACTTTATTTACAAAAAAAAAATGCAAAAAGATATTAAAGAAATAGGATATAAATGAAAATTGGTCACAGGTAAATTGCATTACATATCATTCATATTTTAATATCACGAACATTTTAACACTCAAATATAAACTTTTTCGTGTAATTTATAAAATTAAGTACTGTTATAAATTGTAATCTTATATGTGGAATTATTTACTTTAGATCACATAATACTGAAAGAAAAAAACTTTATCCTTACAGATATTCTTAAAATCTGAAAAAAAATGTTCAAACAATGTTAAGTATAGCTTTCCAAAATTCATGTATAAACTTTGTCGTTTAATCTATAAACATAAGTACTGTTAAAAATTGTGATCTTATTACTATTCATTTTAAATGATATATCACGAAATACTCAGTCAAAGATAATTAATAATTAAAGGCATATGATACTTTACTACAAGAGCAATTTAATTACCTCAACTTTACTCTGACAATTTTAAATTGTAAAGTATCACATACCCTGAAATCTTATCCTTATAGAAATTCTTAAAATCTGAACAACTCACATTGAACTTTCATGAAAAACATAAATTCTCCTAAATTCTCGAGAAAAAAGAGGCTTGAGAAAATATCGGTAATTTACCCGAATTTTCTCATCTTTCTTGACAAAATATACCCTCTTTAGAACTCTACGCACGATGGATAGTTTCTTGTGTCAGTGTCCGAATATACACCGGCCTTGCGAAGGTGTACAAGACATTGCAGGTGAGGTTCGTGCAGTCTGCTAAATGCAGGTTGAGTTTGTTAAAGTTGAGAATGAGGTAGGACAGAAGAATCAATGCTTGCGTCCTTTCTCAAACTCAGTGGCCTTTCTCACCCACCATTCCTATCTTCAGACTGCAAATTAATCTGCTTCTATAAAAAAATTCAAACAAATGAAAAAACAGTAAGTTTATAACTTTTTTTATTAGCGGGTCATAAAGTGGATTTTATGCAGGGCAAAAAAATCTATTTTCTGACCCCCTAATAAAAAAAATCGTGTGCGACACGAGAAAACATCAATTTTAATCGTGTGGTTTTTATCCTTGCTTTTTACGAGCATCACACTTCACACTAGCAAAATACATTTTTTTTCCTCTACTTACACAATATACTATTAAACCACTATGTGATGCTTCTAAACTCACTATCTCCAAAAAACTTAACTTTTTTCTCGTACAGCTTACAATCAAAACTCGGAAAATATACTTGTATAGTTCATAACGTTCCTTGAGCAATAAATTTTTATTTTTTCAAAATGAAATTTTTTATTGGATATGTGTTATGAAAAGAAAAATTTCTCATCGTTCAATGAACGTCTTGAAAAAAATGGTTAGTCGAGCCAACTACTTTGGTTTGTAAGATGTGCCACAGCTATTTTATTAGTTGGCACAACTACTTTTTTTGCTGATGTTATTATCTGAATTGTTATGACAAGAATAAGAATAGAAAAATAAACCAGAAAGTTGTTGTGCCAACCAATAAAGTACTCTCTAAATCTGAATCAGTCAAATTTTCACTGATTGAATGAGTGATTTGTCTTTTCACTGATTTATCTGTGAAAAATATTATTCACTGTCAGATCAGTTAATTTTCACTGAAGTAATCAGTGAAAATTTGACTGATTCACAGTAACCTCTTTTTAGCTATTTGAATCAGTCAAAGTTCAATGATAATCAGTAGATTTTGACTAATTCAGATTTAGAGAGTAGCTATGGCATATTTTATACTAAGGGACTTTTTGTTTCAATAAATGGCAAAACGATACTAAAGTTTAATATTTTACGTTTGAAAGTGCGGAAATCCATGATTTTGTTTCAAAAATTCATATGGTCCACACTGAATTTAGCAGCGTTTTAAATTTATATATTTTTTTAAATAATTGGATGAATGTTCAATTCTTTGATGAAAAAACTTAATAATATTTAGAATGCAACGCATATAAAAATTGAAGAATGATTTAAACAGGCGACTATTATGAAAAATTGAAATAATCGATTCAGAGTTGAAGATAAAGCATATCAGTATTTGATACTGACCATATGAAAAAATAGGACTCACCCTTGCAAAGTAAATGGCGTAAGTGTAGTCACTTTACAACCATATTGAAACTTATACATATTGGGGTATATAATATATACATGTGTACGTTACATAATAACATCACGACATATACAATACATGCTTAGCTTTAACCTATACTTAATCTAACTTATTATACATGCTAACACGCATCACATAAATAAATGCTAATGGTAAAAAATATCACCGTTTATGAGAAATGATTATTTTTTTATTACACACTGAGAGAAATCCACATAGTAATTTTAATTAAGGTAGTTGATCCACGAGAATTAGACCTCAGGCAAAAATAGATAATTTTGCTTTCAAGGATAGCAATATTATTATTGAAGGACTATTTTGGAAGAGAAAAGATCAATTTCCATGAAAAAAATTTGAAATATAGAAAAAAAAACTTATTAATAAATTTTATTTTTTACCCAACTTTTTTTCTTATCGCTTCTTACCAAATTTTAAAAAATTATGCGATTTTAATAAATTACAAATCACTTTTTCAAGAAAAAGATTCCCTACAACTTAACCATTTCCAATTTTCGAAAATGAATAAATTATTATCAAATTCAGCAATTTGTTTATAAAAATTTCGTTTTGGAAAATGTTTTTTTAATGGTTTCAGCCATTAAAGAAATTTATTTTTAAAAATCAGAAACAATGAAGTTGTGGGAAATCTTTTCTTTGAAAAAATGATTCATCATTTATTAGAATCGCATAATTTTTTAAAATTTGGTAAGAAGCGATAAGAAAAAAAGTTGGGTCAAAAATAAAATTTATTAATAAAATTATTTTTCTATGTTACAAATTTTTTTCATGTAAAATAAACTTTTCTCTTTCAAAATAGCCCTTCAATAATAATATTGCTATTCTTGAAAGCAAAATTATCTATTTTTCCCTGAGGTCTAATTTTCGTGGATGAAAACTACCTTAATACGTCCTAACTAATTGCTTTTAGTAAAAGCTACTAAAAATTTCATCAGTTTTACTAAGATATTGTAGTTAAAATAGCCATTTTTTTCGATGATTTTTCCTGAATTACCCTGGAAATATCTCCCAGTATACTAATGAAAACAGTTTTGGGTGTAAAACTACATTTAGAGTTAAAGCTAAATTTGTGATAAACAATGAATGGAATTTTAAGCCTAAAACAATTATTTGATTTTTTTTCAAGTTTGATTTGTCAAAGACCGATATATGGTAATACCAAATTTAGATATCATGATACGAATAATTAAAATGATTAATTAATTGTATTTATGTTTAGTACCTATATTTAGAAAGGTTTTTTTTTTTTTTTTTAATTCCAGCACCTTTATGTATTTTTAAACTAAACATTTTGAGTTTTTTCGGCATTTTTTTGACATGTTTTTGACTCTGTATAACATTTTTGTTTTTAAACCAATTGTCATGACTCTTTTTTTATTTTGATCCTTACAATGTGTAGCAACTTTTTGACTATGGAAAGCACTCTAGCTACAAAATAAATAAACAAATTATTTTTGTTATTTTTAGGGATATTTTTATTTATTTTATTTGTAACTTTTTTTCCAGTCACGTTACCTTATATTTCATATCCAAAAAGTTGCTACACATTATAAGGAACAAAATAAAAAAATAATCATGACAATTGGTTTAAAAACAAAAATGTTATACAGAGTCAAAAAAATGTCAAAAAAATGCCGAAAAAACTCAAAATGTTTAGTTTAAAAATACATAAAGGTGCTGGGATTTAAAAAAAACCCAAAAACTTTCTAATAATTTCAGTCATTCACTAAATAAACAAAATAGTTGGGAACATTATGAAAATATTTTTAAAATGATCATGTATCTTTTTGAAAATGCTTTTGGCAAAGTAGCGAGTTGTATTTATCCATTATAGGTATAAATAGGCGGTTTATTATTAGAATTTTTGAATTTTAAATCAGATAGTAATAGAAGATGTAAAGCATTAGTTTTTACAGTGATTATCTGCCCTATCAAAGTGATCCTGATTTAACCACTCCTCTGAGTAGTCGAGAAGAATCGATTTTCTCTTTGTGAGCTGAATATGCATCTCCAATAGGTTTCTGTATAGTTAATTTGAATAGAACTAAGTTTAGACAATTGACAACGTAGGATATATAAAATCTATAAAAAGCTCATTCATCTGAGTAGTAGATTATAGAACGAGAGTTTGAGTCGCCGACTCAACCATTGAATCGTCTAACGATGAGCAAGTACCAAGATCCACATTCCCTTCATGATATACTCTTTCACGTCATAAAAGCATTGTGCTTACATATACAGATTGTGATCTAAAGTACCGCTTTTCAGTTTAACAGCAGATAATAGACGCTTCACTCTTATTGCGCCAACAAAAGCGATCTTAATATATTCTTTTAAACACAAAAAGAGGTTTACCTGTTACAACTCAATGTATATTTCAGTGAGATTAAACAAATTTATATGCTTTTTAATCTGTCTTCATTTTAGACAACAAAAGATAAAGGGGATTCTGTATTTTGAAAATTCAAAAACAGAAATTTTCAAATTTAGGCTGTAAAACTGAAAACGTTGGTAAAATAAAATATTTGTAAACTGTTAATTTAAAGAATGAGAAAGTAGGAACCCAAAAAGGTTTGAAAAATCGGGATGTGAAAATTGATAAGATCGCATTAGTTTTGATCCCTCAAAATAAAATTTTTAAATTTGTATTCCAAAGTAAATATCAGATTATTTATTTAAACTAAGATAATTCGTAAAACCGAGCGAAAGATCTAAAGAATTATTTTGAAAAGATTAAGATCCCAAAATTCTAGGCTTTATTTGACAAATAAAATAACTTAGTTTCAATTTCACCAACTTTGATTAAATTTTAATTTTCGGTTAAAAACCGCCAATCAAATTTCGGTCGGTTAATCTGAGGTTTAATCACCCATTTTTACGGTCGATTAAGTTCAAGGTTAAGTTAATTGAAGTTGGAAAAACCGGGCCTTATATTTCATTTCAACTAATTATGCTCTTGGATTGAGTGAATTTTATTTTTCTTTAATTAATTCAAAAATAAAATATATTGAGTAAATATAGATTTAGCTAATTGGGTAAAATATGCTCTTATCCCCTAAGAAACTTTCAAATCTTTAGTAATATCTAAATATTAGCAAAAAAAGCATAAATTAATTTAAATAAAATAAAGCTGAATTTATAGAATCAAGAATGAGGAAATATGAAATATTGTTTAAACACGATCATTAATTTTATGATTTTAATTTTCCTACTCTGTAATATTATTTTAATATTATCACAAGATTATATATACACTCAGAAAAAATATTCGATTGAGTCAAAAAAATTATTTGTTTGAAACACTTTCTTTGCTATAAAAAAATGTTTTGTTTTAATGAAACAAAATTTGTTTGATTCAAACAAAATATCTTTGGACCAAATAAATATTTGTTCGAATCAAATAAATTTCTGCCTTAAATCAAACAAATTATATCTTTGACCATATATCAATGCATTAATTTCTTTGTTTTGAAGAAAAATTAATTTCATTCAAACAAATATTTATTTGGTTCAAAGATATTTTGTTTGAATCAAACAAATTTTATTTCATTTAAACAAATTATTTCTTTAAATCAAAGAAAGTCGTTCAAACAAATTATTTTTTTTTTTATTCAAACAAATCTTTTTTCTTAGTGTAATATAATAATAAGTATAATGACATACAGGAAATGAATTGAACAGATTCGATCAGCCTCTGTTACTAAGAGACGATCAGTTAATATTAGAGTTTAGCTTTCTCTATTTGTAGACGTAAACTGTGTCAGTTATATCGATTTTTGATACAAGCATGTATAAATTAGCTCCTGTGTATTGAAAATGGTCTACATCTAGACATATTAATATTAAAATAATTTTTCTCTCAAAATACCAGTACTAACCTTCAGTATCGACAGAAACACTATATTCTAACAATAAATCCTCATATCTCATTTATCTCCAATAATTATTAAAATTGAATAAAAAATTGTTAACAGAAGCTTGAACAAAACGATGACGACGAGTATCTCGACTCACCCTGGGCCGATGGCAGCAGTTTGAAGAGGCAGTTTCAAGGTTTGAATAATATCTCATGGAAGCCCCATTAAACCACCATAACTGCAATAAGAAGTTCTGAAGATCTCATATTTATTGAAAAGGGAAGCGCACCATCTTGCACATAAATCTGCAGATTCTATCGTTGCAGGTGTGCTAAATATTGAAAGCATTGAAAAAAAAAATTCTGAAAATTCTAAAACACTGTTATAATATAAAGCGTCTTGGAACCAGTGTACAAAATACAAATCCAGAATTCGTATAATAATCTAAGTCCAAACTACATCTTGTCAAGTTTTACTAATATTTAATAATTGGTATAAAATGCAGATACAAGAGACAAATTATATATAACGAAAAAAATGTGGCTTTTGCATCTGTAAAATAAATTATAAGTTTTGATGAGAAGATCAGATCCATTGTGTAATTGCACGATCAATACAAACTGAAATTGAATCATAATGAAGATGAAATCGAAATAATTGAATGTTGTATGCTTTAAGAGTTTCATTGATTACCAAATAAGTAAAATATTATTGATATTGTTATAATATTACTTAAGTAATTAAATACTTAAGCTTGCTGTGTGATCATGACGCATGTTTTCACGTGCAACGTAGCAACCAATGCCATCGCTGCTAATGCAGTACACTCGCTCATTATCGTAAAATTAGATATATTAAGTACACATTATAAAATACATATATTATATATACGAATGCCCGTCTGGAGAAAAACCATCCTCTTTAATTGTTTCACATAAATTCTCTGTACGGACAGTCGCACACTTTATAAAAACCAGTGGTGTTCGCCTGTTGCCCTAAGGATGCAATTTTTATTATTTAATGTTTCAATGCTGTGATTTGTTAAATACCGTTTTAATCGTACTTATTTTACTCTTTATTATTGGTAAATATCAGTTACAGACGCTGAAAAGATTGATTTATTATATCGGTAAAACGGGTCAAACGTACACTTAATAGTGTATTAGTTTTTCTCTTATCTCCATAAATTTAAACTCTGCTGAAACAAATTTGATTCGCTACTTTTGTAAGGTGCTCTTTAATTTGAATTATTTGTTCGAATTGAATTGACAGACTTGAATTGAATATCTTCTAAACTAGGTTTAGAAATTGATGATTGACACAAAGAATCTGCTCAATAGATAATCATAATTTTCCGTTAAAATAAAGCAATTTGATTGACTGTACAATAAAAAATGAATTGTTTCAGCAGTTGTATCTACAACTACGAATTTACGATACTTTGTAAATAATGGTATGTAATTATCAATGAAACATTGCCTTTTTCCTGGTAATTATCATCAGAAAGTCGTGATTTCAAGGTTTTTAAAAATAAACTTGATAACGTTTTTGAAAAGATACTCTTCGAAAAACCAATTATATATCATTTTATATTACCTTAAACTCGAATTTTAATTTATATGTTTTATACACATTAAAAAAATGAAAGAGAAATAATGACTGTACATTTTTTAGGTGCGTTTAAAAATTTTGAAACTGTTTACAATAATTGGTAAATATAAAATTGTACAATCGTTAAAATAAGAACTACGAAAACCTTCGAAGAGTGTCTTAATTAAATAACTGAAGCTTAATTAAAGCCTCATAATTTATTGTTAGATGTTTAATTTTTAAAAATCTGCTAAAAAATTCAAATGAAATAGTGCACAAACATAAATCATAATCTCTATAAGCCCTGATACATTTTTTATACGCCGAATGCTTAGAGTTTATCAAATCACGATCCATATAAGCGTATAAATACATATATATGTAAATTTATACGCCTACACATGCATACTTCTTACCCACAGGGAAAGATATTGAACTGTTTTTATGACTTAAGAACAAGTTGTCTGTGATCTACAATAATTAAAAGAATAATTAATAAGTATGAGAAAGCAAAGAAAGAATGAAATATTGATCAAGTACTTTCTATGAAATACAGTTGACGAACAACTTCTTTCAAGCAAATACTTAAATACTTTAAATAAATAAATAAATAAATAAATAAATAAACAAAAATTAAATTTTTCAATCGATTTCCCACGTGAGCTACAGCAATTCGATAAAAAAGTTACGCGTTCAGCAAACTATATGTATAAAAAAATTGCAATAGTAATATCGATTGGTAGAGTTATGAAGGCAAGCGCGAAATTAATAATAAATTAGGCACTAAATATTTGAGCAAAGAGGAAGAGAAACTGATATTCGTCGCAGTTAGAAAATTATTAGATTTTAGGTAGATTTCTAGAAACGCAAAAAACACCAAAATCCTTCCTTCCACCCGCTCCGGCCGTGTATTTAATTATCGTCTTTAAATACATATATTGAAATTTACGTATGAAAATTTAAATGTTCTCCAGACAATTGCACATCAAAATGCAGTTTAGCAAGTCTCACTGATGCAAATCACACGCCTCAAATCACCGAGTAATAAGTTGTTCGAGTGTTGCGATATAAATAATGTTTGGAATAATTTTTGTACAATATTTTGGCACATGCATACAAATACGTGCAATACCGTCGAATTTATATTTATCTATGTATGTTTGATTATTGTGAATTTTCGACGATATTACGAAACTACGATCGATCTTGTGTGAAAGTGTACATGGCTTTTTCTGCGGTTACAAATAAAATGTTGTCAAAGCTTTTTTCACGACATCTACATACTTTTTAATTAAGTTTATTCATTCCAAATCATCTTATTTATACTTAATGATTATTTGCCAATCAGATAAATTTTGTTTAAAAGCGATATTTCAAACAAAAAATCTAATACAAGAAAACATTATTTACAAAGTGCAGTGAAATAAACAATTTATTATTTATTATTTATTACAAATCTTTTGTATTTCTAAAAACGTTAATAGAAATTCTATCAAATAATTTAAATACTAATCATTATTATCAATCAGATCAAGTACATCACCTTCTGGTAAATCATACCAAAAATTGCGTCTACTCGGAGGCATATGCTTCACGAGAGTCTCAATAATCTCTTTTTTTTTAGACTCAGGTATTCCTCGATAAGTCCCAATAATCTGAGGCCTCGAAAATCCCAATTTAATCACTTTTGCTGACAAAAAGTCCAACTCGGCCAACTCGACATTCTCATCATAATTCATCCTAAACTGTAACGTATAACTTTTCCTAACAGCTTTCAAATACTTAATATCATTCATAAGAGGTTTCGATATCAAAGTCTTCAGTTTCTGCGGGGATGCTTGATCCTTAAAGTCTCTAAAATCCCATGGTGTCATCGATTTAACAACAAAATTTCTCACATTAGTTTGCCTTATAGCATTTTCAAAGTCCTTGAAATCGTAAATCTCGGCTTTTCGTTTTATTGACGTCTCAACCAGATGATAAAACGAGTCTGTTGACATATAAGTATGTCCAGTCTCAAAGTAAAAAATTTCTACACTCTCAATCTCGACATCATTTGAATTAACAATATATACTAAAAAGGTCAAAAGTGTCCAGTTTTTATTGTAATCGAAGGAATTGTCAAGCCACAAAACCACTCTTTTTTTATCCCTGCACTCCAAAAAGAATTGGTAATAG
This sequence comes from Diplolepis rosae, assembly GCA_030998225.1. Lineage (NCBI taxonomy): Eukaryota > Metazoa > Arthropoda > Insecta > Hymenoptera > Diplolepididae > Diplolepis > Diplolepis rosae. Next base: position 2,502,615 of record JAPYXD010000143.1, on the reverse strand, counting down.
ACGCTTATAATATCCTCTTCCTTTCTTCCTGCCACAGCTTCATGCCAAATTATAACAATGGGTCTTGTATTATTTTCCGCAGACCCGAGTGGAACAAAAGTTTTATTGAAAGCAAGAAGCTTTCTTGTAAACAGTGCTAATTTAATGGGAAAAAGTTTCGGTAAAAGAACCGGTTTTTGTAAATCTGCTGTGAAGTATACAGTCTCAGTATTGAAAGACATTTCTGCAATATGTTGTTGATACATTTCCTTCGCTTCAAAAGCTCGTTTAATATGGATTGACCACTTGTAGCATATATCACAATCAGAAGATAAATTATTTTTACTGTGCGAAGGATCATGCCTATTAAAAGTTTCACACATATCGCATTCTTCAGATCCTAATTTTGCAAAAGATACATTCATTTCAGTCAAAAGAGTTCTATATATTGTATAGGAAGATGATCGAAAAGCAGGATATTTAATGATAAAATCAGCGTGCATTTCTTTAATCGTTAAATCAATAGGTAAGTATCGTTTAGGCGGAAGATCATCTCTTCGAATATGAGAAATAAAAGGATGGAAACTCTCCACGTGCTGATGAATAGCTTTCCTTCTCGATTGCATTTTATCTTGATTTCTAATTTTACCGCGCATGTCCATTTTTGGTTCTTGAGTTTGATTATTTATGCTCTGCAGGACATTAGATAAAATACCATCGTTTCTTGACTTAAATCCCAGGGTGGTAAGGAAAAATATTTTACAAACCTGAAGTTCCTCTCCATGATCGTCCTGTAGATAATAATTAAAAACATTGTTCCTTTTTTTGAATGAGAGGCCTGTTCTGCGTCTCTTAATCTCGATGCGTTTTACATGTTTTATAACAAAAGATCGTCTGTTTATCAAACCATGTAAACTCCAAAATTCTCTGTTTATTCTGACTCGAGTTTGATAAGTTATACGTTCTGTGCATTTCAATCTGCAATTTACACAGGGTGGTCGAACGGGATGATCCGATTTAAGTTTCTCCTGCCTTAATGCTCTTTCCTCCGATTTTGATAAAGTTGTTCTTTTTCGCCGCTTTCGTGGATTAGTTCCGAGTTTTGGACCTGAGGTTTGACTAAATTTATTCAAAGAGCTAAACGGATCTTCATTTTGATTTAAGTTTACTTCTTGGTGAAGTGTTTTCAGATTCGATGGGTAAATATCGTTTGACTCTGATGAAATATCTATAACAGTATCTTCTTGTTTTATATTAGTTGCATTACATGATATAAATTCACCAGCTTTTTTATCGGTACAATGATCTATTTTTACATGTGACGAATTATTTAGATCAATTGTATCCATATTTGGAAACTCGGTTTTCATTTGTTCCAGTTCAATCGATTCAACCTTCATTTTATAATAGATCACAATTATTGGTAAAATTTCAATATTTACATTTCATATCCAACAGATTTGTGCAGGTCAGAATTGAATTTTGTTTCCTCACATGCTTCTGAAATACAAATAAATAATAATAATTTTCATTTATTAAGTTATAAAATGTACGATGTTTTAATTCATATAATACATAATTCGTTGCTATTACTTTTTATTATAATTTCAGTGGTGAAATTACAAATTCATTGTAAATTTTCTTCTGATTTCTGGAGATATTTTTCCATAACATTATCAATTTTATAATAAAACTGTGATTACATCGCGTAAATGAAGATACCAGTGATAATTGTAAGAAAATAAACTGCAGTAAAAAAACATAAAAGTCTAAAGTCACAAAGTTCAGTTGATTTCACACGCTTATTGTAATTATCTGATATATTTATGTTAGTTTTCAATGGAATTTCACAATACAAATGTGAAATTTCACGATTTACGGGAATACCACAGATAGGAATTAAATTTACATCATTCTGGTAAACTTCTTACAGCTTTTGCTAGTTTTTACGTCACTCAACTTTCATGGTAAAATTACATAAAAATTTATGTAATGTACTGTAAAAATAAACAATGCAATTTTATATTTCTTTAAATGGATTGCAAAAAATCCAAACCTGTATTTTCGATCAAATTGTAGAAAATGTACAAAAATTATGATTATTTACTCATGAATCGTAAAATTATATTGAAATATTTATAAATTAAATAAATTATATTTTATTTTCGCAGAAAGTTTGTATTAATAAACAAGTAGATTTGAGAACTGTTGAGAATTCTACATGAGGTGTACACTGCTAAAAAATTATCGTCACGATTATCAATGATAATAAAGGACCTACGATCTTTGCAACGATTTTATAAATAACCATAACAATTAACAATAATAAACTGTATTAATCACAAGGATTTTGCATGATCATGTCAAATTTCTGAAAAACCAATTTAACTGACATAACTGAATACATTTGGTTTAGAGTTTGTGCCATATTATTATATCTTAATGTAATTGATTTTTAAGTTGGCTAAAAAGTTCCCTGGAGTCCTAAATACGGTATTAAATTTGTATACATACTGAAATGTATATCACCATTCCATAACCTGAAAATTACATCTTCGATGTAATATTACAGCAATACCAATTTTCAAAAATATTAGTAGGAAAAGATCCACAAGGAAGCAAAAAAAAAAAGTAAAATGTTGTTGATAATGGAGGTTAGAAATGGTAATACTGCCTTAAACAGTTCAATATAGTATTTATCGTTGGCATTTTTAAAACTATTAATAAGTTAATTAACTTGCCAAAAATTGTATACCTCAGCTATAAGTATTAAAACCCCTTTGAAGAATCCTGTATCTTGACCATAATTTTATAGAAGCTTGGTGTTTTAATTTTTTGTTTATTATTTAGAATACTTACTAATCAACATATGATAAAGTAGAAAATCTCGTTATTCTTAAAGAGGTGGTTAATGTTGCATTTATCATAGAGATATTGTCAGTCTGCAAACTCGGTGAGAGCGAAAGAGAGAGACGATGGGAGGTTTTTTTCTGTCTTTGTCTACGCGTACCGCGTTAGAGAGAGACAGCCCAATGCTCCATATCACACACTCTCTCTAGCCTCTCTCTCTATGGCGTTTATACCTCTGTCTGCCTGATCGGTGCGGACAGAAAATACATAGGAGTAAAGGAGACAGACAGTGTAAAATTGGACATAAAGAAAACATCTGTCTCTTTTGCTCTTATGTATTTTCTATCCGCACCGGTCAGGCAGACAGAGGTATAAATGCACCATAAGTTGCATACGATACTTTATGCAAGGGAAGAACGTTTTTCGCGCCATTCCGGACACAGTAGGTTCACTCCTATAGGGGTAAAGAGGAACGAATTATAGTGTTTGCTACCAACAAGCGGTGGCGCTATTGTCGCTACCGACGTTCTTTTTAACCTGTTTTTTGATAAAATATGATGGTATAAATCATTAATTTATGTTTTCAAATTTTTCGCTCTTTAAAACAAACCTAATAAGAAGGTGGATATTGAGTGGCATTGAAATTTCAAAATCTGGAAAGAAATGGAATCGAGAATGAAACTTTTGAATGCATTTTAATTCCTACACTGGGAAAAAAAACATGGTGAAATCAACGGGAAGGAGTCTCGTCGCCAATTTCACGTTGGCGTACACTGTAAAAAATTCAGTTGAAAATTACCACGTAGAACAGGGGACATAAAATTACTAGTGATTAACGTGGTAATTTTACCAAAATGGTGTAAAAATAATTTGGAACGGTAAAATCACATGCAGACAGTAACATTCCCTTAATCTCACTTTCAATGCAGTATAATTTTACGTTTCTTGTTGTAAAATTCAATTGACAATGTAAAATGGCCGGGATATATTTCATTGCGCATGCGCTATATATATCATTTGTAAATTAACACTGACAGTACACTGAGAAAAAAAATGCTATTGAATCAAAAGCATTTCTTTCTAAAAGCATGTATATCATGGATTCGAATCAATATGCTATAGAATTATTAACATATTTATTGGTTCTTGTAGTATATTTTTATGAATTAATAGTATAAAATTAATAGTATTCAAAGCCGAATTTTTTAGTTTATTTTCTTAATTTAACACTTACCTTTACATTGTGAAAACGCGATATAAATGATAAATTAAATAAGAATTTGAAGCCTGCTGCTATTGCACGAGAGTTGGCTTTCTAGGTTATAGAAGTTATAGAATCACTGTTGCAGCGCCGGGCGTTAAAACAAAAATGCATCATGAAGCGTGGAATTATAAAATTCTGGTAGATTTACACTCAGTCTGCATTTTTACACTTTCATGGTAAAATAAATCGCAGTACGCATTGCGAATTTACTGACACGTTGTAAAATTACATTCAAATATACGTTACACTATGGTTGAAATTTACCATGTTTATCATGCGTAATTTTATGTCCCCTGATTCAAGTAGTAATATTAAACTTTCACTGCAAACTTCATACAAATACTGTGAAATCACACCGCTTATCGTTGCAAATTCACAATAGAGTCGTATTATTCCTACGTCAATCATAGTAAAATATTTTATAATCGATTGGTAATTTTCAACTGGATTTTTTACAGTGTAGCGTTGCTCTCCCGGTGAAACACCGGTGCTATTCAATGCTATTCAACGTTGCACTGACGGTAGAGCCAACTTAAAATCACCCAAAAATGATCAGCTGTGGCAATACTCTCGATTGTTCTTTTCAGTTCTTTTGTTTTTCTAATAAATGTTTTCCTAATTACATATTGGTACAGTAAAACCCCGTTTATCGCAACACCTTCCAATCAAATGCCTCCCGTTTATCGCAAAAACGGAGGGGTTCCCACTTCTTCGCCACCAGCTTGAACAATTGATTATCAGCACATGCGCCTAAACGAATAGTTTCACGCGCTTTCCCTGTTTATCATTGTTTACAGTCGTGTTTCAATAACCTCGAATGCGTTTTTTTATTGTTATTATATGTGCAATTATAAATCAGTGAAAACGTGGAACCGAACGATGGTACGTAAACGACTAGTACAAACAATAAATTTTAATTACTTTAAAGCTTACATATTTCTCTCATAATTTTCGAATGCATGATTGAATTTTTTTTACTAGAAATATTCCCGCATTTTGTAAAACAATTGATTCGCAATTGGTAAAGCGATTGCTGTACTAGGCACAATTCATGCTATAATTTGTTATAATAAAATACGTTGAAATGTGAAAAATTTATATATTTTTCTGTTACATATAAAACACAAATATGTAGCAATATATACATAAACGATAGTTTGGAAAGAACTGCTAAATAAAGAATTTCAAAAACATTTATGCATTTCATGAGAAACAAAATTTACCTCTCAAAATAAGTACGGATTCCAAAGACGCTTAAAAAATGTTATAAAATCCTTTTAATAAATTAATGGCTACAAATAATTTCATTTCGCCCTAATATACGAAATTTCATATAAATATATGCATCACAAATTTAAAAGTGGGGGGTATTCCCGCCTATCCTTAAGAATCACGTGACCACTCATTCTACTAATAAGAGGGGGAAGAAAATGGTAAGGTCAGAGATGAGTTAGGAGATTGCTAAAGTAATGGAATAAGAGAATTTCACAAAAGTGGGCTGATAAACGCGCCCTCTGAACGCGTTGCGCAAAAGGTGTACTTTGCGCGTCGGTAAGTAATGAAAGTTAGAAAATCCAGAAATGATTTACCATCAGAATTTCTATGGAGGGGCAGCGGCGCGCGGTGCCCTTGTTTCTTCCTCGTCGCTCTTGCACGCGAGAACGACACGTCCCACTTCTCCTTATTCTCCTCGCTTCCTTCATGCAATGCTATTTTTAGATTTCACTTTCAGTAAAATTTGATGCCAATAAATGTTCCAAATTTGAATCAATATATATTTTCCTATTCAAATTTCCATACTTCTTATCAATTTTGTGCATTTAAAAACTTTTTAGTTAGAGAAATATTTTCTATTAAGAAGAGATAAACATAAAATTCAAGTTTAAAATTTACATTCTCAGTTTTATGTTAGCAATATTTTCATCTCACATTTTTGTAGCCTAAGCACAGACTAATCATTAAAAAAATGAAATGGTCTATGGAAAGGAAAAATTTTCTAACAGATGTGAATAAATTAAAAAGCTAACATATGTGTTCATTAATATCTTCATATGAACATGTAAATATTTATCGATATTAAATTTTACATAAAAATTTTTGTCCGAAGTGTTCAAATCTTGTTACAATATGACAAGATCATATGGACGAGTTCAATTTTTTTAATGAAATATTTTGTAATTTTTAATTTGTCTGTTCTTCTGAAATCGGAGGAAGATTTGAACAGTAAACAACAAATTTTCCAATGGAATTCAAGGTCAATAAATGCTTAAAGTTTTATATTAAAATTTTAATTACAAAATTTTGAAGCTTTGTAACTATAACATTTTTTGGAATTTACATCTTCTACATGACAATTTGTATATATATATATATATATATATATATATATATATTTATTTTATAGAAAGATATTACAAAAGAAATTTTAATTTAGATCTCTTTGAAGGAAATTAATAAGTATGTATATAAGTATGTATATGTATACCTAATTAAAATATTTTTAGAAAGTGTTTTCAGGATTCTATATGCTGGGGTTGAACATGTTACAAAAAGTCGTGTAATTTTAAAAATGTGTATCCCCATACCAATGAAATCTTAAAGTGTGCTGTTCGATAAAATATTAGATATAATATATTTTACTTTTGAATAATCAAACCTTTTATTTATACTTATGTATTGAATTTTTCATTTATAATATGTTATGTATTCTGAAAGTTTTTTCAAAATGTTTTATTCTAAAGGATTTATTTTCAATTTTACTTCATACCAAATTAAAGTTAGTGTACGATTTCGTGTGCTAATTTTGATATAATTTATGTATTTTTCAAATATTTAAACCTTTTATACTCAAACATTCAGTATTATTTTGAATTCAAAATGTTTTAATAAATTGCATTGGCTTTAGGGTCCATAAATGAAGAAGTCTATTATAAATTAAATCAAGGGTCATTACAATTTACTATTTTAATTCTTAAAATAACACATTGAATAATTTAAAAACATTAAACATATTAATACGTTCATAGTTACATACTTAAGTTTAAAGAATTTAAAATCTTTCTGTGGAAAAAAGACGTTTTCGAATGCACCGGGTTTCAAGCCCGAGTATTTCGATTGCCGGTCGACTGTATGTACATTCGTGTAAAAATATTAAATATTTTGAAAATGTTTTTTCAAGTATTTTACTTTATAGTAATGATTTGTCGAATTTACTTCACACCGAATAAATCTCAAAGTGCAAGATCGCATGCGAATTCAAATACAATTTATGCTTTTTTTGTAATATTTAAAACCTTTCTTTACACAGACACTTCCATCGGAAATTAGAGGTTCATATGTTATTTAAGCTATTGTTAAAGTAACTTAATTTTTATAATAAAAGGTTAACATTTTTTCATGATGCTAAAATAAAAGTTAACACAGTTTTGCTTCTAATAATCCCAAGTTAAGAGCATAATATCAATTTTGTAAAAATATACTACAAAAAATCTGCCCGCTTCGTGGGCACATTCTCATGGCGCGCTTCGCTTGCAAGTTTGAGCGCGCCTGGGGCGCGCGATTCGATCGTCGCACGGTCTTATATTCTTCGGACCGTAAAGCCAACTAAGAACATGAACAATATTTGAATATTAATACTAAGGGTCGATATAAGTCCTGTTTCATTATTATTTAAATTTATTACTTGTAATTTGATACTTAAGTTCAAGTCAATTTTATAATATTATCGATGTGAATTACATTTTCTCAAAGTTACTAAATTTGTTTTTGATTTCAAATGAAAAAAGAAATTCAATTTACTTAAAGCTCTATCAGCCTTAAAGAACACATTCTTATCATGAAACTTGCGCTTCGCGCTCGATTTTCTGTATACATTTCTGTAACTTTCTAATAATTTACAAGATTACAAAAAATCTATTTTCTTCCAAATATTTAAAAAAGGAGGAGAATTCATAGACTCTTTTAGAGAAAACGAATTTTTGTATTATCGCTTATTTTGTATCACACATATTTTGGTTCAAAAATGGAATTTTTTATTTTCAATATTGTATTTTAAAGAATTTGAAAATCTTTCTGTGGAAAAATTTTAAAACCAAAACATGAAATATATATCTTGTCAAAAAATGTCCTACTGAGAATTTGTAGACCTCATTTAGGCAAATAATTTTCTAGCTCAACGTTTTTTTCGTATGTTACATATTTTGTTCTAATAATGGAATTTTTGAATTTTAATCGTATTTTTTAAAATTATAATGAAAAATATACGTTTTATTAGAAACTATATCTGAAAATATTTGTATATATTATTGAAACGAACAATTTTCCATTCTTACGTTTTTTTCGTATTTCACATATTTTAGTTAAAAAATTGAATTTCGGATTTTCAATGGTATTTTTTTTTTAATTAAAAAGAAAAATATACATCTTATGAAAAAATGTTGCAGTTCAAACTTGCAGATCTTTATATCATATAGGTTTGGTTTCGTCGGTCTTGCGGTCAATAAAACAACATTCTATAAAAAACTCCTTCATTATATTTGGTCAAAAATTCTCCTATGTTTCAACCTCACTGCGGGTCTTTTTCAAGGAATATATATGTCACTAAAAATTGAACAAATCAATTTACCATCAAAATTCTTTTTCCAAAGAGAACTATTTTATATGTTGTGTTGATATAATAAATAAGTACTTACATAAATTACAAAAAAACGAAAACACACATGAAGACTCAGTCTTATTCTTGAAAATGTTATTAAAATTAAAGCCTCAAAGATTGAGGGCTTCAATAATTTTAAATTACATTATAATACGGTGTGTACAATCCGATGAAGCAACGCAAACTTTAGGATAGAGAGACGAAGATACGATAAATTGAATTAAATTCACCAACACGGAGAAACTTTTTAAATCAATTTTTACTATAGTATTTTTCAATTTAGGGAAAAACTTATGACTTTGGGAATTTTTGTTAGTAAAAATACTAAACTTTATAATAATGATATGAAACTTTAGTATAAACTATAGTAAAATTTGCTATGGACTATACTGAAGTTTCATATCATTATAATAAAGTTTAGTATTTTTACTAACAAAAATCCTCAAAGTGATACGTCTTTCCCTAAATTGAAAAATACTATAGTAAAAATTGATATAAAAAGTTTCTCCGTGAATGAAAAGCGTGCTAAAGCTTGAGAAAACAAACTTGAAAATCATATGTTAAATAATGCCATGGCAAATTCGATTAATATTCATAATTTCAGCCTTACAATTTATTGAAATAATAATATTTTTATTGATATAAATTGATTCAATAATTTTTCTTTAATGTTGTTTTATTGACCCTAAGACCGACGAAACCAAACCTATATATGATATAATAATATAACGGTCGAAGAAATGGTCATCCTTCCTTTATTGAAGGGAAAAAAAAACAAACAAAAATTCTGGCCTGTTGTTTACAAATTTCTAAGTTTTTCGTTCATTTTATCCGGTTTTCTATATACAGTGAATTCTACATATTTTTTCCAATTCGTGTTGTTGCTTACTGGACTTCTTCATTTTGAATTGCAAGCAATGAGATAAGATTTTGAGTTTCATTATTATCCTTATTTTAACTATCTTCTACATTTTTATCTTTTACGAAAATTTTGAATTAATCTTTTAATTTATGGCACTGAAGAGGGCCCCCATATGTGGCCGAAACGTTTGCCTTCTCTCTTTTTTTGCGTTTTTTATCGTAGGTAGCATTGATAATATTAATAGAAGAAAATAAAAAGAGGCTGACCCAATGCCAAAAAAATGAGAAATTAACAAAAATTCTGTGAATTTTGGGTCAATATAATAGCAGACATGTCATCAAACATGTCACTTTACAGTTATTACTGTTGTAGATCTTTATGTAGTAAACCATTTTTTATCATAACTTTTATTCGTATCTCGTATAATTTAACTGGAAAATGGATATTGACTTTTTTCAAGTTTTAATATACTGTAACTTTCTTAAATTTATTTTAATTGCAAAATATTATCAGGATAATTAGTAGAGATTTACGAGAATTATCAGAAACCAGTCTTAAAAGTTTTGGTTTTTTCATAAAGTTTTTTTCAAAAACACAAAAAATGCTCCTATTTTGACAATTTTTGTCGGATGTAGCTGGTTAACGAACTTGTCTTTACTTTTTCAGCTGCGATAATGTATGCATAAGCTCAATTCAATCCGACAATTTTTTTCTATCCAGAGTTATCGAGTATATGACCTATGAAAAAATGCTGAAATCGATATTTTATTTCGAATCTTTAAGCATTTATTGATTTTAAATTTCATTAAAAAATTATTTTTCAAGTATTTAAATCATCTTAAAATTTCACAAAATCTTTTAGATACTTATTTCAGATCAATATTTTTCAAAGTATATAGAAAAAAAGTGTAATTTTTTTAATGTTATATTCCGTAATTTTGAATTCTGAGTCTATTTCGCGCCTCCTTTGCATGAAGTCGAGAAAAATACAATTTCTGATTTTAACTCGACAACCGACAGCGTGAAATCGAAGCAAGTTAGTGGGGATACACTGACATGACGTGCTTCATTGTGTGTGCTCCCACATGTTATTATAACAGCGCGGACCTTTAATTTTAGTTCGAAAAAGATCCGAAAAAGCTGTACGCAATTGGGGGCGCTGCAAAAGTGATAAACAGTAGCTCTGTTTTACCCTTCAAGTAGTAGCATGAACCTTTCATTTTAGTTCCCAAGAGCATTTCGCAATAGGGCGCGCTGCGGAAAATCACTCGAAATCAAATACATTACTTTAGCAATCTCCCAGCTCATCTCTGGTAAGGTTTATTGCGATAAACGGGAGAGACAAGTTGCAATAAACGGGAGTTGCGATAAACGGGTGTTGCGATAAACGGGGTTTTACTGTATTTAAAAGCAAAGCACTGCCAATTTCATTATGGATATGAAATTGCATCATCGTGTATTTTCAAATCACACGGCGTTCCAGCGTTAACATTCCCGGTGAATTGATGGGGCTGACATAGCGGGATTAACGTGAGTTTTCAACGCTACATTGGCGGTGGCAGCACGTTAACCTAACGTTGTAAAGGCGCCGATGCTTCTTCCCGTCAATGCAACGGGATTTCCCGTATAACCTGACGGTTTTTTTCCCCAGTGTAGGCATTAAAAATCATTCAAAAGTTTCTATCTCGATTCCGTTTCTTCCCAGATTTTGAAATTCCAATGCCATTTAATGTTCACCTCCTTAAGCAGGAATTACACCTCTGCGTGCAGGTTACCATGGTAACGCATTAGTGGGAAAGAAACAGGAAAATTGTCGGTCTCTTTCTCTCTTGCATGTTACCATGGTTCCTCCTTTACTGTGTAACAGGTTGCGGGGGTTTCGTTTGCATTGATATTAGTTCTTGCTATCATAACTTGGCAGCGCTGATGCTCATTTTCACTTTTTTAAGTATGCTCGTAAATTATATGTTAGTGGACGTACTGTGTCCTGAGATTCATACACATCGTCAATGTGCGTACGCTCTGACGTCATTAACGCGATGTTACCGACAGTCGCATGTGGAATCGCACGCTGAAACGGACTAAAACGCGAATCAACGAAACATGCGACAGTTGGTAACAACACCTTGATGAAGTTAGAACGGTTAGAACGTACGCGTATCGACGATATGTACGAATCTTAGGACACATTGTGGGACTAGACAAAAGAGGCAGCACCTCGCAATTTCGAGAAAAGCAGGAATTAATCGTTGGATTTAAATATAACCTAGGTGAATGTCGGTTGTTGATTAAAATATACAGGGTGTGCCATCTAGACCTTCGGTATTTCAACATTGAATAACTCTGTTGTTTTTCAGCCGATTTTGACAAATGAGCACGATTCTGAAACGCCATTCAGTACCATAGAGATAACCAACTTGACGTCACAGGCCATGTGGTAGAGATAGACTGTAGGTAAGGTTGGTTTTGGACGAAAGAAATATATGGGAATCGTTGGGAAATTGATGAAACAAAATTTTCCAGCGTAAAAGTAAGTCATAAATTTATTAATAATTATATTTTTCAAGTGCAAAATTCATTTCTGCTTATTTTGAGTACCTACTTGTCGCTTGTCATTCTTTTAATTTTTTAATATGAAATAAAATGTCATAAATTTGTAGGTTATGATGACCGTTTGTTTTGAAAGATTTGAAGAATGTATCGATAAGCATGTTCTCGTTTTCAACACATTCTTCAAATCCTTCAAAACAAACGGTCATCATAACCTACAAATTTATGACATTTTATTTTATATTAAAAAATTAAAAGAATGACAAGCGACAAGTAGGTACTCAAAATAGGCAGAAATGAATTTTGCACTTGAAAAATATAATTATTAATAAATTTATGACTTACTTTTACGCTGGAAAATTTTGTTTCATCAATTTCCCAACGATTCCCATATATTTCTTTCGTCCAAGACCAACCTTACCTACAGTCTATCTCTACCACATGGCCTGCGACGTCAACTTGGTTATCTCAATTTTAACCATGAGTCAATACACACCGAAAAAGAACGCGCTGAAATCGTAGCGTTTAACATTGAAAACAATCGTTCAATTGTGAAAACTGTGCGTGCTTATCGTAAAAAATCCTCGTTCTCCGGATTTAACTGTACCTGACTTTTTTCTTTGGTGTTATTTAAAAAGCAAAGTTTATGCCAGCAAGCCAAAGACAATTGACGAACTTAAATGTAACATACGAGCCGAAATAGCTGCTATAACGCCCGAAATGCTGGCCAATGTTATGCTGAATGCGCGAAAAAGAGCTGCTTTTTGTGTATCGAACGGAGGTGGTCATTTAATCGACGTTGTGTTGTAAAACTGATTTGAAATGAATGGTAAAGTATATCCTAAAGAAGTCTTGCTCATTTGCCAAAATTGGCTGAAAAATGTCATAGTTATGCAATGTTGAAATACCGAAGGTCTAAATGGCACACCTTGTATGTATATAATAATATGAAGAGAGTTTGAGTTGTAAGTATGGAAAGGATTTTGTAATAGTTAATTTGGCATGGGGTCAGTTTTGATACGGATTTATTTTTTTAAATGATAGAACACATAAAAAATACAAAAGGCAAACGTTTCGGCCACAAATGGGGGCCCTCTTCAGTGCCAATTAGCTTAATAGTAACCTTTAAATATTTATTAACTAAGGCATGCAACTTAATAATTATTGTATTTTTTGTTTTTTTCTTTTTTTCCTTTGCTTATTGATATTAGAAAAAGATAGAGTAAACATGCGGAAAGACTTATGGGTAAGCGAGTTCCTAGGTGTGAAGGAACCAGGCCGCTCCAAAAACTGTTCCAACGAGTAATCCTCTCCCACAGGAACCGTGAAAAATGCGACCGCGGAACGCACTCTCTCAAGGGCACATATATAAACACAATTATTTCACCAAAGAAAGAAACAAGACGATGGAGAATATAACGTGGATCCTTGGTAAAGCACGCACAGCAAACCACATACATTCACGAGCACCAGAAGTAAAGGACACTGAAGTTAAAACAATAAGAACGATGTAATTGGTACGGAAAAATTTTTATTCTGTATTTTCTCCGAAGCCGCAGAGATGACAGACGAAAGTAAGTCCACCACTCTGCCACATGGCTAAAAGAAAACTGATTTGGGAAGAGGTCGTATTTAGGAAGACTAGTGTTCAGAATTTGACGTGTATAGAAAGCATTCTCCAGATTGTGTGTGGTTTGCTGTGCGTGCTTTACCAAGGATCCACGTTATATTCTCCATCGTCTTGTTTCTTTCTTTGGTGAAATAATTGTGTTTATATATGTGCCCTTGAGAGAGTGCGTTCCGCGGTCGCATTTTTCACGGTTCCTGTGGGAGAGGATTACTCGTTGGAACAGTTTTTGGAGCGGCCTGGTTCCTTCACACCTAGGAACTCGCTTACCCATAAGTCTTTCCGCATGTTTACTCTATCTTTTTCTAATATCAATAAGCAAAGGAAAAAAAGAAAAAAACAAAAAATACAATAATTATTAAGTTGCATGTCTTAGTTAATAAATATTTAAAGGTTACTATTAAGCTAATTGGCACTGAAGAGGGCCCCCATTTGCGGCCGAAACGTTTGCCTTTTGTATTTTTTGTGTTCTATCATTTAAAAAAATAAATCCGTATCAAAACTGACCCCATGCCAAATTAACTATTACAAAATTATTATTGTGGGTCAATAAAACATTGAAATTGAAATTTTCACGAATAAATTCAGGATTTTTTTTGTCAGAAAATACGAACAAACCAAGGAAATTACTAAGAATGAAAAGTTCTTAGAATCACTTAAAGAATACGTCTGAATTTTTTCAAAACGTTTCGAGCAACTTTTCAATTTTGGAAATAGCATAATTTTTTCAAAATAAAAAAATTGCTCAAATTAACCCGAAAAAATTTGTTTGTATTCTATGACCAATTTTAAAAACTTTTTATTCTTGTTAATTTTCGCTATAAGTCTATTGCTTTCAAGAAAAAAATTCTCAATAACCTCGAAAGTACCGCAGTATTGGGAATTTTTTTCTTGAAAGCAATAGACTTATAGCGAAAATTAACAAGAATAAAAAGTTTTTAAAATTGGTCATAGAATACAAACAAATTTTTTCGGGTTAATTTGAGCAATTTTTTTATTTTGAAAAAATTATGCTATTTCCAAAATTGAAAAGTTGCTCGAAACGTTTTGAAAAAATTCAGACGTATTCTTTAAGTGATTCTAAGAACTTTTCATTCTTAGTAATTTCCTTGGTTTGTTCGTATTTTCTGACAAAAAAAATCCTGAATTTATTCGTGAAAATTTTGTAATTCGGGCGCCATTTTGTAAAGACAAAAGTGAAAAATTAATCTCTGAACCACACCTTCTTAAAGTTCAGACATTTATTCCACCGGTTATAAATGTTCCAGGTCGTTGACATACCGGGAAACCTTTCAAAACTCGCTTTCAAAAAAAAAAGATAGAAAAAATCGCGCTTTTTTTTTATTTTTTTAAACTGAATATTTTTATAATTAATAATTTTTTAGATCAATTTTGTATTTACCATTGGAAAGAAAGGGTACGTCTTGAACTTCACAAATATGTCCCTCTCAATTTTTTCAGTCACGAATAGCGTAAGTTACGCGGCGTCAAAGACCGGTGTATCGCTTATGCCATTTTGGCCCTTTAAGGGTTAAGGTAGAGTGACAAAATTGAGTAATTAGTAATTTTTATAAGAACAATTAATGAAATCACTATGTAGGTAAAAGAAAAAACAGATTTGAAACAATTATTTTAAATCATTTATTTCAAATTTAACATAATTTAAAATAATAGTTTTATAAGTTGAATTTCGTTTGTAGACATGGGTGATGATAATTGTAGATGAAGCTACAACAGAAACAAATTCCCACTTCAACTAATTGCTTAAAGAAACAATAAATAACTTGATTTTAAATTTAGATCAGTGATTGAACGAGAGTTTCATCTTTAATTCAGGACTCTAGCCAAAATTTCATCAAGTTCGTTTTTTATCAATAATAAATAAATTTATAAAATAATTATAAAGTAGCAAAAATTATAATGAATTATAGTAATAAGTAAATTACCCATTGGTGTACAACTTCAGCGTATTTATGTCTGCGACAGATCTTTGCAACTTGGTACCTGCAAAAAAATTTCTTTAATATCAAATATTAAATAAGATTACTTATTTTTTTATAATAATAAAAGCTTCAGGATAACACGTTGGGAATAAGTGACATCAATATTATCAGACCCGAAAGATAGTTATCATCATAATTCACATAAGAGAGATATTCGATTTCTTTTAAAAATAAGTTTATTATATGTTTGGAATATTCACATTACCTTTGCAACAGTCTGCAATTTGTAGCGTCGACTCATAATAGTGGGTTTTTAAACTGAAAAAAAATTAGTAATATTTAACACAACCCTATTAGAAATAAAAGAAGATTCTTTTTAACTAATGATCTTCAGTATAACACGTTGGGAATGGGTGACATCAATATTATCAGACCCGAAAGATAGTTATCATCATGTTATTATTTTACTTTTTACCATAGCTTTAAAAAAAAGTATTTTTATCTGCATAAAATCTAACTAATGATTCACAAATAATTACGAGAAAAAATTAGTAATTCAATGAAAATTATCTTACACATAGAGACTCTTCATCTTCAACAATTATCTTGGACCTTTCAAATTTTATAGATGCATTCCTCAAAATCCAAACCTGAAACAAATCATTGATTTCATGTAAAAATCTACGATGAAAAATTATATGTAAAAGTATTTCATTTTTATACCGTCAGATAGCAAATACAGCAAAATCATGGCACTCATAGATCTTGGTGGTATGCAAATATCATCATAATAATTTCAACTTCAGTGAATATTTAAAATAACTTCAAATTAATTAGTTGAGTTTGAAATTTTTGTCACTGCCTACATTATCGGAGGATCACTAGTCGCGTATCAGATAGGATACGTTGTCGACAGGTGTCCTCGTAGACAATTTCAAACTCTTATATCGCAAATAATGCAAATAAATTCAATATTTTAAAGAATTTGAAAATCTTTCTGTGGAAAAAATGACGCTTTCTAATGCGCTGGGATTCGAGCCCAGGTCTTTCGATTGCCGGTCGACTGCTCATTTTTCTATTACTTAACGTACCTTTAAATAAATAGTGAAAGAAGCAAGTCGTCGCAGTCCTAGACAATGGGATGATGTTTTCATACTCATTAGTTGTCTGACAAAATCTAAAAAACGAAAACTTTTATTCTACTTATCAAAAATTATTAACTACACGTACTTTAAATTAAATCTGTCAGATTAGCAAATACTAATAATAATCACGGCAATCATCGATCTTGGTGGTTCAGTAAATCATCATACTTAGAATCTGACGCTACCAATTAGATTTGAGGACTTTATTCAAAAATTAATAATTTTGAAGAATATTACAATGACAGCAATCTTTTGAGCTTTTGCGTATTACTATATTCTCTGAAGATTTCGTTTAACTTATTGATTAAATTATAAATCATCGAATATATTTGGTGACTTCAGCTTCTACCGCACGGTTTTGAATAAGTTTTTTTAATTGTTCAAAAAATAATTGTGATTTTTATAAAGTTATTAACTTACGGCAACAATTCTGGAAAACTTTTCGATGTTAATAAAGTATGTTTCAATCATTCCAGATTCTAGTTATTCTTTTGAAGATTAATCCGTGTGAATTCATTAGGTTTCCAACCCTTTTTCAAGTATTCGTGAAATAGTTCAATAAAATTCCTTTAGACATCCATCTCAAGTAAAAATTAACTCTCTCGAAAGTCAAAGTTATTGAGAAATATGCCTCAGGTCCATTTTTGTATTTTGCATTCTCAAATCCTGTATAGTAATCCTAGAAAATAAAAAGATAGTTAGTAATTGATTAATTAACTGAGTTATGTTTAGATTCATTTATACTTTAATGCTGCACTCACATAAATTCTACTTTCCCATCACATATATAATAATAATAATTTATTGATTATTATTATATATTATTCACTTGAGGCAATAGAAAATATTAAATTTAAAGAATTTATAATTGTTAGTTTAAAAATTTATTCATGCAAATACCTCACAAATATTTCTCAAGATTTTTATTTAAGTTCACATATGCATCGCAAATGTATTAAATTTAGAATGTTTGCTACTTCAATAAACTCGCATTCTTCTTCTAGCTATTTCACTTTTTGGAATCATACAGATTAAAATTTCCTACCCCAAAATTAAAAAAAAAAAATTTGAAAGAAATCTTAATGATTAAAACGGTTTCAGTTTTATAAACATAACTGAAAAAAAATTAATGATAATTTAAGACCAAGAAAACGTTGTGGAAATAAAACTTGAAATTAAATCTGCTGAAATTTAAACTAATTACAGGTAAATTAATAATCGTCATAAAACTCTTTGAATGTTAATATTTTAATTTCCACTAATAAGGCAGCAGTCATTTTTCTACACATATGTGTATCAATTTCTACATAACATATGTGGTTTTAAATATTTAAAAAATCTCAACATCCCAGTTCCAATTAAGAAACATTGCATTAGTCTTTTTAATCTGTAGTTATTTTGCCAAATCCGAAGTTTTCATCATTGCAAATTTAACAGTTCGAATTTTCAGGCATTGATAAGTATACCGATCGCTTTCTAATTGAATCGCAGAT
This sequence comes from Diplolepis rosae, assembly GCA_030998225.1. NCBI lineage: Eukaryota > Metazoa > Arthropoda > Insecta > Hymenoptera > Diplolepididae > Diplolepis > Diplolepis rosae. The sequence goes on along the minus strand of JAPYXD010000143.1, from coordinate 2,484,248 downwards.
ATTATTCGAAAGTATGAGTAATTATAAAGAAGTATTAAAAATACATCCCTTTCCCTATGGCTTCTAGAAGAATTTCGATGATAATTTCTATTTTACAACCCAGAAATAGAGAATTAATCCCAGACAACCTTTCAAGCAGTTTAATCGTTAAAAAATGGTTGTCTTAGGTACATGTTATATTCTGGGTTGTTTTATTAATTGCTCTAATTTCCCTGAAAGAAATTCCAAAAGCTGTTTTTGCAAATTCCTGGATTAAATAATTAGAATTATTCTTAAAAAGTTCTTTACCACCCTTCTTAAGAAGATTAAGGTAAATTGGTATCAGCTCTTTTTGCCTAAAGGCAATGCGAAAAATAATTTAAAAATCTTCCTTCAATATAATAGAATATATCCAAAAATACAAAACAAATTTAGACAATTTCAGTAGTTTTTGGCAGATGAAACGCAATACATTAAACCCACCCAAATGATACGTAAACACTATTACGTTTTATTAAAATTCTCTCAAAATTTACTCACCTCAGGATTGTGATTCATTGTCTAGAAGGTTCAAATAAGATATCTATCTTGTCATTGCTGTTTCTCCTCCAATAAAAATGTCAATCTCGACCAATATTTTTCAGTGTAAAAGGCGTAATATTTCTAATCAATGTTAATTAGAAGGCCGCTGACGATGTAATTTACATATTTATGCAAAAATTTGGATCCAAATTATATTGTTGTAATTTAAAAAGTAAATTCCATTACAATTATCTTACAGTTTCAAATAATAACGTTGATACTAACAGAACAATTCCAGACTTCTATTTAACTGGAAATCTGATAATGCAACTTGCGAAAAATCATATGAAAAAAACTCTAAGATCCAAAGATTGACTTATGATGAGATAAAACTAGAACCATTTCTCAATTTTTTAATCGAACTTAAAATATGAAATTAACGACGAAAATAATAGAATCAATTTAAATTACAAATAATCTGCGAGTCACAAGTAAATTGTAAGTTTTAATCAGCACTTTTTTAAAAAGTGATTATCCCCAATCTAGAACAGTATTTAGATGTAAATGATAAATTACAGTTGAATGAGTTCTTATATTCATTTCGAAGGTAATATAGCCAATGCTATAATGAAAAAAAATCCTATAATTTGATGGAATCAAAGAAATTCAGTAACCTTGTGAAAACCTTTGAATACATTATTCATGATATTGGTTATATATAGTTTTGTTGTGTAAGATCCTATATCTATTTACACGGTGTCTAGCAATTCTTCAAAAATTCAGGAGAATTTTCAGATTCCCGAGGCCGTAAGTTTTTTTAGGTGGATTTTTGTTCACACCTTAAGAAATTAGAACAAATGTTCCTAATGAAAGCCGATGCACGAATAATTATATTTTCTAAATCTCTTTTTGGCGAAAGCTTGAAAAATGTATTATTTTTTAAATTCTGAACTTACGGAGTTTGGAACCCTTTTTAAAATAGCCATTTTAAACAGTTTTTCTCAATAAATAAATTTACAACTTTAGAATTTTTTAGAATTTAAAATTCAAAATGTGCACATTATAGGGATATTAAAATCCTACAATTATTAAAATTTTAAGAAAGTACGTGAATTAAGGTAGTTTTATGAAATTGAAAAATTTATGGATTTATAAATTAGACCATTTAGCTAAACAAAGAATTTCAACATGATTGAATAAGATATCTGCTTTATCTGAAATTACTCATAAAACAAAACTAACCAAAATAAGTTTCAACAGCTTATCTACACTTTAGTTTAGCTCATCATGGGTAACTTGAAGTCAATTACGTACAGAGTCAAATACAGATGTTGAAAAAAACTATTTCTACACCATGCATATTAAAAAAAAAACGACAATAACAATAATCCAAACCTATACTGGACTCTGATATTTCTAATTTAGTTGGATGAAATTTCAATTATTAGTATCTGTACCTATAGTGTAACTTTTTTCCCCAATATATATCAATATGTATCTCATCATAAATGATGAATGTATTGTTTTTAATATATGTTACAATTTAATCCTTAATTAGTAGGTTTGAACTAGTTAAGAATTAAAAAGTGTTTTAATGTAAGAAACTTAGCTCTGGATGTCAGGTATTGATGTCTTTATTGATAAATGGATGATTTTTCAACTACTTTGTCACAAAATCAGTACCGCTATTAAATCTGCTGCAATTTACGAAGTTGTTACGCCAACAACGTTGCCGGTTTACAATGCAGAAAGTATAATAATAATAATCATTAATATTAACGACGACACTAGTCTTAGATTTCCCCACATTTATTTAAGAATCAAATGTTATTAAAATTTATGAAAGCGTTAATTTGTTCTGTAAATGATAGGTAATGAATTCATTTAATGATATGTGAGTAGTCGAAGTCAAATAGTATAAATTACGTCAATATGACAAAAAATACTCGTGGTAAATATAAATTTGAATTGAACCTACGTTCGTATAGGGTATACAAACGAACAGATTAAAAGAAATTAACTCTACCGTACTAATAAAAAAAATATCCATGTTCAATATCTAATAGAAGTGATGACTTATCTGAACAAGAACGATTATTGAGTTCAATTACTTGATAAGAATTCAACACTCTAATTAAATCTTATTTACCATAAAACGCTTTGGCGTTTAAAACGTGCGAATAGAGTGTAAAATGCTAAGATTATTAGGAGCTTGTGCTTTTCAAAGTTCGATTAAATATCAAATCTTTGAACACAAACCTAACCTATGAATATCATAACTTGATTCTGACTCTTGATCATCACGCGTGTTAAGTATCGTTTGCAACTTAAAGAATGTTAGTCTCCCACCCGAAATTTGATCAACTTTTGTTCAATTCGCACTTGGAAATATGTTTATAATCAGAACACGCAGTATCAAACGTACGAATACGATCAAATGCTTAAAAAATGTTCTGAAGAAATAATGTCTCAATCTTAATAACGTCTCCTTTTGTTAGGGAAATCATCCTGACGATTACGATCATTTGCACCTTGCCAACGGCCGCCAGCGCCACCGCCGCGGCCGCCGCCACCACCACCACCACCTCCTCCTCCTGCTCCCATTTCAACCCTCATTTCCATTAAGTCCATTATTTGTCCGCGATCTTCGTAACCCCCGCGTGGACCACGTTCCATATTGGCGTATTGTTCCATAAAGGACTTCGGGTCCTGATCGTTGATAAATTTAAGTCAATTTTCACCAAGGGGTGAAGAAAATGCGTTATAACAATTATAAAACGCGTAAACCGCAATACCAATTTATGGCATTATAGTAGTTTATGGTACCATGAATACAATTCATGATTCAGGGCGATCATCCATGATTGACAGCAGCAGGTCATCGTCAATTTTCGTCAAATCACATAGAAAAGAAAGGGGAAAATACATTGTTAGACTTTGCACAGAGTAATGGCTTCAAAGCCGGATTTCGACTCTTCAAATCGTCCGACTAGATATATCGCCAGAAATAGATAAGACCAAGTAAATGCCCAATGCAATTTTAATTTGTGTTATATTATTAACAGAGAAAAATGAAAGGAGAGAAATTTAATCATAAAATTAAGCTTTTAATATTGCGGAAACTCAAATTAAAAATTGTTATTTTGATTGTTCAATATGATGATCAACCAATCGCTTTTATAATATAGCTATTCTATCATTTTTCTCTGCTTTTGCAACATCAATTCATAAACGCCGCAAGTAGTCACTTCAGATGAAATGTTTAAGATTTCTTTGGGTTAACTTAAAACTAAGGTGGCATATCACATTGAGGGTAATAAATAATATTCATAAAAAATTGTTCTTTTCTGCTTTTTTATGTATATACGCTTTGCGCATCACCAAAGCATTCAAGTTCATTTTAGACTTCAGTTCAATAGATAAAATCCCTAAACAAAGTTATCCGAATATCATATTTACGGATATTTAATATTTTCCAATTCACCCCTTCCTCCCCAAATGTATTATGCGAGATGAGGCACAATAATGCAATCGAGTTAATTGAAAAAAAAATTCAATTTCCTATTCACATATTAAAAGTTGGCCCATTCTTTCAAAATCATGGTAATACCACCAGTTAATGGTTCGTGTGTTTTGTTATTGCTATAAATAGAAGAAATATAACTTCCATCTTTAAGAAATTTCATTCGTACCCTATTACGGATTACTATATACGATGAATTAATAATAAAAAATTGTTTTTAAATTGCACTCAGCTTGTCCACAATTTATGAAATATTTATTGCAGTTCAGGCTTATCTGTGAGTCATTAGACACACCAGTAGACAAAATTGTTAAATTAAATATTAAATTATACTTGTCTTTAAACAAGACAACGGAAGATGTAATTAAATCATCAAGAATGAGTTGATGATCGAAGAGTAGGGCTAGTATCTTAACATTGTAGGAACATAGGATTACATAAGACTTAAAAAAATATTTTTAATTCCCCCCAAATCCCAAGTAGGTACATAGTGTACTACCAGAATTTTCAAGTTCTCAGACAGAGGATAATATATCATGGAATATCTATATAACTTGGTTTTATGAGTTTTAAAGAGCTTAAAACATTCAGCTTCATTAGATAAAATTAAATATGTAAAGTTTGTCAATTTAATGGTCTATAACCGTTTCCAGAATTAATACTTAACCTCTCAATTGACAATAAAACCAAAGGCTTTCGAAAAAAATACTACTAATTAATCAATTAATACGAATCATTAAAGTATTATATAAAAACAGAATAAAATTCAAGTATTTCAGCAAGGGTAGTTGCGTTTATTGTATCTAAATTTTTCTCGTCAATCAAGAGATTAATTGTATTATGACTTTTTTTGTGTAGTTAAATTCAAACCATAATCTCACATAATAGTGAGCAAGCCATCGACAAAATTTCCTGTCTACATGGAGAAATCTTAAATAAGCTCAATTTAAAACCGTTTGATTTATTTTCGCTTAAAATAAAAACATTGGTAATTATTATCCAATGAATAACACCTAAAGATGCACTTAGAAATGCAAGCGTTTAATTTGGTCATTATTACTTCATCTAAATTGTGGGGCAATTGGGCATTACTTGGCCTTTTACCAAACTATGGAACTACAACTCTACTAAAAAAAAAAGTAACAATATATACAAATTTCACAAAAATCTTGTAAAAAATTGTAATTAAAAGGAAATATTAAATTTTGAATTCCATTTAATTACAGCAAATCTGGTAGTTCCATAGGTTAGTTATAGTTAGAATACAATTTAAGTATAAATCTTAATAGAACAAAAATACATAATCCAGAGTCCTCGGTCTGCAAACACATGGAAAAGCCAAAAAGGTCCTTCAAGTTTCAGAGTAATAAGTTTAATTTTTTTTATAATTTAATGTGGTAGATAGAATAATTTATTCAGTGGAATTGAATCCAACGAAATAATAAAAAAAGATCTGGTTACAAAAGTTACGAGAAACAAAGCCACATTTAATTACATGGAATTTTGTTAAAGGAAGATTTCCTATTCCGTTCATTCCATTACTATTCAATTCCTAAGGCATATTTATACCGCAAATTAATATATTTACTGTAAGATTAATAATTCAGTTCAGAGAAAAAAAATGTTAACTTATCGACTAAAGTTTGATGTCACTAATAAGAGTAAGGGTATTTACAAAAATGAATAAAAATAAATTTTCTGTACCAGTCGGACCTTCTTCACCCTTTTCTTTACGCCTGTTTGGTATGGAAAATCCACTTATTAATTTTTGAGAAACTTTATGAATATAATTGACTAATATTTCACCTTGTCTATGTCCTTCAAAAGGATTGAATATGATTACTTAAATATCGATCAGAGTTTTAATAATGTGACCAAAATTTCAGTCAACTAATCATATTTAAATACGCAGATTGTATGTACCTCCTCCATCAAAGGTAAAGATTCTTACTGATTGGGGTAATAACTTAGTTACATACACGCGATTTATTAATTTTAGAAGTCAACTTGTAATCGTTAATTAATTCTCCCCCAATTCAGTCGTTAATAAGGTCATCCAATTAAAAATTTCAGATTTCGACATGGCATGTCGAAATATTTTTAAATAATTGTATATACTGGCATATTTACCGTAGTAAATACGCTTAGGAAAACCTGATGTAATTTTATAATCTTTCGCTTTCGATTTCTAAATAGCACAATTCAAACTCACGAAGAAGTGGTTTATAACTTCTTGTATTGCCAAAGAATTATTCAAGACTTCATCATTTAATAAGTTATAAGAGATTAAATATAGTCGAAAAATTGCTAATCCATCTCCCCCCAACAAGTCTATTTTAAATGTTGCTTTCAGTAATTTCTACTCACTGATCAAAACAGTGATCAAAGCGGAGTAAAAATTGGCGCTAATAAAAATCAACGTAGTGATCTAAAATATAACCGGACTAGTATTTTAGGAGCACTAATTGACTCCTCCATGTGTGAAATAATTACTTAAAAGTAAAATTCATAGATACATTTAAATGTCTTTCTCAAGGTTTTAAAAAAGAAACTACAAATATTGCAGACATCAGATCTCTGTAAATACTAATAAAATTTGCATGCCAGTCAAGAATGTAATTTTTTATAACAAAATTACCATATCATCAGAATACGATTCTACTCTTCCCTTTCTGAATTCCAAATCTCATGAAATTATTTCTCAAATTAAGATTTTATGTTTCCAAAAGTTAAAAAGATCGCGAAAAGAAATCGAGTCAATTATTCAAACGAAACAAGACACGAAAAATAGAGCTTTTGCACATCAAGGCTCTTCAGAGTATAAATAAAAGATAAAAATAAATACGTTACCACTGGCAAGTTGTTTCCACCTAGAACAGACACAAACACTGTTAGAACTAAATTTAAAGAATATAATCAAGCTGAAGAAATTAATATTTGCAATGCCTACCGTCAGCTACTCCGTAACCATCCCGATCGTTGCTGATTGAATCGTAATTTTTTCCCCCTCCTACGCCGACGCCACCACCACTGCCACCACGCAATGCTTGTTCCTTCAGTAATAGAAAGTACAAATTTATTTACATATTGCATAAAACAATCAATATAGATTAATCTTAATTATAATCATATACAGTAAAATCGGTTTTGAAGGAATCATAGGGAAATCATAAGTTTACAAGTGAACACGATGCGATGTCTCTTTTGCATACGCATTCTTTCAAAGCCATTTCACAATATATAATGAATAAAATATTTGTTTATAAGAAAACCACTTACTTGCATAAACAAGTTATTTTCCTGCTGTCTCCTGTGGAGTTCCTCCTCTTGTCTTCTGATACGAGACGCCATTTCCTCTTGCTGGCGTCTTCGTAGTTCCTCTTCACGCGTACGAACTTCTTCAACTTGACGCTCCTTTAATTCCCATTCTCGCTTTTGCCTCTCTCGATCTGCCTCTCGTAATCTTAGTTCTTGAATTAAAATAATTCAATTAAAAATAATATAAAAAAATTAATAATCAGGAAATGATTTTTATAATAACACTTACGCTCTCGTAACATTTCAGTTTCATGTTCGTATCTAGCAAATTCCATTTGTGCTTCGAGTTTCTCTTCTTCCATTGCCATTTCACGTTTCAGAGCTTCCTCCTTTTGTTTGTAAAGTTCGTGCAACTGCTTCCACCTTGTTCCATACTCGTGTTCAAAGCTGCCAATCTGCGCAAATCTGGGGCCAACTTCGCGTGCTTTGTAAAACTCAGCATTTTTTCTTGGCAAATTTTTGTCAGGATAACCGTCAACGTCATCTTGCTGTTCAAATGGCTCTACAACGACTGGCCGGAGAGATCTAAGATATGAAATATCACATTTATAGAATTCCAAAGAAAAGAAGCGTTGAGAGATGGTTTGAATAAAATTTGCATTGTGTCCTTCACTTTCGGCACATGAAAAAGGCAAATAGGCCTTACCATGCTTCCTAGCTGGACTTATTTTTCTATTCCCCCAAAAGTATTTTTCTATGGCACTTGCTGATTATAGAAAAAATCTCACAAGCGTGGCGTTGGGGTTGTTAGTAATTTTATTTCTCCAAAAACAACTTATAAAGAAAATTTAGGTTATAAAAACTTACGCTGTCAAAAAGTAACATCCATCAGTGCACTTCCTCAATGCAAGTTGGGCACTCTGTTTTCTACAAAACTCAACAATTCCTTCTCCTGTAGACTTTCCTCGCTCATCGACAATTACAGTAGCGCGCTCAAGCTCGCCGAAGACGCTAAAAGATCTCTCTAACAATTCATTAGATACCCAGGGTGTAAGATTCTTAACCTTAACGGTTGAAGAACTTGGAGCAAAGCGTACTTTGATCGCACGTCCTTTTCTCTGAGATCCATCCAGTTCATGTTTAGCCTTCTCGGCATTTATGCGATAGTCCTTTAAGTAAACGAGCAATTAAAGTAGAAAGGGTATTTAAGCATACTAAGTTTATTTTTAATGTTTATATTCTCATTGCAATAAATGCAGCCAAAAAAAGTATCATCATATGATGATCAAACGGTAACTTTTTTAAATCATTGAATATATTAATCGTGCTTTATAGATATTAAAAAAATATTCGAAAATATTACCATTTTCAAGAAGGCGAAATTCTTTTCTTTGTTAATGAAAATTTCTGAAACTTCTCCAAAGGGTTCAAACATCTGTTTAATTTCTTCATCAGTGATGTCACTAGTTAAATTTCCTAAGTATAGACGATTTCTGCCGTTAAATTTCTTTTCTGTGCAATCTTGGGGCGGTAATTCATGGGTTGGACCGCTGAGGCTCATTACTCGTTCTAGCAAACGGTCCTGCGAAGCGTATTCAATATTTAGAAAATTAATTTTAATTAAAAGTTGGTGTATTTACAAGAATAGAAGAAACTTACGTCTTGTGACATAGGATTTCCCATTCCTCTTCCAGGCCCACCACCGCGGCCCCCTCTGCCTCGCATCATTCCTCCACCTCGTCCCATTCCACCACCTCGGCCCATTTCTCCACCCATTCCTTCCATATCGCTTTCCATCATCGACTCACTCATTTTCATCTATAAGCAATTATGAATAACGTAAAAAGCTCGAAATAATAGTCCTACGTCAAGTAGGTTCCTTAGTAATTTTTCATCCTGATTTACAGATTCTAAAGCGTTTAATTTTTTTGAAATTTTTATGTGTACAAATTTGAGTGACTAGCCACTCACATTTCTGTATAAATTGTGTCCTTCACTTTCGGCACATGGAAAAGGCAAATAGGCCTTACCATGCTTCCTAGCTGGACTTATTTTTCTATTCCCCCAAAAGTATTTTTCTATGGCACTTGCTGATTATAGAAAAAATCTCACAAGCGTGGCGTTGGGGATTGTACAGATTCATTTACAAGTTCAATATTATGTATTTTAATACGCATACAAATTTATAATGAGCATAAAAAAAAAAATTCAAAAAGTTGAGGAATAACTTTTAATGGTACAAACGCAATTTAAAAAAAATTACAATCATCAAAACTAGTTCTTCGGAAGAAATCGCGTTCCATTTGGTGCAAGAATTTTTAAAAAGGGTGCTTTTAGAAAACGAAGCACGTGTCACTGATCTAAGCACAACTGGAACCGCCATTTTGATTAAACCCACGCTATAATATATAGGACATATCATACATGTAGCAAAAACAGCTTTTCATGAAAAATAATGTAAAAACATATGTCAAACATTAAGTTTTTCCTCTATGTAATTTATAATATCCGGAAAAAATTGAAATGAACAGAAAATTGAACTTCAACGTAGATTTTCAAATCTACTATAAATTCAAATAAAGAAATTAGGTTTACACATTTCCAAATAAAACAATTGTATTAATTATAGGTAAATTATTACCAATAATTAAACAAAATTGATACTTAAAGCAAATGCAAATTTTATGAACTTAAAATAATCGATCAGTCACACAGTAGCAATTTCTTTCCAGACTTCAAATGGCGTCCGGAAAAACTCAAAATAAAAATTGAAAAAATTTAGGCTTACTGGACCGTCCATATTTCGAGAACCCATGCCGACGCCGCCTCCTCGACCAGCGGTAAATCTAGAGTTGCCTCTTCTGCCGCCTCGACCACCACGACCTTGAGGACCACCGCCAGGGCTAGAATTTTCATTATTCTCTGTTTTAGGTTTAGGTGCTTCCGATTTTATAGCTGCTTCTTCCCCCATATTTGTGGAACTTGGATCTCTTTCACTTAAGCAGGTACTCGATCTTCGCGAACGAGACCGTGCCTTGCGTCCTTTACGCTTTGAACGCGTCGTCGTGAAAGAACTTTTCTTCAACGAACTTCCGTAGAAAAGGAATCAGAAGAAAATGGCCGACGAGGTCATCCTCAGGCCTTCGCATTCGTATCCCTTCCCCTTTTTTCGCAATGCATTATGGGATAGCATAGTTACAGGCTGCGTTCGTTTATGCAGGTGACTGAAGCAGTAGCTGTTATTCCATCTCTCTTCGGCTCTTGATACAAATATACCTAAAGAGAGACAGACCGAATTTTATCACAATAACTGCATAAGTGTATGCAGCCACATATGATCATATTTTATTGGCGATCCCTAATGCAAAGTTGCTTCTGATTGGTTAATGCTAGTTAACAATGTTGTCAAATCTAACTCTCAAAACATTAAATTTACTTTAAAAAATGAAAATAACAGATAAATACGTTTAAATAAAGTGAATTAAATAATTTATTTTTCTGATTTTTTACGTTATAGAAGTTTTAAAAAAATGTGTATACGAATAAAATCTTGTTTTGATAACGTCGTATAGGCGCGGACTTTTTAAATTAATAAAACTGCGAACAAAATTTTGTAGGTAGCAAAAACGAAACATTTAAATAAAAATTTAAAACATTTATTCAGGATTATTTGGCTGACAAAAATTTATATCAGAGTAAGATATTTTTCAAATTTATTATGAGTAATTTTATTGTATGTTATTATTATTGAAATAATCGGCAACTTTTATTTTATTTTTCATTTCAATCAAAAAATTATTCAACACAAATAACAGAGTTAAACTAATAGATATACCCAAAAATAAATATATAAATAAAAAGATGCAGCATAAATTACTGATCAGGTTGACGTGAAATAATTCGTTATATTTCGATTTATGAATAAATGCGTGTTTACACAATACAAATCAAGAGACAACACAACCTTGATATTGTATATTACATACTAGTAAATATCATATTTATATAATAATACCTATGAGTTTTCTTTTTGCAATTACGCAATATAGACTTTATTGATTTCACACTTTTTGTCCATGGGGTTATAATCAATCGCTCGAGATTTTCAGATCGCTTTTCAAACTATCACAAAATTGATTGCTGGGTTCACAGCCGCACCAGGTGCTTCTGAATTCTAATTTCTGAACAAATAGAACACCATACCGCTCTGATTGAACACTTGTACTTTCTTCTACATTTGAAAGATATAATTAATACTATAATATCATACTATACTACCTTAATATTATAATATTACAATTTAATGATGAGATGTAATGTAATATTATAATATAATCATTAAATACTACACGAATTGATAACACCGACAAATACAAAACAGTAACGTTTCTATACGAACTTTGGTTCGCTAAATTTAGTTTCTATTCAAAATATGTTTTTACGTTTTTTTACAACCTTCACTATTACAAAAGCGACATTAAGATCAAATTTTAAGTAAATGCTGCTCAAAATTTTCAGAAGACACCTAGTACATGACCCTAATATATTTAAAGTATGAGTTGCACATTTATCATGGAATGACACTGTAATATTATGCGCTATGATACATATACAATGAGACACCATATTGTTCACATATTAAGAATATATACTTAGATATTTTTGCAGTGGTGTACGATTATCATAAGCCTTCAAATAGATTCAATGCTTTCTTGGTAAATTTGTTTTTAAAAAATTACTCCAAGACTGAATTCAAAATGCTCCTGCAAGTTTTCAAACTACTTATTTTTTTCTTTTCAAGACATACATTTTTAGAATATAATATGGATACATTTTCATCACACCTTTCCGAGAAATAATTATGAAATTCCGTTTTAGATTTTAATAATTACAGAAACAAAAACGTAAAGCAGCGTAATCATTGAGATTCTAGAAGAGTTTTCAGATTATTCGATAAAATTGACCATAATTTAATTTATCTTGTGAAAACACTTATGGGTCGTACATCACTGGTGTATCTCTTTCTCTCATACACTGCTAAATTTAATTTTAAGTTTTTTTTTATTATATGCATTACTGTATAGTTTCACTTTGCTATAACGCAAGCAGTGCACAAGACGCGTTCAAACTTCAAATAAAATAAATAATTCTCCTCTATTTACAAGTCGAATTTCATCCAAATCCATACAAACAATCGCGTAAAATATTCAGACATACGTACAAAATTCTTTTTATTGATTCAGTTTTACGGACATGCACTAATTTATTCTGTAAATAGCGTGATAGCAGCTATTCAAATTAAAAATTATTTGTTTGAAGATATGTTACAGAATATTAACAAAATAATATCAATCATAATCACAAGTATTTCTCGATGATTACGTGGCATAAAAACAATCATCCATAGAAATTCATCTCCAATTTGATAATATAAATGTTTAGCTTTAAAAACCTGTTTCCCAATTCTAATATCTTTAAAATTTAAAAGCTTAATTTTTTTTATATCCGAAATTGTCACCGAAAAAGAAATATATAAAGTGCATATAAATTCTAAAAATGCTCCTTCTTAAAAAATAAATAAACTGATTCTGATCTGTTTCCACAGGCCTAAAAGACATTTGTTTGTTTTTTTTCAATCAAGAACACCTTTGCAAGTCCAGCATTAATGCGATATGGAAAATAGATATTCACAGAAACGTTTACATATCATTATAAGTAATAAAGAAATAAATACGAATCGATAAAGTTATCTTCGAGTACTATTTGATAAGTCTAAATTCTAGTTTGGTATGGCACGAGTGGTCAACTCAATAACTTTGAATTTCAGTACATAGCTCTTATTTTCGATATACTCTAGTAGAAAACTGAACACTATTTTGCTTGATTCAATAGATCGACAGTGGTAATTTTTTTTCTACGCATTATATAATGTATACGGAGTTTTGTTTCTTCCAGGTCGATGTGTCACTTTATTCAAATTAGACATATATCTCCTTTTCAAAAATGAAGGCCACAGCAATTCAGAAACAGTCGGAAGCTAAGTGTCTTTTTCCTATATGTGGTGCATAATTTAAATAATGCATTAGAACTAAGCTATTGTGTTAATTACATTAGGCCAGATTCAGGCTCTCATGTATTCCGTTTCCTCGATCCATTTAACCATTAGTAGAGTAAAACCATTCGTGAAAAAAACAGAGAACTCCTGTTTCAAAATAATAAGAAACAAATACATTTAAAAAATCATGGAAAGATGATGAAGAAAAAAATTAAAATAAAATATTTACACCTCTACGACAAGTCTTTCTTCAATTTCGTTAAAAAGTTCTCTCATTGATGACTTTTTCAAGAGGTCAAATAGAGAGAATTAGATTGGTTGATCACAGCATTAAATAATGTCACATCTCCATGCCGGATTTTAGAGGCATGGGATATAGCAGTTCAAAAATGCTATATCTACCATTTTATTTCTCTATCTTAAGTCCTAATTTAAATAATAAAAAATACCTTGATCAGATCTAAAAACAGCATCTTGAATAAATAATATTTAAAGTGACACAGGCACGAAAAGGTAGGTTTAAAAATTATTTGCCCTAACTTTCTGATCATGAGTTTCAGTACAAGATTAAATATGAAAACAACATAATCTTCATGCTTCAAGTGGAGTCGATGCATCTACCAAAATGAGATTTACGTATTTCTTAAACTTTTTAATATCACATTTGTAAGTACGCTTAGTGCAAACATTTCGTAACTTAGTTTAGGCATGAAATAAATTTGATCATCTAGGCCTTTTGAAGCACCAAAGATAAGTTTTAGGACCCAACATTGGAATTTATAATTGAAAACCTCCACTTTTAGCACGAGAATGTCAAAATCATCCTAAAAAGAACTGGTAAAAACTCATGAAAGAAAGTCTCCTTGATCTTTTTTTTCAATTCCAAAACCAATGCGTGCAATGATCACATTTTCTACTGATCCCTAGATATTCTCTTGTACATTTTGTCATGCCATTTGCTTTGTATTAATTTTTTGTAACGCTTAAACGTTATAGATGAGAAAATAATTTGTTTCGTTTGTATATAGAAAGTTCTTTTTCCTTCATATCGGTAAAAGATACTACAAGAGTCCATTCTGCGCGTAAATTTTTCGAGTCTTCTTTAAATATTCGTTTGTCACGAGTTTATATAATTGTCACCCAAGTAACTTCAAAACGCTTCAGACAAAAAAGTTGATATTCACGAGTCAATTGACACAAGCCTAAAATATTATCAAAATCATTGGCTTCCAATCGTGCCGAAATGTCAGAAAATACGAGAATATTTCTATACCTTCGGCTAATTTTGGTTCCTCTTTTTTTTACCAATGCAATTTATTCAGGTAATCAAACGCGGACTATGTAATCCTTCGACTTGTGTGTCTATTTGTGGGCAATGCTGAGTATCAGGTGGACCCCAGTCGTGCAAATTTCCACTATTTGCTAGTCTGTGCGTTAAACGATGAGCTATAGAAAAGCCACCACTGCCCTCGAGTTGTGTTAATACTATGATGACTTGCCTAAATCACAAATTTTTCAAAAATAAGATTTGATAACCTAAAATATTCGTGTTGTGAGTTTTATTCAGAGTTCAAAACCCACCTGTGAAGAGGAGGAACACTGTCGGCAGTTCGGAGTTGTCCTCTCGTAGAAACAACATTGTAACTCTCGTGGCAATCGCACTTTACATGAATCCATTTATTTACATGACGATTTTCAACCATCACCACTAAACCAGCCCAACCCTTGGTTAGGTAGTAAGCAGTCATTCCTTCCCTGCCCTAAAAATGGATACAACACAATTAACACATAAAATATGATAGAAATAAAAAGAGAATAAAGATGTGTCTTACCTCGTGCCGCTGTCCTTTAGCAAGAGTGAGACTTATAATTGCATCAGCTAACACAAAGGCGGGAGGAGAAATTTGTTCAACAAGTAATTTTTTCGAGCTGTGAATCGCCAAAACATATTCTGGATAGCTCGACGTGTCTTCCATCCCTGTGTGCCAGTGATTAAAAGCTAAACAAACTACGATGTATAAATCTCGTTCAAGCATTTTATGGCAACCAACGAAACCTCGAACTTGGCGTTTACTGTGCTCAACTAACCGACCAACTTCTGGAGCTGCTGGCGATCGAGTTCGAAAAACAACAACGCAAAGATCCAGCTGAGAACGCTGAGATTTTTCCGAGTTTCTGTATTGAAAAAAAATACGACCTTTATAACCAAATTCCTCAATTTATTTTCTACATTTCACAATTATCTTTAATTTCTAATATTTTTTTTATAAATACCTCTGGCCCTCTTGAAAAAGCGTGAATTCCGTTTCAGTAGGTTCTAAAACGGTTAACAACACACAAGATAAGTGTCTAAGGGACGAAAGTGGTGGAAGAGTTCCTCGTAATCTAACTTCACTCCATCCAACTCTAGTTTTGCAAATATCGATACAATCAAAATATCTAAGAACGTCGTCAAATGAAATCCAAAAGACTCCATCAGAAGCACCATGGGGCATCAACATCTCTCTTAACTGTAGAGTCCAGATAGCACTATCGTCAGACCAATCGCCTTTCCAACTGTAATGACCCCATGGGTTTCTTAGGCGTAATAATCTTATTCCTTGGACATCTCGAACGTCAAGAACAGAATATGCGTGTCTAGGTCTCAAACCCTTCCTCTGATATTCCTCTTCATCAACTTTCATGTTGCCACCACCACAACTAGCGCCCATGAGAAACATTGCTTGGCGGGAAGAGAGAAGCTGAGCCCAGATCAAATCTTTGTCGAGTTCATCCTCACTGGGTAAAGCCGAAGGCTGGAGAGGAACACTTTCACAAGGAGCTCCTGTTAGGGTTGCTAGACCTTCTATTGCTCTCCCCGATACTAATGCCTCGTAGCATCCATGAATTTTTGCTACTGCTTTCTCGATTAGTGGGACCCAAAGTTGTTTTCTTTTTGCCTAAACATCAGAACAGGAGAATAATACTAATTTTAATGCCTGGAAATCCAAGCCTTTTAATTATAAAACTTTTAAAATTTTATTTTAAATGAAAACCCTTCTAATTAACTCATTCAGTAGAAATGCACTAAAACTCAGTCTCTACAATCAAATCACAATCGTTTTGAACGGTTTTCCAGTAGAATCAGTCAATGTTAACCTAAATGGTTCAAACTGCGGGACAAAAATTAATGAGACAAAGAATGATGCTTCCTATTAATATACACAATGATGATTGATTCAAATAATTTTATATGCATTTTATAAATTTAAAAATTGATTACCTGAGAGTAAACAAGATGTCCCCTTTTATCGCAAGGAAGTAAATCATCCACTAAAACCGTAGTCCACTTTCCATCTTTGCACAATCGAACTTGATATACGCCTTCTGGACAAGTTTCTCGCATAACCAGGACTCTCTTCACAAGCTCATCGCTTTCTGCCAATACAGCTAACGCGGACAATAGCCAGCAATTTCCTAAAACGCCCTGTGAAATGTCAGACGGTAAAGGTGTTCTGAAAACTGCCCATGGCAGTTTCGAATCAACACTTGAATCAACGTTAATTTGATGTGGTCTTCTCCATTGAACAACATGGTTGTCTTTGGTCTCTGCCGGATTATAATATAGCGACCTAGGAGCTGGTGGAAACGAATCATCAACGAACGGTTCATTAGTCTGAAAAAATCAAAATTTCAATGAGAATAAGTTAAATACATGAAATTTCATTAAGCATAAATAACATATAGTATATTAAATAAAAGGTATTATTTGAAAAATTAATACCTCTTTACAATAAAGAACTATCCTCTCCCACTTCTCGAGTGCCTCTCTTTCCTCTATTTTCCTCAAATTTTCCATGACAACGCTTTCTTGCCTTTGTATCCTAAGTGTATTATTACCAGGTTCAGTAGGTCGAGGCCTGTCATTTGCCATTTGAGATAAAGTTTTTGAACTTTGACACATTTCACAGATTCCGTTGGTACTTTTATTCTCGTATGTGCAAAGCTTGCACTGCCACTGTAAATAAATGCAAACTCATTAGTTAAAATTATCATTTTAATAAAATGAAATAATTGAAAGGTGTTATGCCAAAAGCTCTAAATTCTAGACAGTAAAAAATTCCAACAAATTCAGAAGAGTTCTAAACATTGGGGTTTTTAATTTGTGAAAAAAAATTGAAATCCAATCCCTGAATCTTCTTTCTATTTTGAAATTTGACGAAAAGTGGACGTTCTAATTAATATTTAGTCCATGTAACATATATAGTCCTTGCATGACATTCTTTAATATAATATCAATTATTAAATACAAAAATCATTTTACCTGCATATGAGCAGAATCCTTAGCTTTCAAATATCTCCTTTCAACGACTCCTGCTCCATTTCTCTTCACGGAATTTCGGTGCCTCGGTGTAACAGTTCGTTGGCTGGTTGGAGTAGGACAAGTGAGTCTAGGACTTGGACTCCTTTGAGTTGAAAGTCTATTTTCTCTCGGACTTTCCGTGAATGACTGATTCTTACAAGCGTTGCAAGAAATCGCAGTAAGAGGATTTCTTAACGTACACGAAGAACAAACCCAGCTCTCACCCTTTCTTAAGGTTGGGTCCTCAAGATGAGAAACACTCCTCAGTTTGGAACCTCCACAAGCTTCACAAGTCGTTCTCGATGCAGGGTTTAACAAAGTACATTTCCTGCAAGTCCACGCTGGACCCAGCTCAATCAGATCTTCCGAATCAGATTCAGTGAGTGTCACTGGTCTCGATGGAATATACCTTACGCTGTCTCTCGAAACGACAATTGGAGAATGCGCTTGTGGTTGACGAGAACTGACACTGTCTTCAGTCACAGTAATTAAGCTCGGCTGCGTAAGCGAAGGTGGTGACCTTGAAGATCCGCAAGTATCGCAACCTCCGGACCATAGTGGATTATACGCATAAGAACACTTTCTACAAGTCCACATTCTTTTCAAAGGAGTGATAGATGTTCCATCTCCAAGGGGGCTTGAAGCTGCAGCCCGCGACCTCTGCGAGGCTGACAGTCCCAATTTATTACTATGCTTCTTTGGTAACGGTGGAGGAATGTCAGGCTCGGTGATTCCTATGTACGAATACTTAGGTCGAGAGTTGAAGGCAGCTGAATGTGGCGGTACTTCCGGTGGTTCCTCGTCGTTTAGGCTTCTCCGGTTCACAGCTTTTCTTTGACTAACGCTCGTGACAGAGTCCACCTCAGAAAATGATCTTCTATAGCACAAAGGACCCGCTGAAGATAGGGGTCTTGGCTCCCAAGCAGGGACGCTTATCACAACACCACTACAGGGTGCTGGACTCCTAGGTGCTTCACATGCTTCACATTGCTCTAATCCAGGAGCGTTATTCAGAGTGCAGTTATCACAACTCCATAATGCATCGTCTTGACGCGCTTCGGAGACTATTAAACTGGTAGGTCTCGGAATTGCAATTTCAGAGAGCTTTTGGACTACAGATCCGTTCGAAAGGGATCGGCTGACTTTAGATTTCACTCGTTCGTACATTGAAGGGCTGTGACGCTTAGGGGATCGTTGAGAGGGGTCTACATTCTCTGCGTAGGGAACCGCTGTTGGATCCATTCTTTCCGATGGTAAATTCCACTCTTCCCGATTCGTCCGGGCTCGATCACTTCGACTTATACTTGTCAACTGCGCCATGTCTAGAATTAAAAATTTAATTAGGATATAAAACTGACATATCAATTTACAAATTTTTTAATTTAATTGCATACCTTTATTGCCGACTTTTTCACCTTTAGTAGAGATTTTGAGAGTATTTGTACTGTTATCGAGAACACGGGTGACCAGGCCGGTAGTTACTTTTGTCACTAAATCCAACCTAGCTACTTGATTAAGACTATTGAGTTTTCCAGGCTCGAGTCTCTTGCACTTTCTCGCCCCAACTTGCCTTCCATGTATTTCTGCAATGGAGGAACTAGCGCCACAGGCAGTACAAATTGGAGTCGCAGTACGATTATTCTCTAGGAGGCAGCGAATGCAGGTCCATTTTGAAACCAGAGATGGCAAAGAAGAAGTTCGCTCGAGCGGTCGTCCCTCAGTGGTTTGTTCAGACCATGATCGACTACGTTCTTTTTTCTTTAAGACATTAGCTGTTGATCCCTTGATCCTATCCTTTCTAAAATAAAGAAAAAAACAATGATTGTTAATTAAGAAATTTGTAGAATTTTTTGTTTCATATTTTTTTCTGTTTATCTAAATGAATTACCTAAGGGCGTGATAGGTTTGAACAGTGTTACGATGTAATGGAGCTGGTGGCCGCGGCTTCTTCGAGGATAATAAAGCATCAACAAATAAGTTGTTTCCAGGATTTCGAAGCCGCGGCGGGGGAGTTGGGGGGCTGGAGGAACCTGAAGACAATTCGCTGGGACCTTCGGCTCTGGATGTACCTGGGATATCAATTAGAGGTTCGTTCCATGGTCGATGCCATGTTCTGATTTGATCACTTTGGGCTCGGGACAATCCGCACCTGGCGCATTGCGCGCTCTCGGTCGGATTTATCAGAGAGCACTCCGAGCAATGCCACTGCAGCACCGAAGCAATTGAGCCCATTCTCCAAGCGTAGACATGGCTCTTCCTCTTCGATCACGGATCTTTACTTCTCGCTCGATTTCCAAACAGTGCTATAGAAAAAAATCATTTATCTTAAATTATTAATTAGTACATAAATTCAGTTTTAATTATTTTATACACAAGATATTAAAAACCTTTAAATTTCACCATAATACAAAGAATAAATCCTTTTGATTTTAATGACATCAAGTTTTATTAATTTGAAATTAAAAAGCGGTCAAATTTTGAAGTATCCGCTTTTAAAAGTATTAAAAATAAAAAATTCAGAGGACATTCGAAAATAAAAACTGAGAATCATTTTTAAAAATTGTTCAATTCCCTAATAATCATGGAATAATTAAATTTTTAAAAACTATAAAGGTAAGCAACAGCTAATCAAGAAATTCATTTTGTAGTTTTTTCAGTGAATAATCAGGATTTAGTTACAGATTATTTCCAGTCGTATGCCTGTTGTCAAGATCATTACATAAGAAAATAAGAACTATATACCGAGCCTGATGTTAATAGTTTGACTCTTTGGTTCCTAGACTGTTTTGAAGAAATTATAATTTGAATTCAAAATACTCTTGAGAAATGTATATGACTCGTTATCCTGATATTGAATTGAAAAATAATTGGATAAATAAATTAAATATTTAGTAAAATCCATAATTATTTATCACACTGAACTTTTTGACTTATTCCTCTGATTCTACCAAATAGAAATGTTCTCTGTCAACTGAATAGTTCAAAAAGTATCTATAAAAATAATCATTAAAGTTAAAAATGAACCTTTATACTCCAAAGAAAGTATATGTTAGTCAGTGTTAAAAAATTTTCTTAAATAGTAAAATCGTTTTCTTAAAATGGTTTAATTAAAATCTACTTCTTACTAAAAATTACAATAAAAGGAATCTTTGCCCAAATTAAGCTCTTCTGCTTAATTACTCCAAAAGGCAGTCAATCCTTACATGTAAACATATCCCAAGAACAATGGAATGCGCCTCAAAATATGAAAAATAGCAATAATTTCTAAAAGCAAGGTAATTACAGAAAACGAATAGACTGCAAATAATATTTTTTAGATGATACAGTGAAAATCGAACCTGATAGCACGGTTCTCGATTCTGTTGCTGACTGTCGCTAAGCGCTACCCCCAGCAGAAATTTCCCCACTGCTTAGCTAACCCCTTACTGTTTTCACCACTGAATTAAATTTTTATTGAATTACTGGAACCGTCTAGCCACGAAGACGACGAGCAAAGACCTGGCAAACGATGTACCGCGACGAAGACGACGACCAAAACGGCGCTCAGCCGAGAGCAGTGACGGACCGCCATCCCGCGCCATCCTTTGACATATGTTTTCTAGCAGCCATTTTTTAGACCCACGGCGCAGAAGAAACATGGCATGGAAACAACAGTGAACGACTGTCTGACTGTATGTACGTTGGGTTAAAAAATAATTTCTTTGATTCGGTAATGGTCGATTAATTTAGGGATTTCTTAATTATTTGTATGCGTTATATGGCTCAAATTTAAGGTTTTATTCCTTTATTGGCTCATGAAATCTAAAAAGCGCAAGTGCAAAACTGTTTTTTGAAGGCTCAACTTCTACTGCACGTGCGCAGTAAAAAATAAGGTTTTTGCGCACCTGACAAGGTTGTAATTTCTAGGTTAGTTCATGTTTTGAAAATATTTGTTGATGCCTTTTATGCTTTTAATTTATGCATATCTTCCCTACCCCACTGTACAAGATACTTGCAATACAATTTGGGTAATAAACTACCTATAAAAGACTTTACATAAAATTTCACTTACACTTTTTAGTGGTCAAATTTTATATATATTTTACTCGAATTTATTTTTTATATGAAATTATCGTTATTTTCAGATGAAAATTTTTGGTAGGACCAGTTAAAAATGTTATATAACATATGCATTAGTTATGGTAAAAGAATGAATAACTTTAACAACCAAATTATTTTTAAAACGTAGAATATACGAACAAAATTTTCCTAAAATTAAGGATTTTTTAAAAATTATATAAATTAAAACAAGTGAAAATAACTATAAATATATTATCAAAATGTTTTCGAGTAGGGCGAAGGCACCAATTGTCGTGGAGGAACCTATTGTCGATTTCAAATACTAAATTTTTAGTATTTCCACTATTTTTACATGTATACATAGCTTTTTTGTTTCAGAGGCTTAATGAAGGGTTTTTAAATGACATTCACTAGATAATAGACATATTAAAAGTTTAGTCTAAGATAAATCAACTGTTTACCCGAGAAATTGGTGCCTTTGCCTTAGTTAAGAGGAAAAACTAAGCTAAATTTATTAATTTATAAAAAAGTTTAACTTGAACCACTTGCACCCTCAAATCTCTCATCCCTGAACAGAGTAGGCGCACAGTTCATAGCACGGTCACAAAGCTGACTTCTCACCAAGTCCCTGTGGCGCAGAGGATAGCGCGTTGGACTTCTAATCCAAAGGTCGTGGGTTCGATCCCCACCAGGGATGACTAAACACGGGAAACCGTTGTTTTTTTTTCCGTAAATCTTTTTTCACAGACAAGATATTTTCTTAATATGAAAAAAGTTATTATAGATTTGCATATTCTATAACGTGAAATGTAATAACACCAACTACTTTTTTTTAAATAACTTCAAATTCTAATTGAAATGATTATTATTGTTTATTAAGTTCCAATGTTTCCGCAAAACATTGAGAAAAATATTTATACATGTGTTTATATAGATGCACACGGTATTCAGAGGTGTCGTGCTCTCTTGGTCAAGATACTGCTGATACTCGAGAAGTATTCCATTGTCTGCTAATGCGATCAAAAGATTATGCACATGATATCGCAGCACTTCTCGATCTCTAGTGCTACTATATATTATAAAAACTTTACCTTTCAAGCCTCAGATACGAGAAGCCATATTAGCCTTCTTGTATATATCTATAAACACTATCGTATTGACCTCCAAAAACCTAGAAATCAAGACGAAAATCACTGCAATCCTTTTTATGAAAAAGAGTTTCAAAATTTGTATAAATCTAAATTACTGACTTTGAACTATTTCTTAATTTTTAAGGCATATTTATTGAAGAAATTGTTAAGGAACATTTGAGTTGTATTGTTATGAAAAATTTGAAAATAAAATGAAAGTGTACGTTGCATACTCTCATGGGCGCACCGAGCCGACTCACGCGCACATCTGGTTATAGAATCCGGCCCTTCAATTGTAATTTAAATATTCTCCAAGCTAACTTTGACTACAAAAGTGTATGAATAATGTTCCCAGGTCGTGATTGGAGAACCCACAGCGAAGCATTTCTCAACAATTCAATTAATCTCTTTCAATATATTCTCTACAAGAGTAATTTGATTCTTGATTTTGTGCATGCCTATCTGTCTGTAAATTGCACTAGACATGTCTATACTCTGGAATCCACTACCTCTAGCATCTGCCTGAAGAAATAAAGTAGTTTTCAATTATAATCATTTTTTTGATAAATTTAAAAAATATATTTTTAAAGTATATCTTACTTTGACAACAACGAAGCTTTTTATATTATTAAGTACCAAAGCCAGGATATTTCGTACTTTGCGCTGACTAAGTGACCTTCGGGGGTGCCATCGATGTACTGAAGAAGTTTATACTGTCTGAGGCATTTATTCATATCTCGGTGTCATTCAGGTAGGAAATACATTCTCACTCGTCCTGGAAAACCACCCTAGAGTTCAATTTCAAATTCGTGAACTTTAGGCTTTTCTGATGAGGCACTCCAAGCACAAACGTTCGCTTTTTGCTTTAGATCGTACAGAACCAGATTTGTTTGCGTATTCACGATTGTTCTCCAGGGTACACGTCTGGGTCTCTGAAATATTGAGATTGAATTCCCTCTCTTTTGAAACAGTTCTGAACTTTGAATATTTGAAATAAAACTAGTTAAAAACTATCTTGCAATCAAGAATATAATAATCAGCAAAATATGACGTTTTCACATCAGTCCAAATACACTAAGGAGCAAAATCTCGGCAACTATTTTTCAAGTCACTTTTGCTCTTTGCTTTCAGGCATGTCAAACAAATCAAAGGCTCCAGTAAAGAATTATCAATAATTAGATACGTTATTTTGATTTTATAAAGATATCTGCAATAGAGTATTCTTATTCTTAAAAATCTGAAATTTTCATGTTTCTTGTTTTATTACCTTCTGGAAACAAACTCCATAGGAACTGTGATGAAATATCCAAACATTTCATTAGTTTCGCTATCTCTTCAGACGTTTAAAATTATTTCCGAGTCGAGCCGCAACTAGCCTTCCTCGAGATATAATGTGCTTTTGGTCAACTCGGACATAATTAAACACGTCGCGCGCTCAAAAATAGTTAATATTTTCCGATCTAATTAAGTCTCCACTTTTATTAAATATGCGCTAGTTATATTGAGACATAGCGCATATGATACTATTTTTTCCAAATTTTTCTACTGAGGGGCAAACATGCAAAAATTGTTTAAGCAATTAAATTACTTATATCTGTAGTTAATTAACAAAATAAAAATTATGAAAATATTGATCTAAAAACCTAACGTAATAAGCTAAAAAATGAAACAGACCCGAAATCTATTTGATTATTTCAACCGGAGATAATGAATTTTAAGCACAGGAGAATTTAGCATCTTGCCCAATTTTATTCAAAGTTTAAATTAATATATCTCTCAAAAAAATTTTTTTTTTCAGAAATCCCGATAAACGTGTCGATTAAATTAATAAAAAGATGCCACAGAAAAAATTTAAGACTTATAAAAATGTGAATTTTCTTTTTGAAATCCGTACGATTTGCAAAAGAATGTCCCATATAGCGATTCTTCAGAAACGTATTCCAGAAGGAAAAAAAAGGTTCATTTTCAACCAAACTAAACTAATTTTTTGATCTGATATATTAAAAATTAAATTTTTACCATAGGCAGGCTCCATGAAGAAAGCTGTTTCCTCAAAAGGAAAGTAATAAGTTATTCTTTCCCTGTAGGCTATAGAAAACTGCATTTTCTTCTGGATAATCTCAACGATATGATCAAAAGATGCAAGATTAAATGGAGCTTTTCTGCAATAAAAACGTGCGTTGTGCTTCACATGCTGTGAATTCATTCCAAAATCTTTTCTGTAAAAAAAAAAAACAATTTTCTGATTGTCTTCGTATTAATAAAATTTAATTTCTGAAAAGGAAATTGAAAAATATTTTACATTCTTACGTTGATTTACCCCGACTGCTCGATGATACTTTCTTTTAGGTTTAATTAAAATTTATTTTTCAGTGTTAATACTAATTTTATCGATGTCCTCAAATTCTTCTTCTGGCTTGATGACAATGATTCCTATCATAGTTCCAATATGTTTTATAACTTGAGCACATGGCTAAGATAGAATAATCTTTTTTGGTTAAGTTTTATAACTTGAGCACATGACTAAGATAGAATAATCTTTTTTGGTTAAAGAAAATATTTGTACTATCATTTCATAGGGAATAAAAATTATAAACTTCCTGAATTTGTCAAACGAAAAATTATCATGCGGAGATAATGAATGACCTCCGATTATCAAATGTTTATTATTGGCTAATTAAAATACGCTTTATAGATATGGTAATGCAGATTTTTATTTATAAAAATATCTCTTTAGGAATAATGGGCCCTTCAATTTCTAATTGATTGATTAACTAATAAATTCCATCGTTAATTCCCACATGGGAGCGCTTGTCCGTTCACTACTTCCCCGTCAAAAATCTTCCACAGTCGATCAAATTCATTTGAAAAGGCTTGAGCCAATTCGATTTGGTTGGTTATAATGATATTTTCGTAATTTCCAAAGAAACCACTCTTTGTCCAGTTGGTACTTCCCGTTATAAGAATACGTTTATCTACTACCGCGAATTTGTGGTGCATGTAGTAATCAGACTTCTTGGTTCGAAGTTTTATGCCTATATTAAAAATGTATGGTTTAAAAGAATAACGAAAGTAATATATAAATTTATAGGTTTAATTTCTAGATTAAAATCAAATTACCTAGTCTACGGATCTTCAGAATGTGATCAATAGACGACGTGTTATCAGACATGTCACCATCGGTTATGATTCTTACGTGTACATTTCTCTTATACACATCTATAATTACGTTAATTAAACTCGGGTGAGTTAAAAAATAAACACATACGTCTAATGATTCCTTTGCAGAGCCCAAGACTTTCATTATTTCACTATACAAATAAATACATTCTTTCTTAACTTTGCATTATATCCTAATATAGTTATAATTGAAAACTAAAAAGTTAGATTTTGCAGAAAGATTAGAAGTATTATATTCTAATAATACTATTTCTGAAGCCTGCTAATTTTAGCTTATTTACAAAATTAACTTTGAAACAAGAATAAAAAATTACTTATATTCATTAAAATTTTTAATTGAAAAAAAGCTATAATATGTATTTAGTGATAAATTCATTTTAATTTTTACTGCAGTTTGTAGAAAAACGTAAAATTGTTTTGTTTAAAAAAATGGAATTTCCTACTTGATAGTCCGAACTGGGCAGTTCATTCTCTCACACATTTGTCCTGACTTAAAATGCGTTATACATAGTACAGAGTCTTCTGAAGAAAAGAATACTTTTGTTTTTATATTTCTTGGTCGTTGAAAAATCCTGCTTTTGTATTTCTTATAAAAATACCATGCAACTTCTGTTATGAAAATACCTCCTGCCACGATTATGATACCTTTTTTATTCATTTCGTGATTTTGTCAAAAGAATCGCCCTAAACAAGGAAAAAATAAAAAACATAATAAATAATTGTTGATTCAATCAATCCTAAATATTAAAGCCCCCATAGCACAATACCTTCCCTGAACGTTCTATGAACGTTCCCGTGGAATGTCCGGAAGGTTCCATCGGAATGTTCAAGGAACGTTCCTAGAACTAAGAAAATTTCCAGGTTTCTTGAACGTTCCAAAGCAATGTTCTCTGAATGTTCCTGTGGAACGTTCCAGGAACGTTCAAAAGGAATATTGAGAGAACGTTCCGCAGCAATATTCAGAGAATATTCAAAGAGAACGTTCCTGGAACCTTCCATAGGAACGTTCAGAGAGCATTTGTATCGAACGTTCGTAGAACTTTTCGTGGGAACATTCAGGGAACATTCGCAGAGAACGTTTTGGAACATTCCGCGGGAACATTTAGGGAACATTTTTTGAGAATGTTCCTGGAATTATTTTCTACAGCATTCAGGAAACTTTCTTTATAGATAATCCTGCAGCTTCAAACATACTAATGCAGGGAATGTTTTTTATAAATAATTTTGGGCATTAATTTATAGGTAAAATGAAAAGAATTAATTACAGATATTAATATTTGATTTATATATTTTAAAATACTTTAAGTACAAAGAGGAAGATGCTATAACGTTTACTGAAACATGTTTTTAATAAAATATTTAAATAAATTACATTTTTTCATAAAGGTAACATTTGACGTTTCCAGGAATGCGATCGTCGTTTGGATCTAATTTATTCTTTAATTCGTGGAACCAATAGTCTTCACCTTGTAAAAAGAAAAAATAGTTTTTAATAATTAGTGAAACAATTTTTTGCATGTTTTAGGTTGTTATAAAATTTGTATAAAAATGTCTAAAATGTTTTATAATTACAAAAACAATCTATATATATTAAAAAGAATTTTTTTTTTGTAATTTTATAAAAATCCAAGAGTGCTTTCCCTATGGTTACTTGAGCCACGTCTTTATTCTATACATTTACTAAATGCAACTAAAACATTTATTACATTTAGCATATACAGTTCTTTTTTGAAATTTTTTTTTTCCGTTAAAGATTCTAGTAGTGACAAAATTTATACGAGTTCTTGCCAATTCTTGGAGACATGGTTCAAGCAGACCATATGATTAGATTCCTATGTTACCAACATTTTTTTCTGAAAAATCATGTTTAAGTAAAATAACATATCAGATTCATAATTTGGGAAAATAATGAAAAATAGCCTGAACAAGGTATCTCAACTCTTGGATTTTTATAATTACAAAAAAAAAATTCTTTTTGATATATATAAATTGTATTTGTAATTATAAAACATTTTAGACTTTTTCATAGAAATTTTATAACAACCTAAAACATGCAAAAAATTGTTTCACTACATATTAAAAACTATTTTTTCTTTTTACAAGGTGAAGACTATTGCTTCCACGAATTAAAGAATAAATTAGATCCGAACGACGATCGCATTCCTGGAAACGTCAAATGTTACCTTTATGAAAAAATGTAATTTATTTAAATATTTTATTAAAAACATGTTTCTGTAAACGTTATAGCATCTTCCTCTTTGTACTTAAAGTATTTGAAAATATATAAATCAAATATTAATATCTGTAATTAATTCTTTTCATTTTACCCATAAATTAATGCCCAAAATTATTTATAAGAAACATTCCCTGCATTAGTATGTTTGAAGCTGCAGGATTATCTATAAAGAAAGTTTCCTGAATGCTGTAGAAAATAATTCCAGGAACATTCTCAAAAAATGTTCCCTAAATGTTCCCGCGGAATGTTCCAAAACGTTCTCTGCGAATGTTCCCTGAATGTTCCCACAAAAAGTTCTACGAACGTTCGATACAAATGCTCTCTGAACGTTCCTATGGAAGGTTTCAGGAACGTTCTCTTTGAATATTCTCTGAATATTGCTGCGGAACGTTCTCTCAATATTCCTTTTGAACGTTCCTGGAACGTTCCACAGGAACATTCAGAGAACATTGCTTAGGAACGTTCAAAAAACCCGGACATTTTCTTAGTTCTAGGAACGTTCCGATGGAACCTTCCAAAAATTCCATGGGAACGTTCATAGAACGTTCAGGGAAGGTATTGTGCTATGGGGGAGTCATTATTATTCTTTGTTTTTTGTTTTTGTTTACAATCATAAAAATGTTAGGTTAGGTTTAGTTTTTGATAAAAAAGCCCCATCAAATTAATTAATCTTTACACGCACATGTTACAAATAAATAACATAGCATTTTCTAGATATCAAAAATATACCTTTCTGCATTCAGAGGGCATTCACATTACCTTTTAGTATTTATTTCAACTCATATGATGATGTATGCTTATTCTGATGACTCCGACCATTCCGGCTGATTCCGGGGCGACGTCCGCACTCCGCAGCACTCCGCAACTCTGCATCTGCAGACGCAGGCGCAGGACGCAGGTCTGCATTGCTGTGCATTGCGGATATGTTGTTGTATGTACAGTCTAATAGTGTTTTGATCACTAATCCAGTATAAATAACAAACTTTTCATTAAAAGTGCAAAATTTAACCGCAATAATGGCAATGTTCGAGATATTAAGGACCGACTACAGCGTAAGCATCTTTTTAGTTCTTATCTGAGACTTTAAAATATTTGTTCTGATTTCGAGGTTAGGATAAGCTTTCTTCAAAAAATTAGTAATATTTACAAATTTTTATGAACATTTTCCGATTCAAAAAACTAAATTAAAAATGAAGATTTTTAGTAATTCTATATATTTATACATACTTTTATTAAAATTACTATCAATATATTTCAGAATTTTTTGAAACAGTCTTTCAAATCAGCAGATACTTCATCATTCATTAAGAAATGCATAGATCACTGTTCTAATGAAGCCGATAGGAAAGCAGCAGTCGATCAAGCCTTGCGTGATACTCTGCTTCAAATTTTAGCAGAAAATTCTTCAGGAAATGTGCAAGCTCTAGAATCCTATATCACATTTTGCATCGAACTTTGTCGAAAAGACTTAGCAACAACGAGCGTTCCAGTGATGTTATTAGGAGATATATTTGATGCTATGACTTTGGATCGTTGTGAGAATCTTTTCACGTTCGTGGAAAACAATGTGGTTGTCTGGAAGGAAGAAATGTTCTTTGGAGCCTGTAAGAACAATCTACTCAGAATGTGCAACGATTTACTAAGGAGGCTCTCTCGCTCTCAACAAACTGTTTTCTGCGGTAGAATTCTACTCTTTCTTGCTAAATTCTTTCCATTCTCTGAAAGGTCAGGATTGAATATCGTCAGCGAGTTTAATTTAGAAAATCACACTGAATTTGGCACCGAAAAGTCTGACGATGTTTTAGATCAAATGAGTGTAGATGACGGGAAATCTGAGAACAAAATACCAATTGATTATAATCTCTACAGGAAATTCTGGGCCTTGCAGGATTTTTTCAGAAATCCTAATCAGTGTTACAATAAAATGCACTGGAAAGTCTTCTCAGCAGTAAGTAGCAGAATTATATACTTTCAATCAATGCATTTAAAATATCATTAATTTGGATCTTTCTTACAGCACGCATCAAACGTACTATCCGCATTTGCGTCTTTCAAATTAGAAGAGCAACGGAATTGCCTTACGAACATGAAAGTTGATTCTTCATTAGAGGGGTCGCACAAAGAAACTCATTATTTTGCAAAGTATCTCACAAATCAGAAATTATTGGAACTGCAGCTTTCTGACTCGAACTTTCGAAGATACGTATTACTGCAATTCCTTATTTTATTTCAGTATTTGAATAGTACTGTAAAATTTAAAGCGTAAGTGTATTTACTGAAAAATATTAATTTTATTGTCAAAGGAGAAATTCTGATAAAAAATTAATAAACCTTTTATAGAGAGACACATGAGTTGAAACCAGATCAAGTGGAATGGGTGAAATCAACAACTGAACAAGTTTATTTGCTTCTTTCCGAAACACCTCCCGATGGATCGAGGTTTGCGGAAACTGTTAAGCACATCCTGGCTCGTGAAGAACATTGGAATGCCTGGAAAAATGAAGGTTGTCCTGCGTTTAAAAGGCCAGCTCCTGAACCGACTGATAATGACGAACCAAAAAAACCAAGAAGATTGCGCCGAAAAATCGGTGATGTTATCAAAGAGGCACAATTGGTTGGAAAATATTATATGGGAAAGTAAGTAAATAAGATTCGTTAAATGAACGTAAATTTCAAATTGTAATCAAATTTGATTTGTACAGTCCTGAATTAACAAAACTGTGGAACCTTTGTCCTAACAATTTGGAAGCTTGTAAATCTAAGGAAAGAGATTTCCTTCCATCTTTGGAAACGTATTTTGAGGAAGCAATCATGCAATTAGATCCAGCCGCAATGGTAGACGAGGAATATAAGTAAGAATCAGTAATACCAACATTTTGACATCTAAAAATCAGGTTATTTATTTTTTTAATTTTGCATTACTATTTCTTCCTTTTTTAGGAAAGTTAATGATGGAAATTTTGGTTGGAGAGCTTTAAGATTATTAGCTAGACGTAGTCCTCATTTCTTTGTTCATGGAAATTATCCAATCAATAAACTCCCTGAATACCTGGAAACAATGATCAAGAAAATTGCTAAAGACCGACCGGTAAGAATACCAAAAATCTTTTGTTATCTAATTTTTAAATATGATATAAAATTACTCAATTTGTAGCAAGCACAAACTGATGTAAAAGTAGAGCCTGATGAAAATCCTCAAGAGACAAATTATCAGGAATCTAACGAAGATTTTTTAAAACAAGAGTCTGAACAAGTGGATGCCGAAAGCGCAGATAAACTTCCCAAGATGAAAAAAATTAGTTTGGAAATTTTGTCGAAACTGTCTGAAGTTCTGAAAGGAGATTGGAAAAAATTAGCTGCTAAGTTTGGATTCAACGACACTGAGGTATGTCAAGTTTATAAGTAGATAGAAAATCTTTTAAAACTATTTTTTACTTTTGATAAAAAATTTCAAATTGAATTCCTATTATTTTACAGATTGAATTTTTCCAAGGACATCCTACACCATTCGAGCAGTGCAAAACAATGTTAGAACTCTGGGTAGATGAAACGCATGACGCAAAAGAGTCTCTTGCCTACATCCTAGAGGGGTTGAATTTTACAGAAGCCTTAGAAATCTTGAAATCAGATTAAAACTAATTTATGAAATTATTATTTTGACTTAAATATAGTTTTTCACCTAAATGTAAGCTGTACTGATAAATTTGATAAAATCATAAATTAATTTTTTTTCTATGCTTCTTTAGTTTGTGAAATGTATCATTTGCTTTATTCTTAAAATAGTAGATTTTGTAATAGTATATTGTGCACCGAGAACAAAAACGAGCGTTTTCGCTCCGCTATCGGACAAAATATTTTTTGGATTCGGTCGTTACAATTCTTGGAATTTTGAGATGGTTCTTAAAGGCTTAGGAAATTATTTTAAGAAAAAGTCTCATCTCATTCTTCTCATTTATTTAGAAAACAATAATAAAGTATACAAATAATATAAAATCAAAAATGAAGACGTTTGTGCTCCAAGGACACTGAAATAAATAATTTACATTTCAGAATACCAATGTTAAATTTTCTCTTCTTGTATTATAATAAAGAAAGAAATCAACTTTTTTTCTATCTACAGAGATTAGAAGAAATTTACCATGATTTCACTTTCATTGTAATTTTTTTTCACATTACCATTAATTATTTTTCCTCTGGTTAAATTTGAACAGATTATTTGTTTAATGATGTATGTTCGATTTGTTTTAAATAATAGAAAAATGGGAAGTTTCTTTTAATCTCTGCTGTAAACATAATAAATTAGACTAACATTAATGGTATTACATCTCGAAGTTGTAGACATTGACTTAGATTCAGTTTATGCTCGGTATAGATTTGCCGTAGCTGTCCGAAGCAGTCCAAATTTTGTCTTACAAATGTGGCAGTAATAAATTGAGAAAACTTTAAATTCGTTTGACTAAATAATTATTAATAAAATGCATGATAATATAATGGCGTGATGACTTTAACAATAATTAACTCCAAAATGGCAGTCGAAGCTGTTTAGCCTTATAAAAACAAACATTCAATTTATACTTTATGCCGAACGACAACGCTTCATTTTTCCTTTTTCTACTGTTTGTATTAAATTTTCGGTTTATTTTTGGGAACTAAACTTAAAACTTTCTAAATTGTATGAAAGTGAACTAGTATGTAAAAATGAAGAATCTCAATAATGTTTTTATAATTGTACAATAATGGCTGCTGATATTTGCGTTTTAATAGAGAACAAATAATTTGCAAAGCGAAAATAATTTATAAAATTAAAAAATGTCTTTACTATGTGAACAAAAAAAATTTCTAATTGGATTTTAGAAAGTATTACTTTATATTTTTGATGTTGTGCAGATGTGAAAGTATAATTCAAAAAACATAAATTTCGTTGTAATTCAATTTTGTATACTTAATGAAATATAGCAGTTTGTAAATTTAATTTTTGCGCTGATATTGGATACAGCTGTTGAAACAATTTTGTATCCTTAAGTCTAACATACACATTCATGTATTTACTAATGTAAATGCATTGATATGGAT
This sequence comes from Diplolepis rosae, assembly GCA_030998225.1. Lineage (NCBI taxonomy): Eukaryota > Metazoa > Arthropoda > Insecta > Hymenoptera > Diplolepididae > Diplolepis > Diplolepis rosae. Next base: position 2,450,891 of record JAPYXD010000143.1, on the reverse strand, counting down.
ACAATCTTCATTAAATTTACTTAAACTTTAGATCTGTGTTTATGACCTAGTAACGACTTGTTCAGGTTACGCGTTTCAAGACTTTTGTTACGGTAATTTATGGTAAGTACTGGACGCACGCAATGATACTGAGAAGACAATGTGAATCAAGTTGGATGATTAAGGAGGTGATCTTTATTTTTATGTTTTTACCGTCCTGAACAAAATTATAAACTACAAAAATTGAGATTTAAATGTACCTCTAAATATAATATTTGAAAATTTAGAAGGAAAGGTAAAAATAAAAATGAGGATCACCAAGAGACATTGGAAAACTTATTCTGAAATGATCAGTCTTTTAATATAAAATTGCAGTATTCAATAGCTCACCTTTCTCTCTTTGATAAACAAATTTCCTCGTTGACTAATCAATTTAATTTAAAAACATTAATCAAACTTAATTTAATTCAAAAGACTTTTTAGGGAAAGTTCATGTTTAAAATTCATGAAGCAGTACTTTAATCTATTTTCAAATTTTAAAAACCCGTTTTATTTTGTTTTCTGGAGATTTTAATAACATGATGCTCAGGTCTTTCCATAAGCATTTCGGAAAATTTTCTTTATCGAAGTTTTTATGATTAAAAATCTCTGAATAGAGGTAATGAATGTATTCAGTATTAATTTGTAATGGTGTAACTACGTTCAGTTTAAACGAAACTTTCTCTGATTTTTCAGAACCCTTTAGGAAATCTTTTGAGAAAATAAAATACTTTTGTTGAATGATGAAACAAAATAAATATATAATGGGCCATGGATTGGAATAGGATGATTTTCTTTTTAGGAATTAGAAAACTAGAACACCATGGAACGACGCGCAATGTTTACATTTTGATGATTCTTCGATTGCTTAGATATGTACCAGTCAAATATATGCATCGATATATCAAATGTGTCGTTTGTAATCATACTTTGTCACTTCAGCATGTTATTTACATACAGTTTTTACTGTCTTATGGACATTAAATTAGTTTTTCATAAGTTCTTCTAAATGCTCTTGGTATTCGTTCTCTGTGAGCTCAAAGTCATGTTCTGAATTTGAAAATTCATTAGAACGTTTTCGTCTTCGAGCATTTTCACTGGTTATTTCTATGCAAAGAAGCGCGAATTTATTTTCACAGGAATAACGAATTTGTTCCAGTAATCGTCCCCCAGTTAGTGGCGATCCAAGCCCGAAACGATCTGAACTGCTCGAGTGCCAAGCGTCACAGTAGGTGTCCATTGCACGATCTCCAAGTGTGTGAGAACCATGCCATGCCACTTTATCAGGCCTACAATTAGATAAACTGAATTTAGAAGTTTATTTAGGATTAATGAATTATAAGAGAACATTGATTATTATTATAGGAGATGTAGAAAATCGGTAAGTGTATTTCTAAAATTGGAATGAGTTGTAACACTACTGAATTTCATTTTCTTAGTAGTTTTTTTTACTTAATTATTTTGGAATAAATTGGATTGGAATTACAATTGAAATTATTACCATGCAAAATCAGTCATAATATTCTTTCCATTGAAGCTGTATATTCTTGGATTTTGTGAAAAGTATGCTCCATTTCCATTGAACATTTCCTTCCACGAGTTGAAAAGAACGTCTCCCTGAAATTAAGATAATTTTTATTCAATCACAATTATTCATCACTAATTAATAAATAATTAATTGAATAGTTAATGAGAACAAAATTTTTCTTTTCAAATGAAATAAGTATTTTTTGCATATGTTTTCAATAGCAAGTCTCCTAAAAATTTTATTTTATTAAATTCTAGGGCAGATAAGTTTAAACTCAATGACCTGAATACCAAAGTTTTATTGCATTAACCAAACTATGAAAAACTTGATACCAGATTTGTAGACAAATAACGTATTCTCTTTTGCGCAGTTTGTTGGAAAATAAATCGAAAACTGAATGTTACGTAAATTGGATGAACAGAACCAACATCATCAATATAATTAATGTAATCCAATTGGGTTTTGAAACTCGAAAATTTACTGAACTGTCTTTTTATTCAAATCGAATATGAGTCAATAGGGCTATAAATATACAGGCATTAATATTTCCAGATAGCGTACTGTTAAATAATTTCACATAAAACTATTTATTTCTGTTATAAATATAATTCAGTTAAAAAATGCGTTGTATCAGATTTCAGAAGAAAAATTTTCAGCAATACAAAATATTTATTTTTTAAACGTTTAAGAAGAGCATCAGTTGAATCATTTTAATCTGTATTTTTATCGAAAAATTATATTAAAGAATTTAGTTTTTGTATTTATCTGTTTCTGCAGATTATGTGGCTTATAGATTTTTTATTTATATTTTGGAGCTCGAAGTTCAATTTTGTAAGAAACATACCTTAATATTTACAATAGGTAGATCTCTGTCCCCTAGCCTAACTATGCTGTCGACATTCTGAACCCTCGAACTTAGAAAAGCACGGAAAGTACCCCTTAAGCCTGCTCGTTTTGCTTGTCTATAACAAGCGTAATCAGCACCGCGAATTCCATGCATATCCCCAGTAAAAGGCTCATTTAGAGCTGCCATTCGTAACTGCAATAAAAATCTTTTTTAGACAGCTATATAATTCAACGTGGCAAAAATTTTGATTACTTTTACAATTTTATCAGTATCTTCAAAAATAGTCAAATTTAATTTTTTAAAGTCACTTAAATTTCCAGATTTTGAATAAGATTAATTAATTTGTACAAATTTTAATTTTTCATAAAAGAAATATAAAAAAAAATTTTAGAAAGTCATAATTCTATCAAATTTACAATATGTTTAAAATTGATTCAAGTAATATTTAATTTGTCATACCATCCGTGGATACCACTAAGCAGCACGAAAATAAATAAATGTTCAATTATATTTAAAACCATTATTATAAAAAAATTCTATGTATACATATGATACAAATATGTATTAAAGGTCAAACTTACTCCTGTTCCATCAGCTTTTATTGGTATCTGATTGATGAGATTAGACGCCTCGAATGGTGGATTTGCTGGAGGTGGAACAGTCGTTGGAGGTGCAGGAGTTGTAATAGGTAAAAGGGAGCCGAGCTAGAAATATTTGACAGAAGATAATTATCTTATTTTAATAAATCTTTTCTATAAGACAGAAGTAATTATCTTGATGTTCATACTTACAGCAATATATTGCCAGCCACTGTTGACTCTGACTAGCAAAGCCTCTTCATCAATGATGTAAGCTAGTGTTCCAACAGGACTAACACCAGACATCTATAAATCATAAAGATTAAATAATTATTTACAATACACCAATTCTACTTTAAATCCTGTTAAGTTTTATGAAAAAAAACAAACTGATGTCTTCAAAATAAAACATGACGTAGTATGTTGTTCTTAAAATAATCAAATAGTTTGTAAATTTCGAAATAAATTGTTTGTAAGTCCATTATTTTGACAATAACAATTATTTTTCAACCAATATAGAAAAATATTTGAATTGCCGTAACTTGGAAAAATAAAGATCATAGATATTAGTTATTTAAATTTTAGCTAAATTTTTTATTTACCTTGGTCATAGCTTCAGTATTTTGGAATGTCACAGCTCCGGGTACAATTTTCGTTGTACTCTCCGGCGGAATTCTCGTTGACGCTGTGCCAGTTCCTAGAATTTAAAAAATGAAATATGATTCTCTTTAAAAGAATATTAATAAGAAATACACTCTAAATGAAATAGAATGCAGAACCTCATTACCTAAATGTTCTTTTAATTCTTTGAGCTGCTTTAGTTCTCTCAGAGCTTTCAACTCGTCCAAACTACTTCTAAATCCTTGCAGCATTCGAAAAATAAATTAAAAATGAATAACAAAAGTTTTTAAATTAATTAATATTTAATTTCAAAATAAAATTGAATTTATGATAAATAGAAGAAAAAATAAAAATAGTAAAAATTCAGAGTAACAAATTTTATTTTTTATTGAATATGGTTTTTATCGTTAGTTAGGATTAGTTGAAAAAAATAAATAGACTATAATGGCATTTAAAATTGTAAAATATAAATGATCTCTGGGCAAGCCAGTTACAAACGAATTAAAATTAAAGAAGAAAAAGATTTGACAAAGGCTTAGAGAAATATTTCAAAAGTTATGCATAATGATATATATGTATCCAGGATTATTTTAAAAACTTTAAAGAAACATAGAAAGCTATACATTTTTTATTAATTTTTAAAAACACTAATAAAATTCCGGAAAAGATTTATAGTAAACTTACTTGTATCTTGTCTTGTGCCATAATAATCTCTTTCTCCAAAAATGTGACTTTTGCCTATTCCAGGTTCTCCTTTTTGACCCACAAAAGAGAGACCTGGGGTTCCAGGAGGACCCGGGGGTCCTGGAGGCCCAGGAACTGGAATGTAAGTACCTTGAGATGCTGGGCCCATCGGTCCTGGAGGCCCAGGTGGTCCTGGTGGTCCCCTCTGACCATCTCTACCAGAATTTCCTGGAATTCCAGGAAATCCGTCATCTCCTTTATCACCTTTTACCTAAAAAAATATTGTATATTTATTGAAATTCTGCTGCATTTTCATCTTTTGTATGTACCGTCTGAACTGAAGCTTAACTACTTTATTATACTTTTATTGACCATAAGGGTGGAAATATTACTATGGATCACCAGGTATATCTACTCGATTATCTGTAACTCTCTCTTATTTATTATAGTTTACTCAAAATTAAACTTTTCAAATTCAATTATTTTATTGGTGCCTTTTAGTTTATTTATTTGAAAAAGGTTTTAAATTAATCATTTTATTTCATACTCACGCCAACAGGGAAGGAATAAGGACTTGGTGCCCCAGGTTCGCCTTTGTCACCTTTTGGTCCAACAGGTCCTTGAGGTCCAGGAATTCCAGGATTTCCTTGACGACCCTGCGGAATTAGTAAAAATTAAAAAAAATTATTTTTCAATCTCCTTAGATATGCCTTATATTTTATAAAAAATCAAAAAGTTATGATTTTTGCTCACCTTGTTCTTTGGTTAGCATGGAAAAGTACAAGTTAATTGATTAAAATTAGGAAGCCACTTATTGTATTTTAGTTTCAATATTTGACTTAAATTATGGAGAAATAATTCATTTTCAATTTGATTGAGAACGATTCGTTGGCAGAAAGGAAATAATGCGTACCATCCAACCAGGGAGACCGATTTCTCCAACGGTTCCAGGTTTTCCAGGTGGTCCCATAGGACCTGCAGGGCCAGGTCTTCCTCTCCTTCCTTTCTTTCCTTCAGAACCCTTTTCGCCCTTGATTGTAATATAATCACCAGAACCTGCTATCATTGTAGGTCCAACTGGGCCTCTTTCTCCTCTATCTCCTTTGGCTCCTGGGGTTCCAGGAATCCCATCTTTACCTGGGTCACCCTTTTCGCCTTGAGGTCCTTGAATTCCATTTACGCCAGGAATACCAGCTGGACCGAAATCACCCTTATCGCCCTTCTCTCCTTTCAAACCAATTTCTCCTTTGTAGCCTTGCGTTCCTGGTTCTCCTTTCTCTCCTTTAACACCTGAAGCTGATATAATTATAGAAAATTAAATGGGAAATTCACTTAATTAGTATCAATGTCTTATTAAATAAAATTTATTTTTTTTACCACGCATGGCATTCGAATGATAATCCCAATCAATCCCGTTACCAAAATATTTATAGATAACCCCTATATTTTACTTCCTTCTTTAATTGATTAAAAATTGTTTAGCCATAAAAGTAATCCACCTTTAATAAATTTTTTTTAATAATGCATTTTTGGAGAAAGCAAAGCTATTCTAGCAATTTCTTTATCTATAAAAAAATAAGTATATGCATATATTTTAACTTCATTAATAAGGGTCAAATAAGTATGGACTCTGTAGTTTAATTTACTCAGTGAAGTCTGTTTGAATAAATTAATTGGATGAATTTTAAACGAGGTTATTAATTAACATTACCAGTATCCCCCACGTTGATGACACCAACACCAGGTGGTCCTGGCGGTCCAGCAGGTCCAACTTTTCCCTCAGGACCCAAGTCCCCTTTAGCTCCTTTATCAGCGGGTCTTCCATTTTCTCCAGGAGCACCAGGGAGTCCAGGAGTTCCTGGTGCACCGGGCTCTCCTTTAAACCCTTGATGTCCTTTAAGACCTTCCTTCCCGTGGTCACCTTTTGATCCTTTGTGACCCATTTCACCTTTTAAACCTTTACTGCCTGGAATCCCACTTTCGCCCTTTGGTCCTGTATTTCCTGGTATCCCAGGCTCTCCCTTTTGCCCTGGCAATCCTGGTCTCATTGTGATACCTTCCCCCTGTAACAGCATAATCGATACTGCATTATTTACAGGCCAATACTTGTTTTCTGGTGTGAAGGTAACAATGATAGGGCGATAATTACGAAATCTGTTTCGCATTTCGCAGCCAATCGATGCAAATTCGGTAAGCTTAAAATTAAATATTAACTGACCTGCTTCCTTTGCAAAATTATCTATGTAAATAGATTGCTATTCCGAATTGGATAAATAAATATCTATAACGCGTATCGTAATGGATTTTGGGATTTATGCTAATAATGCTTTATAGAATTTACGCTTTGGCGTTCAATTTGATGAGTTTTGAATGAATTGAAGGTGCTATATTAATGAATTGTGAATGCATCACTAAAACAAACAAAATTTCAGGTCGTATAATTAATTAAACCGTAAATTCAAATGGTACTAAATTCATAGATGGTATCACAATATTTTTTATAATTCCAAAATCAGGATTTTACTTTAAAATTGAGGTAATATTGGACAGATAATCGGAAGAATAGTTAGACAAAGTGACTGTTTCCTCAGTTTTTTTTTTTTCATTTAGAATATTTTTTCATCAAGTTTTTGAAATAAAGGTGTGGGAAATTTTATCTCGAATAAAATGAGCCATGTAAAGTTTCAATCAGGTAAAAATTATTATATTTTTATGGTCGGAATCGATAGACAAATTTTAGTTGTTTCTAACTGTATTTGGATGATACGATTCCACAAATAATGAATCTATGATTTGTATCTAATTCAAACTTGCAATTATTCATTTTATTCGAGATAAAATTTTCCACACATTTATTTTAAAAAACTCAATAAAAGAAAATAGTAAATGAAAATAAAAGCTAAGGAAATAGTCGGTTTAACTAACTTTGTATCCGATTGTCAGTCCAAGTTTTCCTTAAATTTGGTAAGCACACTAGGATATATTTTTGAATAAACCGTTGATATTCTCGAATTAATTGAGAGGATTCATTAGTATGGAATCGTAGATGAGAAAAGGTGAGAGCATTCAAGATCTTCACGAATTATAATTACAGATGACACTCCCTGCTGAAAATATCAATAAATAAAATCTTCACTTAAACAAAGTTGATGAAAAATCTTTATCTTTTTCCAATTCGTATCGTATGTTCCAAATTTTCAGGAAGATATTTCTGAGGGTCTGAACTAGAATATTTGATGCCACAAAAAGCTTAAAATTACAAAAATAAATGATTAAGGCCATAGATCAATCGGATATATCACGTGACTAAATTATGAATTGATTAGTTCTTATAAGATAAATTTTTTAATTTAAAAAGTATCTTTCTGAAAATTTGAGAAACGTAACAAAAGGCAATAAAGCACGTCTGTTTTTGAAAAAAATTCGAAAACTTATTGAAAATTACAGTTAACTGTAAATTTTTTTGCAAAATTTTCACTCAAAAGATGTTGAAAGACGTTCTTTATCGCTTTCTGTTGTATTTTCCAAATTTCCAGAAAGACATTTTGTAAAATAAAAGAGTTTCATACGCGCTATTTAGTCAGCAGTGGATCTAGCACGATGTTTCAGATTTAAATTGGTAGCCTTGATGAAAAATAATTTCTGCCATTTGTACGATTTTGAAGTCATTTAATGTTGTTTTTTTTAAATTCATATGGCTATAATTTAAATGTTTAACAGTACTGAGAGAATGTAAACTGAATCAAATTCAATATATTATATTTACATATATGGACTATCTCCTACATAATTTTCTTACAATCACGTAAGAAATAATTATTTTACAATATGCAAAAGAAAATATGGTGCTGGAACTATCATACAATATTTTAGAAGACACGATCCACTGTTTCCAGTTGGTTTTAGAAATTTGTACAATTTAGTACGTCAAAAATCGTTTAATTGATTCAGTTAAATATAAAAAATCCTAACTTTTATATCTGCACTATTTAATTAATAATAAATACAAATTTGAATTTTAGCCGATCCACTGGTGAAATATATAGTTTCTTTGCCTAAATGTGGCCTGAATGTTTCAAAATTGTTCTAATTGTTTCAAGATCCTGTTCTAATTTATTAGGTATTACTCACTCTATATCCGCCTCGAGGTTTCCAACTTGGCTGCATGCGCATAATAGTGAATATTTTTTGTTTAATTATTAATATAAACATAGGAATGGGAAGAGGGGTCAATTTGAATGGCTCAAGTGAGCAAACTTCTCGTATATATATATATTTTATATTTGTACCGAAAACTTGATAACTAATAACTAATGATAACTTGATAAATGTGTATAGAAAACAGAATGAGATTGAAAGTATTGTAACATTGATTATTTATTGGTTCCATCCAACAAGAGAATTGCTAAAGGATACGTATATATTTCTTAATGCTTTTTATTTGATTCAACTAATTTAATTAATATATAATTAATAAACTGGTCTTGTATTCTCTTGTTTCTTTTTTTAAAATTTTTTTAAAAAACGACTACATTTGGACAAATACATCCTCAAATATCAAAAAAGGAGGAAATAAGGGGATCCACTACCTTTAATTGGTATATTTTTGATTTTTTTAACATTTTCCAAAAATGTTATTTTATTATTCTCTATATTTTTCTTCGCAAGTTATTCTTTGTTATATTATCAATATTCATTTTATTTGCAACTTTTTTTCAGTCATGTTGCCTTATTTTCCATACCCGAATAGTTGCTACACATTTTAAGGAACAAAATAAAAAAAGAATCATGAGAATTGGTTAAAAAACAAAAAAGTTATTCAAAGTCAAAAAATGTCAAAAAAAATGCCCAAAAAAGTGAAAAGATTTAGTTTAAAAATACAGAAAGGTGCTGGAATTTTCAAAAAACCCCATAAACTTTCTAAATAAAGGTACCAAACATAAAAAAATTATATGGAAGGTCTAAAGACAAAAAATAAAAGTAAAAATAAAAATTTTAAAGGTGGCGGATCCCCTTAATAAGCTGAATATTTTATTTTGCTTGGATATAGGTACACAAAAAATGTACGTAAGGTAAGAATCGTGTAAGCAACAATGGCTTTAAAGCAGAATAATAGAAACATTAAGATTGCAAAATTTTTAAGTATACTAAAATTCGTCAAAACGGAAAACATTGATGACTTACTAGAAATAAAATGAGAAATTTGAAAATAATAAGTTTTAAATATCAAAAATGAGATAATTTATGATCTATAATAAAAAAGTGTATAAAAATATTAAAATAGAAGTAGAAAAAAATGCTTTACTTTGTCTTAATATCACAAAGAAATGGGATTTTATTACTGTTTTCATGAAGCTAACGAGTTTCTCTCTATCTTTATGAAATTGAAGTTCTACCTTCACAGGATTATGTTTAAATCTGACTCAATTAAAAAAACTTGCTTGTTACTTAGAGTAAACGAAATAAAAAACGTAGTATTTAGCTGTCATAAATAGTGAAATTCACTTTTAGAGGAATTTCAACATAGACGTAGAAAAGGGCTAGCTCTTTTGACCCAGGGAAACTTCAACAAAAACTAAAATAAGTCAAATAAGAGAAAGAATTTGATGGAAACTCCTGAAGTTTGCAGATTTCTGTTAATGAATTTTACTTACCTCAGAAAGATGCCTGATTGTTTTCAAAAAGGATTTCCAGCTTGATAGGAGCTTTAATTCGTCTACGGACTCTAAAGTCCGTAAATTTATCATACGGGTTAACGAGGCGAGAATTTTCTCCCTGTTTCCAAGTTTTGAACCATCCTACTCGTGATCTCTCTGTTCTCGACTCGTCTGCCCATCTTGTTTAAGCTTTAGAAGTTTTATTTTTCGCTCAGTAAGTTTTTATTTTTTCATTCAGAATTTGTTGAGAAAAATTATGTACACATAAATTATCCCTCCAATAAAAAATATGAAATTTCCCTAAACCAACTTTTTTTATTGAACATCCAGTTTTTCACATAATGTATTCAAATTTTCAAGAGAAATGAAAAATTTCGTACCATTTCTGTTTCGTAATTACAGCTCGGAGTATTAAAATAATAAAAGAAAATATATTATTACACGGAGAAACTTTTTATATCAATTTTTACTATAGTACTTTTCAATTTAGGGAAAAGCGTATCACTTTGAGAATTTTTGTTAGTAAAAATACTAAACTTTAGAAGAATGATATGAAACTTTAGTATAAACTATAGTAAAATTTGCTATGAACTATGCTAAAGTTACATATCATTATTATAAAGTTTAGTATTTTTACTAACAAATATTCTCAAAGTGATACGTTTTTCCCTAAATTGAAAAATACTATAGTAAAAATTGATATAAAAAGTTTCTCCGTGTAGAATAGAAGACAGTCATACAATATTAAAATTCATCTGAAGCTGAGCAAAACTTTAAAATTTTCACGTATAGTTTTCCATTTCACATTTTTTAATTAAAAGTAATCCGCTCAGTTTCATCATCGATGGCGATGTGTTGCATGAAGTCAGCGTACTTAATTCAACTTGATTTATATTCTTGTATCTTGTTATTTTGATAAATAAAAAAAATTTTAACTGACCAATATTTGGAACCTGATAAAATAATATTAGCAAGTGACTCATATTTATTGACAGAATTCAATAAAAATAAATAGTGATCTGTTAGCGAACAAATGAAAATAATCAGATTTCTAATCAAAATAATTAAAAAACCGTAAAAGCATATTTTTCATTTTTGTAGTTTTTCATACCACTTAAAAGAGTGTTCATCTACTCGAAACGTTATAATGAACGAAGCCCCTTTCGTAACATTATTAATGGCAGAAAATCCAAATGCTAACGAGCATGGCTCGTTTCTTTGTCGTCAACATCTATTTTATTTTGATTTTATTAACAAAAGTAGAATATTATTTTCCTTGCACATGTTGCCCTAATCAATTGATCACGAATATGACTTCGAATCGTACATTACTGGAAATTGAGGTACTTGAGGAAGATAAAAGGTGAGGAAAAAGATATTCGAATAAGGGATGACGGGATGTTTAAAATGGATGGTTGGTTGTGTATGAAGGTGGGGTGAGGGAAGAGGGGATAAAAGAATACAGGAAGGTTCTAAAGTCGGACCTGTTCGCGCATTACGAAATACGGTTATCTATTCCCGAAGGAGCAATACGCGTTGCAGTACTATTTCAGCGTATTTCTTCTCTAGTGGGAAGAAAGAGAGATTACTCGGGATAAAGATAAGGAATTTAAAGTATATTAGATAGGTCACGCAATCTTTTCTACTTCATAATGAAAGCATTTGAATCTTGACAGTTTTTTGTCGAAATTTATTATAATTCAATTAAAACGTAATACTACAGTCCCTGGCCATATTATGATACTCACTTTGTTTTTGTTGATCGCATAAAAACTCCTATTATTGACAATACGCATACAAAAAACTTTTCATTAAAAATAACATGAAAGAGTTTAAAATTATGCATTAAACGACCTCAAGATTTATTCAGAGAAAAAATTTCCCAAATTTTTAAAAATAAATTCTTTAATGGCTGAGACCAAGAAGAAAACATTTTCCAAAACGAAACTTTTATAAACAAATTGCTGAATTTGATAATAATTTATTCATTTTCGAAAATTGGAAATGGTTAAGTTGTAGGGAATTTTTTTCTTGAAAAAGTGATTTGCAATTTATTAAAATCGCATAATTTTTTAGAATTTGGTAAGAAGCAATAAGAAAAAAATTGGGGCAAAGATAAAATTTATTAATAAAATTATTTTTCGGTATTTCCAATTTTCTTCATGGAAATTAATCTTTTCTCTTCCAAAATAGCCCTTCAATAATAATATTGCAATTCTGGAAAACAAAATTATCTTTTTTTGGCTGAGGTCTAATTTTCATGGATCAACTACCTTAAATTATGAATAAATTTTGAAATAATTGATATTTTTAGATGTTCTTTGATTCATTTTAAAGACAAAGAGAGAAAAAAATGTGCCAAAAAATTATAAGAATTTTTCCCTAGATTCTGAAATAGTCTAAACTTAGAACAAAAAATGCGTAAAATTTCAAACTTGCTAATTTAATCATGAAAAAAAGTACAAATAATTATATTTAATTTTTCGACAAAATTTAATTCCTTCTTGTGGGTTATCACTTTTATGTGTTTTCAAAACCCTTTTTTTGAGTATCAGAATTTTTTCAATTTTCACGCCTTTTTTGTCCTAAGTTTAGAGTGTTACAGAATCTAGGGAAAAATTAGTATAATTTTTTGGCACCTTTTTTTTTACATTACACGTAAATTTACCTTTAAGATGAATGGAAGAACATTTAAAAAGAAAAATGGTCAGAAACAGTTTATCTTGAGGTCGTTTAATGCATAATTTTAAACTCTTTCATGTTATTTTTAATGAAAAGTTTTAATATGCGTATTCTCAATAATAGAAGATTTTATGCAATCAACAAAAACAAAGTGAGTATAATAATATGGCCAGGGACTGTAGTTTCTAAAGAAGCTTTAACTTAAAAGTGATAATGTAATTTTACTCACATCGAAACCGGTAAATTCGCCTTTCCCCGGAGGTCCTGGAGGTCCTTGAGCACCCTTTTCTCCTGGAATTCCGTCTCTTCCGGGCTCGCCTTTTGGTCCCTGAGGTCCTTCCGGTCCTATCATTCCAATGTCACCTTTGTCACCTTTCTGACCCAGTGAACCTGGTTGTCCTCTTTCTCCTGGAGGTCCAGCAGCTCCCTACACGATCAAATTACAATAAATAATTAAAAACTGATAAAATTAAATGTATTTTATTCTATGATGAAGATTTGATAATTCAGTAAAGTACCCACGTTATTTAAAATTAATATTATGTACGAATTGACAAAGATATTTTCAATAATATGTCCGATATAACGGATAATTCTTATTCTATTAATTTTCCCCTAATATAGAAAGGACAATAATTCATTTTATTTTTATATCGCAGCTGCTTGGATTGAGCAAAAAATTTTACTGCACATAATAGAAGTAGTGGAAGAAATCGAAACTTCAAGGTGCATTGCTGCATGGACATAAAATCATGGAATATTGATATACATATAGGCATATAGATATATGTATTTTGTCGAAAGGCAGAACGATCGCTTGAGATTTATTGCCATTCTACAAAACGGAGAAAAATATCTTAGATTCGGTTTATCTTCGTTCTAATACCGTAAGTCCCATTTGTCCCTGTTTTCCTTCTTTCCCTATCACTCCAGGCTCTCCTTTGGGACCTTCAATCATTTTCGGCACCGTAAATGAAGTCAGCAAGGTCGTAGCATTACAGGTGCATTCTCCTTGGTCACCTTTTTCTCCTGGTGGACCTTTTGGCATATTCACAGTATATTCCTAGAAAATAATTTGTATTATTTATTTGTATTATTTATTATAAATTGTTGTTCAAAAATTGATAAAAAAACTTTAGAGTATTATTTTAAATAGGAGGAAGTTGAAATATCTCATATGATGGTGAAGTTTTTTCAACTTGAGACTTTTGAAGAGTCAATTTAAAAACAGAGGAGAGAGAAATGAAGTAAAAATGAAAGCTTTATAAGAAAAGTGAGAGTTGAATAGAGGGAAATATTGTACTCACCTCGTCGTTAAGGTCGAAACCGTTTCCTGGAGGACCTGGAAGTCCCGGAGGGCCTCTCACACTCTCTCCCTTGTCTCCTTTCTCACCCTTTTCGCCTTTCATATTTCGGACTATAAACGAAGTTTCATTTTTAATAAATCTTTGTGCTGTCAGTGATTGTTTCTCGTTCACTTAAAAAATCTACTTACTATCAGGATTTGGGGGTGGGGGTGTTATAAGAGGGGGTGGATTAACTTCTTCATTCGTCTCCTCATCCTCATCAGCTTTGATCTGGAAAATAAAAATCGAAACTGTTAACCATCATTCTGCTTTACTTTCGTTGTACGTCGGAAATTACCTATAGGAAGGGTTTTAATATACAGAAGTTAGTTTACAGGCAGAAGTTTAATACTTTAGTTGAGTCTGGCGAAATGAGCTGCTTAATTTAGTCCCAGTCTCTGGAAATTTCTCAAACACGTACACGAAGTTCATTAATTTTGAGTTTATTTAATTAATTAATTGAGTTTATTCGATTAATTTGGAAAAAAGCAACATCTGGTTAGCTGAGAGAAATAACTATTGGATACTTTTTAATTGATTAAATTCATCTAGAATTTACTGGAAGCGGAGCTAAAAGTAATTTCTGGTATATAACTTTAAATTACAGTTTTTTGTAAAACTGCCCTGATTTTGTAGATACAACAGTTTGCAGTTTCTCAACCTGGAGCAAAGTCGTACTTTCAGAAATTGCCAAGTCGTAACTCCCTAGTAATTCGTATAATGCTTCACCTCGTGCATTGACGAGGGAAACTTTCTGGGCCAACTTTACTTCCACAATCGTTTAGTGTCTCTAAAACTTTGATGATAAGATATTCTGGAAAATACAGCTTTGACTGTTTTCTGAAAGGAAAATATTATAATATGTTATGGGGGCGTTTCAAATGATTTTACATTCTTGATGATACATGTTTAATTTGTAATAAGATAATTAATCATTTTTAATTATCTTGCTTTTATGATATAGGAACTTAAGATAGAGAAAGAAAGAGACGTATCAAGATATACATATTTTCATAAAAAGTTCAAAAAGATCACAATCAATTAATGGAACCTCATCCTCTACTACATAATTTTATGAAATCAGAAGCTGCAAGGGGTCCTTTTTTTAACGTGTTCTCAGAACAGAAAGTTTTCCATTAAAGATTCCAAGGAAAACCTTCAATCAAGTGGCGAGACACGATCTTCTTTAGATGGGAATATTCAAAATTAAGAGATCTCCAGTGAGAATATTGAATTCATTTCAAAGAATTTTCTACCTACAATCCTTCAAACTTAGTAATATAATTCAATTCTAAGAAGAAATTTTAAAAATCGAAGATTAAATTATATAGAGTATTCATAAAAACTCGAATGTTTGGAATAAATAGAAAATTAATCGTAAATTAGTAAAGAGAGGTTCTTAAAGTATTTTGGGTATATTAGAAAAACATCAAATTACTCTGGTCAAATCATTTTATATGCGAAGTAACCCAAATTCATAACTGTTATTAAGGGGATCCGCCACCTTTAATATTTTTATCTTTTGAGTTTAGACCGTCCATATAATTTTTTTTATATTTAGTATCTTTATTTAGAAAGGTTTTTTTTTTTTTTTTAAATTCCACCACCTTTATGTATTTATAAACTAAAAATTTTGAGTTTTTTGGACATTTTTTGACTTTGAATAACTTTTTTGTTTTTCAACCAATTGGCATGATTCTTTTTTTATTTTGTTCCTTACAATGTGTAGAAACTTTTTACATTACTGAACAAAAAGTTACAAATAAAATAAAAATAAATTCTTTGGTGCGAAGCTGAATTGAAAGAGTGTGATTGAGGCTATTAGGGCTTCGTTTGAACTTTTTTACCTAAAAATTATTTTAAAACTATGTTGAAATATGTATCTATATTTTTCAAAGAATTTATTTGAAGATACGGTCATGGATAAGACATACAAAAATGTTAATAACTTTTAAAAATAGTTTAAAAATAGTTTTTAGGTAAAATAGTTCAAACGAAGCCCTAATAGCCTCAACCAAACTCTTTAAATTCAGCTTCCCACCAAAGAATTTATTTGGGTTCAAACTTAAGTATATTATTTATGTTTTTTCAAGGGATCCCTGCAAACTATTCTGAGAAATGTAGCACATCTATAATAGGGCAGATCAAAGTTGTTCAATATAGCTCCACACCAAAGAAATTAATTTAAGTACACCTCTTGTCCTGATCGAATATCCAAACCTTCCATTTTCAAGTATACATTTAATTTAACACATCAAGTACTCTTTTTTGTATTATATGTTTAAGTATTATAGTTATTAAAAAAAAATGTGAAATTAACGACACCCTCTTTTTTGTATTTTCTAGATTTTAATAAATATCACTGATGAGGGCTCCGATCTGAGCCGAAATGTCTGATTAAGTAGTCTTCCTCATTTATGGACCCTAAAGCTACAATTCAAACGTACCAAGAATTATAAATTAAATCAAGGGTCAATACAATTTACCATTTTAATTATAAAATACAATATAAAAATAAATAAAAATATCCCAAAATAAAAAAAAAATTTGTTTTTGTTTTTATATTTTCAATAATGAACAAGACTTATATCGACCCTTAGTATTAATATTAAATATTGTTGATGTTCTTAGTTGGCTTTAGGGACCAGAAAAAATGTAACTCAGAAGTTTTTACACGTACAATACATTTATATCGTTTGTAACCACAATGTTTTATCCGTCACACGTGCAAATTTTTCAAGTTTCTTCCTTTTGTATTTTTATAGGAAAAAAATTTTTGTACAGTTTTTATTTTGTTGAATTTAGTTATTTAGATCAACTTTATTGTTTCACATGTGCAATTTATTTATATTGTTTTTACCACAATGTTTATCCGTCACACAGGCAATTTTTTAAGTTTTTTCCTTTTCTATTTTTTTTATAGAAATAAATTCTCACTGATGAGGACTCCAATCTGAGTCGAAACGTTTGAAAATATGAAACTTTGAGTTACATCTTTTCTGGACACAAAAGCCCACTAAGAACATCAACAATACATAATGTTATATTTTTAGCTATAGTGCTTTTCATACCCAAAATGTTGCTACAAATTGTAAGGAAGATAATAAAAAAAGAATCATGACTATTGGTTAAAAAACAAAAAAGTTATTTAAAGTCAAAAATGTCAAAGAAATGCCCAAAAAACTCAAAAAATAAAAATATTAAAGGTGGCAGATCCCCTTAAACTACAAATTTAGGAGAAAAATATGTTACAGTAAGAATTCTTTATTATAAATTATATTAAACTTTATTATATTACAGTAAAGTTTCGTACAATTTTTAAAAATTTCAATAATATTACTGTCAAATAATTTTAGTTCACTAATCATTGCTGCACCTCGATTTTCCCTAAATTCCTAATATTCTTTGGAATTGTCATTAGAAAATAAAACATAAGATTCTATAAAAAATTTCTCTGTGTAGCGAGGCTTCAAAGCAGAGAACTCTTCTCTACTTTTAACAGTATAACTAAATGTTATACTTCTGAGGAATTTGTAGATAAGAAACGTGCCTTCAAAGGTCTTACTATATCTGTGCGTCTGTCTGTCTTTCTGTCTGAACCAGGAAGTACTCGAGTGCGTACTTATACAACTCAAAGAAGTTAATATCTTCAGTAAGTTTCTGCTCTAGGAACAGTTGTAGGTACTCCAATTTTTGTCTAAAGGCTCAACGACTGTTCACTTTAGTGTGCTATCAGCTATCCTCTGAGAGTCAATAAGTATTTTACAGATTTGTAGAAAAAGCTACAAAAATGAATGGGAAAAAGCACTGAAATTTTCAAACATTTATTACATTTCTCTTGTAACATAAAAAATTATATCAATAATTGCAAAAGTAAAATTTATTATAATAATAAAATCAATTTTTATTAATTACAGATCGTATGTGTTCAGTGAAAAATTAATAATTCAAATTAATTGCTGAAGATTATATTTTTTCGAGGGTAAATAAATATTTGCAATACAATTCCCTAGCAGAATCTACTATTCTACACTGAAAAAAATGGTTAGTAAAAACAACTACTTCGGTTTGTAAAATATGCCTCAGTTATTTTATTAGGCAGCACAACAATTTTTTTTTGTTGGTGTTACTATCTCATTTGTTATCACAAGAACTTGGGTAGTAACACCAAAAAAAAAATTGTTATGCTAACTAATAAAATAGCTGAGGCATATTTTACAAACCGAAGTGGTTGGTTTTACTAGCCATTTTTTTCAGTGCAGAATTAATTCGACTATATCTCAATTTTCCATTTAGTAGATCCTGTTAAATTAATTTTCAATTTTCTAAATCTTATACTTTTTTATATTCCAAACAGCATATAATAACATATGAATAAAAAAAAAATTTTAATTGTAAAAATTACAAATTAAACGATACAGCGACATGAGAATTAGAGAATTTGAATTTTTCAAATCTTGAAAAATAAAATATTGGGCATTGAAATTTTTGATGATGAGGATATTAAATGATTTATGTGCTGCTACAATATTTGAAGAATGGATACTTGAACAATTTTAAAATATCTGGAAATTTCAGTTATAGAAAATCCATATTTGGGAGTTTTTAGATGTGATTTGATTCGCACCACTTATACAAAAGTTGTAGCTTAGTAGAATGAATTCGTGAAATATTGTCATGAAAATAAGTATTTCATCCGATCAAATGATAAATGTTATATAAATTTAAGAGAATATTCTACAAAATTTTCTAAAAAAAGTTAAAAATATAAATATTTCAAAATTCTCGTACACCTACTATTTTCCTGCGAAAATTTTGTTCAAACCCTTTCTTTTTTATGAGGCAGGAATTATTTTCTAGATATTTCTAGGCAGAGTTATTCTGCAAATTACTCAATTATGTACGTAGTCGGTAGAGGTGATTGATAAGGTCAAACCAGGTCTTGCCATATATGATGTTCCGATACAGCAATTTGGCTGCCATTAAGTATTTTCCAATAATTATTATTAGCGGCCATCCAGGCTGCTTGACACATCATTATTTTTCAAGCTTTCTCACATTATTTGATACATCCCGTGAAATAAATAAATGCCTAGATAATAGCAATGAAATATTGAAAAGCAAATTTTATATTTCTGGCGTTATGAAAAATGCATTTAATTTTAAAAATCATAGTACATTTTTTATTTAAATGATTGCAAACAAGTTGGATAGAATAAAAATCGACAATTGATATTTTTAAACCATACGCACATATAAGGTAAATGACCCAGTAATCGTCAGTGTACCAGTGATCGTCATTTTACTCTTGAAATTTGATAAAATACTGAAAAAAAATTTAACTGAAGTATTTCAAAATAACTGATAGTACGACTTAGTAAGATGGATTATAAAAAATTGTCAAAATCAATGATAATCCAATAAAATGTAAGATTATTTGTGTGCCGATTACTGAAACTAAGATACCGATTACTGGGACATTTACCTTATTTAAAGACAAAAAAATCAGTTTTCTTTTTCTGTAAAAATAATCCTAAAACACGAAAGGGCTAAAGTATTTTTGAAGAAATAATTTATTGACTGGGATGAATATTGAATCCATATATAAAGAATGGAATATTTCTTGATTAAACTATACTAAATAGTTAATACAGGGAAAATCGGACTAAATATTTTATCAATTGATTCAATGGGACTCAAACGAAGTAGAGTTGGATTGAGGACGGTTTACGATTGGTCCTTGTACACATACACTGTATGTGTTTCAAAGCGGACATATATGTGTAAAGCACATAGGACATCAGGTGTACCAATCTTGATTAACAGGAGACCATCACAAACGCCAATGACTTATCGCAGAACGATCTACTAGAACTGCCCTATAAACTGTCATTTCCTCTACGTTATACCTTGTCAAATATAATTTCCTTCCCTATTTCTTGTCTAAGTGATAACAACTAAATCCCAACACAATGTTCAGAATCTGTTTTAAATAATTCAAATTTCCTCATCAGCTTCAGTTGACGTTTTGATTTATTGAATGAGTACTTCCTGGTTTATAGAAAGAAAGTTTAACATTACATTAAAATTACTATTTTTCAATTTCGGCTCTGACTTCGCTATCTGATTTTAATCAATCACAATATAAGGGTGGCTAAAATACTAATGAACAATTTTCGCTCATTTCCTGGTTTTTAAAAGTAACTTTTCTCAGTCATTTGACTAAAATATTAAAAGATTTAGATATTAGTAAAGTTTAATATAAAATATATAATATATCGGCAAGAAGGTTACCAAACTTTTTAAACTGATTTCAATTCAAAAGTTATTATCTACTACCTTATTTTTTCAGTTTTTCATTTAAAATTAGAAGATGGTCATTGAATTAGAAATTTTGTTTATTGCAAAAAGAAAACAAATAAAAAAGTAAAGGATTAGAAAATTTGGGAAAATGGAAATTTGAAGAATTCAAAAATATTAAACTCGGAAGTTCAAAAGTAAGATTTAAGGTAGTTCATTTACGAAAATTAGAACTCAAGCAAAAATAGATAATTTTGCTTTCAAGTATAGCTTCATACCAAATTTTACAAAATGATGCGATTCTAATGAATCTCGAGTCATTCTTTCGGGAAAAAGAATCTTCATAACTTTGCCGTTCCCAATTTTTGGAAATAAATTCTTTAATGGCTGAAACCAGTAAAAATCAATTTTCCAGAACAAAATTTTTATAAACAAATTGCTGAATTTGGTAACAATTTATTCATTTTAGAAAATTAGAAACGGTTAACTTGTAGAGAATATTTCAAGAATTTGAAAATCTTTCTGTGGAAAAAAAGACGCTCTCGACTGCGCTGGGATTCGAACCCAGGTCATTCGATTGCCGGTCGACTGTAGAGAATCTTTTTCCTGAAAAAATGACCCGTGATTTATTAAAATCATATCATTTTTTGAAATTTAGTATGAAGCGATAAGGAAAAAAAGTTCCGATAAAGATAAAATTTGTTAAATATATTATTTTTCTGCATAGGAAATAATATTTTCTCTTTCAAATTAGCCCTTCAATAATAATATTGCTATTCTTGAAAGCAAAATCATCTATTTTTTCCTGAGGTCTCATTTTCGTGGATGAAATACCTTAACAAAATATTGATACAAAAAATAAAGAAATTCGTGAATTTTCTTAAAGATCTGAAAACTTGAAAGTCAAAGGCTTATCAATCAAAAATCAAGCATAATTATTTTCTAGAGTTTTATAATCCAGAGTCTGTTTTTTAGCGCTTTTTAATCGAATAAATTTACATAAAGAAACTTTCAATCAAACGATTTAGTCGGAGGGACGAAGAACTTTATGCTGAAGTAAAGTGTCAAACTCGATTGAACTGAGAAGTTTCTCAAAATGTTATTGGCCTAGGACATCTTCCCGGGTCATTGATCTTCACTTAAGACTCTTTTACATAGTAAACTGCAGCACAATTTTACTTGAGATCTTAAGTTAGTTAGAGTTCTCAAAACAGTCCGGATTCTATATCATAGAGTAATTCGATTGAAAGTAGTGAACCAATTACCTTTGTCACTGAAAGTTAGCTTTTCAATTTTCTTGATTATCTGTGTCAAAGATTCATATCAAAATTTCGATTTTTAGTATTCAATTCGCAATATAATAATAATCCGCCTGACTAGTAAAATATTAGGGGAAAATGGAGAATTGTGAGACACATTTTCCTAGCTCGATAACTTCCACAAAAATCAGAATTTTTGCAAATTTTTAAATGGTATGTGTTTCTAGGAGGAAAAACCTAACTAGTAGCTTAAGCAGTTTTTTAAAATGATTATCTTCCGAGAAAAATTTGAGCGTTGGCAAAAAACATGCGCTTTTGAGATTTTCAAAAATGTTTGGGAATTGTGAGACACAGTCTAAATTGAGTCAAAAACGGAAAATAACGATTGAAAATGTTTATTGAATGGTTGGAAATTACATAAAAATTAGTTTTTCTCAGCAAAAATGAAAAAGAAAGCGATTGAAATTATTCGGATTCGCAATTTGGGCATGTGAAATGGGCTCTAGTACTATTAGGCTGAAGTTTCAGACGTCGTCAGACGAATTAAAAAAGAAAATTTCACTTGAAATGATTAAAAAACGTTAAGAAATACACGAATGATAGTTTAAAAAGACTGTAGAAAATAAAAAATATAATAATTACTAAAAAAAATTTATAAATTTTTAATTTAACAATAGGCAGAAGCGGAGTTATATGATTAAATTTCGTATGAAACGAAAAAAGTGTAACGACTGAGATTGTTATATATTATATTTTTTCATAAGTAGCTATGAACATGTTACATCTAAATATAAAAATTTTAAGCGTTACACTTTTTCCGTTTCATACAAAAATTAATCGTCTAAGTCCCCTTCTGCCTGTTAGTAAATTAACAATTAAATGTTATTTTAATAATTATTACATTTTTTATTGTCTACAGAGTCTTGAAAACTATTATTCCTATATTTATTAACGTTTTCAATTGGTTCAAGTGAAAAAAATTAATATCTTAAGTCTTACTAAACGTCTGAATCTTCAGTTCAACCCAGTACTGACGCACTTCAAATGAACAGCTGGATCGCACGAATCGCAGTGAATGGAATTGTTCCGGTTCAATTTCTTCGGCATATCTTCCTTACAAAGTATGCAGAAGTTAACATCTTCGTCTTCACAAGAAGCATTTCATAACTCTCCAAATGCTCTAGTTGACAAGATGGCCGTGTATGATTCACTAATTGAATTTTTATGCAAAATTCTTTTCGTTAGTCAAAATATCAATGCCACACGATAATTATAATAGTATATTGTGTAACCAGGGAAAAAAAAATTATTTTGCGAGTGTGAAGTTTGATGCCCGAGCAAAGCCAGGGTAATAACCACAAGAGTAAAATGAATGTTTCTTTCGTGTCGCACACGATTTTTTTTTCTACGAGAGGGTCGAAAAATGGATTTGTTTGATCCGAACAGGGCAATAAAATCCACTTTATGACCCGCTGGTGAAAAAACATATCCACCTGAGTTGTTTCTTCAAACATCGTTGTGATAACAATGCAAATACGAACGCACGAAATAAATATTTTGAGAAAATTTTTCAAGTGGTTGTCGCACATAGATCAGTACGTATACACACGAAAAAAACAGTATAGTCGAGAAGACTATACACTATTTTAGTTCAGCAAAATACCTGTCGTGACTATACGATATTGGTATTATAGCTAAACTGAATGTGTAACACACTGAAATGCGTATTTTGCCGTCGTACTCTCTAAATTTTTAGAGAGTAATTTTTTCTTTTTAGCTATTTGAATCAGTCAAATTACACTGATAATCAGTAGATTTTGACTGATTCAAATAGCTAAAAAGAGGTTACTATGAATTTATACTGAAATGATTTGGAAAAATGAGAAAAATAGTTCCCGGTTTATCCATAGCCACATGAGGCGTAAATAGATTCTGTGAGAAAATATTTGTGTGGAACCTCCGTAGCTCAGATGATAGAGCATTCGACCGGCAATCGAAAGGTCCTGGGCTCGATGCCCAGCGGAGTGGAAGCGTTCCTTTTTTCACAGAAAATTTCTTCAATCGAAACTAAATATTGTTGTCATAGAAAATTGAAACATAAAAACGGTTGGAGCAAAAGGAAGACAAATCTCCTTCAGCGGTAAAGCGAAACAAAATAAAGTTGGAGCAAAAGAGAGACAAGTTTTCTTCAGCGGTAAAGCGAAACAAAATGAAGTTGGACGAAAAGAGTGACTCGGTTGTCTCGCTTTTGCTCTAACATTGAAGCAGGACAACCGAGTCGCTCTTTTCCTCCAACTTCATTTTGTTTCGCTTTACCGCTGAAGAAAACTTGTCTCTCTTTTGCTCCAACTTTATTTTGTTTCGCTTTACCGCTGAGCAGGCGAGGGCTGCATTCACACTCGTTGAATCCGTTGTGTTTTGTTTCGAGTAATGCATATTATTTTTCATAGCAACTCTTTTGAGAATTTTCTTCGATGTAAATAGAGCGAGTCGAAACTGCGATTTTTAACCCTACTTTTAAAGTTTCAACCCTAGGGTTGAAAGTCGCTGCTTCAACCCGCTCTACAGTTACAGCCAATCAGATTCTCAAAAGAGTTGCTATGAAATAGTATATTACATTACAAGGGGCGAAACAGAGCGATTGCATGAGTGTGAAGTTTGCTGCCCGAGTGAAACGAGGGCTGCAATCACACGAAATGCTTTTGCTGTGTTTTGTTGCGAATAATGCACGGAGAAAAAAAAACTGTTGAATCAACAGATGTCATCTGCTGGAATAGGGACAGCAGATTTTTTTGGTAATATTTACAGATTTTTCTGTTGGATTCACATATTGTTTGTAAACTCAACAGATGAACCTGTAAAATCTACAGAAATGTCTGTTAGAAAACAGACATTTCTGTAGATTTTACAGATTTAAATGTCTGTTTTCTAACAGACATTTCTGTAGATTTTACAGGTTCATCTGTTGAGTTTACAAACAATCTGTGAATCCAACAGAAAAATCTGTAAATATTACAAAAAAAATCTGCTGTCCCTATTCCAGCAGATGACATCTGTTGATTCAACAGTTTTTTTTTCTCCGTGTGTATACTATTTTTCATAGCGCCTCCTTTGAAAATCGGATTTTCAAAGGAGGCGCTATGAAATAGTATATTAAATTACAAGGGGCGAAACAGAGCGAGATTATATATTTATATGTGATATAATATAATATTATATATATTTAAGCAATAAATTGCCTTATTAATTACACGCGACAACTCTATCTCGCATCGTCACAACAGGAATAATATTTTGCTTACGATCGTTATATATCGTATTGTCATGTCAACGAACTTGTATCCTTTGTGGGGCAATATGACGTTTAGAATTACCAGTATAGTTGCTGCGCCTATACTGGTATAGTTCTGAGGACCATCCGTTAGCATTGGTCTGATAACAATATTTTTTGGTTCTGAGGACCTAAATATAGTTCTCTCAGCTATTCTGTTTTTTCGTGCACGCATCGAATGCTAATGGGAAAATGAGCTTGGTCGAAGAAAAAACAATAACAGCCATTTATATGTGTCAAACTTTCCAACTGTGGTGAAAAATTGACGTGTCTTACAATTACCCATGTCTCATAATTCCCCAATTTCCCCTACAATAATATACAAACCGAATATTAGTATTTATAAAGTAAAATACCATATTTGTATAATGACTCTTTTGAGAGTAAAAAAGTAAAAAGGTTGCTCAAGTGAAGTTGACTTGATGATGAATTATTTTGAATGTAGTTCCTTGTATCTACAGTAGGTAGAAAATGTACAAGTGATAACTTTCATAACAAAGCTTAACTTTGCAATCCTAAAAGTAAGCCCTTAACTTTATTCAGATTAGTACCAGCTCGTCATTCTGACAGTACAAGGGAACTAGATAGTCGCTGGAAAATCCCTGCAATATTTTAAAGATTATATGACAATAGTATTAAGATTATCTTCAAATAACCCAATTTCATTTTATCATGGTTAAATTACTTTCAAATTTATTTCCAACTATAGACTTGTGCTTTTCAGTATAAAATTTTATTGTCATCTTCAATATTACTGCCTCATAACAATATTATATGAAATAGCATATACAATATACAGAGAAGATCAACCGATACATTTATTTTTAAAATCGCTTAAATTTATTAAGATATAACTAAATATTTTATCATGATTTTTTTGTTTTATTATTAGATATTAATGAGATATGAACAAATATTTTCCAAAGCTCATTAATAGGTTAAGAATTTGAAATCACTAGCGGTTAAAAATTTTATTTGATTGGGAATCGAATTTAAGAGATTTCAATGTTTTTAATTCAAACTTTCGAATAAATATAATTTTATATTGTAATCAAAGTAGTCTTTCCATGAATTTCGGTTCCCATTCAAAAGGGTATAAAAATCAAAGTTTTAATTGAGGGTTTTAATTTCTTTCAGACTTTTCAGAAAAAAAAGGAAAGATGAGTTATCATAAGTTATAAAATTGTGATTTTAATGAAAAAATGTTCTATTAAAACTTTGATAATTTAACATAAAATACTAGAGTTATGAGTATTATATCAATAAAGCTTCTACTGAAATTAGGAATATCATCAATTATTAGAGAATTTTAATTTTACATTCAATAGATAGGTATTGGTTTATTTTTATTTTTGACTTAAGGATCAGTTCTTTTGTAAAAAGTATTAGTTGATTAGTACCTAATTGATTGTTAAGTAAATGAAACGTTGTATACGTCTCGAAGTAATTGTAATTAGTGCAGCGACGCATACATTAGAGAAGTAAACACGCTTGGTAACAAAAAGCAAATGCTAAGTAACGCTATCATATTATTGATATTTTTAAAGGAACTACTGGATGAAGAAGTATCAGAGTTGTTTAGTGATAAAGTAACATCAGCAGCTGAGGAACTCACGACTACGTTGTCAAAATCAACATCTCCCGAACCATCGATCGGTTCGAAATCACCCGAGCCAGATCCCGAAGGGAACTATAAAATCAAGAGAAATCAAAATTAGTCGAATAAACAAAAATAAATCATTAACTGAACAATTTTTTTAAAATTAAAAATTACAAATTTAGCGAAAAAGAATACAAAAATTTTTTTTCAACATTTTTTCGCCTGTTACTCGGACAAGAGGAACAATTTACTTATTCGTGTTACACGCGAAAAGTATATCAAGTTGTAAAAATTAAAGTAATAAAATCATATTATATTAAATATTTTTGCAATTAAACTTCGAATAATGGATATAAATAAAGAAGGAATATTTTATAGTGAATAAAAAAGAATTTTTGTTTACTTTTTAGTAAATGACAAAAATCATATGGTTTGAGGACTAAAAGTTTGATAATCGGCTGTGTAAAAGACTGGACAGAATTAATGACGGGAACGTAAGTTTTAGCGTTTTCGACAATTCACCGGGAAATTAAATGTGGGGATAGAAACGTATAAACAGTATAAAACGTATAAATAAATTTGTGAATGATAGAATAACGATCGACCTTCCTGAAAAAAAGTATTAAATGAAGCATTGGAGAAAATATGAAAATAGTATTGAAAGTATCGAAAATACTTTTTTCAAGTAGCGGGTCATAAAGTGGATTTTATTGCTAATATACTATACCAATACTTCATTTCTGAGCTTTTTCATAAGGGAAACTAAATAGCGAATAAATAAATACGAATAAAATTTGTATTCGTTCATTATTTGGATAGTTATACTATTAAATAATGCTCAATTCTGATTGATACTTTTATGATTAAACCCGCAAGTATCAAACCCTATAGAATCTGCATATTTGTATTCAAAATGATCTACATAAATAACAAAAAATAACATCTCTGTTATCAATGTCATTATCAATTAATTAATTAATTAATTAAAATTAGTTTTGTTAAATTGACATTTCAATTATTAATCCAACCATAATAATATGGATGTATAAAACTATAAAATATATACAGGAAAATGTATCCTAGTAAAGTAGGCAAGAACTTTATAACTTAGTAATAAGGGGAAGTTTCAAGGTTTGCTATATAAATTTATTCAAGTACAATTATTTTCCTAAAGCATGGTGTATATATTTTCCTGAATGGTTGTAGTCGCGGGGGAATCGGTTTTCTATCTTGTTATCAGAGATGTTAAAGGTTAAGTCATTATTTCAAACTGTAATTGATACTTCAATATGCGCTCAAGGGAATCTCATGTTGTAAAACACGATAGTAAATTTGGTCAGACTGAAAGATAAATTTTCGGTTTCCACAAAACCGCGATGGACTTGCCACTGCGAGATGGTAAACCGCGTAACTGTTGTGGACGTCCTAAACAGTAAAGTAAACTGAAAAATTGGCTCATAGATCGGTAAACACCTGCTCTGAAACCTGTATCTAAAATCCATACAAACTATCATGCGTAAATACAAATATTTATTTTTATTTATATTTTTTATGTCTCGCTTTATACAGATTTTCCAATAAAACTCTACAAAATGATTAAGAATGTTCGATTTGCATAAAAATGGATTTTATTCAAAAATATGAGAAATATTAATTTAAATGACTCTTTAAGAAATAAATTGACACGATTGAATAATTAGCTAAATTAGCTATTTAGTATAAAACCACTATCATACTGATTACTGCAGCATAAATGTTTTTGCTAAATTCCCTCCATCGACCCAAAGCTTTTTTTTTATTATATATAAATTAGACAAAATTAGATAAATCGTTTCCAGCATCAGATCTTCAGTTTCGCACGTTTTTTGCTATAATAGTAAATCGTGTAGTAATTTGCTTGAAGGTTGAGTGCCGAAGTTATGAAAATTCATGCTAATGACAATAATCGAAGATTAAGCCTCTCACCTAAGGCTCTAAAACGGAGAATTCGCTTTTGACGAAAGTACAAAAATACCGTATGAGAGTATTAGTGAGTCGATACGAGGGAGCGATTGGTATCTCGTGATGTGCGGGCGCGAAAATTGGATGGTCCAGAAAAAGAGAAAAAAAGCCACAAGAGGTAAAGGGAGCTTGAGGTGATGATAGGCCAAAAAGGAGAAAGAATCTGAAAAAGAGCCGTCTGTTTCAAACCGAAAGGGTTTTGTGTATATATGTGAGTATCGGACGCTCGTGCAATTTAAATGCTCCTGCAGAGATGCGGAATCTGGCTTTCGATGACTCAGTATAATTATCTTTGCGAGACCATGCAACGAATTGCTGTTGAGAGGGCCAAAAAACTTGATTTAACGCCTGTGCTCGTAATGTCTTTTGAAAGCAAAATTCAAATACGAGCCAGATGAAGGTGGCGTTAATATTAATTGCTTTCTACAGAAGCTGTTTTAGATTTTAATTAATCGAGCAAGTCGAGACTCTCGTTTATTGAAATATTCAAGGAGCTGATCAGAAAAACCTTTCAACCAGGTATAGGAAGGCTTTATAGAGAAACTGGATTTAATGCTTTCTTGAACGTACCTTTAAAAATAGTATTTTAATTATTTTTATAAATTTATATTTAAATATTTGCATATTTGTATCAATTATTATGTTTATAGTAATGTTCTGTTTCTTTTAAAAGTTTGTTTCAATTATTTCGCCCCAGTTTATCTCTGAAAAGTATATAAAATGAATGATAATCGTGAAAGTATGGCAAAATGATGAGTTTTTCCTTTAGATTCAGGAATTTCCAAGTTGATTTGTAAATAATGTGTCGTCTCATAATGTCTATAGAGGCAAGAGTGTCCATTAGAGTGGTCATTATTTATAGCCAAACATTTTGTTCTCCCGAAGTTCAAAAGTATGACCTTCAAAACTATGAGAAAAAGGTATTTTTTGAGTTTTCAGTTTGCCGCCATTTTATATTTTTTCAAATTTTTGGATTTTTGAGATCTTGTATTTGCTTGAGAATAAATTATTAAATTTTTCCACAATTTTTGGTCACCCTTTGTTAATAATTGTAAGAAATAGCATTTTTGGGTCCATTTAGATGGCCGCCATTTTGTGATTTTTTTTTAATTTTGAGTTTCTGACTATGAAAATATTTTAAGCCTACTATGCAGACTTATGTCCATCGAAATAGAATGACTGGAATAAAAATTGAAAAAGTGATGCAGATTTTTCGTTTTTGCGTGATTTTTCCTATGTAAATCCCATGGGAAATTTCAAGGCCCATTTTTGGTGGGTAAATATTAACCGATTTGGCTAAAATTTGGCATGCTTCCTTTTTTGGACAATAAGAACGAATTCCGCCAGTGGGAGCAAAAGAAAAAAAAAAAAAAAAAAAAAAAAATTAATAAAGACCACCCTACTGTCCATCGAGTTATCTCAAAAAGTGAAGCCAAAGTCACTAATTATTTTGTCTTTTCTGCACGTGAGAAAGAGATACGAAAGAGGAAAACCGGAGTTAGAGAATTGAATTCCATGAAAGTTTAAGCAAGTTACTCAGAAAACAAATGAAATAATAATTAGCCACAGAGCTACACTGAGAGTTGTGGAACTTTCGTCAGGTAAATGACAACAAAAAGGTAGACCGTGTTGAGTTTCCTCGAACTGGAAATGCAGATTTACTTCACTTCTAGTAAACTTTCGTTGGTTACATGATTTTTAAGAAAAACATGGATAAATTTCAAATAAGAAATTTTTTGAATCTTTTATGAATATTTTAATTTCAAAAATGTCTTTTAACAAATTCATAAACTTACTCTCTAAATGTGAATCAGTTAAATTTTCACTGATTGAATCAGTGATTTGCCTTTTCACTGATTCATCAGTGAAAAAAATATTTTTCACTGTCAAATCAGTCAATTTTCGCTGAAATAATCAGTGAAATTTGACTGATTTACAGTAACCTTTTTTTAGCTATTTGAATCAGTCAAATTTCACTGATAATCAGTAGATTTTGACTGATTCAAATTTAGAGAGTATCAAGAAAAATGGGCTTATTTTGAAGATCGATTTTTGATCAATTTTATGTTTTATATTACATATTGCAAAGTGATAGAAAAATAAATATTTTATAGAAAAAGTAATCTCTTTGATATATAAGAAGAAAATGAGGTATGTAATAGACTGAACATTAAGAAGATAAGGAATAACTTCTATTCGATGCTCACTTTGGATTACTTGGAAATCGCTTAAAGCGAAGTGATAACAAAGGATATTTCTTTGTGTTTAAGTCTGACTAGCTGGCTTTAAATTCCTTTTACACCGAGTTTTAATAACGTTGGTGATAATTTGTGGAGCAATTGAGTTTCTCCTATTACATTTTAATTTCAGAATTATCATGTAGAATGGACTACTAAAAAAATTATTTCACATTATCAAATGCAACTTTTCTTATAATTTCGAATTAAATATGAAATTAGAATGAAAGATCACATTTATTGTTCCCCTTGCATATTCAGTTTTCCTCAGCAAATTATATCAAGGTAAATAAGAAAAGGATTAAGTTGATGTCTCCGTATGGAAATACGATTTCAATTTATTACAATTTCTATAAAAGATATTAAAATATGGAACGGCATGTCAGTGACTCAGGCTTTCTACCTTGCCAAAGGAAAATTAATTTTCTCCAGCTCTGGCAAAGTCTCATAATTGTAATTCATCTGAAAGTACATGTATATATATATATTCAAGATTTATCTTTTTCTCTATTATATCAAAATAATTCTTTCTCAATAGAATTTTAAGGACTATATCAATTAAATTTCATATGTATGTAAACAAATACATATTGATCATTCTGGTAAAAAGAAACTGAATATTATATAGGAGTATTAAAAAAAAGATTTTAGAGCACATAAAGTACTCTTGAAAATTTAAACGAAAAATTGAAAACCTCTTTCAAATGAATTCATTAATCAAGAGCGAGTGCATTTTAATGTTCATTCTCAATTGAACTCTCCTCATTTAAATCACACAATTTTCAGCCAAGGTAATTTGGTTTTTACGATAGAATAATGTTTGCAAAACTTTTACATTCTCGATAAACGTAAACCATGTATACTGTCAGATGCCGCCACAATTTATGTCAAAATAATATCGACGAATGTATAAAAGAGATTTCAAAATTACCATTATATACTGACATAATATATAGGAAATTACAGTTTTCATTAAATAAACTTAATTGAGTTAAACTGTCCATATTTAATACGAATGAGTTATTATAAATGCAGATCCAAGCTTCAAAGTTCATGCCCATTCGATTTCCAAAAGTCTATATTCCAAATCCGCTTTGCAAAATTAAGTTAAATCAGCCACAGAGGACAGAAATCGCCCAATATGTTACAGAACCAAATGAATTTTTAATTCAAAAGGGCTGGCAGGCACTTTTAATTTCCCGGGTTTGCATAATTATTTTAAAATCAATTTTCGAAAAGAGTGTCGGGATTTTCCATTATTATCCATAATATTTTAGACAATTTTCAAACGTTGAATAAATTTAAAATCTGTTTAAAAAATTATTTTTCACATTCTTATATGCACATTCTTATTTTCCATGTGAAAATTATACAAATTTGATAATTTCTAATTGTTTTGATTTTTTATTCATGATTTTATCATGATAAAATCCTAAATTTGTTATAATAGTTACGGAATCAGGAAACATAACAAACTCAAAAAAATTAGTAATTCAAGGGGTTCAATTATATTTTAGGACATTCCAAACCAAAAGTTAAAAAATTTATTTGAAAATTTATTTTATATAATACAGAAATTGAACTCTTATTTAATTCTGGCTGATTATATATTTAAACCCTTCAGGATATTTGATTATTGTTAAGTGTTACCAAAGGGTTTGCACGCGATGATATCACGTTTTTCGAAGGTGAAGAAATCTTTTTTCTAGTTTTTTTTTTTTTCTTGATACGTGTTATTTTGCTAAGAACCATAGGTTTTGATCCCTCAGTAATTGCAAGATCGCTGATTCAATTCGAATCAGCCCCCTGCATTGGAAGGCGGGTCGAGTCCTAACTATCACGTGTCATGAGCCGCATATATATTCTCAGTTTGCTTTTCAGTCAGTCCAAAGTCAAACTGAGCAAACTTTAGGGCGGTTCGCGTGATCAACAGCTTACATCGTAGAACGCAACGGCATCATAAATAAATTTGCATCTCCGTAGTGAGTCAATTAATTAGAATTAAAACTCGTTCTTCGATCACGAACCTTGATAATTAGATCAATCGCAGAAGTTCATTTACATCGTATTTACAGACTTAAGTCATGCATAATTTGTGTGCTTGCAAGGATTTCATGGATTTTTTCTCATTTCATCTTTCAATTACCAATATTAATTAGATTTTATTTTATTTTCATCAAAAGTATTACCAGATATAAAATTTAATCCCAGAACCGGGCTAGATCCCGAATTTTTAAAATTAAATTCAATTCTAACTTAAACTTTCGGCAAATGTAACGGATATGAAACTTTCATCATTAAATTACACGTTTAATAGATTGAGATTTTTATTTAGTGAAATGAAAGGGCGTGAGCGTATTTAGGTAAAATAAAAAACGACTCGATAGTATTCTCAAATTTTTCAAATACATTAATTGAAATTCATAGAATCATACATGTCGGGTGAACTCCGGCAATAAATTCACTAGTCGATGAATATTTCCTAATAATACGGAAAAAAAATTGTTTAAATGACACAGTAAATACAGATATACATGTATATATTTAGCACAATTCGGTGCGGAATCGTAAAATATATATTGACACAGAATCGTTGATATCGTCATATCGTTTATGAGTTACAGATTGTATCTGAGTTTCCTTTCATCACGCGAAACAATAAAATTTATTATTTCATACACAGAATTCTCTTTGGAATACAGGTGTGTTTTACCTTCGTAAATCTTTATTTTTAAGCTATCCACGAATGAAAAAGATCATAATGGATATCCGATACGTAATCAATCGCTGAATGATTGGATTTGAAAAAATCGCTTTAGACCTTGAATTTAATGTTTCGCGATTGTATCGGACACTCTGAAAGAAAATAGGAGAACGTGTAGGGAAAAAGAAGAAACGAAAGAAAGATTCATGGCCTCGATATATCTATTACGGCACTTTAACTTTTATATGCTCTCTTTTTAAATTTTCGAAGAAAAACAAACTATTTTCATAACGGGATTCTATGCCGTACAAATATCATAAAAACATTCGCAATATTTATAGCATGTTTTAAAATATTTTCCTTTACATTTTAAAAAAGTTTATCATTTATATTTGATATCCTTTTTTTTATTATAAAGTTTAATATTAAAAAAAATATCAAGTAAAATCAAATCGAATTGGTAATAAGGTGGCATTTAATTGGAAGGCAGCTGACTTGAACTTACACTCATGTTATCCAGAGCTTTAGGATCTTTTCCTCAATTAGCTTACCTTTTGTAAAATTTATCTTTCATGTTAAAGTACTTTCCAATTGAATGATTTTAATAGACTCTGCGATAAGTACTTACAAAGAATTACCTGTCAGATAAAACTACGCAACTGGGATCAATTGGAATTTAATGGCACTTTATTATGGGTCATTAAATTCGCTTCTATTTAAACAAATTACTGAGTAAATCACGATAATGAGATCTGTGTCATAAACAGATATACAGTTTTAATCATACTCATTATACCAAATATAATATTCGCATTCACAATTTAATTTCAAACTCTATTTTCCATGCACAAATTTTCTCAATGAAAGTCTGAAGACGAAATAAAATTTTTATGTTTTTCATTATTTACTTAAAGGAAAATGTTAATTACTTCCTATAGTGATTTTAATCATTAATTTTTGATAATATTTTCTATGAAATCTGTGAGTGTTTTATAAAATATGTCTCACAACATAGTTCAACTTTATTTAGATTCTCATTAAAACTCAGAAATTTAACAAATGTCCTTCAAGTTTGAAAGTTTTGTGGAATTTGTATAGCTTCCTTGTTCTATTTTTTATCTATGTTTATATCTATATCATATTTCGCATTATATTCTTCTCAAACTAGTGAATAGTCATGAAAACGAATTTTTTTTTCTAATGCTAGTTTATCTCTTTTAATCCGCCTTTTTACATTTGTGCATATCAATTGCTTCACCACTTGAAAATATTAAAATATTCTGTTTATTTGAAAATTTCTCTATCTTTTTTTAATCAATCTCTGTCTATATCTAAGTCGATAACTACTAGCACTAATACATAAATTTCTGTCTTCTTTTATATTTCTTTTTTCAAAACGACGTGAATCTTTCAAATTTATAAAGAGGTAATTTTAGTTTTATATGAAGAGATTTGAGGCTGGATAAAGTAGAAGGCACTTTAGTAAACATTTAAGATATAACATATTTATATGATCTCGTGTATGCACCTGGTGATGAAGTTATACCTACGTCAAATAATATTGCTTGTACATATAAAGGCGATAACTACTAGTCATGTTATCGACCTCGACATTATTTCAGCAAAGTGCGGTCGTTCCTGCACCGCTTTGCAAATCACCCGATTTATTGGTGCTGAGTCATCACGATCGGCCAGCAGGAGTTCAATCGACCACCATCGAAGCGCATGGGGTATACCAAACTACTTTGTTAAGAGGTCACACAGGACCCCTGGTCACATTTCTTTTAAAAGTATCTAATAATGATGATCCTAACTTTAATCTTTATTAAACTTATAAGATATTTACGTCCGACTAATTCTCTTCATTGAATGCAGGAAAATGACCAACCTCGGACAATCTGGATGTTTTTTATAATCTCTTTAATGACGTTTCGATGACTACTATGTCATCCTCATCAGATTTTTACAATTGGTTTGTTGTTGAAAATTCTATAATAATTATACAAAAAAAGAAGAAATTCTTGAGAATAAAATAAAAATTGTTTTTTCCTTAAATATATATATATATATATAAATCAAAATACCTGTTATATTCTGTCGCATTTTTAACACACTTTGAGAAACATATTTCCAATCGATATTTTATACTAATTCATCATCACAATTAAAATTTTGTTTAAATATTCTGTCAAAAATTAATAAAATTGGAACCTTCGTCGAAATTTGTTTATACATAGGTCAATTATTAAAACTTTTTCAATTTTATCGAATGGGATCTCCGATTTCTCCAATGTTGGCAGATTTAGTTTTACAAGATCTTGAGGAAGTTGTTCTAAATAAATTAAGTTTCTAAATACATACTTATTACAGATATGTTGATGACACATTTTTAATTATTCCCAAGAATATGATTAAAGAAATTTTAGAAAACTTTAATTCTTATCACTCTCGTTTAAAATTTACATATGAATTAGAATTTTAAAATACTCTTTCGTTTCTAAATCTTTTGACGATAAAAAAGGAAGATGGTTTCATTGAAACAAACTGGCATAGAAAAAACACGTTTTCAGGTAGATATTTAAACTATTTGTCAAATCATCCTCTTCAACAAAAAATTGCAATTATAAAAAATTTGGTAGACACTGCTATGCTACTGTCGCATGAAAAATTTCATGATGAAAATTTAGAAATTATTAAAAATCTTTTGATGTTGAATAGTTATCCTAAAAATTTCATGAACAAACATCAAAAACAGAATTTTCCAATTAAAAAATAAAGATAGAAATTCCTTTTTCATTCCGACGAATAATGAAAGAGAAATAGACTATAAGCGTGTAATTTCTATTCCTTATTATGGAAATTTATTTTGTAAAATTAAAAGACAACTAAAAGAATACAACATAACCACTGTTTTCATAAACATTTCAAAATTAGATAAATACATAAAATTAGGAAAAGACCCTTTGAATAAATCTGAAATTTCATATGTAGTTTATAAAATTCAATGCTTGGAATGTTCAAAAACCTATGTAGGTCAAACGGGAAGAATTCTTTTTGTCAGATGTGATGAACACAAAAAAAACATTAATTTAAATGAAAAATATCACAATGTTGTTACAAAGCATAGAATAAACAATAAGAATGATACAGATTCTCAACATAATTTTGATTGGGACAATGTTGAAATTTTACATAAAGAAACAAATTATTTCAAAAGAATAATTGCAGAAATGTTTTACATAAAAAAGGAAGGAAACAATAGCATTAATGTGATGTCTGACTTAAAAGATTACAATACTTCTTATGATATTATTTTAGATCATCTCACATAAATTTAATTTTTAAATATATTAATTAACCTTATAATTTGATTCTATATTCTTAATATTCTTAATATTCAATATTGTTTTCAATTCAATTAAATTAAGTTCTTCCTTATTACTACGGCACTGTTTCTAATTCGTCACATACAAATGTCCGTTTTCGTTTCTGTTTACTACTTCTCAGTATTCTGTTAATATCGCTAGTGTAACCACACATTTTTATTAAAAAAATTTGTAACATAAAAAATTATGAAGGAAACTTGCTATCCATATTTGCTGAGTGCAATAGATTTTTTTCATTGAATTCGACAAAAATTAGAAATTGAAAAAGTTTTAATAATTGACCTATGTATAAACAAATTTCGACGAAGGTTCCAATTTTATTAATTTTTGACAGAATATTTAAACAAAATTTTAATTGTGATGATGAATTATTATAAAATATCGATTGGAAATATGTTCCTCAAAGTGTGTTAAAAAATGCGACAGAATATCACAGGTATTTTGATTTATATATATATATATATATTTAAGGAAAAAACAATTTTTATTTTATTCTTAAGAATTTCTTCTTTTTTTTTATAATTATTATAGAATTTTCAACAAACCAATTGTAAAAATCTGATGAGGATGACATAGTAGTCATCGAAACGTCATTAAAGAGATTATAAAAAACATCCAGATTGTCCGAGGTTGGTCATTTTCCTGCATTCAATTTAATCTTTATATTTTATGCCTATATATTGCCTATATATATATTTAGTCACTGTTGCACATTATTTTAATATTTCTTTTGAATTAAGGCCACGGATCAAGCAGTCCATGTGATTAAATTCCTGTAAAAATTCATGTGAGATAATTTTTTCATTGTACAAAATATCGTCCTAAAAATTTGGGAAATATAGCAGAAGAATGTCAACTTCGTTTGAGTGAAAATTTTGCAAATATTTTTACAGATAACTAATTGTCAATAATTTTTCGAATTTGTTTCAAAATTTTTACTAAAAAGTAGTAAACAGACGTGATTTTTTTACTTTTGTTATGTTTCCCGAATTCCCAGAAGGATAATTTGTAAATTAAAAAAGTTCTCTTACATGAACGAGTTATGTATAATTTAGTCACATGGCCCGATCGATCCATGGCTTTAAATCAAATTATTTATTTAACCCTTTAAAGACCGAGTTTTTTCTGAGAGTTCGATAAAGTTGATACATGGTGAATCTGAAATGAGTACCCAATGTGAGAAAAAAATTATTCCAGAATTTTCCTACCCTCAGAAACTACCCCAAATGGAAAAACCACCCCAATCGCTTGAAAATATTTTACTTTCATTTCCCATCGTTTAATTCTGTCACAAAAATTGAGAAATAGTCAATCCAGAACTCGTACACTCTAAAAACAAGTGTGTAGTGAAATGTGTAATTTTTACACACTACACACGTTTTCAAGTGTGTAATTGAGCGAAGTGTGTACTTACTAAACATTGCCAACTCAATTTTTCGGGTACAAAACGTTAAAGTGTTTGAAAATTAAACGTTACGTTTGTAATGTGTATTGAAAATACACACTTCAAATGCCTAAAAAGTTACTATCGTGATTCACGTGTAGAAGTAACACACTTGTTTTTAGAGTGTGGTGGGATTCTCAAGAACTTAAGGATCAATCAACCCTTATGAACTATATATATTCTAATTCACGTTCAAAGAGCACCCCGATTCGTGAGAGGCAAGGGGACTCACGTTCAAAAAGCACCCTGACCTCATCAATGAGAGTTGATTTTTAGATGCATCACTATTCACTACTTCTAGGGGTGGTTTTCAATATTCCGTTACTGTTAGGGGTAGTTTTCGATTCGAATATTGTTGCTACAAATTTTTTATGTCTTTTAAAAAATATATATGAATTGAGCATCAATAAAAGTACATTTTCTGGCGCATCACCACTGTTAGGAGTGGTTTTTGATGTTTTTTTACTGTTAGGGGTAGTTTTCGTTCCAGACTTTTTTGCTAAAAATTCTTTATGTGATTTTAAAGCATATATGTAAGATCTCAACTCTAAAAAAAATTTCACCATTCAAGTTATGCTTACACTCTAAAAACAAGTGTGTTACTTCTACACGTGAATCACGATAGTAACTTTTTAGGCATTTGAAGTGTGTATTTTCAATACACATTACAAATGTAACGTTTAATTTTCAAACACTTTAACGTTTTGTACCCGAAAAATTGAGTTGGCAATGTTTAGTAAGTACACACTTCGCTCAATTACACACTTGACAACGTGTATAGTGTGTAAAAATTACACATTTCACCACACACTTGTTTTTAGAGTGTATTTCTCATTTTTTTGAAATTTTCGCACTTTTTGACAGGATGTAAAGCTGAAAGGATACAACCTTCGCGTTCGCTACATTTTTCATAATTAGATGCATTCTTTATCTTCAAAATGAGACCTTAACGATGTCGATATGTTCATTTTTATGGAAGTTAGGATTTTTCAAAGTAGGTGGTACCTATGTGTACACCGGCCGTTAAAGGGTTAATTAAGAAAATACGCCAATGAAATTTTAAAGGCACATGAATATTTTATTACAGCCAAAAAATAGTCTGGCTAAGAAACTAAAATTTTTATTGATACGTGACCTAGTTTACGACCCTAAGCAAAGATCAAATCAGAACGCCTGGATCTTAGTCCAAGTATCTCCTGACTTTGCTCGGCCATTACTTGCGGAACTTTGGGAACATGTGACCTGCAAAAGCGGAAAAGTGTTGAGGGACAATTCTTGTGCTATACTTGAAAAAGCCACCGTACACCACATGGCGCTTTGCGCCAACAATGCTACCTTTTCCGAGCATGGCTCTACCCGTCAAGTCAGTCGGCCAGGATGGCGACTTCCTCTAACAAACCACACCATCCTAATAAGTCTTTTCTGAAGAGGGTGCAAGTGTTATAGTACTTAAATGTCACAAAATAAAATTTATGTCAAATTAAATGAATTTTAACTTCGAAGGAGTTTCAGCTGTTCATTTTTAATCTTGAAATCGTAAATGAAAAATCAATATGAAAGATCTAACAGTACCTGTATTATAAAAATTTAAGTGTGTTGAAACTTTTTTCTTTTTGAGATAGTTGCTTCGTGGAAAAACAGGTCTTGGTAGAAAATATTTAAATATTTATTCAAGAATTGCATTATTATTATTGATAATATTATTCAAAAAAGGAAAGATTATTTTTCATCAAAAATTTTGAACCTGATAAAATTACTTATTTTAGAATTTTTATCACTAATATTTACCAATTTCCTAAAAAAACGAAAAAATTGGTTTTTTTAAATGAAAAATTCAAATAAATAATTACATATGGGACTAATTAATTTATTTTAATGAACTGATGCAGTCAAGTTGTCGTAACATGATATGAATACGTATCAGTCAAAACATAAATTTAAGACTCAAAAATATCTTTTTATTCATTTTCTCAAACAATTTGGAGAAAAATGATAAATTCACGCTTGAAATTTTTGTAAATCACTCAAAAATCAATTCAAAATGATGGAATCCAAATAAAAGTAAGAAAAAAATAAGAAAATGTAATTTGAAATACTTTTTTGCATTGCATTTGCATTTTACAGAAGTGTAGTCAATGAAATACAGTTTTATGAGATAAAATCTCAGATTCGCTACAGTTAATCATGTCGCGGTTTGCAATTACAAGCAGAGCGTCACGCTGTCATGGTAGAAATAAAAGAAACGTATCACCGAAAGAATTATAGCCCTGTGTTATAGTTATTCTGGCTTTTCACTCTCCGCAATCAAATTAAGTTCAAATACAATTTAGGACCAAGTTTTTATCAAATTTGGAATCTAAAAAACGATAAGAATTATTTTTTAAACATATTTCCCATATTTTGTGACATTTAGTGTTTATCAAACATCTAGAAAACATTGAATTTATTAAAATTAATTAATTTTCATCTATCGAGACAAGAGGATAAAAACTTTATTTCTGTTCTTTTTGCAGTAATTTCAAAGTCAGCAGTTTGTTGTCTTAGAATAAACAGCCCTTAATTGGTTTAGCTCCTGTTATTGACAGCATATCTCCCAACGAAAAGTTTCCTTGAACTCATAGCATTTTTCTTAATCTAAGAAGCCGATATATTTTAAATAGCATATTAACTTAAGGTAGTTTTCATCCACGAAAATTAGACCACAGGTAAAAATAGATAAATTTGCTTTCAAGAATAGTAATATTGTTATTGAAGGGCTATTTTGAAAGAGAAAAGATTATTTTACATGAAAAAAATTTGAAACACAGAAAAATAATTTTATTAATAAATTTTATTTTTGGCCCAACTTTTTTTCTTATCGCTTCTTACCAAATTTAAAAAAATTATGCGATTCTAATAAATCATGAATCATTTTTTCAGAGAGAAAATTTCGCACAACTTCACCGCTTCTGTTTTTTAAAAATAAATTCTGTAATGGCTGAAACCATTAAAAAAACATTTTCCAAAACGAAATTTTTATAAACAAATTGCTGAATTTGATAGTAATTGATTCATTTTCGAAAATTGGAAATGGTTAAGTTGTAGGGAATCTTTTTCTTGAAAAAGTGATTTGTAATTTATTAAAATCGCATAATTTTTTAAAATTTGGTAAGAAGCAATAAGAAAAAAAGTTGGGGCAAAGATAAAATTTATTAATAACATTGTTTTTCTGTATTTTTAATTTTTTTCATGGAAATTAATCTTTTCTCTTCCAAAATAGCCCTTCAATAATAATATTGCTATCCTTGAAAGCAAAATTATTTATTTTTGCCTGAGGTCTAATTTTTGTGGATCAACTTCCTTAATCAGAGTTATCAAGTTGTACGATAAAAAGGTATAAAAAGTGCTAGATACAGATTTTAAGTGACAAAGGTCATTGTTAATATTTAATTAAATCTAAAAATATTCTAAAATGTTTACCCCTCCTTATATTAATTACTCTAATTATACTGGATCTTCCTGAGAAAGATAAAAGAAATTACAAGAATTAGAGTACTTACATCAAACTCAGCATTGCATTTGACGAGGTCCTGCGGGTGTCCAGCGTAGAGTTTCAAAGTTTGAAGAAGACCCTTGAAATAAACAATGAGGAAATAGTACAAAGCAGCACGACAAATGGGGTTCGTCATTCTGTGAACGAGTCTCGCTGTCTGGATTGTTTAACCGCACCTCCACCCACACACCAATCGATCAAAACGGATTTACTCGGTCACAAATTCACGCCGCTCACGTCTGGATAGAAAACCAGAATTCCACCAGGAAATTCGCTTTCATTCCAGGATTAACTCTTAAATTTTATTTTCTCTTTTTTATTATTAAACTCAATTTTTCTATAAAAGTTTATATCTAGGAAAATTATTCTCTTGAAAATTAGTCTTGAAAAAAGGGTTCTCTTAAAAAGTAAATCTAGTCTAAATTCAGATCACATTTTCGCGGGTACGGACTATGCTATCCCAGGGGTTAAAACCATAAATCGTGTAAAATATATCCTTATCACGTTTTCACGTTTATTGCAGTGCTTGTAAGTTTCAGAGCTGAAACTGAATGCTGGAAGCATCAGCGTGTAATGATTTGGTTCTGAGTAACGACACCATTCCCTTCCGGTGCATCATTATGTAGAAACTAGAACACGTTTTCAGTATCAAAAGTTTTCGAGTGCGAAAGAACGTATCACGTAGTCATGATTGCATATATGCGTTATTCACTGTGGCGAAATACGAGTACATATATCATTCCTCCACAAGTGACCCGCATGCCTCGAGACGAGACTTTATATCGGAATTCGACCCCCGCATTGGTCTTGTCTCGGGTTAAACGATCGATCTATCGATAGGCTGCCTCGTTGAGTCCTGATGGACATACGGGTTTAATTAAGCAATGCTCATAATTACACATATTGGATTCAATTAGATCACATGTTTCGTACATCTTCCGATTCCACTTCAGAAACTTTTTCTCTTAATCTCTCACTTTCTTCTTTGATCTCACCAGTCAGTTGAATTCAATCGTTAATACATCACATGTGAGTACAAGTACAAAAATATTCTAGAGGATTGAGATTTCGGTTGAGAAGTTTTTTCAGTAATGAACATTTCCAATTTGCAGTTAATTTTTTATTACTTTTATATTCCACCCTTGTAGGTATGTATCACTTTTAAGACAAAATTATTTTTTTGTTTTATGTAGAAAATACTGTGAGAAGAATAATTTGATGGATTTGTATTAGTACTGGCGATAATGATTACATTGTAATTAAAACTTTCTATCGTAAAATCTATAAAACATAATACAATTCATTTAATTCGTAATTTGTTATATAAAAAAATTCTTTGTGTAATAAATGATGTGACGTCAATATGAGTTATTTTACAGTTTATGCTTTCTGTAGAATGAGTCTATGATGCACGTGGACAAACAAAAATCGATCTTAGTAATCTTGATCGAGAAGCGGCGCGAACGATCTTCTGTCCGTGACTGTCTAAATTATTTGCTCCTTGGCTCGGAAACCAAACACTAAAATACAGAAAGAGGGGATAGATCACTTAACAGGTTCGGGCCTGTGATCTCCTTCACTCTAATCAAATTGGTTATGCATATTTATAAACACAGACTTTAATTTACATTTAAAAGATATATTTTGTTTTTTTCATTGTAAAAAGAACAGTTTCATATTTCATAAGCATTTTAGGAATTTTATTTTGATTTAGTTGAGAAATTCTAACTGTAGAGACTGGAGAAAATTATAAAATATATAATCAGGAAATTTATGAATGAATTGATGAGGATATTGTGGGTGCTATTCTTAATTTTTGAAAATTTGAAATGAATTTTATGTTGTTCATACCAACATCTTTTTAAAAATATTATACTTGAATTAATTTGAATTTTTAACTAGTTTTAATCCATTCTATTATTACTTTATAGTAATAAAAATATCACAATGGATGTTATTTTTTAATTTATTCACTAATTTACTTTAAGTTCTAGATGTTAAAATAAATTGAATTATTAGAAAATGTTAACATCTAGGTGGGAATTTTTATCAGTAATTTAGCGTATTTTATAATACAAATTCTAATAAATGTGAATTATTAGAAAAAAGTGCGACACTTTAGAATTTTATCATGCGTTTCCAAATAGTTTGGTAATTTTGAATAAATATTTTTCTCTGTGTAGAGAAGATAAAAGCGGACTAAAATCCACAGATAGAATACTTTTGCTTTTGATAATAAGAAAAAATTTCCCTATGTATTCTGCTAAAATTGAACTTTTTCTCATTTTCCAGACCAAAAATTGTCTCTCTACATCCATTTTTATCTTCTCTGCGCGGAAAAACTCGAGTTTAGAACTTTTGCTAAACTACGTTTCAATTTAGGAAAAATGTATCATAGTGAGAATTTTTCGCAGCAAAATACTGAATTTCAGATAAACTATATGACAATTTACCATAGATTGTATCAAACATTACTATAAACTATACTAAAGTTTCATATATTTCGAATTTTTATAGTATTTTGAATGCGAAAAATTTCCAGTCCGCTAGGAATAATCACCATTGCACCTTTATTTTCCCTAGATTCCTAATATTTTTTGAATTTTTTCATTATAAAATAAAAAAATTCACTAAGTTTCTTTTTCAGTTTAAGTGAAACAGGAAATTCAATTTACTTAAGGCTGTATCGGCCTTAAGGAACACATTCTCATCATGACACTCGCGCTTCGCGCTCGATTTTCTGTATGCATTTTTGTAACTTTTTAATAAATTACATGATTATTGATAAATTTATTTTCTTCCAAATATCTCAAAAAGGAAAAACAATCGTAGACTTTATTTAAGGAAACGATTTTGCAGAACAACGCTTATTTCGTATCTCACATATTTTGGTGAAAAAAATGGAATTTTTGAATTTTAATCGTATTTTTTGGAATTGAAACGAAAAATATATCTTTTATCAGAAACTGTGTGAGACAAAATTTGTAGATCTTTTTGAAACGAACAACTTTGTATTCTTACGTTTTTTTCGTATTTCACATATTATTGTTAAAAAATTGAATTTTGGATTTTCAATGGTTTTTTTTTTAAATTAATAAGAAAAATATGCATCTTATGAAAAAATGTTACAATTCAAATTTGTAGGTCTTTATGTAAAAAATAATATTGTATCATAACGTTTTTTCGTATCTCGTATAATTTAACTTGAAAATGGAATTTTGATATTGAGTTTTTTCGA
Organism: Diplolepis rosae; assembly: GCA_030998225.1. Classification (NCBI taxonomy): domain Eukaryota; kingdom Metazoa; phylum Arthropoda; class Insecta; order Hymenoptera; family Diplolepididae; genus Diplolepis; species Diplolepis rosae. The sequence continues at coordinate 2,405,898 of JAPYXD010000143.1, read as the reverse complement.
ATTTGAATATGCTGTAACATTTCTAATTTTGATTTAATCAAAAAATGTTATCAGGATAATTTGTAGAGATTTATGAGCACTATCAAAAACCAGTATTGAAATTTTTTATTTTTTTAAAAAATTATTTTCAAAAACACAAAAGTAGTGCTCAATCCCTCAATTGTGATTGGATGTGGCTGGTTAACGAACTTGTCCTTACTTTTTCGGCTCCGATAAAGTGTACCAAAGCTCAATTCAATCTGATAATTCTGTCGAGAGTTATGCCGCACACGACCTACAGACAGACAGACAGACAGACAGACAGACAGACAGACAGACGGACAGACAGACAGACAGACACTTTCGTAAAAACCCTTTTTTCTGACTCAGGGGGTCTCAAAACGTAAAGATTTGATGAAAATTTCGAAAGTCATTTTTCACATAAAACCAATACCTTCTCATCCATGATGAGAATGTAAAAATATATGTTGCTATAAAAAGTTTTTCCATGTACCATTTCCTAAATTGCCAAACCAAAATGTATGTACTTTGTATACAAACATCTAGGAACCTAAAATCAATTAGATTTGCTAATTTCCTAGGTATCACATACCCATAATGGTATTTTAAAAATTTTGATATTTTTTCTGCACAATCCATAGTGAATAGAACCGTGTAATTCCAGTCAGAGGCTTTTGCATATCTTCAATAAACTCACGAATGTGTAGACGGAATATCTCGTTGTTTTCGGAGGTTTAGAGAACAGCGAAAAGAGAAAAACGCAGAGTAGATTTTTTTTGCAAAAATGTGAGAATGAAACAGGGGTGAGGAGTCCTGTTTATTTTGTTCTGTTGTCACGACAACATAGATCCATTAGAAGCCGTCATTCATTTGCTTGAAAATTGTTCAGCTGTGTATATGGATCGTAGCGGTTGTAGATTCGTCAGTGAAATCCGCTTCAATATCGAATTGAAGAGAACGCCTTCGGGCAACTACTATATGACGCTTTTAGGTTTTTAATTACTATTTTTTTCCTTTTTAATGTACTAAACGCGAGAGTGAACTTTTTCGTATTGAGATTCAGCTTTTATATTCATTTGTACAAATATCTAAACCATCAATCAAAAGGAAATATTATTTTTCTTTCGCTAATCGTTAGTTTCAAATAATTAGAAATCTTATAAACTTTTATAGGAGCATTTAGAATTTAATTTAAATGATTTATTGAGAATGATATATTTCAAACGTTGATCGAGTATTCGCTATTGAATGATATTATCTCTTAAATGCCATCATTAATTATTCTAGATATTAAATCCTTCATGTTCCAATGTCTTCCGATTCAATGACATGAATTAAATACACCCGAATGTTAAAATTAAGATTCAGTTCAATAAGCACATTCAAATTTATATTTGTTAAGGTAGTTTCCATCCACGAAAATTAGACCTCAGGCAAAAATAGATAATTTTGCTTTCAAGAATAGCAATATTATTATTGAAGGGCTATTTTGAAAGAGAAAAGATTATTTTACATGAAAAAAATTTGAAACACAAAAATAATTTTCTTAATAAATTTTATTTTTGACCTAACTTTTTTTCTTATCGCTTCTTACCAAATTTTAAAAAATTATGCGATTCTAATAAATCATGAATCATTTTTTCAGAGAAAAGATTTCTCACGACTCCACCGTTTCTGATTTTTAAAAATAAATTCTTTAATGTCTGAAACCATTAAAAAAACATTTTCCAAAACGACATTTTTATAAACAAATTGCTGAATTTGGTAATAATTTATTCATTTTTAAAAATTGAAAATGGTTAAGTTTTAGGGAATCTTTTTCTTGAAGAAGTGATTAGTAATTTATTAAAATCGCATAATTTTTTAAAATTTGGTAAGAAGCGATAAAAAAAAAGTTGGGTCAAAAATAAAATTTATTAATAAAATTATTTTTCTGTGTTTCAAATTTTTTTCATGGAAAATAATCTATTCTCTTCCAAAATAGCCCTTCAATAATAATATTGCTATTCTTAAAAGCAAAATTATCTATTTTTGCCTGAGATCTAATTTTCTTGGATCAACTACCTTAAGTTCAAGTTGAATAAATATATTTACAGGAGAGAAAAAATTTTGTAACCAGTCGTGCAAACTAAAATCTTCTAGTAATGAACCCTGTCTAGTGAGTCAATTACAATTATAAATAATGTTCCTATAGTTTTTCTCTCTTCATAAAAATAAATCTGAAAATTTCCCCATTTAAACTTAACCTAATTCTTTCTCGTCCACTTCAAAAAATGAAAAAGTAATTTGCGAACAATTGAATTTTGAAGTCAAAGTGGATAAAAGGCTATTTGATGTATAAAACATAATCTAAATCCAGCAAAAAGTCATATAGTTAGCAATATATTCAAAAAGATTCTATATTGTTTCAAAACTAATGAAAAAAGAATGGTTCTGTTTGAAAAGCTAGTGAATATAAAGATAGTATTAGAGATAGAGAATATGATAGATGACAACAAAGGAAGTTTAGAATTCTTTCTAATTAACGATTGAAAAGAAACAAGAAAAGTACACGGAATAAAAATAAGGAACTTTTTTAATTCTAGTTGAATTACAAACTCAAAATGAGCTTTCTCACTCTTTGAATCTGTTTTCTCTCTTTCATTTTCTTCTTAAGGATTTCGCTTTTTTAGTTTTATACTTTTCAGACAAGTAGAGTGACTTCTTGAGAGCAAAACATTTGGAAGCTGCAAATCGATTTCACGGTTTCCTGCCACATTCCCAGTAAGTTCTGTTTCTACTTGATCTTTACTTTTAAGACTTTATTAAAAAGTTTTCATTAAATTATTTGAAACACGAATTCTTCCTTAGGAGAAATGAAGTTTTTAGATATGTATTCAAATTGCATTTCATTAAAATTTATAATTAATTAACACTAATGAATTGACCTGCACAAGAGAAATTTTCAATTTAGAATTCCATTAATCTACTTAAAAAATGAAATCTTGTCAAAGGAACTCGCGAGATTAAATCTATCTGAACGACAAAAACGTATCTATGTGTTATCTAATGGTTGCATCAAAATTTCCCAACTTAGATTTTCTACCTAAATTACTTTTTTCGTGTCCTCGTACTAGAGTGTCGGATGCATTCATCAATAGAAAAGTCTATAATCGAATGAATTGAGCTTTTAATTGTTAGAAGTCAAATAAATAAACAGTTAATCTTTAAATAAATTAATAATAATTAAAATTTCATTTTTTCAGGCTAATGACAATGAAAAATAGATAAAACTACATAGTGTATTTAAAATGTTTTAACCTGACAACATATATGTGCGTAAAAATGTTGTCATTGTTGAATAAAAAAAATTAATACCTTTTATCATAAAAATGACGTAAAATCGCACTTTTAAATCAAAATTGTCGAGTTTCAACAATAAGTAATGTTCTGAATCAAATTTATTTAATAGTTTGAAGTTATAGAGGATTAAAGTAAAATGTTTCAGGAAACTACTTCCAGCACCATACACATTTGATATGTACAATTGTAATATTAAATTTATTGCAGGTATATTGCAACCATATCATCCTGAAACTGCATAACTCTAGTCCCAAGTGACAGAGTTATCTCTAAGGTTGTAAATAGCACAAACTTCAACTTTTGTTTTCGATTATATATTACATATATATATCATCTTTTTTCACTCTACATACATTAAAGTAATGAAAAGTTAAAAGGTTGATGAAACAGGTGCATTTACCTATCGTAGTGAACTGTGGCTTTGCAAAAGTGAGAATTGATTTCATGTGTATTGGCATACAATTAAAAGTTCAATCATGAAAAATACACAGAGGAACTTTGTATAGCAATTTATATTTTATTTTATAATGATAAATCTAAAAAATATTAGGAATCTAGGGGAAATCAAGGTGCAATGGTAATTATTCCTAGCATACTGGAAATTTTTCGCAGTCAAAATACTAAAGATTCGAAAAATTATTGGCAATTCAAACTTGCAATGCGAGACCTGGTGGTCGACAAGCGAACTAATCAATATGGCTACCGTTGGGCTTCGCGCAGCATTGTGTATACTATACTAAAGCCAGATGCTCACAGTGTAACGCAGTAACTAATCAATTGTTTGACAAATAAATATATAGTTAACATAAAATTAAGTGAGAAGTGCATAAATAAATATAAGCGTGAGAATGGAATTCTCACCGAAGCACAGGAAAGGAAAGGACTTTACTTGTAAATGCAGTGCTTATACGTACTCGCATAACGTATTTAACGACAACAAAAGCATTTTTAGCACTTACAGATAAACGTAATTTGAAAAGTCCTATTCAAATCAACAGTAAATACGTGAACGCCGAAGCCCTGCGGCAGCCATGATTGTTTTCATGCAGCAGCGCCCCTAAGCCCGCGGTGGACGTTTGTTTTGCCAATATGAAACTTTAGTATAGGTTATAGTAAAGTTTGATACAATCTATAGTAAATTGTCATATACACTGTTAGAAATTTCTACCATAATTTTACGAAACACGTGACTGGAGTTTTACTCAGTTACAGTTTCGTAAACTTAAGATAGAATTTCAGAAATTATAAAAATTCTGTTACAGTTTGGTAGTTTCAAGATACATTTTATAAAAATTCAGTTGAGTTTTATAATATTATGAAAAATGTCAGAAATTCCAGTACACGTTTCTGCAAAAATTGTAAACTTGGGTTTCTCCCTGTATGTAAAAATTTTTCATAAAAATCTTGAATATCTTAATTTATTGTTTTTTTTTTCTTATCTACCAATTGATCAATTAATCTAGCTTATCTACCTCCAGCTTATCCCCCTACGCCTTAGAACAGTAATTTTCTTTTTTCCTCCAAATACCTTAATTATCGGTTCTGGACGATAACAGTCATTAGGGCTGGGAGAGGGTTAAGAAGATTGTTCGTAGATGTTTTTCTGACGAACAATTTTCTCTCTACTAGACTTTATCTCGTATTTTCCCTTTTTTGGGGATATCTTCAATTTTTGATTTTTCAAAAATCCAAAAGTAAAATTAAAAATACTCGCGGGACGTGCATAATTATCTGAGTAATGTTTTTGTTAGTGTAAAACTCATTACCTTGCATTATAAAACAGATGTAAAATAAGTTCTTACAAAAAAAAATTTCAGTATAGCAAAATCCTGTTCTTGACTAAATCAGATAACAAATCCAGGCTAATTCCATTCGCTGAAACTTATTCTCCACGGTACTTCGGGAAGTTTTACGAAACGAGAAGAAAGTAGGAAATCGCTTTCGGAAATAAATCTCGATTACAATCGAAGTCTAGAAATTAAGGGTGGGTGCAATAAATTCAGAAGATACGACGCGAATCTCGCGAGACGGACACAGTAAAAAGGACTAAACTACCGGCTTTCAAAGGAACTGAAATTCTTGGAAATCAGCATAGACATCCAACGTATTATACACATATATGTTTATACTTAATGCATTCATCTATTTTACAGAATCGAAAATTAAAAAAAATCTTATTTTTATATGAATTTTTTATAAAGGGATATGAGCTTCAATAAATAAAATATTTACTTACTCCAGAATTAGATTTTAAAAATTGATGTGATTTCCTTTTTCAAAAATTATAAAATGATCCCAGTGCATTTAGTTTTTTTCCTTCGATGCATAGTGGACGCAACTTTTGATTCAGTCCAAAAAGCCAAGTATTTTTCCAGAGCTCTAAACATCACTTACCTAACTTCACGACAAAGAATCCTTTTTCCTTTTTACCTTTATTTTCCCTTTTTCCCCTGGAACTGGTGCTGTGAACTTTTCGCTCATAAAATCTCATCCTCGGGAGTCTCGCGTGCAATATGTCGTTCAATGATACAAAGGAGTGGCATATAGAAGAGGTGATGTTCAACCTTCGTATGTTGCTTTCGTGTACGTGAGGTGCAACCTTGCTGTAATGAATTTTCCCATAGAAAACTGCAAACGTTATCGTTTGTGTGAAAACGTTATGGGCATTATTGATTCCAGGTTCGGTTGCTTTTATTACAAAGGTTGATGAATTTTACGATTTTTAGTTGGAGAAAATAGTTATTTTCACAGACTTTGATTCTTTGCTTTATATGCTTACGAAAGAATAGTGTTTGCTCATTAAAATTTCCTCGTTCATTTATGTCTATATTGTAACGCAAATAGAGAACGTAGTCTTAATAGACATCTTGAGAACAGAGAACAAGACATGGATCATGTATACTTGCATATATATATATATGTATCTTAATACTGCGGTATATACGTATAGCAAGTTCAGTATACCGAAATACGTGACGAACTGTTGTAAATTCAATCAGGAAAGCTCAGCAAAGTTACCTGATTGATTTACCTGCCTTGTCAACGTGTACGGTTTAATCCATTGAATTATAATATGAAATATAAACGGTTCTTGACATCCATTGACCTAATCAGTTTTTTAAATGTAATTTGCTTTGACATACTTTATTGGAGTTAAAAAAGTAAGGACAAGCTCGCAACCAGTCTCATCAGACCAAAATTATTAAAATAGGAGCATTTTTGTGTTTTTGAAAAAACTTTATGAAAAAATCCAAAATTCCAATGCTGGTCTCTGATAGTGCTTATAAATCTCTACTGATTATCCTTATAATATTTTTTGATTAAACTAAAATTAGAAAAGTTACAATATCTTAAAAGTTGAAAAAAGTCAATAAATTCCATTTTCCAATTAAATTATACGAGATACGGAAAAACGTTATTATACAAAATTGTTCACTACAAAAAAAACTACGAAGTTGAACTGCTGCATTTTTTTTTATAAGATGTATATTTTTCTTTTTAATTTCAAAAAATACCATTGAAAATTCAAGTTTTTAACCATAATATGTGAAATACGAAAAAAATGTAAGAATGCAAAATTGTTCACTTCAATAAGGTTTACAAATTTTGACACAGTTTCTGATAAAATGTATATTTTTCGTTTCAATTTTAAAAAAGTGCGTTTAAATTTTAAAAATTCCATTTTTTGAACAAAATATGTGAGTTACGATAAAACGTTAAAATGGAAAATTATTTGCCTGAATAAGGTCGAGAAATTCTCATTAGGACATTTTTCGACAGGATATATATATTTTATGTTTTGATTTTAAAAACACTATTGAAAATCAAAAATTAAATTTGTTCACCAAAATATGTGAGATACAAAATAAGCGTTGAAATGCATAATTCTTTACCTAAATAAAGTTTACGATTGTTCTTCCTTATTAAGATATTTGGAAGAAAATGAATGATTTTAATGATCTAATTTATTAGAAAGTTACAGAAACGTACACAGAAAATTGAGCGCGAAGCGTGAGTGTCATGATGAAAATGTGCTCCTTAATGCTGATAAAGCCTTAAATAAATTGAAGTTCTTTTTTCATTTAAAATCAAAAACAAATTTATTAATTTTGAAAAAATGTAATTCACATCTACAATATTATAAAATTGACTTGAGCTTCAGTATCGAATTCCAAGAAATAAACTTAAATGTATGCGAAGAATATTAGACCGAGCGCGAAACGCGACGACCGAATCGCGCTCAAATTTGCAAGCTACGCGCGAAGCGAGCGATTAGAATGTGGCCGCGAAGCGGGCAAATTTTTTATTTATTTTTTATTTCAAGGTGTATACTCAAACTTTAAAACTTTCATATTTTAATACCTTTAGCTCTAGACTTCATCTAAATTTCAAAACCCTTAAAAAAAGATTTCCATATTGGAGAATCTTTCCGCATATAGCGTTTCTATAAATTTTCCTAGGTTATATGAGAAAAATTATAATAACATGTTTTTTAATATTTAGACTATAAAAAATGACTTTTGAATAATTCACGACTTATTGTTGGAAGCTTTTAAACTTAGAAATTTCAGAACTAGATCCACAATCAGAAAAAACAAAATTTAAAACATTTTAAAATCCTTTTTCATAAATATATGAATTATAAAGATTTTAATTTTGGAAGCATTTAAACATAAAAAGTTTGCAAACGATAAGGTCATTAAATTTTGAAAACATTTAAGAAATACTTCTTCAAATATTTCTATAATTTTTAAATTTCAAAGCTACAGAACTTTTAAAGTTTAAAGGTATGCTTTTATCTAAAGAATATATTCTATCCTACATTTTAACTATTGTACATTTTTTGTAATACCCTTTCTGACATATAATATTCAGAATGAGAAATCGAATATCTTATAGATAAAATTAAAAATTATAAACTGCCGATTCTTTATTAGTTAATGATGATAAAATTGAGGACATTTTTCAATCAAGAACCATAGATTGAATTATTAAATTACGACCATGATGATATTTGTTGTAATCTCGAGTGAATTTCATTATCATTTTTCACTAATTTCAGATACTTTTTAAAAATCCCCTGATAATTCAAAATTCGCAATAAAAGTAAACTCAACGCGATTCATTTATATTTTTAAAATTAATATGATCAATTTTGAATTCCCGTTCTTTAATGTGAAGGCTTTGAGCCTGATTAACATGTATATTCTACGAGCCAGATTCTGGATTCATAAGTTTACCTAAAACGTTCAAAACCCACTGTTCGAGGCATTTTAAGGTTTGAACGGTTTCTTTAACTGGTTACGAGTGGCTTGACGGTGTCAGACAAGTCGGAATGGTTGTAGCTTGTAGCCAGCGGCAACCATAACCGGCCGTCACTAACTTGTCAGTTTCTGACGAGCTGTTGATTCATAAGCCAAACCTCAAAGCACGCGAGCGTACCAAGCTTCTTGCCACGTACCGACAACATTGCTTGCCTATCTAAATCGCGGCCTCAAATTTTCATGCTAGCCACGAGTCTATCAGCCGCTTTACAGAATAACACGTTACAGTGGTTCGTTCGTTTTATCGATCACGAAACGAGTTTGCAGGCTTTACACTGTAACTTTAGCAGGATCTGGTTAGCTTTTCGCCAATGAATTCCTTCACAAGTTTCAGCTCTATCAACTCTATGAGTACTTTTGTTCATAAAAGTTAAACCTCTTTTTCTCAGCTCACTTTAACTATAGAACTTTGCAAAGTAAATACGACCAGCTCTTTGTAAATAATAAAAAAACAATCATTTCTTTCTTTTTCTTCGGATTTGTAAAAAAGTTTATTAGGAACGATAAAATAAAAAAAATAAAAAATAACTTTGTTTCTATACATAGAAAAGGATTTGAACATCAATTGTATGCCACTCTTTGTGCAATTACAGTCTGAAACTGGCCACAGACACCGCAGAATATTCGCTTAGCATGCGCAAATGTGTAGGGACGCTGCGGGCAAGACGAAAAAAAAGACGTCATGAAATATGAAAAGAATGGAGTAAAAGATATGAATATGCGGCACCAGTAAAGTGAATTGTCCTGACACTCGTCAGCTAATAAGTCTCCCTAGTTTTAATTAACAAAAAAAAAAGAAACCGAAATAGAGAATGTAAAAGAGTGATCTGAAGTTGCGCAGGATTAAAACGCTTTCGCCGAAGTACACTATTTTTTAGACCATTTTCATTTACATTTTTTCTATTCATTTAACACATAATTATTATTTTTTTAATTATACCACTAGAGAAATTTTGTTAAATTTTACTGAGAACTTTAAAAGTAGACGGAAAAAAATTTGCCAAGGCGATTGAGCAAATGAAGAATGATTCCAATTTTAATGAATTAATATGTACAAATTATATACAAACTTTAGACAAATTGTATGAACTTTTTAGGTAAAGAAGCACATTTTACACAGTTGCTGAATAACAGAAATTATTAGTTTCTACAAATTGCATATGCTTCCAATATCGTAGAATTAAGTAGAACGTGTAGATGAAATAGAAATATATATTTCCGTAGCAGCTACTTGTTTTTCAGCTATTGTCAATTTCAATATCACTATACTAGCTATATTGTAAATCCCTGCAAATTTATGTGGTGATGTATTCACAATAACAGCTAAAGTTGAAGTATAGTCTTTAAGGAGGATTTCCACCTCGTGACTCGGTCTTCGGGCCAAAATTCAACATTTTTTTTCTACAAAATGGCATAAGATATCACAATGATATTTTTGGAAGCTGTTCATTTATTCCTTAACCCATTAACGCCTGAACGGACGTTTTTTCCTACAAACTTTCCGGCCATAAAAAAAATTATGTAGAAAGTTTATAAAAAATCCAGCCAAAGTTTTTCTGAAGTCAAATTTCATCTTCTTTGAGAATCTCGCCCTAATTTTTCGATAAAACGCAAGCCTTCATTGTTATTAACAATTTTATTGAAAAAAAAGTGAAATTATCGAGTTCGATCACTTTTAAAACCAACGAAACACATGGAAATCGAATTCCAAAAACCACAGAAATCGTTTTTCTCGCGTCCATAGACATAAAACTCCAAGTTCACTTGCTGTTTTTTTGATTTTCGGTAACTAGGTGTCATCATGAGATTTAGTTTTCAAAAAAATAAGTTCGGTTGCAACTTGGATAAAAGTTGAACGGAGACATAGTTTGTTTAAACAATAATTTCACTTTTTTTTCAATAAAATTGTTCATAACAATGAAGGGTTACACAGAGAGAAATTTTAGGTTTCACTGACCAAAGTTTTTTTGTTAAAATCGTCTTTACAAAAATGTTAAAGTTCTCATGACAACCATGGTAGTGGCTGTCATACATTGGAAAAGTGTTTACTTCAACTGCAAGGAACGTTACTGAGACCACGATTCTGGTACTTGAAATACCATAGCGCTGCGGTTATAGGAACCAAAGTCCATCGTAAAGTCGCGCATAGAGTTTAGTTAAAATGACTAAGTCTACGGACAGTAAATACCCAGCCAAAATTATTTTTGAGGTTATAGGTATGGTTCTCTTAGTTATCAAAATACAAATTCAATTTGATGAGAAAAAATAAAGTTTCACCGAAAAGATCTAAGAAAAATAATCCGGTATAATGATATTTATGATAACTTTCGTCGATTAAATTAAAAAATTGTCACTTTTTTCATCACCATAAACTTTTTTTGACTGACTATAGTTTTGACAAAATACGACGAGACAGCAAAATTGGAACGCATTGCATTGTCCCCGAACAAAATCGTTTATCATTTAGAAAGAATTGTCAAACTATATTTATAATAGAATTATTTACCTGATAATGCTTGGCACGGTGAAATATAGTCCAGGAATCGAGAACGAGAATTGGCAGGATTCAACTTAGGCTGCATATCTTTCAATGAAAGTTATACTTGATTTGTCTAGCGCAACAGCGAACGCTGCGGTTGTAGTAACCAAAGGAGCTTGGCAGTACATATAAAGAAAATGTACGTGTACTAACCGTTGGGGTACGTATAAAGCTCATTCTAATCATCAACTTTGGTCACAACAACCGAATACACAAAAAAGTCCAAATTACTGTCATGATAACTATAAAAGTAGTAGCTTCTCTCAACTTTTTTGGTCAAGGCAACTATTGTACAAAAAATTTATGTGCTATGTGCACAGGAACCAAAGCCGATTTCTCTCAGTGTACGTTTTATCGAAAAATTAGGACGAGATTCTCAAAGAAGATGAAATTTGACTTCAGAAAAACCTTGGCTGGATTTTTTATAAACTTTCTACATAATTTTTTTTATGGCCGGAAAGTTTGCAGGAAAAAACGTCCGTTCAGGCGTTAATGGGTTAAGATAAAAAATATATTTACATGGAAAGTTCGAAAAAAAATTTTCGCGGTATAGTCATTCTCGAACGTGACCTTATTGGAAAGTTGGAGCCAAAATGTGACCATGATTTTAGCATCCCAGGTCGACTGAAACAAAAAAGCGCTACACAGTTTCAATCAGTAACATGTTGGCTTTCGTTCGGGATATACTTTTTCCAAAATTTTGAAATGAAGAGAAATGGCACCCATTTGTTAAAAAAAGGAATTTTTTAGCCTATTTTTGATAGTTCATTTAGTTATAAAAGTTATGAATATTCTATGAATATTCAGTCTAAAAATCAGCTTCATTTACCAAATACTTTTCTTGTAATCGTGGTCAAAATTTCAAAAACAATATTCTTGTCTTGACAATCCACGTCGAAAGTCGTAATAAATCATCGCACGAAAATTTTCACGAGTTAATTCCATTTTTTGCTGAGACAAAATTTTCGAGTTACTGTAAACAACACAAATAACGCTCAAGTGACAAAACGTTCTAAAGGTGGTTATGGTAAAAAATGTCAAACTTTCCAATGGAAATGTCAGATGGCACCTGAGAAGACTCAGTGTTGCCAAGGTTCAAAATATAAATAGTGCCCCTCGTAACTGCAGTAGCTATACTTTCCGATTAACCTTCTCTTATAGTCGTGAAATTTCAGTTCTACATGGTGTGTCCCAAAAATAACCGAACTTTATATTTAAATCATACAACATGCAACGCCATCTATTGAAAATTTGCAGCATTAAAAAGATACATTCATCCTCTTTCAAACGCACCTAAATTCATGTAAATCGGATGACAGATGTGAAAGTTACAGCCATTTAAATAAAAGAAAAAGTGTGCTAATGTTACAAAACAAAAATGGAACAAAGAGCAAATCTAAAATTTTGTGTTAAAGTTGAAAAAAAATTCGCTGAGACATACGAATTGATAAAAACAGTTTATGGTGATGATTGTATGAGTCGTACTCAAGTTTATACGTGGTTTACACGATTTAAAAATGGCCGTGACGATTTAAATGATGATCCAAGACCTGGACGACCAGAAGCATCAAATCGTGCTGAGCTAGTGGAAAAAGTACGTGAAATAATCGCTATCGATGCAAATTTCACTGTGAGAATGCTGGCAGAAGAATTAAATTTATCTTACTGTACAATCTACACAATATTAACTGGAGATTTGGGTAAAAGAAAGGTCTTTGCACGTTTTGTTCCACATCAGTTAAATGCACCACCTCACAAGACCAAAAAAGTCAACGAATTTATGATGAAAAAACGGATTTCTCTCATCAACCACCCTCCATATTCGCCTGATCAACTGTGACACAGGTGCTAAAGAACATTCCAAAAACCGAGTTTAAAAAGTCTGTGGATAAATTGGTTGATCGTTCCAAACGTTGTATTGAGTCTAATGGAACCTATTTTGAATAAATAATAACTTTCAAATATAATATAATGTGTATCTTATTCTATATCCAAAAAGTTCGGTTATTTTTGGGACACACTGTGTAGCTATAAACAGTACAGAGACATAGACAGAGACATTCCTTCATTCACTCGTTCGTTATCAGCTAAACGTTTAACTTTTACAAAGATATAGAATTCCAAATGAATGTGGTTGAAGGTACCACGTCCTAGGGTCCCAAAATCAGCTATCACGACAAAAATCATCAATAAAGTCAACGATATAGTTTTGGCTGAAAAAAGAGTGAAAATGTGCGAATCAGCAGAGGACACAGTCATCTTAACCAAGCGGGTGCACTTCATTCTACATGATGAATTGCACAAGGAAGAACTTTGCAAAAGTGGATCGCAGGGGAAGTAAAAACGCGAAAAACGTTCCATCCCCTGAGAAGGTGATGGCGTCAGTTCTTTTGGGACGCAAAACGAGTTCTCCTCATTGGTAACCTTGAAAAGGGGAAAAGTTTCACTGAGGAGTAAAATCTTCAACATGATGCTACGCAATTTTCCAGGGTTTTCAACTCAGCTTGTTTGCAAAAATTACTGTATACCACGAAAAAATGTTAATGTTTCCCAAACTCTACTTTATACGAAAGAAACTTCGACTTATAATTTTATGCACAAAGTTTCAAAAAATTTGACACCTATTGTACATATTAAAGCCAAATTATCAGTTTATTCCAAAAAACTTTCTTTCTTAAAGTATTTTATTCGGAAGCAATGTTATTCTCAATTGTCTTATACCCAAGAAATATTTCCATAGGTATTTTATATTTAGGTTCAAACCAAAGAAAACTTTATGTATAATATTATATGAAAACTTGGGTACATTTCGTGTACATTCTGAATAATCATTCTCATTGTCCATATCCACAATTGGCCCTTAGTTAGCGAAATTGTTTTATGTATTTTTTAGATCCAAAATAAATCACTGATGAGGGCTTACACTGAGAAAAAAGATTTGATTGAATCAAAAAAAAAAAATTTGTTTGAACGACTGTCTTTAATTTAAAGAAATGATTTGTTTAAATGAAACAAAATTTTTTTGATTCAAACAAAATTTCTTTGGACCAAATAAATATTTGTTCGAATCAAATAAATTTCTGCCTTAAATCAAACAAATTATATCTTTGACCATATATCAATGCATTAATTTCTTTGTTTTGAAAAAAAATTAATTTGATTCAAACAAATATTTATTTGGTTCAAAGATATTTTGTTTGAATCAAACAAATTTTGTTTCATTTAAACAAATCATTTCTTTAAATCAAAGAAAGTCGTTCAAACAAATTAATTTTTTTGATTCAATCAAATCTTTCTTCTCAGTGTAGATCGGAGCCGAAAAGTTTGATTATGTAAAACCTTGAGTTCTTATCAACCTTGTACCCTAAAGCTAATAATTAAGATCAACATATATCTTTAATTATTAATTAAGGGTCAATGAAAGTCTAAAATATGAATATTATGTATTACTTTTTGTCAAAATGAAGACAATGATCATATCAATAAACAAATATTGGTCAATCTACGTTTTTAACTGCTTCCACATCCAACATATTTACCCGATCTGGTCCCCTCGAACTTCCATCTGTTTCCGAAACTAAAGACTTTCCCTTATACAAATAGATATAGTAATATATGTACATATATTACAACTTTATACCTAAATGTTAGACCCTAATATCAATTTTTTTCATGTGAATAATTGGAAGCATGAAAGGATTTTTGCAGAGCTTGTTGAATGAGAATAGAGATGAGAAGTGATTTATAAGCGACATCTATTCGCTTAAACTGACTAATAACGATTCCCGCAAGGACCGTGAGTACGGCCAATAGTTATCTGACTAGCTAACAGTCGACGTACGATTCAGACTGGCCGCAAGTACGATTCATTTGGCCGCATTGATAATTATACCAATTTATTCGCGGTAAACAAAAGCCGTTAATTTTAGTCACGGCATAACGCGCACACATACGTCACTGGAATATATTATGCAAACACACCAGCACTTGGGTTTAGAGGAAGGAGGCGTTGGGTACACGTGGGTACACACGTGCGTTGCACACGGTACACACCAAGTAGCGTGAGATCGCTAAATAGAATTGGAGCCAAGTTTTCGGGTTGCCAGCTCGTCAGGATATCGACGATATTTCTCTAAAGGGAATTTTGCAAACTACAGTTCATACAACTTATGCCACCTGTACCTGCCATTGCATGTAGTGGCTTAATTAATCACGCTGGAATGATAAACGCGTCACGAGGATGTATCAAAATAAAATGTGTTGCACAAAGAAAAAATATTTATGCCTGTACAGATTCTATATACACTGCTGTGCAAAAGTCGCCGGGCACTTGTTTTTAATCATTCACATAAAAGCTTCTAATTTATAAAATACTTAATAATTAATTTTTTTCTTAGAATAACATGGAAGGTAACAAAATTCTGCATTTAATGACCCCAAAACGAAGTGTTTTAGTCAATTATTAACGAAGATATTGCGAAAAAAATCAAGATATCAAAGTTTTCGTGAATTTCAAACAACTCTTGAAACAATGAACGTTTTTGAAATTTTCTCAGCTTATTATAAAGGTTAATTTACATAACAATTAAAAACATATCAAAAATATTTGGATAGAGTTTTTCTTGATGATATTAAAATTAAAATTTAGAGAAAAAAACTTGTGAGAATACAAAGGATTGTCATACTTGAAAAATGGATTTTAAAAATTATAAAAATTGATAATATGAAAAAAATACAATAAAATTATTTTCAAAAATTCTTTCATAAATAATTTTAAAAATTTGAAGTTTTACAACTTTTTTGTTCTGAACTCAGATTATGGCTGCATTCAAGAAAAAATGATTACAATTTACTTGTTACATTACTTACATTCTACGTAAATCTCATTTTGGAATTAGTCAAGAAAAGTTAAAATATATTCATTATTTCAAGAGCTTTTCAAAATTTAAGAAAGCTTTAAATTTTTGCTGTTTTTGGCAATATCTTCGTTAATAATGGACTAAAACATTTCGTTTTGGGGTTATTAAATGCAAAATTTTGTAACCTTCCATGTTATTCTAAGGAAAACATTCATTGCCCAACCAGAAATCATGACACTGTGCTGACTATGACAATCGGTTAAATGTTGGTTCAACGTAGGAGATCGACTGTTGATTACCAACGTTGGTATAATATTGGGAAACAATTCGCTCGACCTTTTTCCGAATATGGAAAAAGTAATTTTCCGACAGTGGATGTACAAGGTCTATCCAGTGTCTATTCAGCCCTGGTAGTTGACTGTAAAACACCAACGTTGTACAACGTTAGGTGTACAACAGGCCCAACCTTCTTCCGACTGCGGAAAAAGTAATTTCTCGACAGTGGATGTACAAGGTCTATCCAATGTCTCTTCAGCCCCGGTAGTCGACTGTAAAATATTAGCGTTTGTACAACGTTGGGTGTACAACTGGCCTAACCTTCTGTGGAAATAGTATATTACGTGCCTAGGCGTATTGCGCGACGAGCGACAATGCTCGCAGGAGATCGAAGCCGAGGCACGATCAGTCCTGCGAGCATTGTCGCGAGTCCCGTAATTTCCCGAATTGTGTGCATTGGCACGTATTCTATTTTATGTGACTTCGGTGCGTATACGAGTTCTTATGCGTACACTCGAATCTAATCTAGTATTGTATTTGTTTGCGGCGCTAGCCATTGCACTTGATATTTCGCGACTAGTCCCGGCCATTTTGATTTTATCGATTTTGTGTAGTAGTAGCGTGTTGTAAAAGACCATACGCAGTTCAAATGCACAAGGCTTTGTCAGTGGGGTGCTATCGCTGTACAAAGAAGAAGAAGAATAAGAAGAAGATTGTGCTCCGCTGTATGGCTATAGGCACATGCGCAGTTCAATTTTTACATTTCATTCCTCTGTAGCGCAATGCACAACATTGCGCTACTGTTAACTGTAGCGAAAAATAACGAGTTTACGCGCCGGAGGCACATAAAAATAATTTCCCTACAGTGGATGTTCAAGGTCTATCCAATGTCTCTTCAGCCCCAGTAGTCGACTGTAAAATATCAACGTTTGTACAACGTTGGGTGTACAACTGGCCTAACCTTGTTCCGACTGTGGAAAAACTAATTTTCCGACAGTACACCGAAAAAAATTTTTTTCCAAGAGTCAACTATCACCTATAGTTAAGTCTAACCTAGTTGAAATAACACGGATTCCTGTTTGAGAGAATCACGTACATACAGTTAAAAAAACCAATATAAACCTTGTTACAAAGAAATAAAGAATTCTAGTTCTATTAACAATTAAATTGAATTAATATTGCTATGCTGCTATTACAAAACTCCGCTGTAAAAAGAATATCTTCTGTATTTATTACTTTTTCACTGTGTAAACAAAAATTTATTTTTGTCAATAATTCTTTAAGACCCACTTTTATCAATATAAATTTTGCTCTAGTAGATCATAAACGTAAATTTGTTTTTTGGTTACGTTTAATACATGCGCCTGAAAGGATCTGCCCGTCAAATCAACTTGCTTTCTTTGTTTTTCTTACTAAACTTGAACTTTGTCATTTTAACTAGGATTGCAAAGTTGGCGCCTGTCCTAACTAGGCAAAATAGTATACGGGTACAAGGAATTTTTTCGGTGTAAATGTGCAACGTACGCCCAGTGTCTAATCGATTCTGATAATTATCGCTGTAAAATACCCGTGATTGTACAAAGTTGATTCGACACTGGTATTTTAGAAATGTTGAGAGCTAGCTTTGAAAATATGTTGGTTACCAGTATTGATACAACGTTGGAAACCGGAGTTTGTACTAACGCAGTACATCGTTATCATTTCGACTGTCCGCCGACAGTCGGATTCAGACAGCCGGAAGTTGATATCCAGCGTTGGATCAACGTTGGTCCGATTGTTAATTTCTGCTTGGTTGTTAGGTATTTTATAAATTAGAAGCTTTTATCTGAATGGTTAAAAACAAGTGCTCGGCGACTTTTGCATAGCAGTGTACACGGAAAAAATAAGTACACTCGAGATTCCCTGTAACGAAAAGCTCGAGCATCGGAAACCTCTCTGTAACAAACGCGAGAGGGATCCCCTCCATATCCTACTTGTTGCTAAGCGCTGTTATGCGCATTATATAATGCGCGCAGTCTGTCTGTCAGTGAGGCTATGTGAATAATATATTTACATAGTTAAAACGGTATATAAAAGATTTCTGTGAGTATTGAAGATGGAATTAACTTATTTGACGGTATGTACTCAAAATACTAAAAATATAATAATATAATAATAAAAATATTTATGCTTATATCAGGTATATTTTTTAATATTTTCAGAAAAAAAGAAAAGTCTTGCCAATGTATACAAAAATGGAAATTTTGACAGATTCAGAAAATGGGAAGAAAAATTGGGAAATTTGCCAAAAATACAACGGTTTCAAATTCGAGCGCGCTTCATTCCGCAGTAATGGGGGAAGAGGGGTCGATCGTCTGCTCGTTATAGGGAGCCGTGACGCGCTTGTTACATAGAGGTTTCGTTACAGGGAATTTCGTTATAGGGAATCTCGAGTGTACTGGGAAATTCACATGACAGAGTGCTCGACTTTCAGATACGTACAAAAGTTACTTAAAACTAGAAGTACCGTTCTTGTACAATTAGATCAATAATCCTGGAAAAAGTATAGAACTTTCCAAAAGTATATTCAGTAGAAAGTCCGTGAAAATTCTGAGTACGCAAAATGTATAATGTCTATGAATCATTTGAGAAAATAAAGTTCAAAGATTGGATATTTTTACAAATTAATATGAAATTCTGAATATAGGCAGATAGAGCTCGCACAGCACTCGTGCATGAAAACTTCAAAGCCAGTCAATGAAATTTTTATGGACTATCAGTATCAAAGGCAATAAGAAACAAAAATTATTTTCGCAAGCTGTCTTTTTTTTATATACTATTTTATTGATTTTTATTACAAATTATATTACCGCTGTTGAAATTAATATTACGCTGATAGGATTCGAACCTTAACTTTTACCTAACCTACATGTATAACGCAGTCTAAACTTATAAATTAAACCGCACGGCTACCGAAGCACTTGCGATACTTCTCAAAAAATGTTGGGTACATTTTATCCTTTGAAAATGCAGGGCCGTGTAAGAAATTGCTGCGCCTTGTTTCGCCATCAATTTTATATAAGGCTATGAAAAGTTTTTAGATGAAGAGACTTTTGATAAATTAATTACTGAATTCTAAAATATCAAATATAAGAATTTCATAATTTCTGAAGTTTATGTTAATTTACAAAGTAATAAAAATTTTGCGTATCTAAAAAACTAACATTGACAACTGCGCATCGTACCACTAAAAATTTCACAAGACTTTCAAGCACAGTCCAAGAATTTTTCTTTGATTTGTATAGCAGGTATTCATCTCTTCCTAATCAAATTATTCTATCCAAACTCTTTTAAAACGTGAAGCACTCTTTAGAAGAAGTATTATTTACCTTTCTATAATTTTTTCAAAAACTATACAATAAAATTTGAAGGAATTTCATTCATTGACTGTGCTTGAATTAATCTAGGACATTCTTTCTTTTTTTCGATGAAGTTCTAAGCTTCTTAATAAAAAGTATATAGGATCTTCGGAAAAATTTGTCCTGTCCAAAAGTCGAGGACTGTCAAGTAAATTTCCCAGTACTTATTTTTTCCGTGTATGTACATCAAAAACATCCTAAAATGACACTGTTCTAGAATTTGGAAATATACACTGAAAAAAAATTTAGGCGTCACAACAAAAACGTTTTGTTAAGCAGTTTTTGTTGCCGTTGCAAAATTTTGGTTGTTAACACAAAATTATTTTGTTGGGCCAACAAAATATTGTGTTGCTGACAAAAAATTATTTTGTTGAGTATTATTTAGTTGGTCTAAACAAAGTTTTGTTGAGCCAATAAAACTGTTTAGTTAGACTAATTAGATACGCAATCACGCATGCGTGTTCACTGATTGTTAGCCGGAGACGCGAGCACGTTCATGTCTAATATGACGGATGCCGCTGTTGTTCTCTATGCTCGATTGAAATATATTTTCGTTACTCTATTGTAAGTGATGTGTTTAATTCAAATAATATTACAGACAAGGAAACAAGACGTCTTCTAGAGGACTGGGGTTTAAAGTGCTTCATTGACACCTTCAAAAGTAAGTATTAAGTATAATCAAAATGTTAACCTAGATATATTCATCGTTATATATTTTATTATTTCTAAATACATTTTATATATGTCTCAAATTAAATTATTAAATATATTAAGACTTAACTTTTTGCTTTTTAGAGCAAGGTATAGATAAAGAAGCATTTGACGCTCTCATGACCAGTAGTTTCTTCCTCGCAAAACTTATTGAAATTGAAGTGCTTGGAATTCAAATAAAATTTGAAACAATGCTAGGAAATTATATTATTTCAAAAGAACAAAAGTATTTTGTTAGGCCAACAAAACATTTTTGTTACATCAACTGAACAGTTTTGTTAGACTAACAAAGAAACCTAACAAAAAAATTTTTCTGGCTCAAAAAAACAGTTTTGTTGCACAAATAACAAAAAAATTATTTTGTTGCGGCAACAAAATTTTTATTGGTCAAGAAAAACCGTTTTTTCAGTGTATGATAGAATAAAATAAGGAACGTATGGTCGATTCATGGTTGTAAAGGCATGTGTCAAGTGAGTCACGTGATATCGGCAATGACAACACAAGTCTGTATAAAAGATTATTAAAAAAATTAGCTATAATTGATATTCTATAACAGAAAGACCTTCTCCACTTTTTTTTACGACAGCTTGGTACAGAAAATCCACTTTAGTTATTAGTTTTCGAATAACCTTACAGACTTGTAATCGCGATTACCCATGTCACATGACCCATTTAATACATGTCCTTAAGCGAGGCTTTCAGTGTCGAGAAAACTTTTAAATGAAAACTGAGATCCGTGACTGCAAATAAAAAGTTTTATGGAAATTGAATCAGATGCACATGGGTACGTGTAGACAACCTTCTCCGTTTCCGGAAAAAAACTTCCAACTGAACTTATTAAAAAGCAATGGAAATGAAGTATTTTATGAATAGTTAATCAAGGATGGATTGAAATTAAGAATTTTATTTGTTCGAAGTACGGAGGTACTTTTTATAAGAAATTCTTTACTTGTAATAGCAACCTTAGCAGTTTTTATGAGCAGCTTAAGTAAGAAAGGATTTACGGAAAACAATGCGGATGAACTAATGTAGCTAGTATTTTACTACTCAGATTACTACTGAGTTCACTAGACAATGAAAGAAATGGGGAAATAATTTTTAATTATTGTAATTAAAGGGAGTTTTATTTAAAATTAGAATGCGATAGTAAAATTACTGTTTTTTGAGAGATTTCAATTGTTATTTAATGATTTCGTTTTTAAATTTTGAAGTAATTTATCATGGAGAAAAATGGATATTGAAAAGTAGATATTTAAATATAAGATATTCATCTATAATATCTAGATAGTGAGACGCAGTATTTAAAAATTGTCTTTCAATATATAAGATTTTGCCTAGAAGTAACATTTGATATTCAAATTCAATATTTTAGGCATTGTAGCATAAAGTGCGTGCGCATATATGTATATAAAGGCCATGTGGACACTTCTTTGCGCTCATCGAAATTTAAGTGAGTCTAAAATTGTCATGCTTGCAGCACGCCGGAAAGATTCATTTTCAAAGTTTATTTAAAGTTTCCTTAAATTTTAATAAGATCATCTTATATATGCGCAATAGAAGTGATCTGGTGTTTAACTTCAGATACAGTAAGTAAGATATATAAGTTATATATTTTCACTAAATGTCGTTTACCTCCGTAAATTAAATTTAAGCTTAGTGTTATTCAAATACAATCAAGTACTCATGTATAAACTCTACAATAGCAAAAAATAGATTATAACGGGAAGCGATGTATAAATATACTATTATATACTTATGTGTACAATAAAATATAATTTTACTTTTTCCTAAAAATTGAATATGTTTTTATTTTATAACCATTGAAATAATTTTTTGAGTATCTTAGATATTGAGCTGTCATATCCACAACTTACATTTTGAGTATTCCTGATATTGAAGTTAAATATTTGGGATATTAAGATAGTTCGTTATTATTATTGGAGGGCTAATTTTAAAGAGAAAAGATTATTTTTCATCAAAAAATTTAAAACACAAAAAAATAATGTTATTAATAAATTTTATTTTTTCCCAAACTTATTTTCTTATTGCTTCCAGCCAAATTTTTAAAAATGATGCAATTCTAATAAATCACGGTTCATTTTTTTAGGAAAAAGTTTCTCTACAACATGACTGTTTCCTATTTTTGAAATTGAAATAAGTATTATCAAATAAAGCAATTTGTTTATAAAAATTTTGTTTTGAAAAATTGTTTTTTTATAATTTCAGCCATTAAAGAATTCATTTTCAAAAATTGGAAACGGTCAAGTTGTAGAGAATCTTTTTCCTAAAAAAATGAACCGTGATTTATTAGAATCGCATTATTTTCAAAAATTTGGCTCGAAGCGATAAGAAAATAAGTTTGGGCAAAAAATAAAATTTATTAATCAAATTATTTTTTTGTGTTTCAAATTTTTTTCATGAAAAATAATGTTTTCTCTTTCAAATTAGCCATTCAATATTGCAATATCAATATATAGCAATAATATTGCTATTCTTGAAAGCAAAATTATTTATTTTTGCCTGAGGTATAATTTTCGTGAACGAAATACCTTAACATTTGTATCTCAGATATTCAAGTTTACTGACGACGATATTCAGGAGTATAATATTTTAAATGCTTGTTTTTCATATCTGAGATAATCAAACTCAATATCTTAGACACCAATGTTTAATATCTTTTTTTCAATATCTGCAGTTATCAAAGTAGAAATAGATGTTTGTCACATAGTTGGATTTTACTGACATTGTGCCTCAATATCTATAGATATTATGTCTCAATATCCATATTTCTCCGTGTAGATTATAACGGAAAGTGATGTATAAATCTACTATTATATACACTGTAAAAAATTTCTGTTGTGATTTTACAATAGTGTAATGGAAGTTTATTACCAAAACGTAATGTAATTTTACAGTACATGATGTATTGTACATTTACAAACGATGTTGGCGCTGCTCCAAAGCGATATTACAAAAGTTGTATTGTAATTCTGAAGAATTACATTCTAAGTATTGTGATTTCCTTGTACAATACATCGATTGTTATTTTACATTACGTTTTTGTAATAAACTTCCATTAAAGTATTGTGAAATCACAAACATTTTTAACAGTGTACTTATGTGCATATTAAAATATAATTTGACTTTTTCCTAAAAATTGAATATGTTTTTATTTAATAACCTTTGAAATAATTTTTTGAGTATCTTAGATATTGAGCTGTCATATCCATAACTTATATTTTGAGTATCCCTGATATTGAAGTTCAATTCAGACATTCAAGTTTACTGACGACAATATTCAAGAGTTCAATATTTTAAATGCTTGTTTTCGATATCTGAGATAATCAAGCTCAATATCTCAGACACTAATGGTTTATATCTTTTTTTTTGAATATGTAGATATTATGGCTCAATATTTAAAGAATTTGAAAATCTTTCTGTGGAAAAAATGACGCTTTCGACTGCGCTGGGATTCGAGCCCAGGTCTTTCGATTGCCGAGGCAGTGACAAAAATTTCAAACTCAACTAATTAATTATGGCTCAATATCCATTTATCTCCGTGTAGATTATAATGGAAAGCGATATATATAAATCTACTATTATATACTTACGTTACTTATATTACTTATTAAAGTAGTATATTTAGATGTTTGTCACATAGTTGAATTTTACTGACATTGTGCCTCAATATCTAGATATTACAGGTCAATATCCATTTTTCTCCGTGTATGTTCTAAAAAAATGAATTTCGAAAAATAAATCATTCACTTTGATCAAAGCAAATTTACATTTATCTGAAAAGAAAAATCTTGATGCATAAGCAGAAAAATACGATGAAAATAGAAATGTTTGTGATAAGGACAAATATGTGTGATATTTATAGCTTGGAAATGATAGGACGGAAGCAATCAGATGTCTCGCGAAGATACGCGCATATGAATGAGATTGGAGATGTGAAGAATAGAAGTGTACCAGTTTGAATATAATTAAATAGAATGTTTGTCCGAGTAAGGTCCAATCACGTTGAACTAGAGCCGAACATTAGACCCTATAGCGATCTCTAGGGATCAATGGAAAACGAGCGTGGATGAGATGAATCTTGTTATCTCATTCCCTGTTCGTGCCTCCAGGTCTATTATAATAATTGCATACGCGGGACTCGGACGTTATTATACTCACGAGGTGCAAAGAACGTGTATTGCGACAACGCGCGAGAACTCCAAGTTGAAGCTCTCGTCTGGGACACGAAATTTTCAAAAGATACAATGGGTCAAATCATAACTGCAATCTCAGAAACTCGTAACTTTAGGACATCACGTTTTCCCTTAGCTAGTTCGCACACACAATTATTGAAATTACTTTTTCAATTACGCCAGGGATATAATTTCTCAGTTTATTTCCTGATTCTGAACTTTTTACTATCTCGGAGAGAGAAAAAAAGAGGACACCCTCTCCGCTTTCGCGTAGAAAAATAATAATACTGAGAGAAAAGTCGTGAAAAAGCATGCGGAACGAAAAGGTTCAAATTAGGTCGAAGAAACATTGAAATAAATAAGACTTTAATAGCAAAAAAGACTATTTTAACAGTATCTATGAACGTTCGAATTGTATCATGCAGCATTCACAGAAACTAAGAGTCATACTAATTGCTATTCTAAAATAAATAAAGTATTATTGAGCATTTTACAGCCAATAACTGAGTCAATTTAATAATAATAATTCGAGAAAGAAATATCAAGTATTGTAGGCTTTGGAAAATAATGAATTTAAAAAATGTCAGGCGACCTCAAAAGTACTTTTTCAAGCTCATGTGCGTAATGTGACTGTTGCGATGAAACTTCGTTGGAGTTTTACTTGTCGTAATAACACTGAATTACGAAAGTTCTCTTCGCATATCCTCTTGGATGGTTATATTCATCCTGACGTGACAAGTCTGCAGTTTGGATTAGTCAGACAGTCAAAAGGCTGACATACATAGTTGTCTTGTACTCACCTTCATTAAAGGTTCGCGCACTCTTATAATTAACGCTAATTCCAGAGGATACGAAATTGTTTGACTATGTATCTTTTATAAGCTTCAGATCTTCGTTTATAATAAAAATGTACCATTAAAGCAACATGAACCCTATTACGTTCACAAAATAGTTGATTTGGAAATATTCTCATTAAAAAATTTAATTTTTAATAAAATATAAATGGGTCATTCTATATCAGATTTACAACTAACATTTGAATATCGCTGAAAATTTTTTCTATTATTTTCTAGAGGAAAATAATCGATACGTATTTTTTTATTTCGAGAAAAACAAACAATCATTGATTGTTCAAAAACTATTCGACTTCGAAAAAAAATTCCAAATTATAAAACGTTGTTAATCGTATGAACTTTTCATAAAAATATGAATAAAAAATTGTTTATGTTATTTAAACTGAAAATTTTGCAAATGTTATAAACAAATACGATTTTTTCAAAGTCGGACTATATGGTTTTTCGATTTTTCGGACTAAAAATGATTATTAATACTATAGTATTTTTCAATTTAGGGAAAAACGTATCACTAAGAATTTTCTCAAATTCTCAGAATTCTCAAAGTGATACGTTTTTCTCTAAATTGAAAAATATTATAGTAAAAAATGATATAAAAAGTTTCTCCGTGTAGAAAAAATTGTGGTCGATATTAAAATATCAGTTGGTAAATCTGATATGGAATGACGCAAATATTATATGAATCTGTATGTATTTTGATAAATAATTCTCGGGTTGGATTAAGACAATTGTTTTAGAGGCCATTTGGGAGGAGAAGAGTCAGATTGAAAGGGAGCCATATGTTTGTGTAATTATGATTAATGTTTTTGTAGCGGGTTGACGGTGTGTTTCTATAGATATACGTCTGGATAATTTCTATTACGAATAATAAAACCGAAGTTTTGAACTTTTGATTAGGGCCTTTAGATATAATCTGGAAATTTCATTTCACTTGGAATGAATCCATTTTATTTGCATTAATCGTAAAAGCCGCACATCAGTATGAACCATTAGCTCAAAATCTCGCAATTTAAGGATCCATCTCGAGAATGTATACGTCCAAAAGTAATCTAACTTTGGATCGTTGTACGATATCTGCGTCAGCTTGTTCTCACATTGCATCGATCGTTTTAATCTGTGAAACAAAATAATGTAGACGCCACTTGTATCGTCTTGCGGATCATAAAAGGGAACTCAGACTTTTATAGACGATTTTCAAACACAAAGAAGGTCAGAGGAAGTTTTCTGTCTGCAGGAGAAAAATTTAATATAAAAGATATTAATAAAATCATAATTGGAAATCTGAAGTCTTAGTCCCTTTTCGAAAAATTCAATTTCAACAGTATTTTCCATATATTTAAAAAAAGGTTTCAAAATGATTTTCACGACGTTCAAAAATCGCGAAATAATACTTTTTAGCGATTTTAAAATTCTATAAAAACTATTTTGCAAAGTTTGTGAAATTTTAGAAAATTTGTTTTAATTGTTATAAAAATGGGGTTTTCCCAAAAATTAAATCTTAAAAATACGTATACAGGGCAAGTTTTTAATCTTGATAAATCGAAATATATCAAGAAATTCTCAACATACAAAAAAAAATGTCCGCAATAAAAACGAATCGAAAATTTTTTTTCGAATAAAACTCTCGTATTTTTTAATGGACAATCGGAATCTGCAATAAAAAATAGAGGTTCCCATTTGAAATTCAAAAGCTAACCTGAGCTAACCCTTCTCATACCCCAGGGTGTGGAGTGAATTTTTGCAAAGTCGCTTTTCCCCCTCAAAAATAAAATTTTTATCGCAGATATTTTTTTCGTACGATGCGTATTTCTTGAGATATTACAATGTCGAAAGATAAAAAAATTCATCCCGTATGTTTTCAAAAATTCATCCCGTATGTTTTCAAAATTTCCTCAAAGCAGAGTTAAATTGTCAAGCTTTATAAACCTTCTTAGTAATTTTATTTGAGAATGTTAATGTTAGAAAGCTTTACTTTGATCGTGTCATAATTAAAAATTCCTAAGTAAGAAATAATGACTGAAGCGATTTTTAACTGTTTTTGTTGGTTAGTTTTGATGTTGTCATATAAAGAGGTTGGCCAATATTTTATCTGGCAATAGAGAGATACGTCTGTATTGTCACAAACTGTATCCGTAATGTGGTTAACGCAGGAAAGGATATGGTTGGACTTGCATCTGATGAGCTTGAATGCGGAAGTACAGGAGTATGTTACTGAGATGTTGTTGCAGGTTGCAAGGTTATGGTATGTGCTTGAATATGGCATCCTATAAGGGGTTGCAAGAGTGCGCGCGTGCAATATTCCGCGTTCCGGACTAATGCAAAGTGCAAGCGTGCAGGATATCCTTTGCTTGCGACCCTGTCTCTGCTTTTGCCCCACTTCGACACGTGGTTATAACCAGGCATTGCCTGTGCATGCAAATATTTCCTATTTCCTCTGCCATCAAAAAAGAACCCGGAAATATGCTAAAAAGTGTCAGAATGCTACTACAAATTCAACGGAATTCTGTCTTATTTTAAATTTATAGTTCACACATCCATAAAAAGTTGTTCTTACCACAGAACATAATAAAATTTTATTTTATTATCCAAAAGAATGTTAAGAGATAAAATATTTTTTATCAGCAAGTAAAATTTAACTAAAATCTCATAAAAATAGAAGCGTATATTCTTAAAATAATTAATGCATATTGCAGTACACTATTATTTATTTCAGGGAATATTAAAAACATGAACCGCAACAGGGTCATGTCACGAACGAGAAATATTTTATTCTTCTGTTCTTTACTCTCGGGATAATACAATTTTATTTTTTGCGGATACTTTAGGACCAATAATAGGCCATATGAATTCTTGTATTGTATTATAAGATTTCAGGGGAAAATATTTATTGTTCTGAAATAAAGTACAAGAATATAAAATATTTCGGATTGGTACGTATACACTGTTAAAAATCTTATTAATTTTAATAGAGTTTGATATACAAGCGGTAAGTTAAAATTAATAGATTTGTATATTATGAAAAATTAATATACTTTCATATTAAATTTAAATTCAAATTGGGTGGTTGAATTCGAAATTTTTGCGACTGGCAATCGAAGGACCCGGGGGCTCGAATCCCGGCACAGTCGTAAGGATCTCTTTTTCCACAGAAAAATTTCAAATTCTTTCAATTCAATTTAATAATTTTTCAATAAAAATATGCCGAAATTAACAAAGATTATTAAAATATATACACATGTGTATTAAAATTCAAATAAAAGTTTGTATTTTTTAAGATGAAAGTATTTAAACTTTAATTTACCTTACTGAGAAATAAGAATTAAATACAAAAATTTCTAACAGTGTAACCTACCTCGTCTACGTTCTTGATAAACTAGAAATTAAAAATTGTAATTTAAACTTCAAAAAAGGAAAATGAAAATAAATGAATAATTAAATTAAGCTCGAGTGTTCAATGGAATATTGAATTTTTTAATAAATATCGAAAAGTGATTAAATGCAATAATTTGTGAAAAATGCGTAACCTGACGCCTGATAAATTCTGTCAATAACTCGTGATGGCGATCTATTCTTCCTCAAGGAAATCGAACAAATAATGTTAGCGAAGGGAATGAGGAATCAGACGGTTAGCCGACCTAGAGGTCAATTCATCGTATGGAAGTGGTGCTGGTTCGCGGGTCAAAAACGGAATCGCTTGAAATTCAATAGCCGTCGGCATTAGTCTCGTTCAGTGGCTCATCCACCCTCCTTTTTCACCCGTTTTCAACGTCCATGGTAAAATTCAAGTGAAAATCTAAAAAAAAGTACAATGCAAAGCGAATCTACATCGTTCCTGTACATTTGCGCGGTTTAAAATGTTTTTAAAACATCCTCTTTAAACTGGAAAAAGGCTGAAAAATGATATATTATTTACGAGTTTCTGATTCAAAATCTTCGGGGAAGATTAAAAAATAGTGTATCCCTTAGGAGTGTACATATAACAAATCGTTTTCCACTGGCTGCACTTATTTTTATTTTTTACTTTTAAATATTAAAAATAAGCTATTGAACTGAAAAAGAAATTGAAGATGAATTCGAACGCAATAAAATATTCAAGTAAGCCATTAGTCTAATAACCAATATTTTTGGTCAATTTTTTCCCGCGAAGGAAATAAATACCAATGCATATTTTAATTTTATAAATATTATAAAACAGAAGTTAAATCGTTTCGAAAGTCACTTTTTGTTAAAATTATTTTGTACTCGCATCATAGTAGCAATCAAATCAGGATGGCATTTTGACGACGTTTTTGCAAGCACGCTGTGAAAAGAATATCCTTTTTATATTTATTTTTTAGAGAAGCCTTCAGAGGACGAATATATAAAAAGGATACAAGCTCACTACGAGGTTTTAAAGAGATTTGGATTACTCGGCCTGCGACGTGAAAACCCAGAGCGTTAGCTTTTCCAGAAAATATAACCTCTCACTCTGATTTTAGTTGAATGCATCAAATACACAGGGCTTTCGACAATGGCTGATCCATTTTCTGGTTGTTTGCTTAGTTCGGCTTCTTTAAACTTTTTTTTTTTTTTCTTTTGGTACTTCAGGGCTATTTCGCAACAAGTACTGCAGTGAAATCAGTGATTTTTTTTAGTCTGAAGAATAAAAGGAAATAGATGAATCTACATGCATAAAAGTAAAACTAATATAATTTTGTCTAACTGATGAATTTTTCATAGATATTCAACGAAAGAAATTAAATTTTTTATTCAATTTGAAAATTTAATTGCATTGTACCAATTGTGACAGATATCAATTTTTAACATTGTTAATCATCATTTTCTATTTCATGATATATATATATATACTGGTAGAGAAACTTTCGATCAATTCCAATACCTTATTATTTGATTTATTACATTTTTTGGTGTTAATAAAAATGTATTTAAAATCGCGAATTTTAGACTTACATTTAATGCAACGATTCAAGCTAATTAATTAGTTCATTGATTTAAATTAATTAGGAAATCAGTCAAAACCAACAGATTGAATAGCTATAAATGCGTCACTGGATAAAATCAATAAATAAAACTGATAAAAATAAAGAGAGTATGCTATTAAAAGATATTATTAATTTTTAATGTTTTCAAAATACATAAGTGGTAGAGTTTAATGAACATTTTCCAAAATATTTTTTACTCTATATAGTTAAGAGAAACATAAATTAATTTTAATTATCAGTATTTAAAATATAGTTGAAAATCAGGGAAGATCTGAGAAGATTCTGTCACTCTCTTGTGTCTTTTGAAAACATCAAAAGTTCCACAATATATTCTATGGACATATTTCATATTTAATCTCTATTAAAATTTCAAATTCATTGATAGGAAGGAACTCTATACGTAAGGGAATCCGCCACCTTTAATTGGTATATTTTTGACTTTTTTGACATTTTCCAAAAATGTTAATTTTTTAGTCTTTATACTTTCCTGAGTATGCACGGAAAAAATAAGTACTGGGAAATTTACTTGACAGTCCTCGACTTTTGGACAGGACAAATTTTTCCGAAGATCCTATATATTTTTTATTAAGAAGCTTAGAACTTCATCGAAAAAAAGAAAGAATGTCCTAGATTAATTCAAGCACAGTCAATGAATGAAATTCTTTCAAATTTTATTGTATAGTTTTTGAAAAAATTATAGAAAGGCAAATAATACTTCTTCTAAAGAGTGCTTCACGTTTTAAAAGAGTTTGGATAGAATAATTTGATTAGGAAGAGATGAATACCTGCTATACAAATCAAAGAAAAATTCTTGGACTGTGCTTGAAAGTCTTGTGAAATTTTTAGTGGTACGATTCGCAGTTGTCAATGTTAGTTTTTTAGATACGCAAAATTTTTATTACTTTGTAAATTAACATAAACTTCAGAAATTATGAAATTCTTATATTTGATATTTTAGAATTTAGTAATTAATTTATCAAAAGTCTCTTCATCTAAAAACTTTTCTTAGCCTTATATAAAATTGATGGCGAAACAAGGCGCAGCAATTTCTTACAAGGCCCTGCATTTTCAAAGGATAAAATGTACCCAACATTTTTTGAGAAGTATCGCAAGTGCTTCGGTAGCCGTACGGTTTAATTTATAAGGTTAGACTGCGTTATACATGTAGTTTAGGTAAAAGTTAAGGTTCGAATCCTATCAGCGTAATATTAATTTCAACAGCGGTAATATAATTTGTAATAAAAATCAATAAAATAGTATATAAAAAAAAAGACAGCTTGCGAAAATAATTTTTGTTTCTTATTGCCTTTGATACTGATAGTTCATAAAAATTTCATTGACTGGCTTTGAAGTTTTCATGCACGAGTGCTGTGCGAGCTCTATCTGCCTATATTCAGAATTTCATATTAATTTGTAAAAATATC
The DNA here is from genome assembly GCA_030998225.1 of Diplolepis rosae. Lineage (NCBI taxonomy): Eukaryota > Metazoa > Arthropoda > Insecta > Hymenoptera > Diplolepididae > Diplolepis > Diplolepis rosae. The sequence goes on along the minus strand of JAPYXD010000143.1, from coordinate 2,373,996 downwards.
CAATCTTTGAACTTTATTTTCTCAAATGATTCATAGACATTATACATTTTGCGTACTCAGAATTTTCACGGACTTTCTACTGAATATACTTTTGGAAAGTTCTATACTTTTTCCAGGATTATTGATCTAATTGTACAAGAACGGTACTTCTAGTTTTAAGTAACTTTTGAACGTATCTGAAAGTCGAGCACTCTGTCATGTAAATTTCCCAGTACTTATTTTTTCCGTGTGTGTGTAAATTTTCAGGACAATTTGATTTTTTGTCTTGAAAAAATAAGTAAAATTAAAAGTTACTACACGAATGACGCGTTTTTAGCGAAGATATGGAAAAAAGTATATAGCAGGTATCCCTATAAAAACACAATATATATATTGCCTTTATGTATATACATATATGATAGTTTTGATAGTGAGTATTAAGGCTTCACTACAAGACTTTACTTTAAACTTCGGTTTCCGCAAGTTGTGATTTTCCATGTTTGTTGCAACATATCTTTGAATAAAATCTAAAGTATCAGACACAGGCCTTTGACATTTTTACCACTTAGTCTTTGTTATATGTTCAATATTTTTGGGTATGGAAAGCACTCTAGCTAAAAAAATAACTAAAAATTTTTTTTTTTATGTTATGGTATATTTTTATTTATTTTTTTATATTATTTGTAAAGTAATCATGACAATTGGTTAAAAAACAAATAAGTTATTCAAAGTAAAAAAATGTTTAAAAAATGCCCAAAAAACTCAAAAATTATAGTTTAAAAATACATAAAGGTGCTGGAATTCTTAAAAAATCCCAAAAACTTTCTAAACAAAAGTTAATAAACATAAACAAAATCATATGGAAGTTCTAAACTCTAAAAATAAAAATATTAAAGGTGGCGGATCCCCTTAAATTTGAAAATTCTTTTATTCTCTACTATTAAAATTCGAAATATAAATAAAATGGCATTCTGCATAATTGGCCAGCATTTCGGGCGTTATAGCAGCTATTTCGGCTTCTATGTTACATTTAAGTTCGTCAATTGTCTTTGGCTTGCTGGCATAAACTTTGCTTTTTAAATAACCCCAAAGAAAAAAGTGAGGTACAGTTAAATCCGGAGAACGAGGAAACCACTCCAAGTCGACATTTTTCGATTTTCACAATTTTCACAATTGAACGATTGTTTTCAATGTAAAACGTTACGATTTCAGCGCGTTCTTTCGGTGTCAAAATTCATTTGTCAAAATCGGCTGAAAAACAACAGAGTTATTCAATGTTGAAATACCGAAGGTCTAGATGGCGCACCCTGTATACTGAATATTATTATTACTATTCGTGAAACTAGTTTTGCCATAGTATCGTATAATGTATAGTGCTTAATTTTCATAGCGAATTCTATAACAGACCAATATCTGAGTCAGAATGTATTTAGATTTGAAGATGTGTAATCCGAGTGGATCAAAGATCCCTGTATCCGTTAACTAGAATAATCCAGTAAGTACTATCCTCAGGGGAAGGAGCTTATCGTTTGGTTTTGGTGTGGTTTGGAAGGCCTTTCGTTCACTTACATTGAGGAATATTAATATGCATGTACAGCAGGAAGGATGGAGAACTATAAGGCAAGTTGCATGCCCCAGGGGGATATGCAACAAGAGTTTCAAGGAGAAGGACACATACCCGGTATGGTAAAATTGAAGAGATCCATAACTCTGAGGTGGAATCCGATGAGTTGACTTACTCGTCCAAATACTACGGATTGTTTCGATTACCATTTCACGAAAATTTCCCTATCCGCGTGCGGTTGTGGGGCGTTCGACTGACAATGAAAGCATCGAACCGTCGCGTCGACGCGGTGCAGATGCATATGTGTAACCAGGCCCTGTAGTTACTGAAAACTATCGGAATGCGGATGTTGGGTTAAGTCACGTGGAGAATGCGATTCTCCGTGACTGCTCATCGACGTAGACTTCCGAGGTTTTGGTGTTTTCGAGTTACCTCTTCTGTTGGCGAATATTATACGCGTTTCGAAACTCCACTAAAATGGCAATTTTCATGAGAGTCAGTATCGAGACGTATCCTATGTACTTGCATTTAATAGTATTGGGTCTTCATAACAGCCACTTGAAATCATTGAAATGATACATAGGGAAATTTTTTCTTATTATCAAAAGCAAAAGTATTCTATCTGTAAATTTTAGTCCGCTTTTATCTTCTCTACACGGAGAAAAATATTTATTCAAAATTACCAAACTATTTGGAAACGCATGATAAAATTCTAAAGTGTCGCACTTTTTTCTAATAATTCACATTTATTAGAATTTTTACTATAAAATACGCTAAATTACTGATAAAAATTCCCATCTAGATGTTAACATTTTCTAATAATTCAATTTATTTTACCATCTAGATGGGAATTGTTATCAGTAATTTAGCGTATTCTATAATAGAAATCCTAATAAATGTGAATTATTAGAAAAAAAGTACGCTCTCTGAATTTGAATCAGTCAAAATCTACTGATTATCAGTGAAATTTGATTGATACAAATAGCTAAAAAGAGGTTACTGTAAATCAGTCAAATTTCACTGATTATTTCATCGAAAATTGACTGATTTGAAAGTGAAAAATATTTTTTCACTGATGAATCAGTGAAAAGGCAAATCACTGATTCAATCAGTGAAAATTTGACTGATTCAGATTTAGAGAGCGCACGGAAAAAACAGTATAGCTGTTCGACCTATACCGGTATATAGTGTCTCGACTCATGCGGTATAGGTGAGACAACTATACTGGTTTGCTGCGCGACCTATACATTGCTTCGCATGCACGTGACTCTAACCTTGAAATGAGAAAGAAGTGTCATTTTTTAGAGGTGTTTTTTCGAAGCGTTTGTCGATTTGTTTGGAGCATTTTTTCTTTCTTTGAAAGATCATTTTTGCGTATCGCGTATTGTTTTATCACACGCGAAAATTCACAAGAGCGATAACGATGGCATAATATTTTGTTTACGATCGCTATACATGGTATTGTCATATCAACGAACTTGTATAGCTGTCTTACCTATACTCTTATAGTTCTGAGGACCACACCGTAGCATTGGTCTGATAGCAATATTTTCTGGTTCTGAGGACCAAAATATAGTTCTCTTAGCTATACTGTTTTTTCAGTGTAATGTTCGATACAATCTGTGGTAAATTATCATATAGTTTATCTGAAGTTCATACTGAAAAAAATCGGCTTTAGTTGTGGCAACAATACATACACAGTTGTTTGTCTTAGTTAAGTGTACTGTATTTTGCAGTTGGTCCAACTATTTTATAATTACTGTAACTGTGTTCGCAGTTGCAGGCCTCTAACTGTATTTTACAGTTCGTTTTGGCGCCAACTAATCCTCACAGTTGACGCTACTATAAAATATATTTGCCCCAATTCCAAGTCACGCAGTTACGACAACTGTCGTTGATGGTTTTCAACTGACAATCGTGGAAACTAACAATGGCGGATGATTTTGTTCTGCAAAATTTATAGAACTTTTCAGTATAAAATGCGGAACATTCAGGAAAAATGATTAAAAGTTCCACATTAATTATGAAAACTTCTTTAAATTTGGTAGAACTTTGTTCCGTAAATGCCTGTATCCTTAACTCTTAAATAGTTCTATCAATTTTATTGAACTATTTTTTTCCGTCCACATATTAACTTGTAATTCAAAACAAATCTCATATTGGGTTATGATATATACGTTTCTTACGCATGATCATCAACATTCGAGGACACAATGAAATACTGATTTTGAGGTCTTTTGTTTGTTTTAAAATGTAATTTAATTGCATTTTCAATGTTGGTTAAATTTTAGTATTTCGTCTATATATTCATTTTTTTATTTTTAACTGAAATTTATAATTGACAGAACGATACTATTTCCAAGATGTTCCAACTGCGATTTATAGTCGAGAGAATAGTATTATTTAATTCCTTCAACTGTACTATACTGTAGAGATAACTGTAATGTACAGTAGGGCCAACTATCAAAGGTCTAGTTGTCGCCAAAACGAACTGTATTTTATAGTTGGAATCACTCTTTTTTCACAGTTCTCTCGAACGAACTTTTTTTTCAGTGCAGTATTTTGCTGCGAAAAATTCTCAATATTACACGTATTTCCCTAAATTGAAACATAGTTTAGTAAAAATTGTAAACTTGGGTTTCTCTGTGTATAATTCTATAGTTAAGTTTACTATATTTAAAAATAAACTGGAAAATCTGGTTGAAATACAAGATTACTTTTTGGACAGCTGATTTAACAATATCATTTAGTGAATATAACGAATTAAGTAACCTATTCTGAAACGATCAAAAACTATTTTCGTTTGAAATAAAAGCAAACGACATTTTCATATATAGGTTCATTTTAATACTATCGAACTATGTTGGTTTTACCCAATTTGAAATAGCGTTAAATCTCAAACTACGAAAATACAATCTAGTGACCAAGGGTAAAGGCGGGTGGGGAAGTTAAAATCGTTTTGCAATCCGATTAGGGCTTAACAACATGTAAACACGGCTTTACAATTGATTTACTCGATACGAGCGATGGCAATCACAAAATATTCCAAATAAAAGATAAAGGAATAATACAAGAAAGAATAAAAATAAGTTCTATCGTTTGAGGTTGTTTAAAAATATCGTATAAACATAGTAATATCTTTGCTAGATTGGAAAAGTCATTTTTGAAATCAAGTTGCTTTTTTCACGCAGTCAAAAAGTTTTTACCATTTTACTTTCTTCATGAACTCTAAAGAATTTATGTATTTTGAGATAGGATATTTTTGTTGCGAAATTGCACGTTCGATCTGGATAAAAATATACCTATCTGCTCTATACGTATATGCACATGTATATTCAAGCCTTTTGTAGATAAGAATATTGCTGATATGCAGAGTGGATTGACTAAACGTCAATATAAAATGTTAAATGATGTATCGAAGATTATTTTGGAATGAAAATGCTGCATAATGTAACACATGAAGTCCTGCGATTTTATCTACATAATCTCCACTGATCGTAATTTCATCAGGAAATGTAGCCAAGAGAAACAAATTTTAATTTTCACAAGCGCACTTTCCAATGCTTGAAATGTTCTCTATATATTTTTTTTAATACGCTTTCATAAGCAGAATACATAATTATGTACATATATATTACAATTATAAACCCAGATGATAATATATGATCCGAATGTAATCTGTGAATTAAATGAAATATACAGTAAAAATTATTTAGATTTTAATAGTATTTATTTTAATAGTTTAATCTTGAACCTTTAATTTTCCGCATCACAAATCTCATTTCCTTGATTGCTAAACTTCTAAGGAAACTTCTTAGTGTTCTAGTTTTCAAGGTCCATGCTTAATTAAATTTTCTAAGAAGCTGTAAAGATTTTAAAACTAAAAGATAATTTTGAATAAATTGCGAAAACTGTAAAACATAAGTTCAGGTGGTTAACATATTTGGAAATTTAAAAACCATGGAGTTAAAAAGTTTTGTAATAAAAGCATAAAAAGGTCTCGGTGAAGAAACAAAAAGGCAGTTTGATATTTTATGGTTCTCTTAGTTAAGGAAATTTCTTAAATATAGCACAAAGAACTCGAAATTTTTAAACTTTTATAATGTATTTCAAAATTTATACCCGTTTCAAAAATTAAATTTTCTGTTCGTGCAAACGAGAAAATGTACTAAACATGGTTGAAATTTGGAAAACTAGTGTACACTTTTAAAAATGTTTGTGATTTCACAATACCTTAACGCAATTTTCTTAATAAAATGTCATGTCAAATTATAGTCGAAGTATTGTGAAATGAATTCACAATACTTGTAAAGTAATTTTTCCGGAATCACAATACAAGTGTTGTGAATTTGCTGTGAAGCGACGCCACCATCAGTTGTAAAATTATATTACGTTTTGGTAATAAACTTCCATTGCGGTATATTGTGAAATTACAACAGAAATTTTGTACACTGTAGAAATAGAAAACAATTACTCAAAGGGTAAAAAACCTTTATGAAATAATATACATTTTTAAATTAAATCCAAGTCAGACAGACTATGTTAGGTATGGCTGAAATTAACTTGAAAAAAATATTTCTAAATTTTTCTATTCAAGTACTGCTAAGATAAATTTATACACGGATAAATTTTGTATAGAAATATATATTTTTTCTTTAATAATGATAATTCTAAAAAATATTTGGAATTTAGGGAAAATCGAGGTTCAGTGGTAATTATTCCTAGCGGACTGGAAATTTTTCGCAATCAAAATACTAAAGATTCGAAAAATTATATAAAACTTCTGTATAGGTCATAGTAAAGTTCGATACAATCTATAGTAAATTATAATATAGTTCATCTAAAATTCAGTATTCCACTGCAAAAAATTCCCACAATGACTCGTTTTTCCCTAAACTGAAATGTAGTTTAGCAAAAATTGTAAACTTGAGTTTCTCAGTGTATATTTTCAAAATCACAGCCAATAATTTTTTTTCATTTGCTGAGTAAATTCCAGTTCTAAAATAAATTAAATATTATAAGTCACTTTATTATTTAATGCCTTAATATTTTTATTTTAATATAATAATATGTATAAAATGTTATACTGTTATTACTAATGTTATTATAGTATATACATACAACAAGAGCAACTATTTAAATAAAAGCAATATTAGCACTCGATTAAAAATGAATAAATTGGAGATTCCAAATGATGAATTTGAAAGCTAAGGTTGTTAATTTCATTAGGTGATAAACATTGAAAGTAGCTAGATTGTAAATAACGTGGATACTTTACTAAAGCTTAGTGAGAAACAAGCCACTGTAACAATCTCAGCAATAATGGAAGTGAAGCTGATGAAGTGTTAGGTACCGTTTCGTAATTGTAATCGATAGAATTTAACTTACGTGTTTGGTGGCAGTGTAACCCGTGAATTGCTGAAGTCTGCTGCTGACTGTCCTGATTCCAGGATTAGATGGCTTTTCCTCGTCTTTATGCCAGATACTGATGACGCCAGTTATAATAAGGGCCACGAGAGTAATGACAGCGATGAGCAGGGTAAGCGTGACCACTTTGCTCTTGGGTGATATTACCATCGCCATTTTCGCTTTGGCTTTCCCCTACCTCGCATCAAAAGGATATCACAATTATAACTTTATAACGTCCGCATGCTCAAATATCGAGGGTATATCAGGAAAGTGATCGTGCATCCTTCGCAGAGTCATGAGTCTTCTGAATTCTTTCCGAACTAAATACACACCCTCAACAGGATGCTACGATTTTTTCTCAAATTTTATTGGGTTCAATCTAGAGTCTTCTTCTGAGAGAGCCGGCTCAATTTTATGGCTCTTATTTTTCAAAATGCTTATAGCTTCCGAGGAGAAAGTGAAGTGTTGTCGATAAGGAAAAACAGATGACCAGCTTTACGACCTCTCGATTCTTTTACAACCCATACCCTTTGGCACCTGCGCTTACACGCGTGCTGCGATAAAGTTAAAAATACAGCCTCTTGAAAAGCCAACGACTTTCTCTATGTACCTCTCATTACTTTTATTTCTATTCCTTTTTTTCTCGTTCTGATCTTTTACTCTATCTTTTATTTTTTCTCTCACTATTTCATTTACATCTACTTCTTCTTTTTCATTTTTTTTACATTTCCTTCTATATACTTTCACATGTTTTCTCAACTTTGTAAATTTTATCCTAATTTTTACAACTTCGGAACGCTATCTCATTCATGTTATAAGGACGAGCGGCACTTATCACTTTGTTAAACTTAACGTAGATATTAACAATTTCTGGATAAATTCATCTTCAACAATAAACTTTATAAATCTCTGTGTTTGCTTTTCTCTATTTCCTTTTTTCAGTTCATTGTATATCTTCTCGATCCTCACTTTTGTTCTCCATGAACGCTTCGGTTATGATAAATCTTGGTGGACAATAAACACGTGATAAACTTGCGTGCCCTTTCTTCACTTTTTCTCTCTTTCTAGTTCCCTCGTTTCCTTCTGTGCCTTTTTTAGTGACTATATTTTCTTAAGAAATAAGAAACTTGAATTGCTCTTAATGATGGCAAAAATACAAAGCAGCTTCTTATACTCTCGAGATGGCGAAATAGACCATTCAACCGCGTCGTTTTATTAAACATGCTGTGCTTTTAGTAAAGTGTGAGGTAACTAAAGTTTAAGAATGTAACAATAGTACCTGCCTGGATCGAGTTTCTCGCTTCGCGCCGAGATTTTTAATGTCGAGGGCGTACACAATTTGCATGCCGCGAAACGAGCAATTGCAGCAAAGATCTTGAGTGAATATTTATTGGATGGTTGTGGATATTAGAGGTGTAAAGTTTTAAGGTAAACACTTTTAATTGTTCTTTCAGATGTCGTAAAAATTACTAATTAAATTTGAAAAACTTTGTTAAAATTTTCTAATTAACTTTTAATTATTCGAAAGTTTGGCTTTTGAAATAATTAAAATTGAAAGGTCATAAAGATTGTAAAAATTTGTTGGAATACAATTTTGCACAAACAATTAAAAGTAATTATGTATTAATCAAAATAAAAGGGGGTTGTTGATTTTATGAGCATTTAATTATTTCCATGAATCTCTCATTTCTCACAAATTTTTTCAATTACTGGCATAACACTTGACATTAGAGAATGAGCGTATCTGAGTAGATAAGAAATAGAAGGATAAAAATTGTAGATCGATAGTATATTCTGAAAATATAAAATAGAATTCAGGAGATGTAAGGATTTTTAAAGAAGCAAGGAGTTCAGAGGAGAAACACGTTAATAGAATTTTTAAAAAACCAATATAAAAATGAAAGGGAATGAACTTTGCACAAAGTAATAAGCTTTTTAAAATCTAATATTGGTAGAAGAGTTTATAATCAGTGTCAATAATCAAGTGAATAGGAGCTTGAATTTTTAAACTTTTTAAAAATCTTAAAAATTTTAAATGAATAATTTATCGAAAAAAAAAATTGAAATGTAAACTCTTGTGTTCACTTATAATAAAGAACTGGAAGAGAAACAGAATTTTTTGGATTTACTCTTTAAGGCCATGGATCAACTAAATCACGTGACCAAATTCTTGTAAAAGTTCGTGCAAAATAACTTGCTTGATAACTTGTTTGAGTGAAAATTTTTCAAAAAATTTTACAGTTAACTGTACTTGTCGATAAGTTTTCGAATTTTTTTCAAAATTTTTACTAAAAAGAAGTTAACAGACGTGCTTTATTGTCTTTTCTTACGTTTCCCAAATTTCGATTTGTTAATTTTAACTAATTCAGAATAAAATTTGCTAATGAATTAGCGTGAATACATTTACTTTCAATCAGTAACAAATGTTCGCTCTAAATAAGTTAAAATTTCACTCTGAATAAGTCGAATAATGTTTTCACAAATTGTAGGGTGAACGGATTTTTACTAATTCAACATTTGTAGAGTGGATTCAGAAACTCAATGGGAATAAAGCAGAAGAAATGATAAATCTGAAAAAAGCAAACAGGATGAAAAGAAAAGGTTTAGAACTCGAAAGTGATGGATTTCCCTTTTTTTATTTTGGCCATCACGTTATCCTTATCTTCATATTTGAAACTGTCACTATATTTCTCTATAATACGTCTACTGTGTCGTATCGTAGCATTCAGTCATCGTGAGAAAATGCAGATGCACTCAGGTAATCGAAGCCGAAGAATTTTCATGAATAAAAAGAGATGCAGTGGTTTCCATCGATGTACCGCCACGGGATTCCCCACAAAATGAAAAAAAGTAAGATGAAAACTTTTGAGAGATCTGTTCATCGAACTAACGACTCCATTCTAATAGACAAATCTGTACGAAATAAATATCCATTTTTTAGAGTTACTAATTTATTTTAGTATTTTTTGATAGTCAGAAAAAAGCGAGTTAGAAATTTAAAGTTCGAAATAAAAAAATTGAAAGTAAAGTACATAAAGATGTGAACAAAGGGAAAATTTATAGCTAGTGTTTTAGCAGTGCTATAAACATGAAAGTGGAACAACAATGCAATTTGGGATTGTTGTTAAATTACTAGAGGCCAACGGGATTCGAATTACGACTGAAACTCAGAAAGCTTCAATTTGTATTATTTGAAGAAGTTTTATTGGTTCGAGTTCACAAAAGCCTCTCGAACGAATCGTTTTTTTTTAGTATCAAGAGTTGTTGAGCTCCAATGAACTGGAAAATTTAGAAGCGTGCGTGGACATAAGATCATTTTCCTTAATTAACAATTGTTCCAAAACATTAGAAGTGAATTACGAAATAAAATAATATAAAGGGCTTGAGTCACATAAGATTTAGGAGTACAGCATAAAAAAAAGAAATAAAACTGATAGTAGTACTTTTTGTACGGCATATGAAAGCGTTAGGTATAACCTTTAATTCGAAACTTTCGTTCTATTTATGTAAATAGTATAAATATGTAGCGTTTATAAGATCGTTTCTCTTAGGTGTGTTATCTTTACTGCTTCAAGTTGTAAAGCATACTTTCATTTAAAAAATGAAATTTTTAAATTGCAACATAAAAATTACATGTCTTGACAAAGCTTTTTTCATTTTATACTTGGTATCTTTTTATCGACTTTTATGTCCATTTATTCAAGAAGATGGATTTGAAACATGCAAATAAAGCCGAAATAGAACACAAAACTATTCATAAACTATCGGAGAAGGAAGCATGCGGGACTCGTCCATGAAAAGTTTAAAAATTCAAAATTTAAGCTATCGCAAGAGATATGCAGATGAGTGCACTTCGTTTATGGCCAGTGAAACTGAGGGGCTGAATGCAAGAAAACTGTTCCTTCCGTTCGCTTTCTTCGCCCTTTTCTTCTTGTTCCGAACTTCACATCTCGAGTTTTATATGTGAAAACAAATTTCTTCGTTACTCTGGTAAAGCAATCTCACTATAGCATCGATAAAGGTAAAATTAGAGAGGCAAAGAAAATTGGGGGAAATAAAAAACAAAAAGGGGCGTCTTCAGGGTAGATAGGAGGCTCCTTCCAGAGACTAGGAAAGTTAAAATGGAATATATTGCAGAAACGCTCTACTTTTTAAATGGGGCTTCGACCACTCAGGACAGAAAATTCCAAATTATTACATTAACGCCTTCATTTAAACTCCGACACGATTCCTGGCACGTTTTCCTTTTCTCACCTCTCTGCTTTCCTACATTCCCTTTTTTTTCAATCACCCTCCTCCCATTTTGGTTTCTCAATCCCGTTCAACCATACTTCTTTCCTTTCGCTTACTGTTTTCTTTTTATCTACCCTTTTTAAGCTTTCTTTGAAACTATTGCGCCATGGAGATCGGATTCTGCGAGAATTCAAGATTTACTCGGATTGACGAAGCCAAACTAACTTCTTGCATTTCATTGGGTCAGAAAGTCTAGAATCTGTTCAAATTTTAATACTGAATTTAATTTTTGCAGGTTCGGAAGTTTGCAGATTTTTTTTTTTTTGCAAAATTGACATTTTTAGGGAGGTAGTGTGTTACATGCAAAGAATTTTCTACAACAAAAAAAACTTCCATATATTTGTATTCTAATTTTGATAAAATTTTTAAAAATGCTCAATTTTTGGATGACTTAAAGCTATAAAAGTCAGATTAGCCATCGCATTTACGCAGTAATGAAAAAAGAAGGGGAAATAGGCACATTGATTCGGAGAGTAATTAAATAACTAATTTAATTACTACTTTCTCGTATCTGGTTGAGAGAGATTAAAATGTAACTCAAAAGAATAATATAGCGCACAAATCTAAAAAATTTCTCTACCTTCGGGTTATGTAAACATTAAGTAGACTCAGTAATTTTGCTACTCTCAAGAGATTCTGAATAGCTCGTTTTATCTTATTTGGAATTAATGGAATATGTAATAAAGACTAAAAATTTTCTGTTAAATGTTAATTGAAATATTCTTCATTTTCAAGAAACGTAATTAATAATTTTTTTTAAATTTGTAATTTATCATTGCAATAAATATAATATTGTTATTCAAATTTTCTGTGCACGGGAGATATAAAATAGAGGAATTATTTTTGAAATATGCACTAAAAATGAGAAATAAAAAATATAAGTTTCTGATCTATATCCATAAAAATCGCTGTCGATTTCAGATTTCTAGCACGATTGTTAACTGTAAGTCGTTAAAGCTGTTTTGACCCCTTCACTTTTATTTATAGTCTGGCTTTGATCAAACACAACTAGAACCGTGGATGAAAACCCGGGTAATTATCTTTCAGAATTTTCCACATTCGCGTTTACGTAAATCAGAATTCTTTTACTTGTTCCTCTGATTCCTGGAGAGCTACCCTCTTTCCGTCCCTACGAATCAATAGACAACTCTAAATTCCAACCAGTATTTTAGTCTAAAAAGTGAGGATTTTATTTTAATAAAAAAAACGAAAAATGAATGTTTCGATTTCAAAAAAATTTAATGCATTTCCAGAACAGACTTTTTGTAAAATAGTATAAAAATACATGATAGAATTATTTTCCCTGTTTTGTGAGTTTGATCCAGTATTTCAACAAAAATGGTTTAGATGTAATTAATTGAAAATGTTCTGAATGGATCCTGAAGCTAGAAGAAAAATTGTATGTGAAAAATAAAATTCATGTAGTATACTTTTTAATAAGAAACTCTAAATACAATATTTAAAAAATCATTAACTTATTCTTTGATATATTTACATTTTTTTACTCTGATGCGCTCATAAAATTGAATGTTGAATCCCTATTAGTTTCTTATATTTTTTTCACGTGCAATGCAAATACTCAGAGATCTGAAAGTGATTGAAAACCTTCTTCTGAAATAGCAATTGAATTGAAAAGCTTTACTTCCTAATACCTTTCCTGATTCAAACACTGTTTTACTGTCTGAATTTGAATTTGTTAAGACGCTTCTATCAAGATTTATTTGTAGTAATTATACTAGTAGCATTCATTTAATTTGTTAGTAGCTTTTGTTCATTTTTCATTAATTTTTACAAATTATTAGTTGAAGTATTTATATTATTTTACTTATTATTGATTTAGAATAGAATTTGGATTATCTATAATAATAAATGAAAACTTTCAAAACAATTCTAATAATAGTTGCGTAATAAAATTAGACAACGTAAGAACTAGGTCGATCCATGGATATTGAATAGTGAATATTGCAGGCATCTCATGAAAAGTTCCCTATTTCTAAAACTCATTAAAGCCACTCTCGATAAAATTCCAGATTCTAATTAAAATATTTTCCGAATCAAGACATGGGTCTATGAATAAAGCTGTATGAAATTATGCCATTAATTCTATTGTATTATATTATTGAAAAAAATGAAAGACACAAAGAAACTGAAAGTACAAACTTGAAATATAATGTATACTTTAGTCACATGGTCCGATTGATTCATGGCCTTAAGGGCATGTGATATTTACACTGTTAAAAATCTTATTAATTTTATTAGACTTTAATATACATTTATATTAAATTTAATAACTTTTTAATAAAAATATATTAAAATTAACAAACATTATTAAAATACATACACATGTGTATTGAATTTCCAATAAAAGTTTCTATTTTTCAAGATGAAAGTACTTTTAATTTAATATACGCAACTGAAAAAAAAACTTCCGTTTCATGTAGTGGAAGTTTAATACAGAAATTTCTAACAGTGTAGGAAATTAGAAAATTTTATTGATTTTATGTTTCTACATGACTGTGTCCAAAGTACATTCAATTATTCTTTTCACAATTTGGGAGATGGTAGAGAAGATAAAAACGGACGTAGATAGACTACTTTCGGATTCGAATTTGAAAAAAGTTAATTTTTATTGTCAAAACCAAAATTAGTTTATCTACGTCCGTTTTTATCTTCTCTGTCATTTTCCAAATTTTGAAAACGAAATTTTGCTGTGTCGATAATTTTTTTATTGAACCTCAATTGATCATCTAGGAAAATGCTGATCATATATAAAGATTTTAAAAAACATTTTCTCAAATAGGAATTACAACATGAAGAGAAATCGAGTTGATTTTCATATGTTTGATCCACAAATTAAAATACCTACCAGAACATATTTAACAATATTTAGAAAAATCGAGAAATAAGTTTTAATTGTGGGAAGCCTAGAGACTCAAAATTGTGAAATGTCAATTAAAACATATGCCAAAAATGTTAATTGACTTATAATCACGGTTCATGATTAACATAATAATGGACAATGAACTGAAATAGAACTTAGTAAACATTTCTGAATTTCAGTTTGGAATAAGGTTTTTAGTTATACTATAAAAGAAATATAATTAATAAAGAGACTGTAAATATATATATATAAAAAAAACAGTTATCTCATAATTACAGGGCATTTTTGTATTAAATAAATAAGAATGAGCAAATATAGATGCCTCTCGACTTCTATATCATTTTCCTATCCATGATTTTGAATATGTAAGTCATATGCATTTAGAGTTTCATCTGTCCCATATATTAACATTTGTGAAAAATTTATTCCTTCTCGTAAACGAAAAAAAATTACCACTACATATATTTGTGCGCGACACATTTAACTTTATAGCTTGACTAGTCGTTACTTGGAAAATGAAGAGATACAAGGCTGTAAAACTTATATGTATATCACACATGTTGTAAAAAATCGCTAGCAAAGCGTAATAAAAGGTATGAAAATAAAAAATACTTTTATAGCCCCATTTTGATTTGCAAATAAAGGAAATAAAATTTTAAATGTAGATAAATTACTTTTATAGTTTCGAATCCACTAAAATAAAAATGGTTTCATATTTTTCAATTTTACAGCATTAACACTCCATAAAAGTCATTTAATTATTTGAAAAAATTTTTTTGACACAAGGCAACAGAAGGAAACGAGATTTCTTCCCAAAAGAGAAAAAGCAAAGGTAAATCTTCAAAAATTATATTGATTTTTTCTTTATTTCCCCACGAACAGGCAAAACTCGACGACCGTCGTTAGGCACTGCTTCGCTCGATACGATCCTGGCAGAACACGTGTTCTTCACAACACTCTAAGATCTTCAAACAAAATTCAATTCACAGACTTCATTTTTAAAACTTGATCTTCCTCAATTCACTGAATCTCACTAACATAAAGATCGGTGTTTTTTGCTGTCAAACCGAAGCTCAAAAACCGCTAACAAGCGAGGAAGAAGCAAGACTCTTGTAAATGTATTTTTCTTTAGCATTTTTAAATGCATTTTTTCTTTTTCAACTTTTGAAAATATTTTGCACTTCTTCCGTCATTTTTTTTCTTTCGCGTTTCTTCTCTCGTCGCCTGCCTTAGTCGTTTCGGCTGACGACGGATGTCAGTCGACGTCGACGCGTTTCTCATAAACAAGCACGGTGGGCATTTGGAAGCGCGCGCCTAGTTTTGAGACAGCTACGAGACACGAGACGAGTTTCAGGTGCTGCCGCCTCGCGGCCACACGACGTACTAACCGAAGCGCAAGCTACCCTTTCAGCCAATGTCGCGCAACCCCAGTCGCGTCGCGACGCGCTTCTGGTGGGGGTCGAAATCTACCCTCTCTCAACTCTGCTCACTTGGCTAAATAAATACCGAATAAATAGCCCCCCCACACCCACTTTTCCATCCCTCACTCACCCCATAAAGCACCCACCCAAACCTTACTTTCGACTAATGCCTGACACTCCAGTGAGTACAGACTTTTCCCCTCGTTTAAAGACCTTTCTTTCTCCTGATCATGATTTCCCTTCGGAATTTGTCCAATTTTTCACAAGATAACTTATCTAGTTTGCAAGGTTTTATCTATTTTTAAATGGGGGGAGATCACATGTTTAAAAGGAAGAGAGACACCCCGAAAAATTGTAAATTTTATTCATATAACTTTATATCTTTAGAATGATTTTTTTATTGCGTGATGTATCAGTGATGCAGAATCATAATTTTATGCAAGGATTTCGACAATTGTAAAATGATAAAAGAAATTGCGCTCAATTGTAACCTAATATTGTAGCAACTAAACAAGCAAGAAACCCCATTTGATAAAAAAATTATAATACCGACAAGCTTTCGTAAAAGAAGAAAGAATAATATGCCAAGCATGACCTGGCAATTGATACCGAGCTTTACATGAGAATAGTTGTGATTATGGTTTGCAGAAGAACATTTATGGTCATTTTATAATACCGAATTGATAAATAATACCTCAGCGTTATGAATGATGTTATTTTAAGTAGAAAAATTATGCCATGGCAAGACATTCTAAAATGAAAATAAATAAATTTGAGCTATTCCTAAAAACAGTTGCTCGAGGATCAACATATTTGTTCAACTTCATTTTATATTTCTATACATACAAATGGAATACACATGTACCTATATAAATATAAAAATCTAATTTGTAGTTAAATCTCACAAATCCCACGAGTCGGTTGGCTATAAACTAATTTCGCACCGGGATAGCAATATACCGATAACGGTGAGCGATTTAATTCAGCAAATATATTTTTTTCACTTGATGTTTTTGTCTCTCTTACGAATTTGCGTTTGGGAAAACAAAATTCTATATCACACTCAATCAGTGACATCCCTCATACAAAAAACATCTACGAGTCCTTGAATATGCAGTCGCTCCAAATTTAAACATATTGAAGGTTCAAATTCTAAATACTCCAATAAAAGTGGACTTGAAATAATAATAAAAAAACATTGATACAACAACTTAATTTCCAGATTTCTTGCAATTTGATGAACAATATAATTATTATATTAATTGTAAAAGTTATATAAATAAAACATTATGGAAATGTTTTTATTACATTATAGAATTAAAATTAATAATCATAAAAAGAAACATAAAAAGTGAAGAAATGAATAAATTGAAGAATTTGAAAGAAAAAGCTATAAAAGTCTTTAAATCTTGTATGCTACACTCGAGGCTGACTAAAGTAAAATTTTGTTCACTGATTTATGTGAAATGCGTCTTGCACTTTACGATCGGTCATTATTCTGTTACATTCGACTTTTGTGTGGTTTATTTCTAACTTTAACATGAATTCAGCTTCATTAATACAGTTAAATAAGAAGCTGTGAGATCATATCCACTTTAAAATTTTTATTAGTAAAGTTTTTTGATTACGAGGCGCACAAAATTACTTGAAGCTTGTTTTCTTTTTCATTTCAGAAAAGACAAACATAATTTTTTAGATTTTTAGAAAGAAAAATATCTTTAACAAAAAGGCTGAATATTATTCCTGCATCAGAAAAAACATGAACAAATAGTAGTGAGAAATTCAATGGAAGGAAGCAACATATGAAATATTATATCACAATTTTATACAAAGCTTTTCTTACTATGAAGCACCTATTACTTACAGAATATTAAATTTCAAAATGCTCATCTCTTATATAAAGGGACTAAAATATCTCATTAGTAAATATTCTCATATAACAGAGTCGAAATATAATAATGTTTGCAAATGTAAAATTGTATAAGAATTTAACTTTTTTATTATAGTTTTGAAAAATTGAAGTCTGTTAAAAAAAGTAATAAAAATTGTATTTATGAGTTGGCAATGACATGTTTGTAAGTTAGTATAGAATGAAAAATGAAATGTGGAAGCAAGTTACAAAGTTCTCGGACAAAACTTGAATCTGAAGGGATGTCAGTTCTTCCTTCGATTTACCCCACCCACAAATCTCCTAGTAGACACTTTAGTGAACGATACTTGTTTGTCTTATTGGCAACGTATTTTTCTACTTGTTTAGCCAGATGTGACTTCTAACTACCCATTATCGATGCTATTACCCGTGACTTCATGCACAACTTGCACACCACTAAATAAAACTAGACACAACTAAATAAGAATTACACTTGCAATATTTTCAAACAAGAAATCAGTTTAGTTGAGCCAAACGTCAATTATGTTAAAAAATTAATAAATTTTACGAATTTGTTAATAAAAAAAAATTTAGTATTTTTTAAAATCATATTTAGAGAATTTGAAATCTTTCTGTGGAAAAAAAGACGCTTTCGACTGCGCTGGGATTCGAGCCCAGGTCTTTCGATTACAATTAATTTGAAATATTTAAAAAACAGGATTTATATTGACCCTCAATAACAATATTTACAATGTTGGCTAATTGGCTTTAGGGTCCATAAATGAAAAAAAACAGTAGTTTTAAGCAAACGTTTCGACTCTGATTGGAGTCCTCATCAGTGATCTTTATTTCTAAAATATGAAAAAAAGTAACTAGTAAATATTGCACATATGAGTCCTATTTTTGAATACAACTTTGGTATTGTAAAAAAATGAAAACATGAACAAATTTACACGAAATTATACAGAAATTTTGGTTTTGAGAACACATGAAAATTCTTAAGAATTAATATTGAATATTAGCACATAAACTTTAAAAACACCAAAGAATGTATAAGTGCATAAAGCTTACTAAAGTTATTGGTGCGAGTACAAAAAAAGGCTGAGAAATGCTCATACGAAATTTAATGTTTAGATAATTTTTTTTTTAAATGTGTCATAGAAAAAACAATTATCTACATTTTTAGTTACACTTATGCATAAACGTGGTATATTTTTTTATCTTAGGTGTTTTTGAAGTTTATGTGTTAATATTCAATATTAATTCTTAAGAGTTTTCAAGTGTCCCCAAAAAAAAAATTTCTGTATAATTTCGTGTAAATTTGTTCATGTTTTCATTTTTTTACAATACCAAAGTTGTATTCAAAAATAGGACTCATATGTGCAATATTTACTAGTTACTTTTTTTCATATTTTAGAAATAAAGATCACTGATGAGGACTCCAATCAGAGTCGAAGTGTTTGTTTAAAACACAAGAGAGATCTTAAGAATTGATATTGAAAAGTAACACATACATTTTTTAATAAACATCTGAGATAAAAAACTAGTCACGTTTATGTACAAATGTAACTTAAATTGTAGATGCAAGTATAAAAATGTGATAAAAAATAAGACAAAAATTACACAAAAAATTTCGGTGAAACTTCGATAAAACTTCAAAAAACCATTGATTGAAAAACATGAAAACTATTCCACGTTTATGTATAAGTGTATTTTAAAATGTAGATGTATAAAATATGAAAAAACCTTAAAAATATGCTTAAAAAATGTATGTGTTACTTTTCAGTATCAATTCTTAAGATTTCTCTTGTGTTTCACCAAAAAATGTTTATGTTTAATTTAAGAAAATTATCTCATATTTTTATTCTGTAGACAATACCAAAGTTGTACTCAAAAGTGGGACTCACATGCGCAATATTCACTAGTGGTTTTTTCATATTCTACAAATAAAGATCACTGATGAGGACTCCAATCAGAGTCGAAACGTTTGATTAAAACTACTGTTTTTTTCATTTATGGACCCTAAAGTCAATTATCTAATAATACAAATATTGTTATCGAGGGTCGATATAATTCCTGTTCTAAATATTTTTTAAAATATTTTAACATCAGAAGGTCATTACATTTCCACTTTAAGACATATCTCTAAGAAAAATGAAATTAATTTTGTTTTAAAAATGTAATAAATTATTACATCTAACAGGGAAAATTCAACAATGATAAAAAAAAATGTGAAATAAAGATGTCAATTATCAATTGTTCAATTTATACAATTTTTTACAAATCATTTTTTGACAGTTTTTCACTGAGAGGGTAGTTTGTTATAGTTTCCTCTCAAATAGTAATTGCCCTCAAATTTAGAAAAGAAAATTATAACTATAGTATGAATTCCTTTGATTTTGAGGAATTGCATTCGATATCATCTAAAAGCAAACTGCCATTAGTTTGAGCAATCTTCATAAAATCAAAAGTTGTTTGAATTTTCGAAAGCATGAAATACTCTTTCGTTTCTACTCTGGAAATAATTATTCAGTATATATATAGACAGCCCAGAAGATCAAAGTGATCCCAATTTTGGGGTTTCTATATGAATGTTAAAGTGTTTTCATATGGCAATAAATCTTAAAGAAGCTTATAAAATTATCCCCGAATGTGTTAAATACAGTCGAAATGTGAATAAAGTTGTACGCTGGTTAAGGTGGTATGTTCGAAGGTGATTGGTTCGAAACTGGGAAATCCGATCGCTTTTGTCTGCAGCGAGTGGAGTAGTAGCAGGTGTGGTAACCTTCATACAGGCGAATGAGATTCTGCACGGAGCATCTCCTCTTGACTGCTCGCCCATTTCTAGACGTGCTGAAAATCCCAATTTCACATCTTTCCTCTTGAATTGCAATGCATACCGCGCATGAAAATGATCCGAAGCCACAAACCGCATGAGAATTCATAATCTACTCGAGAAACATTAAGCCCAAAGAAGAAGCTGATTCCTGAGCAACAGTTGGAATGAAAGCTTGAATTATTTAATGAAAACTTTTTTTTCATTTACAAGTATCAGGCCCGCTTCCTATATATGTACTTATTTAATCAATTGCAGCACAATTTGTTTGGAGTCAGTTTTCGAGTGTGCAAGAAGAATAGTACAAACGTTTCTGTGCATTTTTTATTCGCAGAAAGGTCTACCTTTAGAATTTCAAGTTGCGAATGGATATTACTCTTTAAAATCGTGACGTGAAAGGATAATTTAATTTATTATAAGGTGGGGAAACTAATTACCAAGTTGGTACCAGTTGTTAAGTCGTTGAAGTTACTTTTGCAAGTAAATAGTGAATTACATTGTAAATGTGAAGTACAGTAATGTTACAGTATGTCTTCATTTGTTTTGCGTTAAGAGAAAAAAATGACATATTGTAGAATAAGTTCTATCTTCATAATTAATAGTATATTATGTGCCTAGGCAAACAATGAGGGTGATTGCGTGACGAGCGACAATGTTCGCAGGAGATCGAAGCCAAGGCGTAGTCGAGACAAAGCCGAGACGAATCCGAGGCGCGATCAGTCCTGTGATCGTACATTGGAATCTAATCTAGTACTTATTGTAGTTGTTTGCTGCGCTAGTTGTACGAAGCGCGCGCAAATTGGCGATTAGTCCCGGCCATTTTGATTTTATCGGTCTTGTGCAGTAGTCAGTGCTAACGCTGTACGAAGAAGAAGAATAAGAAATAGATTGCGTTCCGCTGTAAGACTATAATGCGCATGCGCAGTTCAATTTCTACATTGTATTCCTCTGTAACGGAATATACAACATTGCTTTACTCTCAACTGTAACGGAAAAACGAGTTTCCGCGGCTGAGGCACATAATAGTACATTGTGCAACTAGGGAAAATAAATGTTTTTCCCGTGTTGCACACGATTTTTTTTTCTACTAGCGGGTCAGAAAGTGGATTTGTTTGCCCCGCACGGGGCAATAAAGTCCACTTTATGGCCCGCTAGTAGAAAAAAACATTTAATTTATACGGATCTAAGAAAAGGGCGCAATTTTTTTTTTTTTTTACTATTTCACTTCTGTTATTCTAAATTAAGGATAAGTGGATTTTCAAGCCCTTTAGTATCACTTAAGCATTTCTGTATGGCGTGAAATAAATCCAAATTTCTATAAATAGTTTCCAGTTTTTACATGGGTAAAAGTCTTGATTCAATTTTTTATCATGCAGTTCACATTTTCGGATTAAATTCTATAAGGAAACAAAAGTTCCATTAATTTCATTTTTCAATAAATAGTTTTGAACCACTTTAGTATTCTATCTTGAAGGGCATTTGATACTTAAGAAATGAGCACACCTTGATTTTAAGTTTCTATATGCTTATGTCCAAAATACATAAAATTTTGTATCCAAAATTTGGGAAATGGTAGAGATGAAAACGGACGTAGATAAACAATTTTTGTTTAGAGAAATAAAAAAAGTTCAATTTACAAAATCTATCCAAAATTTTGTTTTATTATCAAAACCAAAAGTCTGCTGTCCAAAATAAGAACCTAGTAACGTTTACCATAGAAGCTATTTTTTGTTGCTCATATACTCACAAAAATAACCTCTATGGCAAATAATACTGATATATTGATATTACACTGATTTAAACTTTTCAAATATTTTAAGAAGGCAGAGTTTTTCAAATATACTTCATTTTAAACTGCCAAGTTAAATGTAAATTCAATTTAAATCGAAATAAAAGATATACATATTTAGAATCAACCACTCCATTCGAATATCGGAAAACGACAAACTACGCACATGTTTGCTATGAATTTGCAATGCAAAGGTAAACATGCAGGTCCCAAGCGATTCCTTGCGAAAATATATCCGGAAAGTTATTTCGACTATGTACACAGTAAAGTGTTATTGTTTCGACGATATAAAATACTTATACATATGGGTCATTCCATGCGTAATTTACACTCCAAATTTTATTTCGAAAAAAATATGTTTTGTCGCGTTCTGTGTTCAAAAATAATGGACACGTATTTTTTTTCAATATGATATTTGAAAATTTCGAGAAATGAATCTTCAAAATTTTGAAATGGAAAAATAGATGTTTTTTTAATACGATACAGGAAAAAAAGGTCAAATTAAAAAATCCATTTCTTCTAGTGTTTTGATTTCTCCATTCTCAAATTTTCACAGTATCATCAAGAACCTTATACCAATATTTTAGAATTGAAAAAACGAAAAAGAAAATGTTCCAAATTAAAAAAAAAGATAATTGTTTATAAAACTTCACTAATTCCTTATTAAAAAAAAAAAAAAATACCAGGACGTGCAGTACATCACTTTGAAAAGCTTGGGGGGCTAGGCACATTTTCCGCATGACAAGAATTTCACGAAATTTTCAAATATCACATTGAAAAAAAATACGAGTCGATTATTTTTGAACATAGAACGCGACGAAACATATTTTTTCAAAAAAATTTTGTGGTGTAAATTACGCATGGAATGACCCATATGTATCATGAGACAATACTCTTTCTTTTTTCTTCTACTCTTTGAAACACACTTTTTAATATTTTAATCGACATAAATTGATACATAATTTTCGAAAATTTCATATTCAAAACTTTTAAAAAAATTAATAGGGCCTCAACAGATTATTTTGATATCGTGATTAGTTGAGACTAAAATTTCAAGGAAAACAAACTCGGTGGTAGATCCAATTAGTTCGATCACAGATTTCAATTAAGTTGTCTATAGAGTAACTTGAACTGCAAAGGGTAGTTTCTGATAATTGGTAGTTGCAAACAAATGCAAAATGTTTAAAGGAAATCTAATGTAACTTTGCCTTCTAATAACTGCTTAACCATTTTTAAAATAAATAAAAATTTTGTAGCTACATAAAATTAAAGGTCATGGATGTAGTGAGAAATCCGTTATTCCTAGGAAGCGATTTTCTGTTCACTTTGAAATGTAATATTATCTCCTAAATGTATCCCCTACTGTCATGTGGTTCACAATTAAAGAAAATTTCGATAACTATTTTCGAACTCTTAGATGAAAAATACACACGATAAATAAAAACTTCAATGAACATTTTTCAAATTTTAGCCTTTCAAAAGTCAAGGAGAGTCAAAAGAAATTTTGTCAACAAAGTTTTTCTGTGTAGAAGTATATCATCTCAGAATATTATGAAAGAATATTTTATTGAATTAGAAATGCATTTTCACTTCATTGATATGTCATAACTGAATATATCGGCTTTGTCTGCGTTATAAAAACATTTTTTATTATACTTTGCGTTCAACGAAATTCCGAAATTTTCAGTATCGACTGTAGGACAAACTTCCGTCCTGAGTTAAGAATATACTCAATGTTTCAACGAAACCTCTTCGAAGTCAATTCTGTTAGGTTTCTCTTGCGTTAGGTAAAAGAGAAGTAAAAGGTTTGTGTGCGAACAATAGTTAGTGACTTGAATAGACTTTAGATGAATGGCGTCCATTTCAAGAGACTTTTACATTTCGAAGATTTCTTAAGACTTCTTTAGCAACTTCAAATTAGTCGACTACCGGTAAACTTTAACTTATTATTTATTGCTAAGACAATCCTTCTATAATTTTCATTTACCTCCAAAATGCCCTCATTTTATTCAAAAGGCCTAATTGAATATTATGATTGCCCTAAAGTTCAAAAACTTGAAAATGCTTTTAATAAGTAATTTTGGAAAGCCGTTTTGGTTCTAAACATCTGATTTCAACTTTGTACTTTTACAGCTTTCATGAAGTGAGTGAAGTTATATATTTAACTTTAGTAAGAGTTACTAAATGAAAAATGTACATGTCTCAAGAAGATAGAACAAATATTAATTTCCAAAGTTGCGCTCGGATGTAATTATCGATGATTGCAAAGTTTTCCATATAAGTTTTAATGATACTTCAATCACCACTTGCTTCGACAAATCAATAGGGCTGACGTTAACATATATTGTTTTGAAAATCTTTTCTCATGCAGTTCCAAGTATTGTACATTGTATGTGAAAGTTTACGATTCTACGCCCCTGGAGAATAATCAAGCTTTGTGTAAACGAGGGATGCACAATACAACGTGATTTTACTCGCTGGTTTTCCTCGCTCTCGGTCAACGTGGTTTAACGCGTTCGGAAGCTCATTTTTCTCCAATTTTCCGCGTTATGTTGGACGGAACTTGGTCTTTCAGCGAGGCGCGAGAAAAGTTTCTTGTTCGGGTTAACTCGAATGGAAGAAACCGCCAGGGAAACCGAGCTGGTGACAAAGTTGATCGACCCCACAGCACTTGATTCCTGCATCCGTTTCAACACAAATTTACAGCTGGCGCACAGAAAGCTTCCAACTCTCGATGCCGAAAAGTTACGAGAAACTTTCAGACATGGAGTTTCAGCCGGAAGAGCTAGTTCGGGATAAATCGTAAATGCTCTTTAGGTCGATTAGTTTGGTCAAGTTGATTTCTCAAAAAAATGTGTTTAATTTTCAACTGTTCCATAAACCCTTACGGAAAACTATGTGGTAGATAGAACTGTAATTTTTCTCTGGTTTTCGAGAAAATAATAACAGAGTAATAGAGTTCTGTTATTATTTTCTTGACATACTTTTTCGTAAGGGAAGGTAAGCATTTTTCTATTTCCTGAGATGTTTGGAATTATGTTTGATATTATATTGAAGAGTAAAACGTTTACCTAATATGAACTATTTATGCAGACTGTTATTGAGGTGACAAACTTTGACGCCTTGCATTTTTTTCGTGTCACACGTTATTTATCGATAAAATGGTAAAAATGTTTCGTTGTAATTTAACAATTTATAAAGTAAATAGTCTATCGTGTTTGTAAATATTCATGCAGCTTCTGGTGTTATGTTGTTACTTTCGGCTATAAAATGTAGTTTTCTTGAAAGCAAGAGGATATTCATATCAGGCCCACAATATTCCGTGAGATGCTGTGGTTCACCTCGGAAAAGAGTTGAGGCTCTACTTCCTATAATCTCCTCTATTTTACTTCTCTGCTCATCAAACTCTTCTCCCTAATAACTTCACCATTTCCATTAAGGGGTTTCATCACCTTTGCATTTTCAAAAAATAATTTTTTTTTTATTTCATAAAAAGGTCCCTTAGGGTAATAAGAATGATGCCCAATACACTGAGAAAATTGGAGTGTCAACCTAAACATTTGGAGGGTGAAGCAGACTATATTTGAGGTTAAACTATAGGACAGCCTTCTAGATAGTGTAACTTATTACCTGTGAATTGTCAAAATAAGATGGTCAACTTGAATACTTTAGAGGGGAAAGTTGATCATCGCAGAGAGAAAAATAGATTATCGAAGAGTGAAAAATATACTATAATCTACCTCTATGGCTAACCTCAAAACTATTACATTTAAGCTTTCACAATTATTATGTTATTATAACAAGTGAAATAGGTACTCGCCAATTAGTTGTCAAAAATAACCCTCGTGGCACTTTAACATGTAAAGGACGCGAAACCGGCAATGAGGTTAGAGTCCACGCTGGTGATATTGGAGGAAAAATAGGCGAACCCACGTGACTTTACAATTTTGGCGCGTATTTCGCCAATCGACACTCTTTATAGTGATTCTAACACTCTGGTAACAGTTAAGCAGAATATCAAATGAGTGTCTCCCTGACCAAAAAGAAAAAATTTCGGAAAGAGTGTTGTACTATCTAGAAGTTCAGACTGACTATCTACATTTTGACACTCAAAGTTTGGCACTCCAGTTTTCTCAGTGTAGGTTTTTCGTGGGAACGGAGCATAGCAGATTAGAGGTATATCAAAATTATAGTACTTTTTTACGTTATTAAAACTTCAAACGCGTTTTTCTCGAAACTGACTTTTTCAAATCGGCAAGACACACCATTTCAACAATTTTAAACCTATTGATACGAATCTTATTTTAAATAAAAGATTATTTGATTATCTAGTGGAGTACCTGTGATTTTTAAGACTGGTTGTCAATTGTTTATTTTTTTCACAAATTAGGGTCGCTTTCTTGGGCGAAAATTGAGTGTTACATTCAAATGCTCACCATTTTTGCAAAAATTAATATTTTTTTATAATCTTGGGTACTTCACTGGGAAATCTTATAAACATTGGGAAAAAATTTGTTTTTTTATTCCAGGTGCAAATATGAATTTTTAGAATTTCTTGCCACGGACGACCTCTGAAAAAAATTTTTTTTTTAGCACGGCAATACTCAGCCGTCATTTTGTATTTCTTACCAAAAAGTTTTTTTTTATAAATTTAATATATTAGTTGATAAACTCTATAACTTTTAATTGCTTTACGTATTGTTATCTACCTGAAAATAAATCATAAAAATGACACTATTTTTGGAGGCTCAAAGGTGATGAAACTCCTTAAGAATGTATACATACTGCACTGAGCAAAAAAATTCTGTTGAATCAAACGCATTTTTCTCCAAAAGCATGTATTTTATGGTTTCAAATCAATATGCTGTATCATAAGTAACATATTTATTGGTTTCTGTAGTATATTTTTATGAATTAATAGTATACATGCTTTTGGAAAGAAATGCTTTTGATTCAATAGCATTTTTTTCTCAGTATAGGTACAGTCGATTTAAAAATTCTCCAATCTTTATAATGATTTATAAAATCGACAAAAATAGATCTATTATTAATTCCTGCGAATTTTAAAGGAGGCTTCTAAGCGAAATTTAGAAAAAAATAGTTCAGGTTACAATTGTTTCCTTAACAAAAATTATTTAGATTGTAATTTTTTGTTTTCTCTTCACAAAAAAATTTTATAAATCATTATAAAGATTGGCGAATAATGAGATTGACCTCCCGAAAAAATTATGCTTAAAACATCAGCAATTTATACATTTCAATTATATTTGAACTGTTCATATAATTACTACGTAAAATATGTGGTTTGAAATGTTTGTAAATAATTCGTACCTGACAAATGTAATTTCTGGTTTTCAGTGAAATCGAGTTTGAAAGAATTTTAATAAAACATATTTCAATGATATACATTAGAGGACAGATAATAATGATTTTATTATTAACCTACTTTTCTTGATGTTCTCTAGTGGACGAAAAGCGATTGAAAAGACATTATTATTTATTAATGTAAGACGTATTTCCATAATCTAACTAGTATAGTTTTTGAGCTAGAGAGGTATGGAGTTAAATGGAAAGTCTTGTTTTAGAAGAAAAATGAAAAATCTTCTCCCTGTCTTATACAAGACTTCCTATTTAACTTCAAACCTCTCTAGTTCAAAAACAATTAGTCTCATAAAATTTTTTAAGAGGACATCTTAACTTGATATTTGGTTTAGTATTTGGCATTTCTACAAGTTGTACAAGTGGTGGGACACTATACAGGGTGAGTCACATAAAGTGTTACAGAGCGATAGGACTCAAACTATTTATCATATCCAAAAATTTTTCAGATAAAAGTTTCAGTGTTCGAGAAGGCCGTCATACTCGACAACCCTATTTTGTTATCAGTGGAGGCGCTGAAGCTATGTCAAGATCAACTACACTTTTTAAAATGGAACCATGTATATTTTTTCAATGACATTATTACAGATTTTAAGACCTAATGTGAGTACATCGGAACGCGAAAATGAACGATTTTCAAGAATATTTTGATATGTTGATGGTGCTGGGAGAATGCCGTAAACATTACAGAAACGCCCAAGATTTGTATGCGGCTCCTTATCCGGATAGGCAACAAAAATCGCACATGGCTTTTAAGCGATTAGCTGACCGTTTCTGTCGCTTCGGTACAGTGAAACAAACACGAGTCAAACGTCGACCAATTGTTAATGAAAATAATGCGGCTGCTATCTTAGCTTTTGCTGCACTAAATCCACATGCGAGCAGTAGACAAATGGAAAAAAAGAGTGGAATTAGTCAGCGATCTGTATTAAGAATCTTACACTGAGAATAAATCCTGGGCATAGTGACGCGATATATGTAGTTGAAAATGCCCTTAACTACTTTTTGTGGTTGAATTCAAGCAATGGTTGACCCGTCAATGTAGGTACTTTTTCTGATGAAGCTAACTTTGCAAATACGAGAAATGTGAATAGGCATAATATGCATTATTGGGCAAATGAGAATCCTCGGTGGATGAAAATCGTACCATTTCAACATCCGTGGTCCGTCAATTGTTGGTGCGGCATTGTCGGCGATCACGTCATTGGTCCATATTTTTGTGAAGGTCGCTTGACTGGGCAAGTTTACGCAAACTTTCTGCAAAATGTACTGCCTCAATTAATGGAAGACGTGCCCTTGCATGTTCGCATGAACATGTGGATGCAACACGACGGTGCACCACCCCATTATGCTCTGTGTTCAAGACAAGTGATAAATGAGATTTTTGACGAAAAGTGGATAGGACGAGGCGGTCTGTAGCTTATCCACCTCGTTCGACAGATCTAACATCACCAGATTACTTTTTATGGGGTTTTCTCAAAGAACGCATAATGACGGTAGCACCTACCACGCCTGGTGACATGAAAGAAAGAATACGCCAAGCATGTACTGAAATTACACCACACATGTTGGCTGAAGTTAGACGGTCTTTTCATCAGCGAATTAACAAGTGCTTACAAGTCGAGGGCCATCACTTCGAGCATCTTCTGTAGGTAGACCCAAACAAAGGTTAGTGGATCCTTTGAAAGTGATTATTCCGATATGTTCGGATTTTTCGACTATTTTCATACTCTGCGTGACTAGAATAACCTTGTGTTGTAGGTCGCTGAATTGGTCTTAAAATTGGTAATAATGTCATCGAAAAAAATACATGGTTCCATTCAAAAAAGTGGAGTTGACCTTGACGTAGCTTCAGCGCCTCCACCGATAAAAAATTAGGGTGGTCCAGTATGACGGCCTTCTCGAACACTGAAACTTTTGTCTGAAACATTTTTGGATATGATCAATAGTTTGAGTGCTATCGCTCTGTAACACTTTATGTGCCTCATCCTGTATATGTATAATTTGATATATTTTCATGTTGGAAAATACAAACATTTTATTAGAAGTTTTGTATATATGTATAAAATATTATTTAATGGTAAAGGCTAACAATCGTATTCCTGAATCATTAAAATGCTTTAAAATTTATGAATCACAGGAACGGTTTGACACAATATTTACCAGAGTAAAAAATACTCCAAAGTTGCTATTATTAACCAATTTTCACTGAAAATATTATACATACGCATGCGATTTTAATTACTTAAGTGCACAACTTTGTAAGAATGATTACACAATTCTCGCCTATGTTTCAGATTTCCAGAAAATTTTTAAAAAGTATATCCATAGACGAGAAGGTAAAGAATAAAACAAGGGATGTCTATTGGTTTTTCAATTTTCACTCTCAACGTTTGACACAAACAATTTATCGCCGTCGTGGTCAGGTGAAAAGCGGAAATCGATTGCATGACGTTAGCGTCAGGACACCCGCGAGTGATAGATTAAAATTGATGGAAATCATTTTTTTCACACTAATAAAGAAACGGATTATGATTAATTAAAAATGAAATTGTATTTTAAGAATAATATTTTCAAAGATTCCTATATAAAAAGAGAGTGTCACGCAGTCTGGGAATGAGTTATGTACTGTTTAATACTCTCTTTTCTTACTTAGTAGTAATTCCTGGATTTTAGTAATCATTCATATTTTTCTGATCTCCATTTTTCTCCGTGTATAAGGAAAAAAATATGCTACCGGATATTATGCTTTGATATTTGAAGAATAATACATTATACGGGTTAGAATGTGTATTGCACCGCGTCAAATACAGATAGTAACCTATATATGAACATTTTAAGATGCATATTTTTCTCTTCAAGTAGGTATTCACAATGTATTGTTTATGAATATTTCCTTGTTTCACATTATTGATTTGCACTCAGTATCATACAATTTCATCCGATTCGTATAATCAAACTTGGGTCAATCTGTACAGAAGTTAATTACATTAACTATGCATATCACTTGACGCGACGTGCATTCCAAATATCAACATTTTGACCGGAATGTCAGCCTACCTATTCACAGATTTTAATTATATAAGTTTGATTGTATAGTTTAAATGCGAAACTACAATTCGAATGAATTAAATTATTTATATTTATTATTTTTATACACTTATACTCTAGTTGTTTTTTTCCATCTATATAAATCTGAAATCGAAGAGGAATTTATATAACTTGGATTTGTAAGACCTTGGACAAAACTTTGGCTAGCGCTTAGGACTGCGAGAAAGGACATGACTGTTTAGATGGTCATCTTTTGATTGCGGGGATTTATTCCGGAGGCCAGATCAGATAACAGAAGCTCCAATTCACCTCGGATTCGGCAATGTTGCTTTCCTGCTTTTAAGACCAATACCTGGTATTCTCTTTCTTTCATTCCTATTTATCCTTTCGATCTTCTCTTCAGACCTCTCAGTCTGAATCCTTTTCTTAGAACACGCTTGGAAAACGCATCGTTCTCGTTTCGTTCCTTTCGATCACGATACGACTTTGCGGAGGAACACTGGGCTTTACATCGTTCCCAGGGCTTTTTATATCCTCCTGGGACGACAAAGTTTATAGTTACATCTCTTTATTCTTGATGGGGTCTTTTCAGGCCCATCAGAGACGATTTATCCATATATATACATTATACATTTATAAAAAAGATTCTCAATTTATAAAAACTGTAACTACTAAATTATAATATTTGGATATTTAAAAATTAAATCGTTTCGTGATACTAAATTTGTGAGGATTGAAGCTTAAATCCTAGTAAACCAAAAAGTTTTAAGATTTTATAATCAAAAGATAAGTAAATTTCTGAAAATGGATAATTTTTCGTCATCTTGAAAACTGCCGACTGCAATACTGTAACATCCGAAAATTCAGAGGATTAAACCAATGATTCCACAATTTATTGACACTGCTTAAATTTTTCGGATTCTTACAGGATTATCCGGATCCCCTATTTAAAAGAATCAATCTAGAAACCTAAAATTTCTCCTATAAAAAGAGGCTTTGGATTTGAAAAAAATATATTATGAATATTTTTCTGCTATTTGTTATCAAGTAATGTAAACGATGATCAATTCTCTTCATCTTTTATTGGACTCTTGTGATAACCTTCCGATTGGTTGAATGTTCACGAAAATACCTTTTAAGAAGACTTATCGAGCCCGAGTTTTCGCCATTGCGCTCCTCCGACCGATAAATCGGCGACAAAAGCGTTTCTCGGCCGCAAAGCCAGCTTTTTGGGAAATTAAACCTCTCTAAATTCTGCTCAGCGATTCCCCACCATAGCTTTGGTAATGCTCCGTTCATTCCAGCTGTTCATTCTCTATTGGTGAATTCTTGAATAAACTAAACCCGTTTACAAAGTATAAGATGCATAAAGAACGAAATAAGTGTTAATTTAAAAAAAAGCTGTTTTTCTAATTCTGCTATGCACAAGCCTTAAGGGCATATGATACTTGGAAAATTAGCAAATTTGATTGATGTTCTACACGTTTGTGTCCAAAATATATAAAATTTTATTTTCAAAATTTGAAAAATGATAGAGAAGATAAAAACGAACATAGATGGACTAATGCTTTTGATTTTATTAATGAAACAAATTTTTGCATTAAATTTTGCTGAAATTGAATTTTTCCTTATTGTTTAAACTAAAAGAAGTTTATCTGATTTCGTTTTTATCTTTTCTACTATTTTCAATATTTTGAAAAAAAAATTTCATGCTTTCTAAATTTGAATGAGTCAAAATCTACTGATTATCAGTGAAAAGGCAAATCACTGATTGAATCAGTGAAAATTTAACTGATTCAGATTTAGAGTGTATTTTGGGCACAAACATGTAGAAACCTAAAATCAATTAAATTTGCTTATTTCCCAAGTATTACATGCCCTTAAACATTTCCAGGAATATCGCGATGATATGATTTAGTTAAAACATTTTGTTTGCGAAATTCGACGTGTGAAGGCATAAAAAGCTCTTATGGTGACCCACCTTTTATTAGCAAACAGAGCAGATTTGCCAGGCATTCAGAAAAGTCACGTAAGTGTCGTTTTACTTACGAGACAAAGGTCATATATGGACGACTATAAAAGTGGCCACATCGTTTACCGAGAATGTTACACCACCCGGCTATAGAGAAAGTCAGCGTGGTGAAACGAAAACAGTAAAATTGGTAACAAGGAACCTAGTGAGAAAAGCACAAGGTGGAAAATGTGGAAGAGTGCTTGGAGACATCGTCCTCCTCCTCCTGCTTCTCTTTCTCCACCACTGTTATCCACACGTTTCCTTAATAACTTCCTCTTGCTACTTGCGTATCACTAACATTTCGTTTTGTTCATACAATCAAACATTTATTATCCAACATAACCACAGATAAACTGTGTTTCTCAGTATGATATTCTCCAATTCGGGAGGAAACGAAACTTCAATTTTTAAACAAAAAGACTATTTATAAAAAAAATATTAACGAAAATCAGTAAAAGCTGTGAAAAGTACAAAGAAGTTCAAAAAAAGCGTAATTAATTACGAAATAATCATTATAAGAAATCTATTGCTAAATTTTGCTTTTTCTAGAAAAAGACTGTACATGGAAATATGAAAATATCTATGAGAACTTAATTTGCATGCAAAAAAGTGCCCTATTTTTTTATAATTAATTTGCTATCTTGCAAAGCTTGTCATAAAAACATCCAATTTCTTGAAAAAATTAATGACCTTTCTCAAGCCCAATTAAAATATCAAGGCATAAAGCTTTCAATAACCTTCTACCCAAGTCTTCGAATTTTTATGTTTACATAACCATAATGGAAAATCCCTAGTTCATTCGTTGAATTTAAATCTTTACTAATTTTAATTAAACCGCGTCTTTATTTTCAGTGCAGGGAGCTCGTTTTTGAGGAAAATTTATTAATTAAATCCATGTATCTCTCTGTGGTTTTGTAAAGAAGGAAGATCCAATGAAGGGTGAACTAAACGCCCTTTCGAGATCAAAGAGTCATGTGCTAAGAATTTATTCGAAATCGATAATCAATTTACTGTCCGGCGCTCCGAATAACAACACCAGCAATGCGTGGAGAGGGAAAAAGGAACTGATACGGAACTGAGAAGCGCAAAAAGGAGTAAAGAGGGTGAACATAGGTGAAAGAAAGAGAGAATGGAAAGTAGCACATTATGGTGAGAAAATAATCTACACCCATCAGTATTTAAATTGGTTGCCTCAAGAGAAAAACGATATAGTGCTTGGATAATAAGTTTGAGCTTCGCAATGTCTATTTGCAAGGAAACTGAGCAAATTGCGGGAAAAATGTAGTGTTCGCTTGATTGAAAATAACGTCACTGCTTCTTTTTATTTTGATGTCTGTAACAATTACATTTGAATTGGAGACTTTTTCTGTTTATCTTTTTGAAACTTTAACAAATTTGTAGTTACTTAATCTGATCTCAAGTTTGTACTCAATCAAATTATTTTTTAAACTTTTTTTTTATTTTTTAGAAATTAAAATTTTTTTCACATTTTAATTCTATTAGATTTAATTATACAATTTTTTAACCGACTAAATGATAAACTTTCTAAATTTTAGTGTCTAATTCTCAAACATTGCAATTTATATATTTTTTTATTTAGAAACCACAAGGAAATATGAAAACTCTAAAGTTTTCAAATTAAAACTTTAATAACCAACAAATTTAAAAGTTGGAAACAGTTGGATAACCTAACAATAAAAATCTTCCGAGATCTGTAAATTACAAACTTAAAGTGTATAGTTGTGGAATGAAACATTTAAAAATGAAAAATTACAGAAATTTAACAATTTATAAGATGGAAACATTGATAGAAATTCAAAAATTGTGAACATTCAGAAATATTAAACTACAATATTTCCATATCCAAAATAGGGAAATTAAAAGTTCATTGTATTACTAAACTTTAATCTCTCTAAACTTTAATCTACTCATATGAATATTTATCAATCAAAATACCAGAAGTTATAGAATTTAATGGCTTGAAAATTCTGAGAGTTAAAAAATGTAATGTTAGGAAGCAAGTAAATTTAAAGATAAAAGTAAAAGATGGTTTGAAGACTTTTCAATAAAAATACATGAAATTTGAAAATTATTTCAAAATTCAAAAATTTCCGATCCTGCTAATTAATCAAGTGATAAAATTTTTAATAAAAAGTAATAGCTGATGAATAAAAAATTTGTCGAAATAAAATTTTCAGGCCATATTTTTCCCGAATTTCAAACACATCGAAAAACCTATACAATTTTTATTAATTTTTAAAAATGAAGCGTATATCTATTTTACATCGAAACTGGAAATTCAATTGATTTTTCGATTTTGAAATATGCTCTCAAGCAAAGTTATAAACCAGTTTTTCGGAACTGCTAATAAAGAGTAACAAAGATTGCTACTTGAAAACAGTAAATGCATAAAGTGAAGCAAGGGAGATTAATCAGACCCGGTTCATAAGGTTTAAGAGGGCTTCATTTAAGCAATGCATATGCAAAGAGCTTTTGCATAGGTAGCACTCAAAAACAAGAGAGAAAACGTAATGAAATTAACGTACGATTATAAGTCCTGGAAAAGCATGAAGGAGACTAAGAAGGATAAGATGTGAGAGAGTGAAAGTGGGGTCACAAATTCTGGTTCTAAAGAAAACTATCGAGTCTTTTCTCGAATAAGAATTTATTATGGAATCCGTGTGAAGTTTTAGTTTTCAGGACAAAATGTCCTTAGTTCAGGGGAAAATTATAGTCAGACCTTCCGGAAAATCGTGTTACTTGAGCTTCCTGAGGGTTTAAACGGCTAATTTAATGCAACGAAGTAATCTCTGCGCCTGCATTACACTTACTCCTGCCATTTACTCTACTCTTCATGCAAACAACTTGGAATATATTCAGCATGCAAGAAAGTCAATTACGAAAACTCTCAAGATATAACTTCTTTACAGTATTTGATGTAAAAAATTAGTTAAGGCTCGTACTTCCTTTATTTTACCTCAGAAGGATCAACAATATTTTTTAAGCAGTAATTAATTCTGAGTGACTCTTATCAATTTATTTCAAAATTCAAATAATATGTATTTACACAATTTAATCTTAAAAAATCTGCCTACTTCGCGCACACATTCTTCTCGCTCGCAAATTTATGCGCGCCTAGGGTGCGCGATTCAATCAGGCGCTTCGCGCTACATTCTGTTTGGAACTCGCTCTTCGCGAACGGTCTCATATTCTTCGCATACATTTAAATTTATTTCTTGTAATTTGATACTGAAGCTCAAGGCAATTTTATAATATTGTAGATGTAAATTACATTTTCTTAAAGTCACTAAATTTGTTTTTGATTTCAAAAGAAAACTCAATTTACTCTAGGCTCTATCTGCTTTAAGGAATACATTATCATTACGACACTCGCGTTTGGCGCTCGATTTTCTGTATACATTTCTGTAACATTCTAATAATTTACATGATTAAACAATTTATTTCCTTCCAAATATCTCTAAAAGGAAAAACAATCGTAGACTTTAATTAAGCAAACGATTTTGCATTTCAAAGCTCATTTTTTATCTCACATCTTTTGGTTGAAAAACGGAACTTTTGTTTTTCAGTAATGTTTTTAAAAATAAAAACACAAAATATACATCTTGTCAAAAAATGTCCTGACGAGAATTTGTAGAACTCATTCAGGCAAATAATATTTCATTTCAATGTTCATTTCATATCTCACACATTTTGTTAAAAATATAGAATTTTAAAATTTTAATCGTATTTATTGGAATTGAAACAAAAAATATAGATTTTATTAGATACTGTGTCAGACAAAATTCGTAGGCCTTATTGAAGTAAACAATTTTGCACTTTTGCATTTTTTCGTAATTCACATATTATGGTTAAAAACTTGAATATTCGATTTTCTATAGTCATTTTTTGAATTAAAAATAAAAAAATATAACTTATGAAAAAATTTTGCGAATTAAATTTTTAGATCTATATGTAGTACACAATTTTGTATACAAATTTTTTTTTCGTATTTCGTATAATTTAAGTGGACAATGGAATTTAGATATTAACTTTTTTCAAGTTTTAACATACTGTAACTTTTCTAATTTTAGTTTAATCGAAAAATGTTATTAGGATAATTAGTGGAAGTTTATGAGTACTATCAGAAACCAGTATTGGAATTGTGGATTTTTTCAAAAACACAAAAAATGCTCTTATTTCAACAATTTCGGTCGGATGTGGCTGATTAACGAACTTGTCCTTACTTTTTCGGCTCCGATAAAGTATACCAAAAATCAATTCAATCCGATTATTCCATCGAGAGTTATGCCGCACACGACCTATTACTACT
This sequence comes from Diplolepis rosae, assembly GCA_030998225.1. Classification (NCBI taxonomy): domain Eukaryota; kingdom Metazoa; phylum Arthropoda; class Insecta; order Hymenoptera; family Diplolepididae; genus Diplolepis; species Diplolepis rosae. The sequence goes on along the minus strand of JAPYXD010000143.1, from coordinate 2,337,180 downwards.
AACAGACACTTTCATAAAAAGCTTTTTTTCTGACTCAGGGGGTCTCAAAATGTAAAGATTTGATGGAAATTCCGAAAGTGTTTTTCAAAATAAAATCAATACCTTCTCATGTGATGAGAATGTAAATAATATTTATTTTAATGTAAATATTTTTTTTTCTGAAAATCAAACACATTTTCAAAACAATAGTTCGTTCAGAGTAGCTTTTCGCACATTTAGATAAGTAAACTAAAAAAACCAAGGAAAAATTCAAAGTCACAAAGGAATCAAACTGTTTTAAATCGAAGTTATATTATAATCTTTATATTTCAGTCATATATATCATTCATATTTTTTAAAAGAATATATTGAGTATTCACTGAAAAAGAATAAAGAATTTTATCATTTTCAAGTATGAAATTCCTGGTAGATGCTTTTATGAGTATTTAAAATAAAGGAATGCAAAACACAATATCTGCTTGAAAAAAAAGCATAAGTATTCGCTTTAAAATCTGAATTGAGAATTTTTACAGGTGAATGGTACTATTATGCAGAACTTAATTAAAATAATGAAATAGTGGAATTATTAATCTCAATATCATTGAGTTACGGTAATAAAATTCATGAAATATTTAAAAGTTTTGAAAGTTCAAGAAAATTTGTATTTCAATTTTATAAATGCTTTTTATTCTTAAAAAATGTCAGTAGAAAATGTATATACTGGAATGAAAGGAAAGGTAAAAACGGCTTTGAGATTAGGAAGGTAAACGACAAACTGCAGGTCAGTCGAATCCCTCGAATCTCACAGGTGCCATTTTTCCCGCTTGGTTTTTAAATTCGTTTCTCGCGCGCTGTCGTCTTCAAGAACGGGAAAAGCTTTCGAATGCTTTCAGGCATATCTCTACCCAGGGATCTGGAAAAACGAGCACATTGTCGAAGAGGGAACAAGTTGGTTTAAGCAGAATAAGATAGTTTCTTACTGCAAGGTCGGCGACAACGATATATCCCTCATAAAGCTGTTCCACGCTCGTTATACGATACGTGCTTGGTATTATAAAAGTTCCCGAAAAAAATTAACCACAATAATCAAAATAAATGCATTGATGGGGATTTTCTACTTTCCTTATTATTTGGGATTCTATTGAGACTTAAAAAATAGTATCGAAATATTACGATTTATATCTAAGGTATTATATTTGAGTATCAAGCATTCCATATTAGTTTAGTTACACATGAAGTAAGTAACTAAAATTTTATTTATGTGCCACCGGCGCGCAAGCTCGTTTTTTCGCTACAGTTAACAGTAGCGCAATGTAGTATATTGCGCTACAGAGGAATGAAATATAAAAATTGAACTGCGCATGCGCCTATAGCCATGCAACGGAGCACAGTCTTCTTCTTCTTCTTCTTTGTACAGCGTTAGCACCTTACTGGCAAAGCCTTGTACATTTGAACTGCGCATGCGTCTATTAAAATCCATTACTACTACACAAGATCGATAAAATCAAAATGGCCGGGAATAGTCGTGACATATCAAGTGCGATGGCTAGCGCCGCAAACAACTACAATACTAGATTAGATTCGAGTGTACGCATAAAAACTCGTATACGCACCGAAGTCACATAAAATAGAATACTTGTCAATGCACACAATTCGGGAAATTACGAGACTCGCGACAATGCTCGCAGGACTGATCGCGCCTCGGCTTCGTCTCGGCTTTGCCTCAGCTACGTCTCGGCTTTGCCTCAGCTACATCTCGGCTACGCCTTGGCTTCGATCTCCTGCGAGCATTGTCGCTCGTCACGCAATAACCCTCATTGTGCGCCTAGGCACGTAATATACTATTGCACAAACGACATTAAGATTTTAATCTTTTTCTGTTGAAGAGGAAATAAAAGGTTAAAAAGAAATTAATTGAAAAAATTAATTAAAAAAACCAAGTGTTCCATCAAATGAAGTTAGCTATTTACAGAAGTGAAAATACCTGATATTCCGATTGAATAACTGAGATCATAGAAATCGAATATTAAATGTTACTGTTTGGTAATATTTTGTATATTGTAATGTTTTTAAGTATTATGTGATAACATCTAGATACTATGAATGGCTATTCAAATTTTCAGCATACGCTTGCCAATATCTGGTTTTTCCCGTGTTCAAAGCAAGACATCAAAAAGTTGCGCAAACTACAAATATTCAAAAGCATTACTGAAAATATTCAGAAAGCAGTTACTAAGCGGATTATATTCATTAACAAGGAGACTGCATTTTCATTTTAACAAGTGCTCCAATCTGCGGCAACTGAAGTCTATAAAATGATAAAGCGAACTCGTAAACTATAAGCCTCCCTTTACTTAGTACAAGTCTGAATCGAGTCAATAATAATAAATAATATCTGCTATTAAATTTTCTGACATCTGGTTTAGAGAACTCAGATTTAATCACAAGAAATATTCTTATACAGAGAGGTTGATATCTCAAAAAAAAATTAATAAAATTTTTTAAAAAATTGTAAGATAATAGCATTTCTAAAGAATTATATCAGATAATGCTTATACAAACAACATGTAATATAAAATGTTAAATTTCTTTTTCCAACATAAAATTTTGATTTAAAGTAAGAGTTTTGAGTTAGTGATAAAAGGATTTCTCTCTATTTGAAACAGTCATTCTAAAAGACATCAAAACTGAAGTAAAAGCACTAGGGAAATGGAGATGGACGAAGGGATCTGAAGAAAAAAGCGATAAGACGCCCCATAGGAATGACGTTACTATTCGATCGCAGAAGGTTACTTCTTTTCCACGATCAGAACGAAAAAGAAGAGCTTTCGATTCTCATTCTGAATGTTTTCCTTCTTTTCCAGTCCTAAGCCGATTTTCAAAAGGTTTTGTCATTTTTTGTTACACTGAGTTCCTGCATTATGCACAGCACTTGATATGTACTGTAAGAATGGGAAGTTCTGGGACATAAGTTTTTCATTACCTACTTCAAGCTGGTTTACTTCTTAGCAAAAAGAGGAAAAATGGTCTCCAGAAGTTCGTGAAAGTCAATAAAATTTCACAATGGATAGAACAAGGTTTTAATTTTATTTTTATTACAAGCTTCAAATAAAGTTACCGAAGCTCTAGAAAAATTTATTTCAATTTTTAAAGATAATTTTAATTCACTTTTAAAAGTTTCTAAGATATATAGTATTAATTTTTAAGTGAAATATATACTTTATCATGAGAAAATTATGTGTATTTTGGAAAAATACAAACTTTGTTCGATTAACAAATTAAATATTGATGATAGAAATCTTGTATTCTACAAGTTTAATGAATTGCGGAAAACCATACTGTTAGAAATGTTAGAAATTTAATGTTACAAAGGTAACGTAAAATTTGACGATATTTATGATGTTTTTGAATAAAGGTATGTAAAAAATTGCGAAAAATGTTATGTATATTAAATGTACTGTAACAGAATTTTTATCAAATTTATCATAAAACCATGAAACTGCAACAAAATTTTCAGTTAGCACGTGGATCAATAGTCCCGGGACTGACACATAGATGGCGTTGCCAACAAAAGTTCTGTATGATTTTTCATGAGTACCAACCTACAAAAGATACCTGTCAAAATTTCATGACATTCTGATGTTTGGTCCACGAGTTACAGTGATTTAAGTGACGCTAGTCTTGATATTCTCAAAACAATGGATTCGAAACAATTTTGTGTGTTGATTTACCATTGCTTTTTGATGAAAAAAAAACACGTGCAAGCTCAGCAATGGCTTGAAAAGTGCTACGGGGACTCTGCTCCATCAAAAACAATCATTTGTCGGTGGTATGCTGAGTTTAAACGTGGTCGTACAGACACTGAAGATGCTGAACGCTCCGGCCGGCCAAATGAGGTAGTTACACCGGAAACCATAGAAAAAGTCCACCAAATCGTTTTCGAAAACCGTAAATCAAAATTGCGTGAGATAGCTGACACCTTAAAGATATCATACGGCAGTGTGTACGCTATTTTGCATGAACATTTGTCTATGAGGAAGCTGTTGTCGAAGTGGGTACCGCGTTTGCTCACGGTGGATCAGAAACGACAACGTATCGTTGATTCAGAGCGCTGTTTGGAGTTGTTTCGCCGAAATAAACCGAGATTTTGCGTCGGTATGTGACAATGGACGAAACCTGGATCCATCACTATACTCCGGAGTCAAAGCGGTCGTCAGCCGAGTGGACTGCAGTCGGTGAGAAGCGACCAAAGCGGCCAAAAACGCAAATCTGGGCTGATAAGGTTATGGCCTCAGTATTTTGGGATGCTCATGGAGTTTTGTTCATCGACTACCTTCAAAAAGGTAAGACGATCAATAGCGAACGTTACATTGGCCAATTGATGCGTTTGAAGAACGAAATCGGTGAGAAACGGCTCCAAATGAAAAAGTGCTCTTTCACCAAGACAATGCGCCGTGTCACAAGTCGCTCGCTACCATGACGAAATTGAATGAATTGAGCTTCGAATTGCTTCCGCACCCACCATATTCACCGGACTTGCCCCCAGAGACTACTACCTGTTTGCAGACCTTAAAAAAATAACTCCAAGGAAAGAAATTCTACTCCAACGAGGAAGTCATCACCGAAACGAACGCTTATTTCGAGGCCAAAGATAACTCGTTCTACAAGAAAGGTATTGAAATGTTAGAGAAGCGCTGGACTGATTGTATTGCTTTTGAAGGATACTATGTTGATGAACAAAGTCGAGTTTAGCTAAAAAAATTTGTTTTTCCTAGTTAGTCCCGGGACTTATTGTTCCACGTGTTACATGTAACTGCATAAAACTTCAGTTATACCCAAAATGTAAAATTATTCCTGTTACCAGTTTCAGAATTTCCAGATATAATTTTACGAATCTGTAACTGAATAAAACTCCAGTCACGTATTTCGGGAAATTACAGTAAAAATCTCTAACAGTTCAGTCGATATTTATAGATTGCAAACAAATTTAGTACAAGAAGCAATGGTTTAAAAATAAATAATTTGCATACTAATTGATAAAATAAATTGAGAATAAAATAGAGTAAAGTAATGGACTGCTAATTCCATAACACTAATAATATATCACACAGTGTGAAATTAGCTGTACGTTTTAGCTAGAAATTTTAACTGCCCTGGATTTGAATATAAAAACTTGTTTGCATTGGAATCGTGAAAAGGCGATATGCCACTAGTAATCATTAAAACTGTCCATAAAAACACGGTACTTTGGGTTGGATACATAAACGCGAGAAAGATGGATATCCAGCGTTACATGGTTAAGCTTGATTTACATAACCATGCAGGCTGAACGAAAAACTGTGTAAATTAGAGAGCTTCGTCGCAAAGGGAACTGTTGCAAGCGAACCGCCATACTGCTGACAGGAACTGGAAATCAGAGCGAGCGACGACAAGCGAGGAAAATATGGTTATCCATAAATCCTCACCGATCTCGCTTAAGCGCACGTGCGAGCCAACCAATCCAAACGATTCTGAATGATCGTGGTAGCCGACGTAATATTGGTTTAATTATTTTTCCAGTTTAAAGCAAAGCTGACAGCAGCGCATTTTCGCTATTTATGCCCTGTCAGTTTTGTCATTCATTCCGATTTAATTTATACGCATTTCCAAAAAGCTTTGCACTCTAGATATTAATAAACCCCAGGTTCAAATTGCGACCCTTTGTAGAAAATATTTTTATGTTTCATCTCATATTTCGTTTAAATTAATGGAACTATAATATTTGAAATATTAAAATATGTTTTACTCAAACATAGAATCTGTTCGAAATAAATAGAAATCACAGATTCCAAACAGACAAAAATTGCAAAATGGCAAAAATGTTTGATCGATTTTAATATATTTTATGACTAGAAAATATCAAAGGGATTTGGATATTTTCTAGGTATTTTTGTATACACTAATTGCCGGTCTAGTTAAATTTATAACTTTTTGGAAAAATGAAATTTCAGACAAATGAATACTACGTTCCATTTATTTGAATAGAACTCAATATTGTTTCGAAACAAAAGAAAGCGGAGTAGATTTGATTTATTTTTAAATATGTACTACTCTGACGATAAATACAAGGTAGAAAAATATTCCATACACACAGATTGTTAGGAGTTTCGTAGAAAAAATGTTGGTTCTCTAATTTAGTATACGTGTCAGCATATTGTAGTGATTTTGCTTTACACATATCATATATTACACGCCAAGAAAGGAAATGCAATCGTCAGCGGTTCGTTTAGGTAATGGAGTTTCGTGAAAACTCGAGACCAGGTTGCCTCTGAATTAAGTTTCCACCGAATCGCGTTTCGTTTCCTCCGGCAATGCCAGTTGCAAAGCTTTTCGCAGAGGTCAATTTCTGTTCATCCAACTACCTGAGAGATAAAGGTTTTCGACTTTCAACCTCCATTAGATTTTTAAGTTTCACAGGCTTGGTCTTTTCATCGATGACAAAAGAAAATAAAGGGCACTCGATATTCAAGCACAATAAAAGCTCGTACAAGACTTTCCTGTTTGTATAATAGTATTCTTATTCAATACAAATATCTTCTTCTATTCATAACGAGATTTCGATTGTATTTGATATCAAGCAAAATTCAGAATTCGTGTTTCTACTTGAATAATTCCGTCTTTAAAAATGGGATGGTATGAGCGAGACTCGTTCGTTCAATAAGAAATATTATCTTTGCAAACTTGAGAACAGATATTCCTGAGAAATGTGATCAAGAGTTCTTCTCGATTTCTCTCGGATTGGACATTCTAGTAGATCTAGGAATAACCTCTTGGCTAAAAATATTATAAGTAAATTTCTACCTGAATATCTGTCTCTAGAATAGCAGGAATATTTGTTGATCAGAAGCAGAATTTTCTACTTACGTCATATTTTCCCTGGATGTGGGGTCCAGCTTGTGCAATGTAAAGAGTGCTGGCAGTATCAAAAACCAATTCCTGGGGGATCTTGGTAACCTTTTGCCTTGCCATTTCGTGACAATTGAGGTAAAGGGTTACATCAGTCATGGAAACTCTGATAACAATCTTCGACCACTTCTTCGTCAACCTGGGTACGGTAAACTTGGCTATATCTTCAGAGTGGGAATTTTCGTCAGAATTCGTGTAGACGAGCGAAACATTTTGATTAGATGCTGGTCCATCCTGAATAAGACAAAGCATTGTTATTAAGTCAAGGTTGTTTGGCTCTTGATGGAAGTAAGACAGCTTTACATAATTGATGACAAGGAATTGACTACTTTTTCAGGATTAATCATCAGAACAAATAATTACGGAAAGATTTCATTTCATTATCACTGCTAACAACTTAAAGTCCTGCCTAAAAATTAGGTATTGCTCATTTCGTAAATTACAGTTTAACAAAATTATCATCACAAAATGTTATTTCGAACGAAATAGTTTAACAGAAAAATTAAAAACATCAGTTGGGATTAAACTTAAAATTTTTGATATTTTTTTAATATGATCGTATTCTTTAAGCTTTTGTTGAAAAGGATAATTTTTAAAGGTAAAAATGAAGGCGTCAAACTTGAAAAAAATAAAACTTCTCGTTTATCAATTCTAATGGAACATTTTGAAATCTTGTTTTACTTCCATCGGTTGCAGTTTTCATTATTAATATTATTATTTTCATTATTTCTACTATTAACTTTTTACTCAATTCGATAAGTATACAAATTTAAAAAAAAATGTTTACCAAAAATAAAGAAGAAGATATTTCGTAAATTGAAAAAGTTATCTAACATGAATGAATTAATGTATTATTTAGGCATGTGATTAAAGTTCTGAGTTGGTTACATTACTTTGAGAACGGTGGCGGAAATCAGAATATTACCTAAAATATAACCAGTGGATACAGTCTATTCAAGAGTATGATAATTTTGCGAATCTTGCTTCTTAAACTTGTCAAAAAATTAGAATTAATCAATACTGCAATATGAAATGATCACTAGATGCAGTAAGAGTACCTAGGTTGGCTCTAGGAGATTAGAAAGGTACACAGATAGAAATTTAATCGTTAAAAGTACCATTTTTGACGGTAAACTAGAGCCATTAGGAATTTCTGCCAGTTGATACCAAAAATATGCTACTTAAGGACGTTCTCTTGAAAATCACTTTTCTTTAGATTTCTTTCAAACTTCGTAAATAAGTACTTTTTACCATGATCTACAAAGCGGTTAAAAGATTAGCATCAAGACCGGTACTTAAAATCGAAAAATTAAGCTCTAAAGTTGAATCTCTTAACACGTGTTAGATAGGCGTAGTTCAGTTTCGCGATACCTTTCTTCACATTAAAAGCACAATTTTCTTTAGATTTTTTTGAAAAACTAGTATATTATACTAGAGATTATAAGGAATCGTATGCTATCATAAAAAATACATGTACCGGCACTACTTTTAAAGATGTAGTTGTTGAAACTCGCAGTTGCACAAATTCTTAGCCGGCTTGCTGAAGCAAATATGGTGACATGGCAATACCGCATCAACAGCGCGCGCGTGCGCTTACATTTGACATTGCTTCCAGAGCTTTGTTTTTACGAGCAGCTGATTTTTGTCGAATAAAAAATCCATTTTTGTTGCGAAATTTATTAGATATCTTATTAGTATTTACAAACTGTCAATAAACTCATAATAGAACCTCTCTCACACCATATGCTTTCGACTCGATATGAGAAAGACAGGAAAGTGGTGTTGCCAAATCGCACAAATCGACGCAGAAGACACATTTTGTTACTTTTGCGCATAAACGGTGCTCAACACATTCGGTTAGAAAGCTTAACAGTAATCCCACTACCTATGATAGAGTAGGATGAGCACATCTACGGGCAAGAGAACGTCCTTAATATAACACGTTTCGGAAAATATAACCAACAATGTTAGTAAAAATTGATAATTCATAAGCCAACTTTTTTGTGGCAAAATATAACCTGCTATTGATTTCCAACAGTGACCTAACAACCGAAATTGGTGAGCTATCCATCCCCTCTCCTTTTCGAGCTCCGCGACTTTGAGCTGCTGTAAGTCTAGTATGTTTGGGTCTAGGAGTTTGGCAGAGTACTTAGGTTGAAGATACAAGTCTCGAGATCAATCTGGGACTATACTGAAGACGATACCTGCTATAGATTTACAACAGCAACCTTACAACCGACATTGGTGAGATATCCATCCCCCCTCTTTTTCGAGTTCCGCGACTTTGAGCTGCTGTAAGTCTACTATGGTTGGGTCTAGGAGTTCGGCAGAGTACTTGGGTTGAAGATACAAGCACAGTGCGGCCACTACCATGCATTTTAGGAGGGTACTTAAAAAAGTGAAAATGAGCATCAGCGCCGCCAAGTTTTGATAGCAACAACTAATATCAATGCAAACGAAACCCCCATCCCCCCAACCCGATGTATTCTAGAGCGGAAAATTTTGAAATATATTGTATGAAATCCATTTCCTAAATTTAAATGATTTAAAGTTGGAAATAATTTGTGATAGAGTAAAAATACAACACGAATTTTTAAATATGAATCACAATGAACAGTTAAATATTAAATATTAAATCCTAGTCGGGTAAAATGATTTTGATAAATACCTAATTCACTCAAAGTGAATATCAACAAGCGTTACATAGGAAATAGTAAGGAGTTGAGTAAAACGTTGTCGACGACAGGGCATCACAATGCGTCAGTGGGTTAACCTGAAATGTATAAATATATCACCGACGCTTGAGGTGCTTCGAACGGTAGTGCAGAAAAATGAGCATCGGCTGTATTATTTCAACTGACAATGATATGGTTGCTACGGTTACAACAGTTTAAAAATACCATCGGTAGCGACAATAGCGCCACCACTTGTTGATAGCAAACATTATAATTCGTTCCCCTTTTCTCCTATATGAGTGGACCCACTGTGGATACAAGTCTTGATATTAATCTGGGACTTTGCTGAAGACGATACCTGTTATAGATTTCCAACAGTGACCTTACAACCGACATTGGTGAGATATCCATCCCCCCTCTTTTTCGAGTTCCGCGACTTTGACCAGCTGTAAGTGTACTATGGTTGGGTCTAGGAGTTCGGGAGAGTACATGGGTTGAAAATACAAGTCTCGAGATCAATCTGGGACTTTGCTGAAGACGATACTTGCTATAGATTTCGAACAGCAACCTTACAACCGACATTGGTGAGATGTCCACCCCCCCCCCCCCCCTCCTTTTCGCGTTCCGCGACTTCGAGCTGCTGTAAGTCTACTATGGTTGGGTCTAGGAGTTTGGGAGAGCGCTTGGGTTGAAGATACAAGTCTCGAGATCAATCTGGGACTTTGCTGAAGACGATACTTGCTATAGATTTCCAGCAGCAACCTTACAACCGACATTGGTGAGATATCCATCCCCCCTCCTTTTCGAGTTCCGCGACTTTGAGTTGCTGTAAGTGTACTATGGTTGGGTTTAGGAGTTCGGGAGAGTACATGGGTTGAAGATACAAGTCTCGAGATCAATCTGGGACTTTGCTGACGACGATACTTGCTATAGATTTCCAACAGCAACCTTACAACCCACATTGGTGAGATATCCATCCCCCCTCCTTTTCGAGTTCCGCGACTTTGAGCTACTGTAAGTCTACTGTGGTTGGGTCTAGGAGTTCGGGAGAGTACATGGGTTGAAAATACAAGTCTCGAGATCAATCTGGGACTTTGCTGAAGACGATACTTGCTATAGATTTCCAGCAGCAACCTTACAACCGACATTGGTGACATATCCATCCCCCCTCCTTTTCGAGTTCCGCGACTTTGAGTTGCTGTAAGTGTACTATGGTTGGGTCTAGGAGTTCGGGAGAGTACATGGGTTGAAAATACAAGTCTCGAGATCAATCTGGGACTTTGCTGAAGACGATACTTGCTATAGATTTCGAACAGCAACCTTACAACCGACATTGGTGAGATGTCCACCCCCCCCCCCTCCTTTTCGCGTTCCGCGACTTCGAGCTGCTGTAAGTCTACTATGGTTGGGTCTAGGAGTTTGGGAGAGCGCTTGGGTTGAAGATACAAGTCTCGAGATCAATCTGGGACTTTGCTGAAGACGATACTTGCTATAGATTTCCAGCAGCAACTTTACAACCGACATTGGTGAGATATCCATCCCCCCTCCTTTTCGAGTTCCGCGACTTTGAGTTGCTGTAAGTGTACTATGGTTGGGTTTAGGAGTTCGGGAGAGTACATGGGTTGAAGATACAAGTCTCGAGATCAATCTGGGACTTTGCTGACGACGATACTTGCTATAGATTTCCAACAGCAACCTTACAACCCACATTGGTGAGATATCCATCCCCCCTCCTTTTCGAGTTCCGCGACTTTGAGCTACTGTAAGTCTACTGTGGTTGGGTTTAGGAGTTCGGGAGAGTACATGGGTTGAAGATACAAGTCTTGAGATCAATCTGGGACTTTGCTGAAGACGATACTTGCTATAGATTTCCAACAGCAACCTTACAACACACATTGGTGAGATATCCATCCCCCCTCCTTTTCGAGTTCCGCGACTTTGAGCTGCTGTAAGTCTACTGTGGTTGGGTCTAGGAGTTCGGGAGAGTACATGGGTTGAAAATACAAGTCTCGAGATCAATCTGGGACTTTGCTGAAGACGATACTTGCTATAGATTTCCAGCAGCAACCTTACAACCGACATTGGTGACATATCCATCCCCCCTCCTTTTCGAGTTCCGCGACTTTGAGTTGCTGTAAGTGTACTATGGTTGGGTTTAGGAGTTCGGGAGAGTACATGGGTTGAAGATACAAGTCTCGAGATCAATCTGGGACTTTGCTGAAGACGATACTTGCTATAGATTTCCAACAGCAACCTTACAACACACATTGGTGAGATATCCATCCCCCCTCCTTTTCGAGTTCCGCGACTTTGAGCTGCTGTAAGTCTACTGTGGTTGGGTCTAGGAGTTCGGGAGAGTACATGGGTTGAAAATACAAGTCTCGAGATCAATCTGGGACTTTGCTGAAGACGATACTTGCTATAGATTTCCAGCAGCAACCTTACAACCGGCATTGGTGACATATCCATCCCCCCTCCTTTTCGAGTTCCGCGACTTTGAGCTGCTGTAAGTCTACTGTGGTTGGGTCTAGGAGTTCGGGAGAGTACATGGGTTGAAAATACAAGTCTCGAGATCAATCTGGGACTTTGCTGAAGACGATACTTGCTATAGATTTCCAACAGCAACCTTACAACACACATTGGTGAGATATCCATCCCCCCTCCTTTTCGAGTTCCGCGACTTTGAGCATCTGTAAGTCTACTGTGGTTGGGTCTAGGAGTTCGGGAGAGTACATGGGTTGAAAATACAAGTCTCGAGATCAATCTGGGACTTAGCTGAAGACGATACTTGCTATAGATTTCCAGCAGCAACCTTACAACCGACATTGGTGAGATGTCCACCCCCCCCCCCCCTCCTTTTCGAGTTCCGCGACTTTGAGCTGCTGTAAGTCTACTATGGTTGGGTTTAGGAGTTCGGGAGAGTACATGGGTTGAAGATACAAGTCTCGAGATCAATCTGGGACTTTGCTGAAGACGATACTTGCTATAGATTTCCAACAGCAACCTTACAACCGACATTGGTGACATATCCATCCCCCCTCCTTTTCGAGTTCCGCGACTTTGAGCTGCTGTAAGTCTACTGTGGTTGGGTCTAGGAGTTCGGGAGAGTACATGGGTTGAAAATACAAGTCTCGAGATCAATCTGGGACTTAGCTGAAGACGATACTTGCTATAGATTTCCAGCAGCAACCTTACAACCGACATTGGTGAGATGTCCACCCCCCCCCCCCCTCCTTTTCGAGTTCCGCGACTTTGAGCTGCTGTAAGTCTACTATGGTTGGGTTTAGGAGTTCGGGAGAGTACATGGGTTGAAGATACAAGTCTCGAGATCAATCTGGGACTTTGCTGAAGACGATACTTGCTATAGATTTCCAACAGCAACCTTACAACCGACATTGGTGACATATCCATCCCCCCTCCTTTTCGAGTTCCGCGACTTTGAGCTGCTGTAAGTCTACTGTGGTTGGGTTTAGGAGTTCGGGAGAGTACATGGGTTGAAGATACAAGTCTCGAGATCAATCTGGGACTTTGCTGAAGACGATACTTGCTATAGATTTCCAACAGCAACCTTACAACACACATTGGTGAGATATCCATCCCCCCTCCTTTTCGAGTTCCGCGACTTTGAGCTGCTGTAAGTCTACTGTGGTTGGGTCTAGGAGTTCGGGAGAGTACATGGGTTGAAAATACAAGTCTCGAGATCAATCTGGGACTTTGCTGAAGACGATACTTGCTATAGATTTCCAACAGCAACCTTACAACACACATTGGTGAGATGTCCACCCCCCCTCCTTTTAGAGTTCCGCGACTTTGAGCTGCTGTAAGTCTACTGTGGTTGGGTTTAGGAGTTCGGGAGAGTACATAGGTTGAAGATACAAGTCTCGAGATCAATCTGGGACTTTGCTGAAGACGATACTTGCTATAGATTTCCAGCAGCAACCTTACAACCGACATTGGTGAGATGTCCACCCCCCCCCCCTCCTTTTCGAGTTCCGCGACTTTGAGCTGCTGTAAGTCTACTATGGTTGGGTTTAGGAGTTCGGGAGAGTACATGGGTTGAAGATACAAGTCTCGAGATCAATCTGGGACTTTGCTGAAGACGATACTTGCTATAGATTTCCAACAGCAACCTTACAACACACATTGGTGAGATATCCATCCCCCCTCCTTTTCGAGTTCCGCGACTTTGAGTTGCTGTAAGTGTACTATGGTTGGGTCTAGGAGTTCGCTAGAGTACTTGGGTTGAAGACACAAGTCTCGAGATCAATCTGGGACTTTGCTGAAGACGATACTTGCTATAGATTTCCAACAGCAACCTTACAACACACATTGGTGAGATATCCATCCCCCCTCCTTTTCGAGTTCCGCGACTTTGAGCTGCTGTAAGTCTACTGTGGTTGGGTCTAGGAGTTCGGGAGAGTACATGGGTTGAAAATACAAGTCTCGAGATCAATCTGGGACTTTGCTGAAGACGATACTTGCTATAGATTTCCAACAGCAACCTTACAACCGACATTGGTGACATATCCATCCCCCCTCCTTTTCGAGTTCCGCGACTTTGAGCTGCTGTAAGTCTACTGTGGTTGGGTCTAGGAGTTCGGGAGAGTACATGGGTTGAAAATACAAGTCTCGAGATCAATCTGGGACTTTGCTGAAGACGATACTTGCTATAGATTTCCAGCAGCAACCTTACAACCGACATTGGTGAGATGTCCACCCCCCCCCCCTCCTTTTCGAGTTCCGCGACTTTGAGCTGCTGTAAGTCTACTATGGTTGGGTTTAGGAGTTCGGGAGAGTACATGGGTTGAAGATACAAGTCTCGAGATCAATCTGGGACTTTGCTGAAGACGATACTTGCTATAGATTTCCAACAGCAACCTTACAACACACATTGGTGAGATATCCATCCCCCCTCCTTTTCGAGTTCCGCGACTTTGAGTTGCTGTAAGTGTACTATGGTTGGGTCTAGGAGTTCGCTAGAGTACTTGGGTTGAAGACACAAGTCTCGAGATCAATCTGGGACTTTGCTGAAGACGATACTTGCTATAGATTTCCAACAGCAACCTTACAACACACATTGGTGAGATATCCATCCCCCCTCCTTTTCGAGTTCCGCGACTTTGAGCTGCTGTAAGTCTACTGTGGTTGGGTCTAGGAGTTCGGGAGAGTACATGGGTTGAAAATACAAGTCTCGAGATCAATCTGGGACTTTGCTGAAGACGATACTTGCTATAGATTTCCAACAGCAACCTTACAACTCACATTGGTGAGATATCCATCCCCCCTCCTTTTCGAGTTCCGCGACTTTGAGCTGCTGTAAGTCTACTATGGTTGGGTCTAGGAGTTCGGGAGAGCACTTGGGTTGAAGATACAAGTCTCGAGATCAATCTGGGACTTAGGTGAAGTCGATATCTGATATAGATTCCCTACAGATAGGACAGAACCGTTACTGGTGGAATAGACTCCCCCACCCCCTCTTATTTTCTTTTAATTCTGTTTTATTCTCTATTATATTACTTTAACTTAAATTTACGAGAATTTAAGAACCTAACAAAAATGGGTGTATATAGATTACTCTTGCTTTTGATAAGGAGCAGAATGTTCCGATATATTTTGCTAAAATTAAACTTGGTTTTATTTTCGAAACCGAAAGTTGTCTATCTACTCCCATTTTTCTCTTCTCTACTAGTCGTGAAATTTTGAAAACAAAACTTTTGGTATTTTGGCATAAGCAAGTAGAAACCTAAAATTAGTAAAGTTTGCCCATTGCCCTTTGCATTATGTGCTTTACGATAAAAAGAGAAACAGAGAAAAATCTTCTGGGTTTAAGGTGCTTTAGTGGATCTTTTTGTATGGCTGACAACAGAAGTAAGATATAAGAAACAAAACATCACTTGTGGTTTTAGGTAGTGAAAGAAATTAATTCGAATAAAATATAAGAAAGGATAAAAATTGGAGGTTTACTTACTGAAATCCGAATACCAAACTGTACGACAGTCTCAAAAGGATTGAGTACAGCAAAAAGATAACTCGGCTTAGTGGACATGGGCTTAAAAGTTGCCACTAAGGTGAATTCAGCCGGAAGTTTTTCAGGAAGGTAGAGCCTGTATGGTTGCTTCACTTCCGATCCCGGACGAAAACCGAAGGCTGGAAATCCGTCCAGACCATCATCGATGTATTGAGTTTTGTCGTCGAGAACTGAGACTGAAGCTTGAAGCAAATCGTGAACTGTCTCTGAAAAAATAAAATAAGTGTTTACTTCATTAGATCGGAAATTCGATAAGATAATAAATATTCATATCGTCAAATTTTAGCTTCGCTTTTGATGGAGGAATATACCTTCAATATAGATAAGTAAGTGCCAGTATTTTTCTTAAATGAGTTGTAAAAATGCATACATGTTAAAGAGTAAAATTAGAGTGAAAAAAGGTAAAAAGTAACTTATTTTATAAGTTTTAACAAAGTTTCTGGATAAAGAAGCTTGTTGGACGTAAATCAAGTGTATTAGTTTTCAAGTTTTGTGAAATGGGACCCGGGTGGTTCGAGTGAAGTCAAAGTTGTTGATAAGAAAAATTTGTCCAGCTTCTACGTTTTATAAAATGATTACAAGTCATTTTCTATTCTGCTCACTTTCGAATTAAATTCCCATACCAACATGTTACCGATAGCTGATTATAACTTGATGTCTGTTTAACCTGTTAGTTAATTCATGAATTTTAAGATAAATGCAAATGAATGAACTTTTATATCTCTATTATAACAAAAAATCAAATATGTATAAGTCTCATTTTTTTAAACTACATAAACAATTCTCATTCGAGGTATTTTTGTGTTAGTTTCTCTAAATTTAAAATCAGCTTTAACAAAGGCGTACAAAGGTTAGAGTAAATTAGTTAAAGATTTATATAAAGTAAAATTTAAATTCTAGAACGCATGCAATATACGCTTTGAATTCTATCTCGTGGTAATTAAACGTGATATAATACCTTCGTGTTACGCGACGAAGTAACTAGCGGTAAAACGACCACTCGCGATTGCATCGTATTCAGCTCTGCATTTACAGCAATACGCGTTATTACTTCACTATTCCAATTTACCTAATCAAACCATTTATCATTATTTTATCTATACATGTATACGCAACATCATTCAATATAATATATACTTGACAAGTTAGTGACAGTTGCTGAAATTACTGAGACAACTTTGCATTATGTTTTAACTATTTTATTTCTATGTTAAAAGTACGACTGCGGGTGAAATATGAAGTTGATCAATTGAATATAAGTTGTCACTTTAAGGAACTTTATGACACACATAACTTAATTAATGAACTAATGAGGACATCAATTGAAACTATTAAATATTGAAAATGTCCTCATTTAGTACATGAAAATATTACAGTTAATTACTTCCTGCAAAAGAAAGTATTTATGTGAATAAATAATGTGAATTTATAAATATATATCACAAAAAACGTCAAATTTCGATCTTTTTGAAAAATGTTAATAACTAAAAATAACTAATAATGATAAAAGATGTTGGTTTTGTTTTAAAGGTAAGTATTCATAGTGATTTGTTAACAGTTCAAGATATTTTTAGAATTTTTTCATGTATTCTATCCTGGGGCCAAACATGATACAAAATAGTCGTAAAATTTCAAAAATGTGTAACTTCTCACAAGAATTTTCAAAAAATCAATGTATGTCATGTTTTGATGAGATTTAGGAATATTTAAAAAAATATTTATATTTTGTATTTATTTATATAATGTATAGAGTACAGTCTTTATTCGTAATGTTTGGACGTTTTGATATTTTGTTTCACCTCAGGGTAGAGTCCAGGAAGCAATTCTAAAAATATCTTGATCACTTAGCAAATCACTATGACGTTTTTTGTTTTTTGTAATATATTTTTACAAAATTAACATTTTGCCTTCGAATTGGGATCATTAGATGCAAAATTGCATTAAAATTCATGCTATTATAAAAAGAAATGTTCTACTTGTTTTTATAAAAATTAAGACACTTCGATAATGGCTGAAACAACAGTTGAATTGAAACTTTTCGATGGTAGTGTATAAATGCAATAATAATTTTAAAAATGGCTTTATATCGAACATATCATTAAATTTTATTATATATTTATATCCTTATATTGAAATAAGATACCAGGAGGGTTAAAAGGAATGGAGATGAAAGCGGATTCCTCAATGCTTAAGGCGCACGTGTGCACATCTCACGAGTGATTCTCTGTTCGAAAATAGGACAGGAGTGGAACTGAGTCCTGTGTTTGTGTTTTATCAGGAATTTTTCTAAAGCTCTCTATGGAGTGAAAGAGAACTCTGAAAAGCCGTTGCATTTCCCCAATTTCCGCAATCCTGACCCTCTCCTCGATCGGAGATATTGGAAGCATCATGACACCGATAACGATTCGGTTCGATAAAACGTGTTATGGTTATAACTGCATGTCGATTTGATTTCAATACAGTGGTCTTGTTTGTAAATGTATAGATAAGGAAATTCAGATCATTTGGATTTATTTTGAAAAAAGAAAAAATATAAACAAAATAACCAAACTAAGTCTTATTGACCGTTTTTCTTTTAAATTACATTTGGATTTTAATTCAGTCCTCAATAGGAAGTAATTAGTGAAAAATATAAATCTATATCTTAATTTATTATTGAAATCCAGCAATCCGATAAAAATTAGTATTCAAAGCTTTGAAAATGTTAATTTAGCAAATATGAAACTAGACTTTCATATAAAAAATAATAAACATTTAATAGCTTAAATTTCAAAAATATCAATATGTATAATGAAATCACCTTAGAAATGTGAAAAAGAACGTTTGAAAGCTTATGTACTTACAGTTCTGAACGTTCATTGAACGATGAAAATTATATTTTTCGAAAACGAAATGATTGGTTTTTGACTCAGTGAATCAAAAAGTAGCGTATATTTAATGATAGACTGTATATTTGAAGGGCCCTGAATATAGACATAATAATTAATTTTGTTTTGAATGAAAAAATGCTGCTATCGTTCAATGAACGTTCAAAGCTGTAAATACATTGAAAGCTTCTAATTTTTAATCTCCATGTTTCAAGTTCAAAGCTCGCAGAACAGATGGCACCATCTACCAGGGAAACGGATGATTCCTACCTAGTTTCGCTCGTTACAGTCACTACCTACTTTACGACAGGGGTAATATTATCATCAAACTTATATTTTATGAAGAGTAATAAAACTTTCCAATTGTAAAAAAGATATCAAATAAAAACATAGAATAAGTATACTTAGAAAAAGCAATTTTAACGTTATAATTATTTACTTTTGATTAAAGAAATAAAATTAATTTTTAACATGATGTGAAATAATTATAAAACTTCCGTATAAATATAAAACGTCCAAATAAATTTAAATTATTCTTATCCAGCAAAAATTCAAAAACTTTTTTTTTATGTTACAAGATAATCACTCGAATAGAATTAGTTTTTAAGATTAGATTCAATTTGTTCTTTTTGTTTATCAGATAGACTTTTTGTAGTTAAAATTTAGACAAAAGTTAAACTATGGTTGTTTTCTTTAAGTTAAAAAGTAGCAATGCAGAGAAACGAGATCAATCGAGCATAAAACACAAGGTAAGATCCTAACGCCTGGAAAACGAGAAAGTTTTATTTACACTAGAAGTTAGGCTAATTGTTAGATACGAGCTCGTTTGTTTGTGTACCTGGTATACGAAACTAGAGAGCAACGAAATTAATTACTCTGGGTGCAATTTAATGCACTCACAATCAAAGCACATGAGGGTCTCTCTCACTCTCCCTTCGAACTTTACGAGAAACCCGTTTTTCATTTCTGTTCAAATTCAATACCAGAGAAGAGTCTTGTTTATGAACTCAACTTAAAATTATTAACATTAATAAAAAGAACAATTATCGTTTTTAAAAAGTTGTACAGGTATTATTTGGTAACAAAGGCTTTAAAAAAGTAGTATAACGGGTTTTGAAATAAGTCAGGACTTAAGAATTTTATTTAAGTGCACAAGGAAAATTTGCAATATACTTTTAATCTGTATTCGGAATTTCAGGGGTTCTGAAAGCTAAGATGTTAGAAGATTTTC
Source organism: Diplolepis rosae (assembly GCA_030998225.1). Classification (NCBI taxonomy): domain Eukaryota; kingdom Metazoa; phylum Arthropoda; class Insecta; order Hymenoptera; family Diplolepididae; genus Diplolepis; species Diplolepis rosae. The sequence continues at coordinate 2,317,455 of JAPYXD010000143.1, read as the reverse complement.
CTAATTAACGAAACAAACGTAAAACTGACATCAAACTCGGAAACTCGGGTATAAAATTTTCAACTCGAGGCGTGTTCGAGAGAACGAACTGAATATAGAAATGGGAACAAAGTGACTATCAACCATAAAAAAACGATTGCTCCTTTGCGATGGATAAAAATCCTTTTATGGACAAAAGTATGCTTGACGTTAATTTCAATTGTTTTGAACCACCTTCAAAAAGTAGGTGAAAATAGAAATTTCATGAATAGTAATTTTGGTTTAACGCCTTTCTTTTTAGAAAAGACCATTTATATTCACAGTAGATATTTATTTTCTCTATCTGCAGTCCAAGAAGTGTCTGTTTACCTTGAAATTGAATTATTCAAAAGAATCTGGAAGAGCAGCTTATTCAGAGAATTTTATAGTTGGAAATTCGTTTTTAAATAAATGTTTTTCGATATTTTTTAATTATATCCAAAGAAAAATTATACGGAAAAGTTATAAATATGTATAGTCATTTATACAATTATGATTACCATTTTTCGAACAGATTTACCCCTTATTAAAGAAATATCATTGTTAAATTCTAATCTTGTTTTTTTATTACCTCCGATTGTTTAGTATAGTCCTTCCATAAGATCCCTCGATGTGCTTCACGCACGAGTGAGTTTTTATACTTTATTTACTTAGTGGACACGAAACTTAACAAAACACCAGGTAGTTACATAAGGACCCTAAGAACTCGTATCCTCAAGTATCGCAAGGGCGCCAGGAGCTCGAGAGAAACCCTTCAAAAGTTGATGTGAAATATTAATTGAAACTTTCTAATTGGAATGTTTCTCAGTTCACTTCATCAATGTACAATACAGGCGACGATCGTTTGACGCCCTGTAACGAGCACTAAATGAATGGCGAGTGCGTAAACCCATCCCTACTTTTGTACCCCTAACAAGGCCATTGCCATTCACTAATTTTGATTACCCCTACGCGAACAATCAGCATTGTGTAACCAAATTTGCGAATAAACTGATTTAAAACACATTAGTAATTTTATTTTCACACTGGGTGAGTGAGAAACTAAGTTTGGATTTTTTATTTAAAAATATGGTTTTAATAGAAGATTAATTTTCGAGGAATAAATTAACCAAGAAAATGTAAATACTTATTCAAACAGGAATTGCTTGTGTTTTTGTTTCATTTTAACCTCAAAATGAACATACAAGCAATCCGAATTTTTAAATTTTTAACGAATTTCTCACAATGATTAACTTTTATCTTATGAAGAACTTCATTGATTTTTCCATGATAACATTATATTATAACATGAATTTTTAAAAAACAATTTTAATGCAATAAAATTATTACTGTATCTGCTTGTCAAATTTGTCTGATGCAAAGAAGTTATTTTGGTAATTTATCCACGTCTTGATAAGAACCAAAACTTTGGTCGAAACGTTGACGCTTAAAGAATAAACAACTGTACAATACCGGAAAGGTCATCTATTTTCTTCTCTATATCAAATATTAATAACTATTATGGTTTTTAGTTTAAGGACATGGGCCAAGCAGATCACGTGACAAAAATTATATGTTAATCCAACCATGGAAGACAACTTTTTTTGTTTATAAAATATCTCACTGAAAATTTAGTAAATTTATTAGAAGACAATATGGAACGTCTGTTAACTTCGTTTTAGTAAAAATTCTGCAATTTAAAAAATTTTTAAATATAAAACTGAAGTGTTATCGGCAATTACAGCTCTGTAACTACATTTTCACGGAGATTGAAATATTGTTTTGAAATTTTAGGAAATGAATCAAAAATAACGGAGACAGGTCTGTTGTGTCTTAAATATTCATAATAATTCAAGATAATTTTGATAAAAATAATTTTCATTTAAAATTACATATATGGAGAAAAAAATCGATAGCCAGGGACTGAATTGGTCACGTGACCTGCATGGCCCATTGGCCTTGAATCAATTGAAAATGACTGACTGCATGGAGGAAAAGTGCCTCACTGATTTCAATTCAGTTAATTTTTTACTAATTCAGACTGAGAGAGAAAAGTTTGGGTAGTCTCTTTATTTGTAACACAATAGTTTCTATAGGCATGATTTATCAAGTGCTGTATTACTGGTGTCATTTACTGGTAAATCAGTGATAAATATTTCTTACATAATGCAGTTGCAAACTTTTCACTTATTTAAATCTATAGAGCATATAAAGTTGTGAAATACATTCTCTTGAAACTCGATGAGCTTTTCTGGCAAAGGTCTTTCTTTTTACGTATTTCGACTGTTCCCAGTCGCGAAGGAAGTCCAGGAACAGATTTAATCAAGAGATGGAAAGAAAGACCTTCTTTCTCCTTTACCCTATTGTTTAACTTTCATTAAAGTCGTTCACTCCAGACATAGTTTCTACACCTTTTCACCATATTCTCTTCATTAAACGTTCTCGAAGTTTAACATGAAAATGTTCAGACTATGAGAAATTAATATTTTCAACACTTGACCCTAATTAGAGGTGAAAAATATAAATTTTTAATTCAAAAACAAAAAAAAATGCTTCTTTAGGCATTTAATAAGGCGTTAATTTAAAGCAATGAAAACTAATGAAATATATACGTTCATTTTTTTGAACCTTTATCAGGTAGATAATGGTCCTTGTGTATAAAATGAATGAAAAATTTTTTAATTCATAGCCAACAATGGACCACTTTCAATCACGTCCAGTGCAACTTTTGCTACAAAGAGAACTCAAAGTGTGAAAATTTAATTGGAAAGGCATCGAAATTACGCAGGAAAACTTTCTTGATAATTTATAACGTTGTCGTAACGACGCCGTCCCAGGCAACCAGATAATGACTTTATTAAATATTTCAACTCAGAACTCAAGACTCCAAGCAGCGATGTGACGCATAAAGTGAAAAAAAGTATGACACTTCGTTGACGTACAAATAACAGTTGACAATTTTACGCTTTGCACCGGATGAAACCCTATATTACATCTTTTCTCTCTTTTCAATGGAATCGCTTGAGTTAAAAGTGCCGTTGATAGAAAAATGTCTTCTTATTTATATAAGAATGCAATAAAAGATTCCATTTACATAAAGACTTCTAATTGAATTTGTAAAACATAAATTTTTACAATTAGTAATTAATAAGTTCCATTCAATCATTTCTGAACATAAAGATTACTAATATATTATAATATATAACATTAATTTTTCAATTGTGTTTAGTTTATAATTATATAACTTATATTTGATTTCTTGATTCAAGATTAATTATATATGAAAGTTTCATCAAATTGATTTCCCTTTTGGCTTGTATTATGATATTAAGTCGAGATTGAGAACTCATAGTGAAGCATTAAGAAACCGAGTGTTACTTATCAGATGGAACAGAAGGGTTTGAAGAGTTCCTTGAGAAGATTGTGAATGAGGAAAGACAAAGAAAGGTAGAAATCTTCGAGGAGAATAAGAGAAGGATATGTTGAGACTGCCACTCAGAGTTGCCCTTAGGCCTTTGGTAATAAACAATCTAACTCTCACCTGCCTTTTGTATGCCTTCCGATGTTTCACTGACTTCTTTTTCTTTCATTCTCAACCGTTCAAGTGGTAAAACAATCGTGGAATGCCGCTGGCTCATCTATGGAAGCTTCAAGTACAAAAATTGTATGAAGGCTAATTTGGAAATATGACTCAATGTTATTCTGATTAGACTCAATTACATCCATACCTTTTTTTATATACTTTCAATATTTTTGAAAAAAAATATATCTCCGAAGTGATCATTTATTTTTGAAAAATTTGAAAAAATTCAAGAGATAAATAGTTAAATACGTTTTTTTATTATTCTGCTATCTGAATTTCGACTTAATGCGAATTAATTTACTCTCTAATCAGTGAAAAATGTACTCATATTTAGTAACATTTAATCAATTAAAGAGTGAATTCAGCTACTTCAGAGTAAAATTTTGAATAATTTTCAGTGGAAATTTCTTACTAACTGAGAGTGGATGAATTTACGCTAATTCATTAATAAATTTTACTCTCAATTACTTAATGTTGAGTAATTTAGATTTATTGATTGGAAAGTTCAAAGAAAATATTAGAAGAAACAGGAGATTCCACAAATTACTTGAAATGAAACTGAGCGACATAGTGTTGTCATTTGTATCTCACACTCAGTTTATTCCACTCGTATGTCAGAGAAAGTGGAATGTAGAAGTTCTTCGTCGTAGAGACTTCAAATATATGTAAAACAAGGATACAAACCTTTTCGCCTTTGACTTAAAATTTTTCTTCGAGATCGGCTGATTTATGGGAGAATTTGGATGTGAGCCAGCGTGTCGACGCTGTTCACTGAAATAAATTGCTGCTCGAGCGTCTGCACTTCGAAGGAAATGTGAAAAGTTGTGAATTCAAAAAAGGACTCCTAGCGTTTTTAAAAAAAAAAGAAGTTTCAATGTATTTATATCCGTAAAAGACCTTATTTCTCTGCGCCAAGGTAAACTGATCAGATTCATCAAAATATCACTTAAGCAGACAAATAAGAACAATTGGCGAAAGTGAGATTGAATTTTCAAAAGTTTGAAGGTAATTTCCACTTGAAACTTAGAAAGACTTTCATTATCCTCCTTCTCAAAAGTATTATTTCTGATAATTAATTCAGGAGATTTAATTAAGGAAGTCAGCAATATTCCAACAGTTGCAGTTCTGATCAGACCCTGAATAATCTTGACCTGCATGAATCTACACTCTAAAAACAAATGTGTTATTTCTACACGTAAATCACGATAGTAATTTTTTAGGCATTTGAAGTGTGTATTTTCAATACACATTACAAATGTAACGTTTAATTTTCAAACACTTTAACGTTTTGTACCCGAAAAATTGAGTTGGCAATGTTTAGTAAGTACACACTTCGCTCAATTACACACTTGACAACGTGTGGAGTGTGTAAAAATTACAAATTCTACTACACATTTGTTTTTAAAGTGTAGAACATATTTTCACGGAAAATATACAGCGTCTATAAAAAATTGCAATTGTATAAAGGGTTGAGCAATTATGTTTTTGTTTCAGAGTTGTGATAATATAATAATTTACCAACGTCAAACATACTGAAATAAAAATGTACATAAATACATATTGACTTCAAGCAATTTTAAGTCGCAAGATTAGCTCTACGTTTCATCACATCCTGTATTCTTCCTACGCGAGCCTTTGTGCACGAAGAACGTGGTAAGCAACAGAGTTACTAATTACCACTTAGCTAATCTCAGAGCCTCTTCCGTAACGAGTTGTCGAACTGCCCATCTACCAATTAAATCAAATCTCTTTCAAAGCTAACTGAGAAGACCATGTGACTAGTGACTAAAATGGACCTCGGGGTACAACATAAATATGCTAGTAAGGTTTTGTCGACTGCTATCGGGCGTAGGACTCAAATCGCACGTATGTATATATGTCGGTACTTGACCAGTTCTTGAACTATACGGGTATAGTTTGAAACTTGCCAGTTGTTGCACTATGGCGAGGTTAATTAGACGCCATTCGTGCTTTGCGAATTCGTGAGTCTACTATGTATATATATATATATATATACATCCAACACGAGATTCTTACGCCGTAGAAACTACATTCTCCAGTGTGTGGATAACGAAGGAATACGGCAGGGCTTCTACGAGAGGGTCGTTAGAAAGATGAATCGGGTACAAAACTAGAGTAAGAATTACCCGCGAGGTGAGGTTCCTTTTACAAGGAAAATAACATTACATTCTCTTTGAGAGTGTAATTCTCATTAGAAACTTATTGTGTATATGATATTGAGACTATTTTAAATCATTCGTGAGCATTTCCCACTCTCTAAATTTAAATCAGAGAAATTTCGCTGATTATTAGCTGTAAGTATACTGATCACTGATCATAAGTATCACTGATTATAATTAGTGTATATACGCTGATCAATCAGTGAAATTCAACTGATTTATCAGCGTATATATATGCTGATTGTAATCAGTAGTATATTTATCGCTGATTCATATTTACAGAGCATTTTATGCAATATCTCATGAAAAATTCAAAAAAAAATCTGCCCGCCTCGCGGGCACATTCTCGTCGCGCGCTTCACGCACAGCTCGCTTCGCATTTGGTCTTCTATTTTTCGCATACATTTACGTTTATTTCTTGTAATTTGATACTGAAGCTCAAGGCAATTTTATAATATTACAGATGCAAATAATAATTTTTCAGTCACTAAATTTGTTTTTGATTTCGAATGAAAATTCAATTTACTTTCAATTTATTTTCTTCAAAATATCTATAAAAGTAAAAATAATGGTAAACTTTAATTAAGCAAACGATTTTGTATTTCAAAGCTCACTTCGTATCTGACATACTTTGGTTAAAAAATGGAATTTTTTATTTTCAGTAGTGTTTTTTAAAATCAAAACATAAAATATACATCCTGTCGAAAAATGTCCTAATGAGAATTTGTAGACCTCATTTATGCAAGTAATTTCCCATCTTAACGGTTCTTTTGTATCTCACATATTTTGTTTAAAAAATGGAATTTTTTAATTTTAATCGTATTTTTTAAATTTGAAACGAAAAATATACATCCTGTCAAAAAATTTCCTGATGAGAATTTGTAGACGACATTCAGGCACATTCACACATTTCGTATTTCACATATTATGGTTAAAAACTTGAATTTTCGATTTTCAATAGTGTTTTTTTAAATTAAAAAGAAAAATATACTTCCTTTTAAAAAATGTAGCAATTTAAAATTGTAGATCTTTTTGTGGTAAAAATTTTTTTATGATAACGTTTTTTCGTATCTCGTACAGTTTATGTGGAAAATGGAATTTAGATATTGACTTTTTTCTAGTTTTAATATACTGTAACTTCCCCAATTTTGATCTAATCAAAAAATGTTATCACGGTTTTTTCTGACTCATGGGGTCTCAAAACGTAAAAATTTGGTGGAAATTCCGAAAGTGCTTTTTTACATAAAACTAATACCTTCTCATATAATGAGAATGTAAAAAAAAGATTTCACTAAGAATATTTTTCATATCCATTGTGTTGAATAAAAAACTTTAAAATATTAGAATTGAATAATAATCAAAGAATACAGTATTCTTTTACGAGAATTTTTTCCTTTGAACGATATTCATGCTTATTATTTTGCAGTGATAAGTCAACTTATTTGATATCTAACTCTGTTTATTTTATTTCCGATTCATCTTCTTTTCAATAAATAGAGTAAATTTGAATGCCTTTCAAAACAATCAGAAAATATATTGTAAGATCGTTCAATTAAATTATTCTGAAACTTTTTGTATTACATTTTTAGTCTAACACAAAATAAGAAACAAATAGTTATGCCCTTGAATAAAATGTAATTTTCATTTGATATACAGTCGATTATGACCTACATTCATTGAGGGCATCAGTTCGAAATATTAGTATGAAAACGAGAGAAGCTTAGTAAAGCTCACTATCACTGTAGCTTCTCTAAAGTTTTGTCTACGTTTCTCTCTTGAATCCCCGTTTATAGTTATAGCCACAGTTAGGTTGGTAGTTAAAGCAATTCCTTCGTGAAGAACGTGCTTATACATGTACTAACAGTTCGTGGCCACTATTTGAAAATTCGATCATTCAAACAATGAACCATAGTGAATAATAAAATTAACATTTTAACTGCCAATCTCCTGGTAAATAAGAGCTTTTTATATGATCACTTTTTCCCTCGCAATGAGAAAATAACAAGAAACCAACACGTTTAGATAATAATGTCTGAGAAAAAATGTTTCTAAGAAAGGTGAAAACTGTTTATTTGTCTAGCAAATCAAGTGCTAAACCCACTTCGACACCAACTTTGGAATTGTATTTTCCTTTCATTCCACGACATCTACTTCAAGAATGTAGAGTTAAGGGATGGATAAATATGAACTCCGACAAGAGAGGCAGTAAAGAGGGATGAGAGAAGTTAACACGCCGAAGGCGAGGATAGGAAACAGAGGCAAACCTCACTTCAGAACGATGAGGTTGTATTTCTCCCGGATAACTGACTGACATAATACTCAACTATAACTGTCATTTTATTTCTCAACTTTATATCTTACTCCAAAAAATTTTACCATTTTTAATGAGAATGTCCATAAAAATTTCTTTTAAATATTTATATTACAACAAGCCTTCTTGTTTCAAGTTTAGGGAACGACGAGGTGATACTCCTTTATGTAAATGTTGCTGAAACCAGATTCTCAATATACCCTAATAGTAACTTCATCTCTAAACACTTTCAAAGTGCAACTTATATCAGATTAATTAACAAAATCTCATCCCCCTAAATGGAAATTCAAGATGCCTATTTCGAATTTCCCTCTCTTTTGCATTTTACACAATATTTCCTTAAGATGAATGCTGTCACTGAGTATCACTTCAACAATATTTCTAGTTTTTTCCAATTGCCAGGATTAGAAGCTTGAATACAATGTTTGCTACAAAAATATTAGTATTGAAAATAAAGTGGGGCCACCTTGAGGTCAATATTTGGCTTACATAACTTTTAGCATTTGACTGTCAGCATATACAGGTTGGCATACTAGGCGGAGGCTGAGACTAAGACTAAGACTACGTATTTGAAAATGACTATGGATACCGAATAGTCCAAATAGGCGTTAAAATATACCCTTTATTCCTATCCATTACAAATATCAAGTACCGGTGGTGATTGGGTGGCGGCGGGTGCCTCGGAGAGAACTGATCAATCCTGCTTGTGGCATCCGTTGGGACGCAGCCATTACCCTACCTTCACTTCAGAAAAAAAAAAAAAAACGAAAATTTTAATGATTTTATCTAAATTTTTAGAAAATCTGCAGTCAGGAAGTCGAGGACGACCTGGTCATCAGGAAAAGCCGAATGAAGGAAGCATTTTTTATAAACAAAATTTGATCGGCTTGATCTGAGGACGGTTCTTGGGAGTGACCACCGTGACTGTTCCTGGATGTGGCCCATATCAGTTCGCAAACTTAAGGATAAACAATTGAGGTTTTGACTGGCTAGCTGGATATGAGCAGCAGTCGAGACAAAACTTCGGTCGAGATCACTGACTCCTAGTAAAAGGCTGATGATTGTATCACCCCTTCTAAGTGCCATTTTTGTAAACCTTTTAAATAAATAATTTAATTACTACACCACTAATCAGTGAATATACACTATTTCGCAGTGACTTGCACTGATTAAGATTTAGAGAGTACACTATCAAAAATATTATTAATTTTAATAAACATTAATATACAAGTGGTAAATTAAAATTAATAAATTTGTATATTATGTACAATTAATATACATTCATATTAAATTTAATAACTTTTCAATCAAAATATATTAAAATTAACAAACATTATTAAAATATATACACATGTGTATTCAAATTCAAATAAAAGTTTGTATTTTTTAAGATGAAACTATTTTAAATTTAATACACATTACTGAAAAAAACTTCCATTACATGTAATGGAAGTTTAATACAGAAATTTCTAACAGTGTAAGTTACTTTTACAGGCTTGCTTCTTTTCTTTAATTAACAGATACATGGTGATGAAACTTGTCACATTCGTGTAATAAGCACTTACGATTGTTAATGACTCACTTCTTGGTACTGAGGATTTCACGACACTTCTTCAGTTCAATCCGTTTCCTCATATCTTTTCTCTATGGAATATGACAAAATGAATGATATTTATCATGGCTCTTAGTTTGTAACTAATGTATCCTACTATGTTAGGTATGAGTTTTGACAAGATAGTCACCATAAATGCTGCTTTTGGAGACGCTGCGTGTAATTTGACTTCAGTGAGCTCTATTTGAGCTTTGCATTGATTATGGCTGCAAGATATTTGACAGGTTCCATAGTCTCGGCGATTACGCCGTCGATATCGACCCTGAGGGGTTACAAGAATTTCTTCTGCCTGGTCCAGACAACTATCTACTAGGGTGTTTGATATTGACGTAATATTTCTATAAGAGGTCGCCACTAATAATAAATAGCTATCACTGTTAACAAGTTCCACCCTTCAAACCTCTTCTATCAAAATTTAAGCCAAATCCATTCATTAGTTTACAAGTTAGATTGTCTGAAAGCAAACAACCTCCGAATTTTTTGTAAGGATGAAAAAAAGTGAATTTCGTGTGTTGATTAAATACTACTTTTTGCGTGGAAAAACCTTATTAGAAACCAAGGCCAAGCTCGATAAATATTATTCGGACTCTGCTCCGTCATATGGAGTGGTTCAGAAGTGGTTTACCGAATTTTGTTGTGGTCGTACGAGCACAGAAACCATACTAAGTCCAGGTCGACAAAATGAGATCACTACACCAGAAATGATCAATAAAATCCATGATATTGTTTTGAATGACTCGAAAATAAAAGTGTGTGAAATAGCTGAGATCGTATCCATCTCAACTGAGCGGGTGATCAATATTTTGTCTACACATTTGTGTATGAGAAAGCTCAGTGTAAGATGGGTGCCGCGATTGCTCACAATCGACCAAAAACGCATTCGTGTGACCATTTCGGGGAAAAATTCGACCCATTTTAACCGCAATCCGAAAAAGTTTTTGCGTCGATTTGTGACGATGGATGAAACATGGATCCACCACTATACTCCGGAATCACGTGAAGGGTTAAAACAATGGGTTAAACCTGGTGAAAGTGCACCAAAGCGTCCGAAAACGCAGCAATCGGCTGAGAAAGTTATGGCTAGTGTTTTTTGGGATACACATGGAGTAATATTCATCTATTACCTTGAGAAAGGAAGGACGGTTACTGGAGCATATTATGCTGCATTATTGGATCGATTGGTTGACCAAATCAGGATGAAACGGCGACATTTGAAGAAAAAAAATCCTTCTCCATGATGACAATGCACCATCTCACACATCGAACATTGCACAGGCAAAAAAGCATGAAATGAGTTTCGACTCGCTTCCGCATCCACCGTATTCTCCAGACCTGGCCCCCAGCAACTATTATCTGTTCCTAAACCTTAAGAGATGACTGTGTGGCAGGCGTTTTAGGTCGAACGAAGAAGTTAAATGGAAAACAGAAGGGTATGTTGCAGGGTTTAACAAATCGTATTATTTATAGAATAATACGCATAGAAAAGTTAAAAAATCGTTGAACTCGTTGTATCGAGCTTCAAGGGAGAGTACATTGAAATATAAAACCGAATTTTGCCAAAAAAATTTAATTCTTATTCATTTTATCACGTCAATATCAAACACCCTAATATCTCTAACTTTCTGACCGCCAACTTTATCTTATATTTCTTAAGCTATAGTCTTCACTGGGAGACCAGGTACATGTTTAACAAATATGTAAACTCCTTCATGATAATTTCGATAACCTTTACGGGTCAGGTACATCCATGGGCTTTGTGTTTTGCATTTACTAAAGATATCATGATCGTCACAAGCCCTTGCAATCACTTTTAACGTCACAGGTTTATGCGGGCTTTTCGATGCTTGTCTACCTGATTGTAAAGTGATGATTCTATAGCGAAATCTTACATGGTTTTATTGACCCCAGAGCGGAGGGTTATTCAGCAAGAGCGTTAGCTAATCTTGATAGCTTTTCTCAGCTGTTTCTTGGAATTTGTGTAAAGTTCCTGCACGAATTCAGTGTTACCTCTTTTCCATGGTGACTGGGTGACACGTAATTAAATGTTGCGCTTGCTACCCTAAGTGGGTGTGTACCAAATATATATATTATATAATTGATATAACTATATAAGTATGTAAAAATAAAGAAAAACGGTTCTTAATAAGAAAATAACCTGCGTGGAGAAAAGTGTATATTGCGGATAAATATCTAGAAATTCAACTATGTGAAAATATCTCATATATTCAATTGAAATACCTAAATATTCAGCTGTAATATATGAGATATTCATATTAACCTATTTCAATATTTCAGATATTACAGTTCAATATCTACACGGAGAAACTCAAGTTTACAATTTTTGCTAAACTATGTTCCAATTTAGGGAAAAAAGTGTCATAGTGAGGATTTTTTGCAGTGAAATACTGAATTTCAGATGAACTATATTATAATTTACTATAGATTGTATCGAAATTTACTATATCCTATATCTACCTTTCTAATATATAATTATATCGTTCTTTTGTTCAACGTGAAATATTGTAAATTTTAGTAGTTAAAGGGATCCGCCACCTTTAATTGGTATATTTTTGATTTTTTTGACATTTCCAAAAATGTTATTTTTATATTCTCTATATTTTTCTGAGTATGTGTGCAAATTTTCAGGGCAACCTGATTTTTTTTTCTTGGAAAAATAAATAAAATCAAAAGTTACTACGATTTGCGAATAACGCGTTTTTTTGCGAAAATTAGCTTTTTACACAAAATATTTTGTTTATTTATTTCCTAATATTTCTGAATTATATGGAGCAGGAGAGTTTAGATAGCGAATATTAAGGCTTTACTACAAGACTTTAATTTAAACTCCGTTTTTCGCAAGTTGTTCTTTGTTATATTATCAATAGTTTTGGATATAGAAAGCACTCTAGCTAAAAAAACACTTACAATTTTTTTTTTTTAAATTTAATTTAAATTATTTACAAAAATTTAAAATGTTAAAAAGATGCCCAAAAAACTCAAAATTTTTAGTCTAAAAATACGTAAAGGTCCTGGAATTTTTAAAAAAACCCCAAAATCTTTCTAAATAAAGGTACTAAACATAAAAAAAATTATATGGAATGTCTAAACTCAAAAAAGAAAAATATTAAAGGTGGCGGATCCCCTTAAGTTGAACGTGTAAAATTATTCAAGAATGAAGATGGAAAACAAATCAATATTAGTTTACATAACACCTACGTCCATCGCGGTTTTTATCCTGTAAAATCCTTATCAGAATATGAATTTAGTCAGATGGTCGGAATATCAGTTATTTTAGTGCTTTTGTTGAATTACCATGCCTTCTACTCAGCACCTATTGTTCACTCTGGCTATTGCTCAACCTAACTCCCTTTTGGGCGTCCAATAACGTCTCGTTACTAAAACATTGGACTCTTACACGACGCTAAGATAAATGAGCTACTTCAGGGCTTCTCAAGAATCTTTTACATTTTCCAAAGATGTTTCCAATAATATGTCATATTTGATATAAAAAACGGGATATATAAAATAGCGTGCTCTGCGCATTTTTCCAGATTTAAATCTAATAGGTATTTTTTTCCCATGAAAAAAATAAGTATAACATTTATGACCAACTTTTTTGTGTATTGGTAAATTTAGTAATTTTATTTATGATTCAAGAGATTGGAGTAAAATTTGGCACACATAGAGATGCAACACAGAAAATCAGATAGAGTGATTCAGTTAATACTCTAATCTCTAATCTTCTCACTTTCATGTGCCAGTTCATTGCATTCTTAACCCTTTTCGTGCAAAACAACGATATATCATTGCATATGCGATGGTATGGCCGTTGCTTGGCACTAAAAGAGTTAATGACATGACTTGTGGTTAATTTCTTGGTTAGCGAAAAATCGAAACAAAGATCTAATACTTTAGAGATTCAGATGTCAATGTAGTGGAATGCCGAAAAATGATTGTTTTTATTTTCCTTCTTCACCTACTTTGCTTCTTTTATTTCTACTCCTGTCGTATATAGACATATGATTCGCTCTTTTTCTTTTCCTTTGGTGAAGTCTACTCTCGGTTGCTATCCTTAGTTCTGATTTTGTGAATAAAACGAAGCAAAGATTCAGTAGAGTTCGTATAAACTCTCACGACTATTCAACCAAAATGTTTCTTTGCATTTCCTTTGTTCAAAGGAAGAGGCAACAATTTCTGTCAACTAGGATGTCCGCATTCTTTGTCTTTTACAAAAAGATTCTCAATTTCAAATGGAATTTCAAAATCAAACATTTAATGCGACATTTTTTTCTGATATTATATTTTTAAATGTCCCCAGTATCGCTTTAAAAACAAAACGAAATTTTCTAAATTTTCTGAAAGATTTTAAAAAGAGGAAGAATATAAAATAATTATTAAAAAAAGGCCAATATTTATGTTCTCTATACATATGTTCTTCATTAAATTGGATTGCCGAATGAAAAATAAGTAATTAAAACAAGTCTGGTTTCAAATTTAAAATACTTAAACAGAACATTTTACATAAAATATCTTTAGCAATGTATGATAAATGCCAAAACCTCCTGAAAGTATATTGACAAACACATACAAGTAAAACTTGTTAGGCACATTTCAACGCTCCTAGGTGAATGGAAACGAAAAAGGACCTTCCTAGAGGTAAGTTTTGCACCCTGTTAAACTGTCTCGTTCAGAAAACTAGTTTCTGTATGAAAAGGATCCATATAGTCGGAAGGAGGACACCCTCAGGAAGTAAAGAAGAAAGAGAGTGAGAATATTCAGTAAATGTTACGGTTGTTATCTCTCTACTACAGAACTGCTACAGAACTGACATCCCTTTCATGACCAGGCACAAAAACACCTAACGCCAGATTGCTTTGCCGCAAAATCGTAATTGAGACCTGGCAATTATCTTTAAATTTTACCATTCTTATTATATTTCCTCCTCGCGAACAATGGTACGCTACTTTTGCCTGGGAAATACAGACATTCATAATATCCTCTCAGAGAATAAGCGCAGTGGAAGTAGAACGGATTATAAAAACACGGTTGCACAGCTACGTGACTTTTAAATTTAGAGTGAGTTTCCTACTGAAGAATTGTGTCTATTATAAACTAAATAAAAGGGGAATCTTTTTATTATACTCATTGAATTCCGTATACACATTCAAACAGTTTACTGCCAAAAGCATGCATATCAATGATTCAAATCAATATGCAATAGAGTGTGTAACATATTTATTAATTACTCATAATATATTTTTTTGAATTAATAACATACACACTTTTGAAAGAAATGCTATAGATTCAATAGGATTTTTTTCTCAGTGTATAAGTTAAATAAGGTTGAGGTATTTTTCAATTAATTAGATCCAAAGTATTGTATTCTTAATCAAGGCTAATTTTATGATTATAAATTCATTTTTCTATACTTTTTGTCGTAAAGTATAGGATAACAAAATAGTTAGAAGATTTTAAAAAATATAGGATATTTTTACTAGAAAGCAAATGGCCATTTATATCATAGTGCATGATATATGATATCCAACAAGTTTGTCTCCAATGTTTCACTTTAACTCAATTTTACGTTTTCAGATATCCAATGACAAATGAGTTCAAATTTATTTTCACCGCTTTTGCAATAAAGAGAGGCATTTACTTTCATGCTGCTTTTATATCTGTGACAACACTCGATTCGACTAAGCTTTTATTATTAACTTAATGGTGAAATACTGTGATTAATTTTGATGGTTTCGAAGGACAATTGATCAAGTCTAATTTCTCATTCGTTCAACAGTATTACTCCTGCTGTCGATCTCTAGTCGAGAATTCAGTGCAAGTAAACCGCAATGGAGGGCGAGAGAATTTCTGACAGTAGAAAAAGTTTTAATGCGGTCAGACACAAAAGTGTGTTACGTGAAGTAAATTGTTGTAAATGTCCTAGAATTTTAGCGCTTTTTTCAATTTTCTTTTTTGCTAATTTCACTAATAGAATGTGAGAAGTGCTCTAGAAAAAAAGCTTTAATTACTTCTTAATAGTTTTTGGTTCTGGAGAGTTCATAAAAGCAATCCTAGGTTTGGATATTTAAAAGCCTGGAAAAGTTAAAACACTGTTAGAAATTTTTACCGCAATTTTTCAGAACATGTGACTGGAGTTTTATTCAGTTACAGTTTCGTAAAATTAAGATAAAATGTCAGAAAATCCAGTTACTTTTTAATAAATTTAAAAAACAATTAAATTTAATTATATTTTAATTTAAAAAAAATTCTGTTACAATTTTGTAGTTTTAAGATATATTTTATGAAACTTGAGTTGAGTATTGAGAAAAATTTTAGATTATTTAGTACCTTTTTTGCAATTTTAAGATACCTTTACTCAAAAACATTATAAATGTCGTCAAATTTTACGTTACCTTTGTAAGATAAAAATTTTGTAAATTTCCGAACATTTCTAATACTGAATATAAAAGATAGCTTGACCTAATGAAATGGTTTATTTGGATATATTTATTTGATTACTTAAAAAAATAGGTTAAATTGGGTTAACATGAATAAATCTTTGTTCGCTTGTAAATTATAAAAAAAAATTTGATCCAATAACATTTTAGTTGGTTCGAAATCAAACCTTTTTGAAACTTATAATTTATGTAAATTTCAGTATAGATTTTAAACTTTGTTGAAAAAGGGATTGTAAGGATATTTCAGATAAGTTCTTGTTGACAGTACGAATTTGCCTATTCGCACCTTTGGAAATATTTGGATTAAAATCACTTTCTTCCATTACCTCCATTTCGAAGCTTGAAAAAAATGTCTGTCAAAATCCACTGATTATCTTTTTTTCGTAAACAAAACAAAAAACATTCTACGTCGATCGAGTAGAGACAAAGTATAATGGAACAAATATGATAATTTACAGTTACAATAAAAAGTAACATGCCCTTTTCTGAATGAAAAATCGAAATTTGCACTTTACACTCTCAGGTAGGATAGATCTTTGCGTCATTATAATTTTTATCACAAATTTTAAAAAACCACAAAAAACAGTTACGACAAAATATCACGAGTCATTTCAGTTAGGACAGTTTGTTCACTTGTTTGCGAATTAAGGTAGTTTTCATCCATAAAAATTAGACCCCAGGCAAAAATAGATAATTTTGCGATTAAAAACTATGCGATTCTAATAAATCATGAATCATTTTCTTCAATGGCTGAAACCATTAAAAAAATATTTTCCAAAACGAAATTTTTATAAACAAATTGTTGAATTTGATAATAATTTATTCATTTTCGAAAATTGGAAATAGTTAAGTTGTAGGGAATCTTTTTCTTGAAAAAGTGATTTGTAATTTATTAAAATCGCACAATTTTTTAAAATTTGATAAGAAGCGATAAGAAAAAAAGTGGGGCCAAAAATAAAATTTATTTATAAAATTATTTTTCTGTATCTCAAATTTTTTTCATGGAAATTAATCTTTTCTCTTCCAAAATATCCCTTCAATAATAGTATCACTATTCTTGAAAGCAAAATTATTCATTTTTGCCTGAGGTCTAATTTTCGTCGATCAACTACCTTAAGTCAAAGTCGCTTGGGACCATCGATATATGAAAGATTAGAAAATAAAAAAGTCAAGGTATGTAAAACTATAAACCTAAAAAATTAGAGTGTCTACTTCAGGATTTCCTGAATGAAAGAAAATTCCAGGACTACACTAGAATTACAAGGATTTCCAAGACGTTAGAGGAAGTTTGATCTCAACTTGTATACTTTCGCGTTGAAGTTTAAAGAGAAGACTTTAATTGTATGGATGCGCTCGTTTATCACCTTCCTTGTGAAGAGCTTTTACTAGAACGAGCACTTTATCTCTTTTCGAAGGTAACCGCGCTAATTTTGCCTTTGCATATACTGCTAGCTCGATGTGGTATTTTCCATCTAGAGAGCTAGTATTCATCGTTCCCTAGAGCTTTACTACGACGATTCAGGCGAGTGTAGCGAGGCATGAAGCGATTCGACCAAATTAAACGTGCGGCGCGCCCACCAATGCAACCGGAGCGGTGTTCAAGCCAGATGCAATATAATATATTAATATTTTACTTATACCTCGGGATCCGAAGGTAGAACAGGGCCGTGGCAATTCTATTGCCTCTGAACGACGAGCTAATTACGCGAGGAAATGAGATCTGGAGTTCCGCTCAATACGTTTGCAGCTCCGTATCGTTCGGCGAATCCCATAAGCTGCACCATGCAACAATAAATCATCCATGACGTTCGGATTGTGGAACTCGGATAAATAAATTTGCCAGCAGCTTCGTCTTCATTTTAGAAATGCACTTGCTAATTTATGTATCAACCACAAAAGCATTATTGAAAAATTATATTCTATTAAATGTGGATAGAGAATATTTTTAAATGAATTTTCGATGACAATTCAGTTTATCTTCTTTAAGGCCATGGATCAGCCAGATCACGTGACCAAATGCCTGTAAAAGTTTGTGTAAGATAACTGTTTTATTTTACAAAAGGTCTTTCTAGAAATTTGGAAAATATAACAGAAAACGATGAAGAACGTCTGTCAACTTCGTTTGAGTGAAAATTTTGAAAAAAAATGTACAGTTAAAGGGGTCATCTGATGTGATAGGTCAAACAAATCGAAAAACATTTTTTAAAAATAAATTGCTTCTAAAACATCTCTAGAATATGTCTGTAAACAGATTTTTTGATATTTACAGTCATTAAAAAAACATAGACGTAAAACGGAGCAAGTAAAGCTCTTTATTTTATGCGTACTTCAACTTCCTAACGCGTTTCTCTCAAAATCGCATTTTTCAAATTGGCGGCCATGATATCTTAAAAACTATTCAACTGATTAACTTGTTCTTGCATGTCTCAACAGTCAATATGTGTCATTACTGGTTGAACCCCTTCAAACTAGAAAACAAAGTTTTTTTTACTATTTTGTTTGACCATGAACGAGTGAATTTTAAAGCTGAAAATGACATTTTCCGCTTTTTGTCTATGATTTTTAAAAATGCCAATTTTTTTTTCACTTTTGGTAATTCACCTAGTAACTACTACACTGTAAAAAAAAAGTTTTAATTCAAGTCTAAAAATCGGCTAACTTTAAGATGTAACAGAAACTAGACCATTAGAGAAGGACAGACATGTGTTTATACATGGGGTTGCTAAATTGAAGCCAAAATCGTCTGTTAGACGTAACAAATTCAAGACTTTTTTTTCTGTGTACTATATTCTTTAAAAATATTTTTGGTTTTTTGGTTTCGGACCATTTTTCCGAAAATTATCATGCCCGCCGTTTTACTTTTCAAAGCGGAGATGGTTGGACATCTGCCCTTATAACACCAATCTTTGTTGCTCTGCAGGTCTGCAAAAATTGTTGTATGTACAATATAAGTAGACAAATAAATCCTTAAAGTGTCGATAAGATCCATTGTTGCCTTGTCTTTAAAATTATCCTATAAAATCACTCTCATTTTCAGCCCTCTACACCAGATGACCCCCATAGCTGTAAATGTCAATAAGTTCACTAATTTTTTTGAAAATTTTTACTAAAAAGAAGTTAACAGACGTGCTTTATTGCATTTTGTTACGTTCCTCTAATTTTCCGAAAGATACTTTGTAAATTGAAAAAGTTATCTTACATAAATGAATAAATATATATTTTAGTCACGTGGTCCGATTGATCTATGGCCTTAATTGTTCAGACATTTTTTTACTTTTAAAAATTTCGATTTTTCATGATCCCCTATGTCACTAATTTTATATTCTTCAGATATTTTGCTTTCCGAATTTGTAATTAACCAATAGTAAGTTTGTTGGTCAATTAAAGAGATAGTTTAAATTCATAAAAAATTAAAAGAATAGAACAAATATTAAAATCCGATAACTTTAATTTTAAAAATTGGTTTTTAAGCATCATTGAATATCTGAAGATTCTGATCGTGAAAAATTTACTTTTGAAAGCATTCAGATATGGATTAATAACGTGGAATTTTGACTGGTTCACAGAAAGGAATAGTAATATTCGATGAAAAAAATTCTGATATATTATCCTCCCAAATAAAATTTTCTAGAACGAATTTCATGAAAATTCTACAAAGATTTCCAGTTGATAAGATCGCGATTGGAACAAGTGAGGAATCTACTTTTAGCGAAATTTGCTATGCGTATTGGCGTAATGATTGGAATGAATGAAGCACACTCGCCGTAAAAGAGGGAGTAAACGATATCGAAAGAAAAAGGAAATAGTCGACACCCCTCGAGAAGATAATCGGAAAGTTTGAATACGAATATCCCGGCGGCTACAAGAGTTGCGGTGAGAATATCCGTGAGATATTACGACGTCGTTTGTTTTAGGGTCTCCTTTCTAGAATCTTTCTCTTTCCTGTCTTTCTTCTTCCTCAGACTCTCTTTTCTCACTTCGACTATTCCTTCTCTTTTATCCTTTTACCTCCTCACACTTTGTTATTTTCTTTCTCTCCTTTTGAAATGAGCGTACGCGAAAGTGCTTGGCTTCAAAGAATGGTTAAAATCCTTTCGGTAAAGCTATTATTTAGAGATTTAGGGAAAACGTAGATCACTTGCTTCGTTACTTACAGCTTTATACTTTTGCGAAATCCTATAGTAGAATCAGTGCCTACTATACTTTTACTTTTACGATCGACGTAAAGTTCGAATTTATTAGCTTTTAACGGAAAAAAAAATTAAATGTGCTATTTATTCCTTATTGGTTAACTCGAAGGATCAAAGGAAGTGTGAAGCTTCTTAATTGGAAACTGATCAATACATTTTTAAAAGCAAAATTTTTATTCATACAAAAAGTGCTTGAAAAAATTAAAAATGTACTTTTATATATCGATTGTTCAAAATGTATGAGAATTTAGCAACATACATTTTCTAATATTTTTCTTTTTTACAATTCCATTTTTTTAATCTCTAACTATAATTGTAAATTTAATGAATTGGAAAATCGAAAACCAAAATTGATATACTTTGCTATAGAAAATTTGTCACATCAATATATTCATCACGTGGGGCATGTAAAGATTTTGCGTGTGTAATATTTAAATGCAGGAAGAACAATGTGCCTCTGTATTTAGGATCCTGTTATAAATACATTAAGCCACTGAAACGAAGGTACTACATATGAATACCCAGGAAAGCCCGGATCGCAGTACATCTTCTTCCTCGCGCAATATGTACATTATATGTATATAATGTACCGGAAGGGTGGAAGGATCCTTCCCTTTCAACTATTTATCCATCCCCATGATGCAACCGGAACTCCGGCGATTTTATTTCCTGAATTCACCTGAGGCTAGGGATATTCATTCCCTTCTACTATCCATGTAACATCTATTGCAAAACAAATATTGAATGTACACAGAGAAACCTAAGTTTACAATTTTTGCTAAACTACGTTTCAATTTAGGGAAAAACGTGTAATAGTGAGAGTTTTTCGCAGTGGAATACTAAATTTTAGATAAAAAATATTATAATTTACTATAGATTGTATCAAACTTTACTAAAGCCTATACCAAAGTTTCATATCATTTTTCGAATCTTTAGTATTTTGACTGCAAAAAATTTCCAATCCGTTAGAAATAATTACCATTGTACCTGGATTTTCCCTAGATTCCTAATATTTTTTAGAATTATCATTATTAAACAAAACATATATTGCTGTGAAAAGTTTCTCCGTGTGCAATACAGATAAGAGTCCGTAGAATATTTACGTTTTTCAAATAGTTACACTATACCGGTCAAAAATTTAAGTTCACCTGTTGTTTAAACCATTGTTGAAGTGTCTTCATTTTTATTAAAACAGTATCTGGTTGTGAAAAATATGTGCCCTTTATTTAGTTAAAATCCCACACTCAGAAAAAATATTTGATTGAATCAAAAGTCTGCCCGCTTCGCGGGCACATTCTCATTGCGCGCTTCGCTCGCAAGTTTGAGCGCGCCTAGGGCGCGCTCGGTCTTGTTCTCTTCGCATACGTTTAAGTTTATTTCTTATAATTTAATACTGAAGCTCAAACCAATTTAATGATATTAAAGATGATGTAAATTAGTCATTTTCTCAAATTCACTAAGTTTCTTTTTCAGTTTAAGTGAAACAGGAAGTTCAATTTACTTAAGGCTCTATCGGCCTTAAGGAACACATTCTCATCATGACACTCGCGCTTCGCGCTCGATTTTCTGTATGCATTTTTCAAACAATCGTAGACTTTATTTAAGGAAACGATTTTGCAGAACAACGCTTATTTCGTATCTCACATATTTTGGTGAAAAAAATCGAATTTTTTTAATATTAAAAATCAAAAAATTAAAATATATATCCTGTCGAGAAATTTCTCGATAAGAATGTGTAGACCTTATTTAGCCAAACAATTTTTCATCTCAAAGTTTTTTTTGTATCTCACATATTTTGTCTAAAAAATGGAATTTTTGAATTTTAATCGTATTTTTTGGAATTGAAACGAAAAATATATGTTTTATCAGAAACTGTGTAAGACAAAACTTGTAGATCTTTTTGAAGCTAACAACTTTGTATTCTTACGTTTTTTTCTTATTTTACATATTATTGTTAAAAAATTGAATTTTGGATTTTCAATAGTTTTTTTTTTAATTAAAAAGAAAAATATGCATCTTATGAAAAAATGTTACAATTCAAATTTGTAGGTCTTTATTTATTCAATAATATTGTATCATAACGTTTTTTCGTATCTCGTATAATTTAACTGGAAAATGGAATTTTGATATTGACTTTTTTCGAATTTGAATATGCTGTAACATTTCTAATTTTGATTTAATCAAAAAATGTTATCAGGATAATTTTTAGAGATTTATGAGCACTATCTAAAACCAGTATTGAAATTTTTGGTTTTTTAAAAAATTATTTTCAAAAACACAAAAGTAGTGCTCAACCCCTCAATTTTGATTGGATGTGGCTGGTTAACGAACTTGTCCTTACTTTTTCGGCTCCGATAAAGTGTACCAAAGCTCAATTCAATCTGATAATTCTATCGAGAGTTATGCCGCACACGACCTATAGACAGACAGACAGACAGACACTTTCGTAAAAACCATTTTTTCTGACTCAGGGGGTCTCAAAACGTAAAGATTTGATGAAAATTTCGAAAGTCATTTTTCACATAAAACCAATACCTTCTCATCCATGATGAGAATGTAAAAATTATTTGTTTGAAACACTTTCTTTGATGTAAAAAAATGTTCTGTTTAAATGAAACAAAATTTGTTAGATTCAAACAAAATATCTTTGGACCAAATTTTTTAGACAAAATATATGAGATACATAAAAAAAGTTTAGATGAAAAATTATTTGCCTAAATGAGGTCTACACATTCTTATCGAGAAATTTCTCGACAGGATATATATTTTAATTTTTTGATTTTTAATATTAAAAAAATTCGATTTTTTTCACCAAAATATGTGAGATACGAAATAAGCGTTGTTCTGTAAAATCGTTTCCTTAAGGTAGTACGATCACGAAAATTAGATCTCAGACAAAAATAGATAATTTTTCTTTCACGAATAGCAACATTATTATTGAAGGGCCAATTTGAATGAGAAAAGATTATTTTTCATGAAAAAAATTTGAAACACAAAAAAATAATGTTATTAATAAATTTTATTTTTGCCCAAATTTATTTTCTTATCGCTTCGAGTCAAATTTTTGAAAATGATGCGATTCTAATAAATTATGGTTCATTTTTTTAGAAAAAAGATTCTCTACAACTTGACCGTTTCCTATTTTTGAATTTTTTCTTGAAAGCAAAATTATCCATTTTAGCCTGAGGTCTAATTTTCGTGATCGTACTACCTTAAATAAAGTCTACGATTATTTTTTCATTTTGAGAGATTTGGAAGAAAATAAATTATTTTAATCATGTAATTTATTAAAAAGTTACTGAAATGTATACAGAAAATCGAGCGCGAAGCGCGAGTGTCATGATGAGAATGTGTTCCTTAAGGCCGATAGAGCCTTAAGTAAATTGAATTTTCTGTTTCACTTAAACTGAAAAAGAAATTTAGTGAATTTGAGAAAATTCAGTGACTTTTTAGTAAATTCAAGAAACAATTTCTTAAGGTGGCTCCACCAAATTTTAATTAATGATTAATGAAGCGGATTTTTTTTTGTACTTGGAGTATTTTGTACAAGCTTTCCGATGCCGTCAAATTCAAGGGTTGTTGCCGGCATAAATAATGAGAAAATTTTTTTCAAAGTTGACTCCTTATGCATTAGTAAAATAGGAGGGTTCGGAATACGAAGTCACATATCCTTTCATAACTTTCAAAGTAGATGTTTACCGTTTTCAAAAAATATATATATTGTGCAGTAGTGATTGCTGAATCCATATCTACAATAAAAGTACTGTTGACCGGGGTAATAATAAAGATATTTAATTTAGAATTTGGAAATTTATGATGAATCTGTAACGGTGAGTTTTATCCGTGCGATGTGGCAACGTTGTAAAGTCGGTAAAGACGTTCTCTTATTGATATTTTTATCTCGCGATTCTCATAATGTAGATATATTAGTAACAATCAACAGTATTATTCATAAAATATCTGAAATTGAGAATTATGTAATTAATCATGAGAATTATAAGCATTAAATTAGAATAATTTCTATTTTTTTTCAACGAATGAACTACCGCTTAAAAATGAAGTTTTATGATTTCAACAGTGAATTATGAATGTTTCATTGTGTGTTTAATAAAAAATAATAGGTAACGAAACTGTCCGGCTTCCAGTTGGTTTTGCCGGAATGAACACATGCGAGCACAAGTCGTGTCGCGAGCCACGCAACGTTGCCAAATCTACGTATATCAGGTCCGTGTATGTAAAAGGGGGGACTGAAAAATTAATTTTTTTATTGTTATATAAAAAATTATATCCATTTAAACTATTAGTTGGTTATGACCTTATTATATACAGTTTCTGTATTGAAAAAAACATAATATTTCCCATAACCCTCAATCGAGCCCCGACTTGATACGGCCCGTCCTGGTGGAGCCACCTTAATTTTCAGTTAGAAAGTGTTGAATATTTCGAAGCTTGTAACAGGAAGAATTTTACGTTTTGGGTAACTGAAGTTTTATGCAGTTACATGTAACTGAAAATTTTGTTACAGTTTGGTAGTTTTAAGATAATTTTTATGAAAATTTAGTTGTTTTGTAAGGGGCCGTTCACATAATACGTCACACAATTTATGGGGGGGGGGTGTCTGCAAATTGTGACGTGGTGTGACATGTTGGGAGGGGGGTCTGCCCTCTGCGTTACGTCACACATTAAATGTGTACCCACGAAATTTGAAAAAAAGTTCTGAAAAGATTATCTACAATAATAATTAATAGCTTCTTTTTTTACTGGATTTTGTACGCGTTAACGAAAAATGTTTTATAAAATTAAGAGGTGTGACGTGACATCGAAAGGGTGGGGGGGGCTGAGGTTTGCGACCATGTGTGACATGGGGGGACGGGGGGGTAAAAAATAGCTAAAAATCGCGTGACGTATTATGTGAACGGCCCCTAATATGAAGAAAAATTTCAGAAAATTCAGTATAATTTTCGCGATTTTGAGTTAGCTTTACTCGAAAACATCATAAATATCGTCAAATTTTACGTTACCTTTGTAACATAAAAATTTTGTTAATTTCCAAACATTTCTAACAGTGTATTTAATTTTATGTGAAAAAGAATATCTTTATTCTGGAAACACATCATCGTTACTTCGAAAGAAGACATCTGGCAGGTCAATTTTCTCGCTATCTACAATCAGACGCACACAAGAATTCACGGGTGGTCTGCAGGAGCAGTAATAATTTCTTCTCGGACGTATTTAAGACCTACGTACACAACGCATATGCAGGAAGAGTAACGCGACACGTACGGATGCGAGAATATGGGCCGAGCATTGTCTGCCTCGTAATTTTTCGGTTTCATTTGGCCGGTCTCCAAGTAGCTACATATTGTGTCAGCTGAGTCCTTTCTCAGACACATGGAAAATTACTCCTATGGTTTCTAATGGCCGCCGGGAAAACGCGTTCACTATTTTTTGGCGTGAACTTTCACGGCACTCGAGAAAAATCTCGAGGCAGATGCAATTGGTTAATACGGCGAGTCTCGAGTGTCAAGAGTAAAAAAAAAATTGAGCTCTGAGCAAAAGAGCCCACGGCTGATTTGAAATAATACTTTCAGAATTCTCTGCAGTAATGGTCTCTTTTTAGGAAAAAATAAATATGTGTATATATTTAAACCAACAAATTCAGAAGTTTCTGAGCCAAATGACTATAATAATTTTAATTAAGTTGAAAAAAACTAAAATTATTTGAACATTTTGGAAATTACTTAATTATCATGACGCTTGAAATTGTTCAAAGCATTTGTTGATTTAAGGCCATTCAACCAGATCACGTGACAAAATTCTTGTAAAAGTTCGTGTACGATAACTTCTTTATTTTATAAAATGTAAACGGGTTCTTGTAATTGACTGTAAGCAATTTACTTTTTGGATGACTCTCTCGATATTTTAAAATATTTAATAAAAAATATAATTCTAAAATCTAATATAAGTATATGTAACGTGCCACGAGAAAAGGGGACTAACGCGGAAAATATCGCAAATCTGTTTTTGGTCTCTATCAATAGTTTTTATAAAATAGCTTATTAGAGGGCCGTAAATGCCTTTTACTGAGAAAAGGGCTCCACTTCTATCGCCCGCCCTGTAAAATTCTAGTTTTCCGCGTTAGTCCCCTTTTCTCGTGGCACTTCACATATTATAAGAGAAAATTAAGAAAAATAAGAGCTTGTAAAATGTCATTTATATTCATGTAAAGAGAATCGACTGAAAAATGTATAATTTGAGTCTTGAAAGTTGGGTGGGTTACATACTGATCGTGCAGCTGGTGGCTAGAGTCAGGGTTTTGCATTTATGGGCACGTATACATTTGTGTACACGTGCTGGTGTACTCACGGTGATATCAGATATTACGTGGATACTGCACCGCATACGAGACTCCAAGGACAGGTGGTGAACGAGCAAAGGGACGATGCGACGCGGCGGTTGAGGGATGGCAAGAGGGCAAAATTGGGAGGAGGGAACGAAGGATGAGAAGCAATACAGAAAGCTCTGGGTGCAGGAAGGACGAAATCCAACGGGCGTACCAGAACCAGTGTGTGATTCCTAAAGCAAACAAGTACGAATTCCCGCCTCTCAAACGGAAGCTACACGAGTGTCTTCTACTCGTATATTTGCTTGACTGCGATCCGCGCACCCGGAAAAGTAGATTTCCTTGCGCGTTCATACGCGCGGAAAAATCAGTTCTTATGTCTCAGGGTTGTCTGAACATTTTTTCAAAATCTGCATCTCCACTATTTCTTCTCTTTCAATATATTTCGGTAAATTTGCTTTCGACTTTTAGCTCTTTCGTCACTTCTTTTTTACTCACTGATGACAATCAAATATTTTATCAAAACTAACACCCATCTAATATTTTGAGACAACTTCAACAATATGGATATCTTTGGCAATGTTTTCTAGTAGGTAGGATTCTGAGTTTAATTGCCCTTCTCCCATTTCTCCTCAAGCTTCTGGATTTTTACGTTTCAGAAAGCCACAGCAATATATTTAAAACTGAAAGCTTGCTAAAAAAATAAAAAGCCTCAAGATGTTTATTGAAATAAAGTTATTAATTGTCGTTTTTACAATGCTGCACCACTAATAGCATGATCAATGTAGAAAAAACTTTCTCATCAAACAATGAAAAGAAGAACTTTGTTCTATTTACACTAAACTCAACCACTGCCATTGCCTTAAGGAAGTTCGACCGTCCCTACCAAGCCTTTGAAAAACTTATTTAATTACCACTTCAAAAAATGTTAATGCTGTTATTCAATTTATAATATTAGAGAAAAATATCCGCTTTACTGAGAAAAAATTTAAAAATAAAAAAAATGCCTTTTTTAGTAACTCCCAAGTGCGAAATTAGATACGGCCCAACACTGGCCCAGTATCGCCAAAAATTTGCCGAAGATCGGCTGCCAATATCGTGCCGTTGCTGGAATGATAACTCCGGTATGCACTTGGCGGCCAATGCTGGCCCAAACTCTGGCCGCAAGCACTTGTTTTCGGCACATTAACGGGCCAATGCTGTGTCGAACTCTGGGTTTTTCACTTCCAGGATGGTTTGCCGTGGTAAAAGTGACACATGGCTCAGTAATGTGCCGTCCATGAGCCCGACTCTGGCTCTTCTACTTTCAGAACTGGATGCCATAGTAAAAATGACAATCGGATTGGTATAGGGCCGATACTGGGCCAAGTTTCGGCTGAAGGTTGGTAAATTTAAACAGTCGAAAAAGGCCGCCGTCGTCGGCCCAGCACTTGACTGATGCTGACAGTGACACTGGCCCAATAACAATGGCCGACTCTTGGCTGCCGAGATTGGGCCAATATTGTGCCGTATTATCACCTTCGGCAATTCGCACTTGGGCTATTACTGTAGATCAAGTTTAAATTTTTTCTCGGTAAAACGAATTTTTTTCTCTAATAAAGGGTTTCCCAATAAGGGTGATATGTTTTGAAATTGAAAAAAAAAACTGAATATTCATTCGGAATTGATCGAAATCTTTTTTATTATATTGGATATTCTATGCCATTTATGATTTAAACAATATATCGGGCAAATGTCCCCCGAGACTTGAGCCAAAAATGCGCCTCATCAGAAAAGATGATTTTTTGATGAAAATTGGGATCATTTTCAATTGATTCCAGAGCCCAATCCGTGAACTCCCGACGCAAACGATGGTCATTAGGCTTCAGTTCTTGGGCCAGAATCATCTTATAGGGATGCAGGCCAAGATCCAATCGGAAAATACGCCAGGTAGTCATCCTGGACAGGCCCAATTCCTGAGATCGGCGTGGCACGGACAATTCACGGTTTTCCTCGATACTGGCCTGTACGGCGGCTATATTCTGTGTAGAACGTGCGGTACGCATACGATTTTTAGACTTAGTATCCAATAGAGTAAATTCACTCTCCAACTTATCGATTATTCGACGAATTGAGAGCGCGGATGGAGCAGAATGACGACCATATTTTGCACGATATGCTCTTTGAACACCGACAAAACTTCTCGAATTTTGATAAAATAATTGGACAATTTCCAAACGTTGTGGAAGCGTGAAACTACTCATGATTAAATGGCAAACCTTACTGATCACAACTGACAGCAGACGTCAAAAATTTCAGTTCAAATGAGCCCGATAGGGACATTCAAAATCATATCACCCCTATTGGGAAACCCTGTATTATGTATTGAATAACTGCATTAAGATTTTTTAAAGTGGTAATTAATTAAGTTTTCCAAGGGCTTCCCAAACATGGTCAAACCTCCTTAATCTTACCTCATTAGTTCACATATAGTCCCTGATTCAGTAAAAAGTAAAAAGAATGAAAGTAATTGTGTACTTGTAAGTGAATAAATCATTAATGAGGACTAGTTTTACTGAACTATGTACATTACACTGTTAGAAACATTATTAAATCCTATAGGCACCGTGCGAAGTCATGGTAGGGAGAGTTAAATCGACGCCAGCGCACGCAGTGGATAATTTAGGCGTTAAAGGAGGCTGTTTTATATTTCCGAGCAATCAAAATACATGTGCAAATCTAAATTTTGTTTTAATTTAAAAAATATAGCTGAAATGAGTCACCGAAGTTGTTGTGTTGTGAATTGTAAAAATACAAGCAGCAAAAGTGAGTGTAAATTTTATAAATTTCCAACGTCTAAATGGAAAATAAATCAAAGGAATTAGTGGGTAGCTGCAGTAAGAAGGCAAAAGTTATTATTTCTACGGAACTCTTGGACATCTCGTACATGTTCTGATAGAACAAGATTTTTACCTTTAATTTTCGTTTGTGTTTGAAATTCTATTGTATGTTTAATTGATTGAAAACTTGTTTTAATAATTATATCCTTGATGAATTTGAATCTGAAAATAAACAATTAATATTTATTCACTCAACAAGTGCCTAAAACTGTCATCATGAAATTACAATTTAATTCTTTATTATTTTTCTAGTCTGTTTTGATCTGTCATTAACTTAAAATAGTCGCCATGCCAAAAAACAGTCTCTAGAAAAAGAAGTTTTTCTATGATTTCAAGACTGAGAATTATATCATCAGCCGTGTCATATGTAAGAAAAGACACTCTTTTTAATGAAAATATTTAAAAATTACGAAAAATAATATTTTAATAATGTTTTTTATAATAGGATATTTCTTTTTTTTTTAATTATTCCAGCCATTAAAGAATTTATTTTCAAAAATTGGAAACGGTCAAGTTGTAGAGAATATTTTCTCCGAAAAAATAAGCAATGATTTAAGAAACTTCAATCATTTTCTAAAAATTGGTAAGAAGCGATAGTAAGGAAAAATCCTATTACAAAAAACATTATTAAAAAATTATTTTTCGTAATTTTTAAATTTTTTCATTAAAAAGAGTGTAAAGGTTGTAAATAATGAAGTAGATTATTTTATTTCATATAGCTACACTTTGATGTATATGAAATTTCATATACTTTTATATCCAAATATAATAAAACAATTTTTAAGGCCACGGATCAACCAGATCACATGATCAAATTCCTATAAAACTTCATGTAAGATAACTTTTTTATTTTAAAAAATGTCTTCGCAGAAATTTTGAAAATAGAACAGAAAATGACAAAGAACGCCTGTAAACTTCGTTTGAGTGAAAATTTTTCAAAAAATTTTACAGTTAACTGTGAGTGTTGATAAGTTGTGGAATTTTTTTCAAAATGTTTACTAAAAAGAAGTTAATAGACGTGCTTTATTATCTTTTGTTACGTTTCCCAAATTTTCAGAAAGATACTTTGTAAATTTAAAAAGTTATTTTACATGAACGAATAAATCTATAATTTAGTCACGTGGTCCGATTGATCCATGGCCTTAAAAGTGTGGAATTTTCGATTGAATGAGATGAGGTCTTCATATCTTTCTAAATAAAAAAAGTGGAATCGAACGTAAAATTTAAAACGAGTTGTACGCGGAAATGAAGAACAGTTTATGATAGCAAATAGATAATGATTCTCTATACAAACACACAGTGCAGCAAAGTGTAGTGTATGAGAAGGGCCACTTTCCAACCACCTTATAGTGTATCTACTCACTCAGCATCATAAACCTGAATTGTGAGTTTATCTTGAACTTTTAGAGTGCCCGCTATTCGCTTTTATTCGATATGGTTTTATTATCAAGCTGCAGATGTCATATTGGACACCAGCACACACTAAAATTTCTTCTCCGCCACGGAAATCAACAAATTAAACTTATTCCTCGCAACCCTGAATTTATTTATAAATCTTCAAAAATGAACATCGAAGCTTTTAGTTTTCATTTATTTATAAAATTATCAAGGTATTAACCTCAACTTTAATTTAACAATGTTACCTAGTTCAGGAATTCGGAAAATAAAAGAATCCCTATGTTTAAAAGAGTAAGTAAAATAATTTGTAACCGAAAAGGAAACTCTTAGAAAAACCATTACAAGAAAGTCCGAATCTAAAAGCGAGAAGTCGGTTTGCTCCAAGTCACTCTAACTTCATGTTTGAAAGTCACTTACAAATATTTGACTTGAGCCTCACACACCAAGGAATTGAACGAGTCGTAAGCTGAAGTACCCTGATATAGATGCTCATTCCTACGAGACGTGGTTTGTGAGTTTCGAAACGTGTTTTCATCTTGTATAGCGGACACAAATTGGAAAGCATTCCACGACGAAACGGTCATCAAATGAAACAATGCTTTCATGGGCCAAGCTCGAGAACGAAGCTTAAAGAGAAATCTTTAGTGGTGCTTGTGGAGAGGGTCAGGCATTTTTAGTAATTTGTTTCACCCCAAATAAAGCAAGAAATATTTCGAGAAATAAAGGAAATTGCAAAACAGAGTTTCCCGTCTATCTAATGAAATATGGAAATGCTACAAGATATACCATAGATATACTTTTCACTGCATTAAAAAAAAAGATTTTATGTCAAAAAAAAATTATTCCTCTTACTTTTGTAAACTTGACAAAATTTTGTTCAAACTTTTTCTAAGGTAACAGAACTTCTCAAAAAGATTTTAATAAATCTACAAAGCATTTTCCAAAAATTGTAAAAAAAGTTTTTGCAGGTTCAAAAAAGTATTAATCAAATAATTTTTTTCTACTAGCGGGTCATAAAATGGATTTTATTATCCCGTGCGGGGCAAATAAATTCATTTTATGACTCCCTAGTTGAACAAAATATCGTGTGCGACACGGGAAAAACATTAATTATACTCGTTTGGTTGCTACTCCCTGAATCCTAAACAGTAAAAACTCACCGATTCACAGTGAGAAACCACTGTTTCGAATGTTATAAGTCTTCCACATAGAAATCAGTGGAATTTACCTGATTCCACCAGGGAAACTCACTGCTTAATCAATGAAATATACTGGTCAACAGTAAAATTCGCTGGTCAACCAGTGAGTTTCCCTAGTGATATCAGTTAAATTTCACTGATTCTATGTGGATGACTTATAACAGTCGAAACAGTGGTTTTTCACTTTTTCAGATTTAAGGAGTACCCTCGCTTTGCTCAGGCATCAAACTTCACACTCTAAAAATAAATTTTTTTTCCCTAGTTGCACAATATACTTTTTCTACTAGCGGGCCATAAAGTGGACTTTATTGCCCCGTGCGGGGCAAACAAATCCACTTTCTGACCCTATAGTAGAAAAAAAATCGTGTGCAACACGGGAAAGACATTTATTTTCCCTAGTTGCACAATGTTCTAATATGAATCAGCAAAGCAATTTGTTAAAAAAAAACTTTTCTCATTGTTTTTGTTACTTTTTAGAAAATGTTATAATAAAACAAAATAACCACAGGCATGATCAGGAAGGATTCTGGGAATGTGAGAAAGCAACAACCCAAGTTTTGTTTATTGTTAAAGAGGCTTTTTTCTCATGTGGAAAGTACTGACCATTCGTTACTTGGTGCCCGTCACGTGAAAGAGCTTTATATTCCTAGGTGAGGAACTCGAATAGTTGTTCTCGTTCCCGAGACCAATGTTTTCCTGAAAACTCTCACCCCTTCTCTAACTCTTACTCTTTTTAGCCACTTTTCACCTTTTCTTTTTCTGTCCTCTTTGGTCTTCCCCCTTCCTCTTTATTTTCTGTCCCCTTCTCACTTTCATCTCTCCATTGCACATAACAAGCTACTCTAATAAAGTTAACTCAGTTCAGGACACCTCGAGGGGATGCTTTTTAAGTGCCAAAGCTCGGTCGTAAAGTTACGTGCGAGTTTCACCTCGGATTTCATTCCCTATGGACGAAGCTTTAATCCGATTCACACTGAATATATGTTAAAATTTATTAATTTTGAGCAAAGACCGACTGTAAGAGAGATTTGTTGCACTCAGAAAAATATTTGCTCGTGTCAAAGGAAAAGATCTTTGATACAGTATACACCATTTTTCAGTTCTATTTATGGGGATTATGAAGAAACTTTTGCTGAAAAATGTATTATACTTATAATTTTCAAATTTCATTTATTACCAAAACTCTACACGGACTAAAAAACCGTAGTTCGGTTTCGTTTAAAAATGTCAAATTTTATTATCTAATTTATTTATAAAAATTTTAATTGTTATATTCTACAAAATATTATTGAAGATTTATTATTCTAAGGAATACCTGAAGTCGTTCTGGCAATTGAAGGAAATTATAATTTGAAAAAACCTCTTAAATTCAAATATCCCCCACAAGAATTGTTTATAATAATTGATATTATTACCTTTTTAATTATTTTGTGATCAAATGTCATTCCTACATTAATACGAAGCACTTTTAGCAAAAAGAAATTTTTTTTTACCAATAATAAGACTATTTACCAATTTGTTCATAAAAATTGTTTATAACAATTAAATGGAATAATAGATAACTTATTTGTATTCTGTGAATCCCCAAACATTCATTTAAGGGCGTCTCCTTATCCAGAACCTTAAAAAAAGGCACTTTTTCCCAATTTTCTTTGAAGCAGAAATTAAAAACACTGGTCAAAGATTTTTCTCATACATTTAGGTACATATTTGAACCTGTTAAAAAAAAATTTTCATTTGAAAACAAGAAAAAATCTCGAACTTATCGAAGATCCCGCGCAGCGTCTCACCACGGACAATTAATTTTGCGTGCATGATATTGTCCAAAGTTTTCATCTGAAACACATGCATATTTGTTTTTTTTTATTCAGAAGCTTATATTGAACCCAAAAAATTAAAAAAAAAAAATTTTTTATCGATCTTTTGAGTTACTTTCCAGAAAAATCAAATTTGTCACCGTTTTTTTTTTTTTGTTTAAAATGCGTTATTTATAATGAAAATAAATACTGTATCATGAAAACTAAAGGTTTACTATATGCGCATTTTAATCACCTACAAATAAAAAAAAAGTTTATAATAATGGCTTAATTGGTTCTCCTTTAATCGTGCACGCAATTTTGAAAAATGTGGTTTTGAGAAAACGCGCTTTAAAGTTTTCAGACGGTGAAAAAAACCTTCCGCTCGCTCCGCGCAAGCCACTGCTCGGAACTCTACCATCAAAACTATTCCGATATGGACTGTAAAATTTTGCGACAATATTCTCTGATAATAGGTCCATCGATTGAAACAAAAAAAAAAAAATCGATTTTTTGAAAGTTCTGGATAAGGAAACCCCCTTAAGACAATATACATTTTGCCTATAAGTAGTTATTGAAGCGTAAAAAATTGTTATGTAAAATATTTCAGTTTTTCCATACTTTGAGTAAAAAAATTATTAATACAAAAATAGAGGAGACAAAAGTTCTGAACGCGAAACTGTTCACAAGTTAATGCACTTTAATGTTGACAAAAAAATTAAACATTGGACCAAAATTGAAGGCTCTGGACATTTTTGAGCGAAAAAAGTGCATTTCCTCCCAGTGTGCCACGTGTCTAAATTATAAATTACCTCGTTCACGTAAAATAACTTTTTGAAATTACAAAATATCTTTCTGAAAATTTGAGAAACGTAACAAAAGCCAATAAAGCACGTCTGTTAACTTTCTTTTGTTGAACATTTGAAAACTTATCTCACGTGGTCTGATTGATACATGGCCTTAAGGTAATTGATCCACGAAAATTAGACCTCAGGCAAAAATAGATAATTTTGCTTTCAAGAATAGCAATATTATTATTGAAGGGCTATTTTGGAAGAGAAAAGATTAATTTCCATGAAAAAAATTTGAAACACAGAAAAATAATTTTATTAATAAATTTTATTTTTGCCCCAACTTTTTTTCTTATCGCTTCTTGCCTAATTTTAAAAAATTATGCGATTTTAATAAATTACAAATCACTTTTTCAAGAAAAAGATTCCCTACAACTTCACCATTTCCAATTTTCGAAAATGAATAAATTATTATCAAATTAAGCAATTTGTTTATAAAAATTTCGTTTTGGAAAATATTTTTTAATGGTTTCAGCCATTAAAGAATTTCTTTTTAAAATCAGAAACGGTGAAGTTGAGGGAAATCTTTTCTCTGAAAAAATGATTCATCATTTATTAGAATCGCATAATTTTTTAAAATTAGGCAAGAAGCGATAAGAAAAAAAGTTGGGACAAAAATAAAATTTATTAATAAAATTATTTTTCTGTTTCAAATTTTTTTCATGGAAATAATTCTTTTCTCTTCCAAAATAGCCCTTCAATAATAATATTGCTATTCTTGAAAGCAAAATTATCTATTTTTGCCTGAGGTCTAATTTTCGTGGATGAAAACTACCTTAATCCTTCAATCATGCAATTTTATTCATACCAATTATTATTACTATTCATTGTGTAAATAATTTACCAGAGTCATAATAAAATATTTGCAATTTAAAAATTGTAAAAAATTTTCCCCAGTTTTCTGAATAATAAGTAGGAAAACTGTGATTCCCCGAAGCTTTAAACTTCTAGAGTTTTTCAAATGAAAAATTTAAAACTGCACAGATTTCAAGTACAGCAATTTTCTAGTTTTTCAGGCCTTTAAATCTAAGTCTCTTTTATTTCCCGTGAGATATACCTCATTCGTGTTCGTGTTGCAATACGGGTTTCATTCCTTGGTGGAAATTTGATGGTATTTTTCACTGTTCAACGCATATGAGTTTGAAATACTAAGTATACGAACACGAAACTTTGAATTTCATTTCCTTGCAGATTCACGATAAATATAAAGAACGATGATGTCCCGTATAAGGAAGTTTCGAGATCGATCAAAGAGTCATAAATCCTCAGGTACGATCGTGCCATCGGCTACGAATTGACGTCTCAGAGAAATGATCCATCTATCTTGAATGAAATATTTGGAAGGATGGTCTTGTTCATGAAAAAGACTTGTACATATAGTCGGTTATTATGAACTGATATTAACATTCGATAAGCTTATTGTTGTGTATGTTTTAGAGAAAGAGTTTATGATGCGTTTAAAGTTGCTAATAAATCAAGCTTTTGCAACTTGTCTAAGAAAGGCGAGTGGAAAAGATAATATTGTATTAATAATTTTTGTATTGTAATTGTATTGTAATTGTAATAATAATGTTCAAAATTTAAATTTTCCCGCTTACTTATCCTACTCATCTACAAACTCTAATTGAAGAATTTGATATTTTAATATGAAACAAAACTTTTCTTCATCAAAAGCGAACCAACATCAAAATTATCAAATTAAATTTTAATCCCACTTTCTCATAGTTTACCTCAATAATCTCGCACCTCCCAACAATTGATTTTCAATGTAAAACAATGTTAAATATACTAAAATTATTCTTATAAACCTCAAATATACAAAATGAAGATATTAAACTTTTATATCGTCTGAAATTAAAGCCTTGAATTTGTACACGGAAAAAACAGTATAGCTGTTCGGCCTATACCGGTATATAGTGTCTCGACCCATGCGGTATAGGTGAGACAACTATACTGGTTTGCTGCGCGACCTATACATTGCTTTGCATGCACGTGACTCTAACCTTGAAATGAGAAAGAAGTGTCATTTTTTAGAGGTGTTTTTTCGAAGCGTTTGTCGATTTGTTTGGAGCATTTTTTCTTTCTTTGAAAGATCATTTTTGCGTATCGCGTATTGTTTTATCACACGCGAAAATTCACAAGAACGATAACGATGGCATAATATTTTGTTTACGATCGCTATACATGGTATTGTCATATCAACGAACTTGTATAGCTGTCTCACCTATACTCTTATAGTTCTGAGGACCATACTATAGCGTTGGTCTGATAGCAATATTTTCTGGTTCTGAGGACCAAAATATAGTTCTCTTAGCTATACTGTTTTTTCAGTGTATATCTTCAAAAGAAAACAATACAGGGTGTCTCGCGTGTTTTTTTAAAATAAATAGAATCAAATAAAC
The DNA here is from genome assembly GCA_030998225.1 of Diplolepis rosae. Taxonomy (NCBI): domain Eukaryota; kingdom Metazoa; phylum Arthropoda; class Insecta; order Hymenoptera; family Diplolepididae; genus Diplolepis; species Diplolepis rosae. The sequence goes on along the minus strand of JAPYXD010000143.1, from coordinate 2,280,259 downwards.
ATAATTTCTTTAAATTGTCTTTAAATACAATTAAAATATAATTTTCAACAGCCTTGATATTATAAGTTGGCTTTAGGGTCCAGAAATAATGAACACGAAGTTACATCCTTTCAAACGTTTCGACTCTAATCGGAGTTCTTTTTAGTGAATAATTATTGCTAGAATTAAAAACACAAATCCTTACACTAAAAACTAAAAAATAAAAATTTATGTTAATTTTTCTTCGATACAGAAGTCACAACGAAATGTATAGAAATTATGTATAATCTAAAATAAAGATTACAATTATGATTCTTTGGAGAAAAAATTGAAATTACAAGGAAAAACAATGTTTCTATCTTGAGCTGTGATACTAAATTTTTTATAAACTAATGAATTTTCATATAAAATAATTCTTTGGGAAAAATATTAGATTTTTAAGAAGAGGGTCTTTGGACAGCTGAGCGAAAAAATTGCACATTGTATACTGGAGATATACATGTGGTTTTTTAAAGAAAAATACACGAGCAAATAGTTTTGAATAAACAAAAACAGAAATTTAAATAATATTGAATGAACAAAAGCAAAAAATTTAAATTATTTGGCATATAATTATCATAGCTAAACAAAAAAAAGTATTAGGCTATAAGATAACAATAGATTATAATAGAGCAAATAATTGGTTAACCGATATCTACATTTTTCAGTCTTATTAAAACAGATATATTTATTGATAGACTAACCTTTATTCAATCGTTGTTGTGCTCTAGTGGGTCAGTTTTAATCCAAGGAATTTTAAGAATACCAAATTTATCCTTGTGTGTTTTCTGAAGAAGCACATTTTTCACATAACACTGCTATCTCCAAAGATTTTTCTGTATAACTGAGTTATGTTTGAAGCATATTTGGAAAAGACACTATAAAATGAAATGGGGAAGGGGGGGGGGTGTCTTTTCTATTCAGAGTTTAAGTTGAACAAAAAAAAGGAAGGAACAAAATGTTAGAACGGGTGTGTGCAAGATAACCCAAGTAAATTGAATTTAAAAAGTATTAAATGTATTTGAACATTATTTTCTCGACATTTACGTTTTTTAATTCGCAATTTAATATATATTGTGCAATATAAATACTATTTTAAATATGTATTCATTTCTCTTTGTTCTGGCATAGAGTCAGTTTCTTTTTGTTTTCTTCGATTGAAAATTATCAATGTTTTTCACTGATTGAATCAGTGAAAAAAATATTTTTCACTGTCAAATCAGTCAATTTTCACCGAAATAATCAGTGAAATTTGACTGATTTACAGTAACCCCTTTTTAGCTATTTGAATCAGTCAAATTTCACTGATAATCAGTATATTTTGACTGATTCAAATTTAGAGAGTATAAAAAAACGCAAAAAAAGGAAGGCAAACGTTTCAGTCACATACCTTCTATATACATAATCTATGGAAACTAAAATGAACATCTGCGACGTCCAAAATGTCCGTTAAAAATATTCAATCTTACATATTTATTTATTTATTATCGACTACTATTTATTATTTATTATTTAATAAATCAATTGATAAAAGGCGCTCAACTCTGTATTAAGTGCTTGAAAGGCCGACATAGCTTGCAAGTAACATAATATTTTAATATTGAAAACACAAGGGCATTAAGTTAGATCATTTCAAAGTCGAATTGATAGGGCCTCTGAGAGTGGTCCTTGGACCGTATCAGGGCATAGGGGTTTTTAAAGACAGCACCAAGAAGGATAGTTAGAGCATTGAGGATGCAGAAGACAGATGGTTAGACAAAGGCGAAGAAAAATCGAAAAGAAATCCGATAAGAAATGAAAAAAAGGAGAGATAAAGTAAGAAGCTAAAACGGAAGTGGAGCCATGAGAATTTCTGATATTTTATGCTTCCCAAGCACGCTTCTAGTGCAATATGTCTGCCCGGAGCAACAACCAACTGTATCACGTTTCCGCAATTTGATATGTCTTTTTACATTCGATCTGTCTTCCATACTCCAATACATACATATATTAAATTTTTCATAGCCCACTTGAATGTGCACTCGTAAGTGAAATGTTGGCAATGGCTAATAATATTATATTCTGATAATAATAGAACTTAACTTTTTCTCTAAATTTAAAAAGATAAATCTATTGAATTTATTAACGTATCAGAGATATGCTGATAAAAGGAATTTCATACATTCCGACTTATATTATGAATTTAATAAAAAACCATTCAAAAATCCTTAAAATGTATAAATACATAAGGGATTCGAATTTTCTAAAAAAATATTGAAGTTTACTTTCGTAACAGAATGTATAATAAATAAAATAGTAACTGAACTATTGGATCAATAAATCAATCGTTTCTTTTACATTCTCGAATGTAATATTAGTTTGAATTCTTGTTCATCGAGTGTTCAAGTGCTTTAAAATCAAATCACAGATTCGTATAAATGTTACTATGTCACGATTCTCGCTTTCCTCGATGACGTGACTGTTCATTAAAATGCGTTTGATGAAGCAACGCCTGAGTCTGATACTTGGTCTCGTCATCTAAAGCCATTACGGTTTCTAACCATACTAAAACTTAATTCCAAATAGAACTTAAAGTTCTGCCAAATTTCATTTTAATTATGAAACATTTAAGTTAATAATTCAATCGAAATTAATTATTCAATTTTTTTGCTTTTAGCAAGGATTAATTACCAATCATATTTTTATATACAATAATTAACTATTGTATCTATATGCATGACTTCGAAATCTAATTAAGGGCACGAGATTTTGATATATTTCAAACTTCCTTGTTGTCTGCGTAGAACTTTCAAACCTGACTAAACATTTCTATTGCTTCAAAGTTTAAAGCCTTCGGAATTTCAGATAATGTTGCTATACTTTTATTGAATATAACCAAGTTATTCCAATGGTTAATTTTATGGAAATATTAATATTTAAATTTCAGACGATCTAAGTTATACTGTAAAAAATATCGGTAAATTTTCTTACTATGTATTAGGAAATTTTTCCTAAATCCTTAGGGAGTATAGATTTTCCTACAGAAAGAGGAAATATTTCATATATTTGAGGAAAATTGACGGAATTTTCGGACTTATTTCCGAACTATTAGGAAATATATCAAAAAGGTGAGAACATTTCACAAATCTCCTAAGTTGTATAGGAAATTTTTCCCATGAAAAGCGGAAATTATTCCACAAAAAGGGAAATTTGTTCACTCTTTTTGGATCTTATTCCACTTCAATTATGAAATATATTAATTTTTCCTAATAAACTGGATATTTCTCCGACCGAACAGTAGGAACTATTTCCAGTTCTATGCTTTCTCTCTTCATCAATCAAAAATTTGAAATAAAGTTTTTAAGGTTTTCGAAATATTATTTCAATAGACTGAGAATTCTATATAAATAAATTTCTAAAAGTAAATATGAATATAAAAATTAAAATATGACAACTTACTATCAAAAGTTTTAATTTTGTCTGCAACATTTTATATTTTCCATTTATAGAAATTTGACTAAAGTTTTTACTATTTTAGCTTAAATCTGAGTGATTTTTTTATTTTTATAATGATAGAAACATTGGTATGAAGAATAAAATAAGACCACCTGGAAATCTGGATTCTGTCTTCAGAAGCTATTTCAGGCCATTGAAAGCCAGGTGTCACCAGAATGGAATTTGTTCAATTTCTAGAACTTTGACCCATTCGAAAAATTCAATTTCCTCAGAAAATAACCATTCATAACACATTTTTGGAAGTAATTTTTACATTATTTTCAAGCACACCGGGATAAAAAACATATTAAAATAAAAATGATCATGTCAAAAACTATTATATTATTTTTCAAAATTATCCGATGTTATATCAATCATTAATAATAAATAGAATCATTCATATACGTATACACTGTTAGAAATTTCTGTATTAAACTTCCATTACATGTAATGGAAGTTTTTTTCAGTAACGTATATTAAATTTCAAATACTTTCATCTTAAAAAATACAAAATTTTATTTGAATTTTAATTCATATGTGTACATATTTTGATAATGTTTGTTAATTTTAATATATTTTGATTAAAAAGTTATAAAATTTAATATTAATGTATATTAATTTATCATAATATACAAATCTATTAATTTTAATTTACCACTTGTATATTAAAGTCTATTAAAATTAATAAGATTTTTAACAGTAAATATAGAATAATTTGAATTTAAAAACTCCATAACTTGCAATAATAAGCAGTAATTTACCTAATAACTCAAATAAAATAAAACTACTTATTTGAAAAGGTAAGAACCGCGCGTGAAGCGTGCGTATCAATTTCGAGTCATATAATAAAGTGTATACGAAAGCGGCAATTTTCGTGCCTTGTATTTTCAAGTATTTATTATGTACATTAATTTTTGTCTCAATAATTTTGTTTTATTAGTCTCATGGACTGTGGATTCTCTTTACCTCCACTTCCGCTCTCCTGGGAAAGTTTTCCATCTAGCAGAAACTAAGTGGAAGTACATCGAAAATGCAAGCGGAAGCAAAAATGAAAAGCAAGCTCTTATACATCGTCTCAAACCCTAAAGTGGAATTCAGTACAGGTATATAAGAATGTTATTTTTATTGTTCATTATCGTAAAAATTTGCTTCATCTCATTACAATAAAACAGTTACTCATTTCACCGAAAACGAAATTTAAAGGAAACTAGATCGCAATATTTATCAAGCGATATTACATATTATATCGTGACATGTTTCCGTACATGTTCAATGTTTTATTGACCCACAATAATAATTTTGTAATAGTTAATTTGGCATGGGGTCAGTTTTGATACGGATTTATATTTCAAATTCAAACCAAAATCGAACCGGTATCACCACAAACTCGAATTCCTCCCAACGTCCAAACAAAAGTGTAATTCAAAATTTCCAGAACTCGAAACAATTCAAATCCTCAAAATACAAAAAACACGACCAAATTTGGACCAAAATCATTATTTTAAAATAAACAATTATGAAAAAATTGACAAAAAAGGAGGAATTATATATTTCAAATGAATTTAGTATAAAAATTATTAATTTAAGGTAGTTCGTCCACGAAAATTAGATTAGATAATGTATTTAACAAATTTTATTTTTGCCGAACTTTTTTCCTTATCGCTTCATACCAAATTTTACAAAATTATGCGATTCTAATAAATCACGAATCATTTTTTTCAGAAAAAAGAATCTTCACAACTTTACCATTCCCAATTTTTTGAAATAAATCCTTTAATGATTTTCCTTTATCCTTTATCCTTATCCTAATCCTTTAATTCAATTTTCCAAAACAAAATTCTTGTAAAGTAATTGCTGAATTTGGTAATAATTTATTCGTTTTAGGAAATTTGAAACGGTTAAGTTAAACGGTTAACATCATTTTTTTGAAATTTGGTATGAAGCAATAAGAAAAAAAGTTCGGGTAAAAATAAAATTTGTTAAATGCATTATTTTTTTATGATTCAAATTTTTTTCTTGGGAAATAATCTCTTTTTTTCAAGTGATCCCTTCAATAATAATATTACTATTCTTGAAAGCAAAATTATGTATTTTTACCTGAGGTCTAATTTTCACGGACGAACTGCCTTAACAACAAAACAGTCCAAAAAAGCCATTCTGTGAAATGTCCTTGGACAACAGATTGAAGTTGCACTTTTATGCTTGAGACACAATCATTCTTGTTTTCCTCAGAGTGAGAAGTGAGAAACTACGCTTTTTTTGCTCCTGTGTTCTGTTATCGCTTTTGCTCACTCCGTTTCACCGACATGTCGTTGAGATACTCAAGCCAACGGTGGTGAGAAAAAGATCATATGTTGGGACAAAAAAATAAGGGTGAACGTTGAGGGGTTGGACAAAATGTGACAAATACGAGAATCGAGTATAAAAGATAACTTTGGGGGAGTTTAACCTGAGGCAAGATAAAAAATAAAGTTTCTAGTTCTCTTTCTTAGCCTCTGATGTATTTCTCATTTTTAATCACATGCACAGATTATTCGTAAATTTTATTTTTAAATATGGAAAAAAAATTTGATGTCTAAAGACTAAGAATCGTAGAACTGTTCCCTTTTGTTTATTTAGCTCATCATGATTTTAAATTACAAGAAAGATAATTGAATCCTCAGAAGCCACAAGTGTTAATATACATAGGTTAATTTATACGCTTCTTAATGAACTTTCACATTAATTTTCCGAAGCTAACCGACTTGTACAATGCAAAGCATTTTAATTATTTAAATTAGTATATTTTAAAAAGCTCAAATACCAAATTAACAGAAATTTTTTCTTTGTAATCTTTATTTGGAAAAGGAAATAGTAAATCTGCAGTATGTCTATTAAATATACGGAACTTATACAAAAAGTATATTTCCCATTCCTCGCGAAATAGAAATGGAAAAGGGGAAGGGGTAGATACAAATGACGCTGTAGGGATGAGAGTGTTATCGCACATCCTGCGGGAGCTATTCATCTGCCTCTTTGCCTCCTACCCTGATAAGAGAAAAGCTCTGGAAGTAGCCTCAGGCAAATCTTTGCTGACTACCAGAAATAATTGAGAACCTTTCTCTTACAATCAAACTGCATTTACATTCAAAGATTCAATCATATTCTAAGCGAAACCATAATTAATCCTATGAGTACCACGAGATGAAACGTATAGAATAACTCAAGATATACAAGTGAATAATTGTATCAATTAATTATATGAAATCATGTAAAAGAAATATTTTAAAAAGGACTCTCTTCACGATGAAAATCATTAATTTACAAATTCCAATGTAGCTTGTAGAAGATTGTCACTGATAAAGAGCAAATTGTATAAGCTAGTATGCACAAAAAGCACATTTGTAAAAATTAACGAAATTTCAGGATTTTATTACATATTTACTAATTCCATGTTTCTTGTACTCAATTATCCACAAGGAATTGCACCACGACTCCCAAGTGTGCTGCAAGAACTATTTAGTAAATACAAAGTAAGAAACTTTTAGAGCTTTCCAGTAATTAAAACAGCCAACGCGATTTTCATTAGGAAATGTCATTCGACAAACAAAAATAGATTTTTTTATTCTATTCGGTTAATTTAATTTAAATAGCTAACTATTATTTACTTAGGCTCTGAAAATAACTTTCTTATATTCACTCAAAGGATCAATGTTTTTCAAACATGAAAAAACGTTCGTAAACCGACACACGGAGAAACTTTTCATTATAGCAATATATGTTTTATTTTATATTGATGATTCTAAAAAATATTAGGGATTTAGGGAAAATTAAGGTTTAATGGTAATTATTCCTAGCGGATTGAAAATTTTCGCAGGCAAAATACTAAAGATTTAAAAAATGATAAAAAACTTCAGTATAGTTTATAGTAAAGTTTGATACAATCTATAGTAAATGATCATATAGTTCATCTAAAGTTCAGTATTTCGCTGTTAAAAATTCCCATTGTTGCACGTGTTTACTTAAATTGAAACATAGTTTAGTAAAAATTGTAAATTAGCGTTTCTCCGTGCATTGGAACATTTTTAAGATAACTTTGTAGTATTTTTAAGTGCCCAGTATTGAAAATTTTTAAAACATACACTATTTACCATATCTTCTTGGAATAAAAAAAATTTAATATAAATACAACGTCAACCATAACATAAATTTTCAAATGTAAGAAATACTTTGAAAAATTGTTTTTTACTTACCCTTTTTTTCGCCGAAGATGTCTCCTTTGACAAACGTCGCATTCAGGATCGCGAAGATCAGCAGCGTCAAAGCACTGAAACTAATTGTTATCTAATTAGCATCAATGCCAACTTATAATTTTTGTTGTTGTTTAAAATCAATAAGAATAATTATTATTAGGTAAATGTACGTGGACGGGTGGCATACTATATAATTGCTGAAGGTATCTAAAATAAAAGGGCGTCTCTAAAGATTAAGAAAAAAATGAAAAGGAAATAGTAACAGAGAAACTTAAATAAATTTAAATTTTGAAAATTGAGTTTGGTGATTGAAATATATTATAGTAATTCATAAAATAGTAAAATAAGAAGAAGTAGGAAAAGATATAATTTATCACTAGAGATACGAGGAGACACTCATACTCGTGTCTTATTACGGAAGTTATAAAACACTAGATTTACAAGATCAAGGGCCACAATAAACATTACGACGGCGTTTGTTGGACAGAAAACAGCAAGTGTCTTGAAAAATGGAAAGGTAAGAAAGAGGAATGCAGAGTTATAAGTTCCAAGTGTAGGAGTTCAAGAATATAAGGATAAGAAAATTAAAGTTTCGTGCCAAAATCGATATATATAAATCGAGAACTAATATTTTTCCAAATCGTTTCAGTCGATTCGATCAGACTCAAGAAGTTATTTATAGACTTGAATTAAATTATTTTTAAGTTATAGAAAGGAAATAAATAATGTGAGAAAATTTTTTCATGCTCTTTGATTTATTGATCATAATTTCTATTTCTTCTGTTTAATTAAAGGAGAATATAGTCTCTTAATTCAGATTAGCACTTTTTTTTTACTAATTCCATTCAGTGAACCATTTTTACTAATAATTTACTAAATGAAATAAGCAAAAAAACTATCGCTATTGAAATTATGAGAGTGATTGTCCTAAATGAGGGAGACAAAAAGCGACACAGAAGGTTTAGGAATGATTGGGAGCGATATTGAAAGATGATTCAACAATTAATGTCATTGGTACACAATTCAGTTATTAATTTAGTAATTTTGTGTACTGTGGAGAAAAAGGAATTTTCTCGTGTAATTCAGAGGATTACCTAATAAGCAAGGCCCTCGCAATTATATGAATCCAAATAAATTCAATTCTGTAAATTACATTATGGAATGAAATTCAATTTATATTCTACAATGGGGCTAATGAATATACCTACGTCATAAACAGTATTGTTAAAATGGCAGAACTTGTCATTCTGACTGACAGTTTAATAATATTGATTAGCAAAACCATTCCGTCTTACTTTCCATTCCTTTCTATAGCGTAGTTTTTTCCTAACGTTTTTAATTTAGAATACGTAAAAAATTACGTCAACGTAGGTACTTTGAATAATGCGATTACACATGAATTAAATAGTACTTTTAGTAAATGAACGGTAACTCAAGGCATATTATAAGATCGTTTTGGTTCAAAGAAATAAAAAAGGGAGGAATAAACAAATATCATTGAAGTAAATGTATTTTATTTGTATACTTAGAATCAACAATGCCACTATTGTGGCTCAATCATTGTACGATTCATGAAATAGTTATGAAGAAAATTAATCGTATTATTAGAATCCTCTCGATGATGCAATCGATAGAAAGAAAGTGTATTTTGTACTTAGATCAGCTTAAACCTGATTATGTGATAATAAATTTCTAATATACTTTTCATGAGATCATTTATGAAAACTAGAACTTTCTATGACTCATGTTAGAGATGTTCGATTCTTTGGAAAGAATCGATTTTTGAGTTGATCTAAGATCAAATAGACAAAAATCAATTCTTCAAAAGATCAACTTGGAAAAAATCAATCTTCCAAAAATCGATCTTTTATTTTTGGTATCATGATGACAAAGGGAAGTATCTTTTTTTTTAATAAAGTTATTTTAAATAAAAAAAACTCTAATTATTAATCGACAAACATTATATGAAAATTTTAAATGTAGAAATTAAATAAAGGAATAATCAACTATGAAAAAAGCACTAGTAATATAGTTAAAATAATATTTATTTATTGAATATTTGATGAATTTGAAAATCTTTCTGTGGAAAAAAGACGCTTTCGACTGCATATTTATTTATATATTTATTTTAAATTACATTAAAATTGCAGACCGGTTGATTTATAAATTAAAGAAAATGAGGTCTATTTCTATTTCGGTTTGTTTTTAAGATGTTTAATTTACCAACATGTTTCAACTCTGATTAGAGTTCTAAAAAGGCATAAAGGCATAGGAAAATTTTACTAGAAAACTTCAATTGCAAAACGAAGAAATAAATTAAAATTGCCGAACGACTTTTAGATTGAAAGTTATTTTTTAAAGAAAATGTGTTATAAAATTCGAAAAAAGCAAAAAAGACTGCATACATAGACATGTTTTAACCTAAAAGTTGTTTTTTGAATCCTATATATCTTTTATACCAATGCGGAAAACACACTGAGTGATCGACCAATCAGAGTTCTCGATTTTAACAGAATGAAAAACACCGATTACTCGACTGCACACATATATATGCTATACATTATTCAAGAGAGTGTGCTTTTACGTTTCTACGACCTCTCCTTAACTTTATTTCAGTTAAAAAAAAGAATCAACACCTTGATCTTCAGGGAAAAGAATCAACTAGTATAGAGAATTGATCTAAAAGATTGATCTTCAAAGAATCGAATCAGAATCGAACATCCCTAACTCATGTAGAAATCAAAATTGACTTCAAAGTTAATATGTTAATATGCAGAATCGCATTAATAAATACAAGATGTTGCATTCAATAGTTCATTAACCTTGATCACTTATGACATGAATATGTAATAGAATGATAAAGGGACGTGATGAACATACATAAACATCGTCCTATAAAGTAAAGAACCAAGTTTGCAAATATTTTATTCTTTCAAGAGTTTTTATTCTAAAGTTACGTTGGTTTAAGATATATATTGTAACTGTTATATTCTTTCAGTTGTATCTACTAAACTATCTTTTTCTTTAATAGGTACATTAAATAGCTTTTACAAAGACCAAAGTTTCCATGAAATCTATGTAAAAAAATTTAAAATAGGAAAATAATCTTTAAAAAGAAGGTATAGTAGTCGTAGTAAAATATACTGCATTCCATTTTATAGAATTAATTACTCCTTAATTAAAAGTATTATATGTATATATAAAATCTGCAGTATGTGTTGTATAGTACACAGTTTTGTTGTTTGCTCAATTAACCTTTAAAGGTTCATTATGTGACGTTCAAAGCATTCAAAGGTTTGCCCTCACCCTTTCAAAAGTTACAGTGCTAGATGATGTAATTAGGTTTAATGAGAATTCTTCAACTAATCATCAAGTTGAAGCAAAAAAGGAGGATCTAAGTTATAATTTAGTGTTAGTAGACTGAAATCACTCAAAGAGAAATACGATCTGGAAATAATGAAATGTAATTAAGGTGATCTGAATTGAGATCAAAAGCAAAGTTTTTGGAAATTTCACACCATCAGGGAAATTACAGAAGAAGGAGGATTAAACTGGTTTTGATGAGTAAGTTATTGGAATAATTTATAATATGTTTTTGATTTATTTGTCAACTTTTGATACTTTATACGAATATTTATCGCCCAATAAACTGTGCAGAAATGTAATGATTTTTACGAGATGCAGAAAGACAGAAAAAAGTTGAAATGTGACATTCAAAGATAATCCGTGCACTTATGTACCCGTCTGTACTTTTGTTCGTTCGAAAGCCAAAGTTGCAATGCACAACGGGTCCTTGACCGCCGAGAATGTACGGGGCATCCGAAACAGAAATTTCCTGGTCCAGAAAGATAAGGAACGTATACTTATGTTGAATCATAACAGACATTCAGATTGGGCGGTAGTTTGATAATGCGAAACATGCAATTCGTGTAAAGCAAATTGCGGAAAGATAACTACATACGTCCAAAAAATTATACTTCACTAAAAAAAGAACAAATCAAATTGCAATTATAGCGTATTATTAATATATATATATATATATATAAGAGTAGTAATTAAAAAGTAATAACCATTGAATAGTAGACTGATACTTCTCCGATTTAATGACATTAATCATTCTTCCAAGCTCTATAGTGGAACGACCCTAAACATAAGATTTCCATTTACACCGATGTCGATGAAAGAGAGTTAAGATACTCCGGTAACTCGTTGGTCGGAAGACTATAAAGGGAATCAAGGAACAAGAACTGAATGTCTACATCTTACCGAATATACCTACTCGTCACGTAATTCACGCTACATTTTTTAATTAGTGGCCGCTGCAAAAAATACTCTATTAATCATTCAAGATTCTTTTTAGGCTAATTTGAATATTCTTAATTTTCATCAGCACTCTCTAAATCTAAATCAGCAATAAGTGTACCACTTATTAGAATCAGCGTATATACGCTGATTATAATCAGTTGGTATATTTATAGCTGATAATCAGCGGAATTTCGCTGATTCAGATTAAGAAAGCATATAAAGAATTCTATTTATTTAATTTATCTTCTAGATAAGCCTTTCCTATTGCACACGTCCTACACGGAAAAAAGTGTAATTGTGACAGTAAAGTTAATCGTTATATTATTTTTGTATTAATTTGTTTTAATTTAATTGTATTAATTTTATGAGCTTAATGACTAAGCTGTAAACGTGCAAAACAATAAATTATTTATAGTAAACCTAAATTGTTTTGATTGTTTTTTGTTTGTAACAAAGAAATCTAGGTTTACTATAAATAATTTGTTTTTTTTTGGATCATTCTTCATTTGCTTAATCGCCTGGTAATTTTTTTTCCGTGTATATTACATATAATAGAGATATTTTTTAGATTAAATTGTCCCTATTTTTGCGAGTGTATACGACTGTCAACTGGAAAAATGAAAATGTCAACCGAGAAGAACGATTGTCGCAAGTGCGATAACATAATGGGGTTTCATGGCTAAAAAATTCGTGTACTACTTACTTGAAACAAGAATTCTGAGAGCTTCTCTCAATGTTCCACTCCTGCAGTCATAAAAGCAATTATTTCGCGACCGTTAACTGCGCTATCTATAAACCTACGTTTACAGCAACGTGCTTGCAAGCGAATACGTAGACGAGCCATGGGCTTTAAAAATGACTTTAACATTCTAAGAAAGTTGGCTTCTCTAGAACTGTACTATTTTTCTTCGTATCGACAGGGCTTTGATTTGTCGGGGCAAGTTTTGCTTGCTTTCACTGCTTGAGGGATTTCTCGCAATAGACTAAAATAATCCAAATCAAAACATCGTTAAAAAGCCTACAAATTCCACTGAAAAGATATTTATTTGGAATGAAATTTTATCTCATTTTCTTAATCTTAGGATATAATTCCTTAATACGTAATATAGTTTGAATTATAAGTGTATATGTACATAATGTATAATAGATTAGAGTAAGATGACTATAAAATGATGGGATCGCTAGCCTGAAATATCCTCTTATCCGGCTCAAATCGAGATCCCCGCATTAAGTCCGTGGAAGTATAAAGCGGAATTCATAATCGAATAATCTCGTCTCTCTTCCGTTCTGTGCGGTTCTATTTGTCATTCTAACGAAATGTTCGCAAAAGTCTTTTGAAATAGTGTACAGCACAGAGCAATTCATAGAAATTCAGAAGGGAAACTTGGAAATTCAATTGTAGATACTATTGCTAATCTACTTTAAGTTGAAACTACCACTTTGTTAAGAAAGTCTAATGCAGCGCACATGTGTTAATAATAATTGAAATGAATCTGAATACATTTAAAATTTAAACGTTCTCAATTTGCCTTAAGCTTTACTCCTAATAATTTTGAACATTCAAATTTTTCAAACTTTTCTCAAAATGCAGCAATTAAGGCACTTTTCCGAATTCAAATTTTCTAAGTGATATATTTTTTTAAATACAGTAATGTAACAAAAAAATGTATTTCAACATTTTTTTCCTACACTCAGAATATTTCATTTCTATTTCAAATTAATTAATCAGTCGAGTGGGATCGACAAAAACGATTTGGAGATTCTGGCTCATCTATTTAATGAAGAGCAGACAGTTTTGAATCAATAATAAAGCGAAATTACTTTTTTTAAATAAACAACTCATTAATGGGTGTGACATACTAAATGAAATAATCAATGTGCTTGTCAATAAAAAAGTGACGCGGACCGAAAAGCATTCACTATCTTGTTTATTTCGGCTTGAGAAATGAAAGTCTGATGGCCTGATGACGGATTAGAAACATTTAGTCTGGCCGATACAAAAAAAGGCGGGATGTAGCTCAGTCTATTAAAATTGTATAGGTACTTTATAAGATCGTTGAAAATCAAATAGAGTTTTTCACACCAAGGAGTACCTTCTTCAAGATAAAATCAACTTATAACCCTCTATACTTGAAAGATAAGTAATGAATCCATTATCCGTAAGTTGACTCTCCCTATTTTATGATTTATGAAATTACACTAAAGTAAATAATACACCCCTTTCTTTGAAATTTTTTTCCTACAGGGTGGGCCATTTAACATTTTGAATTTGAATCGGCTATGAAAAAACTTATAGATATTTTTTCAAAAGTATGGTTTTATTAGAAAGATTGAACCTTTCCATTTAAGAATGAAACACAACATCATTTAAATTTTAAATTAAATTTTTCAGTACATTTTCGATTGTTTGGGCTTCAATCCCATTAATGGCGACTTCGATTTCGTGTTTCAAGGCCTTAATCGTCTCTGGATGGTTAGCGTAAGACTTATCCTTAATGGCTCCCCACAAAAAATAGTCCAACGGAGTCAAATCACAGCTCCGAAGTGGAAATTCGACTGATTACTCGATTTTCGAAAACGGTGCGCAAAAGATAGATTGTTACGTTGGCTGAATGGCAAGTGGCCCCGTCGTGTTAAAAACAAATGTCGTCCATGTCATCCTCTTTAATTTTTGGAAACAAAAATTCGTTGATCACGGCACGGTATTACTCGCCATTGACAGCAACGGCGGCTCCTTGCTCATTTTTGAAGAAAAATGGCCCAATAATGCCACCGTACCAAAATCCGCACCAGTCACTCATTTTGGGTGCATCGATTTCTCAATGATGACGTTTGGATTTTGTGAGCCCCAACTGCGACAATTTTGCTTATTGACATAGCCTCCGATGTGAAAATGAGCTTCATCTGAAAAGAATGATTTTTCGGTAAAAATGCTCATCTTCGACCAAGCGATCGAATGGGGTACTGTAAGACTAGCCGAGGCAGTCATTTGAATGATGCTGTGTTCTAATAAAACCATACTTTTAAAAAAATATCCATAAATTTTTTTTTATAGCCGATTTAAATTCCAAATGTTAAATGGGCCACTCTGTATATATTTTCTTGGATCAAACTGCATGTAATGAATGTACAATATAATAACCAAATTTATACTCGATACACATCTGTATATTGAAAATTGAATCGATTATTAGCAGTGCAATGCATATCTCTTAGTCAAATAGGGTTTCCTTTGATTGCCTGTTAGTGAAACAAGCCCAGAGGGAATAGGTCCGGCAATTTACATTTGAAACTGTAGCGTAGGTACCAATGTAAGTACGTACTGTTCACATCGTAAACATTCCAGATGCAAGCGGGTGCTGACAATTTCTTCAGCAATAGACTCACCACCTTATCAGCTCTCACCCGAATTCCAAATGGAAATTGTCAACGATATTGCAGAAAAGCCGTTCGTTGTTAGTAAACTGAAGGACTCTAAAGGGCTTTTGAGCGGTCGCGTGTGCGTATAATGATACTTAAACTAAGGCACTTTATGCGCATGTTCATTCATATGTACGACTCCATTCATTAGCGTATAACCGCCACCACATTCGCTTCTACCACGCGAAGCACAGATCGAATCTATCTTTCTCTCCTTCGGTCTCTATATCTCTATCTCTAGATTGTAGATGTATCTCTTTCCTTTCTACGATACCTTTCCTATTAGCTGCTAGCTGCTACCTCTTCACTGCCACTACTCCTTTACCCACCCTCACAGCAAACGTACTCTTCATTCCTTTCTCAAACCACATTTCTCCTCTTCGTTTTACCCTCAAACACGAACCAGCGCACTCCTGATCCAATTCCAGTTTCGCAAGATATGCAGAGAATGCTCACTGCCACATGATTGTTCCCAGAAGTCGGGTTTGTGACGAATTTACGCTCGTTTAATTCAAGATTAATGGCTGCTAAAAGACATTAAAGATCGTAATTATGCCATAAGGGAATAAGGACTGAAGCACTGTTGATGTACTTCGATTTCATTTACTATTGGCCAATTCGAATTGTTTTCACTGCGTGAGAACTATGTTTCCTCAAAGATGTACACTGCTCTGCAAAAGTCGACGGGCACTTGTTTTTAACCATTCAGATAAAAGCTTCTAATTTATAGAATACCTAATAATGAATTTTTTCCTTAGAATAACATGGAAAGTAACAAAATTCTGCACTTAATGACCTCAAAACGAAACGTTTTAGTCCATTATTAACAAAGATATTGCCAAAAAGCAAAAATTCTAAACTCTTTTAAATTTTGAAAAACTCTTGAAATAATGAATATTTTTTAACTTTTCTTGACTCATTTCAAAATGAGATTTACGCAGAATGTCAGTAATGAAAAACAAGTAAATTGTAATCATTTTTTCTTGAATGCAGCCAAAATCTGAGCTCAGAACGAAAAAGTTGTAAAACTTCAAATTTGTGAAATTATTTTATTGTATTTTTTAATGATGTTTTCTATTTCTTTCATTTTATCAATTTTTAGAATTTTTAAAATCCATTTTTCAAGTATGAGAATTCTTTGTATTCTCATAACTTTGTGTTTCTAAATTTTAACTTTAATAATATCAAGAAAAAATCAACCAACATATTTTTAATACATTGCTAATAGTCTATGTAAATTTACCTTTATAATAAGCTGAGAAAAATTAAAAAATGTTCATTGTTTCAAGAGTTGTTTAAATTTCAAGAAAACTTAGAAATCTTGACTTTATTTTGCAATATCTTCGTTAATAATTAACTAAAACAGTTTTTTTCTGAGGAAAAAATGCATTGTTAGGTATTTTATAAATTAGTAGTTGTTATGTGATTGGTTAAAAACAAGTGCCCGGCAACTTTTGCACAGTAGTGTATGTACTTTTGATGTAGGGTAGACCAGGGCAAAGTTGGTTTTAGAAATCAAATTACCATTTTGTAACTACTTTTATTTTTGTATCGAATAAGATAAATCAATTTTATGAAAGAAATCATATTATAGACAAACATTCTGAAAATTTATGTTACTCATAACTGAAGTTTTATTCAGTTACAATTTCGTAAAATTAAGTTGGAATTTCAGGAAATTCAGTTACTTTTTAGTTAATTTAAGAAACAATTTCTTAATTTTCAGTTACAAGGTCTTGAATATTCCGATACTTTATCTGGAAATTCTGGAACTTGTAACAGGAATAATTTAACGTTTTGGGTAAATGAATATTATGCAGTTACATGTAACTAAACATTTTGTTACAGTTTCGTGATTTTATGATAAATTTTATAAAAATTCTGTCACAGTTTTGTAGTTTTTAAATATATTTTATGAAAATTGAGTTGAGTATTGAGAAAAATTTCAGAAAATTCAGTACATTTTCCGCAATTTTAAGATACCTTTACTCAAAAAAGTCATAAATATTTTACAGTACCTTTGTAACATGAAAATTTTGTAAATTTCCAAATATTTCTAACAATGTGGATGATTCAATTACAGAAATATTATGTTTGTGATATAAGTCGGTATATTCACAGAATAGAAACTTGATATTTTGATAGAAGAACCATCATTCTATTACATAATTATGAAAATTAGGCTTGATTTGAGTCTAAACTATTTCAAATTTAGAGAATAACTGAGGCTCACTGTTGAGGAAAAGTCTTCAGAAAGAAATATTTGACTAATTCTTGGATGGTAACTAGAATAACTAAATAATTTATGTTTCCTATGATAAATATAGCGTATATTTCTTACTGGTACGGCAGATTCCTACGTTTGTAAAGCAGAAACTCAATTAATAAAAGAGAACTATTTTTAACGAAAAGACATTTTATTTCTTTTTGTATATAATTAATCGGTACTTTCAAATATATATAGTCGCGCATTAAAATATCTTGTATAATATTCTAGAACTCTAAATAAGAAAATGCATCAATAACACGTTCTATTAACTTTTTAAAGAGCAATAAATGTTAACCCAATAGATTTGCCCTGATCTACCCTACATATATTCATTCATTAAATGAGTGATTTTTTACTGATTTTAGTCAATGACTGATTTCTAGCTATTATATCAATTTATTTAAATTGATGTTTTAGTCCATGTGATACGAAAAAACTTCATAACTCTGCTCTAGTTAAGGAAAGATGAATTAAACTTCATATGCATCAAATAAAATCATTTGCTTAAATGGTACATTAAATTTAATACAAAACTATATATTAATTTTAATATGAGTGCATTAATTTCGATATAAATGATTAATGATTTCAATATTTTTGTCTATCAAGTTCAGCTGATAACTCAGGTTTATTAAAATTATAGAATACGTCAACATTAAAATGAATTTGTCTTTTTATATTAAATTTAATGATATTTTCAACAATGCAAAAATGTTCGTCAAGGAAATTAGTAAAATACTGATCGTAATTGAGAGAGTTAGATGTAGTAAATTCAAAATATATTGTCTACTAGAAGAAGATTAACATATATATGTACATGCATGATATTTTTAATGTGTATCTGCTTACTAAAATTGCATTTCCATTTATTTCTGCATTGTGCGCTTGAATTTTGAAGTGACTTTTAGATAAATTAGCATATTATTACAAAATAACTCGTAAATTTTGTTACAAAGAAATGGAAATTTACGTTTTCATCTAGTATAACGGATACATGTGTAAGTTTATATAAGTGAATTTTTGTTTATATTCGGACGTTATATCTATAGGCGGTGATAATT
The DNA here is from genome assembly GCA_030998225.1 of Diplolepis rosae. Lineage (NCBI taxonomy): Eukaryota > Metazoa > Arthropoda > Insecta > Hymenoptera > Diplolepididae > Diplolepis > Diplolepis rosae. The sequence continues at coordinate 2,261,480 of JAPYXD010000143.1, read as the reverse complement.
TATATTTTTTTTCGATAACAAAAATAATAAACATTCTGTCTGGGATTGATTCACAATTAGATTTCTTTATATAGCTCATTTCATTTTAAAATTCGAGTCCCAAGAAAACGTTATACTAGACATACAACTTTTGGACTTTGAAATTTGCAATGCATTTAAAAAAAAGAGTAGGAAACAACTAAAACTTTTTGCTAAAGCGTGTTAAAAATGTAAAAATTAAACCATTGAGGTTGTAAAAGAACAAATGTACTACAACGAAGCACTCCACTTTCAACCTTTTGCACTCGCATAAATCTTTACTTTACCAGAAATAGCTTTTAAAATGAACAAAGTATTTTAATGTTTCTCTAAAGCAAAAATGATGTCAGCACGTAATTTAGAGACCTTTTTTTTGACCTGTTTTTTATCCTCAAGTGGACTACTTTCACTATTCATTCATTGATTAAAAAGTATTTCTATAGACAAAATAAAGTTAAAATAACAAAAAATATTTCATATCATGATCTAAATGTTTTGACAAATGTCAATTTTCAGACAAAATTTTCTTTTCAACACTTTTTTTGTCTAAAAAACAATTACTTTTTCCTATTGAAATTATTTTTTTGATCTTGCTCGAAATTGTATTGAGACTAAAAGATTTTCCGTAAAAAGCAACTATCAAAATAAAGCAATCTTGGAAATGAGATTGTAGCGGAAAGCAGTAACAGAGCGAATTGGTTACCGAAACTTGAAATACGGGTTCGAATTTCCCCCTCGACTCGAATCACTATAGGAAACCACGTGTGTTAAACGAGACCACACGTGTCGCAAATGTTTCGAATAGCCACTCATAAATACGCCAGGCGCGAATTAACAGTCGATCACGTGATAAGGGTTCTAATATAATTTTTAAAATTTTCCGACTACTCAAATTTACATACAAAACAGATATTTTTCAGAATGTGTATTCTCCGTCAGTAAATAATTTCCTTCTTATAAAAATATTAATTCACATTCAATTTTTGAATAAAAAATGTATTTGAAATGAAAATTTAAAAAAATGAATATTTAAACAAATATTTTCAGAATAATCTTGAGGAATCCATAAATACAGACTCATTAATATGTATTACCGTTTTATTTGTAGTATATAATCAAACGATCGCCGATCAAGAAAATTATGATTTTTTTTCATTCTGATCTTCATTTTCTAATGCTGTATATAAATAGAAAATTAAACATTGAGATTAGGAAAAAAATATATTAATCAGGGGGCCGCATGGAATGACAGCGTTTTTTGCGCGTCCACTTTTGCTCGTCAGCAATTCAATTAATTCCGTTCTTTAGAATCCAATTGCCAAAATATAATCGTAACAATTCATAACCACGAAAATAGACATAAAAAAATCCAATTGAACATAAAAGTTTCATAAAGCATTTACAGGATGAGTTTTTTATTTCAAATCATTACAATTTTTTCCATTCGCGATACACAAAGAAAAATGGAATATAAAATTTAATATCGAGGTACAGTGACTATGGGACACCCATTTATATTATAAACAGTATAATCTAGATTATGAGAAGTATAATTCTGATTATAAGTGACATAACCTACAATTTATTCTATGCTTTAACATTACACCGCTTATAATCGAGATTATATTTTTTTATAGTTACTGGACCTGGATATTAAATTTTATAATCCATTTTTCTCCGTGTAGATGACGCTGAAAATTTCTATGGAGTATGGTATGGAGAAAATTTTTACAAAGTTGCTTTTCCCCTTCGTAAATAAAAAGTTTTTATTGCGGAGATTTTTTTTCGCTCGATGCGCATTTCTTGAGATATTTTGATATCTCAAGATATAAAAACTCACCCTGTATATTCCATAAAATTCTCTTTTCCCTCTTTTGCATTTTTCAATTTACGCATCAATCCAGGCGGGTAAAATTGTTTTTCAGGAGATTGTGACTCTTATAACCATTATTTTAGTTAACGACAGTCTGGTACGGAAATTGTAGAAGAGAATAAAATCGTTTCATAATGAAACTGTCCGTCTATTGGAGCTATTCATTGAGCCACCAAATGAGAAATATAATTGAAGTATATATATACATATATACACATATTTACTTATACAGGCTTGCACAAAAGGGTAGTGTATTAAATTTCCGTCGTTATCATATCACCCTGTCAACTTCAGATGTTAATTGAGTTTCTGAAAGACGAGAATTAGGTTCAAACAATAATTTCGAAAGCAGTCAAGTATATCATTTATTGTGCTTTATTATTAAACTGTTGAAAATATTATTAAATTTAATATACAAGGTCAAATTAATTTTAATACAGATGTATTTCAATTTTAGTAGAGCTGTATATCAGCTGACATTAATATGCCAAAATATCAAAATATTCAAATTCATACACTTATATTGAATTTAATATGCTGTGATATTAAATTTAATATACTTTAGTATTCAATTTAATAATATTTTGTATTAAGTTTGATATACAGTTTATGCAAATGACTTCATATAATACAGTTAATAATACAGTTTATCCTAGCAGTGTAATCAAAAGATAATATTATTTAAATTCTAAATGTTTAATTGTCGGTATAATTTTTGATAAAATTACCTTTATCTGTTCCTTTAATATAAATTTGTGGCTTTATTTAAATGTTAATAGCTCTAATAGCATTAATTTTCCGAAGTCTTCAAAACACAGTTATACTGTTAGAAATTTCTCTATTAAACTTCCATTACATGTAATGGAAGTTTTTTTCAGTGACGTATATTAAATTTAAAATACTTTTATCTTAAAAAATACAAACTTTTATTTGAATTTTAATACACACGTGTATATATTTTAATAATAAAGTGGAAAAAAACAGTCTCTCGGAGCCGGCTCCGAGAGAGCACACGGAGCATTTTTTTCTAATATTTTAATAATGTTTGTTAATTTTAATATATTTTAATTTAAAAGTTATTAAATTTAATATGAATGTATATTAATTTATCATAATATACAAATTTGTTAATTTTAATTCACCACTTGTATACTCTCTAAATCTCAATCAGTCAAATTTTGACTGATTGAATCAGTGATTTGCCTTTTCACTGATTCATCAGTGAAAAATATTTTTCACTGTTAAATCAGTCAATTTTCACTGAAATAATCAGTAAAATTTGACTGATTTACAGTAACCTCTTTTTAGCTATTTGAATCAGTCAAATTTCACTGATAATCAGTAGATTTTGACTGATTCAAATTTAGAGAATATTAAAGTCTATTAAAATTAATAAGATTTTTAACAGTGTATATACATAATACATACAATAATTTTGTCTGCTAAAGTATAAATGACCACAAAATCACTTTTATAACAAAGTAAAAAAATTAATTCACAAGTTTGAATAATTAGTGTTTTAATTTTGTAATTTCACTGAGTCGAAATTCTTCCCCTTATACTATTGACAGAATTAGACTCTCAAAGAAGTATTCATTGAAGTATATTCAAGCACTCTGTGAGTTTAAAAAAATAAATATGTTTAAGAAAAATAAAAAATCTTCTGTTTACTAATCTGATCAACACTTCAACCAATTACATCTCTAATTCCATCTAACACTCAATCAGTCTCTTCTCGTCGATATCAAACACGGAAACTCAGAGTACACTAATTACTCAGATAGCCAGAGTTTACTCAATATTCTACATCTACATATTGGTTTCTCACAACATACACTATAAACGCATACACTGATAAAACTCTCTTACCTAGGCAACATATTGGGTCATTCCATTAGCGTTGCAAGTGGCTTCAATAAACTACCTTATGTCTCCAGAACTTCCACACTTTCCACAGAATATATCAGTACTTTATCTGTCTGCATGCAGATTTTCCTTTTTTTAAATCGCGTCCACTTAAACTGTCCTAAACTTATACAAAAGATTGTCAACGTATCCCTGTCTTACTTCTTGACTCGTATACTATTAATAAACCGAAATTATAAAATCTCCCGCGTCTTCTGAGATCATCTCCCCACCCCTTTCGTCTTGACACTCGTTTTTATTCGCCTCGATTCACTTTTTTCCCCTCTTCTAGTTATTTTTTCTCTTTGTTATAATCGTTCACTCCCGTCAAAATTTACAACCGGCGTATTTTTAGATATCAGTCACTGTCACGCACGTGCAAAGTCGCGAACTCTGTTAAACTTCCTCTACCGGCTTCAATGATCCCTTTACTCAAGAGATCCTTGGTCCTCGTGTATCTTCATCTGCATCCGCAGGTGGCGCCTATTTCCAAGGTCAATCCCTCAGTCCTCCAATGTCATCCCGACCCCGCAATGAGTTCAACTACGTTTTGTCTGGAGAATAAATTTTGATAAAAGTCGATAAAACCGAAACGTCACTTCCCTTTCCGCACGTCACTTATCAGCGCTTGTAAATCATAAAGAAATTGCGACTGAGATGCACTCAAAGAATTAAAAGAAACCGAGCCTCATTAGGGAGGAGATCTTGAGTGAACGGACCTTCCGCTCTTCGCTGGTGGCCCCTTAGGTACCACGAATCCTTTTTTAAATTTTTTTCCAGCAGGTGCTCGAAAGAGAGACGAAAAGTCTCTTTAGGAGATAAAGATGTTGTAATGGAAGGTAGGATATATAAAGAGATGCTTTGGAGAACGAGCTGCGTCGGCTCGCGTGGCAATCGTCCACGGCGGTGGATTCAAATTTGTTCGCACGTGGTGGCGACCGTGTCGCGCTAGCGACTGCCGGCGACCCGGTGCCGGGCGTCGGTCGGGCGTCTCCATCTCGCGGTTGTCCCACCAACTCTATATTCGCGACGATTACGAGAATGGGATCCAGGATCCGGCTTAGGAGTCGCCTCTAATGCCTAGGAGAGAACAAGCTCCAGGGACCACTGATGCATATCAGTGGCGGAAATCTAGAGAGAAGGTGAAGCCAGCGCTTATGGCTAAACTGTTTCTGAGTCTTTAGAGACTTCGTTTTTTAGAGAGTATAAGGATGCAAGGGCGGGGGTGGCACGTAAATCAGGAGAACGGCCCAAGGGTCTTCATTTATGAGTTGAAGATCAGGAGGCAGACCGCAGAAGGTCGGATGTATTATGTGTAAGTACTTCCTATGGAGTGTAACAAAGTATCAAGTAGTGGAGATATGATGGGGAATATGAAAGGATACGTCATTCTTTATAACTATATAATACAAATATCTTAACCCATTATAGTTAGAAACTGGAATTAGAAGGAAATTTACGTTTTATATAAGAAAGAAAAGTGATGCTTCTTTCGAATTTATAGAAACGAATTTTAAAATTAAAAATCTGTCGTACGCGCTTCGCTCGCAAGTTGGAGCGCGATTCGAACGTCGCGCTTCGTGCTCGATCTTATATTCTTCGCATACATATAAGTTTATTTCTTGTAATTTCATACTGAGGTTGAAGTCTATTTCATAATATTGTAGATGTGAATTACATTTTCTCAAAGTTGCTAAATTTGTTTTTGATTTCAAATGAAAAGGTTTTTCTGTACTTCACATATTATTATTAAAAAATTGAATTTTGGATTTTCAAGAGTATTTTTTTAAATCAAAAAGAAAAAAAAACATTTTATGAAAAAATGTCGCGATTCAAACTTGTAGATCTTTATATAGTAAACAATTTTGTATCATAACTTTTTTTTCGTATTTCGTAATATTTAATTGGAAAATGGAATTTAGATACTGACTTTTTTCAAGTTTTAACATACTGTAACTTTCCTAATTTTGGTTTAATCGAAAAATCTTATCAGGATAATTAGTAGCGATATATGATAACAATCATAAACCAGCCCGTGCAGAAATTGCCCAACTTATTCCCAAGTTCCGATCCGGGCCCGATCGAATTTTCCACATGTGGCCGCAGGGGGGCACATGGTGTGGCACGGGTCGAAACCACATCGGATTATGATAGACAAAATTATTTTCAAATTTTGTGTTGTGGTCGTGATATTGTAGTGACTATATTGAAATTAAAATGCCAAAAGCAAAAAGCATTATAGATCAAGCTAAGTTAATTCACTAGATTCATTACATAAATCCTAACATTGTAATAAACTAAGTAATTTTGCAAAGTGAATTTTTTAGAAAGAAAATGATTAATAATGTAATTTATTTTTAGATTCAGAAGAATCGAATAGTTATACAGACTACGAAGATGGGTTTGAAGATTATACTGTACAAAATTGATACTAAACGAAAACTTTTTATATTTTACTATTTGTAGAAATACAAAATTAGAAGGGGCTAGATCGGGCCCCCATTTTACAGGCCCAGATCTGGGCCCAGTCGGGTAGGCCGTTTAATTACTGGTCTGGCGCTAGACAGATTACCCTTTCGGGGCCACATTTTTCCCGATTGGGGTCCGATCGGTGCCCCACCAAAATTTCTGCACAGGAATATTGAAATTTCAGATTTTTTCATAAAATTTTTTTTGGTAACAAAAAATGCTCTTATTTTGACACTTTCGTGAATCCGTTTTTACTGACTCAGGGGGTCTCAAAACGTAAAGATTTGATGAGTTTCGAAAGTCATTTTTTACATAAAACTAATACCTTCTCATTCATGATGAGAATGTAAAAAGCGATTAAATTCCAAATTTTAAGCGAGTAACTATGCATATCAGATTCGAAAATTGCTTCTGCTAATTAACAGAATAATTTTAAAATGTAATATTTGTAAGATAGAAATGAAAAATCCACAGATTTAATATATATGTGTATATTTTTTCAAACTATTTCCTAAACACTACTTGTCACTTGATGTTGGTTACTTTTAACCAGTTGTGATTAACGAAAAACAAAGTTTTTAAAAATAAATATATTTATTATAATCTTATTTAGGAATCAATTTGCATAATTTGTAAAAATATAAGGTTCATAAAAAAATTTGTTTGCACCACAAAATTTGCCTTTTAAAAAACGTACCTATGTTTAAATTATTTTTCGACTGTTGTGAAGGTTTCAGTAGTCGATACTAAAGTTTTTGTAATTAAGAGCTAAATTTATTTTATTATAGACATTAAGTTAACGATAATATCGAATGTTCTAATATGAGAGAATGGTAAATAGATAATTACCTTCATCCTGATTTTAGCTTTCTGAAAATTTTGTATATTGTTTTTATTTCTGATTCGATTTTCTGCCTTGATTAAAAGTTAACTAGTTTATATTAATTAAATTTAAACTTTATCTATGATTTTCAGTTGAAACATTATTGAAATTCAAGTGGAATTTCCCGAACAAATTTTCATTAATAATTAATTAAAACCTAACTGAAAATAGTTCTCTTACAGACCTGCTATTAGCAATAATTTAAGCTAACTTTCAGTCGTAATTATAAGTGAAATTAATTAGTGACTACCTTTGATTATTTCAACCACTATATTGTAACCAATTTAAATGAACAGAATTCCTTTTAGATTCGCTTCTATTTTAATTTACTGTAATGAAAATATACAACTTTTTATATTTCCTAACATTTTATCTCCAAATAACTCATTTTTAAATTCATTTTTTAATATTCAGACAGGTTAATCTTGGAAATAACCATGTAGAATATATAATATTTATAAGAAAAAAGGTAATAAGTAAAGAATGCGGTTTCGAAAGGTCGATAATATACTTATATAGTCGCTGCGCTTTCTTTCCCAATCACATGTTGATTAATGTGATAAAATTTTATTCTATTTAAAAAAAGTTCCGTATTTGTAACCAATTCAGTCAGAAATATTTAAGTATTTAAGATTAACTAGCGTATATGATATCGATAACTGATAAATTTCTAATTAATTGTTCTCTGTATACATTTTTGTGTAAAGTAAAATATAAACATTGCAAAATTCTTATTATTTTGACTTAGCGTTAATTTTTGAGTGTATTAAAAGCGCATATTTAAAAACTCAGAAGCATTGAGAAACACATATTCAAAACTGGACTGACTTCAAGCCAAAATAATAAGAATTTTTGAATTTTTATTATCTGTGTCAATGGAAAAGAATTGAAATTATTTCAAACATATCACGAAATAATCGAGGAAATAATATGAAAAACTGGCGTATAGATATATAATTGATATGATTCCATTTTTTCCAAGTTAACGTAAAAACGTACAGGGTGTTCGTTCAAGTGACAGTTTCTTATCATGAAATTCATGTTAATGAATTAGTCAGCCGCCTTCGTCTACTAACGGAAGACGCGAGATGCGTCGAATCAAAAACGGACGTGACGTAGCTTCTCTGATAATAATAATCCCTTTCCTGCTTCCATTCATTACAACTTTATAATTTTGTCTAAAAAAAGTCGAAAAATTCATTTACCCCCTTCTGTGAATCCAACTTATTCCAGACTGATTCTATTTTAAAACAATGATGCTATTATAGTTCATAAATAAAAGATAATAATTATCTTTTCTCGATATTCTCAGTTGAGAAATTTATCATGTCTGTGGTAAAATAATATTTTAAACACTTTCTTCGTACAATAATATTTATGAAAAGAAAATAACACCCACAATTATATTTCTATAAAATAATGACGAGAGTTTTTTCAGAACAAAAATTATTAGTAACATACATTTGATAATGTGGCATCACTACATTATATATATGAAAATGGGTGTATGGTTCTCTTCATTCAAGATTAGTTAGATTATAAATGTCGACAACTTTAATTATGGAATTTTTGGACCAAAGCAGGAGAGGAGTATCTATAATTCAAACCCTTTGACATGATTAGTTAAAGAGCGAACTCTACAGAACATTAAAGCCAGTTTGAGGATGACACAGAAAATTCAAGTTTGATGGGAGTTTGTCATTATTTGATTATTGGCATTCGATGAAATTACATCCATGTTGTCATCAGGTCAATTATTTTAATCAAAATCCTTTATTGACTAACAAGGCCGTTTGAATCCTAATTATAAAAACAAAATTATTTATACTGTTTTTCTAAAATAGTTTAAACCTGTCAATAGTAATTACACTGTTTTAACTATTTGTTTATTTTCTCGAAATATTGACAAAAGATAAAATGTATAATGGTCATTCCATATTAGATTTACAACTAAAATTTTAATATCGACGAAAATTTTTTCTAGCATTCTCTAGAGCAAAATAATCGACGGGTATTTTTTATTTCGAAAAAGATTTTTTTTTTTACAGGATATGATCTTTTGAAAGTTTGAATTTGGAAAAAACGAACAATTTTTAATTACTGATTATTCAAAAACTATTCGACGTCGAAAAAAATTGCTAATAATAAAAGTTTGATAATCGTATGAACTTTTTATAAAAATATGAACAAAAAATTTTTCTTGTTATTTAAGCTGCAAATTTTGCAAATGTTATAAACAAATACGATTTGATTTTTCGTACTAAAAATGTTTATTTTTATGTAAGGAAGGTTATGTAAAATTTTTGGAGTGGGCCGATACATAGTTTCCGAAATATTCGAATTTATACAGAGTGCTGACTATGCCTTTGCAATTATCCACAAAACCGAGATAGAAAAACTTAAAAAGGAATCGGTAATCTGGGAAAAACTAGCCATTTAGTGCGGTTGAACGCACTAACTCCAAGTGCGCGCCTCACGAAGCGACAAAAATCCGGTCAGCGCTCTGTATAAATTCGAATATTCCGGAAACTATCTATCGGCCCACTTCAAAAATTTTACACAAAAATAAACATTTTTAGTATGAAAAATCGAAAAGCCATATAGTCCGACTTCGAAAAAAATCGTATTTGTTTATAACATTTGCAAAATTTGCAGCTTAAATAACAAGAACAATTTTTTGTTTATATTTTTACGAAAAGTTCATACGATTAACAACTTTTTAATATTAGGGATTTTTTTTCAACGTTGAATAGTTATTGAATAATCAGTGATTGAAAATTGTTTGTTTTTTCCAAATTCAAAATTTCAAAAGATCATATCTTGTAAAAAAAAATGTTTTTCGAAATAAAAAATACCCGTCGATTATTTTGCTCTAGAGAATGCTAGGAAAAAATTTCGTCGATATTATAATTTTAGTTGTAAATCTGATTTGAAATAACACATAAGTAAATTTGAAATTAAAATGCATCTAGCTTGTTTTTATATATTTTCACAGATAAATGGTAATCGATCAAGATTGTAAAAAATGTAACAGCAACTAAGAAAGCTACTACATTAAGTCGTCGTCTTAAGGTGGTGGTGTAAATTGAAATAATTTAGTTTTATTCTTGTTTTAAGTGTAAGGGACGTAACGAATTACGACCTCTCTCGCGAGCATTACAATTATCGAGGTATCTGAATGACTGAACGTAAATCACAAACTAGTTAATTGAAGCCCCCTCGAAAACCAGTTTCCTCTGTCGGGACATACCAACATTAAACACAGGACTATCGAACATGCTGAACCTTCATTAGTACCGACTTTTACTGTATAACATCTTCGTGAGAAAATATAAAAGTGTCAACAGGAAATTAAATGCAATTACGAAATCATACCTTTGGTTCAGATTTCATCTTCCCAACGAAATAAGTTTAAAAGCTGCTTCTCTCAAAGGATATTTATACTTTGTATGCTGAAACAAAAATAATAAAAGAAATATTAGATGCTTGATTATTTCGGTAAAAAAGAAAACTCTTATTTTGAAAGTGCTTGAAGAAATAAAATGTAAAATATGCTGGTAATTCGTTGAGTATTTATAGTGCCAGTTAATTTAATTTTTTGAATTGAATTCCAAATTATTTCAGTGAGAAAACGTTATAAAGCAAAGGTCTTCAGATTCCAAAGTTCGTCAACTTTTAATTTGAATATTTTATTTGAATATATTTCAAAAGGTTAAAATTCAATTTATTATAATTACGAAATACGCTCCAGGGAGCAGAACAATTAGGTTTTTTATCTGCAGTAACATGTACACAGTAAAATATGTTTTGTAAATGGGAAGCCATACACAAAACTATCAGGTGGAGAATAAAGAAACGCCAGACTGAGTGTCCACGTTAATTGAAATTGTAGAATAGGCAAGCCATGTAGCCAGCCGGTTGCTGTTCGCGAGTTTACGTCCTCCGGTAATTTAACTTTGCGTTAAGCGAGGCGACAAAATGTTTGTCGCTTCGTTGCCATTACTCGTAAATGGCACTGTAGCAAGTCGAGGTGAGACAAGGAATTCACAACTTTACTGATATTAAACAGTATATGTATAGTGAAATCAATGTTCATGAAGAAGAATGTATCATATCACATTTTTAAAAAAAAACAGCTCATCTATTAAAAATTATAACAAAGAATCTATTCTCAGTTTAGGATATCCATAAAAATAGTAGAAAAACATTCCCAGCTACTATTAATTTTTTTTAAATACCTTTCCGGGACCTTCGAATAAAATTCATTTAATTGCCGATAAATGCAGACGTAGAAAATTATAAGTTGTGAGGATAGAAAAATTATAAATTTGGGAAGTTGACCAATTTGGAATGTATAAAATATGAGAATTTGTAAATTATTTGAGTAAAAAACTATATATATGTATACTCCTTAAATATGAAACAGAAAAATTAACTGGAAAGCAGTGCATATATACTGATTACCAGTGTTAAGGCTTCCATCGGGATTCCAGTAGAAGCATATACGTTGGAAATCAGTGCTCTCTAAATCTGAATCGGTCAAATTTTCAATGATTGAATCAGTGATTCGCCTTTTCACCGATTCATCGTCAGAAAAAATATTTTCCACTGTTAAATCAGTTAATTGTCACTGAAGTAATTAGTGAAAAAATATTTTTGCTGTTGAATCAGTTAATTTACACTAAAGTAATCAGTGAAATTGGACAGATTAACAGTACCATCTTTTTAGCTATTTGGATCAGTCAAATTTCACTGATAATCAGTAGATGTTAACTGATTCAGATTTAGAGAGTGTATATGCACTTTTTTACAGTAAAAACTGGATGGAACAATTAGAAATTTGGGAATATAATAGTTAAATTATATATTAAAGACATCTGTTAACTCTTAATAGAATACAAATTTAAAAAATTTAGCGTGAATCTAGCTAAAATATTTTTTTTATAAAGTAATCAGAGAAGAAAAATTCTTTAATATATACAAGTGTGTAAATGCATACCGAGAAACAATTCTTGGCCATGGAGTTATAAAGCATGAAAAAATACATATATACTAGTTCTAAGTAATGTGAATAAGACAGAAATAGATCTCACATAAGAATTTTGCTCAAAAATGATCATTTTAACAGAAATTAATCATAATTTGTCATTCATAATATAAGATCATACGTTCTAGACCATTAATGTCGTAATCATGACATCTTACTGTGTAGAATTTGTAACGAGGTTACACTAGCGCCCCGGGAGGACACAGCCCTGCGACCGGAATTCGGGGGAACTTGGCCCGGCATGCCCTACGATGACGCGCCGTCACCGGTGACCGGCTGCGAGTAGTTGGATCTAGGTCAGTGTGTCGCTACAAGTTTGCTGTGTTACGTTTTGTTGGATTGTACTTCGAAGTGTCGTGCCACCGAATTGTAAGTTAATAAACCTGGATATTCTAATTGTGGTTTTGATTGTGCATCTTCTCGGCGTCCTCTCCTTTCCCTCTCCTCAGTTTGCGACCCAGGTCACAAACTTGGCGCCCAACCAAAAAACCCACGAAATCCTATTTAGCCAAATAGTGGAAAATCCTCCAGCCGAGAAAACACAAAGTAATAAAATTGCCAAGTGACAAAAGAAAAATACAGTGCGGTGAAAAATTAAGTGAAAAACAAAAATAAAATAAAGGAATAGCAGACATCACGAGTAAGTAACGTAAAATAAGTCGATGAGATTAAGGTCCGGAAAAGTAAAAAAGAATAGAAAAATGGCCAATAAAAATAAAGTTATCGAAAATGAAAAAATAAAAGAAATAGAATTGGAAAATAAATTATCAAAGAATGAATTAAGGGGGGAAAAGAGTGAAAATGAAGAAATAACGGAAAATAAAAGAAAAGAAGTAGAATTAGAGATTAGAGAGAGACAGCATGCCAACAAAACAGGCACAATACCGAAAGCCACAATACGTAGCATAGAGACAATTTCAAAACCACGCGACAAAGACGGACGAAGCAAGGACATATTACAGAAACACAACATGGACACAGAAATAATAAATAGTACTTACAAAGGCATGCTATCTCCTAATACGGAAAATACGGTAGGTTATTGGCGAATATTAGAGGAAGAAGAAAATTTAGATTTAGATAAAATAAAAGGTCGGGAATTAGAATTAGAGTACTTAGAGAGAGAACGCGAAATAAGAAGAAACGAAATGAAAAAACTAGATAAGGAGAGGGTAGAGATCGAAAAAATAATTAGGGAAAAATTGGAAAAGGATAAATTAGAGCTAGAAATATACAAAAGAACGCAAAGGGATGAAAAGGATAAAACATTCGAAATAGACTCATTTATAGAAACGAATAAGGAATTTTGGAAAGAAGCAGAAATACTAATTGAAAACAAGGAACCAAAGAACAACAAATCAAAAATCCTAGAATTAACCCTAGAAATAAAATCTTTAAAGGAAAAAATGGAACAAATCCTAAATAATACGCAAAATAAAACTTTAGAAATACACAACGCACAGACCATAGTTAGTCCTACAGTAGAAGGCCAAATAAAAGTAAATAGAAATAGAATAACAAAAACGGACAAAGGGTCAGATAACAGAAGAGTAGAAGAAAACGAAGAAGACCAAAGTACGTTTAAATTACCAACACCAGCTCCCCGGAAATTAATAAGAAATACGATAATAACCACCACGGAAAATAAACAAAACGAGACGCAAGCCGAAAGATACAACGACCAAAGTGGAGAAAATAATAATCTAAGCGATGAAGACGTACAGGACGACGAATTACAAACAATGCGAGCATCGCTTTTCCCATTCGGAATGGTCCAAACACCTTTCCAGATCATGCTAAACTGGCCGGTTAAATTCAGAAACAATATAGACGATAGCCCAACAAATTTTTTAAATAATTTATTGAGATTCAAAAAAGGGTATAAAATCAACAAACAAGATATCCTAGAAAATTTAGACGCCGTATTGATAGGAGAAGCTCAATGTTGGTACCAAGTAAATAAAAGAAATTGGCATAACTTGGAAGATTTCATACAAGAATTCAAACAGGTCTATTTGAATGAAAAGTACCTAGAAGTAATTCATAACAAAATAAGATATTGTAATCAAAAGAAAAATCAAGAAATTCACAGTTTCATAATAGAAATGAGACAGTTATTCGAGAAATTAGAACCACTTCCCAGCTTGGAATGTCAATTAAAAAAAGTTTACGGGAATTTAAGACTCGAATATAAAATTTACATTACAAGAAATTCATTCAAAAATTTTACAGAATTAGAAATATTAGGACGCGAATGGGAAGCAGAAATGGCAAAATCAAGAATGAAAGGGCAAGAAATTAAAATATGGGAGAACAATAGGAATGACAGATTGTATATAAGAGAACAAGAGAGAAACCAAGAGCAACAAAACAATCAAAGCCATGAAAATAATTATGAAAGACAAAATAATAGTAAATACGAATTATACAACATACAAAGCAGACAACAATTCCAGCCAAGATATGCCAATAACGGGACCAAGTATTTCTATAACAACCAAAGAAGCCAAAACACATACCCACAAAACCGAGGTATTAACAAATTTCAAAATAGAGTAGGAGTTAACTATAACCAAAATTACAGATACCCAAATCCAAACAATTGGTTTAGGAAAGAGGAAAATCAAATAGCCAGATACAGCAACAGACAACAGCTCGAAGGGAACCCCAAATTACCAGAACTAACATACAACCTAAGAGACGAAAACCAAAGAAAGGAACTAGAGGACATGGAACAGAACAAACAGGAAACAAATGACAACAATAAAGGAAGATATCAAGAAAATAATAAATGGGAGTTGAACCCAAAGGCAAGAGAATTCACCCAGTACAGGGAACAAAAAAGAGAAAACAGCAGCAATACAGCACAACAGCTAATAAAATGTTATAATTGCGGAGGCAAAGGACATATGCAACGCGACTGTTGGTACAGTCAGGGAAACGCAAACGGAGGCTACTAGAGGCGAATAGTAGCCCGCAGAAATACCAAATCAGATCGCCAAAGAAAACCGAAACAAACAACACACCAGACGAAACAAGAATGCACATAATAATAAAATGGGAAAAAACAAAATATAAAGTATTAGTGGACACAGGTGCAACCCACTCATATATCAGCAAAGAATTCTTTAAACAGATAGAAAAATCGGACTACGAAATCAAAAAACCAAGCAACGACAAATTAATAGTTGCAAATGGCCAGAAATTAGAGATAACGGGACAAGTACTGATTCCGATTGAGGTAGGCCACATTAAAAAGTATTTATTATTTAGATTAGTACCCGAACTGCAATCCACAGGAATCTTAGGAACAGATATGATAGAAAGACTGGGATTAAAGTTAGATTTCGAAAAGAGAAACTGGTGGCTACCAGAAAAACCACAAATAAAATACAAAATAGAAACAAACCCCAAGGAAAACGAAATAAGAGAAAACGAAAAGGAAAGAATAGGAGAACAGAGAAAAACAAGCAACTTACAATGGAGAGAAATACCCACTAGTACCCCAACCAACCATACCCGGCCTGTAGTCGTCCAGACAAGGGACACAAAAGGGTCCAAAATACCAGTAAGACAGAGAAGTCTAATCCCACAAGAAAATAAAAAACAGAGGCAAGAAGTCACTAGTTTTAGTCCCTTAGAAGAAGAAAACGTAATACAAACAGCTCTCAAAGCAAAAATCAAGAGTGAAGATAAACAAAGAGTAAAGGAAATAGAGAAAGAACCCGAAAAGGAAATAAAAAATAAATTAAAACTGAAAAGAGAACGAAACGAAGAAAGCAAGAATGAAGAAGTATCGAGGGAAAGAAAAGAAACAGAAAACGAAAAATGCGAGGGAATAATTGAACTAAATGAAAACCAAGGACAACAATTAAGAAAATTAATCGAAAGAAAGGTTAACAAAACAGGAATAAAACTAGAACCTACACACATGACAGAACACAAAATAAACGTACAGGGCCACGAACCAATTAAACAAAGATATTACCATGTCTCACCCAAAGTAAGAGAGTACATGTACGAAGAAATAGATAAAATGTTGGAAGAAGACATAATTGAACCCTCAGACAGCGATTGGTCAAACCCGGTAGTTATGATAAAGAAACCCAACGGGAAATATAGATTCTGCTTGGATTTCAGAAAAGTAAATAAAATAACAAAAAAAGACCTGTACCCAATACCAATCATGGCAGAAATTTTAGATGCATTGAGGTCAGCAAGATACATATCAAAAATTGATCTCCGCTCAGCATACCACCAAATACCACTAGAAGAAGAATCAAGAAAAATAACAGCATTCACAGTACCAGGAAAAGGAATGTACCAATTTAAAAGAATGCCATTCGGTTTAACAAACGCTCCAGCTACGTTCCAGCGTTTAATGGATAAAATAATAACACCAGACTTAAAACCTAACGTATTCTGCTACCTCGATGACATAATTATAGTAACAGAAAACTTCGAAGAACATTTGAAAAATTTAGAAATAGTTCTAGAAAAAATAAACCAAGCAAGATTAACAATAAATCTGGAAAAGTGCGAATTTGGATGCTCGGAAGTGAAATACTTAGGATTTGTAGTAAACGAAAAAGGACTATTAATGGACGAAGACAAAATAAAACCTATACTAGAATTCCCAACACCAAAAAATGTAAAACAACTGCAAAGAATTATAGGAATGACATCATGGTACAGAAGATTCATACCAAAATTTTCGGAAATAATGGAACCTTTATACACACTATTAAAGAAAGGAATAGAGTGGAAATGGGACATAGAACAAGAACAGGCATTAGAAAAAATAAAAAAATTACTAACAACAAAACCAATACTGGCATGCCCAAACTTTCATCATCCATTTCAACTTGAAACCGATGCGAGCGATACGGGATTAGGAGCCGTCTTAACCCAAAATATAAATAACGAAAACTACGTAATAGCATTCGCAAGCAGAAGCCTCAACGAAGCAGAAAAAAAATATTCAACATCAGAAAAGGAATGCTTAGCAGTGGTATGGGCAATACGGAAATTCAGACCTTACCTAGAAGGATATACCTTCAAAGTACTAACAGACCATATAGCTTTAAAATGGCTGCATAATTTAAAAAACCCGACGGGACGACTAGCAAGATGGGCACTGGAACTACTCGAATACGACTACGAGATAGTATACAGAAAAGGCTCACTAAATTACGCACCAGACGCATTATCAAGAACACGCGAAAAGTTGGACTCGGTAGCAAGTACGTTATCAATGGCAAAAGAAAAAGAAAAAGAGAAAAGCAAAGAAACCAACGACGAATGGTATAGTCACAAACTAAAACAAGTAAAGGAAAAACCAACAGAAAACCCAAACTGGCGAATAAGAGACGACCAACTTTATTTCTTCAGACCAGATCCGTTAAAATCAAGCTTGAACCTGGATAATAGTCCATGGAAATTAACAATACCGAAGGAATTAAGAGAACAAGTGTTAAAAGAGAACCACGATAATAAACAAGCAGGACATTTGGGCATGGAGAAAACATATGCAAGAATCGCAGAGAACTATTTCTGGCCAGGTATGTATTCAGAAACATTAAAATACGTAAAAGAATGCGACACATGCCAAAGAATCAAACCAAAAGTAAACAATCAAGTAGGACTACTGGGAAAAAGAATAATCGAAGAACCATGGACAGTAGTAGCAGCAGACATAATGGGCCCACTGCCGAGGTCGAAAGCAAAAAACCAATATATACTTGTTTGCGTGGACATGTTCACCAAATGGGTGGAAATAATTCCAGTAAAAAACAAGGTAGCAACAACAATAGAAAAGGAATTCCACAGAAGAATCATATCGAAATGGGGAACACCAAGAATATTATTCACAGACAACGGCAAAGAATTCGTGAACAAAATCATGGTAAAGTTAACGCAAAACTTCGGAATACGACATTCGAAAACACCACGATACCACCCACAATCAAACCCAACAGAAAGATGTAACAGATCAATAAAAACAGCGATCAAAGCATACCTAGAAAAAGACCATAGAGAATGGGATGAAAATTTAGAAGACCTACAATTCGCGTTAAACACTAGTAAACATGCGTCAACAGGGTTCACACCAGCATTCTTAAACCTTGGAAGGGAATTAGAACCAATTCAAACCTTAAACAAAGACTTAATAAACATAGAAGGAATAGAAGCACAAGAAGTAGGGGAATGGGTAGAAAGACTAAACAGGTTGAAAATAATAAAAGACGAGGTACAGAAAAATTTAGATTTAGCAAATGAAAGGCAGGCAAAATATTATAACTTAAGACGTAGACCAATTAGCTACGAGATAGGGGAAAGGTACTAAGAAGCGAAAAAACGTTGTCAAATAAAGCAGATAATATAGCAAAAAAATTAAATAAAAATTTTGAGGGCCCATTTTTCATAAAAACAAAAATCTCACCGACAATTTACGAAATAAAAAACAAGAAAGGTAAGTCACTTGGCAATTGGAACATAAAAGACATTAAAAAATATGTAGAAAAAAATCAAATAAACAAATAGAAACACACATAAAATAGTAAATTGACAAACCGATACAGAGACACAACGAAAATAATTATGTTAACAGATGATGGAGCAGAAACTAAACCTAAAGTGCGAGCGATGTTATCGAGAGATAACAGTGGCAGAAGCTTTAAAACACAAATGCCCGAGACTTCTTGACCTAATCCAGACCCCGCTTGTCCCAGAATCACCAGAAGAAGAAAAACAGAGAAAAGAAGAAATAAGAAGAAGAGAGGAAGCAAGAAGAGAAATAGAATTGAAGAATGAGTTTAAGAAGATACATAGAGAGGAAAAACTGAAACAGGAAGGAAAAGAGCCCGAAGGGAAAAAAGAAAAGAAAATGCAAGAAGAAATACTAAAGATAATCAAAGAAACCAGAGAAAAAATGGGAATAAAAAGCTATGAAGAGGAAAAAAAAGAATGGGAAGAAAAGAAGAAACAAGAAGAAGACTTTATAAAATGGAGGAAAGAAAAACTGCAAAGAATATATACAAACGAACTAAAAGAAGAAGACAGGAAAAGAGAACAAGAAAAATGCGATAAAGAATGGAAGAAACAGAGAGAAGAGCTTAGACGATGGGAAGAAAATCAAGAGCAGGAAAGGAGGGCCTGGAAAGAAGAAAGAGAAAAAGAGAAAGAAGAAAAGATAATGTTCCAAAAAATAAGAGAGGAAAAAGAAGAAAGGGAAAGAAGAACATGGAACGAAGGAATAGAAAGAAAAAAGAAAGAACTGAGGGAGAAGAAAGAACACGAAGAAAAAGAAAAAGAACTAAGAAAAACACTTGAAGAATTAGAAAAAGACACAGACAGTGACAGCGACACAGAATCTGATGATTCAACGAAAACGATTATTTACATAGTAAATAAGAACTAAAATTAATAAAAAATGTACATTAAATTAATGGAAAAGGATCAAAATAAGATAATATATTTTCTTTTTCTATTTCGATTCGTTTATACATCGACCGAATTCAAAGAAGAATCAAAATAATAAAATTTTTTTTTTCTCGTTGTATAAATAATTAAAATAAATAAATAAAATCAAGCAAATCGTCTTGTTTACAATAAAATAATAGTATAAATGTTTAGAAGTAGATAAACTATTTAATTTCAGGTACGGCAATGGAAGACATCGAGATGTGGGAGTGCAGGTTCTGCGAAAGAAGAGTGCCAAAAGAGTTATATATATTCCATGACACCTTCTGCAAGAAAACACCAAACAGGATCAGAAACTACTATACAACACCAAACAGCGCGAAAACCAGATATATGAGGGGCGGATGGATGGATATAAGTAGAAAATTCAAGAAAACCATAGAAATTAGCGTGAAAAAGAAAACAAAGCCAACGAACGAAAACAGCCAGAGCGGAGAAGACACATACATTACACTAGACATCGAAACAGACCCAATCTGGCTGGAGTTCGAGGAAGAAATACAAAAAATACAAAAATATAGGGAATAAACCACAACCCGATCAGGAGGGAGGGGGTTGTAACGAGGTTACACTAGCGCCCCGGGAGGACACAGCCCTGCGACCGGAATTCGGGGGAACTTGGCCCGGCATGCCCTACGATGACGCGCCGTCACCGGTGACCGGCTGCGAGTAGTTGGATCTAGGTCAGTGTGTCGCTACAAGTTTGCTGTGTTACGTTTTGTTGGATTGTACTTCGAAGTGTCGTGCCACCGAATTGTAAGTTAATAAACCTGGATATTCTAATTGTGGTTTTGATTGTGCATCTTCTCGGCGTCCTCTCCTTTCCCTCTCCTCAGTTTGCGACCCAGGTCACAAATTTAAAAAGACAATGAAAAATTGCTTCATTTATTTATTTTATTTCCGAGAAACGTAAATATGTAAATTTATGTAGCAGTCCTACTGGGTCTAGGCCGTCTGATGATTTTAAAGTGACTTGTCCGTAATCCTATAAACTTGATCGAACAGGTTTATGAATACTGTAAGGGGTTATTGCGAAAAATACGATGCATGGAATTTATAACGATTATACACATGAAATCCATTTATTATTAGGTATACGAATTGTGCGTAATCACTGTGCGCTAGTTATCAGGTCAGAAGGTCACTTATCTATTTAAAACCGTGATTTGGTCGAATAAGAAATTTGAAATTAACTTGAATTATTTGTATTTTAGTAACTACAGTCGATTTCAGTCAAAGTTAACTTGAATTTTTTCATCTAAAGCTAAAAACAGTGAAAAAAATAAAAATTCCTTTTTGGAACTATATAAATTACTTGAGTTAATTAGTATATATCGTCATATATACTTGCAAGAGAGGTTGCGCTTTGTACAGAGGTTATCTGAAATAATTGAATCTATGGTATACAGTTGATTAATTCAAAGTGGTATTGACTCATTGCGCAAATTTATTATTGTACTTATTGTGATTCGTCATGTAGTAAACATGTGTGTCACAAAATCATTACAATAATCTTGAGGTTACAGTCACTACAGTAACTACCTAGTCAATTGTCTGAGATGATTAATACGTGAGACTGTGTTTATGATAACAAGGCAGATTTATTATCTCTATGTTCTAAATCGAAATAGTGGGGTGTGGTTTTAATGTATTCGAATACACATTCATCATACTATTCACATTAATCAAGATTTTTCTAGTGAAAAATATTTTGTTCGCATACGAAATTTTTGTTCCTGTGTGGACACCTTTTCATGAATCAGGCTTACTTTAGGAACTTGAGGTGTTTACAGAAAACTTCAGAATATGCTTAAACGCTCAATCAAGATTTTGAAGACTTCTGTAAATTTCAAGCAGTTTCAGAAACTTCTTTCTTGAAGATGTATACATAGAAGTTTTCAAGATCCAGAGAAAGTTTAAAGGTGCTTTAATGAAAAAGAAAAATAATAGTTATACACCAAGAAAATTTTTATCTTTATTTAAAAAAAAACTTATTTTTATATTGACCAAATCAATATTTTTTAATTTAATTTAATTTAATTTCCACTGAATAATAATTTTAATCCAAACATCATGTTTATTTGTGCTCAATAAAATTTTTCATTAAATGGAAATGAAATTTGTTTAAAACAAGTAGAATTCCAGTTTGTCATTGTAAAAATTATTTCTGAAAGTGTTGTGTACCATTGTACATATACATATTTGATAAATATGACTTTGAAATTATGTAGATTTTAGTAATAATAATAATTATTGACTAAGATTGCAATATAATAAAATGTTCATTTCGTTTAATTACCTTCTATATTACACATTTTTTGTACAGTTAAAATTCCTATCAAAAAATCAAAATGCGTAGTCTGATGAGTTTTAAATCAACTTCGTAATACAATCACTTATATTACAAGAAAACTGTATTATCGACTGTGATTTTAACTTCACTCACATAACTGTCAATATCAGAAGATATCTGTATCATCGGCGGTAGGCCATGAAGAAAATTTTGTTAGGTATTTGTTAACACAAAATTATAAATTTTTCAATAAAATTTGTTTAAGTGGATAAAAAACTGTTTTGTTACATTTCAGATTCACCTGAAAAGTAACAAATAATTGCCTAGCAAAAAGTTCACATTTCAGAGGAAGACAGCAATGTCGATAATTGTTTATTAATTTAAATTCGCTTTTGCATGAAACGGTGATTCAGGCCTTAAACTTTTAAAAATAAGACCAGGTAAACCATTGCGTCTTCTTTCTTCTTGATTTCTGAGCAATGCTCGTACATGTGGATAATCAGTGAGAAACAGCTCACCACGTCCGTAAATATATTTCACTACATATTTTGCAGTTTCTCCAGTCAAAAGATAAGGATCAGAATATTCTGAAAATTAATAAGTAATTATTTTATCTCATGTTTATTAGTTTTTAACTTTAACTCTTTTTGGAATTTTTTATTGATTTATATATTCAAAGATTTTTATCTTTGCCTTATTTAATTATAAATATTACTTACGAGTTCCATCTGAAAAATCTGGCGTCATATGTCTAGTTTCAAAGGAACTGTATCCCAGATCATTTACATCAATTGGCGGAATAAAAACTCCGTCTGGCCATAAAGATTCGACATTTTTGAGTCTTATATTTCGTGGATGTTGTTCGGCTTCTGGATAATTTTGTTGGGATCCTATTGCTTGAAGTCGTTCTCCTACAAATAAAAAATAAGATCAGAATGCAGCATTAAAGATGATTTAATAAACTCTCTAAACCTGAATCAGTGAACGGCCACTGATTCGCAGTGACTATTCACTGAACCCAGCAGCTATAAGTCTTTCACTGAGAATCAGTGAAATTCGATTGATGAATCAGTGCAATAGATTGAACTCACTTATTGAATCAGTGAAATCTTCAGGTGGGAATAATAAAAGCAGCAATATATTTTAATGATCGATGAACAAGTTTATTTTAGGTTAAACGACACTAAAAATAAATTACGTAATTATTATTATATATTGTAGTTATTGTGTATAATTATATTATGTATAATTAAAAATTAAAGATCCATCGTTATACTTTAATCGTTCGCAGGAACTTCGCAAATTCAAAGGTTATGTTCACGTGGCGTGTTCACTGATTCCTCGATGAAATCAAATCAGGACACTGATTCATCAGTTGATATATTTTCACTGATATAATCAGTGACTCTTTCACTGATTCATGTTTAGAGAGAACAATTCATAAATGAAATCAATTAAATAAAAAGATTTCATACCGACATTTTTCGTGCGTCTTCGTCCTATTGAAAGGAATGACTTTTGTATTATTGTGGTGTCTCCTGAAACGAAACAATTTAAAAATGTTGTTAAATATTTCAATGATTTTAGATATTTACTCAATATATTGAAATATTTTACCATCTGTTGTATAGCCATGTTCGTATGAGTGAGGAGGTGATACAAATTTCAGATGAACACTGGCAATTGGTGAGGCTCCAATTGTTGTTAATAATAAAAGCATTCCTAAAATCTTCAACTGGAACCATAAATTGATTAGAGTATATTTCAATGTATATCTTTAGAATTCAATTAAATATCTAATTTATATGGTTCGCACACGCATTATTTCTATCAGTGTTGAAAATTCCTAAACAGAAAATTTGGATAAAAGTTAATTCGAATTCAAGTTGCAATTGAAGTTTGTCGAATGAAACATAAACTCTTTAATAATTAAAAAAATTTGTTTGAAATAAAATATTTTACCACAGAACAATTATCTTAGTTTATCTATTACTATACATTTCAATAGAGATAAAACGATTAATCAATTTCGTACAATCATTCATTTTAATGAATCTTGATTAATACTTTGCGAGTTTTAAAGGCAAAACTTTTTTCAACAGCCAGTTAAATGTATGAAAGAACTGAGTTCTAATACCTACGTATGATTGATTTACACAGAACTGAAACTAAATGAAGTTCAATTATTGCAAAATGAATTATTACACTTCCAAACTAAAGTTATATAAATGAAACAATTATGTATAAAGAACCAGTGTTTAAATTAATAATGACGACAATAATATATAAAATGCATGTCAGATGAAAAGAGATGTTAAATCTTTTATATCTTGAAAACTAGAAAGGTCTCCAACAATTACACTTTGTTTGCACGTTATAGATGTGGGTCAAGGCGAACATGACACAAAAATCTTAAAGGTCTATCGCAAAAGTGTATCTCAAGTTATTAAGATCCGGTTGTCACGAAGATTTTAAGGATATAAAACAAAATTTTTAGCAGAGAACTCTCCAATATGACACAAGCAAACACTAACAACGTCAAGTTTGTCGAGTTTAATGGCTAAAGGACGTGTAACTGAGTTTATAAAATATTGTTCAAAGACAAATGATGCAGTCACAAATTTGATTCAATTTTTGGAAATTGTAAAATTTGAATTTTGACAAATTATACATAAGAATTGTTGGCGATCAAAAAGCCATCCTTTTACATTACTTTTACATTATATTATTAGAAACCATCAAAAACTGGAATTTAAAAGAATCTCTGGAATTATCTTGTGCATTATTACTGATGTAAGTCAGATTTCTTAACAAGATTCTTCTCACTCATAAACTTAATTAAATTCAATTATGAAGCTGCCATTCCGCATTCATAAAATACACAAATGTTCAAATAATTCACTTAGCATTTCGAAACCTGAATCTTTATGCAAAGCTTGTTCACAACTCGTGTGAATGAAAATTACATCAGCTTTATTTAAAAAAAAATTGATGTCTTATGACTAATGCTTGCTAAAATTTGTTTCCAATTGAGTATTTTTTTCAAAATGAAATATAGCATTAAATAAAACACTGTCTATAACAATGATAAAACTAATAAAACTGTCATTAATATCAACTGTTGATGTACTGAAGTTAAATAAGGTTTACATGCGTGGATGGAATACGCCCGGAGATACTAGTCCTAAGGGGAAAATCGTATCACTTGATCGGAGTAGATACTCCAAACTCTAAAGGTTGTGTATACACGCGATGTTGGCCAGGTTGCACCAACACGGCGTATAAATTTATTGAAGTTAGAAGTGAAGCAACAGTCATGAGTTTTAACTGACTATAAACCGCACAAGAATCATGTGACTGTATCTCGCATCGTGAAACTCGATCATATATGAGGACGTGTACATCGAACTAATGTAACACTTGTAACGTTGCATACTTGCAAAACCAACTTTCATCTCCTTTCGTATTAGTAACCCTACAATATGCGTGTTTTCTTAAAAGCTCCCATAAAAAGCTACACCTTCGATGATATTTGCAAACCAAATCAGAGATCTTACATGGAATACAGTCTTTTATTCTTTGAGAATTTCCTTTTTAAATATTGCACTCATTTTTAAAGCAGCTAAAATGAGGGAAATATAGAGTAGGAGTTATTTCATAATGATTAAATTACTCCCTTAGAGGCTAGTGAAGAACGTATGGTGAAATAATTGCAGCTGCAGAAAAATATAAGTGACAATGCAGAATACATCCTCTGTTAGTCTTTCTCCCCACGTAAGTAGACTCCTACACTAATACATTCTTTCTATTTCCTCTTTCTCGCATCCATTCAAATACAAATACATACCACCATTTACTCACTTATTTGAACACATACAATAACTTATGCTCTCTTTTTCTCTTTCTCTCTCCAAATCTGAATCTTCATCAAGTCCAGGCAAACTAGAAATGCACATACGCTTGAGCATTTACTTAGTTGCACATAAGAGTTAGAACGATTTATCGAAACTTATTGCAGTTTCATCATCCATCGGTATAGAAAATAAATAGTTTTGTACAACTATATACATATTAAGGGGATCCACCACCTTTAATATTTTTATTTTTTGAGTTTAGACTTTCCACATACATTTTTTTATGTTTAGTACCTTTATTTAGAAAGGTTTTGGTTTTTTTTTTAAATTCCAGCACCTTTATGTATTTTTAAATGAAAAATTTTGAGTTTTTTTGGACATTTTTTGACTTCGAATAACTTTTTTTTTTCAACCAATTATCATGATTATTTTTTTATTTTGTTCCTTACGATGTATATCAACTTATTGTGTATGGAAAGCACTCTAGCTAAAAAATAACTACAAAATTTTTTTTTTATATTTTGGGATGTTTTTATTTATTTGTTTATTTTATTTGTAACTTTTTTTTCAGTCATGCTTATTTTCCATACCCAAAAAGTTGCTGCACATTGTAAGGAACAAAATAAAAAAATAATCATGACAATTGGTTGAAAAACAAAAAAGTTATTCAGTCAAAAAATGTCAAAAAAATGCCCAAAAAACTAAAAATTTTTAGTTAAAAAATACATGAAGGTGCTGGAATTTTCTTAAAAACCCCAAAAACTTTCTAAATAAAGGTACTAAACATAACAAAATTTATGTGGAAGGTCTAAATTAAAAAAAATAAAAATATCACCTAATCCTGACTCGACTTTTGCATAACTCCGTGATGCAAATTTGTAAAGGGAACGTTTATTGCAAAAGAGACGATAACTACGCATCGTTGATGTATTGCTGCTGATCACTTTAATAAATTGCAAGAAGAACATGTGTAGAAAGAGAAATACATAGTTGATGATCTCCATACAAGTGTTATTAAGTCCAGAGGTCAAACTCTGGTTTCACTTTGGTACTACCTCGACATTTCTCGACACAAAGAACAGTAGTTCTTACTGCGTACAATGAAAATGCCTTCATGTCGTGAGGTTCATATTTATGTACAGAGCTCGCAATGCTTATTTTGCATGTATCATTCTGGAGTATATGTAACTCTCAACATTAAGTATGTACTATGTACCTTTCTTCGGAAATACAAGAATCCATTCATTCATTGTTACCATTCTTGAGTAAATTTCAAATTTATCTATAATTAATTCAATTTTTCTGAAGAACACGTGTAAAAAATTACGAATACCCGAGTAGAGAAAGAACTCTAATGGAACTAAAAATGGTCCGCATGATATTTTTTCGAAAAATCACGAATACCCATGGAAATTACGTTAATTACGTAAATAATAATATAATAATAATAAATAATAATAACAATATTTAATACTTTAATTTGTAAATAACGTAGTTAATTACAAAAATTATTTCTAAAGGACATATATCAAAGATTGTTGTTAAAGGGTTGTTTTCAAGCAGATAACAAAACGTAAAACAATTAAAATTTATAGAGTTTATCAATTAATATATTAACTTTATAGAAAAAAAATTTTGTTAATAAATACAAAATGGTGGTTGAGTATTGCCGTGTCCAAAAAAAAAATTTTTTTTTCGGAGTTCATCCGCGGCAAGAAATTCTAAAAATTGAAATTTTCACCTGGTACAAAAAAACAAATTTTTTCCTAATGTTTATAAGATTGCCTAGTGAAGTACCCAAGATTATAAAAAAATTATGAGCATTTGAATGTAACACTCGATTTTTGCCCAAAAAAGCGACTTTAATTTATTAAATAAATAAGTAATTGTCAACCAGTCAATCGGTTGAAAATTGTTGAATTGTGTCTTGCCGATTTGAAAAAGTCAGTTTTGAGAAAAACGCGTTTAAAGTTTCTGCTATGTCTGCTCCATACATCCATCCTATTGGGTATCATTCTTAGGGCCCTAAGGGACCTTTCTATGCAATAAAAAGAAATTATTCTTTGAAAATGCAAAGATAATGAAACTCCTTAATCGAAATAATCGAATTATTGGAACCCTTAATATGATAGTAATTGTGGAAAAAGTACGTATTATCAAATCTAAACTAGGAAAACAGTTTGTTTGATATACGGACAAACAAACATGTTCGAATTAAACATCATATATTTGAATCAAACGAAGTTTGTTTAATTCAAACAAACTGTTTTCTTCGCATATGTAAAGTATCATTTTTGTAAATCAGTATCGTAATAAATTTCAAAAAGAGATGTACCATCTAGGTACATATATCTTTTATTGCTATTAAATATTTTAAAAATGGTAAATCTAGATAAAATAAAAGGAAGCAGTGACGCAATCATGACAATCATTGTAGCACAATTAATTTTGAAAATGAATTGGCCTTTTAATAAAGTAACAGCTTGATTAACATTTCATGACAGTCACTTTCTGTGTGATAATTTATTTTTTCTCGATTAAGCTATACAAGTAGGTACTGCAACGTGAATCTCTCATTTGTGACAGATATTTATAGCTCACTAGTCTCATTTGTCTGCTATTAGCTAATTGCTCCGGAGGAGGATTACTGATAGCACTCCTGCTGTGATTTTTTTTCAGTTCAAATGTATAAAAGTTATAAAAATTTTGTGAAATTTTCTGTGGAAAAACGTAGTGTTAAAATTAGAGACATCGTACTTGTGAGATATCTGGTTGAATCAACTATTGCAAGATTACATTGAGCAAAATATTTAGTGATAATATACTGTGAAATCGACTTCTTTGATAACAACACAAAAAAGTTCTTTAAATGCCAAATAAATGTTGACTGTTTTCTATTGTAGTATTTTAGTTAAACGTAACTAAAAATACATTATTTTAATGAGACGTCAATATAGTTAATGAACAGAGCTTTAGGAAAATGAAACCCTCATTGAAGGTATGTACTTTCGTCACGAAAAACTACTAACGAAATGCACGACAAAGTAAACGTTCAGAAGCGAAAGGACTTAATGCAAGTAGGATGCGGCAGTGATCCATAAATCTCACTTGTTTCTGACATAACATGTGCCGTGTCGGCTGTCATTTATTTCATGATACTTCTAATTAGCCTTTTCCAATTTTGTTTTAATTTTTCACAAAATTTCTTAACCGCGATAAAGAGAAAAAAACAATTCACTCGAAACAAAGAGAATCTCCACTGCAAAAAAAAAAATAATTTATCAAAATCTTTAATAAAAATCATAAATTATAATAACAGGGAAGTTAGAATTCTATTTTTTATTTGAGTGGAAAAATAATGAAACCTATACTTGCAAGGACTCTGGCAAGGAGTGATTAAACAGAAGATAAAGCACTTGAACAGAACCATTACCCTTTGATGATCTGGAATTATACAGAGCTTATGAAATTTGTTCTGCTGCCTTTTATGAAGTATATAATTACACATGGAACATTAAATGTAGTAACTATATTTTATTGTCAATTTACTATCCTTCTCTTCACTTTATTATATGCAATCGTAATTGTGAGGATTTAGTTAACTGATTTTTCAGATGGGTTAGGATAGTTAATAACATAGAATATAACTTGAACAGCGATATGTTTCTTTGTACCAGCTACACATTTTTTTGCGTGCGATGTAAAATTAACATTCCCAGGATTTTCAAGATTTTAGATAACAGTTTTGTATTTTGAAGTTAAGATAGTACTGAATTTACAACAGTCAATCATCTTCTAATTTATTCCTCTACATCCCTAATAAAGTAATTAATTTTATCCAGAACCGATCTGTGTACACAGGTAAAAAGCAGTGCATAAATAACTGGTGAAGAAGTTCACATGAGTAGCTCGTAAAACGTTGTATCTCTTATGACTTGATTAATATCCAAGAGACGCTACAGTAGTAAACTATGATGCGAAACCCCTAACGCCAATTACCTATCCTTGCGCATGTCTTAATAATCGTATATCGATACACTCGTAATTATCTCATTTCATAATCGAATATTGCGGCATGATATTACTTGATATTCTCTAGTTTGAATTGAGAGCATAAAAAAAATTGCTGGAAACTTTATTGGTAATGCGAATTGTAATAAGAAACTACCATCACAATTTCGTTTTCATTGTCTGTACTTGCGGGTATGTAAGTACTGCATTTAGTGTAACGATACAGAATGTATCAGGTACGCATGTATTACGGGCTGTACCGAACAGAATTATATTGTAATGCTTACCAGCAATCAAACAATTGAACCGAGATGATCAATCACCAAGTGAAAGTGCATAAAATCACAAGATACATCAGTGTCTACTGTTATGCTTAAGTATCATTGAGCAATTAATTGTCTTAAATTTTTTATGTCCGCGTATTAAGCAGAGTGAACTAAATGTCTCCAAAAGTGGACAAAAGTTTATTTTTTTATTTAATAGAATACATTTTTTTTTAAATCCAGTTAGTTCAATTTGGAAAATGTCTTTCATATGCAAATAAATATAATAATCAAAGAATATATATTTTTTTTAATTTATATTTTAAAACGTTATTTTGTTTAGATTGGTTCTCATGATTTCGTATTCAAAATCAAATATTTTTGATAGATGCTTCGAAAAATGACTTATGCATATCAATAATTTAAAATCAAAATTGTTTTGTAGTAAGATATAAGAGATTCCTTGTGTATTCAAAAGAAAATTATTTTATTTATAAAAATATTTTTGGTATCACTTTATCAATAAAAATAAGTAGTACTTACCATCAACATTTCAGTTTTAAATACTTTTACAGTATTTTTTTAACCACCCTTAAAATAGATTCCACTTTTTGTCAGAAATACTTCAGCCACTCAGTTAATAATAAACTGAGCTCGTTTGGGATTTAAAAAATGAAAGTTTTTGAATTTCTACGCGAATTTTGTACAACGTGTTACCGACTCGGAAGGGAACTGATCCAGATCGGACGTCTTAGGAGAATGTCAGGATGCATTGGAACCCAACACTCCCTTCTCGGAGAACCCCACTTGGTTCTTGATACCTCGAGGAGGTGAAGGACTTGCAAGGATATGAACAAAAAAAAGTACTTTCCTTCCGGAAATTATGGTGGGCATTAATAATCTTCTTAGATAGCCTTCCACAATATTCATAAACTCCGTAATATTTCTGATTATGAATTGTAATTGTTTACTTTAAATGACAGAGCTGAAAAGTTTTAAATGCATGTGTGGAAAAAGAACAATAAGTATTCATGATATTAATTGAAGATAATTAAATTTGTCTATCTTCTCTTTTTTCCAAAAATTTTGTCTATAAACTTGTTCATATTATATTTGCTAATCGTACATTTCATTAAAAAATTACTTAAATTTTATACTGTTCATTTTTAATGTCACTCAAAACAATAACTTCATACAGTTATTAAATTTTATAGATAATAGTTTGTTTAGTAGTAGTTACTTACCTTTGTAGTTTCGCTTAGAAGAAAACTGCAGTACAGTTGGTAAACATTGTACTTTATTTTTCCAACAAGTTGAACATTGTTGAAGAAATTCTTATTCAAATGACGGAAGTGAATTTGTTTCTGAGTAATATTTAGTTAATAAATAAATAAATCAAATTTGTTTTTCCAAATACTGTCAATTTTGTGCTGTTTTGTCACCACCAATGTTAAAAATCACTAAAAACCGTATAATAAACCATAAAAGCAACACCAGGTTCTTACCACTTTTTGAGGCTAACAAATATTTTTGACAAATATTTTTACTGTGAGATAAATTTGACATTAAGAATAAATTAAGCACTTTTCACGAATGTAATACAAGAAATCAACATGTTTATACTTTCTATAATATCAAACCGCGTGATTTTCTGAAACGAACTGAAAAAACAATGGAACAAATGTGAAGAATGCTCCAGAAATCAAGCAAATTTGAAAACCGCCAAATTTAAAATATCTAAATTACTAGTTATCTAATGTCCGAAGGTGGCGCTGCAGTTCCTTGTAGGACAGATCGCTCACGTTATTTGCGAGTCAATTTTGCGGATTTTATGGATAACATTTACCAAGATTGTTTCTTTTTATTAGCGAAATATTAAGAAAATATTTTATGATATAAATCTTACTAGTTTTCTATTTAGAACAATTTTTTTTACGTCGAGGAACAGTGCGAAGGATGTCGTAACACGTGGCTCTCACATACCTTGTTGATAAACTTGTCAAAATGGCGAGTCTGAAATGCAAAATTAGACTTGCTGAGTGAATTTGCGTTTTAAATTTCTCAAGTTAGTATAAAATTATAAAAACTACTTTTGTTTGTGAATGTTCTCTACTATTGGTTTATCAAAAGCTCATGGACTTAATAGAATTAATGTTTTGCATGGTTCAATTCTTTATACAAAAAATATAACCTCAAATTCTATCTTCCTTTTTACAAAATAAATATAAACAATTGAAGGTTTTTTTCAGATAAGTAAATAATTTTAAGTTAAAATTCAACTATTTTATTATTTTTGTAGAATCATTAAAAACAAAAAACTGATTTTTCAGATTATTTTTAATTTTTGGGTATTTGTTTGTATACACTTTTGTAGAAATATTTGACTGCATGAAATAGAAATGATTTGAAAGTTTATAATTAAGAGTGAATGTTTCTGTTAATCTTGTATAGTTCAACGTTAAAAATTATGTCATCACAAAATGTGAAATCTCCGGATAATCGAGTGGTCAAGCAAGGTGATTTCACTCTCCTACAAGGATTAGAGGTGTGTTTTCATTTTTCATTTTATAATCTCTATTTTGTATGTGTTAGATCTGATATTTTCATTATATGAAAAGAATACAAAACATTTCAACATTAACTGTTAGAGAAATAGAAAATTCTTTGTTCAGAGTTTTTTCTATATTTTTAGGAATATCCAGGAGACACCTTAGAATGTTTTTCAGTTTTTATAAGTGAAGATAGTTCAAGTAATGCAGGTATTCAAGAACTTGTACTTGAGGATCAGATTTTGGGAAGCACATTAACAGCTGTAACATTACCTGATGGGACTCAAGCGTTCGTTACTGGTAATGTTGAACAGGATGGTTTGTATTAAATTTTTCAACCCCTTTTTATCAGTCAACCACAAAATTATTTCTCTTACTTGAGAAACATTTTAAAGTTTCATAAATTTACAGAGCCTGAATTAAAAGATACACTTGAAGAAGAAACAAGAGGGGCCTTGATCGTAAAGGATGGTGAATTAATGGAAGTATTAGATCCAATGTCCTTTCTTCAGACAGAGGCGGACAAAAACACAGAAAACACGTATCCTCAAGTCCAAGTAGTCAATGGCACAACGTACGTGCTGACTAGTCAATTAGGTCAAGAAGAATGTATGTGGCAGCTAGAAGATGGAAAACTTAAAAAAACGGAAAAAGTTGTGATAAATAAACTCGCAGAACCCAAAATAAGAACTCAGCATGCCTGTCCCAGAGAAGGATGCACTAAAGTTTACAGTACCCCACACCATCTAAAGGTAAATTTCTTTGAGATTTTAGTAATATTTATAGCATATGTCTAATTTTACATACGAATATTTACAACGCAAACATATTCTAGGTGCACGAACGTTCACACACAGGACAGAAGCCATACTTGTGTTCTTATTCAAATTGTTCAAAAAGTTTTTCAACCGGCTATAGTTTGAAAGCGCATTTGCGAACTCATACTGGCGAAAAGCCATATGTTTGTGTCTACGAATCTTGCAACAAAAGGTTCAAAACTTCTGGTGATTTACTAAAACATGGGAGAACTCACACGGGTGAGCGTCCTTTTGTGTGTCCGATAGAGGGTTGTGGGAGATCATTTACTACCAGCAATATAAGAAAGGCAAGACATATTTACGAACTAGTAAAATATTTCAACAGAATTAAATGTATCTATAGATTAATAATTTTTCTTGATTTTTAGGTTCATGTAAGGACGCATACAGGCGAACGTCCCTACAAATGTAATCAGCCAAAATGTGGTAAAGCATTTGCAAGTGCAACAAATTATAAGAATCATATTCGTATCCATTCCGGAGAGAAGCCTTATGTTTGTTCGATGGAGAATTGTGGAAGACGCTTCACGGAATATTCTAGTCTTTATAAACATCATCTAGTATGTTGGCATTGACATATTTTGAGCATAAGTTTGATATTTGCGTTTTAGATTTTTAAATATTTATATATATCATTTTGTAATGCAGCTTGTCATTTTTTCATTTAGGTTCACACACAACAGAGGCCTTTTGAGTGCAAAATTTGCTGTAGGAGATACCGTCAGAACAGTACTTTAATCATGCACAAAAGAACAGCTCATTCGATGGTGGAAAGCAATGACGGAGTGGACATTTATTTACAAGATACTTCGGAGTTGAATAACTTTAGATTGAGAAATAAAAAGAACAATCCCACCAAACAAAATGTAAGTTTTCTGAAGCTGTGAGTTCTCTATAATAGTAATAATATTGTTTTATGTCAAAAAATATCCCACACCAATTTATTTATAGAAGTTGATTTTGAGTAAAGATGACCAACTTCATTTTTCCGAAGATTCTTCTGATAATGCAACTCAAATCCTACTTGTGGGAGATCCTACACAAATCGCTGCCTTACAGGTAAATAATTCTTCACATAAATTATATTAATTATTTTTAATTTTCCAAAATATTTTCAGCTTTGAAATTAAAAAAATAGGGAAAGTAAAGTTCAATTGCGATTCAAATTTAAAAATACTCATAACTTTCAATTAGCAAATGGGAATGAAGGAGGGCTTTGGAGATTCTGCTATCGACAGTTCCTTAGATTCTTCCTTGAACCTAAAAATTGAAGACATCGGGCTCAGTTGGAATTAAAACATGCTAATGAAACTATTTGTAAGAAAAAGAGTAGCCAAGTAAATTGTGAATCACTAGCAATATAAGGAAAAAAGGCTGTATTAATTTTTATCGAAGGACTGAGAAGTGGTAAATATGATTTGAATAGCTTTTAATAAGGCATCATTCTGCGTTATAGACATTGCTTCAGATGTCTTTTTAATTATTTAGTACTTCTAGTTTTATATGTAACTATAGAATCTTTTGAAATAAAGATGAACAGAATTGATATTTAATATTGAAAGAAGCTAAATTTACTCTCTTATTTTCTAGAAATATTTAATTGTTAGTTGTGAAGGTTTCAAGCAAAAACAAATTTTCAATAAGGTCAATAAAACCTTGAAAGCCGAATCTGTACGAAAGAGATTATATAAACTGATCTTTTATCAGTGGGTACTATAAATCCGTATTGTTAACAAACAGTTTCTAATCGCAAGTTCATTTATTAATACTATAAATTCACCTACATATTTCCAAAATTTCGTTTGTTCATCTTGAGTATATAAAGGCTGAAACTAATTTCACCTTAAAAATAATTTTTTGGATTTTAATCAAGGATTCGTAAAAGTAGATTCGATGTTGAAATTTAAAATATTGAAGAAATATTATTTACGGTACAACAAATCTTTATTTTCCTTCACGTAATTGATGTTTAGACAGTTGCATTTTTCAAGTGTATTTAAATAAATATAATGTCGCACGGAACATGTGATGAGGAAATAGCGAACACCTTTCTTCACACATTTCTCAGTGTAAGATGCTCGGGAAAAAATTTGTGCACGTTTAATTGAATCACAAATATTAGCACTTGATAGTAACAGTTCAGAACACTTGTATCAGTAAATTAATTTATTTGAACGTGTTACGTAATTAGTTACTATCTTGTATTTCTCTGTAAATAATACATTTATCACTTATTTCTTAGTTTTATTGAATTGTTGTACTTAACTTATTCTATTTAAACAATTTCACAACAATTGATTAATTTTAATTAAATTTGAACTGTATAAATTAACAACTTTTACCAGATGATTTCGCAATGAACGAAAAACTACTCTTATGGAAAACCTTGAGCTACATCGGCTTCAGACCGCGTAGTGACATTTATAATTAATCCGCTATAATAGAATTACCGCTAGATCTCAAAAACTCAATAAAAGAATAAATAAGTAAGAAAGTAATGTACTCAATTTCTTAAACAATAACAGCTTCATTTGAAAGACATTATATTACCGAAATATTAAAACATTTCTCAAGAAATTTGATGAGAGAAATCCAAGAATTGAATTTTCATAGGTTTGATGACTAAAATTAAAATTTTTTAATCGTAGCTCGAGTTTGTAAGTTTCAGTAGAGAAACAAATTTTAAATGTACAATATTTTCAGCTGGTTGTAACTCAGCAAATTGATCACTTGAAAGATTGATTAATCCTATGTTTTTAGTTTGGTGTTTTAATTCGAATTCAAGATCAAATCAACATCAGAGGACCTTTTTATTCATGTACTGCACCCGAGTCTTGTTAAAGTTCCGGTATTCCTACTCTCCCACCATACGGAAGGCCTTCCTTAATGGAAAATAGTCTGTTGCGAATAGTCTTCGTTCGGCTAAGTGCCCAAGTGCACGGTTTCGATGTTCGGGCCTTAATATTCGCCGGCATTGTGACCAATTATTGTATTTTTTTCAAAATGAATAGTTGAACCTATTTTTGACTGCAAGTGAAGATGCCACAAGTCTTTAACTTACTGTCGATCATCATCGCGACCACGAGTGCCACCCCCACGAGGCTCTGTGTCTTAAATTCTCATTTTGATTCCCAATCGAAAGTGAAATATCTTGCCAAAAAAAT
Source organism: Diplolepis rosae (assembly GCA_030998225.1). Classification (NCBI taxonomy): domain Eukaryota; kingdom Metazoa; phylum Arthropoda; class Insecta; order Hymenoptera; family Diplolepididae; genus Diplolepis; species Diplolepis rosae. The sequence continues at coordinate 2,224,851 of JAPYXD010000143.1, read as the reverse complement.
CAATCGAGCGCAGATGCTGAGATTAAAAGTCGATTCATGATTTTGATTGTTCCTTATTCTGTAAGAGGATTTATTTTGTAGCTAATGCCTCTTACTTGTTGGAGTTAAATTCTGAGTAAATCGTTGTATTGTATCGATAGTTTTCAAACTATTCTCCTCCGATTGTTGTTCAAACGTTGTTCATTAAACATCTTTGTTTTTGAACGATTTCAAATTACTTTCTTAGTTTACCAATTTTCTCCAATAAATTAACAGTTTATTTTACAATGCTACAAATAAAAATTTTTATTTCTAATTAGTAGATTCAAGATGAAAATTTCTAGTGCACAAATTACGCTCGCATATATAAATGTTAATTTGATAGTCGTAATGGGTCACTTTATCCATTATTCATGTAGACTATTTATAGAAATCATTTTCGACAGAATAGGATAGTGATAAAGATATTTTTAGAAAAATAAATTGTTAATGAACTTGTACACTCACACTTAGATTTCTTTTCGAGATTGAATTTAACTCATACGATTATCTCTAAGTCGAAATTTTCAGTGTAAAGAGAAGATAAGCCACTATAAAAACCTCTTATTAATATCCGCAGATTTCAGTATACACAAAGTGGGTCGGCTAATGAACGATATAGAAAAGAGTATAACTTCAAAGACTAAGGCTATTAGAGAATTGAAACATGACCAACTTATTTGAACTCAAAGAGACAAAAATATACTCAAAAAATGTTTGTGTTTGAAAACACAAATTTTGTGAAAATTAGTTTTTGAATAAAAGTTTGATAATAATCAACAATATTAATCGTCATGTAGAATCTTCTAGTGACAAGCAATTTGCAATTATAGATAATTTAAAATTTATATTTCTAGGATTTTCTTTGTCATTAACTTGCATCGCTTTTACATTGTGAAACAATTATTTTCTCTTCCGGATGGCAAAACTACTTAAAGTTAATAATTTTGTCAAGCGTTATTTTTACCACAAAATTAATAGCTATCATTATAGTAAAGATAAACTTTTATTTGATAAAAATGACAATTAAATTGTTGGTTTCAGAAAAATAAATGCATTAAGTAAAGACGTAGTAATATTATTTCATTCACACATCGTAAATTAATTACAAAAATCCGATTAATATTAATTAACTATTTTTGAGCTTATTAAATCACTGATAGATGATTGAATGTTAATTAGCAATGTTGAATTTTTTATCAGGTGATACATATTAAAAATGAAGTTTAATATCCAATAAATATATCATATCAACTATTTTAAAATTATACTTATTGTTAGATGTGTAATTAGAAATCGGGCCCGAGTTATTGATAGTGCGGCCCTTTCCATAGATGTGATGTGCCGAATAATTAATATTTCTCTTCTTCGAGAAGTATGCGTATCACGCGTCGGAATAAATAAGAAAATTAACGATCGACAGAAGCAATCGAGACAATGAAATCAACGTGATTAAGGAATTTCAAAATCACCGGCTCTTTTCCTTTGAAAATCACGAACCTGCAGGTTTGTGACTATTTTTTCTCTTTGCAAAATTTTTGGGATAGGTGCTGCTCGTCTATTAACAAAACAAAAATTGATTGTCTATATATTTGATTTATCAGTCATAAACGTTTCATAATGTTCGACCGTGATGATTTCTTAATCGTTTTCCTTTCCCAGAACATTAGGACATTGATTCGCCTTGTGTTGATAAATAATGATGTGCTAGCTCTCGAATTATTCAATAGATCTTATAGCTTTAAAATCAAATTGCATTTAAACTGTTTCAATTAAAAAATAAAATAAATTGTTTTCTGAATACAAAATAATTGAATGGGTAATGCAGATTTTTTTATTTCTTTATCTCAAAACTTTTTACTGAATTTGTGTTTTCAGATCCTAGTTGATTCAGATCAGATTTTTAACGGACGATTGTAACACTGAGAAAATAGAATTTCAGATGGATATATTGGACGTTCGTGTTTATAGCTATCTTGTGGCTAGCTTGGCAAACAATTAGGTAAATTAGTGTAAATGAGTCTAATAGAGTTACCGACGACAACTGAGTTCTCCATGACAAAGTATTGTAGCGCACCAATTCAGGCAAGTGCGATTGTGGAAAAACATTTCTTAAACGTCAATATTTAATTTTCCTTATTTTTTAAAATAATCATTGAGGTACTTCAACTAAATATCATTTAATATATTCGATATTCAAATTTTTGACAAATTACGAATTCAAAAAAAATTAGTATTCTATGATTTTTTTTCAATTAGTGTTTTTGAGCTAAAAGGTGATAAATAATTAACTGAAGAACAGTTTTTAAAATTATTTTTCTTATATTATGGGTAATGAAAATTAATATAAAAATTTTTTATATTTTTGATCATTAATTTTTTCCTTTCGTTTGAGAAAATTTAATTATTTTAAAAGTTTTTACCTTCAAATTAGTTCTAATATTACTGCGGAAGTTTGGCTTTCTCATAAACTTTTAAATATTTTTTTCTGAATATTCTTCTTTCTGAGAAATGATAAAAATATAGGAAAGGTTAAGCAGATTAGATATAAGAGGACGAAGAACTCTAAGAAAGAATTCACTGTGTAGAATGAGTTTCGTCAAAGGGGTGCAAATAAGTAGAGCATGCAAAGCAGGCGTCACAAGCAGCAAATAGAAGATCGAGGTGATACGAAGGCAAACAGGATCATCTTTGCTCTTCGTCATCTCGTAAATCAGCCACTTCTGGCGTTTCGCAAATCGATTTTCTTTGCCGATGTATCCCATCGATCGTTTTTCATCAGCTGACAGAATGTGTCTACATCTGTCTCACCATGCAAACGCACCTTATGCAAAGTAGTTTAATTAATACAGAATGACCGTAGTAATTAATAAAATTGAACCTGTTATTCAATAACAGGAACAACGTGGACATGCATGTGATACGGAAAAGAATAGAAAGTTTTTCAAAAGATTCTCAATTTCCGGGTGCTTGAAACCTGATAAAGTACTTTATTTCTGTTTAGTACTGATGAAAACCTGATGAAGTGTTGTTCAAATTTACTGCAGGTCAATTATTCTCTTCTAATACAACTTTAAATCGGTAAAGTAAAAATATTCAAATAATTGCTCTATTTGACATTTTAAAACTTTTTTCTGTAAAAAAAGCGGGAGGTGATCCTTAGCTGTTTTTCTCTTGGATCAAGAATTAAAAAATTAAAATAACCCATCAGGTCAAGTTTTTGAAAAAAATTAAGTCAAAAAGCAAGTTTTTGACATGTTTTTGAACCATGATAATGAATAATGTGACGTGATAGAATATTCCGAGTTAAATGAAAGCTTGAATTTTGAAATTTAAATTGTGCTTTCTTCCACTTCTACTACTCGGGGTGTTTTATTGTCGTAAACTCTCCTCAGCTCTCTCACATGCGTTTTTGATTGATAAGTTTTAAATTTAAGATTCATGCTTTCATGCGTGTTGACTTGTAATATTCAATCACATCGGGTTTTTATCAAGTTTTGAAAAAATTTCAAAAACTTGTTTTGACCTTTTTCCCGTTTTTTTTTAAATTGACGTGATGGATAATTTTAGATTACACATTCGTAATCTACCAAAAAGAATCTCTCAGAATAATCCAATCTTTCTCTTTTTGTTACATAATTTCTGGTTGACAGTGTTATTGTTATTTGATTGCAAATTTCTTACTTTAAGGAAAGACACTGATAAAATTTTGATCAACTATAATTTTAACGATGTTAATAAAATAAAAATGTAAAGAATTTGAAATCTTTCTGTGGAAAAAAAGACGCTTTCGACTGCGCTGGGATTCGAGCCCAGATCTTTCGATTGCCGGTCGCAGTGGCAGAAATTTCAAACTCGACTAATTAATTTGAAATATAATTTTAATACAAAAATGTTTTTGATTACGAGACATTGAATAACTATCAAAAAAATAAAGTAACTAACATTTTGTTGTTTCTATTCCTTCAAAAGACTATTATAAGTTCAAAGGAAAAAATTAGATTGCTAGTATTAAAAAAGAGTTAATTTTTAAAATGCTTTAAATTAGTAGTTGATTATAAATGATTTTTAACAGAAACCTTAAAGAGTGATACTTTCTTTTACAGACTGGAAAAATTAAGAAAATATGTACTATAATTTTGTTACTATTAACATTGAAAATGTTCAGATTGATAATTAAAAACAGTTTTTCTTTGCGATAGTGTTTTTATAAGTATTGGAAGTTATTTCTTGTTGAAAAAGAACTGATAAATATCTTTGTAGCTGCTTTGAGCATATCTTTGAGTCTGCCAATAATGCGACGTAGTATCTCAGTTGGAAAAGCAACAAACGTTTTATCACTCGATTTCAAAGAGTTTCAAACTTCAGAAATATGTGTCTTTTCAAGAATAAAAGAAACGGGGATATTCAGGATGGGAAAAAGAAATAATTTTACATTACAATGAGCGATTTTGAAAACAGAGCGACTCATAAAAGAGGGAATATGAGTCAAGGAACTAGAAAAATGATATCTTGCTCAGAAAATCACAAGTTATTTTTTTTATTTTTATAATAATGGAAAATTGAACATTTAAATATGAAAATTAATGGAAAGTTTGAAATTGGGAAAAGTTCCTTATCGTAATATTTATTTATTGACAAATTCTTTACCCATGGCATACATATAAGATATATAGGTTACGATAAGTTATAAAGTTATCAGTTTCTTTAAAAATACCAAGTCTCTAAGTGTCTTAAATATCAAACTTATAGAAAATAGATTAATTAAATAAAAGTTCAAAAATGCAAAATTACGAATTAAGATTCAAGTCTACAATCACAACTAAGTCCCATGAAATGGAAATTGTTAAATAAAAAAATTAAAAGTTTATAAGAAACTTGAGGATTGAGAAAATGCAATTTTGGAAAGTTATAGACTGAAGAAAATTGGGCTTAAGTTTCAGACGTCTGGTCAGACGAATTTTGAATTTCTTTTTTTTTAACTAGAAACAATTAAAAAAACATTAGGAAACACAAAACTAATAGTTTACAAGACTCTGTAAATAATAAAAAAAAATTTTATTTTTATTTTTCTATAGCCAAATAGATAATAGATATACACTTTTTTCGTTTTATGCGAAAATTTACATCCTAATTACGAGTCCTGCAAACTATCAGTTTTGTGTTTTCTAACGTTTTTTAATTGTTTCTAGTGAAAAAAAAATGTTCATAATTCGCCTGACTAGACGTCTGAAACTTCAGCCCCATCTGAAGAAAGTAAAAAATTTGAACACTCCTGAATTAGAAACTTAGAAGAGTAAAAATATTTAAAAAACAAAATTTATTTAATTTTACAGTTAATTTAGTTTTCAATCTTGGACAGTTAGGATATGGAAGAATTTTATTTTAGAAAAGTAAGGAAATACTTGAGTCTACATAATTGAAAAACAAAAGCTATACTCTTGTCGACAACTGATTTAAAACTACTCAACTACAGTTTTGTCAAAATATAATAAACAGCCTCTGCCTTAAAATATATGTGATAAAATAGAAAAAATAATTTTTTAAGTACAGATAAATGAAGTAACGAAAAAAATATCAATTAAATTATAAGAAACAAAAAAAAAATACAAATGTATAAAGCAAGGCACGAGATGCAAACCATACCAGTTTATGAGTTGACGTCAGCTAAAATAAGCACTTTTTTGGTAATTGCTAACGTAACGTTTTAACATTATTATTCTCGTTTTTTCCAAGAAAGTCGGTTAGCGAGTTGACCGAGATGCTATAAGGTAACAACGGTAACAAGGCTAATTTGTAGAGCCCGGGCCAAGTCACGAATTAGGTGGCGAGAACTTCAATTTTTTGGACTTGTTAGCCAATCCAGTTTCTGACTCTTTTTCGTCTTCCATCACTATTGCATAATCCTATCACCCCGTCAATGAAATGCCCATACCTCAAATACGCGTGCTGAGTGCGAGTAGTGTCTTTCGAGTGTCTCAAAGTAAAAGCATCTCTGCCTCAAACTTCAGATATCCATTTTCTTTCGGTATTTTAATAATTGATATTCAACTTTTAATTATATCATGTGCATTTTTATTACCTTTAACCACATCACACTTAACTTTAAAGCTGGCAATTTAATTTTGTTATTTTTCCTCAATTTTGCACTCTTTCTAAAATTCTGTAGTTATTTTTTAATTCATCACTTTATAATAATCCATTGTCAAAGTGTCATAATTTTAATAAAAATAAGTTAAACATTTTTTTTCGATAATGGCACGAATGTTAATAAAATTATTTATCTAATGATCCCAAGTTGAAGGCCAAGTATTAATTTGATAAGAATATATTACAAAAATCGTCAAATTTCGATCTTTTTGGAAAATGTAAATAACGCTAAAAATAATAAATATTTTAGAAAGTTTTTGGTCTCGTTTTAAAGGTAAGTTTTCATAATAATTTGGTAACTGTTCAAGATATTTTCAAAACTTTTTCCTAGATTTTACCCTGGGGTTAAACATGATACAAAATACACTCAGAAAAAATATTTGATTAAATCAAAAAAATTATTTGTTTGAAACACTTTCTTTGATGTAAAGAAATGTTTTGCTTCAATGAAACAAAATTTGTTTGATTCAAATAAAATATCTTTGGACTGAATAAATACTTGTTCGGATCAAATAAATTTTTGCCTTAAATCAAACAAATTATATCTTTGACCATATATCAATGCATTAATTTCTTTGTTTTGAAGAAAAATTAATTTGATTCAAACAAATATTTATTTGGTTTAAAGATATTTTGTTTGAATCAAACAAATTTTATTTCATTTGAACAAATCATTTCTTTAAATCAAAGAAAGTCGTTCAAACAAATCATTTTCTTTGATTCAATTAAATCATTTTTCTGAGTGTAGTCGTAAAATTTTAAAAATTCTAAGAATATCTTCATTAGTTAGAAAATTATGATGAAGACTTACCTTTAAAACAGAATCAAAATCTTTTAAAAATGTTCGTTTTTTTAGAGTTATTAACGTTTTCCAAAAAGATCGAAATTTGACGTTTTTTGTAATATATTTTTGTAAAATTAAAATTTTGCCTTCAGCTTGGGATCATTAGATGCAAAATTGAATTAAAATTCATGTTATTATCGGAAAAAAATGTTAACTTATTTTTATGAAAATTAAAACACTTCGAGAATGGCTCAAACAACAGGTGAACTTAAACTTTTGACTGGTAGTGTATATTAAACGGATTACTTGAACAATCTGTTGCCATGAAAAAGTGAAAACTTGTGTAAAATTCCAAAAACGAAAAAGCGCTAGGTAATATTGAAATTTCTCTCGGATTAATTGCGTGTTCAATAGAATTATTTGAGTTTGTAAAACCTCATGTCGGTAAAAAGTATCAAAGTTTAATAAATGGCTTAATTTGGTGAGTCATTCGCGTTTTTGCATTCATGTCTTTCTGTTTCTTATCTCCTTATTAATAAATTCATACCAATTTGATTTAAATACAATTTATGAAAATAGTTTCTCTTGATAGAGTAGAGATAATTTTACATGTGTATATTTTATATATACATATAAATGTATACATTTATTATAAGAATGATTAGTGACTATTACTACTTTTTCTTCGGAAATTGATGCGACCTTCATTTTTATCTCAATTTTCCCTCAACTATTCTCCGATTTCAAATAAATTATGTTAGTGTAAAATGAATACTTACAATGTTCTTATTGTCCTTATTCATCAATGACAAGATGATTCTTCTTAGATTTGTTGACCTTGCAGCTTCAACTTTCCTGTAAGAAGGCAATGTCCAAGATTAAATCTTATTAACAGATTTTTCATTAGAAAATAAAAAACATCAGAAGTTCCAGTTTGTCATTCTGATTCACAGGTGACACACACCAACGTTATATGAATTTTTATATTGCAATAGGGAAAATGATGTTGAATTAAATGGGTTTTAAAGAATGGTGATAAGAATTCAAATGTTCCCAATGTTAGTTTTTATAAAAAATTCTAGCAGCCGTTCACATGTCTTTGGTTTTACAGGATCATTCTATTCTAAGACAAAAAAACGTTAATTTTATTGGTTTCCTCAGTCGATCTATTCGAAAATTTCGAAGATGATACTTTTTTATATAAATTTAATCGGCAGATTGAATTTCAATTTTTTTCAATTATATTACTTAATACATTATGAATTGAGTGGCAGTAATATTATACTAAATTTGTGGAAAGTTTCTAACATAATTTAAAGTTAATCTAATAATTTTCGACTTTGAAAAGTTTTAATATATATACACCATATCACGAATTCTGTCTCCAATTTTTTTGAAAGACATGACTGTTTTGAAAGCAAAAGATAATTGTCGAATCAGAAATATGGATATAGTTAAAAAGTCATAAAATTGAAAAATAAAGAAGATTGAAGAAAAGATATAAAAATTACGATTATTTCTTGATTTTTCACATGAATGGACTATTTGAAAAGAATAGTATTATATAAAAGATGAAAAAGAATAAAAATCGTGAACTTTTGAATTTGCAGTCACGATTTGGAAGTCTTTACGAAAGAGTGGAAGAAGAAGTCATCGAGAAAAAAGGACCTGGGTAATAAGGTAGTTTCAAGCGTTTTGTAAATTATAAAGACCTGGGGTGCCCGATAACAATACAGGATAATTATATCGAAGAAGATAGCGAGTTCTCATTAAAAGGCCATCGTCAGCGATAAAAGTGTTCTCGCAAAAGCTCTTAGGCAGTCCAAGTGTCCAGTGTGTTGGTGAGGCATTAGTGGTTAAATCTGAAAGTCCTAATCTTCCTCAACGATGATTTCGTGACGAAGGCTTTATCGACCTCGAGGAAGAGCCATTCCAAGGAATAGGATTTCCTGATCGTGAAAGAGATCGTCTCCACTTTCTGGAGGAACATGTCCAAGAAGCAATGGATGGTCCTGTTGATGCTGTTCTTGACCTACCTTCTTCTGGGCGCATCGATCTTCTACCACATTGAGAGTCGCCTCGAGGTCGAAAAAGTCAGAAAGGCCAGAGCAGAGCGCATCGAGATTAATGGTAAGCTCCATTTTTAGTGATCTTGAATAAAATTACCATAATATAACACTATACATTACTCAAAAACTTATTTACATTCGACAGTTAGATTCTATGAATACGCCCATTCTATATTTTGATTATTATTTATTCTTTAAAATTAATATTTTTCAATTAAACTAGACTGGAAAACGATTTTTAATTTTTCAACAATTGATCCGCTGTTAATGACACCTACAATAGGATTTTAATCTTGGTGGACGTGTGCACTTAAGATAATTGTTCTGATAAAATGTTTCTTGCATCAATCTATTGATGATATGGCCACTATCAGTTTATATATATTAACATATAACCCGTTGTTTTTTTATCATAATACAAGAAAAATAAAATCAATTTTCTCAAGATTTTGAAACATTTTAAACAGATTACTGTAGAATTTAGAATATGGCCTTTAGCGAAAACTAGAAAACGCAAGTGTTTAACGCAGAAGACTAGGCAAGCGGCTTGAAAGCAAAAGAATTTCATTAAAAAATTATCTGAATTACAAATGATGTTTTATCTGGCACAATCGTATTACATAAAGAGAATAGCTTGTTTTAAAAACCAGAGAGTATGTTACCTTTCCAATCCGAAACATAGATAAATAAATTATAAACAAAGAAATGTTCATATATTTGATATGAACAATGATTGAGGCTTAAGGAACCCCAAGCAAGATTAATATCTGCTGATTGATCAAGATCTGCCCACACGTTATTAAAACGGTTACATTGATTTGTTGACGTGAGAACAAATAAGTATTTGTTATCTTTGTATCATTTTTTGTTGATAAGTTCAACTTTTCCTTATGTACTGATCGAATTTCAAGCTCAATAAATTTTTCAAATTAATTAGTTGAGTTTGAAATTTCTGCCACTGCCTACATTTTTGGAGCATCACCAGTCGCGTATCAGATAGGATACGTTGCCGACAGGTGTCCTCGTAAACAATTTCAAACTCTTATATCGCAATAATGCAAATGAATTCAATATTTAAGGAATTTGAAAATCTTTCTGTGGAAAAAAGACGCTTTCGACTGCGCTGGGATTCGAGCCCAGGTCTTTCGATTCCCGGTCGACTGCAACAGCTCTCTAATTTTACCACATTTTGGATATTGGACATTTTTCCATTGCTCTTCACACTTCAATGATATAAGTTTTCAATCCACGAAGATTTTTCAAGACAAATCACCTTTATAAAAATCAAAAATGTGCAAAAAACTTGATCGATTAAGGGGTTTCATCACCTTTGAGCCTCCAAAAATAGTGTCATTTTTATAATTTATTTTCAGGCGGATGACAAAACGTAAAGCAATTAAAATTTATAGAGTTTATTAACTAATATATTAACTTAATAAAAAAAATTTTTTGTTATGAAATACAAAATGGCGGCTGAGTATTTCCATCTCAAAAAATAAAAATAAAAATTTCCTGATGTTTATAAGATTGCCCAGTGAAGTATCCAAGATTATAAAAAAATATTCATTTTTGCAAAAACGCTGAGCATTTTAAAGTAACACTCGATTTTCGCCCAAAAAAGCGACCTTAAGGGCATATGATACTTGAGAAAAATAGCAAGTTTATGTGGATATATTTGTCCAGTTTCTACATGTTTGTGTCCAAAATACATTGAATTTTGTTCTCAAAATTTGGGAAATGAAAATGAAAACGAACGTAGATAGACTACTTTTGGTTTTGATAATACAAAAATTTTCTCCATAGATTTTGCTACAATTGAAGTTTTTTATATTTTTTTTAACTAAAAGTTGTTTATCTACGTCCGTTTTTATCTTCTCAACCATTTCCCAAAATTTGAGAACAAAATTTAATGTATTTTGAACACAAACATGTAGAAACTTAAAATCAATCAAATTTGCTAATTTCCCAAGTATTACATGCCCTTAAGTCAAGTTTCAGTTTTCCTATTTAAGAGTCGAACTTTCAAATTTTTTGGGTATCTTTAATTAAAACCTTTAAACCACGTTCTGCAAATGGTGAGGAAAACAAAAGCATTGAGAAATGAAAATTAGCAGAATGGAGAGGTAACAAATAATAAGAATAATTGAACTAGGGACTTTTGAAACGAGTTTAAGAACATATTTTTGGAGATGAACTTACGGAAAATTAATGTATTCCATCACACAAAGTGTTGCCACGCGTAAAAAATTTACGAATTCCGGACATAGAAAAATCCTTGTCAAGATTGTTTGCCATAAATCCCAAAGACTCGAGTTTTCTTTTCAAGCTAGTCGACAATGGTAGATTTAAATGAATAATTACATTGTGAATCTTCTTCCTCTGATGGTCATATTGTACATTCGTTTCGCGTTTAACATGCCGCAAGACTAAAAGAGAAACATAAAACAGATGAATTTAGCTATTTGTGAATCTTCCAAGTCGTGATTTATTTAATATTCGCTTCCCTCTTTTGCAAAATTATGTGACACTTAGTTACTTGGCTCAAAAAATAATTATCTGTATTTTTGTGAATAAATTTTCTTAGAAACTGGTACAGATGCCTCTCTTCCTTGAAATTATTTCTGCTATATGGAAACAATTTATTGTTAAAATAAATATCAGTATTTAATATCTGCCAATCATATATTTTACATCAATAATAATTATAATGCAATAACTTTAGAATTTTGTTGTTCGGTTGAGTGGATCTTTAACTCTACTGAAAATTTCTACATAACTTTCAATAGGGAAATTTGTAAAATTTTTAAAAATGGTGCTGGATTGATTAGGACCACAGGGCCATTCTTTTTGAATTTTTATTTCTGGTAAATAAAGAAGCTTTGTTCTCTGGCGAATAATACATGTTTCGTCGATTTTTATATGCATGACTGTATCTTTAACATTACAGTGAATGGAAGGCTATACCTCTGTTTGGCGACAAGTTACAATGTCGTTTCTCGTTTCGTTTTGTTCAGAGACTAGCACTGAAACCAGTGTCAGTGTCATTAACTATTTGAAGAAAGAATGAATAAAACTACCACTCCCTGATGGAGAACAATTTATGACATTGAATACCAGACAGTCTATTCACATCGATCTGTATCATTTACAAGGACCCTGAACCCAACTGATCATTTATAAACTTCCTACTTACGAAATCATGTTTCTCCTACATCCCCTATTACACTTCCGGTTAGGTTTGTTTAAAATAGAATTTATTGCTCCACTAATTGGGTGATTTTATAATCAAACATCTTTGTTATATCAAAACCTGTCGTATTACAATAAAGGATTCATAAAATAAATAAAGATTCTTTGATCGCTTTGCTACTCAAAAGTATAAGTCCTACTGATAAAAAAATGTGGGCTGCTAAAAAAATCAAACTGACTTCATTTTGTTTGCCCAAGTAATAAAATAAAAGCATAATATTTGTAAATAAAGAAAGGAAGTTTTATTTATTAAGGCCATGGATCAATCGGACCACGTGACTAAATTATACATTTATTCGTTCATGTAAGATAACTTTTCTAATTTACAAAGTATCTTTCTGAAAATTTGAGAAACGTAAAAAAAACAATGAAGCACGTCTGTTATCTTCTTTTTAGTATTCATTTTAAAAAAAATCGAAAAATTATCGACAATTACAGTTAACTGTAAAAATTTTTGCAAAATTTTAACTCAAACGAAGTTGACAAACGTTCTTCATCGTTTTCTATTGTATTTTCTAAATTTTCAGAAAGATATTTTGTAAAATGAAAAAGTTATCTTACACGAACTTTTACAGTAATTTGGTCACATGATCTGGTTGATCCATGGCCTTAAAAGGAAGAGTTTATCAGAATTGTGCTTTTATTTTATTACTTTGGCAAAAAAATGAAATCAGTTTAATTTTTTCAGCAGCCCACTTTTTTTAAATCCGGCTGTATTCTCGCCGAAAAAACAGTTTCTTATACACTTTCGAAACACGGTTGTACCTATATTTTCAGTAGGTAGAATAACATTTTCTGGTACAAAAATTCTTAATAGAACCTAAAAGATAAAAAAGAACTAAAAAATTTAGCGCAAACTGATAATCTTATGAAAAGAAATTATTATCGTGTTTCTAGGTGGATTCAATTGTAATAAAATAATCCTTGTTCCATAAAAAATCTGTGATACACTTTCATAAGTGTATCAAACAAAGTGATTTGAATCAAAAGATAACTTTATTGTCTTTCAAATTTAAAAGATTGTGATCTGAACAAATGTGATCGATAATGTCAAAGTGATATTATCTATGATTCTTTGTGCTCAATAGATCACACAAGTATTATCTTTAGGAATTCATTAAACGACGTAACAATATGACTCGTCTGGTGTTTGGTTTTAATCGATTGAGTATTAATTTTTCGATTTAAAGTGTCGAAATAAAATGGCAATTATACTGCAGAAATTTGATCATTTACATATTTTAATTCAAATAAAGTATAACCTTGCTTAATAGAATAGTAGAATAAACAAATAGCAAATGTATATTTAGAAGGAATTCAATATAAGTAATGATAAATTATGTAAGTAATTCATTTTATTATGAGGCAACGTTTCTTATTATATAATATTATATTTAAGGCAAATTTTTAGCACAATTTCTTTTTGATAAAATAAATATTATTTTGTATTTAATTTCTATAAATATTTCAACTTTCTTAAAATACTTTTTCAACAACTGAAATTTTTTTCCGACTAATTTATTAAAATAAAAATCTTGCCAAATTTATTTGGTCAACATTTTTTGAAACTATTGCAAAATAAACTAACAAAGTAGTTTCAAGGCAAAAAATTTATATATTTTTCATCACATGTTCATAAACGGAAAATAAAATAAAATGAAAATACTTCATTAGTTTAACAAGAAATAGTTTCTGTTTGTTTCATTCGCCCCTTTTTTTACATTTCTACATTTTGGTATTTTTAAACTAACCAGTTAAATAGTTTTATATTCAATTTGGTAAATACCAACTGATAAGATAATGCTTTTAATTATTTGGGAGATTTTGCAAGAAGTATTTAGATAAACCTGCGGAGAGAAATCAAGTAAACGATTCTTCTTCTACAATTAATGATCACATAAATGACATTTCTATTGATTATATTTGTGTCATACTTTTTTTTATGGAAATAAGATTTATAAAAAAAATTAAGTTGATAAGATCGAATGATAATAAATTATTCAGTGAAAAATAAAAAAAATGAAAATAATATGTAAGGATTTTATAAAAAAAAATTTGCATGTGCATTTTGGCTCGAATAGTCATTTTAGAAACGATATTTACACATCTCTTTATGGTCACATATAGGTATTTGAATAAATATTAGCAAGGAGCTTCAAATAAAGTAATGAAATGAATGTAAAACGCTAAGATAGCACGAACGTGTTACATATAACACACATCAGGATTAAAACTTCCTCATCAGATATTTTCATTTCAAAGTGGAAAAACGAGTATCTTAGTCATTTCAATAATTCAAAATAATTTGCAATTAGAGTATACCTCTGATTCCTCAAACCAGAAATGAAATACAATCAGTTGCGTTATTAACATATAACTAGAAATTATTTTCTTTGAAATCTGATAATATTAAGACTAATATATAATTAAATTGAATGAGATTAATAAATAAATAATAAAATTTCAGCCTTGCTCAACAAACATTATATGCCAAATGACCCATCAAAAGGTCACCATCAGATTTTGGAAAAGCTAAGCAGCTATTGTGGCAAGTCTTTTCATAATTATACTAATGGTGAAACAGATCCACTGAAATGGGATTTCTACAACAGTTTCTACTTTGCATACACAGTGGTCAGCACGATTGGTGAGTAATTCAAAATTAAATCCTACAGTTTACCAGACAATTCTAATGAAATAAATATATTTTAAATTGCAAGTGAACTAATATCATACATGAACTCTAGGATATGGAAATTTGGCTCCAACCAATATGCTGGGTCGGATCTTAATGATTTTCTACGCTCTCATTGGAATCCCAATAAATGGAATCCTACTCTCTCAACTGGGTGAGTTCTTCGGGCAGGTCTTCGTCAAGGCTCATAAGAAATATAAACATTATAAAAAGGACCAAAGTGATTGCCACAAAAAGCTAAACCCTCTGGAGACAAGAAAGGCAGGACTCGCAGTTCAGATTTTTATGTACTTGATACCAGGATTCGTTATGTTTATCTTCTTCCCAGCCTTTCTCTTTTCTTATTATGAGGGATGGTCTTATGACGAGGCTGTTTACTACGCGTTCGTCACCCTGACGACTATAGGCTTCGGAGATTATGTGGCAGGTTAGACACACATTTATGACTTTAAACATATACGACGATCAGGAAGATAACTTGTACAATCAATGTAAATACTCGTTTCTGGTGGATAATCATTATTTATCAATTCTCTTCACTATTTTAAGATTAGCCACATGTCAACTTTTTGTTTTTTATATTAAGTTTGCCAGAATTATACATTTTATTATTAATTTCTTCATTCTGTTTATGGTTGTTGTAAATTTGTACTAAGTATTTTTCTATCAACTAACGAATCTGATTTGATTAACACAAGCTCACTGGGGAATTGTCTGAAGTATGTAAGTTTAAATTATCATCACTTATTGCAATACATATCTAAATAATACAATAAATTATAAATTGTATATTGAAATCTGTCCTCTTTTTTTATATAAAATTTGAAAAAAAATTTCTAGGTCAAGATAACACAAAAGGAAGTGGATTTTTATTTGTTCTGTACAAAACATTCCTGATTTGCTGGATTTCCTTTGGATTGGGTTACATCGTCATGATTATGACTTTCATTGCTCGAGGAATGAGAAGTAAAAAAATTGCTAAATTCGAACACAAACTAGCCATGAATTTGAAGCACACTCAAAACAGAATTTGGAACGAGTTTAATAAAGAAGTCCATTATCTCAGAAGGGTATTTAATGAATTACAGTTATCGAAAGTCAAGGTGAATATTATTACGTGTCTCTTCATTTAAACTTTTACCTAGAATTCAATTGAAAAGTCATCAAAATTTATCTTTTTCACAGAGAGTATATGTGGATGAGTACGATTATGACACCCCAACTCCCAAATTCCCAAGAAGTAATAGTTTCCCCGATTTAAGAGATCTCGTCTATGGAGGACTTGAGATCCCTGAACCTCCTCACCCTAGAAGACGCGCCAATAGTGAAGTGGCTCCTATGGTTCGAGTGGCTCGAGTAGTTTCAGAAACAGATCTTCAGCGGATCGACAAGAATGCGACCTTTGCAACCCATGCAATGGTACAACCAGCAGAATTACTAGCTCGTCTCGTTAACATCCTAGGTTATATCCCACCTCCTGATGACGAAGAAGAAACTGAAACAAAAGAAGGAATCCAGGGTTTCAGTGAGAAGGAAATTCTAGCGAGTGAAGCTCCTTGGAATGACACTGATTGGAAAATAGGAGGAGATAAACTTCTGTTCCCCAAACCTCGATCAAGAGCGTGCAGTGAGGTCAGATTAGAAAAACAAGATGTGAATTTTCTGCAGCAAAATGAAGAGTGGACCTGGTCAGGACCAGCAGCTTCCAGCAAAATCCAAGAAATCATCAAGACTCGGAGATCCGGGGTTCCTACCGTCAAGGATATTAAATCCAAGTTTCCCTCCTTAGCTTTACCTAAATCAGTTCAAAAGTCTTTTTTGCCTAGGTGGATGCGAAATTTGTCAAATAAAAAAGCATCAGAAGATTACACGAGAAGTTCAGTATCAGTCGGGGAGATCAACGAACATGATAGGGAAGCCTTGCAATCGCAAATGATAAGAAATCACTCTACCAGGACTTCCACTACTCGTCCTTATTTCACACATACAGGAGCAGGAAATTCAGAATTCGAAGGTAGTTCTCTATTGGAAGAGACGTCTTTAGCTGATTTTCTAAGGGCACTGACTAGAGTTGGTACTGCTGATGAATTCTCCAGGAAACCTCAAAGGAAGTTCGGAACGGCTTCACTGACTCCACCCAAGCTCCCTAGCTTGTTTACTCTTTTCTCGCCGCCTTCTGAGTTCGCTTCTGCGAGTCAAAGTCAGCAAAATACTATCACAGCTACTCAGAATGCAGCGTCCAGGAGGTATTCACTGAGAACTATTGAAAATTCGGGAACCTCGACGCCTGTTTATAGCAGGAGAAGTTTCGCACAACCTCCACCAGCTATCAAATCCAGGAGATTTTCCTTGAGGCCTGTTGTTACTTCAACTGAAACACCACCTCAGTATACTTCACCCTATCTGGTAAGAATTTTGCATTTTTTATTTCTGGTAAATTTGAAATTCCAAATATAAATGAAATTTATAATAATCTTTTCAGGGGAATCAAACGGATCCACCACCTTATACGAACGAATCATTCAATCTGGAGTGTCCAAAGGAGCCTCTGATGCAGATGGAAGGGGCTCCAGGTGTTTCTTTGCCAGTAACAACATCCTCTGGAAATCGCCGCTTTGTATTAAAACCAGCTCAGCTTGATGATCCTCCATTACTACCCACTACTGTTTCAACTGCAATAAATCCCCAATCCGCTCAAAAACCAAGAGTAATTCCTCGCTGGAGAGCTGGAATGCTTCAGCGTCAAATTAGTAAAAAGAATCTCCAGCGTCGTGTACGAGCTTTCAGTCTAAGTGATGTCCAGTCAGACATGACAGATAAAAGTACAGGAATCAGTCCCCTGGCATTTGATAAGTCAAAGACGATAACAACACTCGTGGGACAAAGAGATTATTCTTCAAAATTGAGCGGTAGACCCCCAACTTCCTCGACTCAGAAGACAGTCACAATTGTTTCTCCTGAACATAGAACTTCAAGTTCTAGAGCTTCGAATTCTATGCAAGGTTCATCCGTTAGAAGAGGTTATTCTGAAAGTGAAGCTGATGTAGAATCGATGAGGTCACAGTATTTAAGTACTGCGTCAGAAACTTCTGGGGACAATATTTCTCAGTTTACAAAAGAGGCTTCTATGCAGAAAAAATCGTTTGACAATTTTTCAAAATCTCCACCTGAATTCCGATCATCGAACACGAATCCCTTTACGTTCAAGATGGGGTCTGATGATGATGAAATTAGCACTATGTCTGAAATGAGTAGGGGAGTAGTTAACCCTAGATTTCTTGGATTGAAGAATTTTTCAAATTCTCACATAGGAATGCCGAAATTGGAAACTGTCTATTCAGATGACAGGATTTCTTGCCGAGATCAGGATCAAAGTGATGATTCATTTACCTCTGAGTGTGTAATCGCTCTTAAGAGAAAATCTTCAAGTAACGTTCAAGATACAGATGAAAGAATTGACGATAAGCAAGCATCATTTTCAGAAACGACACCAAGAAAGAGAAAGAACCAGTCGATAGATCCTACAAAATGCCAGTCAGAAATTTCTACAAGAGTTGGAGATGAAAAAACAAGTGATAGGAAAATTTCGATTGTATCAATTGAACCCTGGTCAGAAGTGAATGAAGAAACTGTTACATATTCTCAAAAGGGTTCAAAGGACGAGTCTTCAAATTTAGTGGAAGTTAAGGTAGAGAAACCTGCGAGTTCTGACAAATTTAAGTCGACTATCGAAGTTGCAGTCGATGAAGGAGGATCGTTGATGGAAGTCAAGGTCGAGGATCCTCAAGCAAGTTCATAATCTGAAGAAGCCAACAATTTTTGTCCAAAATAACTGTAGATGAATATAAATAGGAAATGACATTTATAATTAAAGACAGATTAAAATAGGCACTTTTTAAAATTTTAGAATCCTGGAACCAAACTGAAGTACAATCCCCAAAATTGCGAAAATGTCAGCTTTTAAGACTGTTTTGTCCTCCGAATTAAGCTGGATCATAAATGAAGTGTTTTGCGTTGTGCGATGAAATAATCATTTTAGAAAAACTAGCTTAGATTGTAAATACGACGACTATTTAAGGATCGTAAAATTGACAACAGTGTTGAACACTGCACAGTGATATATTATCATAATTCCATATTCCTGGGAATTATTTGTATTGCATTGTTATGAAGCTTAAACTTCGTAATGAAGAATAATATACTGTGATAGAACAAAAAAATTTAGTTATTACTATACTCGGCTGGTACGAGGTAGATTATTTTAAGAAGGTATATCACAAAAAGTCAATGCTTGATGCGTTGTTCATTGAATTGTAAATACCTTAGCTTTGTTTTAAATATAGAAAAATTTTCTAGTAGAAAATTTAGAATAGTGAAATAAAGAGTTGTCTACCTATTTAAGATATTACTAATTCTGAAGATGACATAAAAAAGAACGCTCTAACGTTAATTAAGTTTTTTTATTCAAGATTTATTGCAATAAATAAAAGTCCGGCTTCCTTTACGTAAATGTCACTAAAATAAGACTGAGTACATGAATTATCACTCCTTATGTTCAAAATAGTATCATGCTATTCATGTAAACTGGAATAAATACTACATCCATTGCTAAATCAGGAAAATGAATATTCCTAGTTTTGGTTCATTACCGATTCACTATGCTTTACTGGAAATGCATCCTGGCTTAGTCGTCAATACAGAGTTCAAAATTACTTTATACAAATTTCACTGAGATAAACACTTGTGAATCAACAGCCAGGAAGTGAAAAATATAAATCATTTATACACGTATCTAACGTGCTGTGACCTTATTCCAATAGTTGTTATAAATAAGTTTAACAGAAAATTGGTTAAGGATTGGTTTGTGAATTTTCAAACCATTTCTTAATTTCCGAAACAAGAAGGTTCCTTGGTACTGCTCTTTCAACTCTTGTTTGTACTTCCCTGAGTGTGACTTCTCCTCTTTGCAACTCTCCTTCACCGAGAATAATGACCAAGGGAATGCTGTTCTCCTCGCAATGCTGTAATTGTGCGAGTATTTTCGAATGTTTTTTGTAGGAGTGTTCAGCTTTGATATTAGAGTCCCACAACTCTGCTAGAACTCGCATTCTTTCTTCATGGAGATTCTTTTGGGCAGTGGCAACGAAGACTTGAACTTCGTTGGTTCGCGTTCGGATACCTTGATTCTCTAATTTCGCTTCCAAGACACTGAAGATTCTTTCAACCCCTAGAGATAATCCTACGCAGGGTACATTCTTGTTTTTTGTGTCAAACATCCCCACTAAATTATCGTAACGACCTCCACCTGCTATGCTTCCAACACCGATGTCAGCTCCTGGAAAATTTTGTTGCTCAACTTATTGGATTCAAAACATTTTTATAAATGGATTTAAAATTTAAATCTATGCAGTGAACTCACCGGTTAATACTGCTTCATAAATAACACCCGTGTAGTAATCTAGTCCTCTCGCTAGACTCAAATCAAATCTTACATAATCGGATATTTTATAAATATCACAGTACTTGAGTAACAACTCCATGGAATTGAGACCTTGTACGGCAGTTGGATCCTTCATTAAATTCTGGTCTTGTCTTAATTTCTCGATGAGATCCATTTTACCGGAAAGTGAGACGTATGTGCCGATTTTATCAGCGATTTCTCCGTCTAAGTTCTTCTCCTCGACCATTTCCTTCCGCACCTCTTCCCAAGGACTTTTGTCCAG
The DNA here is from genome assembly GCA_030998225.1 of Diplolepis rosae. Taxonomy (NCBI): domain Eukaryota; kingdom Metazoa; phylum Arthropoda; class Insecta; order Hymenoptera; family Diplolepididae; genus Diplolepis; species Diplolepis rosae. The sequence continues at coordinate 2,204,163 of JAPYXD010000143.1, read as the reverse complement.
TTTATCCACCGCGGAACAAATACTGCGGAATTGGGTTTTGGGAACACCACACGTCGCAAATATCCCGTCTAAGATAAATCTATGATTAAGCTTAATTAAATAAGGTCCTAAGTTCAAGGAAGTTAATGCTTCAGAAATAATGCGTAGACATTCTGCATCTGGTATCATTGGGTCGTATTGGCCTGCTATGTCGAAGTCCTATAAATATAATTAATTTATTAGCATAATTGACTCCTTTTAGTTACATTGAGCACTCTTGTAAAAGTACTTACACATTGATAAAACTCGCGATATCGCCCCTTTGTCATGGCAGGATTATCCCTTCTGTATACTTTGGCTATATGATACCTTTTGATACTAGATATTTTGCTCATGGCTAAGTATCTCGCAAAAGGTACCGTTAAATCGTATCTAAGGGCAAGGATTTCTCCACCCTGGTCTTTCAAATCGTATATAAGCTTCGAGTCCTCTCCATATTTTCCTGTCAGAACTTCCTGTAATGGATTTTGCATTTAAAACAATTTTCTAAATGATTATTGAATTATTTTTACAGAAGTTATAAACTGTTTATTCTGGTTACAAACCTTGAGCTCGAAAATGGGAGTATCAATTGTAACTGCACCGTGGCGTTTGAAGACAGCGACAATTTTCTCCAAAACTCCAAGTCGTAAGGCCATTTGCTCAGGGTTGTAATCCCTCGTGCCTTTAGGTGTTTTGAGTGTAAATTTTTGAGCCACATTGTCATCTCCTAGTTGAGCCTTAAGGTCTAGTAATTTGGCTACCTCATCTGATATCTAAACATAAAGTCAAATAAAAGTTTTTATTCTGCTAACAACAATTTTAGCTCAAATATTAATTGTTGCTTTTCTTTTCAGATAACGAGGTTCAAAACTATGCTCGTACCTGTGGGGTCACGATCGTCATTGTGTTGCGACATTGTCGGACAGCAAGGATGAAATTCGTACGCATCAAGTAAAACATGATTCGAAGAAGAATACCGCAACCAGAATGAAAGAGAAAAGTCCACCTCAGTCTTGATTATTGAACTACTTAAAACACCAGACATAATTCAAGTTAGCAAGCTTGCATGCAGTCACCACAGAAGACTTTTTAAAGAACTTTATTCAACTTTCTTGTATTTTTTATTCTTTCTAAGTTCGGGGTGATGAAACAATTCACCTGTATTCATGCAGTGAGTAAATTAGAATTTTTATTTCATTAAATGGGATAAAAATTAATTTTATTGTGAATTTAGGTTGGGATCTAAAGGTACATAGAATGTCAGTTGATAAAATAATTGCAGATTTCAACCATATTGCAACCTTTAACAAAACGCGATTTCAGAGTCTAAAGGTTTCAAAATATATTGTCAATCTGTGGCAGTGCTGCAAGCAAGCAACTACTGCCTCACCTTTTTTTCTAGATTTTTATCACCGGGAATAGCTGATTTAATAAGGCGATCGACTCTATCTGTTAGAGAACAATTTTCTCTGTTTAGAGCAGGAAACTTTAAACGTTCAGCTAGGGTATAGCTTTTAATATTATCAAACCATCGTTTCAAATTAGGCCAACTTGTTAATTCACCGTTTACATGCATATTACATAAATCGAATAACTTAGCATCCTTTTCCGAGAGAGTCCAGCCACAAATGTAACTAACTTCTGCCAAATCTTTATTTATGATCGCTAATTCTGATTTTATTTCTGCTGTTGTTTTAGGTTCCTGAGGACGAAATAATATTCAGAAAGTGAACTTTTTCCGAAGCTAAGTTCTGAGTTAAAATTACTCTACAAAAAAATGTACCGGTGTTTTCTGATACATAAAAATTAATTATGATACCATAAGAGGATAACGACAAATTTACAGTTCTGGATATTTTATTGCAGACCATTAGAGATGAAAATTGTAATCAACTAATTATAATAGCGTATGAAAAAAGTTGAATTCCTAATTTTTATTCTATTTCATACAGTTTATGATCTTTATATTAAACTAGAACAGATAGTCATGTAAACATTGACATACACAGGTAGATATGTAACATAATCATATATGATGAAACTTCAAAAATCATGAACAAACTGTTCATATTGAGAAAGTACTTTATACATCTTACAAAAAAGATATCCAAAAAATGCAACCAAATTTAACTTAAAACTTTCAGAAACTCCTTGAAGTTTCAAGAATTTTATTCAATAGTAAAAGGAATATCGAGAGAATTGAATTTGATAATTATAACCTAAAAGCATTATATGATTACTCCAAACAATTTCATAGAAAAAATATTCCCATATAAATATTCATTAAGTAATTAAAAAATGATCTTATTGAAATCAAGATCAAAGAAATTACAAATGTATAGTATAATCTTGAAATGGAGTATGCACTGTCAACGAAGCCGGTCATTAAGAATAATTCGTTTCGTATAACTTTCTGATCAGAGAACAATAGCTGCGATGATATAAAGTGTGTAGTAGAGAAAGTTTCGCCTATCAGTCTCAGTCGTGAGTTGTGAATAGAAAAAAAATTTACTGAAAGTGAAATTGTGCTCCATATGCATTTTACGGAGCTTGAAAGCATAACCTAGTAATCAAATTACGTAAGAAATAATAAATTCTGTGATGAACACACCTGAGCGATGTCTGCCTTCTCAGCTTTTAATTTTCGTACAAGATTGCCTTGTTGTTTTATCTGCTCAAGCAATTTTGTCTTCGTTTCATCAGCCATTGCGTACTACGAACCACGAGGTTTAAGTTTTTCCAAGCACTATCTGGCACTAACCACTCGGTGACTCAGTTCAACTCCATTTGACTGCATCTGAATCTGACTCCAACTGACGAACTGACCACGTGACTCCGTGACTAGAACTTCGAGTCCTTCTTCCGAATTCCGAATGTTCCGAAGGCATCCGGAGAATGGTTAATGGATAATGCAGGATAATGGACTGAAACGAAAAGAAAGGAACGTGGTCTGTGGAGAAATGCGCGGAAATACGGCGCATGGCCTACTCCTCTGCGCGGGCTTGTTTGCAAGTTTTAGAATGTATCTCAATCGATGTTTCTCGTTATTCTTTCGTTTTTTGTTTACTTGCATAGGAGAGAAGAGATGTGAAATCTGTGAAATTGTGAGGAAACCAGTTCGCTTAGAATCCTGGATTGCTTTTTGTACCTTTGTATATGCCTTTCAACAATGCGGATATTTAACCTCATGTATTCAATGTGTATGGTATGTAGATGTATGTATGTAACTTGTATGCACCTCGTATGTACATAGTTTTATATATTATTGAATGATTTTTTACCACTTTATAATTAATAAAAACACAAAAGATCCTAACATCTTATAATAACGTAATTCCGTGTACCTAAACAGTCAGAGAACATTGAGGTTAGGTAATTTTTATATATGGACATAATATAACAGCCATACAAAATTGTCATAAAATTGGCCTGAGTTTTGAGCTCTTTTTGTTAAAAAATTAATTAAACTTGAACATTTTTGACTTTCAGAATATTTTCATTTTATGTTTCAGTCATTTCTATAACATTTTTTAATCATTCAATTTACAGCATGACAATTTGATAACAATGCACACTACCGGTCGAAATTATTTGTTCACTTGTTGTTTCAACTATTCCTAAAGTGTCTTAATTTTTATAATCACAAGTTGAATTTTTTTTTCCCATAATAACATGAAAGTTAATAAAATTTTGCATCTAATGAGTCCAAGTTGAAGGCAGAATGTTGATTTTATAAAAATATATTGCAAAAACGTTAAATTTCAATTTTTTTAAAAAAATATTAATGACTTTAAAATTAATTAAGATTTTAAAAAGCTTTTGGTCTCATTTGAAAGTTAAGTCTTCACAGTATTCTGCGAACTAATCAAGATATTTTAAAATTTTTTCAAAAAGATCGAAATTTGGCGTTTTTTGCAATATATTTTCATAAAATTAATATTTTACCTTCAGCTTGGGCTCATTAGATGCAAAATTTTATTAACTTTCATGCTAACACAGAGAGTAAAAAATTCATCTTTTTATTATAAAAATTAAGAGACTTTAGGAATAGCTGAACTAACAGGTGAACAAATAATTTTGACTGGTAATGTATATTTGCATTGCAAAATGAATCATTCAAATTATTTTTTTATACAGATGTGGAAATTGAATAACAATGCTAATCTATGATAGTTGAACTTTGAAGATGAATTACAATATTAAAATATATGATTTATAAGCTTAACTACTGCATTTTTATATGATACTACACGGAGAAAAATATTTGTCTAAAAATTAGCAAACTATTTGGAAACGCATGATAAAATTTTAAAGCGACATACTTTTTTCTAATAATTCACATTCATTAAAATTTATATGATTGAATATGCTAAATTACTGATAAAAATTCCCATCTAAATGGTAACATTTTCTAATATAGTTCAATTTATTTTACCATTTAGATAGGAATTTTTGTCGTGAATTTCGTCCGCGTAACTTGTATGTAAATTTTAAAAACAAAAAATACGTTACAAAATTCAATCCATAGCTTTAAGATTAACGCTAGAGCGCATGTCAGGCGATATTCAAATGTTTTGAACACTCCTAAAAGAAGACTTACCCCACTTCAATGTTAAGTCACATATTTCATGGGTTTTTTACATAAATTATTTTTTACATGGTACTTTCTTGTAAGTTACAACTCCATATTTATATTTTTTTCTATAAGAGGAGTTTTTAAAGTTTTTTTTTATGAAGTATGCGTTTTTTTTGTTATAAATATATATTTTTCTGTTCATTACTTCTTTTCAAACATTTAAAGTTCGAGAATTGTCCAAATGTAATTGGATTTTGAAAATCAATTAATCTAGTGGACACTCACCGTTGTTACGTAGTAATTACGTAACAATTGTGCAATTATTCGTTCATGTAAGATAACTTTTTTAATTTGCAAAGTTTCTTTCTGAAAATTTGAGAGACGTGGAGAAAACAATGAAGCACGTCTGTTATCTTCTTTTTAGTATTAATTTAAAAAAAAATCGAAAACTTATCGACAATTACAGTTCACTGTAAAATTTTTTGCAAAATTTTCACTCAAATGAAGTTGAAGGACGTTCTTTATCGTTTTCTATTGTATTTTCCAAAATTTCATTAAGATATTTTGTAACATAAAAAAGTTATCTTACACAAACTTTTACAGGAATTTGGTCACGTGATTTGGTTGACCCATGGCCTCAAATGTTTGACAAGAAGTAATATAGAGAAAAATGTTACTAATAAAATAAATGTAATTCCAATTGGAAATTCAGGCCTGAATTTATGGTAAGCTTCGATTGGAGGCTCGACCGGCTCGACCTGTTATAATTTACTTTCATTATCCGCGACAATCGTCAGCTCTTATGAAATGATAGATCTCATTATACGGAGATTAGAATTTACGTTCCAGTTTGAAAGATTTCTTTTACGTAATAGCTCCAACTTTTAATTTATGCGACTTTAAACTTCAATACATCTATATCAATATATAATGTGATAGCAGGGCCGACTCAAGAAAATTTGGCGCCCTAGGCCGAATAAATATTTGCGACCCTTCAATCTGAAGATAGAGTAATTTATCTCTATATCAAGCAATCTGGAGTTATATTTTCGCAATGAAATCAATAAAAATCAAGATTTTCCAGTTAAGGGCATGTGATACTTGAGAAAACTAGCAAGTTTATGTGAACAATTTGGTTCAGTTTCTACATGTTTGTGTCAAAAAAGCACATCAAACTTTGGTTTTAATTTGGTTCATGATAGAAAAGATAAAAGCAGACATAGATAGACTACTTTTGGTTTTGACAATGAAAAAAAAAATTTCGATATATTTTATTAAATTTAAACTTTTTTCAAGTGTAATACACATCGAATGTGTTTGAAAAAATAACGACGCTTTTGGACCAAGTCATTTTATTTTAAAAAACAGTTCCAACGTTTCGAGAACACAATGTATCTCCTCATCAGGGAATAAAAGCTCTTATTACATTACCAACATTAGTAATAAATTTTTTAATCTGTAATGATATATTGTTTTTTAGCGCTTGTAACAGATAGAATATTATAAAAATATTATTATAAAAAAGTATGTACCTTGAAAAATTGTAAGAGTAGAAATATTAACCAAAATAATTTACAGACATTATAAGTATAAACAAAGTGTGAAATTTTTGTTTGGAAGCAAGAGTACACGGCTCTGTTCCCGACTTAACAGAATTTTAAAATTGTCAATTTACTTATTATTATAATATTACAGGAGCGTATCGTCGAAGTTTTAAAATTACAGAGTCATTAAGGAGTCAATTTTGTTTAAAACTAAATAAATTTTAAGAACAACATAATATAAGATGAGATATTTCTTAGCTAATTTTTTTATAAAAATTAAAATTAAATTCTTAAATTTATTTATAAATTAAGCAAGAAACGGAAACCAACACATAAGTAAGTGGAAAAAACTAAAAAATAAAAAAATAAAAGAAATTGGAATTTTTATCAATTTGGAACAGTTGGAACTGTTTTTTAAAATAAAATGACTTGGTCCGAAAGCGTCGTTATTTTTTCAAACACATTTGATGTGTATTACACTTGAATTTGTAATATTCTCGGACGTAAAAAGATCAACATATTGATTAAACTTTTTTCAATTTCGAAACCAAAAGTAGTCTACCAACGTCCGTTTTTATCTTCTCCACCATTTTCCAAGTTATAACAACAAATTTAATGTATTTTGGACACAAGCATGTAGAAACCTAAAATCAATCAAATTTGCTAATTTCCTAAATATCACATGCCTTTAAATCAACACAATTTTTTAATCTCTCATAGAATTGTATAAAAATGAAAATTTCACCCCGACTTTGCCGCCCTGTGTGATATATGAAATAAAACAAGGGTCGTATGTACATCTAGATAACTTTTATTAACCAATATAATAGTTATCGTTACAAATGACGCGAATGAGACATGCGCGTACGTGCCATCCAACGGATACAATGAAACGTTAACGTTACAATCAATGATCTTGTGAATGAATGAATTAAATGTCCTTTATCACTATTTGGATTAAGAACTGGTTACTCGACAACATGTATGCATTTTTTAATTACCTTCTTCTTTTACATTAATGTTCAATTGTGTTTTTGTATAGCTGTGAGTATGAGTCACTTGTGCGCGTGTGTGTACAAACTTTCATAATTATAGTCGAAGACATCAAAAACTTGCTACGTAATGTTAAAAGCGTAGCCGCGGATTTGCTTTGATTTGCTTCATGGAGTCTAGTTATCGATATAAGTTTGCAACTTTATAGTTACTCGAACGTAATCTCTGTATGTATATGTGTAATGGTCACGCCTTCGTTAAACTTTCATCCGATTGGTTCCCTGCATCAAGCATTGAAGTTAAACTTCTTGTGAGGTATTACACCTGACCTTGCTCTACAATTACAACTCTACAAGAGAAAGTACGCACTGACTCGCAAGTCTTACGTTCACATTAAGGTATGGGAACCACGCGAATAATAAACCAGCAGGTACAATGCATTCTGAAGTTACACTTGGAAACAAATTTTAAACCATATTAGTAATGATAAAGAAGCATGTGGCTAAGTTAATTACTTTGGTAGAGTAGCTCTTTTAGGAATTTATTTAATATTTAATCATTCCTTTTATATACAATACGTAGAAAACGTTAATAAATACATCATAATACAAAGTATCTCATTACGATCGAATTTCAGATGAAAATTTGAAAGTTGTGAATATAAAAGACAATCGTAACATTAGTAGTAAAAAGGTAATCCAAATCGTCAATTTTCTAAGACTGAAGAATAAAAAACTAGAGTATAATATTGTGGTCCATTTAACCATTGTTTTTATGAATCTGATTGCAGAAATTTGAGACAGTTCTGGATTATATATATAAAAATAGAACTTAAGTCGCAACTTCTTATCAGAGCAAAAGCTTGACACTCGATTACACAAAAGACAAGTCTAAGATTAAAATTCAATTTTTTAATGCGAACGCTGCTCCCATCTCTGATTCTCTTAACTTCTGCAAATCCGCGGCTTTGCTTGTTAGGCTTAGGACTAATGTATATTTAAGATATCTGTGTACTTATACAAGAATGTTCTCATGATACGGACATATTACAACGACGTCTTTGCCGAATTAAAACGTCGCACACGTTCAATTTCATTCATACGCGCATGCACACTCGTATAAGTCTCATATTCGCGAGAATCGTGGAAGAATATTGGATGATTTACGAATGGACCGGGATAAGGGTTGAATCTCTCGATCTATGATCCTTCTGAATGGTTTAGCTGTTTTTGTCTCTCAAGGTTGGTCCGGTATGGCAGTGCATCTTTCACAGCTATATAGCCGTGTTAATGAAAGATTATGTATTTACGTCGCCATCCGACTGATCACATTATTTGCGTTTTCTCTTTACCGATGATACACGCAAGTTTTGGGTACAGAGCGTCAGGGAAAAGATGCTGTGAAATAATATCTGCTTACAAAATGGCAAAAAATTAGAAACAAAGTGAAAATGGCACGTCTTTCCTTTCACAATCGCTCTGTCTTATCTAATTTATTGGTATTTACATCTCATTCAGTACTCACTCGTTCGCATTTAAATGCATTCTTCTTTTTATAATATATTTATATCTATATATATATATAATTTATATCGCATATATATAATATATCAATAGTTTCACTTCGGGTATGAACGTACGGTAATATACGCGTATGTATAATGTAATTCTTCGCGATGTTTGCGCGATTTTTTTCGTATCAATAATAATAACTTCTCGTATTTAATATATCTAATAATTAAAATATTTAAACTCGAAAGCTATGTAAGTACATACTTAGAGGATGGAGATTAAGAGGTTGATAAGAAGGAGGGGTGCGGAGAAACTGCAATATTCCCTAACGTGAATCTCATAATTCACAATGGCCAGCTGACACAATATTCAGCTTTCAGGGCCTTAAGCACTAATCAATAGTTAGTAATTTATCTTTTCGTGAGTGATGAATTCGTCTAACGATGTATCGACTAAGATATTCTATAACCTACCTGTTGCATTTCATCTGCCTACTTTACCTAACGATATCTATTTTATTCATAGTTAGCTTTCAATGATGACTTGTTTCTGTCTCCTTTCGTTTTCTTATTCGTGATTTAGACGTGGTTGGCGCTAAAAAAAATAACTACATTCTCTATACACACTTTTCGTTATCTTCATTTTTCCTCTTACAAAACTCTTCTTGTTTCTCCTCCCAATTTTCTTTTTAATTCTTGACATCCAATGCAACATACGTAAGATAGTGTGATAAAGTATTTGGAGAAGTAGAAACAATTTTGTACTTTACGATGCGCAGTGAACACAGAATTGCAGGACAAAAAATTCAAAGAGTATCAAAGAGTTCATCAATGTTCGCTTTGATGATTAAATGCATTTTATGCTCTTGCTCTTTCTTTTGGCAAGGTATGATCACCAAATATTTTTTTCTTGATAAAAAAACTCAATGTAATCACCTTGTCTCTGCATCGAGTTAATATGATTATAACAATCGCTCTCGGTGCACGACTTGGTCTAGATATAAAAGTAGAAAACACGATAATAGCATTAATTTAGTAGCGATGCTCACGTGAAAGTAAATGTGCGCTACTTTGAATCATTTCTCTTCGAAGCACGGATGATTTCACCCGTAATTATTTAAGAATTTCACTTGGAATCCAGCTTTTATCTCGGTGACTAATAGAATAATGAAACGAGAAACATCTTCTAGTTCCTTGTATGTAAGGAGCCTTTTTCATTCGTTGTAACTCTAACGAATCAATCATCATATTCTTCTATCATAAATTGAAATCGTATTTTTCATCCTCCTTTTCACTTTAAAGATCAAAGAAATGGACTCATTTGTGTCTTGGACGAGTCTTCGTAAGTCAATTCAGTACTTGTCTCGTATAGTTATCATCTTTAATACTTTAAGGTTTATCTCTTCTCCATATTATCTTGCGGTCATGACTCTGATTCCTTCATCAAACGAACGATAGATTCTCATCATAAAGTTGTTGCTCGTTTATTGCTTACTCGAGACGTGCCTTGTAGCTGGTCTTCCAAATCTCAGCAAGCGTGACGGCGCTGTGGAACCTGTGGAAGATGCAAAGTGGCAGAGTGACCCTTTGCACAATCACCCAAGCAAGATGCCCGTAGAAATCAAGTTGAACAGGGTTAAGGTTGACCTTGTGAGCCTCAAAGGAGTAAATCACCCACATCGTTACGTTGCACATCAACAGGAATGTGACAATCTGCCGTCCAGGCTTGCTTCGATCGTGTTCTGGCAGGTGGACTCTCCTACGTGAAACGTCAGAGATGAAAAGCATCTGTAAAACCACCTGAGTCACTGCGAGAAGTCCAGTGACCATCACCAAAAGATTCGGTTCGTGAGTAAACGCAGCCAGGGAGCCAGCTATCACGCTGAACACAGCGTAGATAAAGAGACCAAAGGCCGAAACACGGAGGAGAATGTCGTTCAGGTCACTCTGCTCTTCAGCTTTGAACTTCAAGCTCTGAACGCGAATGAATCCAATTATAATGGCTATGATTGAGAGTGCCATTAGAAGGCAATGTGATGCATCCGCCAAATAAATTGCCAATAGTCCCATTCCTGGGTTGCGAATAAGGACGAAAAAGCAGATCAGGCAGATTAAGGACCCCACTAAAAGGAGCAAGCCGAAGAAAAGCCCCTTGCTCGCACCCACGCAGTCGACTCTTCCGTGTCCTGAATAAGGTAGAAAAATAAGAGATATGATGGTGCTAATAAATCTGCAAGAAACCTACCCAGATAACAAACTTGCTTAACAAGAATGTCGATTAGGATTCTTTATGAATAGGAAGGGTTCAATTCTACAAAGCTTGAACACTACAAAAAGAGCTAACTTTTTTGTTGTTATTTGGGCAAGGTTTCTGAAGGGATTTTATTTAGAATTCGTTCTGAATTAAAATTCGTATGATCGTTTACTGACCAGTTCGAACAGTAGGCTTCCCCGTAGTGGTCCGTTTGGATTCTCCACTCTCGTTTATGGACGGAGCGTTTTCGCAATCACTTGGTGGTTCATCTCCTATTGGAGGGAAAGGGGAGAGGTACGATAATAAGATCGATTTTAAAAAGGTGACTTGTGGCGGGGTTCGCGGCCCTTTTATGGAATAGGTCAATACGGGGGGGCCTACTGTATTTTAGGCAAGAAAATTCCTTCTTATAAAAAGCGAATAACCCTGAGCTACATATTAGAATGTCCTAAGTGTTGCATTTAGTCATGTTGGTTAGTAGGGGACATACTCAAGCAGGTGAAAGAATTTGTTTTTCAAAAATTCAAAGTCGACTATTTTAAAAAGTTCCGAATAATATTTGAAATAAAAAATTGAACATGTTGTGCACGCAAGTGTTGTATGATCTTTTGATTATTGGTATTTTTTGGACATTCTAAAATTTGTGTATCATTGAAAGATGACTAAAACTTGAACATAATTTACAATTATTCATAGTATATTGTGCGACACTGGAAAAACATTTATTTTACTTGTGCGGATGTTACCCTCGCTTTGCTCAGGCATTAAACTTCACACTCGCAAAATAAATGTTTTTCCCGTGTCGCACACAATATTTTTTTCTACTAGGGGGTCAAAAATGGATTTGTTTGCCCCGCACGAGGCAATATAATCCACTTTATGACCCACCAGTAGAAAAATTTATTTTTATTGTTAGCCATATTTTTGAGATGGTTTGACTTTGGTTTTTTGAAAAAACTTTTTTAGGCTTATCAAGGGTACGTTTTACGATTAGTCAAAACATGTTAATTTAGATTATATAATTGGGACAAGAAACTTATAGAAGGATTTTACAAACCTGCATGTGCGAGAGCAACAGCCCTTCTTGAAAGCATCGCTTCCAAGCGACGTTCCAGGTCAGCTTCTGCCTGTCGTGGCCAACGTGGATGACGACCAATGTGCTTCCACATGACGTAGATCACAGCAGCACCAATAAGACTGTACTCAATAATAAATGGATACAAATACGGTGCCGCATCCTGAACTGTGGTTCCCATGATGCTGATTCGTTCGCAAGAATTTGTTTTCGAAATGTTAGCTGTGAGAGCCTCTGCATAAATCCCGAAATTCGAGCCCCAGATAGTTGTTTCATTGCTTGCATTGCTAGGAAGACTGGGGTTAACATTATACGCCTGTGAAATGTGATTTTTGCTAAAGGATTCTGGGTTATCAAAGAATCCTGCCATAAACTGTGAGAGTGTTGTTGTAGATGGTGCAGCAGTAGTGGTCGTTGTACTTGTTGAGCTTGTCACCTTACTCCAAGTGTTGTTCTTATTAGGAGTCAGAGTTGAGAAGAAGGTAGTTAAGGTGGTCGCAGCTGTTGTAGGTTTTTCTGTTGTGGGGTAAGCTGTTGTTGTAGTTGTGGTAGTTGTAGTGGTGGTAGTAGAACTTGATAGAGTAGTAGGTGGTGTTCTATTCCAGGCATCTGTAGTTGTAGTCGTGGCTGTTGTGGCAGCTCGTGCAACAGCTCTTGCTGTTGTATTAAAAACTCGAACTGCAGGTGTTGTTGTTTTTATTGCTCTGATTGCAGTCGGAGGCTTTACAGTTGTCAAATATGGTAGCTTTCGTGACTGAAACACGTCTCGACTCTCGTGACCTAATATTGAATCAATATTTTGGTTGGTCTTAGCCTTAATGTTTGCTGTAACAAATTATGTTTAATTAAGATTAAATCTTTTAGAGTATTGATATTTTAGAGGAAGTTTTCAAAAGAGAATCGTACCCAAAAGATCGATATCTTTTCTATCCAAGATTTTAGGGTCAACTGTAATGTCTTTCAAAGTTTCTAGTACCAGTGTTCGAATCCAGACGCAGAGATTGGTTGCCACCACGTGCATTAAACCAAATCGGGCAATCACTTTGAACCGGTGAATGTTAAGCTGAATAATGAAAATAGATTTTAGTTTTCTATTTAATTCTGATCACTATAAAGGCAATGAATATTTAAAATTTGTAGTCTGTTAGACATACCCTAGAGTTCATGAAGATGAAATACATCTGCATAAACGTAAAGATCATCTGAAGAACGGGATTCACTCCTTTCAGAATTTGATAGCAGGGAGAAGTTGGCAAGACTTCGAAGAAACTTCCGAATTCCAACCCATTATAGACCATTGTTCCCAGACCGAATGCTATAAAAAGTAATAAATGGGAATCGAGTTAAATATGAATGATATTTTCATTTTTTTATTAAATTCATATCGAGACAATAGACTTACCAATGGCTCCCATTCTAAGGAAGAAACTTCCATGGCTTTGGTCATTCTGAGTTGTTTTGCGTTTCCGGGAAACCACAGCCGCTTCCACGTCTGCAGGTTCCTGAAATAAACATTCTTGAATAAAAATATAGTGTGAAAGATTTATTACGGCTATTTGGCATAAACTTCTGCATTAAAACCTTCATGTTTATACAATAAACTTATTTCATTATAATCAGAAGCAACATGGAATTTTCAAATGGTTCCTTTCTCTTGAACAGATTTCTAAAAATATATTTACTGTTAAAATTTATAGAGTATTAGAATATTTCAGAAAACAAATACAAAACATACAAAGAGTCCAAAAAATACTCATATCCTGTTTAAAAACCTAAAAACCTGCGATTGTTTATTTGAAATTTCACGTAAATTCGATCTAAGACTTAAAGTTGATCCCCCATGCGGAGTCATAAGTGGTAAACTAACCTAATTACGTCATTTCTTGGCGTATTTCTTCTCTTTCGTTTCAAAACATTATTTCTACACTTTCGTTTTACTCGCTTTGCGAATCCGTAAAAATACGCTTCGCAGAAAACCGCAATTGAGTTGTCTGATATGAATGCTATTTATTGTCTAAGTTTCAAGACAATCCCCTCCTCCAATATTTTAAGTTTTTAGTTAGACTTAAAGTTATGCTATAGAGGAAAAGTACATTTTAACAGGATTTTATAAATAAATTTAACGTATGAAATTTTAAGATAAACCTTTTTTTTTTGTCCCTTCTGATCTTTGTTTTTTTTGTCTTTCTTCTTATCTCTATCTTTAGATTCTTTTGATTGTTTAGGTGGTCTTGGAGGAGGTGGTGGTGTATCAACTCCTCTGGAGCAGCATGCACTTTCTTGGAGAAGGAAGCAGAAGACGTAGAGCAGAAAAAGGATGCTAACTCCGTACAGGTAAGTGAAGAAACCCTCATAATAATATGGGGGTATTCGATGAGTAACGACATTGCTTATAACGTAAGCAATACACACAACCACTAAGAGCTTTGCATATATAAAGCTCATGATGATAAAAAGGGACGTTCTGAAACAGAATAAAGATCAGACTTTAATAAGAACCTATAAAAATTTTACTCAAACTTACTGTAACTTCTATTTTATAAATTACTTCAAACATGTTAAAACTTTGTGGACAAAGATTTCTATGGGGGGGATCCTCCACCTTTAATATATTTATTCTTATTTTTCGAGATTAGACCTTCCATATAATTTTTTTTAATTTCTAGTATCTATATTTAGAAAGGTTTTGGGGTTTAAAAATTCTAGCTCCTTTATGTATTTTTAAACTACAAATTTTGAGTTTTTTGGGCATTTTTTTGACATTTTTTGACTTTTAATAACTTTTTTAACCAATTGCCATGATTCTTTTTTTATTTTATTCCATATAATGTGTAGCAACTTTTTGGCTATGGAAAATAAGGTAACACGACTGAAAAAAAGTTACAAATAAAATAAAATATAAAAATAAATAAAAATTTTTCAAAATGTAAAAAAAATTGTTTAGTTATCTTTTAGCTGGAGTGATTTCCATACCCAAAAATATTGATAGTATAACAAAGAATAAGTGGTAAAAATTTCAAAAGCCTGTGTCTAATACTTTAGATTTTATTCAAACCTATGTTGCATCAAACACGGAAAATCACAACTTGCAGAAAACGGATTTTGAAGTAAAGTTTTGTAGCGAAACCTTAATACTAAATCATATATGTATATACATTAAAGCAATACATATGTATTGTGTTTTATTTGGGATACCTGTTATGTACTATTTTCCATATAATTCCGAAATATTAGTAAATAATTAAACAAAATATTTTGTGTGAAAAGCTAATTTTCGCTAAAAACGTGTTATTCGTAAATCGTAGTAACTTTTAATTTTATTTATTTTTTCAAGAAAAAAAATCAGATTAGCCTGAAAATCCACACACATATTCAGAAAAGTATAGAGAATAAAAGAATACAATTTTTGCAAAATGTCAAAAAAATCAGAAATATACCAATTAAAGGTGGCAGATCCCTTAACCGACATATGATAGAAAATCCTACTTGATGAATTTTCTTATAGAACACAACTATTTTTGAGGATCAATAGTATTTCAAACATTGCTTTATTCTTTTACAAGCTTGTGACTGATTTACAAATATTTTTTTTTATACTTTAAACTGTAATTTGACATCTTACCGCTTTTTTCTAGCCATTGTCACTCTACTGCTATGCCTTCTTGGAAAACTTTCGACTTTATTTTCATTTCCGTCAATAAACGGAACTATTTCTACTTCCATCCTAAGAATATTTTGCCTTTTTAAATATTTTACAGAGTTTTTTTAGCTCCAGCCATTTTTACGTTGCCTTTTATAACTTCTAAATTATTGAAAGAAATACTTTAGGAATAAATCCAGTTAAAGTGATTTTTTTGACTCACATATCAATACATATTGTTTTTCTCGAGAAAAACTACAAATTAAACCAAACAAAAATAGTTATTCACGTCCAAAGGATCTGAGAAAAAAAGTGCGAACTTATCTCTTTTATACTTTAAAGCAGACTGTCGCGTTCTAACATGTTAGACAGACGGAAATCTATTTTTGACTGTTTCTTACCCAAAGACTCATTTACTGGAGGTGCGTATCGTATATATAATTCATGAAATATTCGATTTTTGTCACACTAATTTTTATCTAAATGACTACAGTTTCTATGGTATATATATATTGATCCTTAAAAATGTTAACTATTGCACTCCTCCAATGAAAATAATGTACTTATAGTTCTGAACGTTCATTGAACGATGGGAAATAATTTTTTTGAAAACTTAAGGATTATTTTTTGCCCCAGAAAATTAAAAAATGGTTTATAGATTATGATAGATAGTATGTTTGAAGGGCCCTTAATCTAAACACAGTAATTAACCTCGTTTTGAAATAAAAAAATTTGTCATCGTTCAATGAACGTTCAGAACTGTAAGTACATATGAAAATATCCTTTATTTAAAAAATTTATCCCTGTAATCTAATTTCATTTCTTCTGCTATAATGTAGGAATTGATACAACATTTTACAGTTTATATAACTATATAACATTGATATCAATCAATTCCTCGTGTTGAAAAATTTTCTATGCAATCGTTATTTCAAATATAAAAAAGTCTGGTATAGTTTGATTCCCTAATTCTCAGTGAAAATGAATAATTATTTTAAGGCCACGGGGATCAACCAGACCACGTGACCAAATTCCTGTAAAAGTCCATGTAAGATAACATTTTCATTTTACAAAATATTTTAATTAAATTTTGGAAAATACAATAGAAAACGATAAAGAACGTCCTTCAACCTCATTTGAGTGAAAATTCTGCAAAAATTGTACAGTTAACTGTAATTGTCGATAAGTTTCCGAATTTTTTAAAAAAAATTTCCTAAAAAGAAGTTAATAGACATGCTTTATTGTCTTTTGTTACGTTTCCCAAATATTCAGAAACTGTTTTTTGTAAATAAAAAAAGTTATCTTACATGAACGAATATATGTTAAATGTATAATTTAGTTACGTGGTCCGATTGATCCATGGCCTTAAATAGGAAGAATCTTATCTGTATTAAAAATAAATTCTTTTCCTCTCAACACGAAATGGGTTACTCGTTATTATTTCTTTGCGGGCGTTGTTTATCACAGTCTGGCTTCAAAATCAACTTGTCTATCGACTCTGTTGTGTAAGACCGTATGGGGCATCTTTGTCAACTAGAGCTTAACCATCTTTTGTTCTGATGGCATTTTAGGGGTTGAGGCATAGACTTTATTGTATCTGACACGAGGTTGTACTCTCGGTTCAAACGTTTTTACTCACTCTTCGATAATATCGCCTACGTTGCGAATAAATATTATGAGATTTCAGCACCTTTTTTCGGTTTCAAGTAAAATTTCGTTTTCTAATCTCCGTAATTTTCCCCTCGTATATTTATAGTTTTAATTAATTTAACTAATCAAATATAATTTTGCTTAAATTTAAGTTAGACAGATACTAGTTTGATTTGGCAGCGTGAGAACATTTGGTTTGATAATTGTAGTTATTTAATATTCGAATCCAGCTCAAGCTTCATTAGAGACTAATTAGGAGTTTCTCGTGGTTTGCTTATTAACTTGTAGAGGCATAGAAAATCGATTCCGGAGAATTACTGTTTGAACAATTCGGGGCATATTTTGTTGATTAAAAATTCGAGAAAGAAATCAGAGAAACTGCTTTAACCATCTTTATTCATTCTCGAGCACGAAAAGCATCGTAAGTGGAAATAGTAGTGCATAGCACAGACTCCAAGCGGTCCAGGCTGACTGGTCGATATCTCGAAGTACCTACTTTCAGCTCCTGGTTTTGCTCCCTCTGTGCATATGCATTATGCACTATAGTAGTTGAATGCTCGTCCCTTCATCTCTCTCTTTCTCTATTGTCTCGTTCTCCGTACCTTCTATTATTCATATTGCATTTTTATCCTGTGGGAATAATCACCCTTTACATCCTTTGCTCTTCTACTATCTCATGATTCGTCAAATCTTTTCATTTCCAACTTGATTTGTACTTTTATATTTTTCCTGATTTACCATATTTGAAATTATCTAAAATTTTTTTTAATTAATTTTTTAACAAGTTGTATCAACATGCTCGTTTTTAGTGTTGAATATTTTATGTAGGTAATAATTAAGGTAGTATGATCACGAAAATTAGACCTCAGGCAAAAATAGATAATTTTGCTTTCAAGAATAGCAGTATTATTATTGAAGGGCTAATTTAAAAGAGAAAAGATTATTTTTCATGAAAAAAATTTGAAACACAAAAAAATAATGTTATTAATAAATTTTATTTTTGCCAAAACTTATTTTCTTATCGCTTCGAGCCAAATGTTTCAAAATGATGCGATTCTAATAAATCACGGTTCATGTTTTTAGGAAAAAGATTCTTTACAACTTGACCGTTTGCGATTTTTGAAAATGAATTCTTTAATGGCTGAAATTATAAAAAAAAAATTTTTCAAAACAAAATTTTTATAAACGAATTGCTGTATTTGATAATAATTAATTCAATTTAAAAAATAGGAAATGGTCAAGTTGTAGAGAATCTTTTTTCTAAAAAAATGAACCGTGATTTATTAAAATCGCATCATTTTTCAAAATTTGGCTCGAAGCGATAAGAAAATAAGTTTGGGCAAAAATAAAATTTATTAATAACATTATTTTTTTGTGTTTCAAATTTTTTTTCATAAAAAAAAATCTTTTCTCTTTCAAATTAGCCCTTCAATAATAATATTGCTATTCTTGAAAGCAAAATTATCTATTTTTGCCTGAGGTCTAATTTTCGTGATCGTACTACCTTAATACGTAATTTTTAGTATTTTCATCTACACAGAAAAATATTTCAGTAAAGTTTATAGAACTGTTTTAGAGTTAGGGATGCAGACATTTACGAAACGCGGTTCTGGAAAATTTACTGAACTTTTCAGAATAAAATAAGGAACATTCAGGAGAAATTATTGGAAGTTCTGCATTTTGTTGTGTAAAGTTCTGTAAATATACAGAACTCCCGAGTCGAAGTCCTTGCCTTCGCTCTCGCTATACTGTTAGAAATGTTCGGTAATTTACAATATTTTTATGTTACAAAGGTAACGTGAAATTTGACGATATTTATGATGTTTTTCAGTAAAGGTATCTTAAAATTGAGAAAAATATACTTAATTTCATGAAATTTATATTAATATTATGAAACTTAACTGAATTTTCTTAAAATGTATCTTAAAACTACCAAACTGTAACAGAATTTTTATAAAATTTATCATAAAATTACGAAACTATAACAAAATATTCAGTTACATGTAACTGCATAAAACTTCAGTTATCCAGAACGTTAAATTATTCCTGTTACAAGTTTCAGAATATTCAACACTTTGTAACAGAAAATTTAAAAAATTGTTTCTTAAATTTACTTATAAAGCAACTAAGTTTTCTGAAATTCTATCTAAATTTTACAAAACTGTAATTAAATAAAACTTCAGTCACATATTTCTGTAAATTACGGTAGAAATTTCTAACAGTGTACACTTTCTATTCCAAAAATCGAATCTTGGGCGATTGTGGAGCGAATATATATTATGTCTCTCAAACTCTCGAAAAACTAAAGGTGAATAGTTTATAAGTTAAACGCAGAGAAGAACGAGTACGAAGCGATAGTGAAACGAGAGCGAAGTGATATTAAAAATTCTAACTCCAAGATCAGAAACGTTAGAGTTCAAGAAAGTATGTTTAATTATTTGGAGCAGATGTATGAACATAATTGCGATGAGTAATATGCATATATAATCATTCATGCATGATCAAGTTAATTTATCAAAAACAGTAGGACTAATGAGTTTTTTTTTTTTATTATAATATTATATTTTATGAATTTAAAATCTTTCTCGGCAATCGAAAGACACCGGCTCGAGTGCCGGTACAGTCGAATGCGTCTCTTTTTTTCGCAAAAAGATTTCAAATTCCGTAAATTTGAATTTATTTGCATTATTGCGATATAAAAGTTTGAAATTGTCTACGAGGATACCTGTCGGCAACGTATTCTATCTAATACGCGACTAATGGTCTTCCGATAATTTAGGCAATGACAAAAGTTTCTAATTTAACCACCTAATATGAAATTATGTTTTATCCTAAATACAATAATAATTCAAATACAATCATTGAGTTTCACTCAAGTTCTTTGGTTTTGACCTTTATGTCAACGAAAATTTCGTTGTCAATGTCAATTTGTCAATTTTGATGAGTAATAATAAATTATGAAAACTAATAATATGAATACTAGGCTTTTTCTCCGCAAAGCAAGAGCGAAAAGAGAACTGAACGAAGGTAAAAAGAGGGCGTAAGGAAACTGAGGCGAGTGTTTAACGAGGTGAGTTTTTATAGAGTTGGCCATCGCCTCACCCTTAAAAATCGGGAAAACGGTAATATATGCAGTTTTCGATGACTATAAGAGAGTTAACTATGAATACGCAACATTTATAGATTCATTTCTCACATTCTCGTAGCCATCCTTACACATTCGCCTCAATCTCAACCGTAGAAATTGAGGCGAGTCTCAGGATTTCGACTCGGGCTCTGTTCCGCAAATGCTTGAGCCCCCAACTCTTGAAAAGTTCTTTAAACTCTATTGAACCAATTTTTTTTATAACTTCATACAAAAGTAATAAATTCAAATGTGTTTTCGAATACAAGACATATGTGGAAAAGTATTTTTTTGGTATCTAAAAACACATGTGAGTAATTTATTTGCAAATAAATTTACAGAATGCAATTGGTCACGTGTCCACTTTTTACATGCCTTTAAAAATATAGTAAAATCTTGACACTGTATTATGTAAAATTATTTCTAAATTTAAAGAAATAAATTTCTTCTACCGCGGGAATTATGAAATTTTATATCATACAAATTTCAAAAAATATCAAAGTTAGCTTTACTACGTTCGTATCACACACACTGAAATTAATCCCATTACCACTTTTGAACTTTTCTGTATTTATAGAAATGCTATTGTCACAAAATAAGACCATAACATTATTTCATGTCCCTTTATCACTTTATTTTTAACATTTTTTATCCCGATTTTAAATTGGCATTTTCGGCTTCATTATTTTACACCAAGATTCAGTGAGCATTTCACGAACGATGGGGTCGAAGTCAGATGAAGACCTTCAAAGCTTGTGATTGAAAGAGTCCTGTTCGGAAAAGCGGGAACGTACGATGCTCGGCACTCGCGAGTTGAGTTTCAACTGCATATTGAATGTAATCATGTCTAACGATGCTATCCACGCTTCAGCGCGGGGTCGTTACAACGTAACTGCGTCTGTGAATGTAATTCGAGAAGACACTGCTTTGCAAAGGTTCACCCACACACTCCATTCTCATGAGTGTTACGCTCCACAGTTTCATCTAGATCAATAACGTGAAATTAGTAGCAAGCTACCTCTTCCTTCTGCGTTTAAATCACTCTTTCCTCACATATTTTCTAATATCTCGATGAGTCATGTGTCGTCTTGTATTTGTATAATATTTAGTCCAAAAGTCTGCACCAGAAAATATTTATATCATTTAGTTCAGATGTATTATCTTATATAGTTTAGGCATATCCATAATAAACCTTATAATCTATTTTTCTGAGGATATTCAATTTTAAGTCTGAAAGCTTGAAAGTTTAGGGGTTGTGGACTCTTAAAAAAACGGTTTAAATTTTCAACAAAAAATTATAACTTTAGATGTTTTGAAGTCAAGAATTGAATTTAAATGAAGTTTCTCTTTTTTTATTACGTTCAGGGTAAGACGAGAGTTTCTCATTACTATTATAAAATGTTAATGTACTTTTCCTAGTTTAGTTACTTGTTGAGAAAAAGGTCACTACGTATGCCCTAGGCTCTAGGTGTCTAACTCAATACATGTATACAAGTTACCATATTTTCTGTGTTGTGTATGTAGATGTAGATGTACGTACTTTAGAGACGAGCTAACGAAGTACGTCGAATATGGAAACACGACTAAAATACAAGTCCTCTTATCCTGCTTTCATTTCTCATCCAGAAACTTGTTTTCTCGTTAACTGTTTTTAAGACCATTCTATGCTGTCCTTTTCACAATTTTTATTCTGCACACCCGGATGGAAATCATTTCAAATTTTTGAACGCTAGCGAGTTTATTTTTTGCTATACTTTATTCGAATCGAAAAGTGACAGAAGTTTTGTTGTAAATATATGATTTGTAAAATATTTAAATTTCTTTTAATCTTTTGACTGAAAGATTCTCTTAAATTGATATACATAATTAAGTAAAATCACTATAATTAATGAACTAAATTAAATGAAGTCTTTCCGGTTTTTAAGACCTGTTCTATTTTTAAATATCCATCAAGAAATTCTAAAATATCTGGACATCAAAGCAAGAATGATGAGGAAAGGCCTTAGTAAAGCTAAACAAACAGATTTCAAAGCAATGCTTCTTTTTCCTCGAAAAAATGAAAAAAAATATTACGTTATCTTTATTCAAAAATAGAAAACGTATTTGTTTCTAATCGAAATACTGATTCTACGTTGAAATTTTTCCAACTTTGAACTATTATTTCTCAGAAATATTCAAAGTCTTATAAAACTCTTTACTCTATACAATCCAGTTTTGCAATATGTCGAGAGTCTTTGCATGTTTTAAAAGTTTAAAGAGCATTTTTGCGATATGAATCACTACCTAGAGTAATGCTTACTTTAAGACTAAACTAACAATAAATAAAAAGTCAGTTCAAGGGGCGCTGGCTTACTTTTTCGCGGGGGTGGATCGCACATTCTTGAGTTCCATCTCTTTATTCGCGGCGTTGTTCTTCTCAGCGTTGTCCTGGGAACTGGGTGGTGCATTTTGCGGATTTAGGGGTCTCGTAACGGGAAGCGTTGCCGTGTTGTCGCTCGCGGCCGACGCTTCCACCTCGACGGTAGCCACTTTGCAATCGCCGCCACCTACCATCGCTACCACGGGCGGTTTTTCACTTCTGGATTCCGCCTAACCCTGCACAAGATTCCAGCTTGAAACTCGAGGACGTTCCAAAACAAGTTTCAGGGATCGGGGCATTGGGGAGAAGCAAACGCTTCGCCCCAATGTCGACGACCGGCGCGCGCTACTCTCGCCATTTTGGTGAACCCAAAATTTCTATCCATCTCTTTTAATCTCCTATTCGACACACCAACACACTACCCTTCTGAATCCGCTCAATACATTCCACAAAACTAGTACCCGAATCACGTAACGTTTCTCATTAATCTCTATACCCCGCAGCTTTGTGTAATGCAGGTGCTGAATACGTTACTTCCTCATCAAATCTGGGTCTATTCAAGAAAAAGTTGGTCCACTGAAATTAAGACAAATGCTTTTCCAGCTGACGTTAAGGCGTTATTGGAAGCTCACAAGATTAAATTGATTATTAAAAATAAAGATTATTTTCTCCTCTTCCCTGGTTTCAATTTTGCTATTTTCTGCCATGTGTCAATGGATATGAAAGATCAGATAATCTGAGCGATCAGAAAGTATAAGGGAGATTATCTAGTCCAAGAGAAAGGGAAACTTTTAGATGAGATAAAGTACCACACTTGGAAGGACTATTTCACTGGGATGATTATTAACATTTATAAATTCTGAAAGGGAATTCCAACAGTGTTTTGGGAAAGGATTCAACTAATTTCATCAACTATGTATCTTGTTGATCTTTATGCTCTATTACACTTTTCTAAATATCTAAGTGCACACCCTTTCCACCGATCTTTGTTGTGGTCATGCTCGCAAAGGCAAAAGTACCACTTGCGGATGAAGGTAAAGCTTGCTTGGCGAAAGTCAAGGATGGTGTTTGCACATGAAAAGCACCAAACACAAAGACTAAAAAACGACATGAGACAATACCCAGATGTGAATGAGTTCTGCAACTCTTCAGTCACCCTTCTATTTCATAGAGACTCTCCTCTCCTATTTTATTCGAAGCCCCTCTTATCGCGGCAAAGTCCCTTCGATAATCCACACTTTCCTGATTTGGAGAGATCAGGGAAAGAGAGATGATGGTCAAGCTCAAAGTTTTTGATCTCGCACACTTGCTCGAATGAGCTTATTAAAGCTGGAGCTCACGTTTTGATGATTAACCACTTTCGCTTTGATGACAGATGACGACGCTGATGATGTTAGAGAAGAACATCGACGGAAATCGAATTAACGGTCAGAGGTTCTCGCGATGACTGCACCCAGATTCGGTAGTTGAGGGTGTAGTACGGGAGAGATGAGAAGAGAGATAGAAAAAAATGGAGAAAGAGATAAATAGTGTGAAGAGAAGGGCGGAGAAAAGAGAGGAGAGAGTAGAATGATGGACTGAAGGATAATGCGTCGAGAGAGGGAGAATCACAGCGTCCGTTGATAGTCTACCTGAATGACTTGGATCGCGGATGATAGAAACAGAGAAGTTTTGACGAGATTGCAAATCACCCTGCTGGAGAAAAGGGATTCACTACGTTATCAGAACGCAGTGAAATGGGGGTCGAATCACGATCACCGCCCCCAGCATCCCGGAGACTGAGGCTGGCCGGGAGGTCTCTTCCCGGGCAGCAGCAGCTTCTTGCACAAGCGCACAACTCTCTCTATGGTTTTCTACATATATCGCTTCGTTTATAGTGTCGCGATTCGCGAGTCAGGGGATGCCACGGATCACATTCCCAATTTTTCGAAATACTTTCATTTATTTATTCTTAATTTGTTTTATTCAGGGAGGGTTGAAACTAAACTAATTTAAGGAAGATTGGATTAGTTTTATGATAATTGATGAAAATTATAAGGAAAAAAAGGGGTTGCATTTGTTAGGGAAGGTCATTCAGATTTTTCCGAGTAGGTAACTTCTGGTGGACTTATCGGAGATGATAGATTAAAGCAGATATGTTAGAGCATATTTTAACATTAATCATCTGGATAAGAAGATTAGTTTAGTAGCAGTCAAATTATGAGAAACATTCACATCGAATATGTATATTCAACATAGAGAACTTCTTGATATCTGAGCTGCAGAAAGTTTGAAATTGGGTTAATCCATGTCGTTACAAGAAATACATTTTATCAATGGAATATTATAGTTTCAGGATTCAAAAGTATTTCTTAATGCCATAGATTAGCCAGACCATATGATCGATATGGTAATATTTTGTCTGTAAACTTTTGTCCATGCAAAATAAAATATCAAGTCAAAAATTTGTGAGACCAAAGAAAGGGCAGTAAGGAAGATCTATCAATTCTCAGATTTTTGAAATTAAAAAGAAACATTTTTTCTGAAATATATTTTTTTTATAATTATAAAAATTCAAGAGTTGATAGACCTTCCTTAGTGTCTTTTCTTTGATCTCACAAATTTTTGGCTTCATATCTTATTTTGCATGGACATAAGTTTACAGACAAAAAATTACCATATTGATCATACGATCTGGTCGATCCATAGCCTTATGTAAACAAAAAATTAATTAATTTGTCAGCAAGTTTTTGTGATAAGGATACTTTCTACACTGACGGTCATAATTATTTGTTCATTGGTTGTTTTAGCTATTCCTAAAGTGTCTAATTTCTTATAATAAAATTTCGGAATTTGTTTTCCATAATAGAATGGAAATTGATAAAATTTTGCATCTAATGAACCCAAGTTGAAGGCAAAATATTAATTTTATTCAAATATATTACAAAATACGTTAAATTTCGCTCTTTTTGAAAAATATTAATAACTCTGAAATAATTGAGATCTTTAACTGTTTTTTGTCTCATTTTTACGAGAAATTCAAAAAATTCAATGTATATCATATTTTAATAAAATTTAGGAATATTTATGAAAATAGTAATATTTTGGATTTTTTAAATTTATTTATAGATCACCGTCTTTATTTGAAATTTTACGACTTCTATGTATCATGTTGACCCCAAGGTAGAATCCAGAAAACAAATTCTAAAAATATTTTAATTTTTCAAAAAGAGCGAAATTTGATATTTTTTGCAATATATTTTTATAAAATTAACATTTTGCTTTCAGCTTGGCCTCATTAGATGCAAAGTTTGATTAACTTTCATGCTATCATTGAGAATAAAATTATATCTTGTTATTATAAAAATCAAAACACTTTAGGAATAGCTGAAACAACAGGAGAACAAATAATATTAATTGATAGTGAATATGAGAAATCAAAGTGGCAATGAATGGTTATGGTGTATAAAGAAGGAAAGATCCATCTGTTTGGATAAAAGATTTTGATGGGTAGATTAGGCACGATATTATCGAAATAGTGAAGGATTATCTTTTGAGTGGGAGGAAATGACGATGACAGGGAAGTCAAGAATTAAATTTGTTTGAGGAGATGTTTAGGTTCATTGTTATGGGGATCAAATTAGGATGAATTATTTAAAATTGTGTAGAAGTTGTCCAGTAAGATTTATTGAGGCCTAGATAGATGTTTAGGACTATCTGCAATCTTTTAATTAATATATATTTAAAACACCCCAGAAGTGATTATTTTCTCTCTAACTCTCAACGCAATAAACAACTGTTGATTCTGAAATTATTGATCAACAATACGAGAAATAACTTCACATCAGAAAATGTATTATGAAACACTGACATAAATAAAAGAGGCATACAAGATTGCAATTATTAATTTCATATAGATTAATTTTTGAAAAATTTCATATTGTAGATGCTAATAGAATCCTGAAATAAGAAATCCCGAGCGACTTTGACTCAACTCGCAAACAAGTGAACAAACTGTACTAGCTGAAAATCTCCGTTCCATTTTGACTCAACTGAAAATGTCAATTC
The DNA here is from genome assembly GCA_030998225.1 of Diplolepis rosae. Lineage (NCBI taxonomy): Eukaryota > Metazoa > Arthropoda > Insecta > Hymenoptera > Diplolepididae > Diplolepis > Diplolepis rosae. Next base: position 2,177,370 of record JAPYXD010000143.1, on the reverse strand, counting down.
TATTTTGAAATGACTAAAATGACTCATGATATTTTGTTGTAACTTTTTTTTTGTGGTTTTTTGAAATTTCTGATCAAAATGACAATGGAGCAAAGATCTATCCTACATGAGAGTGTAAAGAGCAAATTTCGATTTTTCATTCAGAAAAGGGCATGTTCCTTTTTATTGTAACTGTAAATTATCATATTTGTTCCATTCTACTTTGTTTCAATTCGATTGACGTAGAATGTTTTTTGTCTCAGTCTCAACAAAAACTTATCTGAAATATCCTTAAAATTCCTTTTTAAACGGAGTTTAAAATCTATACTAAAATTTACATCAATTATAAGTTTTAAAAATGTTTCATTGTAATATTGCATCACAAAGTAACTTTTTGGTATTTGTTTTTGATTTTTTTTCTGCGCTCAAATACACATAAATATTCTAGTTTGACATGATAATCTACCTTTAGTATTGATTACAAGAAAAAATATAAAATAATTTTGGGTAAGTAACGAAAAAAATTCAATTTTCACTAATTTTTGTTTTAAATGTAAATGACGGATTGGCAATCGATTTTTAATATTTGATTGTTAACTCTTCATTTCTGTGTATTAAAGTCATTTTTATTTTTTCACAATCTGTGATGTATCGCTTATTTATAATTATATGAAAATAAGGAAAATTTATAAGAGTAATATTTTTAAAATGCCTCGCAAACTTGATACAGCTTGTTCTCTAAAACTGTACAATAAGAGTTACAACAAAATATCACGAGTTATTTCAGTTAAGTCATAATGGAATTGACATTTTCAGTTGAGTCAAAATGGAACGGAGATTTTTCAGTTAGGACAGTTTGTTCACTTGTTTGCAAGTTAAGTAAAAACAACAGCCAAAAGTGATTTGCCCGAATAAAAAAATTGGTTCGCCGATTCTTCAGCATCCGAATAATTTTTCTTCTTATCTATCAAAGTGTATGCGCATTAAAAATAAATTCAGTCTATCTTCAGATTTTCTGATGAAAATTATGTACTTGAAAACATCCTAATCAGCTCCAGGAAAATTCTGTAGAAAAGTGCTGCCGATCTCGAAACGCGATTGAGGTCAAGTATCGGTCCAGGCGCATTCAAGTCGAGCCGTCATTGCACTTGCTCCCCGGGGGAAGACGTTCGCGATACGAGTTGGGGGTGTGGGTAACTAGAGGAGGGGGATGAAGGGGGTAGCTAGCTCCGTGGTTCTGCGACCCACTGACCCGCTCGATAGCGTTGCTACCCAGGTCAATGGCCTTTCCGTCGTACAAAATTCAAACGGCGCGATTCATTCTACATTCGATGATCTAAATTCTTGTTTTCTTGTGTTTAGATTGCAAAGTCAAAGGTTTGTAACCTCTCGTGGCCATTAGGAGACCATGACCGGACTAGTGTGTTGTTATTTTGCTGCCAACGAATCTAGTACTATATTTACGAATGAGCTCAACACTTTCCTTTACGGTTCCAGTTTTCGTTTTTTTATAGAATAAAAAGCCCATTTAAAATTTTTTTATCTTTGAATTTATAAAAAAATTTCTAGCGTATGGCAACAGAATTTTGCTTTGCTAAAAATATTTTAATATTCAAAGGTAGTTACTGTAAGCGACATGTTTGATAAGTAGTCTTTCTATAAGAGCCATTTAAAATAAAAAAATTCTAGATTTTTGATATCGTATTTTTGAGTTTTTGACCTTTTAAGTGGAGAATCGTTTTATTGGAAAGGATTTGAGTACTAAATCGATAGGCTTCATAAATGATTGGGTGGGATTGCTATGACCTACGATCACTGGTAAGACATGAAGTGTGGGTTATAAAAAGTATCTGATAATATCATATTCCAAGGATTGTAACAAAAACGAGTTTCACGCACGTCAAGTATTGATTTCGACCTCGCTCGCAGTGCTGCCACGATTACGCGTTCTCGGTACTAAACCCTTGCCATAAGGAAAAAAGTTAGACGAGTCTACTTAAAATTTATCATTTTTTATTGCACAGTTTACCCATCTTCGTTAATTCTAAATACGCTTTTTGATTCCGTAATATTAACGATCGCGTTTCAAGATCCAAAACATGAGATTCATAAAAAAAGTATGATTTTCGTCTATTTAATTCAATTTTCCACAATAATTAGCACAAGAACACATTATTCAAATGTAAAACTTGTTAAATTAATACTATTAGACATAATAATTTTAAATTTTATTTTCTTTTGGAGAACTTGGTTTATTTACTCAAAATAATTTAGTGAAAATGATTTCCCTCTAGGTTGTTTTAAAAAAATCCAAAGCTTCACGATTATTGTGAATTTTGGTAATATATGAAATTTTTGAGGACGTTGACGTTTAAATCGAGTGTGAAACCAAGTTACACGTGACATCGAGTGCTCATAAATCTTGGCAGAAACGTCCTTGGTCAATTACTGCACGAGCGATGATCTAGTTCAAAAAGCTTGTGAGTTAAATAGATCACGCATTGGAGAGGATGTTTATAAATGGATCATAAGCTCCAACCACGCACGGTTTTATGTTTATAATCATAGGATAACTCCATTCAATGAAATACTTATAGTTAATATTTTAATATATGAATTTCTTTCAAGAGCTTGTGCAATACTCCATTAGTTCTAAATGATAGTTAAGAATTAGATAAAGTACCACTTTTTCTGAGAAAAATATCAATCCCTTAAAAAATTCAACCCTCGGAAGTGAATTTTAACTGAGAATTATTTCGAATATGTAAGAATTCCACGAATCACTTACTCTGTTATACAAAATATACGAAAAGTACTTCTGCCTGCCTTCACAACGCTTGTTAGGAGAAAATCGGATTTTCTTGGTGAATGCCAGAGGCATGTGAAACTTCCTAGATATGTTATATGCTTTCCCTGGTATTTCAAAATACATTCTACTGTTGATTCAATTGTTCTAGCGGAAAATAATATGATTTTCTTTATTACAGTAGTGAATTCTATAAGAAGTATTTGACAAATTTGAAAAATATTCTAGGTGAAAAAAAAATGCTTTGACTCCACTGGGTATCGAACCTAGGACCCTTCAATTGCATTCTACCGGCAATTAAAAGGTCCTAGGTTCGATACCCAGCGGAGTCAAAGTGTTCCTTTTTTCATAGAGAATATTTTTCAAGTTTGTTAAAACTTATTTGATAATTCCTCTTGTTTTAGAATTACATTGAGTTAATTCTAAATCACAGGTTGATAAAATCGTTATAGTAGAGTTCCGTTATCTTGGTGAGTGATACATTCTTATAATGATCGACATAATTGACTGAAATGATTTGGAAAAATTAGTTATAAGAAGTAAAGCCTCGTTAAAACGAATTGGATCTAATAATTTTAAAATATTTTTTTAGAATTGATTTATCATAATTAAATTTAAAGTACTCGACTGTTATGACACGAGTCGAACAATAATAATCCGATTATGTCACACATGTCCCAAAAACGCAAGTGTTCGACCCTGTAAAGTGGGCTTCACATTGCTGTTTTCAGACCGGAATGCAAAACAGAAAAAAAAGTATCATAACAAGGAAATAAACTGGACAAAAGCTCGACAAAAAAGGCCCTTTTTCCTTCCTTGGTACATAATATGCAATTAAATGAAAAATTGACGAAGTAAAATTTGAAAGGACCTGAATTCTTTTTACTCTGATGAATACTGCATATAGTTCAACGATACATTTTGTTAACGAAATCGATCAAGTTTCCTCAAAAGCAGCGGTGGAACAAGTTGATCGAGCCGTACTTGGAGTGACGGGCGTTCACGTAAGCATCGAATAAGATTGTCGTTAAATAATGTAAAACTCTGGTTGTCTTCAGTTAAAAGAACTCAAGAGGGTACTTACTTAGCATTCTTTGGTAGTTTTCCAGATGGAGGTGCTGTGTGTGTGGGCGTGAAACAAAGGGGTTGGTTATTTGTATTTTGTGGTACTAGGGGTTGTCTGGCGTGTGCCGGCGATGTGTGAGACCCGTAGCCGTCGGAATTTAGCTGGAAAAGACAAAATAAAAGGTTTTTTTTACCCTCAAAAGCTCCAGAACACCGACTCTTTACTATCCTACGTACTTAAAAGTATACTCGTACCTCAAAGCGCGGTCATTCGACAGCCTTTTTCCAATTTTCCCAAGTCACTGACTTTTTTCCTTTACTTTTCTAATTTTTAATTAAGTATGTACTTTCCACCTGGTGTGATATTTTTTAATAGGCAGTCCTATTTATTTACTTTTACTTTAATTTCGTTAAGTGAGCATTGGGATGTAAAAAATAAATATTAAATTCTTAATAACCTCAAAGGCTTCTCGAAAATTGATCTAATGATTAATTCATAATAAGGTTGGCCAGTCTCTCGATAGCCTGAAAAAAATATAGCATACAAATATGCAAATGTAGCCACTATTACTGTTATAAAAAATATTCAAAAAAATGTACTATCGATTCTTTGCAATTTAAAACTAGAAGGTTAAATATTTTCACATTGTGAAATATTTATGAAAAATAATCATATTAAAATTATACTTCTATTTGCAGTATAAATTTAATGGTAAGAAAATACGCAAAGTAAAAAATATAAATCTTATATCTTGCATCTTGAATAAGACGATATAATAAATTTATTTAGGTATGAATAACGTTATAGTAAATATTTTTTGATGGACAAGATTATGTCGAAAAATTCAGATATTAATATTTTCAAACATTAAAGTAGTGTTGACTATTTTTGCAAAAAATCGACAGTATCTTTTTTATAACAGTAACAGTGGCTACTTTTGCATATTTTTATGCTATATTTTTTTTATAAATATATGTATATATATAGACAGTTGGTTAGGCGATTATATTGAGAAATGTGATACATTGAAAGCTTTCCGGTTACGCCTCAACGTGTACATAACTGTTGCAAACAATTCTACTAATTGTTGTTCTTAAGCTGTTAACGGTATGTGAAATATAAAGTAGAATTCAACAATTAATACTCAAAATTTAGGAGAATATCGTATAAAGTGAGCAAAAGATAGTCTTATTGTATAATAATATAGAGATATATTTGGATTTGTAATGCGTTATTTACCTTGACAACAGTGCCGATTAAGGAGTCAGGTGGCATTTCTGGTGGGTCAGGGATAACCCCGGGATTTGTGTGGGCAGGGTAATCGTGGTGCAAGTGAGCCTCCTTTATAGGAGTGCCACTTCCGTCGAGACGTTCCATATCCAGACTATCCGTTGGTGTCGGCTGCGAGAGCAAGCGCTCCTTCATTTCGTGAAGATATGGACACCGCTGCATCTCTTCGAGATCGCGGGGTCTCGGATGTTCTAAAAAATTATAATTTCGAATTACTGACTTGTAAAAAAAATTTTAAACAGCACAATATGGAATATATATTATTAAAAAGAGCGATGAAAAACAGGAAAAAACGTCCTTTTATATTTTCACTTTAAATTCTTCAGAAAATTAGTATCTGTAATACTTGAGTATGATGAAGTTTATTCCTTGTAAGGAAAACACTTTATAGATTAATTCGATATTTCATTCCAAAATACACAAACGTATTAGTTCATAAATTCTATCAATAATAAAAATCATTATTTATAATCCATGTAATTTTATCAAAAATCACAACAACAGCTGAAAATTATGCGCTTAAGAATTGAAGCATAAATTAAATTTAAAAAAACTTGTACGCATCTATTAGACAATTTGTTCTTATACTTCACTCTCTTCTCAATTGACAGCGTCCTTCATTATTATTATTATTATTATTATTATGAAAAGATGCATTCCAAACAAATGCAGGAAATAATTTTAATATTTGCATTTTTTAGTTTTTATAAAAAATAAACAATACCGCTTTTGGGAGTCCTTGATTTTGATCCCGAAAACCATGACATAAACCACGTTTTTACGCGTTTTGATTTTCTGATAGGTGCTTCTTCCATGTCATCCCTTGACAAAACAAATTCACGAAGAAAAACACTTTTTAAAAATAAATTATTTTTATTTTTTTTGTAAAAAACCACGTGTTATGCATGTTTCTCTCTAAGATTGGCGAGTGAGGTTTGACGGTCAATCGATCTATAACGGCACCGAGAATCATGATCTGTTCGATACTGTCTTTCACAAGACATCAGGAACCTGCTTCTCACTCTCTTTCCATAACAGAGATCACCAAAGAAGGCGACGTGATTGGCGATCGTGCGATCACGTGCGTTCATCTTTCCGTTCGAACAATTTATTCAAAGAAAACTACACGAGACTTGAAATCAAATGAGAAATATGACGTCAAAAGAAGATTTTATAAAAAAGTCTAACTAAGCGTACTACTTAACAACTTTCGTTTCGGAGAAATCTTTGATTTTTGAGAATTGTTGAAGTACAATCAACTCTCCGATTTTTTATTCTAAAATATGAACTATATTAATTTAAAATTATAATATTGTAACACTGTTTCTTTATGTTTAATACAATTTCCATTTAATCATCCCAAAATTTAAATATTTTGGTAGATCCAATAAATTATAGATGAATAAATTTTAAATAGTTGACAGAATCCCATTTTAGAAAATTACTTCGTCATAATTTCTAAAATCATAAAAAATAATTTAAACAAATAACTATATTTGATTCACATTTATTTATTTTTAAAATTGGATGCAGTTAAGCTTTAAAATAAATAATTTTTGTATATTCAGAATTTGTTAATAAAAAATAAACTTTTCCCTTTTAAACAATATCATTAATAATAATATTGCATTTCTTAAATGAATAAATATTTAAATGGAAATAGTTAAATTAAACGTATATACATCGTGATAGCAAATGTCGAATGAGATCACAATAATGATTTTAAAATCTGTTTAATAATAATTAGTCTTAACGTTCTAAATGAATTTGAATCAAAAATTTTCCAACCCTTAGATAATTTTCTTAGAGAATTGAAAACATGATATTAAAAAAATGTAATATATGGTTACAATTATGAGGATGTGAAATATAATTGATCGCACATCATAATTCAACTTAATAACCACTAAAAAATGTTTTTAACCATGATAAAGTTAGATTCTTTTTAGGAGATCACGATCTATTTCGATCACTGACCTATCTGAACCGTGCTGAGACGATGATCGCGTCGCGATGTTCACTGAAAGTCTAACGCCCGCGTTGTCATTCTCCTATTTTCGCACACACGTATATGCATATCCGCGGAATCCTGGATATATTTAGATATCCGCGGGACACGGTAAGACCGAGCGTTGATCAAGATTCACATACTTTGAACACATTGAAAGGACCTCGTATTCACATATCTATATGAACGACACGTGAACACACGCATATGCGAGTACATATCTATCTCTATATTAATGCACAAGCACTGCTAAGCAAATGCGAAATTACTTCCTTTTTTTTATTTTACCATTCATCACGCTTCAGCTACCAACAATGCATTGTTAGCGGTTAAAAAGAGAACTAGGCTTAAAGCGATCGATTCCAAGAAGTTTTTCATTTTTTCCTAATTAAATGTGAATCAAAATTTAATTTAATTGGCATTCAGTCATTTTGATTGAAAATTAGTCAAAATAGCAGATTTTATAACAAAAAATCGGGCACTAATTTTAATTCAGTCAATTTTTAGCTGAATTAGATTTAGAGAGGAAATATATCCTGGTGATACTTTTTTTAAAAATATAGAGTATTTTTTATTGCTTTCGATCATTGAAATCCGTGTGTATATGTTTTTTTTCTAGTCGAGGTAAAAGTTTTATTTTTTGTTTATAACAGATTGTTATATTTGACACATATTTGGATAAAACAAAAAATTTTTTTGGCGTGTCTCTGGATTTTTCTCCTTTATGTTCTTACTAGATTTTAATCTATGTTTATGGAAAACGAATGTGAATGGAAAACGGAAGTAGAGTTTAAGAGTTCTCATATGTCAAATGAAGATATGCCCGGTTGAATAACAGCCTGCAATAATAAGGGGTTTCAGTAAAACAGTAAGGTTATAGTGTATATGTAAAACAAATCTCAACCGCCTACGAGAGAAAGCTAAATTTAGATTCTACCATTCAGTAAACAAGAGACATAAGAAAGAACAAGCACAAAGTGTAGATATTTTTTATCTAATACTTCTGGATATTAAGTTGTTAAAATTTATATATATAGATAATGTTTAGTACTGTATAATATTTACTGTTCACGTAGGCAAGAGACGAATTTTAGAAAATTATGCAAGATTCCCAATATTTTAAAATCTCTTTGACTTCATCCTCTAGAACTTGATGTTTTTTTATGTAAAAGTTTTTTCTATGGGAAGCCTTTCCATATTTAAAATTAGGATTTAAAAGGTTATAGAGAGTTTAGAATGTCATAAATCGCTATCAAAATTCTTTTATAGTTCAATGAAAAAAACATTGCTCTTTAGCTTTTTGCCTCAATTCACGTGCATTATAATTGTTATTTTGACTTTAAATGTTCTTTTTTATTTTTTATGAAACGCGCCCTTTAAAGAAATATTTTTATTTGTCATGCCTTCTAAAGGAATTAAATTTGATTATTTAGTTCAAGTTGTAGAGAATGAAGAATTTGCTATAAATAAAAAAATACTTAATACGAAAAATAATACTTTTATTAATGTATTTTGTAATAAAATTTTTTCTAACTATCGCTCCTTACAAATTTTTTAAAAATTATTGGATTTTCATAAAGCATGGCTTATTTTTTCAGGAAAAATTTTCTATACAACTCTACCATTTCCAATTTTGAAAACAAGTAAACCATTTTCAAATATAGTCATTTTATAAAAAAAATGTTTCTTTTCAAAAAATTGTTTAAATAATTTCAGCCATTGAAATCTTTACTTTCAAAAATGGAAATGGTAGAGTTGTAGAGAATATTTCGCCCGAAAAAATAAACCATGTTTTATGAAAATCCAATAATTTTTAAAAAATTGGTATGAAACGATAGTAAGGAACAATTTCATTACAAAAAATGTTATTAAAAGTACAATTTTTCCTAAGTTTAACATTTTTTCCATGAAACATGATGTTTTTTCTTTCATAAAACACAACTGGTAATATAATTTCAACTCTAAAAATCATAGAAAAACTTATCTGTCTTGAGACCTGTTTTTTTTGCAAGAAAACTACCTTAATTAGACACTTTTTCGCAAATATTAATTTAAAAGATTAATTTTGCACATTGGAATCTAAAGCAATGTCAAGTGTTTGAAGAGCTCTGCTCCGAGATTGAAGCCAGCTTCTGAGCATCCCTGGGAAAGGCGTAACTTGATCGAAACAATTCTCGGAGCAAACAGCCTTCGCAAGAGAGTTAATTTTCATTCTCAATTCCGTAATATTAAAAATACCTGTTTATTATCGAAGACCTAAATCGCTAGTAGGTCACGATTGTTGTAGAGGGGCTGACCACACCAAGGATTTATCACTGATCGTTAAGGGTTCTATCTGCTAGGTTAGGTTCTGTCAGGAAGGTTACGTTTCGGTTGTTGCAGGACCTGGCGTGTGTTGATATGACAATTCGCAACCCCTCAGGTCGGCATCGTGTCCCTATTTACCGACAGGTGGAGTTCAATGGCTCAGAGTCTAGACATTTAGATTTTCAGGTTAAGGCCACTTAGGTGCGTCGACTCAAGTTTATTGTCATCAGATGTGTAGTTATGTATTTAGATTAATCTGTGATTTTAAATATTATTTTTTTTGCGCTTAAAATAATTTGATTATTCTGAAGAGGCAATCTTTAGGGCAGAAGGAACGCGCATGACGCACCGGCTCATTCGGCCGTCAAAACAAACGCGAACCGGAAGTGGCTTTTGAATCAATGCCGGAGCCTTGGCCGAAGACCCCAAAACTCGCGAGGTACGTGGTGCACGTACAAGAAAGAACAGCCTAGCCAGACTGCTTGGTGTAGCCCTAGTGAGCATCGGTGTGTCGACCACCTGTCAGCATCCCAGCGCCGGCGTCGAACTTCCATCGATCACTTCCTGCATTTTCACACTTCCAAATCTAGGAAATCATGCTAATCAATTGAACTTTTGTGCGATTCTTTAATTTATAATATTTACTAAACTATACTAAAAAAATAACTAAATGTTTCTTCAAAAAATAATTTGAATTTATATCGCTAAAAATTCAAAATCAAATTAAGCTCTAGGCAAAACTATAATTCAAAACTTCAAAAAATTTGAAACAATTCGAATTCTCAAATTACCAAAACTACTAAATTTGGACCATAAGAATCATGCAAGCTTTCTCTCAATTAACAATCATAAGAACCTAACAAAAAAGAAGGAAAGACAAAAAATGTCAATTTTCAAAAACCCCTTCCCTTTTACATTCTCATTATATGAGAAGGTATTGGTTTTGTGTGAAGAATCACTTTTAGAATTTAGTTTAAATTTAGTCTGTGTCTGTCTGTAGGTCGTATATTCGATAATTTTCAATAGAATTTTTGGGTTCAAATGAGCTTCGGCATACTTTATCGGAGCCGAAAAAGTGGGGACAAGTTCGTTAACCAGCCCCATCCTACCAAAATTGTTAAAATAGGAGCATTTTTTGTGTTTTTGGAAAAAAACTTTATGAAAAAATAAAAAATTCCATTACTGGTTCCTGATAGTGCTCGTGAATCTCTACTAATTATCCTAATAACATTTTTCGATTAAATTAAAATTAGGAAAGTTACAGTATGTTCAAACTTGAAAAAAGTTAATATCTAAATTCCATTTTTCATTTAAATTATACGAAATACGAAAAAAGGTATGATGCAAAATTGTTTATTAAATGAAGATCTACAAGTTTGAATCGGAACATTTTTCATAAGATGTATATTTTTCTTTTTAATTTAAAAAAATACTATTGAAAATCCAAAATTCAATTTTTTAACAATAATATGTGAAATACAAAAAAAACGTGTTTCATAAATTGTTCGTTTCAATAAGATCTATAAATTTTGTCTGACATAATTTTTGATAAAACGTACATTTTTCATTTTAATTTCAAAAAATACGATTATATTAAAAAATTCTATTATATAACAAAATATGTGACATACGGAAAAACGTTAAGGTGGAAAATTATTTGCCTAAATTATGTCTACAAATTCTCAGTAGGACATTTTTTGACAAGATGTATATTTTGTGCTTTGGTTTTTAAAAAAAACACTATTGAAATAAAAAAATCCATTTTTTAACCAAAATATGTGAGATACAAAATAAGCGTTAAAATAAAAAATCGTTTGTTTAAAACCAGTCTACGAATTTTTTTTTTGGGGGATATTTAGAAGAAGATACATTTTTTTTAATCATGTAAATGTAAAAAATTCTTTTGGTTCAAATTTGGTTGTTTTGGTAATTTGAGAATTCGAATTATTTCAAATTTCTTGAAATTTTGAATCAGTAAAAAAGTGATTAATACAAAAACAGAGGAAATTTCATTTCTCCTCTTTCTAATGAAGAATTTTGTTCGGACGTTAAACATTTTAAATTAAAAACAGAGGAGACAAAAGTTCTGACCGCGAAGCTCTTCATAATTTAATGCATTTTAATGTTGAAAAAAAAATAATTAAAAATCGGACAAAAATTGAAGGCTCTGGACATTTTTGAACTAAAAAAGTGCATTTCTTCCCAGTGTGCGCTCCTAGCCGACAAAAAGATGTGTGATATGTGTGAACTATCTATTATATCAATATATCATAAATCGACTCCGTAATTGCCTTTTCATTCAGCTACCTTACTTAAGGTATAACCTCTTGAGGTAAGGACCTTGCTTTACCTTGCCTGCCGTCTCAAGGTTAGAAATACTATAGAGTTACTACGATTATACATATTTTAAGAAACGTTTTATTTATTAATTCCACTATCCTTGAAGCAAGTCCCAACCATGAAATTGCATAGAATTATTTTAAACTAATTTTCAATCTTGGTTAGTACTTAGTAATTACTTGTACAATTATATACCCAATGATGAGAAATTAGTTTTAAATGATTCTTTTGAAATGTACCCCATGGAAAAAACTCACCTAAGAATGAGAGAGGCTGGTCAAAATGGGAAGGACTCTAAAACAAAAATCAAACAATTGTTTAACTACTAAAATCTCTTTTATGTCAATCTTTATTATTTCGAAGATATTATTCTCCAGAAAATTGTCTTCATTTCTTGATTTGGATTCAGTTAGATTATTTGTCTTATTTGGATCCGTATGAAAATGATTAAATGGGTTTAAATTTTTTAAACTGGTACTTTGGATCATACTCAAATTAATTATCAGTTTCTAAAATTTTCATGTCCATAGTTTTATAACTAAATATTCGATTTGTGTCATTGAACCTCCTTTGTGTGGAGGTCTGTCGCGAATGTTGAACTTTCGATCCACGTGTTAGTGTTATTGTCGCGTGCAGGTATACTCAGGTAAATAAATATCTTCAGTTTAGATCAATACTAATAATATAGTTTAGTATTGCTTGACTGGCTCCATGCCATGTAGAGAAAGTAACTGAAAATAATAGTAGAAGTGAAGTCTACTTCTTGTTGTTTCCAGGAAGCATCTCCAATATTATAATATGAAGAGTCCTTTTAGTTAATTTTAATCAATGATAAATTCACATGTAAGGTCATTGTTTTTTCCATCTTTTAAATTATCATTTCGATTATCAGAAATAAAAATTTCTATCCACATATTTAACAGCAAAACATTTTTTAAAAAGACTGCTCATAGAATAATAATCTAAAAATAAAACTTGAATTAAAATCGAAATCAAAATCAAATTATATGAAATTGCAATGATTCAAATAAAAATTGTATCTAATTAACATGAGACCTTACCTGCATTCTGATATTTTGGTCTCAATTGTATTTTCTGTCAGTTTCCAATAAAAAACTTTTCGAAATTTTAGTTTTACAGCTTTCTAAAATTGACTACGTAATTATCATAATCACTATATTTACTGCGAGTAATATTGTTTTGAAACTAATCTCATTACACTGGTGTTGATTATTTTTTTATATAGAATATATTTTTATTAATAATAAAATATAGCATTTAATTTGATAATCCTATTCAAAACACACGCGAAGTTCCCGGCCACTCACGAAGGAATAATCGCTTCACAGCTTCGCGATGAGCATTTGATCTTTCTTCAGAATCCTTTCTCTCTTAACTCCAGAGAATTGCACAGACAGAGTTCGCGATTCCCTGAGAATCGACTTCACTCACATGTAATTCAATTTTATTGTAAATGTGTCTCAATTTAATATCCGTTATTTTCCTGAGAAATTAAGTTTTATCACATTTAACAAATTTATTCACTTTATATTACAATCTCAAACTAATTATTAAAAATGAATCTAATGCAAAATAAGGAACATTGATAAAACAATATTTTCAAAATCAGACTTTTGTGAAGAATACTAAAAAGGAGATCAAAATTCTAATCAAACAAAGGAAAATCAAGAATCGACAAATCTTTAAATTCTATCCTTTCTTATAAACTTCCAATTATATTTTTATCAAGTATTTATACTCTTCTATTTTGAAATTTTTATCACAGTAATTATCCCATAAAAAGAACAGTTTTTCTTGAATAAAGAGCGCGTCATTTGTTTTGAATCTTTCCACTTGACGCTAATGCCGAAAACCAATGAAAGCGACTCGAATATAAAAAATGTAATTTTCACTCTGTCAGATATTCAAACACAATATTAAATACGAGAAACTCTGCTCTCAGTGTTTTACCTAACTAACATCTCGGGTTGAAAGGCGCGAAAGAAAAGTTCGCGGATTGGAGCGTCGCGATGCTTGCCAACCCCGCTAGCCTCTGAGCGTCGGTTCCCCTCACCATCCCCCTCCCTCAAATTCCCCTTACTTTCATCCCCAATTCCACGTCCCTCGACCAGAGATGCCATGGCGAACGGTCGTACGTGCAAATTCGAACGAACACTATGACCAATCTGTCCAATCGGGAACAAGTCTTCACGCAGCTCCCACATCGATTTGTCAAGGGAATTAATTATATTCACATGCAAATTTCCGGGAAAAGTAATATCATAATCTACCGATGAAAATAGATATTAAATTTTTCATTATTCACCCCATTATTCTATTATAAACACTCTATTTTTAATTTGTTCCATTTTACATTTGTAAATTTGCAAAAGTTTCACAGAAAATTATTTATTTCGCAAAAAATAAGAATTTTAGAGATGATAAGCGTACAAAAGATCAATTTACTGAGTTTTAACTTTTTAACATTAAACAGATATTTTGTAAACATACATTACATATTCTTGTTCAGGACAAGAAAATACATAAATGCCTAAATTATTAAAATTGCGAAAAGGAAGGGCCGAGCCTGTTGCACATAGATATTCTCGACACGCGAGAGATCGATAAAGCTTCGGTGGAAATTTCATTGGAAAGCCGATGGTTGGTTGCGACGAGTATTAAGTCAACCAAGCTTTGCATTTAAAAAGGATCAAGTACCAAGCCAAAAATCTCATAAAATTGGCATCGATCCTATACTTTACGACGTTTCATCTCCAAGCCAAACACTTAAAGCGTAACTCGATTTATAGATAAGAAGATCAGTTTGGTCTGAACAGGTCAATGTTCTTCCATCTTCTAGTAAACAAAGTTTGCAATTGTCTATAAATTTCGATAAGTAGAAAAATCAACTTTCAGTTTTATAAAATTATCATGCATTCTGGTAAAATACTCAGATAATAATATTATTCATTATATTTAATACTACAGACTGTTTTTTTATGATAATTTTCTATTTTACATACATACCTTTTTCAGTTAACATTTTTATCAGTCTTGATAACGTACCCAGTATAAAAGAAATTTGCATATCAAATTCAAACTTAATTAAATGAAACCCGGTGTACTGAAATAAAACGAGATTATATCATCACATTTAGAGTTACATTGTCAGAAATTTCAGTATTATATAATCTTTTGTTGCATCTGATAAAAGTTTTTTTAAATTCACATTTATACATCAAATAGAATTTACATGATATATTAAAAAAATAAATGGACTATATTCAAGTAAAATTCACTGTGATTTCTATTAATTGATATATATTTCTTATTGGACATAAATGAAGTACCTGCACAAAAGAAAAGCACCGACATGAAAACATTGCGGCATTGTTTTGTATCGGTGAAGACGCGCCCGCGCACACACGCACGATTTGCAAATTGAGCATGCCGGCATGGCTTCATATTATTCTCTCATTAAATCTACTCACCTTATTATTGCACAGGAGGAATCAGTCGGATCATCAGTCGTCACTTATTCGACATCCCGTTATAGATAAGGATAAAAACCTGATCGAAATCACAGTTTGCAGAGAGTTAATCACGACCAACTTGTCTTCTGGAGCAAGCTTCGTGATAACTCCGCGAAACTGGCGCAATGGTCGCGAAGAGTAATTTAATTATTTATACGGCAGGCTTTTGGAAATTGCCGGTACCTACCGGCCGACCACTCGTTGTGCGAGAAAGCGCGTGCTGCTATCCGGTGTGCGTGGATCCTCGACTCCCGATGTAAACATGATCGAGAAGCATGCGCGAGAAGAATAGCTAAACAAAACCCCCGTAACATGGGGTTGCCGTGCACCCCCGTACGATATCCATGGCAGTAATGGCGGCAGGTTATGGGGGTGAGAAGCAACCCCCATGCTATGGGAAAGACGATCAATACCGGCCGCACTCACTTTTCCATGCCGTGGGGTGGTCACCCCCGAGCCAGACCTAGCGATGGGTTCGAACCCCTCGTAATCACAGATGTGAAAAGTTTCAGCACAATCGTCCAGTAATTTTTCCCGCGGAGACTGCTTAGATTATTGTGAACGAAATGCCTTTTCTCCCTTTTTGTTGAGTAGGGTGCGATTATTACATAAATTTGAACTTTCGGGACAAAGCAATATAGTTATTATGGAATAATGCTTTTCTGCAATTTAAGGATTAGTTTCAAATTATTATACTATATATTATTTATACGACATAAGGTAATGAGAATTCGCAATTTACAGACACTATCTACTAAGGGTTGGAATCAACTTCGCCAAAATAAATTTCAAGACTTTATTGAATTGGGAATATTTTTTAAGGACATCCATAAGTGATTTTTAAGGCTAATAACTCATTCTAAAAAATGTTAATGACATTAGCGGATAAGAATTTAAGGGGATCCGCCACCTTTAATATTTTTATTTTTTGAGTTTCTTACAATTTTTTTATGTTTAGTACGTTTATTTAGAAAGGTTTTGAGGTATTTTTAAAATTCCAGCACCTTTATGTATTTTAAAAATAAAAATTTTGAGTTTTTCGGGCATTTTTTTGTCATTTTTTGACTTTGAATAACTTTTTTGTTTTTTAACCAATTGTCATGATTCATTTTTATGTGTAGCAACTTTTTGGATATGGACAATGAGCTAACATGACTGAAAAAAAAGGTTGGAAATAAAATAATAAAATAAATAAAAATATCCCAAAATATAAAAACATTTTTTTTGTAGTTATTTTTTTAGCTAGAGTACTTTCCATACCCAAAAATATTAATAACATAACAAAGAATAAGTGGTAAAATTTTCAAAAGCCTGTGTCTAATACTTTAGATTTTATTCAAACATATGTTGCAACAAATACAGAAAATCACAATTTGCAGAAAACGGAGTTTAAAGTATAAAGTCTTGTAGTGAAGCCTTAATACTCACTATCAAAACTCTCCTGCTCCATACATGGTTCCTTCTTCAGCAATTATATTGTATTTTTATAGGAATACCTGTTATATACTATTTTTCATATAATTCAGAAATATTAATAAATAAATAAAGAAACTATTTTGTGTAAAAAACTAATATTCGCTAAAAACGCGTTATTCGTGAATCGTAGTAAATTTTAATTTTATTTATTTTTCCAAGAAAAAAAATCAAATTCCCCTGAAAATGTATGCACATACTCAAAAAAGTATAGAGAATGTAAAAATAACATTTTTTGAAAATGTCAAAAAAATCAAAAATATACCAATTAAAGATGGCGAATCCCCTTTAGACTCAGATCCTACATTTAGTGAGGAATGGAATGACAACCTCTTAACAAAATTCAAATATTTAAATATTTATGCATCATCAGCATATCAATTCTTGTCTTGAAATTAATTTTAACTTAAAAAGTGCAAAAAAAGGACCTTAGTTACACTTTTAGGTCAGGACATCTCAAAAATGTGACGTGATGAAGCAATTCAGGTACCAAATTTGGATTTATCATGCTGAAGCAGGTATACATACTTAGGCTAGAAATATAGACTTCTCATCCAGTGCTTTTTATATAGAACAAGCATATATTGTTGCATATTAATAGACACTGGAACACATTTATTTTTGCACTTTATATGCTTTTAATATTACCAAACCTTTTACACAATCTTTGAACTTTTTTTATCAAACAATTCAAACATTTCCAAATCATTATATTATTCTAAAACAAAAGTATGAAAGTTTGAATATTTTCGAAAATTTTTAAGATAGTTTTCATCCACGAGAATTATGTAGACCTCAGGCAAAAATAGATAATTTTGCTTTCAAGAATAGCAATATTTTTATAAACAAATCGCTGACTTTGATAATAATTTATTCATTTTCGAAAATTGGAAATGGTTAAGTTGTAGGGAATCTTTTTCTTAAAAAAGTGATTTGTAATTTATTAAAATCGCATAATTTTTTAAAATTTGATAAGAAGCAATAAGAAAAAAAAATGGGGCAAAAATAAAATTTATTAATAAAATTATTTTTCTGTATTTCAAATTTTTTTCATGGAAATCAATCTTTTCTCTTCCAAAATAGCCCTTCAATAATAATATTACTATCCTTGAAAGCAAAATTATCTTTTTTTCCCTGAGGTCTAAGTTTCGTGGATCAACTACCTTTAGAGTTGGAAATCAGGTCAGGGAATTAAGTAGGCAATAAATTAATACTCTTTTAGAATGATTTGACTATTTTTTAATTAAGGCCATGGATCAATCAAACCACTTGACGTCGATAATTGCAATTACAGTATGTAAGGTTGTTAAAACTTGATAACTAAAATAGACTTTTGGTACCAGATAGACCAACTTAGCTATTTTACTGACGTCTGTCTGGGACCGAAACTCCATTTTAATCATTTTTTAAAAATAATCTTACATACTGTAATTGCTATTACCGACGTCACGTGATCTCGTTGATCCGTGGCCTTAATAGTTTTTCTAATCAATGAATCAAATAAAAATGTTCAGATTATAAATTCTCAGCTGTATCCGCTGACCTCGGAACTTGGTTAGGTTTCCTCAGATTTCATAGCTCAAACTTTAGTTTCTCGGGTATCTTAACAAGAATTCACCCTTCGTCAAGGGAATCTTTAGAGGGTTAAACCCTTCGAGCGATATTTATACCCTATAATTGCAGAGACCACCTCGACAAGAACCACCAGACTGCGTGGCACGACTAAACGACCCTAGTTCCATAGATAGATGCACCTTACCTTAAAGTACTTTCTACCCTATGAAATTATTTTCCTCCTTTCATCTTAAAACCCTACCAGCCTCTTCACTTTTAACTGCTTCTACAAGTGGTTTGAAACGTTGATTAATTTGTCTTTCTGGCAATAAATTTAACCCTCGATTTCTCATATACCTCTAAATCAAGTTTTTTTAAACTTTATTTTTTAACCCGAAGATAAAAATGATCTTTTGTTATATATTTTCAGATAATAAATCTATGAAAATTGTTTAAAAAACTGTTTTTACACGGAGAAACTTTTTATATTAATTTTTACTATAGTATTTTTCAATTTAGGGAAAAACGTATCACTTTCAGAATTTTTGTTAGTAAAAATACTAAACTTTATAATAATGATATGAAACTTTAGTATAAACTATAGTAAAATTTGCTATGAACTATGCTGAAATTTCATATCATTATTATAAAGTTTAGTATTTTTACTAACAAAAATTCTCAAAGTGATACGTTTTTCCCTAAATTGAAAAATACTATAGTAAAAATTGATATAAAAAGTTTCTCCGTGTAATTTTTTAAATATTTTTTGTTTTGAATTGTGTTTCTTTATATTTTTATTATTAATTTTCAACAGTAATTGTTAATTTATTTGAAAAAGATGTCCGGAATTGTTGTTTTAGCTAAAATAATTGATTGTTTTTTGAACATAATAATTTTTGTCTTCTGACAGGTATGAAATTTAAAAAAAATATTTGCCAGCATATTGCAAGTAATTTTCAAATGTGATGGAGAAACTAATAATTTGTGAAAAGATGATACGAATGATTGTGCTGTAATGCATTTGAGTGATGAAACGGCATAAATACGAAGTTTAAATACACACCTACTTATTTATACAAGCATGAATATAACTATAGCAAGTGGATTAGGAGGGTCAGTTCGTTCGCACGCTCGGTTATCTAACACGCGTTATAGGCAGTTATAGGTACAGCACGTTACCACTATACACGTCACATTGTCTATTGACACGTATAAATATGTACATCATGAAAATATAAATGTTCCATGAAAGGCATGTGATACTCAGGAAATTAGCAAATTTTATTAAATTCAGGTTTCTACATCTTTGGGTACAAAATACATAAAATTCTGTTTTAAAAATTTGGAAAATGGTAGAGAAGATAAAAGCGGATGTAGTCTCTAAATCTGAATCAGTCAAATTTTCACTGATTCATCAGTGAAAAAATATTTTTCACTGTCAAATCAGTCAATTTTCACTTAAATATTCAGTGAAATTTGACTGATTTACAGTAACCTCTTTTTAGCTATTTGAATCAGTCAAATTTCGCTGATAATCAGTAGATTTTGACTGATTCAAATTTAGAGAGTAAATAGACTACCTTTGGTTTCAAAAATATAAAAAAGTCCAATATCAGCAAAATTTATTGCAAAATTTCTTTTCATTTTCAAAACCAAAAAAAAATATTATTGAAGGGCTAATTTAAAAGAGAAAAGATTATTCTCCGTGAAAAATTTTAAATGTAGAAAAATAATGTAATTAACAAATTTTATTTTTGCCGAACTTTCTTCCATATCGCTCCAAACCAAATTTTACAAAATGATGCGATTCTATTAAATCACGAATCATTTTTTCAGGAAAAACAATCGTCACAACTTTACCGTTCCCAATTTTTGGAAATAAATTCTTTAATGACTGAAACCATCAAAAATCAATTTTCCAAAACAAAATTCTTATAAACAAATTACTGAATTTGGTAATAAATTATTCATTTTAGAAAATTGAAAACGGTTCAGTTGTAGAGAATCTTTCTCCTCAAAAAATGATCCGTAATTTATGAGAATCACATCATTTTTTAAACTTTGGTATGAAGCGGTAAGAAAAAAATTTTGGGTAAAAATAAAATTAATAAAATTATTTTTCTGCATTTCAAATTTTTTTCAAGGAAAATAATCTTTTCTCTTTAAAATTAGCCCTTCAATAATAATATTGCTATTTTTGAAAGAAACTCTCTAAACCTGAATCAGTGAACGGCCACTGATTCGCTGTGACTATTCACTGATGGCAGCAGCCATAAGTCTTTCACTGAGAATCAGTGAAATTCGACTGATGAATCAGTGAAATAGATTAAACGCACTTATTAAATCGGTGAAATCTTCAGGTTTGCAATGTATATAAGTAACAGCTTCTCTGTACACTGTTAGAAATTTCTGTATTAAACTTCCATTACATGTAATGGAAGTTTTTTTCAGTAACATTTATTTTAATTTTAAAATACTTACATCTTAAAAAATACAAACTTTTATTTGAATTTTAATACACATGTGTATATATTTTAATAATGTTTGTTAATTTAAAATTATTTTGATTGAAAATGTATTAAATTTAGTATGAATGTATATTAATTTTACATAGTATACAAATCTATTAATTTTAATTTTACCACTTGTATATTGAAGTCGATTAAAATTAATAACATTTTTAACACTGTATGAAACGCACTGGAAAAACCGGAAGTTCGTATATTTCTCGTGAGAATTAATCAAGGTTGAGTGTTAGGAAACTGCTCTAGATTTTGGTGACTCGCTCTCGTTTTCCCTCTTTTGAAATTCCGCTACAAAAGATCTTGGAAAATCTTCTAGCTTATTCACAAAGAAAAGGTCCTCTTCATTTTTAAAATTAGAAACTGTTTGTTTTGAGATGAGAGGACTGCGTGTAGTATAAAAACTAAAATTCTATAAAATGTTATCAAATTAAAAATCTTGAATTAAATAGTTTGAGTATCATATTTAATAGAATATTAGAGAAAAGTGAAATATAAAATGGAAAAGTTGAATACGTTATACTTTTCGAATACAAAATTCCGGATATTATCTTCATAGTCCTGCACTTTTGAAAGTGAAAGCCTTAATAGGGTTTACTTCCGTGAGGCTGATTTATGGGTTGCTTGTCAGTTGACCTTGGAATCGTGAAAGTTCACTCTGAATACCGTTAAAGATAGTGTATACTAGGAAATAAAATGTAAAAGGTCATTGGATATTGTCTACTGTTGAGAGCAAATGTGATTCGCTCTTCCTTTTATAAGAGCCCAGTATCTTTTTGGAATAGAATTTTTAAAGGAATGTTTATTAAAAATTACGTCCTTTTTCTTTTAAAAACGTTCAATAGTTTTTAAACCAACCCTCAATATTAAATTATCAATTGTTAAACGAATTACACCGTATTTTATACTAAATATAATTGCATAATCACTATAATGATAAATTTGTTCCATTTCTGATTATCATATTTGTAAAAGATTAGGATTTAAGTTAATGAGTAAAATATTGCGCATTAGTACATTTAACTATTGATTATATTGATATATACACTGTTAAAAATGTTCGCAAATTTATTAAATTTGTATGTTACGAAGGTAACGTAAAATTTGATGATATCATAAAATTACAAAACTGTAACAAAATTTTCAGTTACATGTAATTGCATAAAACTTCATTTACCCAAAACGTTAAATTATTCCTGTTACAAGTTTCAGAAATTCTAGATACAAGTATCAGAATATTCAACATTTTGTTACTGAAAATTAAGAATTTTTTTCTTAAATTTACTAAAAAGTAACTGAATTTTCTTAAATTCCATCTTAATTTTACGAAACTGTAACCGCATAAAAATCCAGTCATGTGTATCGTAAAATTACGATAGAAATTTCTAACAGTGTAAAGACGAAATGAAAGCAAATAAGTCACGTACATATTAAATATTCAAAAAGTCAATCTTTTTTATATTTATCCTTAACATTATTTATTTCAAGAATGAATTCCAAAAACGGTATTCTTCTGACATATTGCTGTGTTATCTTCTATTTTTAACTTTCATTGAATATTTCAAAAATAGAAAATTAAAGTTATAGGTTTTTATATAGGCAGAGGACAAGTTTGGCGGTTATTGCAGACAACTGTATTGCAATTCGTAAGGTACAAATAGTACAAAGGGTATAAGAGTACAAACATTGCGTAGGAACTAGAGTATGCGGACATAGAAAAAGTACAGCATAGAGACGTGATATAGAGCTCAATTTGAGAATTGATCGTACTAAGATCCCCCCTTCCCCCTCAACCTCACCCCTCGTTTATTATAAAAACTCTCGTGTCGATTTTTCCAAAATTAGTCTGAATTTGAAAAATAATATTCTTCTGTTTTAATTAATTTTAACAAAGGTCCTTTATATTCATTAGAGAGAAAAGGTGACGCAAGAGCAAAGCGAGAACATTTTTTTTATATAATGCTAATATAAAACAATTTTAATTAAAATACGAAAACAGATCAATTGAGATTTCGAAGAGAGATTAACGAACTAAAGATACGAGTTTCGCAGATACTGACAGTCAAGATGCGTTTCGCCCCTAGAATCGCATCTGATATTACAATAAATATTATAATAGAATAACGCAATAATAAATATATATATTGATTTGCATATATATATATATATATATTAATAATAAAATAGCAATAATAATAGCAATAATAATCATACTAGGAAGAAACATGTCGACAAGACTAAGTCTAGAAACACTGAGAGTAGCTTTTCGTATTTACATTCGTCTTATTTCTAATTTAACTATCGTACATTTGACAGCTCTTTCGTCGACAAATTCGCAGCACTCTTTAAATCTAAATTAGTCAAAAATTAGCTCAATTGAATTCAGTGATGTACTTTTTACGATGCAATTATCTTCCGTTGATTTACAGGCAGAATAAATTGTTGCATCGTATAAAGGTCGTCACTGATTTAAACTCAGTAAAAGCTTTGACTGAATCAGACTTAACGATTATCGGTAATACCAAATTTGTATTAAAAACGCCTTAGTATAACACGAATTTTTATTTTCTTCTATTCTAGAGGGCCCTATGTTAAAAGCTAACTCACTCTTTTGTTAATTTACGCTTCAGTCGAACACAAATTTTCTCAGCCGTTCGAATCGATATAATGTACTTTACTATTACGATTTCTCTCTCTAACACTATGTTCTATTAACGACGTTTCTTAAACATTACATCTTACATTTCATATCGATCGCAAAACCACTTCCAATATCTCTATCAAACCATTATTTATCGATTTTGATTCTCTTTCTGTTTCCTGGATTCGGACAGGATTCGTGACGGACTCATTGGAGGCTCAATGATATGATTGGCCGTTGTACTTTTTTCATCTTTCCATTTTTATTATGATTGCAGCATTGCTACAGGAGATTTTTAGTTATTATCGTTGAAGTTCCTTGAACTGATTTTGATTTAGGTTGAAAATTAGAATATAATTCCCATAATAAATACTTATAAAAATTCTTCCCGCAAATTTAAAATAGTCCGACAAGATATTTTCAACCTTTTACATCTATTTCAGATTAATTTTAGAATGTTTCTCTGGCAAAAATATTTCCTCACTTCATTTTTCTTGTCTCATATAATGAAAAGCTGAAACACCACATAATCTCTTCTATGCCCGTGTTGCGATCCCACAATCGCTATAAATACTTGTCCTGGGCAACTCTTCCTAGAAGTTATCGCGATAAATTTGCTGCTCCTATTGAACTAGATTCAGGTCAGAAATACTAGTTTAAAATACATTTTTTGACATAATATATAATGAAAATGAGTTCATAAAGTTCTTTATCGTTTCATTTGATTATTTAATTAATGTCCAGCGTGATATGTCTCTATTAAAAGTTTTGTTGAAAGTGGTTTCGACCTCAAGATTGTAGCATTGAAAAATGGTAGACCTTTATCGAGTAATATAGTTTGCCAGAGTAGTAAAAAATAATTTACATATCTACAAGCATACACCTAATAGTACATGTCTAAATTTAATGTGCTTTGAAGTGTTAAGGGGTTAGTCGCAGTCAGAATTTTCAAAAAATCGATTTTTGGGTTTTTGCATTTTTTATAGTGTAACACCTTGAAAATCTGTTTTACAAATTTAAAGTCAATCTAAACAAAATTAATTGAGCTATGTTAGCAGACAAACAAAAATTTCATTCACATGTAAGCTATACTTAAAACTGTAAATGAGTTTTTCTTGCAATCACGTTTTTTAAATCTTTGACGGAGATTATTCGAAAATCGCTTAAACGATTCTCATTAAACTTTACAGGCTTCTTTGATATATAAAAATACGGTACTTGATCGTCGATATTGTTTTCTATTAAAAACTTTTTCTTTAGTTAACAAAAAACGGATAATTTTCGTGGCGAAAATCGGACGCCCAAGTTTGATTAGTCACCATTTAGCCAAAAAATTTTTTTTTTTGACAAGCTACGATCAAGCACTGTAGAAACTAATAAATTAACCCTTGCTTACCACTCTGGGTCCAAAGGACCCAGGACCTTTTTGCGCCTCAATTTTAAATACCTAAATGAAATAGAAACCAGTCTGTAGCAACATTTGTCGATAGTTGAAGAGTTTAACTACCCTTCAGGTCATTTAGCATGACGCTAGAGCCATTCGTCTACTTTTGGCAACTGTCCAAAAATAGGCCTGGGTCTTTTGGACCCATGTGTGGTAAGTACGTTCGAAAGCGATTTTTTAGACAGAATTTTTTTTTTTAGTGTATATTGGCTTTACATTGAAGAATAAAGCGTATAAAGTACGTTTAACAACGTCTAATTTTTTTTATAACAATATAAAACATTTCAATAACGATAATTGTTAAATGGAGTGATGATAAATTTTCGGCGATGAAATAAAAAATAAATTTTCTATTTTTTCTGTTTACTCATTTCAAAAAAATGTTTTCATAGCACCTCCTTTGAAAATCCGATTTTTGGTACCTGTAGAGCAGATTTGTTTTATTATAATGTCTTATGACATTCGGCTTTTCATAAGTAACTTCTACCGTATGCAGAGAAGAGGAAATCATACACAGTGAGTGGTCGAAGCAATCGATGGCCAGAAATATATTTACGTGGCATATTGGATCAAGCAATTTGAGAATATTTTCAATAAATATCATCTTGTAATAGATTAAACAATAGTGTACTTTGACAAAAACGCCTATTTCATTTTTCCACTTTTTTTCGTCATTCATTCTCCAAAATAAATATACTTTTTTAAAGATCCACTAAACTACTATTTTTTTTCTTGTAGTGATACATTATTAGAAGACTGACCTAAATTTTTAGCCCTTAATATGAAAAATTAAAAAATTTATGAATTCTTTAGTAACAATAGTCATTTTTCCCACTTTTTTTACTTTAGCATTTTTTAAAAAATATTTGAATTTAATTTTTGGCTATATAGCCTATGGAGTCTTCTAAAGTAAGTATTCAAGAAGTTTTAAAAAAAATTTCGAGTCAATATATGTAATTTTTCATTTTTTATAACAATTTTTCTCGCCTGGGTCCTTTGGACCCATGTGTGGTAAGCGTGTTACTCCAGAGAAGTGTGGTAAGCAAGGGTTAAAGAAATAATTTTGGATTTTTAATTTCGAGTAATCCATTGAAAAACTGGAATGGTCACCGCAGAACGTCTTTCGCAAAACATTCTCCAGAAAACTACATGTTTTTCTTTTATTTTTAATTATTTTTCAAAGAAATTTTGACGAAGCATCAATAAAATTATATACTTTTGGATGCTACAATGATTGAGAAAATATATGTATATAGCAAAGAGCAAAAAATTCTCAAAAAATACGCTTTTCTTCCTCCTCTGACTGAAACTAATCTCTTAACGAATAATTGTGCAATGAATTTAAGTATAGAAAAACTCACGAGTTGTGCAAAACAGGTGGCCAGTGTTGAACACTAATTCAAAATAAAGTTTATAAAAATTGATACAAATTTTAAAGTTGTTTGATGAGCAATTAACTTGATAATCACAACTTTAATATATCTTGTATTAAATAATTAATTTACTGACTAATGTATATGTTTTTAAAACAATTTTAAATACTTTTCTGGACACTTGATCTGTATTGCTCGTATAGCACATAAAAGTAGCATAACTTACAAGTTTTGTACTATGTGGAAGACGGAGGTCCGTGGATGTGTTCGACCTATAAGGTGTTTAAAGAGTAACGTGGTAACAGGGCGTTCTTTACACAACTACGTACAATGAAAAAAATATTTCATTGATTCAATGAAATTATTTCTTTGGCAAACAATTCATTAATTTTCTTTCGACAAAACCAATTTCCGTTTTGAATTAATGTAATTTTATTTTAAATGTATTCCCTATCATAGTCACTATTTTATATGCTGTATAGGTTCACTCTCGAGGGTTTAATCATATACAACATCCTAGTAACTAATTTCCATAAAAAATTTTATTGAAACTATTTTTTCCAACTAGTTTGGTGTAAAATTGTACTCAAGTCAATATAAACCCGCAATATCGTAATAAGCGACTATCTTGATCCCAATTCTTTTATGGTTCGATATTTAAGTCTTTAATAGTTTGTAAACGCCAAGGTGAAAAAATATTTATAGATTTTATATATAATAAAATGAGTACATGAGTTTGTTAAGCTTAAAGAATTTCTCTGGATTACAGAGTATTTTTGAGCTTGTATTATTTTTGTCATAATTTTAAAAAAGTACTAATCTTTTATGCAAACTATATCAACATCATTACTTTTCGGGATTAAAAATCGAGGTTTTTGAACGCTCTTTGTAGTATCGTGCAAATATTTCCATTGTCAAACGGAATGTCTTGTGCCTAGCCGAAATCCTTTTTTTCTAAGTCTAAAAAAACTGGATACCCTGTCTGAATTTTGTCTGTGATTGGCAGAACTCGAGGTAACAAACTGCGTCTATCAAATTTCTAAACATTATTAATAAATTATAATTTCTCGGTGTTGTAAATGCAGCTGCAGAAGGAAAAAAAGTGTGAACCACTTTTATTTTTTATTTTAGACTTTCGTTGCAGTTTTGATTTCCTTCTCTATTTCAGTTTTGCTTTTCATTTAATGAGGAACTGCTATAGTTCTTCTTTGCTAAGTTTACTTAACTATTTGTATATCTGTCTTAATCTAACCAATATGAAGGTTTAAAAACTCCTAATGATACAGACGCAGTAAAGAATTTTAATATTAGAGACGTTTTATGAACATATTTTTTTCTGTCTTTATCCACGTTTCATATTGAATTTTAGATAGAAAGTGAAGTGTTCTATAGATATGGGAATCAGTTATAAAGTTGATGGTTAGTCAAATGTAGATCAAGCCAGCGACATAATACTAAGACAATGTTTGATCTTTTAAAAACAATATCACAGATAACATATCTATTCTTTCTCCTCTTTTAAAATTTTTATTCGTTCTTCGTTTGTTCAAATAACAGAACAGTTACATTAGTAGAGCACTATTTTAGATCATTAATAGTGTGTTTTAAAATCAGACAGTGACATTATGTGAGATTCTTTAAAAGATGTGTGTTAATTATTTGTGATTTTAAAAAAATGAATCCTTTTTCAAAGGTACTTCTTTTTTATTCATCCTTTCTTTGAATATTTTTTAAAAACTTTTATTATTTCAGAAATTGTTTTTTTTTTGAAAATCTTTTCTTTTTAACTTTAGTATAGGCTGAAACTTCACCTTCTTCAATGTCTTGACTGCATTTACAACATTAAGTTTGGAAAAATATCTCTGAAGGAAACCTTGGTAAACCAATAAAAATTGGATCTTCTTGAGTGCGATCGATCAGATGAAGTACATGGGATCGTGTTCAATAATGGAGTCTATCTGTCTAACTGGGAGATTTCTGGGACGTTGTAGTCGTTTTTGTTTTAAATTACCCTGAGAAGTCCCCTTGCGTCACATATAAGTTGGTTTTACTTTATATGCTCTTTTCCACACTTCACAGAGACATACCGTGCTGTGAAATCTGTAAAAAATAGCCAGTGGCATAGATACATGAGTAATAATGGTCCAGGCCCAAAGTCCGTAGAAGTGAAGCTGCACAGGATGAGATTCAGCTCTTGATTTTTCAAGAGTATTAATTGCCCACATGGCAAGGTTCGTAACCAGGAGGAAGGTCACGATTTCTCTTCCTGGCTTTCGTCGAATTTGTTCAGCTGAGGCCACTGACCTCCTGGAAGCGTCGAGGATGAAGATAGTTTGGCAAGTTGTTTGAATAACACTAGCTAATGCAGTCACTAAAATTAAAACCGTGTCCTTTTCGAGTGTGAAATGACCGCCGATGATAGTGAAAGTAGAGTAAATAAACATTCCAGTTTGTGCTGCGACTAGTAAAATGTTGTCCAGCTCCAGATTTCTACCGCCATCGTACCGCAGCTTCCGCATCTGGAACATTCCAATCAGAGTGGCAAGAGTTGAGAGTCCATAGAGGGTTAGCTCACAGATGTTGACTTCTATCACTGCGAAAGTGACGTGCTCTGGACGAGAGATTAGGACGAAGAAAAGAATTAGGGAGATGATGGTCATTACGAGAATCAGGATTCCGAAGAAGAGACCTTTATGAGCTCGAGCACAATCCACGCTGTAATGGTGTGGTGACCTTCTAGTTGAAGAAAAAAATTAAGTTTTCATTTTCAAAATTTCACTCAGATTTGTATAATAATTCTGGGTTTATGAAATCCTGATGATTTACCTATAAGCGTGAGCATGTTGCCTAGAAGGAGGAATCATTGGTTTTGAAGAATTTGCTTTTGATATGTTTTTCCACATAACATATAATATAGCAGCGCAAATCAAACTATATTCGATTGTGCAAGGGAAGAGGAAGGGACTTGCGTCTTGGACCAAAAATCCCATAATATTGTCTCTTCTGCACTCGAACATATGGTGAGGTCCTTTTAGGCCTCGTGTTAACCTTACGTGATCCGCATGATGTGCATGATTATGACCTAGATGAAGGGTGCTTTTGGATCCTGATAAAGACACAAATTCTCTTATTATTCCAAACTCATAGAATCCTTAATTAATATTCATGTTATCTAAACTCTATTGAATTTTACTCAAATAATAGGTTCCTCGTAAAATCCTACCTAATCGATGAGAGATCCTTAAAGAATTATTCTCGGGATTGTAAAACGTTAAAATCTCGTGTTTCGTTTCTTGCACCAGAACATTAAGCCAAACCGAGAGATTTGTTCCAATCATGTGCATCAGTCCGAATCGAGCCACTACTCGATGACGATAAACCTTCATTTGCTAAAATTTAAAAGACATTTTTTAATCCTTTATTTCATATGTGTTTGTTTGATGCTATTCGAAAATTAAATAAATAAGTATCAATTTATAAAAATAAACAGGTGATAAAAAGTAGGAGTGGAAAGTAAAGTCATGCATTTGTAATGCGTTAGAAGTAACTTCGAAGTATTTTTTTTCTCTATAGCCTTAGGGCATTCACCCTTCTATTTCACTAAGCATTGTAGCTACTCAACTAACGTAATACTCTTCCAGTAACTCATTAGGCTTACCAGCAACTAAGTAAAGCAACCCTCAATTTATGTCTCCATACTTTCTGGGGAGAAAGTAAATATATTCATTAAACGCGATTAGCCACAGAGAAAAAGAAATATTCATACCTTCAATGATTGCTATAGAAAATAGTGGTTGGACGACTTGTCGAAAAATGTTTATTAATCTTGTCAAATTGTAATATTTATTGATTAGCTTGATATAGGAAAGTAGTTTTTTAAAAAGGATTATTAAAAGGATTTGATTGCCGTGCAGGGGGGAAATAAAATAGACTTTATGACCCGATAGTAGAAATAGTACTATTTAGATCCTACACTGTAAAGAATATCGGTAAATTTTCCTACTATGTATTAGGAAATTTTTCCTAAATTCTTAGGAAGCATAGATTTTCCTACAGAAAGTGGAAATATTTTATAGATTTGAGGAAAATTGACCTAATTTTCGGACTTATTTTCGAACTATTAGGAAATATATCCAAAAGGTGAGAACATTTAACAAATCTCCTAAGTTGTAGGAAATTTTTCCACAAAAACGGAAATTAGTTTACTTTGTTTGGACCTTTTTCCACTTAAATTATGAAATAAATATATATTTTCTAATAAACTGGATATTTCTCCGACCAAACAGTAGGAACTATTTCCAGTTCTATGTCGGAAATATTTCCGACTATATATTTGGAAAAATTTACGACTCATTTGCATTTTAAGTTGTCCGACAATTTTCGGATAAATTTCCGAAAATTTTTTTACAATGTTGTTATATAGTAAAAGGTATTATATGGATATAGTAGTGCGAGGGTGAGATATTTATAGCTATTATGAAAGTTGGTTTTGCACTCACTTCGTTATTTAAGAAGATGAAGTACATTTGGATGAAAATGAAGGCCATGCGTGTAGCTGGAGTCAAGGCCAGCATAATATTGTGGCACTTGGTGTTTCGCTCCAGTTCGAAATACTGACCGAATTCCAAGCCTGAATAAATCATCGAACCAATTCCGAATGCCACTGCCCCCATTCGAAGATAAAAACTACCGTAATGTGAAGCTGACACGTGAGTGCATGAAGTGTCAGGTGTGTCACTATCTGCTCCCACTCCACTAGATGATCGAGATGAGTCTAAGTCAGAAATGTCTTTCTGCTTTTCTGTAATCGAATTATAGATATTACAAAGCTTTGTCGGGTATCCAAGAGTTATTTCATTTTCATTTCCGATAAGATATTTGAATTAAGTAAATATAAATCGTGAGTTTAAGAGCATTATAGTGATTTCAAGTGTGATAATTTTCCTCTTAACTTACTTTGCTTGGGTCTTCCATCTTTAAGCATCATGATGTACATGTAGAGAAGGAATATCATACTTCCAAAGTAGAGGTAGAGGTAGAAAGCTTCGTAGAAAGATGGTGGAATATATGTAGAAATTACTTCCGCCATGGGAAAGGCAATGCCCATTACGACTAGTAATTTTCCATAGAGTGCACTTAGGGTTGTCGCTAATGCATCACTAATATTTTCAAATATTTAAATTATTCAATTTTACAATGCAGAATTGAGAATTCGTCAATCAAATTTTTACTAGATCACGTTAAGAAATTTTTGATTGATCTATAAATTAACTTCAGCTGATAATTATTTATAATTCTGACTAAAATAAATTAGTGACTGACTTTTTGCTTTTTTATCGGTAATTGTATGTCCGATTTGTATTTAGAATTTAGTTTGTCACGTCAAGTAATTGAGATGCAGATTGAAAAGTTAGTGATTCTGCACAAATTCCAATAAAAATACATATAAGCATACCATTATCCAATTTGAATACTCTCCACGGAATATTATATCAGATATATGTTATGTCTACACTGCAAATAATATATATATATAACCCTATAAGAATTGGCTCAATTACACTTAATCGCTTTGTCGGTTGTACATGTGTGTTTGATGTGTAAAGTGCTTACAATTGTAATAGAACGACAGACAGGACAACGTTGAGGATCACGTGAAATTTACGTGACGCTTGTTCAAACATTTCACGCAATACTTTTCTAGCTTTAAAAGAGTTGTTTCCAAAATTAAAAAATATATACTATATATTAAAGTGTCAAAAAGGGAAACATTTGATACTCAACATTGATTGTTTAGCACTTTTAATTTCCATCACAATTGATACTTTTCTACTAAGGGGTCATGAAGTGGATTTTATTGCCCCGTGCGAGGCAAACAAATTCATTTTCTGACCTCCTAGTAGAAATAAAATCGTGTGCGACACGGGAAAAACATTCATTTTACTCGTGTGATTGTTACCCTCGCTTTGCTCGGGCATCAAATATCAAGCTCGCGTAATACATTTTTCCCCCTAGTTTCACAATATACTATTTCAAGTTTAATCGAGAACGTTTTCTAACGCTTAAAAGCACTACTTCTAATAAGAAAAATATTTTTTTCGTAAATATGCACTTCACTGAGAAAAAATCCTGGGCATAGTGACGTGATATATGTAGTTGAAAATGTCCTTAACTACTTTTTGTGGCTGAATTCAAGCAATGGTTGACCCGTCAATGTAGGTACTAAAAGTGGTCGCAGTGACTAAGTAATGTAGTCACAGCGACTATGTAATGTTGTCACAGTCACTATATGTAAGTGTCAACAATAAAGTTATGTTAAATCAAATTCCTAAAATCAAATGCATGAAATCACTACGTGGAACATTGTATTTTTCATGGCACCTCTTTTGAAAATCTGTTTGTCGGCATCTGTAGAGCGGGTTGAAACTTTAAAAGTAGTAGGATTTAAAATCAAAGTTTCGAGCCGCTCGAAACTTCAAATCAAATTCTCAAAAGAGTTGCTATCAGTTGCTATGGAAAATAATATGCATTACTCGAAACAATACACAGCGAATTCAACGAGTGTGAAGTTTGCTCCACTGTTTATAGCAACTACGTTATTCTAGCTATGACAACTCAATGTTTCAAGTTCACATAGCTAGGTTTAAGAGTTAAGGACAATTTCAACGATGTTAACTAGTCGCCACGACCAGGTATTCAGAATATGGCTACCATGGCTACAAAACATGTTACTGTAGCCATGGGTCAAGTAGCGACAACAAGTCTCCCTTGTTACAGTCACTTTTTTATTTCCAACTACATTATTCCTAGTCATTATGACCAGATGCTTTTTTTCTCTGTGTACGGTTCTAAACGCTCATTGGACGATGAACAGAATTTTTTCTACTAGCGGGTCAAAAAGTGCATTTTCTTGCCGCCTGCGGGACAAACGAATTCATTTTTTGACCCCCAAGTAGAAAAAAATCGTATTCAACTAGGGAGAAAAGTATTTATTTTGCTAGTATGATTGTTGCCTTCGCTTCACTCGGGCATTAAACTTCACACTCGCAAAATAAACTTTTTTCTCCCTAGTTGTACAATATACTATTTTTTCAAAACAAATTTTTATATTATATCTATGTTCAAAGTGCTTCAAACATACAATCCATCACGAAATATAAGCCTTTTTTTTTAATTTACTGAAGTACAAATCAACCACTTGGTTTTAAAAAAAAAAACTATTTCATCGTCCGATGAACGTTTAAAACTGTAAGTACATTCGCAAATACTTCCGTCTCAGGCAAAAACCTTGTTAACTCAATTCTCGACGAAACTGAGAAAATCAAGAAAAACTATCGCCTATTGATATTGAATAGAATAATAAAAATTTTATCAGTATTTGCTCAATTCTGGGTTAAAAATGGTCCGTTTCATTTGATTCCGCGAAGAAAAACAAAGATATTAAATAATAACAAGTAGAAAATAGATTCAAGGTTTTTTGATAGTTGACAATACTGACCAAAGAGAAGCGGTAACCGCCTCAATTTTTGACTGTTCCGTCAAAAGAAAAAAAATCTCCATAAAAAAACTAATAGCCATATATTAATTTAGAAAACGCAATGAAATGCAGTTTTTTCCGATAAATTAATGTTAAATAAAAACTTAATTTCGTCAAAAATTGAGTTAACAAAGTTCTTGCCTGGGACGGCAGAATAATTTTGTCAGTTTTTATGAGAAGTAAGTGGAAAGCTTACCATCCAAGGTGGTTTAAATTTCGGTCTTCCGTGACCTCTATGAAGGTTGGAGTTAGTGGGTAGCATACTGCTGATATGGGTTGTGTCGAACAGGGTAAGGCCAAGGCAAATTGGGGTTGTCGATTAGTTCTCGAAGGTGAACTGCTGCTGTGCCTCGATAGTGTTTCCGGTGAAACAATTACTGCAGTCGGTGAAGCTGGAGATGGTAGTGAAGCCGATAGTCCCGGCCAACTAAAAAGATTGAAATTCAGCATTAAAGCAAAGCAATTGAAGACAATAAATAATTTGAATATTTTTTAAAACTTTTTCATCAATATCAAAATTAGAGGAATGGGAAGATTTCCATCAAATAGTTAGAATGAATTTGAGTTACTTTGCATCGAAACTAATTGCATCATCTAATTTAGGCTCAAGAAATTAGAGTTGATGCTTTTGTTAGTGACGTGAAGTTAACTTTCTAACGCTAACTCTACCATTTATTCAATAACCGTCCTTGATGCACTCTCGCTGCTTTGTTAGATATTATACATTCTTGACCATTAGGCCTTGCCACGAATGAAATGAAACCTAATTTTCGTTATAATTGAACATAGAAACAAACTTGATCAAAATAGTTTGTAAAATTTTTCGTGGCCGATTCCAAACAATTTCCTATCATTTCCTTTTCGAAAACGTCTTAGAATCTGAATTCGAAACGCAAAATTACATACTACTGTGGGCAAAAACTAAGGTGAATTTTTAATTTAAACTTCGCGAGCTAACCGATTCGGGCAAACTCTTTTATTATTATGTTGGTCCTACTGTTACTAACATCTGTGTCAAATTTCATGTTAATGTCATCATTTGTTATATAGTTACGCTTGTGTTTTCTAAACGACTAAAAGTGATTTTTTCGATTTTTACAATGTCTGAATTTGTTGAGCAAAGAAGTGCCATTAAATTTTGTTTGCGGAATGAAATTTTAGTTGCGGAAACGTTCAGAATGTTGCAGAAGGCCTTCGGTGATTTGACCATGTCGCAAAAAAATGTTTATAAGTGGTACAAAGACTTCAAAGAAGGCAGAGAACGTGTTGATGACTTGGAACGCCCCAGGCAACCATCAACATCAACTGACTGAATCAAAGAATTAATGCACAAAAATCCTCGATTGACAATTAGAGACCTTGCTGACACTATTGGCATTTCAAGAGGATCACTCAACATCGTTTCAAAAGATATTTTGGGCTGACAACTCGTGGTTTTTGCATCACGATAATGCGCCATCTCACACTGCACTCGTTCTTCGTGACCATTTCGCCAAAAACTCAACGCATATCGTTCCACAACCATCACATTCGCCTGATTTGGCTCCGTGTGACTTCTGGCTATTCCCCAAACTCAAAAGACCAATCCGTGGACACCGTTTTGACATGATTGAAGAGATAGAAGCCAAATCCACGAAGGCTTTGAGGCAATTCCGGAAATCGAATTTAACAAGTGTTTCGACGATTGGAAAAAACGTTGGAATAAGTGCATTATATCGGGAGGGGATTACTTTGAAGGGGATGAAATTGATTTGGATAAATAAATGAAGATTTTTCATTTTATAACAAAATTCACCTTAGTTTTTGCCCACAGTAGTATATTTTTACGGAACTATATAGTTATGTGAAAGAATTTTTGCAACAGATTTTATCTAATTATTATGTCTAGTACAATAATTGAGTCACCGGATAGTATAACCCCATGTAAAGTTGACCCTGGAGTTTTTGAAAAATAATATTTTTTTAAAGAAAAGAACGATGGATCATGAATTTTTTTATAAGGATCTGTGTAAAACTTTGATTTTTGAAAAAGTTATTTTCAAGACCTCCAGGGCCAATTAAAACAGCTGGGAAAATTGTATGTGGGGTTATACTATCCGATGGTTCAATTGTGTCTGGAGAATTCAGTATACAATGATTATTTATTCTCGTAGACACAGTATAATTCTATACAAGTGCTTTATTCAATGTAATGTGCATTCACTGATTCTAAACTCCAAACAGAACTGCCAATAACTTTGAAGAGAAACCTCATGAATAGTGTAACAAGTTGAACACTTTGACGTGGATGTTTGAAATCATATACCTAGCACGGAATTATAATTTTCACCCTAGAGTATAGTGTTACCAATTATATTATTAATAGTAAAGGTAGTTTCAGCATGTATTCTAAATACATATGCTATAATTAAAAGCTGTTTGAAAATTAGCGCCAAAGTATATTTGAAACGAGAACTCTCCTCATAATGATTCAGTATTATTCTTCTATATAACTAATACAAATTTTATAAAAATATAACTCCCCAGTATAAAAATACGAAATGTCAAAACCACGAGAGATTCAAATTTCCCTTATCTCATCCTTAGTAGGATTTTCTATCGAATGTCGGTTAGGGGGATCCGCCACCTTTAATTTTGGTATATTTTTCATTTTTTTTTTGACATTTTGCAAAAATGTTATTTTTTTATTCTCTATACTTTTCTGAGTATTTGTGTAATTTTTCAATGTAATCTGATTATTTTTTCTTGGAAAAGTAAATAAAATTAAAAGTTACTACGATTTACGAATAATGCGTTTTTAGCGAATATGAGCTTTTTACACAAAATACTTTGTTTATTTATTTACTAATATTTCTGAATTATATGGAAAATATTATATAACAGGTATCCCTATAAAAATACAATATATGTATTGCCTTTATCTATATACATATATGATTTAGTAAAACAATGTTGGCTGTCTGCCTTTACAAGACTTTACTTTAAACTCTGTTTTCCGCAAATTGTGATTTTCCGTGTTTGTTGCAACATATGTTTGAATAAAGTCTAAAGTATTAGACACAGGCTTTTGAAATTTTCACCACTTATTCTTTGTTACATTATCAATATTTTTGGGTATGGAAAGCACTTTAGCTAAAAAAAATTTTTTGTATATTTTGGAATATCTTTATTTATTTTTTAATTTTATTTGTAACTTTTTTTCAGTCATGTTACCTTATTTTTCATTCCCCAAAAGTTGCTTCACATTGTAAGCAAGAGAATGAAAAAAATCTTGACATTTGGTTAAAAACAAAAAAGTTATTCAGAGTCTAAAAAGATTAAAAAATTGCCCAAAAAACTTAAAAATTTTAGTTTGAAAATATATAAAAGTGCCGTAACTTAAAAAAAACCCAGAACCTTTCTAAATAAAGGTACTAAACATAAAAAAATGATATAGAAGGTCTAAATTCAGAAAATAAAAATATAAAAGGTGGCGGATCTCCTTAATAAGTTTCTAAAACAGGGGTGATGCTTACCCAGAAAACAGTTTCTTTAATTCAAAGAAACTGTTTTCTCAGTGCTTGTAGAATCTAAGGACCATGCATATCTTTTTGATTCTCTCGATGAGACAGGGGTCAAGATAGCTTGGTCATATAAAGAGAACAGTGCGAAAAAATGACAAAATAGAGAGAAGGTGGAGAATTAATCTCGAGACTCGAGCATTTTGAAATAATCACGTAGTTTTTAAGAGGTATGCATGAGTAGGTAGGGCTGGAGGGGTTTTAAAGGGATTGATGCAGTGGCTGAGTGGTCTTCGTTCATTGTGTTGAGCGAATGTACCCCTGTTAGCTACTGGTTCAAGAATCTTAAATTTGACCCTCACTTCTTTGGGAGTCAATGCCTTCCCTATCATCTCTCCACTCAAAAATCCATAGGATACAATCGTTTCTCAACAATCTCCCGATAGTTTCAAAAAGAATCCTCTACCAATTAGAAGTAACTTTTATCCAGAAGTAATTGGAAAGGAACTTCTACTTCCGGAAAACGGTACAACATTAAATCGCTTAGATCTATTTTAACAGCTTCTGAGCGTAAAGTTACAGTTTCCAATTAGGGGAGGATAATGGGAATCTTAATTAGAGGAATTGATAGTACGTAACGACTCTGATATCTATACACCGCTCAAAATTTCCAAACTTGTTCAATAAATTTTCGGTGATTCAGTTTCAATTAGTATTTTGATATTTAAGGGAGTCTTCTGTTGCAAAATTTTCAAAAAATCGATTTTTTTTTGTTGCATTTTCAACAGTTTATATTACGTCTATATTACGTTTATATTAAGATCCGCTTTTTTTTTAAATGCGTGGCATTGTTGTCGCTATCGTTTGACTATTATTTGACTCCTTATTGTTTATAACAAATGTTTTATGAATTTTTTAAGAGCGAAAAAAATCTTTTTTTTCAAAGTCCCGCCATTTTGAAAATTTTTATGTTAAAAATCTGAAAGGTAGTCAGGTGAGTATTACACTCCTCCAAATTTAAAAACACTATACGTTTTTCATTTCAGACAAACTGAGCTTGAGATATCGTGTGAACCGATGACCCAGATTTTTTGGAAGACCTCTCTGCGCAAGGGTCCAATGGACAAACCGATGAACTTTTTCCCAAGAGAACCATTTCATTTTTTAATTCAAGGTTTAATAAAACTTAAAAAAAAAGCCGCATTCAAAAATATTGATAACTTTTTTCACAGTAAAATTTCAAAGAACGCTTCGAAAAATGTCCGTTACTACAGAAGACCCCCTTAATAACAGAAATGAGTTTTTGGAATTCTGAAATTTTGAAACTGATTTATGTGGAAGAGGATATGAAATAAGGTTTTGAGACTGAGGTTCAGTGGTTGTACCTGAGGGATGTCTCCTTGATGAGCATCTCCGTGACTTTAACTCGTAATTTTTTCATCCGTCCTGGAGGAAATATTCAGTGGATGGGTCTTCACAAGCGGATGACACAATCACAGCCCTCTGGCTTGTAATACGACACTCTCGAACCCCACATTACTGACTGAGTTGTTTCTGAACAGGAGAGACGACCTGCTCATATCTATCCTATATCATAATCACGAATCTGTCTACCTCTACTCCCGGGATCACTCCTGGATCTCTGACACTCTCGTTGGTAGACG
Source organism: Diplolepis rosae (assembly GCA_030998225.1). Taxonomy (NCBI): domain Eukaryota; kingdom Metazoa; phylum Arthropoda; class Insecta; order Hymenoptera; family Diplolepididae; genus Diplolepis; species Diplolepis rosae. The sequence goes on along the minus strand of JAPYXD010000143.1, from coordinate 2,138,333 downwards.
ACACCACACAACGTTCCCAACTGTGATGTAAGAGATTAGCTATCATCATCTCAATCATCCGCTCTGCGGGTTGGCATTATAGTTGAACTGGTTATCGCGGGATAATGGCCCACGCGCGAAGGAGACTTAAATTGTAGGCGTGCGATACTCTGCTAGTTATATTTGCAGATCTACAAGATACTTTTTCGTTAGAAGATCCGCAGATTTAGGTGTTCATGCTTTTTATTTTGCCGGTAAAAAATTTTATGATAGGTTAATTCGAGAAAATTTTTAAATGGAAGTAAAATGTTATGTTAAAGAATAGATTTTAATGGGTTATTATTTTTCTGTGCTTCTTTTTATTTTGAAAAATGGTAACACTTTTATGGTAATACCAAGAGAATTTTATTTAGCGCTTGACGCTTTTCTAATCTTAACAATATAATTTACCAGAAAAAAACCGATGTATAATGAAATTATTTGTTTATATTCTTATCACCAAAGAGGAAGTATTGTTTTGTTTTACATGAGCTATATACTTAAAAGTCAATTCTCTTTTTCTCATGATTGAAAAACTTTTAAGGAAAATTCAGATGCTAACCTCAATTTGCTTATTTTCAAGCTTTGAATCTCCATCCAAAGCTAAAAATAATACTAGGGTACATCAAGTTTATTTATGATTACCTTTCATCTCATAAAATTTCGCATAAAATTAAGTTTTTCCATTGAAACTTTGTGAAATTGTACAGTTTTATTAGAAAAAGGAGTTCTAAAAACTTGGAAGATTATCTGACGTGATTACAAGCAAAGTGAAAACTTTTATAAACTCTTACAAGGAAATAAAGTCTGTGAATAATAAGATGCTGAATTACTAAGACGTTTACACCACCAAAGATGGTTAATTTTAAAATCGGCTCTTTCTAAAGTTTATGATTAAACTATGCAATTTGATTTTAAAAAAAACAATCATTTAAAAAGGTATTAACTCTCGAAGTAATTTTTGTATCTAATATTTAAGTTTAGTTGTTTAAATTTTGAAAGTTCAGTTGCATACTTTTTAAAATTAGTGACTTTTTTGAGACCTTCCTGTCTTTTCTTTCGTAATAATCTCATCTTTCTTTTATTTCATAACTTTGGTCAAATACTCTTGTGTATCTGAAACTTTTTTGAGAAAAGAACTATAAGTATATTGTATAAAGTTGACAAAGAAACCCAAGTATTTTGATCGAATCTACATCCAAATGGACAAAATAAGGTATTTTTAGCAAAGCTGCTAGAATAGCTTAAAATGGGTAAACTGGGGGGGGGGGGGGGGGGGTAAAGACGATTTAAAAGCTCACAAGGGTCATCGGAAACGAAGGACGTTAAAAACCCATAACGAAGTGACAGACCAATGTAATCACAGGAGTTGTCGAATTCACGCTCGATATCCGCCGAAAGTAATTGGATTCTGCTTACTATTCCCATATCTCCTGGTACCAGTAAAAATTTACACTAGTCATTCATTTTTAAATTAAATGCGTTTCTCACAATAAATGCAATTTTCACTTTTAGTAAAACTAGTTTGATGACGTGAAATCGAAATGGCAATTGTTTACTTTAATGACTTCTCCAGATTTCTAACTAAACCGTTAAGAATAAATTTATACTAATTATAAATAATTATAAATTTTTACTATCTCTTTTCTATGGCGCCATTTCCGCGATTTCTTACTGTTTTACTTAGATGTGACTATAATACCTATCATTATCAAAAAAATAAGTAGCAATGAGCATTCATGTAAAACGTGTCCTCACAGTGCCCTTCACTTTATACTACCGAACACCGAAGCCACCATAAAACTTGAAATGCATTTTTCTCGAAACCACGTTTTTAAAATCGGTAACAACGATTACTCGAAAATCGCTGAAACGATTAACTTCAAACTTGACAGGCTTCTTTGATATATTGGATCTATAACTTAATTCGTGCGGTTTTTTTTTTCAAAATTTGAACGTTTATTTAAGAAAAACATGTACAATAGTATTATTTAAAGTATTGCCCATCTGAAGCCATGACTTTTTCCCATCTTTCTGGCAATTTGTGGATTCCATCCCAAAAGAACTGCGCCGGCTTGGCGGCTAAGAATGAATCAAGCCAATTCTTGATGCCCTGTTCTGATGTGAACCGTATTCCAGTGAGGGCGTTCTGCATCGACCGGAAAAAATGGTAGTCAGAAGGGGCTAGGTCTGGGCTATAAGGCGGGTGGGGTAAAACTTCCCATCCACTGTTTTCCAAATAGTTCTTAACCGGAATAGCAACATGGGGCCGAGCATTGTCATCAGTGTTCGCAGAACGTGGACGTAAATGGCCCCACCATGGACCCTACCAGCTCATCGCTTCTTCCTCGCTCCACTGCCATAGGTTGGTTGAATGAGGAAGACACAATGAGCTCGAAGCATCTATGGTGGGGGCCGTTTACGTCCACGTTCTGCGAACACTGGTTGTCATGATGGAAAATTATTGCCTCGTGTCTGGTCGCATATTCAGGGCGTTTTTCGGCTATTGCTCTCTTCAAACGGATTAATTGTGTTCGGTAGCGTTCTCCATTGATGATTTCACCCGGTTTTAGCAGATCATAATACAGCACGCCCTTCTGATCCCACCAAATACAGAGCATTACCTTCGCGCCATGGATATTCGGCTTTGCCGTTGATTTGGCTGGTTGGCCGGGTTTCACATATCATTTTTTGCGCTTGGGGTTGTCGTAACGGATCCATTTTTCATCACCAGTAACAATCCGATGCAAAAATCACTTCTTTTAGTGGCGTTCCAGCAGCATTTCGGACATGCCAAACCGCCTTTCAACGTCTCTCGGCTTGAGTTCATGTGGAAACCAATTTCCTTGCTTTTGAATGTATCTGGCTGCTTTTAAACGTTTTGAAATGGCTGCTTGAGTGACTCCAAAAGATTCTGCGAGCTCTTCTTGTGTTTGGCAACAATCTTCTTCGAGTAATGCTTCCAGTTCTTCATCTTCAAACTTTTTTGGCTGCCCAGGACGTTCTTCGTCTTCCAAGCCAAAATCACCACTTTAAAATCGTGCAAACCACTTTTGGCACGTTCGCTCAGCTAGAGCATGTTCACCATAAACTTCGATCGAAATACGATGACTTTCGGCAGAAGTTTTCTTCATATTACAGTAATGAAGAAGAACTCCCCGCAAAAAAACTTTTTCAGGCACAAAGTTCGACATATTTGAGTGAAAAAAAATTATTGTTGTTTACGCTTCAAATGAATGACATATACTGAAAAAGACGCACAATGACAGTAGCTTTCCAACGCATGTTCGGAATATTGGAACGATGGAATAATAATCAAGTTACGCCATCTCTTAGCAATCCGCACGAATTAAGTTATAGATCCAATATAAAAGTGCGGTGCTTGATCGTAGATTTTTTTTCCATTCAAAATTTGTTCTTTAATTAACAAAAAACTGGTGATTTCTTTAGCGAAAATCGGACGTCTAAATTGACCGGTTACCATTTTGTCGAAAAAAAATTGTTCTACAAGCGATCAAGCAACGAAGATACTAATGAATTAAAGAATCAATTTGGCAATTTTAATTTCGAATAACCCATTTAGGAACTGGAATGGTCACCGCAGAACGTCTTTCGCAAAACATTCTCCGGCAAACTACGTGTTTTTCTTCCATTTTTAATTATTTTTCAAAGAAATTTTCTACGAAACATCAATAAAATTATATACTTTCGGATGCTAAAATAATTGAAAAAATATATGCATATAGCAAAGAGAAAAAAATTCTCAAAAAATACGCTTTTCGTTTGTATGTATTGTATGTATTGTATGACTAATATTATAATTATAAAATATGTTCATCTTACTTATTCGTTTAAATTTGGTTCTTCAAATTTTGTTCATAGCGTTTCGTTAGACAAGGGGCTGTTAATAGTGGAGAAAGTTAGGAAAAGGGGAAAGGTACGTGAAGAGTGTTTCGTTAGCGAAAGGGTTGAGCTACTCACTCCATCGGTTTTTCTCTTTCTGCGCTAATTACAGGAATGCTGGGGGTAGCCAGAGCAGCTTCAAGCGCAGCTGCCTCCTCTTCTTCTCTAAGTTCCTCCGACGCCTCTTCCGGTATCGTCGTGATGTCCTCCATAAGTGGCAGATCATTTCCGTTATCAGCGATATGATTCCTTAAAATCGCATCTCTATTGTCTGGTCGCACTACCTCTTCAATGTCCGAGTCAATGCCCTTTTTAAATTATGGGTAATAATTTTTATCAGTCATTTGTTAATTAACTAGCATGGAATTCTACTCTAGAATATTCATAATTTTCAATGAATCTAAAGTACTGATTTTCCATTAGCATATAAAAACGAAGAGAAAAGAAATTTTGCATGAATGGAAACCAAAATATATATAAAATGTCCTTTTTTAAAGTAAAACACTTTCTTTTGAAACTTAAAGGAAGCGAAAAGTTGCTCATTCTACGGACTATCACTCTTGAAAGATGGTCCATGTTTGATAAAAAATACATTTTGTGAACTTTGCTGGAAGAAAATTATTGCGTGACATAGCCTTGGAATAGAGCATTATGGGGGAAGAATCGAAAGGCCAATTTAAGGAGGGAACGCGTATCACGCGAGACTTTATATTCTAGTCTAGTCTCGGATATTTGAGTCTGTATATTGTGAGATACCTGTGCAAAATCCATGTAGAAGGAATCCCTGGAGTCGGAACTGCCTCGGCGAAGCCGGAGGCTTAGATCCGGCGAACTCTCACCCATCTTTCTTATCTCACTCCCTTTTTCGACTCGACGCCACGACCCTTTGTCTTTCACGAACTCCTTCCTTGACGGACGGGGAATTCTAAAGAGGGTGTCCCTGCACACACGTCGGATGGACTTGCATCAGGGTGCCTGAAAGAATCGCCCTTCAAACATAGATCGTTTCTTGTTAGTACAACAAAATGCATCTCAGACAAATAAGTTCTAGAAAATATTGCCTTTTTAATATTTAATCCTTTTTATTTCATCTTATATGCCTAATAATAATCATATCAAAGATCCGCATGAACTCAAATTAGAAAGGAGAATTATCTCCGTTTCGTATAAGCTGGAAAAAATCAGAAATCCAGTAGACGAATTACAGTAGACATCCTGTTATTTTGGATAGATATTACAAAAAAAAGATAATTTTTGGAAGAAAAAAAAATTTGTTCAATAATTTTTCGTTTCTCTCTAAATCCAAAATAGTGGAAAGCCACTTTTTTCTAGTGGTTATCCACTATTTGACAAAATGCGAAGTACGCCACTCTGAGCTAGTGGATAATCACTAAAACAAATAGTGGTTAACACTGCGGAGCATGTACGAAAGTTTCGTGACGAACAAACAAAACACAATCAAACACGACTGCAGTGCAAACAAAATCTTAAAATCACTATTAAGTAAGTAGTTCATCACAGCACTAGATAAAACAGTGGCTATTCCACTATTTTGGATTTAGAGAGTACACTGCTGTGCAAAAGTTGCCGGACGCTTGTTTTTAACCATTCACATAAAAGTTTCTAATTTATAAAATACCTAACAATAAATTTTTTCCTGAGAATAACATGGAAGGTAACAAAATTCTGCATTTAATGAACCTACACTAAGAAAAAAATGCTATTAAATATATAGCATTTCTGCCAAAAGCGTGTATATCGTGAATTCAAATCAATATGCTATAGAATTGGTAACATATTTATTGGTTCTTGTAGTATATTTTTATGAATTAATAGAAAACATGCTTTTAGCAGAAATGCTATAGATTCAATAGCATTTTTTTCTCAGTGTAAAACGAAATGTTTTAGTCCATTATTAACGAAGATATTGCCAAAAAAGCGAAAATTTAAAGCTTTTTTAAATTTTGAATTAGTCTTGAAATAATTAATAGTTTTTAACTTTTCAAATTAGGTGGTTAAGTTCGAAATTTTTTCCACTGCCTACATTATCGGAGGATCATTAGTCGCGGCACAGTCGAATGCTTCTCTTTCTTCACAGAAAGATTTCAAATTCTTTAAATTTTTTAACTTTTCTTGAATATAGCCAAAATCTGAGATCAGAATGAAAAAGTTGTAAAACTTCAATTTTGTGAAATTACTTATGAAATAAATTTTGAAAATAATTTTATTGCATTTTTTTCATTTTATCAATTATTATAACTTTTAAAATTCATTATCATTAATAGTATCAAAAAAAAAAAAAATCTATCAAAATATTTTTGATACGTTGCTAATAATCTATTTAAATTTACTTTTATAATGAGCTGAGAAAAGTTCAAAAATGTTTAATGTTTCAAGAGTTATTTAAAATTCAAGAAAACTATGAAATCTTGACTTTTTTTGCAATACCTTCGTTAATAATTAAGTAAAACACTTTGTTTCGGGGCGATTAAATGCAGCATTTTTTTACCTTCCATGTTATTCTAAGAAAAAAATTCATTGTTAGGTATTTTATAAATTAGAAGCTTGTATATGAATAGTTAAAAACAAGTCCCTGGCGATTTTGTCACAGCAGTGTATATTTTGTTCTTTAATAAAAAAAGTATCGAGTATTGCACCTTGGCTCTGTTAATTTTATCAAGGGAATACTCTCACTAGCACACTCTTTTTATCTCACAAGGAAATAATGTTTTATCAAACAAATAATGAATCTTTTTAATTTTTATAATAAAGTTCGTAATTTTAAAATATAAACAAGACGCTCAGAGTGGAGAAAAATCAAAGTTAATGGCTCTCAAAGATTGAGAATAAGTATTTATGAAAGTTTATGAGTCAGAAAATTTGAAGGTTTAGTAAAGTAAAGCTAAAGAGCCCTTGGGAATACTTAGTTGTGTTACTCTATAGCCTGAAGTGAGCTTAACGAACTAAGAAAAAAGTATATGGGTCATTCCATATTAGATTGTCAGGCGATGTCGCAGATCTGAACGAGATAATTTTTTTTCGGTTCTTTATCAACAATAAATAGACACGTATTTTTTTATTTGTCCAAAAAAAATTTTTTTACTAGTATACGATTTTTTTAATTTTCTAAGAAATGATATTTTCGACATATCAAGCGCACTTTCAAGCCTGTTTATCTTGAAAACAATTGTTCGCACGAAAATTTTTCCAAATTACGAAAATTAGGGTTTTGACTCTTCTTTACAGAGATTGTTGCGAAATGGCTCGATCATTGATTCGAAAGTTATAGAATTTTGAAAAGCCTCGCACGGTCTCGCGCGCAATCCGGGCGCTTCCACACGCGGCGAGCGTTTACCTTTACTTTTAGCGCTAATAACTTACGCCTGGTAAAACGCTCGCGAGGCTCTTCAAAATTCCATAACTTCCGAATCAATGATCCAGCCATTTTGATTCAATCGTCATATTCTATAACAGACTTTCGTAATTTGGAAAAATTTTCGTGCGAACAATTGTTTTCAAGATAAACAGGCTTGAAAATGCGCTTGCTATGTCGAAAATATCATTTCTTAGAAAATTCGAAAAATCGTATACTTGTAAAAAAATTTTTTTTGGCCACACAAAAAAATAGGTGTCTATTTATTGTTGATAAAGAACCGAAAAAAAATTATCTCGTTCAAATCTGCGACATCGACTGGCAATCTAATATGGAATGACCCATATGTATATAGTGCAAGTTGACAAACAGCCTTCTTGCTTTTGACGCCAAAATCTTTACCTTTTGAGGACATTTGCCTTCCTTTGGTGGGATCCAACCACCCCCAACTGAATTTGCTGATAAGATGATGCTACATTGCCATTACATTAGACATTGAATGTCTAGGGACATTCTAGTCGTTCAACATCGCTCAGAATGCCATTTTGGTTCGAAACCCTCTTCTTAGACGTACGTTTTATGAGTCGTATTCGCCACCGAATGTTTCCCCATTGAGCGCGACTCCCCTTCTGAATCTAGAGACTAACTGCGCACAAAGAAAAAGGGACCAACTCAAGTTAGTGCATTAGAATGCGTCACAGAAATGAAGCTAGACAAAGAGATTCCAAATTTCCGCTTGTTTAATTGCGACTTACACATAAATTTTCTTTTATTTTTGTTCTCTTTCGAAAAATCATCAATAGTAATCTAGAAAATTTCTACGGGCACTTGAAACTATAGATCTTCATCGTTTAATAACTATTTCAGTATTAATTTAATATTTTTTAGAATCTAATTAAAAATATATTTATTTTTAAATTTTTCCTATATTTTATAATTTTTTTGTATTTTACAATTTTATTCTTAAGATTTTTTTATTGAAAATTTATAATTAAATTTTGCATTATTTTTAAAAAATTATATTTTTTGCTTGTATTGCCAATAAATAAGATTCAATATCTCAGAATTTTTTTAAATCTATGACTATGTTATTTTAAAGTGATTTTCTGTGTCTGACTGTGACGGTTGCTACTACTGCGAACGTAATTATCTGAAGCGGAAATTTGATTCTTTAATTTTCATGCCTGAATATCATTTTTCGTACAAAATAATAATAATAATATGAAATTCAATTCTTTTCACAGTGATTTTCTCCATTTTCAATATTAAAAAAAAATAAAGGTTTTAATATCGTTCAACCCTTATTTTATAACGAGGCGTTGTAGCTCTTGAATTTTGTAATAGTAAAACAAAAGTTTCCCTTACAGCTCTTTATTTGAGAAAGGCATTTAAAACGCCAAGTGCTCTTTAGCATTTCAATTGCTCACAGCAGGGGCGTGGTTTAGGAACCTGATGTATATAGGAAGATAGTTGGTACACGAAACACGATAAACAAATTTTAGAGGTAAAACCTCGGTACGAATGCTCTTGGTTTTCATTATTACCTGAATACTGCTTATGAAAATAGAGTGGTAAAGTCATATATTAAAAGCTTGAAAGATGAAAAAAAATTTTTAAAAGAACTCTGCAAGTTTCTGAGGAATGTGCAATAATTTTATTTCATTAGGTAATGCAATAATGTGACCAACCTAGGGAAAAGGCAATCTCTAAATTGTACATTTCTTTTTACAGTTTAGATCGCGTGTTGGCAGTTGACAATAACAATGTAGGTTTCGTGTCAGGAAGTAATTTTGCTTTTAAACCAAATCCTTATTGTTTTGAACGCCATTAGGGGATAGGTTTAAAAGGGGGTAAATTTATGAGGGAAATTTCACAGGTGAAAAATTTACGACAGCTTTGAGAAGAGATTATGTTCAACATTTTCAAATTTTACTTTCCTCATTCTTTTGACAACAGATTGTATTGTAAAATAAAATAATTAGGTACTATTAATTTAAGCTATAAGTTAATTGCATTGTACTTCGTATTATTCGATTCATGGTCCATGCTCTTCCGTATTTTTATTTATTATTGTTTCTTGTCCAATTTTGCATCTTAAAATTTTAATATCTATTTATACTCTCTTTTAATATAATTCTCATGTTCATTAATTATCTAACTCTAATAGTGATTGTTATTATTTATTTATTAAAATATCGACTAATTATTGGAATTACAATATCCCTTTCCAGCATTAGAACATCTAAACTTGTAATATTTTCTTTTCAGACAATTTTCATTGTCATAAAAGCCCATTGCTTTAAAAAATAGTTGTTCGCTTTTTGTTTTATTGTAAAACAACTTTCTGAAGACGAATCAGTATTTCAAACTCTCTACTTTGTATGTAATATTTTTATATGAATAACGTCCTACCCTTAAGAGTATCTCAGGAGAAAATAATATATTTTTAGCATTAAAATAAGACTGAACATAGTAAAATACGTAATTAGTTCAAATGCTATAAACAATTAAGAAGTATAGTGCCATTAACACCTTTTGGAAAAAATAGCGTTAAATAAAAAATCCTCATTCAACCAAAAAATAAAAGTAACAAATTTTAAATATTATTTTGCAAGAATCTATTGCTAAAAAACGAACTATTTAAAAAATAAGCTTTTTATATACTTATATGAGTGGAATTATAATAAATAATGAATGAAAAATTATTATATTTATACAAAAATAATCTGAGAAAGTTGATTACGGACCACATTTTGTCTTTTCTTGAACGCGTCGATGTCATCGTCTGATGCGTCTAAAGACGTCGGGACGCTGGTCGTTCCGCCCTGCGCTGCTAACGACCGCAGGGCAGAAATAGTAAACACATGATCTCACAGATATCGGGTCGAAAATAAAATTACACATGAACACAGAAAAATAAACCTTCTCATGCACAAATTGTCAGATAAATTTCAATATTCCACTAATTAGGCTACATCCCGCGTGAAATTCAATGTCTACATTCACGTAAACGTGCTACCCACACGTGTCGACAAAAACGCCTCAACTTTTTACTCACGTTTTTATTGTATTTACGGAGTAACGGGGAAGCATGTGTGAGTACTTTGCCGGCTCGGCGTGCAACCCATTATGTTTTTTTTTGGAAGCTTGGAAATCAAAAGATAAAATATACGCGGGTCAGACAGCAGGTCGTGCAAGCGGGTTAAACTTGTTGAATGAAAACTTGGACTCAAGGCGCAAGGTTTACGATCAATCGTACGGCGAGACACGAGAATTTTGCACCCCCGAAGGGCGCTTCACGCGAGGCATCGACATGCTGAAAGGAAACCTGAAATGGCCCGGGCGTCGCGATGTCAGCGCCCACCCCATTTTCGCGGAGAAATTGCAACCTCAGGGCCGGTTCAGCAAGGGGCACGTTTTCCTATATACCTATATAAACGTATAGACTCCAGTCGACTATGAATTAATTACAAATAATCGATAAGCCCCAGTATCCTAATCTTCATCTTTTCTTATTTTTAAATACTTTTCTTCACCCACTGTATATAAACGTAGATTTATTTTATAATGAGCTGGACTTAACTTATTTTTATCGAAAAGGAAAATAATAAAGCACAGGAAAAAGTAGCTTTCTTTCATTTCAAAAAGATTTTCTTGAATTAATATCATTTTTAAATTGAATGAAATAAAATTTACTCAACTGAGATATTATTCAATTATATTAAAAAATATATTTATATTTGGTCTGATTGAAAATTACGTTAATACTTACTAAAATACGGGTCGTTTTTTATATTGTAATTGTAGATTTAGAATAGTAGTTTTAATGCATGTTAATTAAATGTCCACCATGTGGGGGCTACATGACAGCTACATTATGCATTAATTATTGATCAGACTATCAATCATATATGTATTTTTGCATTCGTCTTTACATCGACAAATCTTGCTTTACAACACGGAGAAAAATGGATGTTCAACTATGGGACAGCCATCTTATATGTTCAATTGTATTATCTAGATGTTCAACTGTAATATCTAAGATATTAATCTCTGCATATTTTAACATCTTAGATATTACAGCTGAATATCTAGATATTACAACTAAATATATAAGATGGCTATCCCATAGTTAAACATCTAGATGTTAATTCTAAACATCCACTTTTCTCTGTGAATACATCATTGAAATTTTTTCTGAACTAATTGAATTAATAAAATTAATTCTTTTAAATGATTATGTAATTTAAATCGTTAAATCGATAAATTCTTAATTCTTCTATTGTGGATTTGAATTGACATTTCGTATTTTATATATTCTACGGATTAAGTTTTTTATTTATATTTCATGATAACAAACAAATGCTACATTTATAAAAAATTATGTAAATTGTTACCCCTATATTAACAGTCTTTATTTAATTTGCTCCAATTTATGGAGTCTCACCTTCACCTCTCATATGTAATTAATATCTTTCCCAGCGATACAGGTTTCAAATTCAAGATAAACACACAAGGATAATTGATATCAGTAAACATCCTAATCTGTTACATTAACATCAATAACCATGATTAAGAGATTATTCTATTAAAAATGTAAAATTAATGAATACACCAAAATTTTTATTTTTGAACTAAGACAACTGAGTGACCCGAGAAATAAAAATTGTATTAATTTTTATCATAAGTCAAGATGCACTATAATATCAATAGTATGATTAATATATATTAATACCACTGCTATAAAGTCAAATTTTACATAAATTTTATTTTGTAAAGAAAAAATAATTATGCTACGAAAACATTTATCTATTTTGTTTTTGATCAGATATCACAATTACGCCGTTTTAAGAAACTAATATACTTAAATTCAAAATTATCTTCATGTAGAAAAAAATAATAAAACCACGGGGTACTTTAAACTTGAGACGATCCTGAGGATGGCGGGGTGCATCGAAGCATGCGCTTCTGACAATTACCAATATAGCTAAAATACAAAGAATTACAGATTCTGTGTAAGAAAATGCGGCTATTCATTGTTCAAAAGAAATAGATAAAAAAAAGTGCTATCCTGTCCAGGCGTGTGACTCCAAAAGAATACTACAAACTCCTTATAAAAAAAATTCTTCACAGAATATCCAAATAATTCAGCTCAATAAAATTCAAGATGAAAATTAGACATAATGCTTTATTTCTTTCAAAAGAAAGCTCTCTTAATAATTATAATACATAGGTTTCTTTGAATGAATATATAACTATATATATATGTTTTAGTTCTGTAATTATATTAATTCCTACTTCACTTGGTCATCACAATCGTACTTAGGCATATTAATGATAACAAAATAGAATAAAAAATAATCTTTCCAGTTGAAACGTGCACCTTTAAACTTATCACGAAACGAATCATTGTTAAATATTTTCAAGTGGAAAAGTTTCATGGAATGATTCCTTCCTTCAATATTATGTACACTTTTATTTTTTTGCGAAAGTTAATAATGATTTATTATTTAATGAATCTCTAAGTATAATCGTATATACGTTTGATGCTGATCTTATAAGGAACGCACCTGATATTCATATAATGCATCCGAAATCTTGATAAAGTACATTATAAACTGGATTTGAGCTTCAATGCTGATTTCTGTCATTTTATAGAGAGAACAGGTTTATAGATATTATTTTCTATCAGTAAAAATTAATACATGTAGTATTCAGCTCTTTAGCAGGATGTTTCAGTTTTTGGTGTTGTTACCGTGACTGATGCAATTTGGCCAAAAAGGTCCTCCGCATGCTAATGACGTGATAAAGTAGATGGTTACCTAAAATCATGGAGAATTTATTTTAATTTAAAATGCTCATTTGAAAATAGTTTATCGTTAAAATATCAATAATGTAAATAAAAATTCCGTTCGTTGCTTACAATTATAATGGCAGCGATAATCACGTAAACTTTGACGTTTTTCCAGAAAAGAGAGCGAGCTAAATTTCTGCTTGTCTTTCTGAAGGTCACGGACTGAAAAATTTAAAATGTAATCAGTACTTAACTCATTAAAAAATCAACTAAAAATTAAAATACAAAAATAGAATTGGATTTACATTTGCTGATAAATTTTCCGTCTTATTTACGAGTAACTCCAATCGTTCTCCACGCATTGCTAAATTATCAATGTTTTTAACCATGATGTCTTTTAGTTCATCTAATTCTCCATGAACTCTTGATAATGTGTCAATATCCTTAGATTCGCTGTAATGTTTCTGAAAATAAATACATTACATTCAAAATGTTTCCAACAAAGTAATTTCTTTTGTTACACATTATTTATTATTCGAAGGTCTTACCATTTCGTTGGCTAATATGCTGCCAAATTCTGTGTTCATAGCATATGCCAATGCAGTTAGGGCTCCTTCACCATAAACAGCTTTAAACCTTCTTTTAACCTCATTGAGGAAAAGGAATGCTCTGGATCTTTGGAAGTCCTGCAAAAAAAAATTTTGAGTTAACTAAAAATGCAGTTTCAATTTTTTTAGCACAACTTTACGTCTAAAATAATATCCGGTAGCAAACAAAATATATAGCATTTGTTCATAATACAGTTTCAACAAGTATAAAAAGATTGCTAATGTTGCCTTATAATTTAAAGGAATATTATAATAGTTTTTTTCATTTATATTTGTAATTAATTTCTTCATGAGTAACTTACATCATCCGTGATACACATATATATAATCCGGTCTTCGCAAATGTAATGGAATAAGTAAGGTCCTTGAGAGTAAGTTAACTTGTCATCGGTTGGAGGTATTTTTGCCAAAATTTGTTCTGTTACTTCTTCGAAATTTCCAGTGCAAGATGCATGCTTTGCCAATACCGTTGGTCCTCGAGCTACTACGCTGTATAAAAGTGGCATTTTGGTTCCTGAAATTAAAGAGAGATTTTAGGCTAAATAATGATTAAAAATTTGATATTCGAAGCATTAATTATATAAAAAGCCTTATAAAATTCCTCAAAAAATTATGCGTAACATCATTTTTATTTAATTAGATTTTAAACTATTAAGACCTGCATAGTACATTCAAGCAATTTCTTTGTGGCAAATTTTTTAAATTATCACTTTCTTAATTTTCTACTGGCAATAATAATGTCTTTAATGATGTAAGACTAATTTTTTCTGATTTGATGAAGTTAAATTTTATTTAATAAAGTTAATTAATTCTGTTTCGTAAGCTGCCTTTTAAAAATCTTTGCATAAGAAATTCTATGCTCTTACTCTTTTCTTTTTTCTTAGTTTTCAACGCGTGAACAAGTGACTAAAATTACATTTAAAAATGTGTAAACTTAAATACAGAGAAAAATTGTAATTGAATGTCAGTACATGAAAAGATCTTAAGAGCACAATAAAGCCCGTTGACCTTTACCAGATAATTAAAATTAAAATTGAGAATGATCTAAAAAACAAAAATTAATATTATAGTTTGTTTGGAAATATATGGCTGCTGGCAGAAATCGCAAAGCGCAGATTTTCTATCAATGATTATTAATTGTAATTTTTCAATTTATAAATTCGGATTCAATTGAAATTAACAATAGGATGTTTGAAAACGACGGAATGAATTACGATTAATGAAGAGCAAATGAATTTTAACTACATAGGATTGCGACGTTCTTAACCTCAACGGAGAGTTTCAAACGCAAAATATAGTTAGAAGGAATACGTATGACAGAGAATAAACGATTTATATGGTTGAAAAATAACGTTGTAGAATAATAGTAGAGAAACGGACTAACCTTATTAGGAAGCAGTTAAATGATCAAACAATAACACACTGTATAGCTTCTTGATGAATATCGGACAAATAATTTTGCCCTGCTTTTTATTTGATCGAATTCCAGATAGAAGATAATAGACGATTAATTTACATTTGGTTGGTCAATGCATATCTTAACAGCAGAACTGATATCGAAAACGTCGAAACACCTACTTCTTATTTACTAAAAAAAGTTGAAAAACAAAGCAATACAAGTTGCACTGCTGCACTCCTGCACTTCTTATTCTCTATTTCTGTATTTATTTTTGCATATGGCAGTAAGATGATTCTTATAGGATGCGGTAGAGGCGCTAGTAGTCCTGCTTTGAATTTAGCGGGAAATTTAAATGTATATTTACCTTTTCTTAATTTTTTTTCAATAGAACATGAATTTTTACTTGTCTAACGTTATATTTTCGTTTTTTATTTTATATTTGAAATTATTAAAAACATTTAACGACTATGAAATCTATGATCTTAAATAAAAGTTATATTGCATTAGAAATACCGTTAATGGAAACTGAAAGATATAAAAATTCTTACTGCAACATATGTAATGCACGCTAACTGTAAAATGTACTATTTTAAATCTGTGAAATAAAAACCACTTTTGTTGCGTTTATGCGCATTATAGCTCCCATAAGGAACCTTCATTAAAACGTTAATTCTAGCTTGATGTTTCTGTTATTTAATAGCCATCGTGCATTTACAATATTCCACATATGTAAATAGCCATTGTAGAGAATTATTCATTATATATTTATATGTAATTGTTCACCTAGTAGAAACATAACAAACATAAAAATGTTATACATAAGATTTTTGTTATGGTGTCGAAGTTTAAAACTGATTCAATTATAATTTTATTTTATTTTAGGACAAAATTTTTTATTTTGTATTTCTTAGGTAATTCATTTGATAGAATAATTATTCTAAAACTAAAAAAAAGTACTGCAGTTTTAAAAATATAAAATTTCTAAAAAGTATTGTATTTTTAAAAACTATTTTAAATAATTTATCGGAAATAGCACTTGCAATATTTTTTGCAACAGTAAAATTTTCAAGTTACGTAAAACACCTTATTTTTTATTTTTAATCTTCTATGTGAGCTGTTCTACAAATTAGACTAAACAAAAATATCCACAACTCTGGATAAGTTATTATATTAATCGGCTTAAAAGATGGTTGATCCACGAAAATTAGACCTCAGGCAAAAATAGATAATTTTGCTTTCAAGAATAGCAATATTATTATTGAAGGGCTATTTTAGAAGATAAAATATTAATTTCCATAAAAAAAATTTGAAATGCAGAAAAATAACCCTTTCCAATTTTTGAAAATGAATAAATTATTATCAAATTCAGTAATTTGTTTATAAAAATGTCGTTTTGGAAAATGTTTTTTAATGATTTCAACCATTAAAGAATTTATTTTTAAAAATCAGAAACGGTGAAGTTGTGGGAAATCTTTTCTTTGAAAAAATGATTGATGATTTATTAGAATCGCATAATTTTTTAAAATTTGGTAAGAAGCAATAAGAAAAACAGTTGGGTCCAAAATAAAATTTATTAATAAAATTATTTTTCTGTGTTTCAATTTTTCTTCATGTAAAATAATCTTTCATGCAAAATTATCTATTTTTGCCTGAGGTCTAATTTTCGCGGATGAAAACCACCTTAAATTTTACAACTTTTGTATTTCAGACCAAAAAGGAAGTTAAAATCTACATTCGAATCACGTGTCACAGTTATCCGGCTCTTACTGTTTAAAATTAGATTATTTTTCGTAATCGATTAAAAATAATCCTCCTTTCCAGACTCCAAATTTCGAATTTTTTTAACGTGGAAAATATTAAGAAGCCTAAACATTTCATTACTATGGTTAATGGATCGATTTTATTGAAGTTCATGAGGGTTTCTTTTGCGCATGTGTTGTTTTTTGCTGAGGAAATCCGCGTACCATTTCCAGGCTGGTATTGCATATGTGTTGGTGAAGCATATGTCTTACTTCTTACTACAATGAAGAAGATAGTAGAATATAACGTAGTTTAGTGTATATAGATAACGGTGTATCAGAAGAGGTAATCTCGTACTCGTGCTTCTCTGACAAGTATGACTATACCTTTAGTATTCCCCAGACCGTCTCCGGAATCGCTGTTAAACGCCGGCTGAAAAACGGAGCGGAAACTGTTTTACTGTTTTTATTTTAATTCTAAAATTTCAGGCGTGTTTTTCACGCCCTCGTGGGCGAAGATCTGATCATTATGGGTAAGTGGTATTTTCCTATCACTTTTTAAAATTATAATCTGAATTTATTTTCTTACAGATAAAGATATTCTTTAATTATAATGTTTTATGAACACATGTTAAAAATTTTATAATATTTTGTATACAAAGGCAAATTAAATTTAAGGACATAGATTAACCAGACTACGTGACCAAATCCCTGTAAAAGTTCATGTAAGATAACTTTTTCATTTTATACAAAATTTAGGAAATATAAAAAAAAGACGAAGAAGAACGTCTGCCAAGTTCATTCGAGTGAAAATTTTGCAAAAATTTGTACAGTTAACTGTAATTGTCGATAAGTCTTCCAATTGCTTTCAAAGTGTTCACTAAAAATAAGTTAACAGGCGTGCTTTATTGTTTTTTGTTGTTTCCTACATTTTCAGAAAGATACTTTGTAAATTAAAAAAGTTATCTTACATAAACTAATTAAGGTATCATATAGTCACGTGGTCCGATTGATCCATAGCATTAACGTAGGGTATTGTAATTTTAATGTAACTATAAGTTAACAGTCAAAATTTGGGAAATGGTAGAGAAGATAAAAACGGACGTAGATAGACTACATTTGGTATCGAAAATGAAGAGAAGTACAATTTCACAAAATATTTAGGAAATTTTTTTTTTATTGTGAAAACAAAATTTTATGTATTTTGGACACAGACATGTAGAAACTGGACCAAATTGTTCACATGAAGTTGCTACTTTTCTCAAGTATCACATGCCACTAATGTCATTAAGTACACATTTATGTTGAAATGTGAATTATGTTTAGTACACTATAATATTGAATTTTAAAATATTTTATATCAAGTTTAACTTGCCGTTCATGCAAATTACTT
Source organism: Diplolepis rosae (assembly GCA_030998225.1). Taxonomy (NCBI): domain Eukaryota; kingdom Metazoa; phylum Arthropoda; class Insecta; order Hymenoptera; family Diplolepididae; genus Diplolepis; species Diplolepis rosae. The sequence continues at coordinate 2,120,106 of JAPYXD010000143.1, read as the reverse complement.
TATATAATGTATATCAAATTTTAAAAAGTGTTTCCCAACAGCGAAGTTGTGTAATATATTTTTGGATTTTTATTGTAATTAATTAATAATTAATAATATAATAATAATTAATAATTGATTAATAATAAAAATTCAATTTTAACTGCTACTAAGAAAGCTGTATAGAAAGTTTAACACATTGGATAATTGGTATAATGGTTGACTCTCTCCTCCCCTTAACACCATAACTAGTCTTTTATTTTGAATAAACATATTCAAGAAGTACTCACAAATACAACTGACAACAAATAGTCCAAGATTGTTAGTGTACGGACCTAAAATGTAAGGTGATTAGTCATTATACTGATTGCCTTGAAATAAAAGATTAAGAATTTTTTGTAAGTAAAAAAGATCTTCAGATCATGCTAGTTGCTCAGCCTGACCTATGCAAAGTAGATGTTGAGTTTTATGCTTTTAATAGAAGTAAATTTCTACAAACCAGAAATATTTATGTTTTTCAAACATCGAATCAACGTCAAAAATAAGTGTCATCTGCTTATACTATCTTATATAGCTTCTTTATATTATCTGTATTTACAAGAATATTTTTAAAAATATTGAATTTTATAACTGTGGATAAAAAAAACATACATATATTCCTATTCGAAAAATAATGATTGCTTATTGAATAGGTTACTTTCAACCAGGGCTATTTTGAGGCAAAAACGATTTCTCGGGTTCATGCACCGTCAAAAATCAGGATTTGAATTAGACATTTTTAAAACCATTTAAAAATGATTTAAAAATCTTGCAAAAAGTGTCTAATGGGAAGTTTAATTTGGAAATTAACAAATGTTATCGAAGTTACGTTGGGTCACATCTCACCGATAAGAGCAGTGTCTTGAAAGAAATATGATTAAATACAATAATAATTAATTTTCATAACTTCGTTTTTTGTCTTACTATTGTCAATATGCTTATGATGCCCGAGGACATATTTATAAAAAGTTTCCCACCTGTCAAAGTGCAAATGATATCTGTATATTATATGCCATTTCTTTATCCATTTTTTGTTTTCTTTTACATTTATTATTAATTTTTCGAACTTAACTTTAATCTTAGTACTTCAAGATCAAAGTTCATTAACGCGTTAGTAAATTTTATTCTTGAAGGTTTTGAATACATAGTGAGCATAAGCGAATCAATGAAAACGAATATTTCAGCTTTATGCTCTGTTGAACGTGAATTCAGGTCCGTAATAATGAAAGCCTCGTGTGCATCGTTCAGGAACAGGGATTTATGAATTTGATTAACAATTCGATAGTCTTGCCGTATCGAGAAGTAATACTCAAATTATTAACTCTCTTTTTCCTTAAAATACTCTAATTAGCAAGTCATTTTTTTAATTGCATACGTTGAAAACATTTAACTACGTCCACAAAAGTTATTTCATTAAGAGCAAATGTTAAATGTTTCCACCTATTGACAAATTTAAAATTTTAAAATCTGTGCCTTCTCGTAAAAGTAAAGAAATGTAAAATTTATGGAAAATGGAATTAATTATACTATCAGTATAATATTTTGGAAAACCATCGTCATTTTATTTTATCATTAGCATTATTTGATCATTGATACCGTTTCTTCAAAATTATCTAAAACAATATTGTTCAGATAATAATGAAATTTTCACAGATAACCATTTGACATTCATCATACTCGGCGTTCTTATCACCTTGATATCTGATCACATAAGCAACAGTTTGTTGACTACTATTGTCAACTCTATTTATTACAGATAGATCAAGACTGGCGTATGTAACAGCAGCCGCTGTGGGTGCCGGTACAGCAGTTTTTTTCATCTGGTGGTGGTGGAACAGGAGACAAAAAGATCGGCCTCCCTCTCGATGGCGAAAGGTTGGCGAACTCAGTGATTTAGTCTGTTATCCGGTAAAGTCACTCGGCCCTGTTCGAATGAATGAGATGGAATGCACCCCTCTGGGTCTGAAATCTGGTTGGCTTAGGGATAGAACCCTTATGGTCATCGATCTCAATGGTCAGTTTATCACTGGCAGACAATTGTCTAAAATGGTTCAGGTTCGTGTTAATTTAATTTCTTGATTATTCATGGATTTTAAGGGGGGAATACCAAGTAAACGGCCAAAATCTTATCTTTTCTTTGAGCGCGGATTAAAAAAAAACTATAACTGACAAAAACACCAAAATTTAGATTTTTGCAGTATTTTATTACTAAAATCAAATAAAAAAATGTCTAGTGTGAAATTCCGACCCAGTTAAAAAATATAAGTGCGTGAATTCGAGTCTGCGCTCGGGGTAAAGAAAAACGGTGTCCCTGATACAGACTCAGGAAGTGACCCTACAATAAAAAAGTTATAACAAATTAGTTTCGTAATTGCGTTTACTCGTCCCTAACGTTTTTGGTTTCTTGAAAAAAAATTTTTTTTTTTTTGCAGTAGCGTAAAGACTAAAAAAGTCGATTTTTTGCAAGTTATTTTTTACAAAAAATTGTTAATAAAAATTTTTGTTGGAAAAAAGGAGAAGGTCAGGGACTAGACCAAAGTGTTTCATATATCTGGTAAAAATTTCAGGACAATCGCTCGAGCGGTTTTTTTGCAACTAGGGACATCGTTTTAAAAACATGGTTTTCGGGAAAACGCGTTTAAAGTTTTGCTATGGGTGACAAGGGCCGGGCGCAGCGTTAGACAAAAATATGCATACCTCCTCCACTTTTAGGAATTTTGGCTTTAAAATTTTACAGAAATATTCTTGAATAGTTCTACAATAAAATCATGTTAACGAAAAAAAACCAATTTTTTGAACCATTTACTTGGTATCCCCCCCTTAATAGCGACACAATATAAACTGAAGGATTAAGACGGAAAAGGGGTTGAGCGCATTTTTAGCTGCCCTAGCGGACCCAGTCCAGTGAACGGTCAATGAATTCGCTGACCATTCGCTGACCTCGTAATAATATGAGTAAAAGGAGCATAAAAAGCATCTAAATTATTTTAATTATAATTCTGCGGTACATTTTGAGTTTTAAGGTATCGAAACAATTACAATTATTTTATTTTTTATGGTTAAAAACTAAAAAAAAACATAATACCTGTCACTAAAGGCAGTGAAGTGGTTCATCAATTACCATGTCTCCACCGTCAGGATTGACTGTTTGTTCGAATGAGATAAAAAGTAGTTGTGTCTCACTCCAACCAATAGTCAACCCTGACGGTGGAGACGTTCCGCAAATGGGGAACCACTTCACTGCCTTTAATGACAGGTATTATTTTTTTTTAGTTTTTTACCATAAAAAATAAAATAATTGTAATTGTTTCGATACCTTCAAACTCAAAATGTACCGCAGAATCATAATTAAAACAGTTTAAATGTCTTTTGTGTTCTTTTTATTCATATTATGACGAGGCCAGCGAATGGTCAGTGAACGGTCAGCTGACCGTTCACTGACGAACTGGATATTTATTTTCATTAAAAATGAATGACAAACTTTTCACGATACTTATCTTTTAATTCAACAAATTTATAATTTAGGCTATGGATCAACAAAACCACGTGACCAAATCCATGGCCTTAAAATAATCAGTTTGATTGAAGAATAAATTTTTCAAGGTTTCACCAAGTATATCTGGATCCGTATTGACTCTTTGTGCCCCAGGGATGTTGTCAGTATCTATCGATCTTGCTAAAGTTCGAGGAAAGAGTTTCCGAGCAGCAGTTTGGGGCCAAGCAGTTCCAGCATGCGATTGCGGTGAAGAAGCTGCTAGATGGCTTTCCCGTTTCCTTCTCCAGGAAGATGTTGGTCTCAGACTTGTTTATTATCCGTTAGAGCGACCAGCTCGTGAAGTAAGAACGAAAAACAAGGTCTTTCCGCTAACGGACACTATAGACACGGTTAGTTTATTCACTTTCTTATTTTACTTTTTATGGACTATTTTTAGTTGGTGGCAGCTTCCGATTATCCTTGATGCTAACGGATGACCATCTGCATGCATTCTACATTTTTCTTTGGTTCTGATGTATCCTAAGAAATTATATACACGTACAAGTTTCATTTATGCAATTATCGTCATATGATTTACATGCAATAATAAATTGCAAAAAGTCTTGAGGAAAATAGCTACTATTTCACGTTCCATTGTATCTTACAATTTGCATGAAGAACAATTTTTCGCTTGGATAACTTAGCGTTTAATCAGCTCTATGCATCTCTCTACATTTTAGGCTTCGGAATTGACTCCGTAATTGTCCGAAGCTGATTAGTTCCAAATATCTGCAGCATGGCGCTAGCTGTCTCATCACTCCCGGTTTTATCATTCTCGCGAAAGTATCGGATAGGAATTCATTCCAAGCCAATCAGAACTATTCCGATTCATTCCGATATCTGTATCCGAGCCAATACGAATCATTCCGAACCAATCCGAAAAATGTTTTGTATCTTGTTTGATGAAAAACGGTCAGTCATCGATCCGACCTAATCCGTTTAATCCGAGGCAACAATCCAAATAAATCCGAAACCAAGTCTGCAATTCAGATCAATTCGAATCAATCCGAATAATTCCGACCTTGTATTCATTCGGATTGATCCCGATTGAAAATTTGGTTTGGATCAATCCTAGCTCGGTTTGATTCGAATTGAAAACTTGGTTTCGGATTCGTTTGGATTCCTTCGGATTGTTGCCTCGGATTAAATCGGATTAGGTGGGATCGATTTTTTACCGTTTTCTACCAAACGAGATACAAAACGTTTTTCGGATTGGTTCGGAATGATTCGCATTGACTCGGATAAAGATATCGGATTTACAATAGGGAATTTTTTTATACAAAAATTAAAAGCATGGCACATAGCAATTAAAAAAGACGGTATTCAGCTAAAATCTGGGCAAGTAGTTCGTGCCAAGAATTTTCTCCCTAAAGATGTAGTTCATGGATCGGAACAAAAAGATGCTGCTGGCAATGTTATAGTTTTTTACTCTATTTTTTACATTTTGAATCAATTTGTTAGAATATATATTATATTTTTATTTTGAAAGCTTTGAGTATTGCAAATATATTTGTTCTTTTTAAAAAATATGTTCATTAATTAAAAATTCTTAATAAATCGATAAAGCATTCTTTATTTATTATTTGATTACTTTTTTTACAATATATATTTGTTATTAAATTCAATTTAGATTACTTTCATAAGTTTGAGTACTTTAAATAAACAAATTATAAGGTTTAAAATAATTAATTTATAATTTTTTTCTTCAGGGAAATCTCTTTATGTTTGATTATTAATATTTATTATTAATTTTTTTGAAATAAACTTCAAGTTTCTAATTATATTCGAATTTAAATCCTATATTGGACTTTACTAGGATTATACCACAACATTTGAATTCATATTTTCTCTTTAGTATTCATATAAATCTTTTGTAAAATGGTTTTATTATGTGAAGTGAATAATAGTGTTTTCATTTCAATTACTTTTGTTACACCAAATATATTTTATTAACTAATAATTGAAGAAAACCAATCTAGTCCTTATGCCCACAATGAAAAAACTGGGAGTGATGGAACAATTAGCGCCACCCTGGAGATATTTGGAACTAATCAGCTTCGGACGTAAAAGGTTCATTATTTTTGTTGAAGTTACACATGTCTGGTTTTAATTTATCTGTAATTGAATTGAATTAATGAAACACAAAAGGTGTTTAATAAAGTTAGCACTAATCTTTAAATCTTATATTTTGATCGGGGTTATGTTGAGATTATCAAACAATTTCATTTCAGACATTGGTGAAAGTTTTAACGCTTCAGTGGTGTGCTAATTTGAAAATTATTCTTAAACATTTAGCTCTTTCATAAGAGTAACTTTGTATTAACGACTGTATTGAAATTCAGAAAATGAGCACTTTCGACTGGTTTTCAGCTATCATATATCGTCGCAAGTTATTTGAAAAATATTTACTCGGAACGCAGAAATTGTTTTCCTTTATGATTTTAATATTTTAAGAATCTTAAATTATTTATTTTATATTTTTCAGGGGGCTTATCCAGATGTCACGAGTTATACTTTACTGAATGAAGCATCAATAGCAGATTTAAATAATCGATTGGAAGAACCAGTTATCACTCAAAATTTCCGAATGAATTTTGTAGTGAAGGGTGCAGAAGTTCTTGAAGAGGATTATTGGGAGTGGATAAAGATTGGAAAAACAGTTTTCCGAAATGTAAAGCCGTGCACAAGATGTATATTTACTACTATAAATCCAGAAACAGGGCTCAAAAATCCAAAAGTTGAACCTCTCAAAACCTTAAAAAAGTAATTTATTAAAAAATACGAATGCTGTAGCGCTTATTGGAATTAGTTTAACGTCATTACTTTTTATTATTAATCAAATATTATTATTTCAAGGTACCGACAAATGAAGGACCCGGAATTACGTGCCTATACGGGAGATAGTCCTGTGATGGGAATTCATTTAGGATTGAGAAGTAAAAATGGCATAGTTAAACTCGGAGATCCTGTTTATGTGGGAATTATGAAGAAAGAAGAAGAAATTTTGAATACGCCGCCATAGCATCATCGCTGGGGCTCCTGTGATGAAGCGATCATTCTCGATGATGAGGTGATAAGTTCAATCGCTGGAGACAATCCTATATAACTTATAGTGGGAATCACCTAAATGGAGTACAATTTCTAAAGATGTGTAAATACGAGACTAATTTTTTTGGAACGAAATTTGAAACTTGATACTTGAAAACGAGTTTGTATATATAAAAGTTGTAGTAGTGTGGAATTTATACTATACGTTTTTTTTTATTGATTTTAGAGTTAGATAATAGAAAAAAATTGAATTAACTTTCTTATTGATTGCTATATGATTATCAAGAGATCTTTTTGTTGTTCTCCTTTGGCAGTTTTAGTTTGAATAATATATATTAAGGCGTAATTTTCAAATAAAACGTCTTTCATTTATTTTGTGATTACATATTCGGATATTCCGCAATTATGAAATCGACGGCTTTAATATTTGAAAGTGGTTAAATTTCTTTGGGCCTATAATTTTATATCTATTATTCAATATTTAGTATGTTAAAAACTCGCTGGTTATTTGAAAAAGCACCGTACAGGTGTAGAAGTTTCTCAGGAGGTGAGTCGAATTTGTTGAAGGGGGCAATATCCAACGTGCCCTATGGTACATCTAAACACCTGGAGCCAGTAAATAGTGTGTCCAGTAGTAAATCCAAACTAGAGCCACCTATAATCCGAAGTCTCTTTTTTAAAATACTTATAAATCGTAGAAGAATACTTGGTACTATCAAGCAATTTGACTTAAAACTCTTTTCAGCAGAGTAACGTTGCTGATGGAAGTTGGCACGCTTTTAGTTCTGTGGTTAATTCTGTGGATCTGCCTATATATATATATATATATATATATGTATATAGTCTCAGGAAGAAAGTTAAATAATTTGTATTTTCATAAAAAATTCTAATTTATTTTATCAATATTCAATGCTTTATTTTTAAGGAAATAATTTCATACTTTTTGTACACTTTTTTATTTCTCCGTGCATTTTTGCATTTTTATGTAAAATCCCTTATTCATTACAAAAGAGATGGATCATTTTGACTATAATTTTTTTCATTTTTGGTATTAGAATGCACGTCATGTATGATAAATGTATTCATTGAATTATTCAATTGGTGAAAAGTTTCTAATGAATTGATATAATTTTACTCGTACTCGAGTCTAATTAAGGCAATGAGAATGGCAACTAAGTAAAACGCACTTCAAATTAGCACCTGTGTCTCGTTCTTTTCCTGCTTAGTTAGAAGCTAACTGACAATGAGCTTGGCCTAGTTGTCAATCTGATTGGCTCAATTCTGTTTTGTCTGAATGAATATAACGTAGTATATAACGCATGGTGTAATGTTGGTATTGGATGAGCCATATTTCATTCATAGAAAGAAATTCGATTTATCTAAGAATATATTCAAATCATTAGCATTAAAAGTCTGATTTACAAATACAAATTTTAAATCCCGTCACTTGGCCATTCAACAAAAGACCCTTGTTTACTTGGGTCAGGTCTATTGCAAATTTAGGTAAGTTAGGGCCTGGCAGAAGTTTTTCAACGACTGCTCTGAAAGAACCATTTTTGGTATGAAACGTTCTGAAGGGACTATTTTTTAATTTAAGCAGCAATAGAATAAAGCCTTTAGTTTTTTCTGTGAATACCCCATGATTTCCGAAACAATGATTACATATAAAATAGCAATTGTTTCATATCTCGCATGGTTTTGCTGAAAAACGGAATTATTCATTTTTAATAAATTTTTATTTATTAAAAATATTTTCTGGAGCTGTAAAATTTTGTTCCTTAACATTTTTTCAAGTTCCGCGTAGTTTTGATTAAAAAGAGAGTTTTAATTTTTAATTATATATAAATCATTTAACTACGCCCAGCATAAAAGTTATTTTAAATGAATCTATTAAATGTTTCCTACGTTGTCCACTTTTGAATTTTTAAAATATATACCCTCTCAGAAAAGTAAGCAAAAACTTTATTCAAAGAAATTTAACATTTATGAAAAGGGAACTTAATTATCCTATCAATAAAATATTACAAAATTTACTGATGATTCTATCATTTAGAAAACTATTGTCAGTGTCATATACATTTTATCAACAACTGTGTTTGACAAAATTTGTACAGGGCTTACCATCGGCGATTTCTTTTTTGGTTTCAAAATAAAACACAAAATTTGGATGAAAATGCTGTGGATCTTTATTGATATATAAAGTTGAAGGTCTGCCATTTATGAATGAAAAATAATATCCTTAAAATGTCCACCACGAGCACGCTTACAGACATCGACTCTTCAGTCAAAATGTTCAATTACATTTTGGCATAATTGAGGCTCTATCTCACGAATGACACAAAAAACAGTCCAACGGTGTTAAATCACACGATCTAGGCGGCCAATTTATTACAGAATTACGCGAAATTATTCGATCAGTGTATTTGCTTTGTGATAAATCCATTGTTTCTCTGGCTGTGTGACATGTTGCGCCGTCCTTTTGAAACCACATGTCTCTCACATCCATATCATCGATAATTGGCCAAAAATAATTGGTCAACATGTCCCGATAGCGCAATCCATTGGCAGTAACAGCAAATTTGGATCTTCTTCAACACTTTTCCTCACAGCAGCAATATTTTCTGTTGAATGACCCGGACGAGCGCAAATTGGTATTGCTATGTTGTGTACCAAACCAGTAGACCTAAATTTTTTCACCAAATTCCTAATAGCGTGCTCAGAAGGCCGATCATAACGACCAAAAATATTGGGAATTTTATGAAATGTGTTTTCTACACATCGACCATTTTCATAATAGATTTCAACTATTTTAATACGATTTTCGATCGAAATAAAAGACATTATAACGAATGGCAAAGCTTCTCCTGTTTATATGACAAAAAACGAAATGTTAATACTGTTATCTTATCCAAATTTGCCCCTATTCAAAAAAGAGGTCGCCGAAAGTAAGCGATCTTATTGAAACGAAGAATTTTGTATTTTTACGTTTTTTTTTCGTATTTCACATATTCTGGTCAGAAACTAAATTTTAGATTTAGATTTTTCAATAGTTTCTTCAAGTTTTAACTTCCTGTAACTTTTCTAATTTTGGTTTAATCGAAAAATATTATAAGGAAAGTGTCTCGACAGCATTATGACTAAATAAAATGATAATTAATTGTCATGAGCGCATCTTTCATCTCACTATAGTCAATATGCTAATAATTTCTGAAAAAATCTATGAAAAATTTACCACCTGTCAAAGTACATATAATATCTATATCTTAAATGCTATTTCACAAAAATTTTATAACATTTTTGAAATAAACTTCAATCTTTGTACTTCGAGATTAAAGTTCATTAACGCCTTAGTAAACTTTGTTCTTGAGGGCCTTGAATACAAAATGATCATAAACGAATCAATCAAAATAAATATTTCAGCTTTATGCTCTGTTGGGCGTGAATGATGTAGAAATACAATTTTTTTAAAACACCTATTATTCACTGCCTTCCAAATATAAAATACTACAAGCTTACAATACTTTCATTGAGGAAGGCAGAGTTGTTAAATCATGACAGTAGATATTTTTTAAATATTTCAGTACATCTATTAGGTGAATACATTATTCATGCAATAAATTTGATTTTTAAAAAAAACGTTTTTTCTGACTCAGGGGATCTCAAAACGTAAAGATTTCATTTATTTATTTTTATTTATGTATACAAGCTTGAATACAGATTTAATTTTATATTTTAAAAACATAAATAGCAATTTATCTTATCAATGTTCACTGCTTTCTTTTCAAGAAATTGAAGATACATTAGATAATGATATTTTTTACATAATTATGCATAATTTTTCATACGTAATCCTATAATTTTATTTCAGACTCGAAAAAAATGAACAATAGGTTGTTTAATTGGACACAAATTGGTCTGGAAAAGAAAATTCATGTAACATATATTAGTATTAATTAATAAGCTAGTATCTATAAAATACAGTTCTTAAATCAAAAATGTTGCTAGTCCTAAGTTTGGAAAAAATGTGAAGTAAAATTAATAGGTGATAGATCAGAGAAATTTTGATTCTATACATAGAATTCCTTTATTTCCTTCAGAAATATTTATTTATTTCCAATGAGAAAAGGTAAACGTTTCTGCCACAAATTGGGACTCCCTTCAGTCCCAAACAATTTTTATTTATATTAAACTATTAAAGATTTAAAATTGACTAGCTAAGAACATGCAAGACTTAATAATTATTTTGTTTTTTCATTTCCTTATTAATTAATTAAAACGAAGTAGAATTAAATGTATGCGAATGAACTTTTGGGTAGGCGAGCTCCAGGGTGTACAGGAACCAGGCCGTTCCAAAAAAACATCCGCACTCAGCAATCCTCTCTTGTTGGACTCGTGAAAGATGCAACCGCGAACGCGAAGCGTACCCCTTCAAAGGTACACAAAACACAATTTTTTCAAAAGACAGAAACAATCGCGATGTCAATTTCAGCATTAACCTTTTATGAAGAATGCATAGCACACCATACAAAAAACAAAACAAAAAAAGAATTATTAAGTCTTGCATGTTTTTAGCTAGTCAATATTCAATCTTTAATATTTTAATGCAAATAAAAATTGTTTGGCACTGAAGAGGGCCTCCATTTGTGGCCGAAACGTTTGCCTTTTCAAATTTTTATACTTTTTATCACATAAAAAGTTAGGAAGAGAACTGGCCCCATGCCAAATTAACTATTGCAGATTTACTACTGTGGGTCAATAAAAAAGTGGACTTGTACAGGAAGATGTCACGATATAAAAATAAGGTGCTGTCTAACTTGACATTCTACAGCTCTTCCAGCAAAAAGAATGAGAGGTAAGTACCATGGGACGCAATTCGAGAATACCGCTAATATTTAACATCAAGCCAACTGGTTCATTGGAACTAGTGGATCATGAACATATTCATCGAATTCTGTAGGTATATTAAAACGTTGCGTAAAACCGTCAAAATCAAAACTAGTTGTAATCGCATAAATAAAATCTTGATTACGTTTTTCTACAAAGGCAGTAAGAATTCCTACAAATCTGTTGAGGAAAAATACAAGAGCGCCGGTCCAAACCTGAAATACAGCAAAGTTTTAACTTTAAACTTGCACAAAAGGAATTACACTCTAATAACAATTGTGTTACTTTTACACGTGAATCGCGATAGTAACTTTTTAGGCATTTGAAGTGTGTATTTTTAACACACATTTTGGGTACAAAACATTAGTGTTTGAAAATTAAACGTTACGTTTGTATAATGTGTATTAAAAATACACACTTCAAATGCCTAAAAAGTTACTATCGTATTTCACGTGTAGAAGTAACACACTTGTTTTTCGAGTGTATACTTTTAAAGTGTTTATAATGATTAAGCCATGTATAATAAACTCAGATATTTAAATCTTTTCCTCCCTGGAGGGTCGCGTGAAAAAACTATTACAAAATTAACATTTGAAATTTTAAGAGTGTGATTCTTTGTTGAAATGGACAAAATAAACTTAAAAATAAAAATCCATTATGTTATTTCCCGGTTGTAGAAAATAGAAAAAACACGATGTCGAATTTTAATTTTAATTCTGGGATATTAACATGCAGTCGACAACAGGGTCTTGAAAAATATTATTTACAGAACTTTATTTCAATACATTTTTTTTTTTCTATTTTCTGTAGCCGGGACTTGGAATTATCGATTTTTATTCTTAACTTTATTATGTAAGTTTCAACAAAGAATCACACTATCAACATTTTAAATATTAATTTTACGCCATTTATTCAGTATGTTGTCATGTTACCGAAATGTTATCCAATCGTTATACCGAAATGATACCCAATTCGGCAAGAGTTCGGTTCACGCGACCCGCGAGGGCTGTAATTAACTACTGATTGCAATTAAGAATGTGTCAAATTAGAACGACTAATTATATCATCAGAATTGTTGAGTATTCAAATTTATAAAGTACAGTCATCTTGCACAACTGTCTTCCACAAGACGTATTATACATTTGCACCAGAAAAAAGGTTCTTTGATTAAAAAAAAATGTCTTTGAATGAAACAAATTTGTGCATTGGCATACGGCCAAAGAAAAGTTTCTTTAATTTAAAGAATTCCCTTGATTGCTTTGTTTTTCTTTGAATTGAAGAAATGAACGTCTGAGCAGTCGCATAGTATATCCAAAATGTGATTCACAGAAATACTTTATTTAATTTAAAGAAAACATTTTTTTGAAAAAATATCGTTTGCTGAAATTTTTCCATGTTTCTTGCTATTATGCAGTGTTTTAAGAGTAACTGACAATAGTAAAAAAATATCAAGCAGATTGTTATTATTTGGCATGCTTACCATAGTATCTGGAATTAGACCTATTTGTGACTTCGCTAATAATAAATTTCCATTAGAAAGAGTAGGTACTAGATCAAATTTTTCTACTTTTCGACTCTGAAAAATATAAAATATGAAATGGATTTATACTTTAGATAACGATTTTTTCAGTTCATCGTAACTTACTACCGACGTTCTGATGGTTTAGAATTTTTGCTAGTATTTACGTTAAACCGATACTAACGTGACTAATGGCGCTGTATTTAGTATATGTAGCCTATTTTACAGTAATGCTGATTTGAGAGGGTCTATACGTGTTTTGGTTTTGAAAAATCGATTCTTTTCATATTTCTGATCTTGAATTTTGTTTAGGTTAGTTTTTACATTCATCATTAGCATAAAAAATTTGGAGAAAAAAATTTTTCACGTTCAAAAGCTTGCCGCTTCGAGAAATCTCAAAAATTTTGAAAAAGTTTCTGTCTACTTTTGACCAATGTGATAAAAATTAATAATTTATAACTTTTTTTAATTTCAGACAAGCTGGACCGGCAGAATCGTGCACCCTGTTTGCCTAAAAAATTTTGGCAGAGGCGTTGTCAAGGTCAAGTAGAGGTCATATAGGCCATTGAAATTAGCGACGAAAAATCGTGTTTAAAGATGAAGAATAAACCAAATACATAAAAAAAACACGTAGAGACTTTTTTGTTGTTTCCTGCCAATTGATTGCTGAAGTAAGGGCTAGATAATGGGGCGAGACACGTATAGACCCACTCAAGGCCATGTCTTACGTATTCGATCCCTACCTTACCGACACATTTTCTTTTTCCTTCGCATTTCCACATCAATTTAGTTATCAAGTTAAAACTTCGAGCAATGAAGTAAAATAAACATTTAGGACGAGATAAACGTTCCCTAAAGACTTTTACTTGATAACTCAAAGTTTTAACTCGATATCTCAATTTATGTGGAAATGCAAAGGGCTAAAATAAAATGTCAGTAAGGTAGGGATCGGTTCAGTAAGACATCGCCTTAAAGCGGAAGTTATTTTCATTAATGTTAAACTTAACTGATGGCAAGTCTCAATTCTTTAGTTCAATTTCTCGATAGCATTGTAACTTGACGAAAAGTTGGAGAAGGTTTTATGACACTTCTGCAACTTTTAACCTTTTTTTTAAATCTCTAGTAAAATTAGATATATTTGGTTGATGAAAACTAGCTTAAGATTAATTTGTTCATTACAGACAAAACAAGGTATTCGATGAAACAATAAACAAATGTTAGCCTAACTGATATCCTGCGGTACAGCCCCATTATTTTTTCATTATTTCCGTAGTCAAAATTGAAAACCTAATTGTCAGCATTGAGAAAGTGCTTTATCAAACGGATACACATATTTACCTTCTTGTTATATATTCCTGCCCCTAACAATGAGGCTAAGAAGTTATCTTTAACTTCTACGGGTATGAAAACTATTGATTCATATTTACTTTCTGCATCAACACTGCTTCTACGAATGTTTACGATTGATAAAGGATAAGGAGTTTGCCTCGCATCTTTTTCAATACCATCAGGAAAATGAAATCTACCAACAAATTTGCCATAGGTAATTCCTGGCCAAACTTGTACTGCCTTAAGCATTGTGAATGCTTGGTTTCCAAGCTAAAAACAATCGATTGAAAACAATTAAATTCCTTGGAAAAAAATTTTGAAACAGTTTCAATCGTGTTCGTGAATCGTATCTACACGATTGAATTCACCTCTTTCTCAATCGACCCCAATTTTGTACAATTCGGTCCTTGAATTTTATTACTATTTGAGGTTAAGATATCAGTTTTATGATAAAATTTTGATCTCACGAAAATTATTTGTAAACAATTTCTTACATCCTGCAAAGAACGAAACTTTTCAACAATATATATATTTTTTTCTAGCAAATCAAGGCTTCACAATCTTTCCCGACAGCTCAAACTTTAATCGCCATAAAAATATTTGCAAATCTTGAATACAATATGTCTATGTTGTTAAAACACGTTATTAAACCCTATATTCGGTGCACTTGGCAAACATTTTATTTATTGAGAATTCAACTTCCTAGGAAACAAAAAATCATTCACTTGCGTTAAATTTGAATGGGCTTTGAGGTGTTCTAAATTGCGTATCTGTCACTGGAATTTCAGCATTAACAGATTGAAAACTAATATTTCCGATAGAAAATAATGTATTTAAAGTGAACAATCGTTTACAATACAATTCGTATTCTGTTTTTATTGTATTTCTCTTATTCAGAGTGACCTTTTAAGACTTCCATTTCATTTGGAATTTCAACCGATTCATGCGAACATCAATGAATCGTACATTGCCATTAGAAATTATTTGAGGTTAATCAGTCTTATTCAACCCTATTCACTTAACGATTTAACCAATGTCGAATGGCAGATTTAAAACATTGCGCACAAATGGCAGATTCCAAGTGTCACCATCCGATTGAATTTTTATTTCCTGAATATGCAAATGACAGATACACAATTCAAAGAGACGCGCGTTCTATCGGTTTTTTTTCCTGAGTTCTAACCTCCAAACATTTAGAAATTGCGAACAAAAACTGCAGAGTACTAATTTTTTAGTGCACATTTGTATTTGCTCTGTTTGGTTCTATTGGGAGCAAATGATACTTAGCTTATCCTGATTGGCATTAATTTGAAACGATTCAACTTTAAATCATCCCAAGTCGTTATAAATTATGTCTAATTTAGTATTTTCAGGAAGTATAACTCACAACTGAGAATGATTCAAATCAATTAACAAAACGTTACTTCGTTTAGCGACAATTCAAAACGATTCACTCCTGATTGTTTTAAATCATTTCAAATCGTGTTCAATTGATTATTTCTAGAAGGGCTGTTCTGGTCTGAAAAAATGACGAAGAAAAATGGAGATCAACAAAACAGGATTGATTACTGAAAAGTTTTGTGGAATAATTTGCATTTGGTTCCGTCCGACTGATTACTGAAAAAATAAAAGAAAATGTTACACTGCGTGGCGGTAGTTATTGAATTTCAGTAATTACTGAAAAAAGCGATGTGGCAAGAACTAATGTACATTTTGTACATAAGCTTTTTAAGTGATCAATCTTGTTTTCCTGATCTTAATTTTTCTCATTGTGGTTATAGTCTAGGATCTAGCAACACTTTTGATAGGAAGTACAAGGTCGCTTGATGAACTTTGGTGAATTTTATAGATTTTGATTCCCTAAATCCAAAAATGTGGGATACTTTTTGAAAAAATTCGTCCTTTAATTGTTAATTAACTATTTTTATAAACAAATGAAAATTAATGTTTTTTCAAGCCCACTTTTTTTTCCAATATTTTAGCTTATTTTATAACAAAAAGTTATCTTGCGTTATTTTGTAAAATTAACCGTTTACAAGTTATAAATTTTTAACTTTTCGAAAAAGTGAAATTTCCCACTTTTCAAACTCGAGTTACAAAAGAGCCAATTTCTTGTTATTAAGTTTTATATTCAGAATTCAGTGATAAATGTATGCTCTACCATTTGCAAAAAGTCGTTTGTCGATCGCAAATTGCAAAATTATCTTTTTTATAACTTGTAGACGGTTAATTTTACAAAAAACGCAAGACAACTTTTTGTCATAAAGTAAGCCAAAATATTAGAAAAAAAATATTGGGCTTGAAAGAACATTAATTTTTATTTGTTTATAAAAAAAGTTAATTAATTATTAAAGGATAAATTTTTCGAAAAAGTATACCACATTTTCGGATTCAGGGGATCAAAATCTATAAAATTCACCAAGGTTCATCAAGCGAACTCGTAATTCCCACAAAAGTGTTGCTGACTTCCGGACTATTACAAAATAGTGATTAAATTTTATATTACAAGTTACTGATGGTTCACAATAATATCCAAAAGCTGTGGAACTGTTAAGGCCCAAAGGTATTACTAATTTTTGAAAATATATGATACTTTACTATTTCATATATTTAATACATCAGGCTTAACCGAACGTCCAATTTTGTAGCTGAAAATCGACTAAGATGTACAAAGTACAGTTATTTATCAGGAATGCGCCGCAACAATTACAAAATTATTACATTGAGTAAAATACGTAATCAAAATTTCTTAACAGCGTGGTGACAAAATTTAAATACGGTACACTACCGGTCAAAAGTTTAAACCTGTTGTTTGAGCTATTGTCGAAGTGTCTTAACACTAGAACTACCAAGACCGTCATTTTGACGGTTTTCAAATTTCATGCTTAAAAATTTGATTTAATTTATGTAATTGTTCTAGAATTTTATTACGACTTTTAATAAAATATAAGAACAGTTAATTATTACTATTCAATTTCCTCTCACCGACTTTAACACTGGAACTACCAAGGGGGGTACAAAATGACTTGTTTGACATAGTAGAAGTAGGTATACCTCGATCATCGGTAGTTCTAGTGTTAATTTTACAAAAATATATTACGAAAAATGTAAAATTTCGGTCTTTTTGGAAAACGTTAATAACTTTAAAAAAAAAACATTTTTAAAAGATTTCGTTTTCGTTTCAAAGGTAAGTTTTCATCGTAATTTGCTAAGTAATGAAAATATTTTCAGAATTTTTTCCTAGATTCCATCCCTGGGTCAAACATGGTACAAAAAAGTCGTAACATTTCAGATAAAGACTGTACTCTATACATTATATAAATAAATATAAAATATCAATATTTTCATATATTTTCCTAAATTCTATTCAAATATGATATACAATGAATTATAAAAAATTCTTATAAGAAGCTACACATTTTTTTGATTTTACGACTATATTTCGTATCATGTTTCACCCCAGGGTAAAATCTAGGAAAAAGTTCCGAAAATATCTCAACAGTCAACAAATTACTATGATAACTTACCTTTAAAACGAGATCAAAAACTTTTTAAAATGTTAATTATTTTCAGAGTTATTAACATTTTCCCGAGAGATTGAAATTTGACGTTTTTTTGTAATATATTCTTATAAAATTAACATTTTGTCTTCAACTTGGAATAATTAGATAAAACATTTTATCAACATTCATGCCATTATCGAAAAAAAAATTTTAACTCATTTTTATGAAAATTTAGACACTTAAAACACATTCTTCGCTTTTTATAAAAAATGCACTATTTTCACTATGCAGTCCAGAAGTTTTTACTACGTATTTTTCTTTGTTTTCTTATCCATGTTTACTTAATAGTGACTCACGCTAGGTGGCATTAAAAGATCTTGACAAGTAGAGCCGACTAATATCTTGAATGGAGTCATCATCACCCCTAGGCAGAGTTTTACATTGCCACGTTGAAACAGAGCTATGGAGGAAAAGGGTAAGGGTTTTACCCTTTCATCTTGACAATAGATTTTGCTGGTTGGTTGAATTGTGTTCGAAGAACTAGATCCTGCAAAACACATTTTTCCAAATTAATAAAAACAAATTAAATTTATTTCCCAGCTTGAGAAACCTTTTTTCTTTGATAACTGCGCGAGAAATGCGATTTTGGGGCCCTGGCGCGAAAGAGCAAAAATGATCAATTCCTCGATCAATGATGAGTCCGTCTTTACATCACGAATGTAGCACACTCGCAACGCAAACAATAAGTTGTCTGTTAATCATTCCTCTTTTGAGGATACCGACGTAGATTTAAGCATAGAATCCCACATAGCAATCTAACTATGTAAGTTACTTATACGTAGGTGACCTATGTAGAGACCTATGTCCAAAAGTGTCGTATAGAGTTCTCCAGTAATGGTTTTCCCTTTTTTAAGGTAATAATCGAATTAATGAATGGGTTCAATATTTAAGCAAGTTAATAATTTATTTTTTAAATTTTAAAGTGACATGCTTGATAACATGTCTAGTATTATATTGACCCAAATTCATAGAATTTTTTCAAATAAAGAAAGATGAAACTGACCCTATGCCAAAATAACAAGAAATTAACAAAAATTAATAATTTATATTCTAATTCACATAGGAAATTACAATTACTAAACAATTTTTTTGTATGAACTTGATTCGACAAACCTTTACTATTGAGTAAAATACTTTAAATACCATTTTATGAAATACATAACATCTTTTACGTGACAATTTCAATATATAAGTGTAAACAAAAGGTTTCTTTTTTTTTTTTTGATGAATAAATTATATTTACATTTTCATACGACATTACTCACTGTGATTCTTTGTTATTAAGTAAAAGTGACCCATATTATAAAAATAAAATACTTTTAAAAAAAGTTTTAGAATACTTAAAAATTTGTATATGACAATTTTAATGTATAAATGTAAATGAAAGGTTTGATTATTAAAAAAAGCCAATTAATTATATCTAAATTCGCATGCGAAACTACAAATTCAGATTTCTTTGGTATGAAGATAATTCGGCAAACCTTTAATGTAAATTAAAATACTTTAAATAATTTTTTTGACATACGTAAGAATCGTTTAAAATATAATTTTAGTATATGCACTGCCATCAGAAATTACAGGTTCACTTGTACTTTTATCTACTGTTAAAGCATCTTCATTTTTATAATAACATGTGATGTAAAAGATTTGAGCTATTCCACAAATTTTTAATGATATTTTATTCGAAATAAATATTTTTCCACTTCATATCAGAGAAATCTCAACATGTAATTTAGTATTCAAATTTAAATATAATATATTTGTTATTTAAAGAATCAAACTATTTATTCACACTTGGATAGTCTCTAATTCATTTATATCCAAATACAATATAATTTATTTTTGAATAATCAAATATTTTATTTACATTTATTTGATGAAATTGTCATGTAAAAGGGTTTAAGTATTCTCAAATCTTTTTTGAGGTCCTTTATTCTGTCACGTCCCGCGACGTATTTGAATGTATATAATACACACAGGCTGGATTGAGTTGAGAAATCTCTGAGAAAATCAACATAAAGGTACCGAACCTCTCTCTCTCTATCTTTATTCTTTGTCTCTTTCTCACCCACGTACCAACCAGCCTGTGCCTACATTATATAAGAATTGTCTTAACGAATGTGTATTCTGACCTTTTAACCAATAAAATAAATTCAATTTGTATTATTTTCATAATCATTGTGTCTTTCATTGACTTATCCTCATCCCCAAGCGAGGATCATTCGATCCTAACTTAAAACGAGGAATCTTCGATCAAAGTAAGTGTACTTACGTACTTGTGACGTAACATACTTCCTTTTTTTTTTGGTGCATCGGCCGGGAAACACAAGTCAATTGAAAATTAACACATTGATTATTTCTAGTGAATAAATAAATGATTATGAAATATTATTTCAACTTGTAACTTGAAATTTCAATAAAATAGATTTGTTAGATCACAAAGGGATTTGACGTTGAGGCTAACCTTAATGATTTAATAATCAAATCATTTCTTTGAAATTTTATAATTTATATAAATTGTATAAAATAAAATAAGTTTGAAAAATCACGCAGGGATCTGACCTTGAGGCTAACCTAAGTGATTAAGTAACTTATCTTATTTAAAAAATTATTCTAATTTGTTAACTAAGTTTTGATTTAAGTTAAAACAAACAAAAAAAAAACAGCACACGAGAGTATAAGTCCCTTTTGGGTACGTTGAACGGTCACCATTGATTACGATCATTGGATAGGGCAAAGTTCGAAGTGCTTGTGATTGTATTGTTTATAACATTAATTTTAACTTTGTTAAGGAACAGAATATTTTTATTTGCAAAGATTGTCTAAGGATCTGAGCTTGAGCCTAACTTGTCCAGTCTAGAGGAAAATAAATTGTGCATAACGCGAATCTTATCTGATCCTTGTTATAAACAATTTTATTTATTTAAAAAACAATTTATAATTCAATAAATTAATAAAATAGATCATTATAATTTACAAGACACACGTGGTTGGTACAATATATATATGTATATATATATGTATATATATATTGTTATAATTTTAAGAAATGTATTATTTAACATTATAATTTTACAAAAATTGAGCGATTATTTATTTATTTGAATATTTTATAGAATTATATTTTTATTTTATTATCTTATTTCCTAATAAAAGAGTAAAAATATTAATAGTTGTTATAAACAAATAAAAATAATTAAATTATATTTTGAAATTATTATTATAATTTTTTTTTTGTATTTTTATAAATTAAAATTATATTTTTACTAATTTCACTTTATTTACAAACAAAATTTTACATGTAGTTTTTTAAAATTGTTATAAGCAATCGATAATTAACAATAAATAATCTAAGATAACGCTCAACAAAAAGAAACTGTAAATTTATAATGACTCAATGTCAAATTCAAATACCCCTGTAGAATCCGCCCAAAAAGTTATTACGCGTAGTAAAGCAAAACAAGACAATCAACTCGCAAAAATTGTCGATCAGAATCAAATAGATTCCTTGAAACTGAAAAGATCAGGTAAAATCAAAGAAAATTTAGTCGATTATAATAAATACAAGGATATTTCAAACACTTTTTCTGCTGAACAAGAATTAGATAACATTCTTCAGCTAGACGATTCACGTTTCGACAAGACTCTAATTAATGATCAAAGCATATCAAGTGAAAATTCTAGTAAAACTAGCGGATTTCATTCAAGTTTCTGTCCAGATTTGAGCATTGTGACAGGATCTAGTAATCAAGATCAAACTTTAACGAACGAGTTATCTTATTTTGACGGATCTAATTTGTTAAGCTCAACGGTAATAACAATAGAAAATAGAACTTTGAAAGAAAAATTGAAAACCTCATTGGCACGCGACTCTCTAATTAGTAACAGCGATAGCGACGACGACAAAAGCGATACAGAAGTCATAAATCAGGATAATCCCGTAATAGTAAACAACGAAGAGATGGCCGTAGCCATACCTAACAGCCAGCAGGTATCCTTACGCGACGCGCTAGAGGTGGTCCCTTTGTTCGACGGAAGTAACCTCCCATTGTCCCATTTTATTGAGGGTTGCATGGAAGCAAAGGCAATGCTGCCGACACCTGCTGCCCAAGAAAATCTTGCACGTCTATTGAGAGGTAAATTGTCTGGTGAGGCACGAAAATGTATTTTTGGGTCAACGTATGCAACAATAGAGGAATTAATAGAAAAATTGAAAAGAGTATATGCCCCTGCGAAAAGCGTATATCAATTGCAGGGAGAATTAGGTAATACATTTATGTGGGAAAGAGAAAATGTTCTTTCCTATGCTGCTAGAATTAAAGAAATTGCTGATAGAATAGAAGATGCTCACAGACTTAATAATGACGGTCAGGTAGATAATGCTTTTAAACAAAATTTAGAAAGAGATGTAATTCAATGTTTTATACGCGGTTTGCGTCCTGAGTTAGAAATTCGTGTAGAAGAAAAGGACACATTTAAGGAAGTAATTAATGATACAATAGACATAGAACGAAGATTGGCTGCAAGTTCTGCACTGCGAAGAAATAAAAATACTGATTATTTAAAAACCGAAGAATCAACTAATAATAATAAAAATAATAAAACCACCCGATTCAACGTAGCACTTGAAAATAAAACTATTTGTTTAATTTGTAAAAAACCAGGTCACACAACTGAAAAATGTTTTCATTTAAGTAAAGCTCAAGATGCAGTTCTTAATAATAAACAAAAAAATTTTTGCATCCTAACCAACAAGGATATAGTAATTTCAATGGTCAAAGAAGTAATAATAATAATAATTTTGCAAAAAACAATTACAATAATTTTCCAAATAACAATTTTTTAAGAAATAAAAATTATAATTTTAATAATAACAACAATCATTTTTTACAAAATAGAAATAACAATTATAGAAACAATAATAATAATTTTTTACAACAAAGATACAACAATAATAATAATTTTCCTAGAAATTTTTACAGTAATAACAATAATGTTAATAATACTAATAGACAATTGAATCCAGGACAGTATAAAAACTTTAACTCAGGACAGTTTCAAAATCGAAATAAACCATATGAAAATAGATTTTTACAAAATAATAACACTCAACAAAATTCAAATTATACTGAAATAATTTGCAATTACTGTAAACAACCCGGTCATTTAGTAAGAGACTGCAAGATACGACCAAATAACCAATCACAAACAGCTCATCAGAAAAACTCCAAAGCTCTCCCCAGCATGGGTGCACTGAGGAAAGCATGAATCAAGAACCACTGGCATCCACTTCTAACGATCATACAACAACAATAAATATTTCAAAGTCCACTTCAATTCCAAAGACAAAGAAGGCAACGCCAAATTTGCTGCTCGAAAGAAGCACTGGATCTCCAACTAGCGATTCATCGAGAAGTCCTACTACTAGAGTATGTGAGTTAGCTGCTCACAGAGAGCTGAATTATGTAACCGGACAAACCATGCCCCTGCGGAGTGGCAACCGGCAACACCGGCATGTCAGCTAGCGAGCAGTGTAGCCAGCACCCGGGCCCGTCGTCAAGCGCAGACGCAGCACCTCTCACCCGCGACCGAGGAACCGCGGTGGGGGAATGGAACCACGGTGGGAGAATGGACCCGCGAGTATAAAATCGGGATGCTGGACTGAGAAAAGGCATTCCGGCGGCTCTTAACCGAGCCGCAAGCAGCCTGAGAATACTCTCAGGGCAGTCTAAAGGTTTTCTGCCTTTAGGTGAGTCCTGTTCTATTCTCTGAGACGTTCTCGGGGCAGGCTAAGGATTTTCTGTCCTTAGCTGAGTCCTGACTCGGCTCACGGTTGAGGCGCAGTGGACAGGTTAAGGGTTTTCTGCCCTTATCTGAGACTGGTGCACTCATCCACCCACGGGGGTCTTAAGCGCCTTCACTCATGAATATCATTCACGAGTAAAGAGCTTGGAGCTCCTGCCTGCTTGTGGCAAATCATTGACCAGAGGGAGATCGATTTGAATTATATCGAGCCAATTATCAAATATAATTTATATCGAGCCATATTATCATATTTGATTTATATCGAGTCATTTTTTACCAAATATAAAATATGTAGAGCCATTTTCTTTTATTCGAATTATATCGAACCATTTTTTATTACATTAGAATTATATCGAGATTGAAAAATCGCAAGCGACCAAAGATTAGAAGTGGGATCGTATAAATAAAGTTTTTATTGTTGTTGCTTCACGTGACCGAGAAGTTGAGCCTCCGTCTCTACCTACGATATCTGCAGCATTAGCATTTGACCAATCACAACGGACTAATGCAAATTCTCTGAACGTGCCGACAAATGATGGACAGACGAGGTCACCGGGTGGAGTTTC
Source organism: Diplolepis rosae (assembly GCA_030998225.1). NCBI lineage: Eukaryota > Metazoa > Arthropoda > Insecta > Hymenoptera > Diplolepididae > Diplolepis > Diplolepis rosae. The sequence goes on along the minus strand of JAPYXD010000143.1, from coordinate 2,095,839 downwards.
GTTGGCTCAAAATGCTCCCAATGTCCAGTCTATAATCAATGAAATACGGAGGCGATATGAGTATTACAAAATAAAAGAAGAAGGATATGCCAACATCTGCGAGCAAATTAGATCTGCTCTGACGCAATATGAGGAGGACAAAGCGATTTTTGTTGCTAAAATACCAACGCCAGGAAATTTTCCAGACTTAAATGTGACTATTATCCCTGGAGCAGAGAACGCAGAACACACAGGTTCGATTCTTCGCAATACATGTCCATCAAATTCTGCGAGAATGTCTAATTTCTCTCTTCTTTTATCCTCAACACTGCGGGATTCCGAGCGAATGGAGACATCATCTACCCTAAAAGAAATCCAAGCAAAAAATAAAAGAAAAGTAAAAGGTACCTTGATGAAGTCCTTCTCTTGGCTATGCCAAAAAAGGACGATTGGGGAGGCTTAGTAGACGGCCCTCGGGTCATGGAGGTTTTAGTGTCCCGATGAATCTGTGAACAAATGCAGGGGGCTCTATAGACGGGCATCTTCCCATTGCGTGAAGTGTGCCCTATAAACGGGTCTATCCCAGGTTGAGAGTGGGGGACGCTATAAACGCGTCTATCCCCATGCATGGAGAAGGATGTATGCCCCAGGTAGCGGCGCTGAGAGTGAGTCTGTGAGTGCTTGTGAGGAATGAGTGAAGTGAACGAATGTCAGCGCCGCATGACTGTGATAAGTGTCCTTCGAATGTGAGAGGAGAACCTATAGACGGTCTCCCTCTTAAAAGAGGCTAAGAGCGAATTGGTGTTTGGAATCTCCTGGGGGACACGGCAAACCCTCTGCAGTCTGTGACCAAGAACAGTCCAAAAGATCGTTTCCGTATGGCATCCCACTGGGAGTGCTTCGTCTCCGAGTGGTGTCTTCCCCGGCCCACGAGGAGGCGAGGCTGCTGTGAGCTTAGCTTTGCCGAGGTGGTGTGCCATGCGGGATCAGAAGCCAGCCCCTTCGGGACCTTGATCAGATAGTGCGTATTGAACACAGGTGTCGGAGCCTGTGTTGCCTCGAGCGAGTCCGGTCTGTCCGTGTATTCCGGGACCGGCTAAGCGGAGGTTGGGCCTCAGGGAACTGGGGTATGACTTCGGTCCGAGGGTACACCCGTTCCCAACTATTCCGACCCGCTCCTCTGCGCACGATGCGCTGGTAAAAGTGATTTATGGATAAAAATTGTAAAACGGTGGGCAATACAGATTCGGGTGCTTCTTCGGGAGCTGAGGGATGGAAGGACGTCCTTCAGCTCCTGAAGGAGCAAAACGATAAAATGGAAAAATTGGTGAGGGCTCTCAGCGTCATCCAGCAGGGTATGCTGAGAAATAACCCTCGCCACGTAACAGATAGTGTGAATGTGGCCACTGAGGTGTTGGGCGGATTGAAGAAGAAGCCAAAGACAATTTATCTGAAACCTTGAATAATATAAAATTGTCAATTTATTCATTACATGAATTATCTCAAAAATTGAATTTACGATCAATTAGTATTTCAAAGACTTCAAGAATCAACCATATAGCTTGGGAAGAAATAAAATGAATATTTTATTTAGTTTTTGCAAATTCACTTACGAAAATAATAGTTTGTAATGGCATAACGCAATATCCAACAAAAGAACAAAGATCACAATTAATTGAAGAAGCACACTCCTCAGCATTAGGAGGACATAAAGGCGTCACAAAGACCTATAATCGAATTCGCCAAAAATTATTTTGGGAAAATATGAAAGCCGATATTCAAAAGTATATTCAAGGCTGTTTACAATGCCAAATAAAAAAATTAGTTTGAGTTAAAACTAGAAATCCTATGGTTATTACCGATACACCCACTACTGCCTTCAAAAAAATATCAATGGATATTGTTGGTCCACTACCAGGAATAGCAGACGCGTTCATGAACAAATTTATTTGCATATTTGGATCGCCAAAAGGAGTACTAACAGATCAAGGCAGAGATTTTTTGAGCAATTTATTAAAAAGATTAGCAAAACGCTTTAGAATCAAACAATTTCGTACCACAGCTTTTCACCCTCAATCCAATGGATCACTTGAACGATCACATCATGTCCTAGGTGAATACCTCAAACAATTTGTAGCAAAAAATTCAGAATGGGACGATTGGCTAGAATTAGCAATGTTCACATATAACACAAGTGTACACGAAGCCACAAAATGTACGCCTTACGAATTAGTTTTTGGCAAATTAGCCCGTCAGCCATCTAGTGAACCTCTATCACAAAATGAAAAATTGCAAACCTATGATGATTATTTGATCAATTTTGTCACACAACTGCATGAAATGCGATCACAAGCAAGAGAGAACCTCATAAAGGCAAAAGAAAAATCAAAAATGTACCACGATAGAAGAATAAATCGCTGGGAAATAAAAATTGGGGATAATGTATTTTTATTAAAAGGAGGAAAAATTAAAAAGCTGGATAATCAATACACAGGACCTCACGAAGTTTTAGATGCACTAGGAAAAGGAAACGTAAAAATCAACATAAAAGGAAAACCGACAGTAGTTCACGTCAATCGAATAAAAAGATCGCACATAAATATAAAAAATTGATTAAATATAAATAAATAAAATTAAATAAATTAAATAAAATAATAAAATAATATAATAAATATAATAAAATATAATATAATAAATATAATATAATATATATAAATATAATAAATAATAAAATAATTAAATAAAATTGATTTTTTTCTATTTCAGAGATTCGAGAAGCTCACTGTACTGTAATACTGTAATAGCAATCAAAAAATTTTAATAGATTTCATGTTTTTTTTTCAGAGTAAATTAAACTCCTCAAAATAGCAAGTAGAGGGTTTCCCAATAAGGGTGATATGTTTTGAAATTGAAAAAAAACACTGAATATTCATTCGGAATTGATCGAAATATTTTTTATTATATTGGATATTCTATACCATTTATGATTTAAACAATATATCGGCCAAATGTCCCCCGAGACTTGAGCCAAAAATGCGCCTCATCAGAAAAGATGATTTTTTGATGAAAATTGGGATCATTTTCAATTGATTCCAGAGCCCAATCCGCGAACTCCCGACGCAAACGATGGTCATTAGGCTTCAGTTCTTGGGCCAGAATCATCTTATAGGGATGCAGGCCAAGATCCAATCGCAAAATACGCCAGGTAGTCATCCTGGACAGGCCCAATTCCTGAGATCGGCGTGGCACGGACAATTCACGGTTTTCCTCGATACTGGTCTGTACGGCGGCTATATTCTGTGTAGAACGTGCGGTACGCATACGATTTTTAGGCTTAGTATCCAATAGAGTAAATTCACTCTCCAACTTATCGATTATTCGAAGAATTGAGAGCGCGGATGGAACAGAATGACGACCATATTTTGCACGATATGCTCTTTGAACACCGACAAAACTTCTCGAATTTTGATAAAGTAATTGGACAATTTCCAAACGTTGTGGAAGCGTGAAACTACTCATGATTAAATGGCAAACCTTACTGATGACAACTGACAGCAGACGTCAAAAATTTCAGTTCAAATGAGCCCGATAGGGACATTCAAAATCATATCACCCCTATTGGGAAACCCTTTACTTATCAAATGCATTAAAGTTTTTCAACTTTTCTCTTCTGTTCAGCACAAACTAAAAATCTAATATCATCACAAAAAATTATACCTCCTTAAAATTCTTATGAATACTTTCTTTACATTTGATTCGAGCATTTTTGTTTTTGTTCATTGACTATTTAAAAAACAAACTAATAACCTTTTTATTAAGACAAATGCTAGTTATCATTCGAATCAACATTTTATTTTATCACTTAAAGAAAAATATAGAAATATTTGCATTTTTATTCTTTTTTATTATGAAAAAAAAAGACTTTTTCTGACACGAATCAATAAGCACTTCATAATCGAAGCCATCACAAATATAATTACAATTTTGTTTTTCCTTCCATCAAGGGAACTTTTCCTGATTCCCATCCTATTGGAAGCACAGTTTCCACAAATATTGAGTGTGTAAATGTAAACTGTGCGATGGCGTTACAAAATTGTTAATGTACAAATTGCTTTTTCAATAGAAATTAATGTGCAACAATGACAAATTAAATAATTACTATTCTTAATATGTTTCATGCACAAATAACTCTATTAATTTTTAAATAAAGATTAGAAAAACAATTAAAAGTACAAGAATTGTAGGAAAATGTATTACCCTGTTATTATGTGAAATTATTTTTCTCATGATCATTTTATTTAATTAATAATACGCTAATCAAATTGAAGTTCATGAAATTAATTTTCAGAAACCTGTAGAATAATAATAAGCAATCGCAATGCCATGTTTTGAAGAAAACAATTTCAGACTTAACCAAGTTTTTTCTCTTTAATGTACCAAGTTACGACGTCTATTAATTAATATATGTAATCAACAATCCTAATATTTTTTTTTTAGATTTCTATTAATATTATATATGCTAATCTCTTTTTATGTATAATCAATAATTTATAATGCTTTCCAGATTTTATCCTTACTAATGTATACATTAACGATCGTAATTCCTGGAAATTACTCTTTAGTATTTTATATCGAATCGATAAAATTTTACAATTTTTAATCTTCTTTTCATCAACAGTCATCATGTTGTAAGTTTAAATAGTTCTTATAAATAAAAACAAAATTTGTCAAATTACCTAATTACCACTATAACATATGTAATCAATGATTGTAATATTTCCAGAATTGTATCCTCTGTTATTACTGTGCATTTATGTAAAACTTGTTATAAATTTTTGATTCGCAACAATAATTTAAATTGTCAATTCCTATAATTATGTATAAACAAAATTTTTATGTTATAAATTGGTAAATTGAATTGAAAATATGTACTTTATTGACTAAGCATCTTGGATTAAAAATGTATTCTTCTACCGAAGTTTCGATCGCGGATCGTTAACTCCCCGCGTTCGAATTAAGGGGGGAGGTGTCACGTCCCGCGACGTATTTGAATGTATATAATACACACAGGCTGGATTGAGTTGAGAAATATCTGAGAAAATCGATAAAGGGGAATAGGGAGTAGGGGAAGTAGGGGTAGTAGGGAGCAGTATAGGGCCCCTTCTCCTCTAAGAAGATATGACTATGTCACGATTTTCGCTGACCGTCAATTTGTATGAAAAAATATAAAAGGGCCCACACCAAGAGAAAGCAGTTAGTAAATTCTTCGTCTAGTTCGACACTTAAATTTTCTTTCGGATTTATCACCGGTCTCGCGACAATAGTCCAGTGCGGCATTTCAATTTAACTTCGAAAATCTCTGAGTTTGAGATTAATAAAATTCGACCGGGACAATTTAAAATCAAAGTTCGGGAGTCGTAAAAGTCATCGTGGACTTGTATAGATCTTTGTAAAGATCTTCGAACAGTGTCATAAATTTGGATCACCGCCCTTTACGGAATATATCTGTGCGGCCTATAACTCCGTCTCTCTCACACACTTGGACAATAGTTTCTGAGAATTCTCAAAACTACACAAATCATCTTGATAAATCAGACATATCGATGAATTTTCAATCTTCACTGGAGCGACAACTTGAGCTATTACCGCAGGTTCGGTTAGTTCCTGCCAGTCCACCATCGACGGATAGGCTTTTCCCACTTCAGAGTTCGTCCCAGACAAAAATAAGCGCAAGCTACGAGCATGTGACGCTACGTAGAGGTTCGAGCTTCAGAGTTGCTTCACTTGACCGAGAAGTTGAGCCTCCGTCTCTACCTACGATATTTGCAGCATTAGCATTTGACCAATAAAAGAAGAAGGATATGCCATCATCTGCGAGCAAATTAGATCTGCTCTGACGCAATATGAGGAGGACAAAGCGATTTTTGTTGCTAAAATACCAACGCCAGGAAATTTTCCAGACTTAAATGTGACTATTATCCCTGGAGCAGAGAACGCAGAACACACAGTTTCGATTCTTCGCAATACATGTCCATCAAATTCTGCGAGAATGTCTAATTTCTCTCTTCTTTTATCCTCAACACTGCGGGATTCCGAGCGAATGGAGACATCATCTACCCTAAAAGAAATCCAAGCAAAAAATAAAAGAAAAGTAAAAGGTACCTTGATGAAGTCCTTCTCTTGGCTATGCCAAAAAAGGACGATTGGGGAGGCTTAGTAGACGGCCCTCGGGTCATGGAGGTTTTAGTGTCCCGATGAATCTGTGAACAAATGCAGGGGGCTTCTATAGACGGGCATCTTCCCATTGCGTGAAGTGTGCCCTATAAACGGGTCTATCCCAAGTTGAGAGTGGGGGACGCTATAAACGCGTCTATCCCCATGCATGGAGAAGGATGTATGCCCCAGGTAGCGGCGCTGAGAGTGAGTCTGTGAGTGCTTGTGAGGAATGAGTGAAGTGAACGAATGTCAGCGCCGCATGACTGTGATAAGTGTCCTTCGAATGTGAGAGGAGAACCTATAGACGGTCTCCCTCTTAAAAGAGGCTAAGAGCGAATTGGTGTTTGGAATCTCCTGGGGGACACGGCAAACCCTCTGCAGTCTGTGACCAAGAACAGTCCAAAAGATCGTTTCCGTATGGCATCCCACTGGGAGTGCTTCGTCTCCGAGTGGTGTCTTCCCCGGCCCACGAGGAGGCGAGGCTGCTGTGAGCTTAGCTTTGCCGAGGTGGTGTGCCATGCGGGATCAGAAGCCAGCCCCTTCGGGACCTTGATCAGATAGTGCGTATTGAACACAGGTGTCGGAGCCTGTGTTGCCTCGAGCGAGTCCGGTCTGTCCGTGTATTCCGGGACCGGCTAAGCGGAGGTTGGGCCTCAGGGAACTGGGGTATGACTTCGGTCCGAGGGTACACCCGTTCCCAACTATTCCGACCCGCTCCTCTGCGCACGATGCGCTGGTAAAAGTGATTTATGGATAAAAATTGTAAAACGGTGGGCAATACAGATTCGGGTGCTTCTTCGGGAGCTGAGGGATGGAAGGACGTCCTTCAGCTCCTGAAGGAGCAAAACGATAAAATGGAAAAATTGGTGAGGGCTCTCAGCGTCATCCAGCAGGGTATGCTGAGAAATAACCCTCGCCACGTAACAGATAGTGTGAATGTGGCCACTGAGGTGTTGGGCGGATTGAAGAAGAAGCCAAAGACAATTTATCTGAAACCTTGAATAATATAAAATTGTCAATTTATTCATTACATGAATTATCTCAAAAATTGAATTTACGATCAATTAGTATTTCAAAGACTTCAAGAATCAACCATATAGCTTGGGAAGAAATAAAATGAATATTTTATTTAGTTTTTGCAAATTCACTTACGAAAATAATAGTTTGTAATGGCATAACGCAATATCCAACAAAAGAACAAAGATCACAATTAATTGAAGAAGCACACTCCTCAGCATTAGGAGGACATAAAGGCGTCACAAAGACCTATAATCGAATTCGCCAAAAATTATTTTGGGAAAATATGAAAGCCGATATTCAAAAGTATATTCAAGGCTGTTTACAATGCCAAATAAAAAAATTAGTTTGAGTTAAAACTAGAAATCCTATGGTTATTACCGATACACCCACTACTGCCTTCAAAAAAATATCAATGGATATTGTTGGTCCACTACCAGGAATAGCAGACGCGTTCATGAACAAATTTATTTGCATATTTGGATCGCCAAAAGGAGTACTAACAGATCAAGGCAGAGATTTTTTGAGCAATTTATTAAAAAGATTAGCAAAACGCTTTAGAATCAAACAATTTCGTACCACAGCTTTTCACCCTCAATCCAATGGATCACTTGAACGATCACATCATGTCCTAGGTGAATACCTCAAACAATTTGTAGCAAAAAATTCAGAATGGGACGATTGGCTAGAATTAGCAATGTTCACATATAACACAAGTGTACACGAAGCCACAAAATGTACGCCTTACGAATTAGTTTTTGGCAAATTAGCCCGTCAGCCATCTAGTGAACCTCTATCACAAAATGAAAAATTGCAAACCTATGATGATTATTTGATCAATTTTGTCACACAACTGCATGAAATGCGATCACAAGCAAGAGAGAACCTCATAAAGGCAAAAGAAAAATCAAAAATGTACCACGATAGAAGAATAAATCGCTGGGAAATAAAAATTGGGGATAATGTATTTTTATTAAAAGGAGGAAAAATTAAAAAGCTGGATAATCAATACACAGGACCTCACGAAGTTTTAGATGCACTAGGAAAAGGAAACGTAAAAATCAACATAAAAGGAAAACCGACAGTAGTTCACGTCAATCGAATAAAAAGATCGCACATAAATATAAAAAATTGATTAAATATAAATAAATAAAATTAAATAAATTAAATAAAATAATAAAATAATATAATAAATATAATAAAATATAATATAATAAATATAATATAATATATATAAATATAATAAATAATAAAATAATTAAATAAAATTGATTTTTTTCTATTTCAGAGATTCGAGAAGCTCACTGTACTGTAATACTGTAATAGCAATCAAAAAATTTTAATAGATTTCATGTTTAATATTCAGAGTAAATTAAACTCCTCAAAATAGCAAGTAGAGGGTTTCCCAATAAGGGTGATATGTTTTGAAATTGAAAAAAAACACTGAATATTCATTCGGAATTGATCGAAATATTTTTTATTATATTGGATATTCTATACCATTTATGATTTAAACAATATATCGGCCAAATGTCCCCCGAGACTTGAGCCAAAAATGCGCCTCATCAGAAAAGATGATTTTTTGATGAAAATTGGGATCATTTTCAATTGATTCCAGAGCCCAATCCGCGAACTCCCGACGCAAACGATGGTCATTAGGCTTCAGTTCTTGGGCCAGAATCATCTTATAGGGATGCAGGCCAAGATCCAATCGCAAAATACGCCAGGTAGTCATCCTGGACAGGCCCAATTCCTGAGATCGGCGTGGCACGGACAATTCACGGTTTTCCTCGATACTGGTCTGTACGGCGGCTATATTCTGTGTAGAACGTGCGGTACGCATACGATTTTTAGGCTTAGTATCCAATAGAGTAAATTCACTCTCCAACTTATCGATTATTCGAAGAATTGAGAGCGCGGATGGAACAGAATGACGACCATATTTTGCACGATATGCTCTTTGAACACCGACAAAACTTCTCGAATTTTGATAAAGTAATTGGACAATTTCCAAACGTTGTGGAAGCGTGAAACTACTCATGATTAAATGGCAAACCTTACTGATGACAACTGACAGCAGACGTCAAAAATTTCAGTTCAAATGAGCCCGATAGGGACATTCAAAATCATATCACCCCTATTGGGAAACCCTTTACTTATCAAATGCATTAAAGTTTTTCAACTTTTCTCTTCTGTTCAGCACAAACTAAAAATCTAATATCATCACAAAAAATTATACCTCCTTAAAATTCTTATGAATACTTTCTTTACATTTGATTCGAGCATTTTTGTTTTTGTTCATTGACTATTTAAAAAACAAACTAATAACCTTTTTATTAAGACAAATGCTAGTTATCATTCGAATCAACATTTTATTTTATCACTTAAAGAAAAATATAGAAATATTTGCATTTTATTCTTTTTTATTATGAAAAAAAAAGACTTTTTCTGACACGAATCAATAAGCACTTCATAATCGAAGCCATCACAAATATAATTACAATTTTGTTTTTCCTTCCATCAAGGGAACTTTTCCTGATTCCCATCCTATTGGAAGCACAGTTTCCACAAATATTGAGTGTGTAAATGTAAACTGTGCGATGGCGTTACAAAATTGTTAATGTACAAATTGCTTTTTCAATAGAAATTAATGTGCAACAATGACAAATTAAATAATTACTATTCTTAATATGTTTCATGCACAAATAACTCTATTAATTTTTAAATAAAGATTAGAAAAACAATTAAAAGTACAAGAATTGTAGGAAAATGTATTACCCTGTTATTATGTGAAATTATTTTTCTCATGATCATTTTATTTAATTAATAATACGCTAATCAAATTGAAGTTCATGAAATTAATTTTCAGAAACCTGTAGAATAATAATAAGCAATCGCAATGCCATGTTTTGAAGAAAACAATTTCAGACTTAACCAAGTTTTTTCTCTTTAATGTACCAAGTTACGACGTCTATTAATTAATATATGTAATCAACAATCCTAATATTTTTTTTTTAGATTTCTATTAATATTATATATGCTAATCTCTTTTTATGTATAATCAATAATTTATAATGCTTTCCAGATTTTATCCTTACTAATGTATACATTAACGATCGTAATTCCTGGAAATTACTCTTTAGTATTTTATATCGAATCGATAAAATTTTACAATTTTTTATCTTCTTTTCATCAACAGTCATCATGTTGTAAGTTTAAATAGTTCTTATAAATAAAAACAAAATTTGTCAAATTACCTAATTACCACTATAACATATGTAATCAATGATTGTAATATTTCCAGAATTGTATCCTCTGTTATTACTGTGCATTTATGTAAAACTTGTTATAAATTTTTGATTCGCAACAATAATTTAAATTGTCAATTCCTATAATTATGTATAAACAAAATTTTTATGTTATAAATTGGTAAATTGAATTGAAAATATGTACTTTATTGACTAAGCATCTTGGATTAAAAATGTATTCTTCTACCGAAGTTTCGATCGCGGATCGTTAACTCCCCGCGTTCGAATTAAGGGGGGAGGTGTCACGTCCCGCGACGTATTTGAATGTATATAATACACACAGGCTGGATTGAGTTGAGAAATATCTGAGAAAATCGATAAAGGGGAATAGGGAGTAGGGGAAGTAGGGGTAGTAGGGAGCAGTATAGGGCCCCTTCTCCTCTAAGAAGATATGACTATGTCACGATTTTCGCTGACCGTCAATTTGTATGAAAAAATATAAAAGGGCCCACACCAAGAGAAAGCAGTTAGTAAATTCTTCGTCTAGTTCGACACTTAAATTTTCTTTCGGATTTATCACCGGTCTCGCGACAATAGTCCAGTGCGGCATTTCAATTTAACTTCGAAAATCTCTGAGTTTGAGATTAATAAAATTCGACCGGGACAATTTAAAATCAAAGTTCGGGAGTCGTAAAAGTCATCGTGGACTTGTATAGATCTTTGTAAAGATCTTCGAACAGTGTCATAAATTTGGATCACCGCCCTTTACGGAATATATCTGTGCGGCCTATAACTCCGTCTCTCTCACACACTTGGACAATAGTTTCTGAGAATTCTCAAAACTACACAAATCATCTTGATAAATCAGACATATCGATGAATTTTCAATCTTCACTGGAGCGACAACTTGAGCTATTACCGCAGGTTCGGTTAGTTCCTGCCAGTCCACCATCGACGGATAGGCTTTTCCCACTTCAGAGTTCGTCCCAGACAAAAATAAGCGCAAGCTACGAGCATGTGACGCTACGTAGAGGTTCGAGCTTCAGAGTTGCTTCACTTGACCGAGAAGTTGAGCCTCCGTCTCTACCTACGATATTTGCAGCATTAGCATTTGACCAATAAAAGAAGAAGGATATGCCATCATCTGCGAGCAAATTAGATCTGCTCTGACGCAATATGAGGAGGACAAAGCGATTTTTGTTGCTAAAATACCAACGCCAGGAAATTTTCCAGACTTAAATGTGACTATTATCCCTGGAGCAGAGAACGCAGAACACACAGTTTCGATTCTTCGCAATACATGTCCATCAAATTCTGCGAGAATGTCTAATTTCTCTCTTCTTTTATCCTCAACACTGCGGGATTCCGAGCGAATGGAGACATCATCTACCCTAAAAGAAATCCAAGCAAAAAATAAAAAAGAAAAGTAAAAGGTACCTTGATGAAGTCCTTCTCTTGGCTATGCCAAAAAAGGACGATTGGGGAGGCTTAGTAGACGGCCCTCGGGTCATGGAGGTTTTAGTGTCCCGATGAATCTGTGAACAAATGCAGGGGGCTCTATAGACGGGCATCTTCCCATTGCGTGAAGTGTGCCCTATAAACGGGTCTATCCCAGGTTGAGAGTGGGGGACGCTATAAACGCGTCTATCCCCATGCATGGAGAAGGATGTATGCCCCAGGTAGCGGCGCTGAGAGTGAGTCTGTGAGTGCTTGTGAGGAATGAGTGAAGTGAACGAATGTCAGCGCCGCATGACTGTGATAAGTGTCCTTCGAATGTGAGAGGAGAACCTATAGACGGTCTCCCTCTTAAAAGAGGCTAAGAGCGAATTGGTGTTTGGAATCTCCTGGGGGACACGGCAAACCCTCTGCAGTCTGTGACCAAGAACAGTCCAAAAGATCGTTTCCGTATGGCATCCCACTGGGAGTGCTTCGTCTCCGAGTGGTGTCTTCCCCGGCCCACGAGGAGGCGAGGCTGCTGTGAGCTTAGCTTTGCCGAGGTGGTGTGCCATGCGGGATCAGAAGCCAGCCCCTTCGGGACCTTGATCAGATAGTGCGTATTGAACACAGGTGTCGGAGCCTGTGTTGCCTCGAGCGAGTCCGGTCTGTCCGTGTATTCCGGGACCGGCTAAGCGGAGGTTGGGCCTCAGGGAACTGGGGTATGACTTCGGTCCGAGGGTACACCCGTTCCCAACTATTCCGACCCGCTCCTCTGCGCACGATGCGCTGGTAAAAGTGATTTATGGATAAAAATTGTAAAACGGTGGGCAATACAGATTCGGGTGCTTCTTCGGGAGCTGAGGGATGGAAGGACGTCCTTCAGCTCCTGAAGGAGCAAAACGATAAAATGGAAAAATTGGGGAGGGCTCTCAGCGTCATCCAGCAGGGTATGCTGAGAAATAACCCTCGCCACGTAACAGATAGTGTTAATGAGGCCACTGAGGTGTTGGGCGGAATGCTCAACACCCATAAGTGCCTCCTAGAATGCGGGGTGAGAATCCAAAAAAAATGGAATCTCACCCCGTCATGAAGAAATTGGGTATCTTTCAGAGACCACGCTCGGCGTCTCTGGGAGATACCCCAAAAAATCAGGTGAAGGGGGAGAAGAGATCCGCGCCCTCCCCCCTCTGGAAAAAACTCCTAAGAGGGGAAAGGGTGGCTCTTCGCCTTTTTATGCCGAGGTGGCCACGAGTCAGCCCCGGAATAAGGAAGGGGACTGGCATGTGGTTACAAAAAAAAAGGAAAAAAAAAGAAAAAAAGAAAGTTGAAGGAAAAAAAAGAAGGAAAAAAGGAGAAAAGGGTGGAGGACCCTGCGCAAAAAAGGCAGGGGGCCACCGCCACTCCTAAGCCAAAGCGCTCTACGCCCGCCAGGTCGGGCGACGCCATCAAGGTGTCGGCGAAGCACTGGCCATCCTTCGCCGACATCTTGAAGGAAATGAAGGCGAAAGTCGAACCCCGGAGGGCAGTACTTGAGGTCCTGTCCATCCAGAGGACCAGGCAGGAAGAAGTCCTTCTGGTCCTCAAAAAGGGGGGAGATGTTTCGGTCTTCCGCATGGAGCTCGACCGGGCGGTCGGCGAGAGGGCAGAGATTTCGGCCCTGGTCTCGACGAGGTCGCTAGAAATTAGGGACCTCGACGAGATCGTTGAAAAGGAGGAGGTTGTGTCTGCCCTGTGCTTGGCATTGGGCAGACCAGCTTTTGAGGGGTCCTGCAGGCTCTTCACGCGCTTTGGTGGGGTGAAGACTGCAGTGATCCGGCTAGCTGAGGCAGACGCCGCGCGTCTGCTTCAGCTAGGTAAGTTGAGGATCGGGTGGGTAGCGTGCCGCATTCGCGAGCACGTGGAAGTCGCCCGCTGCTTCAGGTGCCTTGGGTATGGCCACGGGTCCCGGGGCTGCAGCAACCCCGACAGGAAAAACGTCTGTTGGAGATGTGGCGCTACGGGACACTTGGCCAGGAGTTGTAAGGCGCCACCAAGGTGCCTGACATACATAGACAGGGGCGACAAAGATGTAGCCCATGTGTCAGGGAGCGGCTCCTGCCCGGTCTTCCGGGAAGAGATTCGGAGGTTGAGAGGCAGGAAATGAAGTTCCTGCAGCTCAACCTCGGAAGGGGGAAGGATGCCCAGGCCCTCCTGATGCAGACTGCCAGGGTGAGGAGGGCCGATGTGCTGCTCATTAGTGAGCAGTACAAGTGGTCCGAAAACTCTGCTTGGTATCAGGATGCATCAAGGAGGGCCGGCATCCTTGTTTGTAACCCTGATTCGGGCGTCGGGGACTTCCTGGAGACCGACGCAGGGTTCGTTTGGGTGGAGGTGGTGGGTGTGCGTGTGTACAGCTGCTACTTCTCCCCCGGCGATCCCTTCGATGTCTTTGAGACCCAGATCCTCCTCCTTGAGGAAAGCCTCAGTGAGGCCATCGGGCGATCCCTCATAGGGGGTGATTTCAACAGTAAGTCGCCCGAGTGGGGTAAGGCCCGCCTAGATAGGAGGGGAATCTTGGTTGGCGAGATGGTCGCTAGGAACGACCTGATCGTCTTGAGTCAGTGCGGGAATTTCACGTTCAGACGAGGAGCGGGGGGGCAAATAATTGACCTCACGATTGCCGCACCTCGCCTCGCTTCAAGGATAAGCGACTGGTCGGTCCTCGAGGTAATAACCTTGAGTGACCACCGGTGCATCGAATTTAGTCTAGAACAAGGGTGTCAAGCGGTGGAAAGGGGTAAGGGCGGCGAAGGAAGGAGCCCCTCCTGGATCACGAGACGACTCAGCAGGGAAAGACTTCGCGAACACCTCGAAGAAACCAGGTTCATCGATGAGCTTGATTGGGTCTGCCCTGCTGGGTCGCTTGAAGCTGCTGTGCGCTCGGTGAGGCAGAAGGTGGTCGCGGCTTCTGACTACTCGATGCTTCGCCGTAAGCGCAGGCAAGCCAAGGGTTCGATGTACTGGTGGAACGACCAGTTAGCAGCCCTACGTCGAGAATGCCTCGCAGCGCGGCAAAAATTCACCCGTTCAATGGGGGATGCTACGCTGCACGAGGCATGGAAAGGGGCAAAAACAGCTTTGAGGCGAGGCATAAAGAAAAGCCGACTTCAATGCTGGAAAGACTTGATTGGTGAGGTCGAGAAGGATCCATGGGGCCTCGCCTTCAAAATAGTCACCAAGAGATTGGTGACTAGAAGAAAGACCCCGGGCCTGGATAATCCCGATCGAGTCAAGTACATTGTGCGAAGCTTGTTTCCACACGTGGAGCCGTTCCAAAGACAGGACCGAAGTTCCTGCGTGGTCCGGCGCGAAGAACTCTTCACTCTCGAAGAATTAAAGAGAGCGGGTGAAAGGCTCAAGGCAAATACAGCGCCGGGTATCGACGGGGTGCCGAACGAGATCCTCAAAGAGGTGATCGGGGCATATGCCGGAGATCCTCCTAGAAGCCTTTAACTCTTGTCTTCGGGAGGGCAGGCTCTTCGCGGATTGGAAGAGGCAGAGGTTGGTCTTGCTGAGGAAGGGCAACAAACCTCTAGCGGTTGCTTCGTCGGGGAGAACGGGCTCTCGGAAAACCAGTTCGGATTCAGGAAAGGCAGGTCCACTGTGGACGCCATCCAAGCTGTGGTTAACATCGCCACAAATGCAAGAAAAGGAGTGGGTGGGTCCACTCGTTTGGAACGTCATGTACGATTACTTTCTGCGCATGGACCTACCTGCTGGAACGAGCATCGTCGGCTTCGCGGATGACGCACTTGTCGTGTGCGCCGCTGACGACGTCAGAATCCTAGAGCTGAGGATCAATGAAAGTCTGTGGCGAGCAAGGCGCTGGTTGGATGGCAGAGGCCTTAAAATGGCCCCTGAGAAAACCGAGGCTTTGCTCGTTACGGACTGGAGATCCTTCCAATATCCGAGGATCGTTCTCGGAGAGCATGAAGTCGAGTGGAAAACAAGCATTAAGTACCTGGGGGTGCAGCTGGATCGTAGGCTTAGCTTTGGCGAACACCTAAAGATCGCAGCTGCCAAAGCCATCCAATGTGGAGCGAATTTGGCCCGGCTTATGCCAAACATTGGTGGACCCAGGGAAGCGAAAAGAAGATTGGTGGCGAGCGTGTTCCATTCGAAGCTGCTTTATGCAGCTCCGGTCTGGGCCAATGCCTTGCAAAACCATGCTATCCAGAAGAAGCTGTTCTCGGCGCAGAAACTTGTCGCGCTGAGAATAGTTTCGGCATATAGAACTATCTCGACGAGCGATGCGCTGATCCTGGCGAGCGTCCCGCCAATAGATTTATTGGCGGAGGAAAGGAAAGAGACCTTTCAGCTTCGCAAGGAGCTTACCTGCGCAGACCTGCAGGAAATCACTCGCGCGAAGGAGGCCATGCGCAAGGATGGAAGGCGCAGACTCGTCGAGAAATGGCAGATGAGATGGCATGGTGAGCAGACAGGGAGATGGACCTACCGCCTGATCCCGGAGCTCGCCACCTGGCTGAACAGAAAGCACGGGGAAGTCGGCTTTTACTTGGCGCAAGCGCTCTCGGGCCATGGCTGTTTTAACGCGTACCTGAGGCGCTTTAAGAAGAGAGACGAGGAGACGTGTTGCTACTGCGATTTCCCGGTGGATAACGCAGAGCACGCACTCTTCGTCTGCGCAAAATGGGGTGTGGCTAGGGAGGTCCTCGGTCAGGCGGTGGGTTCCGAACTTACTCCTGACACGATGGTCCCTCTCATGCTCCAGTCAGAACGGTTCTGGACGCTCATCGAAACATTCGTCATGCTTGTGATGAAGACGAGAGAACTTGATGGGCGTCGAGAGCGAAACAACGGGGAGGGCCAGTAGAAATCGCATCGGGGCCTGCACCCGCGGATCTGCGTCTCGGGTAGACTTGGCTGTCCGCGTCGTTCGGGGGTGGAATCTGTATGTTTTCTCCCCTGGGTGGCGCGGCTAGTCGGTTTGCCTAGTGGGCGTGTGGCCGCGGATGTAGGTTCCGAGCGAACCGATGACGGAAGAGTCGTACGTGACTTTAATGGAACCAACCACCCATGAAGTTTAAAGCCGAAAGGCGGTTCCGCGGGTGGTGTATTGGTTCGAAAGAGGGGGTTTTTTGGATTTAACAGGTATGCCTAGACCCGTCCTAGGAGAGTCCTGTACAACGTCTATAAAAGATTTTGCCATTTTTCCTCCTCACAAAAAAAAAAACAAAAAAAACAAAAGAACAAAGATCACAATTAATTGAAGAAGCACACTCCTCAGCATTAGGAGGACATAAAGGCGTCACAAAGACCTATAATCGAATTCGCCAAAAATTTTTTTGGGAAAATATGAAAGCCGATATTCAAAAGTATATTCAAGTCTGTTTACAATGCCAAATAAAAAAATTATTTTGAGTTAAAACTAGAAATCCTATGGTTATTACCGATACACCCACTACTGCCTTCAAAAAAATATCAATGGATATTGTTGGTCCACTACCAGAAATAGCAGACGCGTTCATGAACAAATTTATTTGCATATTTGGATCGCCAAAAGGAGTACTAACAGATCAAGGCAGAGATTTTTTGAGCAATTTATTAAAAAGATTAGCAAAACGCTTTAGAATCAAACAATTTCGTACCACAGCTTTTCACCCTCAATCCAATGGATCACTTGAACGATCACATCATGTCCTAGGTGAATACCTCAAACAATTTGTAGCAAAAAATTCAGAATGGGACGATTGGCTAGAATTAGCAATGTTCACATATAACACAAGTGTACACGAAGCCACAAAATGTACGCCTTACGAATTAGTTTTTGGCAAATTAGCCCGTCAGCCATCTAGTGAACCTCTATCACAAAATGAAAAATTGCAAACCTATGATGATTATTTGATCAATTTTGTCACACAACTGCATGAAATGCGATCACAAGCAAGAGAGAACCTCATAAAGGCAAAAGAAAAATCAAAAATGTACCACGATAGAAGAATAAATCCCTTGGAAATAAAAATTGGGGATAATGTATTTTTATTAAAAGGAGGAAAAATTAAAAAGCTGGATAATCAATACACAGGACCTCACGAAGTTTTAGATGCACTAGGAAAAGGAAACGTAAAAATCAACATAAAAGGAAAACCGACAGTAGTTCACGTCAATCGAATAAAAAGATCGCACATAAATATAAAAAATTGATTAACTGAATTTGGATCCAAACTTAAAATAATATAAACTTTGCATAAAACCAAATCGTTTAGAATAACTAAACCAGGAAATGTTTTAAACAAAGAGATCCTTTGAAATTTTATTCTTATCTTATTTTTTCTATTTCAGAGATTCGAGAAGCTTACTGTACTGTAATACTGTAATAGCAATCAAAAAATTTTAATAGATTTCATGTTTTTTTTCAGAGTAAATTAAACTCCTCAAAATAGCAAGTACTTATCAAATGCATTAAAGTTTTTCAACTTTTCTCTTCTGTTCAGCACAAACTAAAAATCTAATATCATCACAAAAAATTATACCTCCTTAAAATTCTTATGGATACTTTCTTTACATTTGAATCAATCATTTTTGTTTTTGTTCATTGACTATTTAAAAAACAAACTAATAACCTTTTTATTAAGACAAATGCTAGTTTTCATTCGAATCAACATTTTATTTTATCACGTGAAGAAAAATATAGAAATATTTGCATTTTTATTCTTTTTTTTTGATGAAAAAAAAAAATACTTTTTCTGACAGGAATAAATAAGCACTTCATAATCGAAGCCATCACAAATATAATTACAATTTGGTTTTTCCTTCCACCAAGGGAACTTTTCTTGATTCCCATCCTATTGGAAGAACAGTTTCCACAAATATTGAGTCTGTAAATGTAAACTGTGCGATGGCGTTACAAAATTGTTAATGTACAAATTGCTTTTCCAATAGAAATTAATGTGCAACAATGACAAATAAAATAATTACTATTCTTCATATGTTTCATGCACAAATAACTCTATTAATTTTAAAATAAAGATTAGAAAAACAATTAAAAGTACAAGAATTGTAGGAAAATCTATTACCCTGTTATTATGTGAAATTATTTTTCTCATGATCATTTTATTTAATTAATAATACGCTAATCAAATTGAAGTTCATGCAATTAATTTTCAGAAACCTGTAGAATAATAATAAGCAATCGCAATGCCATGTTTTGATGAAAACAATTTCAGACTTAACCAAGTTTTTTCTCTTTAATGTACCAAGTTACGACGTTTATTAATTAATATATGTAATCAACAATCCTAATATTTTTTTTTAGATTTCTATTAATATTATATATGTCAATCTCTTTTTATGTATAATCAATAATTTATAATGCTGTCCAGATTTTATTCTTACTAATGTATACATTAACGATCGTAATTCTTGGAAATTACTCTTTAGTATTTTATATCGAATCGATAAAATTTTACAAGTTTTAATCTTCTTTTCATCAACAGTCATCATGTTGTAAGTTTAAATAGTTCTTATAAATAAAAAAAAATTTGTCAAATTACGTAATTACCACTATAACATATGTAATCAATGATTGTAATATTTCCAGAATTGTATCCTCTTTTTTTACTATGCATTTATGTAAAACTTGTTATAAATTTTTAATTCGCAACAATAATTTAAAATGTCAATTCCTATAATTATGTATAAACAAAATTTTTATGTTATAAATTGGCAAATTAAATGGAAAATATGTACTTTATTGAGTAAGCATCTTGGATTAAAAATGTATTCTTCTACCGAAGTTTCGATCGCGGATAGTTAACTCCCCGCGTTCGAATTAAGGGGGGAGGTGTCACGTCCCGCGACGTATTTGAATGTATATAATACACACAGGCTGGATTGAGTTGAGAAATATCTGAGAAAATGGATAAAGGGGAATAGGGAGTAGGGGAAGTAGGGAGCAGTATAGGGCCCCTTCTCCTCTAAGAAGATATGACTACGTCACGATTTTCGCTGATCGTCAATTTGTATGAAAAAATATAAAAGAGGCCCACACCAAGAGAAAGCAGTTAGTAAATTCTTGGTCTAGTTCGACACTTAAATTTTCCTTCGGATTTATCACCGGTCTCGCGACAATAGTCCAGTGCGGCATTTCAATTTAACTTCGAAAATCTCTGAGTTTGAGATTAATAAAATTCGACCGGGACAATTTAAAATCAAAGTTCGGGAGTCGTAAAAGTCATCGTGGACTTGTATAGATCTTTGTAAAGATCTTCGAACAGTGTCATAAATTTGGATCACCGCCCTTTACGGAATATACCTGTGCGGCCTATAACTCCGTCTCTCTCACACACTTGGACCACACCTGCGGGGATCCAGTACTTACTACTCACCGCCATGTGGATTAACTCTCAACATAAAGGTACCGAACCTCTCTCTCTCTCTATCTTTGTTCTTTGTCTCATTCTCACCCACGTACCAACCAGCCTGTGCCTACATTATATAATAATTGTCTTAACGAATGTGTATTCTGATCTTTTAACCAATAAAATAAATTAAATTTGTATTATTTTCATAATCATTGTGTCTTTCATTGACTTATCCTCATCCCTAAGCGAGGGATGAGGGATACAACTTAAAACGAGGAATCTTCGATCAAAATAAGTATACTTACGTACTTGTGACGTAACAATTCTAAAGGAAATTTTTTGAAATTTATTTCTTAATAGACAAATTTTAAAGTTTAATTTCTTATGCAAAATTAAACATGTTTTTTAATTTTTTATATAATCAAATCTCTTATTCACACTTGTATATTAGAATTTTCTAAAAATAATTTTGGGTAAATAAGAAATTTTGTTTCCAAATAATTGATTATTAAATTTGTGAAATTTATTTTATATTATAAAATCTTCAGATGCAATTTCATATGAACTTTCAGCAGATATTGCGTGCGCGAAAGTTGTGTAAGTTTGATCGCTATATGAAATCGAAGCGTGTATTAAAGAACTTCTTAAAAATTGACAGCATGCTCAGATTTTATGTTTTTCTCGATTCTATACAAAAAAGGCGCGAAAGAGACGCCACATTTGAAACATATTATTTGAAAAATTAACCTTTTTTGCAATCTTTTGAAAAGTATTTACCTGAAATAAATATATGCAAAATTTTATATAATTTTGGGATGTTTTAAACACTCAAAAAAATTTTTCAGTAAAAATTAATATCAATAAATATTTATGGTTACAAGACGAGATATAAAAAAATGTTTAGCCTCTTGAATTAAAACTTCAATCACAAATTTGAAATACTTAAAAAGATTTTAAAGATGTTTATACAATCATTAAAATTTCAATCACAAAATTAGGAGCAAAATTTTTCTTAGTGAAAAAAGATACACAAGTTAAGGAAGTTAATTTGAAGCGATATTAAGAAAAATTTTTTCAATAGAACTTTTACTTATGACGTAAAATGTTTTCTATGTAGGCAAATACAATTTGTTTGATTATGGTGGGGATTTGACGAATGAGAACTTTTTTTTTAGGGAAAAATATTCTCCAGAATTTTACCACATCCAATTGGTAACCAAATAAGTGTTTTACTTTCTTAAAGTAATGAAAAAATTAATTTAAAAAGTATGATATAATTACTATCGGAAAGGTACACTATCTTCTGTGCTTAAATTTTGTTTCAAATCTTTTTTCATAAAATCGCTTTTTCACCAAAATAGCATTATTCTCTCAATTTAAGGAGGTTCGACCGTGACTAGGAAGCCCTTGGAAAACTTGACTAATTCCCAGTTTAAAAAATCTGAATGCTGTTATCCTATGCATAATATTAGAGAAAAATGTTCGCTTTACCGAGAATAAATTAGAAAATATAAAAAATGTCCTTTCTAGTACCAATTACGGTAGGTTGAGCCTCCTCAAATTTGTACATTTCTCACTAATTTAATTAGCACATCGAATTCGATAGACACATCAGCAATTTTCAAAAATTTACTTACGTCAACAGTAAAAGAAACTATTAATTAAACTTTGAAAGGGAGACATCTCAATGTAAAATTTTGAATCAATTTAATCATAATTTTTTAACAAGAATTCGATCGGCAATCGAAAGACCTGGGCTCGAATCCCAGCGCAGTCGAAAGCGTCTTTTTTCCTCAGAAAGATTTTCAAATTATTTCATATATAAAATATTAATATTTGATTGATCTAAAAATTAATAATGAACAGAACTTATATCGACACTTAGTATTAATATTCAAAAATTGTTGATGTCCTTAGTTGGCTTTAGGATCCAGAAAAAATGTAACTCAAAGTTTCATACTTTCAAATGTTTCGACTCAGATTGAAGTCCTCATGAGTGAGAATTTATTTCTATAAAAAATACAAACGAAACAACTTAAAAATTGCCTGTGTGGCGGATAAACATTATGGTAACAATCGATATAACGTGTGTGTACGTGTGAAAGCTGTAAAAACTGCCTAAATAGTGCTATTTTGGAAGATTCTCCCCACAGTATTTTTACAGAACAAATTTTTTTGTAGTTTTAATTTTTGTAAATTTAGTTATTTAGACCAATTTCATAGTTACACATGTACAATTCATTTATATCGTTTTTACCATAATGTTTATCCGTCACAGGGGCAATTTTCAAGTTTCTTCATTTATTCTTTTTATAGAAATAAATTCTCACTGATGAAGACTCCAATCTGAGACGAAACGTTTGAAAATATGAAACTTTGAGTTACATTTTTTCTGGACCCTAAAGCCAGCTAAGAACATCAACAATTATTAAATTTTAAAAATTGATTTTTCACATAAAATATGTTTTAATCTTTTATTCAAAAATTTATTTCTATGAATGAAACATTAGTGATTTTTTTATGTTAGAAAATTATGATCACATTTATTTACAAACCAAATTTAAAAAATAAAATATCCCAATCTTGAACGACTGTCGACCAAGATAGGTTCACTATATAGACTCGATCTCAAATTTTCCATCGAGATGTCTCCCTTTCATAATTTAATTAACGGTTTCTTTTACTATTGGCATCGATACATGTTTAAAAATTGCTGATTTTTCTATTAAATTCAATGCGATTTTATGAAAAAAGCTTTGAAACAAAATTTAAGCACAGAAGATAGTGTACCTTTCCGATAGTAATTATATCATATTTTTTAAACTAATTTTTTCATTACTTTAAGAAAGTAAAACTCTTATTTGGTTACCAATTGGATGTGGTAAAATTTTGGAAAATATTTTTCCCTAAAAAAAAGTTCTCATTCGTCAAATCCCCACCATAATCAAACAAATTGTATTTGCCTACATAGAAAACATTTTACGTCATAAGTAAAAGTTCTATTGAAAAATTTTTTCTTAATATCGCTTCAAATTAACTTCCTTAACTTGTTTATCTTTTTTCACTAAGAAAAATTTTGCTCCTAATTTTGTGATTGAAATTTTAATGATTGTATAAACATCTTTAAAATCTTTTTAAGTATTTCAAATTTGTGATTGAAGTTTTAATTCAAGAAGCTAAACATTTTTTTATATCTCGTCTTGTAACCATAAATATTTATTGATATTAATTTTTACTGAAAAATTTTTTGAGTGTTTAAAACATCCCAAAATTATATAAAATTTTGCATATATTTATTTCAGGTAAATACTTTTCAAAA
Source organism: Diplolepis rosae (assembly GCA_030998225.1). NCBI lineage: Eukaryota > Metazoa > Arthropoda > Insecta > Hymenoptera > Diplolepididae > Diplolepis > Diplolepis rosae. Next base: position 2,072,260 of record JAPYXD010000143.1, on the reverse strand, counting down.
GATTGCAAAAAAGGTTAATTTTTCAAATAATATGTTTCAAATGTGGCGTCTCTTTCGCGCCTTTTTTGTATAGAATCGAGAAAAACATAAAATCTGAGCATGCTGTCAATTTTTGAGAAGTTTTTTAATACACGCTTCGATTTCATATAGCGATCAAACTTACACAACTTTCGCGCACGCAATATCTGCTGAAAGTTCATATGAAATTGCATCTGAAGATTTTATAATATAAAATAAATTTCACAAATTTAATAATCAATTATTTGGAAACAAAATTTCTTATTTACCCAAAATTATTTTTAGAAAATTCTAATATACAAGTGTGAATAAGAGATTTGATTATATAAAAAATTAAAAAACATGTTTAATTTTGCATAAGAAATTAAACTTTAAAATTTGTCTATTAAGAAATAAATTTCAAACAATTTCCTTTAGAATAAAGGACCTCAAAAAAGATTTTAGAATACTTAAACCCTTTTACATGACAATTTCATCAAATAAATGTAAATAAAATATTTGATTATTCAAAAATAAATTATATTGTATTTGGATATAAATGAATTAGAGACTATCCAAGTGTGAATAAATAGTTTGATTCTTTAAATATCAAATATATTATATTTAAATTTGAATACTAAATTACATGTTGAGATGTCTCTGATATGAAGTGGAAAAATATTTATTTCGAATAAAATATCATTAAAAATTTGTGGAATAGCTCAAATCTTTTACATCACATGTTATTATAAAAATGAAGATGCTTTAACAGTAGATAAAAGTACAAGTGAACCTGTAATTTCTGATGGCAGTGCATATACTAAAATTATATTTTAAACGATTCTTACGTATGTCAAAAAAATTATTGAAAGTATTTTAATTTACATTAAAGGTTTGTCGAATTATCTTCATACCAAAGAAATCTTAATTTGTAGTTTCGCATGCGAATTTAGATATAATTAATTGGCTTTTTTTAATAATCAAACCTTTCATTTACATTTATACATTAAAATTGTCATATACAAATTTTTAAGTATTCTAAAACTTTTTTTAAAAGTATTTTATTTTTATAATATGGGTCACTTTTACTTAATAACAAAGAATCACAATGAGTAATTTTGTATGAAAATGTAAATATAATTTATTCATCAAAAAAAAAAAAAAGAAACCTTTTGTTTACACTTATATATTGAAATTGTCACGTAAAAGATGTTATGTATTTCATAAAATGGTATTTTAAGTATTTTACTCAATAGTAAAGGTTTGTCGAATCAAGTTCATACAAAAAAATTGTTTAGGAATTGTAATTTCGTATGTGAATTAGAATATAAATTATTAACTTGCTTAAATATTGAACCCATTTATTAACACTTGTTTATTAAAACTATCATGTAAAAGATTTTACACATTATAAAGTTTTGATTTTAGAGTTAAGTTTTCAAATTATATCTTCCGTCATTTCGAATTCGCCATCTCTTTCGCGCCTCTTTTGCACGGAATCCAGCAGAGTCGAAAGAAACATAAAAACCGAGCAAGCTGTCGATTTGTATTTTGTAAGCAGTGCTCCTACACACTGTTGAGTTTCATATTGCAATCTAACTTAGGCAACTTTAGCTAACAGTGCGTACATGTGATTCCTCGCGCACGCAATATCAGCTGTAGGTACAAGGAGCCTTCAACCAGAGAAAACTCAGAGAACCACTGCGAACATCAGACACACTACGCTGCGCGCGCAACCATTCTCACGTACGTACTGCTGTTGGCGTTGTGTGCGTAATGTTCGCGTGTCAAATCTGGACACACTGCGTTAGCGAGAGGCAGCCTAACCCGAAATTCACTCTCTCTCTCGCCCGAGCTGACAGGCTTCAGGCTGGCATGTCTCCTCTATCCCTTGTAGAAGAAAATAATTGAACCCGATTGAGACCGATTGATCCGATTGACCCCATTTCAAAAACATCATTGAAACCGATTTATTAATCGGTTTCAAAAAGGTCTCGCCTGATTAAAAATGATTAAATGATTAAAAAACGTATTTTATGTTATTTTACATAAATATGTAGAAAAATAAGATATTTACTTCTCAGAAAATAATATCACAATAAATATTTTATTTTCAGAAACGGAATTATAACAAGTTTTTCAGAACGTGTTCATGAGCTGTGAACAAATCTAAGCATTAAAGCTATAGGATTTGGGAACATGAGAGTTTCAAATTGCAATCAATTAGCTACAAATATCGTAACTATCGATAATTCGTTGATACTTATTATGCTTGGATTAGAAATTAATTGTTTTTAATTTTTCTGTAACGTTATATATCTTTAAAACATTATATATCATTAGTTTTATTTGAAACCGCAGTAACTTAAGGGGGTAGTCTACCTTCGCAGTTTCAAAAAATCGAATTTTTTTTTTTGCTTATTTCGAATCTAGACACTATAAGGAACATGCCTTATGAAGAATTTATTCGAAAACATGCTGGTTCAAATACTACCGACCTCATCATTTATCTTTAAACGCGTTTTCTGTAAAGTAGTGTTTTTTAAAATTGTTGGCACGATTTTGACGGAACTATCAAAGATATTGGAAATCTGTAAATTTTTTCGTATTCAAAAAACGTCTCACTACGATTAGACACGAGCTTTTTAAACAAAAATTTTTTTTCAATTTTTTACAGCTTTTTTAAGCTAGAAAAACGGGGTAGAAAATAGAACTTTTTTTTCAAATCGCTGCCATTTTGTTAAATTTTAAAATCTTTCAAAAGGCTTGTGTCTTATCGTAGTCGGATTAGTAAAAAGTAAAAAAATATGATTGTTTTCATGTCTCAAGGTTCTGAAGCTGAGAAATCGTGCCACAAAGTCTACTATGTCTCGCCGGCAGAAAGCGATTCAAGGACGCGTCAAGGCCAAGATAACAAAAAAAAAATATATTTTTTTTAATTTTAATAATGTACTAATTAAATAAAAAAAACTTTGTCTCAATATCATGTGTAGTTTTTTCGCAATCCATCGTCAAAAATACGCCCAAAATTCAGGCGCGAAGGTAGACGACCCCCTTAAGAAGGCCTTAAGAAGTTATATAGAACTATGTGCAATGATCGTCTGTATCCTTCACTTTAGAATTTATTATTAATTTGATAAACTTCAAAAAGAAATTTCATTCTGCGTAGGTGATGTAACCTACTAACAATACTATAAATGTGGAGAACCTATACTTTAAAAATGTATGTCCCGAATAATACAATATTATTATATAATCTCCAAACTTGTCCATATGTTCCAACTTTAATCAAAAGTTTAGCAAAGTTTCTCGAACTATTTTTCTCTGTGTGTAATCAAATTACTAAAACTTTTTACGAACTCAAGTTGTGATTCAAGTTCAGTATTAAAATTTAATATGCTTGGGATATAATTAAAGATGAATAACTACCTGTAGAGTATACAACAGACGGATATGCACAAAGCAGTAAAATAATCAGGCCCCACATTTTTTTCAGCTAGCAAAGTTTTAGACTTGAAAATATTGTTGCAACTATGCTTGTCTTTTAGTAGAATCAATCGCAAAATAAGTATATCACAGAAAGGTATGTGACGACTCAAGACTATCCACGTATTCAAAAAGCGTTAAGTAGAATACTACGACGTTTTCGATAAGGTACTACAATAGAGCTGGAAGAAAGACGATAACATATAGCAGTAGATAAGAAATTGCTGTGCAAACTATTACAGGATCTTTTGTATTTGTAGATAATATCTTCATTACCTAAATGAATTGCTTTGCACTGGAACATAGTTCTAATGAAATTTATGCAATTAATAAAAAGTAACAGTGGATAATTATTATTAATCCACTCTCTAAATCTGAATCAGTCAAATTTTCACTGATTTAATCAGTGATTTGCCTTTTCACTGATTCATCAGTGAAAAAAATATTTTTCACTGTCAAATCAGTCAAATTTCACTGATTATTTCAGTGAAAATTGACTGATTTACAGTAACCTCTGTTTAGCTATTTGAATCAGTCAAATTTCACTAATAATCAGTAGATTATGACTGATTCAAATTCAGAGAGCAATACTATGATTAAGTTCACCTACACGGAGAAAAATAGTTAAAGTAATTTTACTCAACTTCCGATAAAATTTGGGACATAAGGACAAGTTAGAAGTTATTTAGTATCACTGTATTTATTTGTGATGTATTAAATGTTCGAAAATGAATCAAAGTTGAGTAAAATTCAGAAGTGTAGGGTGAAGTATGAAAGCGTGCATTAAAAATTTTTAAATATATATATTATTACTCGTAGTATAACTATAAAAAACCAATCTTTTATTAAATCACAAAAATAGTAGAGCTTTCCGTTCATTCTACTCTAAACCGTGAATCGCAAGATTTATTCCAACAGCTACATCTATTCACGCAGGAACGAATGAAAGTAATCTGCGCCTTGGGCACACATGAAAAATTTTTAATTTCAAAAACTTAAATTCTTAAAATTAAATTGATCTTATGAAAATTTAAACAAAACAAAATCGATAAGTGTATTACATAAAATATGAAATATCACATAAATTACTCAGGCAGAATAATAATTTGGAATTCGCAAATGTAAAATCCATATTTTGAAAATATAAAACACAGAAAATAAAAGAACCTTCTTTTAAATGTTTTTATACAAGATACTTCTTAATAATAATGCAATTTTTTAATGTACATTTGAAAATTTAGTTTCACTAAACTTCATACGTTGTTATAATAAAAATGTATACTAAATGTAATTTAATAATTATATTATATATATCAATAATCATAGTTATAATAATTGTGTAATTATATTAATTTTTAAAAAAAATTTATTAATCATTTATGAAAAAAGTTGATTTATTTTTACTTGAGTAAGGCTAAAAAATTTTATTGACGGCACTTACTCTCACAAGCTCTGAATAACTCATGCAGTCACTGTATAAGAAAGTTCCAAATTTTATATCTCAGCATTGTAAGCGAGCGTGTGCGTGATTCGACGAAAGCGTATCGTACTATATATAAGTGTAGTTATTAGGTTTATATATGTAAGGTTATATGTTTAAGTGTATTTGTAATTTGAAATGTGATTGGCTACGTCTGAATGGTGTAAATGTATTTGTAAGTTGTTTATGTATATGTACCGGATGACTATTGGCAGGCTCGAGGTAAGAATTTTTTTTTATTTGAGAGAACCATACCATTGCCAGTTGAAATAATACGCCCGATGCTCATTTTACCCAACTACGGTTTGAAGCACCTCAAGCGTCGGTGATATACTTATACATTTCATGTTAACCCACTGACGCATGTTGGTGCCCTGTCGTCGATAACGTTTTACTCAACTCCTTACTATTCCCTATGTAACGCTTATTGTTATTCACTTTGGGTGAATTAGGTATATATTAAATTGATTTTACCCGACTAGGATTTAACAGATGTTCAAATGTCCTTATGTCCCAAGTTTAATCGACAGAGTTGAGTAAAATTACTTCAACTATTTTTCTCCGTGCAGAAGTCACACGGAGCCAAATCAGGCGAATATGGTGGTTGTGGAACGATATGCGTTGAGTTTTTGGCGAAATGGTCACGAAGAACGAGTGCAGTGAGAGACGGCGTATTATTTTGAAACAGTTTTGAGTGATCCTCTTAAAATGCCAATAGTGTCAGCAAGGTCTCTAATTATCAATCAACGATTTTTGTGCACTAATTCTTTGATTTGATTGACGTGTTGCTCGTCAGTTGATGTTGATGGTCTTCCGGGAGTTCCAAGTCATCAACACGTTCTCTGCCTTCTTTGAAGTCTTTGTGCCACTTATAAACATTTTTCTGCGACATGGTCAAATCGCCGAAGGCCTTCTGCAACATTCTGAACGTTTCCACAACTCAAATTTCATTCCGCAAACAAAATTTATTGGCACTTCTTTGCTCAACAAATTCAGACATTGTAAAAATTGAAAAAATCACTTTTAGTTGTTTAGAAAATACAAGCGTAACTGTGTAACAAATGATGACATTCACATGAAATTTGGCACAGATGACAGTAACCGTAGGACCAATGTAAAAATAATAGAGTTTGCCCGAATCGGTTAGCCCGCGAAGTTTAAATTAAAAATTCACCTTAGTTTTTGCCCACAATAGTATGTAGCCTATCTTACAGTAATGCTGCTTTGAGAGGGTCTATACGTGTCTTGGCTTTGAAAAATCGATTTTTTTTTCATATTTCTGATCTTGAATTTTGTTTAGGTTAGTTTTAACATTCATCATTAGCATACAAAATAAGGAGAAAAAATGTTTTCACTGTCAAAAGCCTGCCATTTTGAGAAATCTCAAAATTTTTGAAAAAGTTTGTGTCTACTTTTGATCAACGTAATGAAAATTAATAATTTATAACATTTTTTACTTTCAGACAACTTGGACCGGCGAAATCGTGCACCCTGTTTTAGGGATGGGCGATTCTACTCGATTCTTTTGAATCATTCGATTCTCTTGCCTTCAGAATCGATTCTGGAATCGATTATTTTCGAAAACGATTCTTGAAGTATCGATTCTGTTTCAACGAAGAATCGGTCAACCAGAATCGACTCACTTTTTAACATTGTGCATCAATGTGTATTTCACATTCTCTTCCGAAATTTCAAGTAAACAAAGGTAAGTAAAGAGTTCATGTGATACTAAGTAATAATTTCTTTAATCATTTAACAAATTTTCAACTTGACAATTCAAAGAGCAAGTGGATTTGGATAGTATATTTGTTTAATGTGTGCGTTGTGTTTGTGATTACCGATGTCGGTGTCTATATTTCGAAAAACAATTAAAATTAAAGTACAATTATCCCAAAATTGAATAATTGTATACACATATTATTAAGAATATTTCTAATATTTTATTTATGTTCCAGATTCCATGAATCAATAAAAAGATGGAAATCAAGTATCCTAAATACATTTGCGTGGATATATTTAAATATATATATAAAATATATCCTTGTTTTGAATAAGTGTCCTTCCTATTTTAGATTCTTTAATTTACAAGCAAGTTTAATATGGGATTGGCAACTTCGATTTTTTGACTTTTTTCTGTATGTTTAGAACGATATTTTATATTTTATGCGTGAATTCTAATTTTGAAGTACAGTTTTAACTTTTTTAGTGATCAAAATGCGCTAAAATCAATTTCTTTGTACCTTTAAGTATCGATTCCTCAATTCTTCGATTCTTTAAAAAAATAATCGATTCCTTGGTATCGATTATTCAAAAGTATCGATTCCGAGGTATCGATTCTTTTTAGCAGAATCGCCCATCCCTACCCTGTTTGCATCGAACTTTTTAGCAGAAGTTGTATGGGCCATTGAAATTAGCGACGAAAAATCGTGTTTAAAGATGATGAATGAACGAATACATAAGAAAACGCGTAGAAATTTTTTTGTTATATCCTGTCATTGGATTGCTGAAGTAAGGGCTAGAAAATGTGGCGAAACACGTATAGAACCACTTAAGGCCATGTCTTTTTCACGTCTTTTTCACCGTTCGCATTTCCACATCAATTCAGATATCGGGTTAAAGCTTTGATTAATCAAGTAAAAAGCACTCAGGGACGTTTAACTACTCCTAAATATTTACAATTATGAAAAAAAAATTAGAACAGATAAAAGTTCTCTACAAACTTTTACTTGATAACTCTAGGTTTTAACTCGAAACCTCAATTTATGTGAAAATGCAAAAGTCGAAAAAAAAGTGGCGGTAAGGTTGAAGAGGGTTTTATGACACTTCTGCAACTTTTAACCTTTTTTTTTTAATCTTTAGTAAAATTATATATTTGGTTGATGAAAACTAGCTCAAAATTAATTTGTCTATTAGGACAAAGCAAGACATTTGATGGAACAATGAATAAATGTTAGCATAGCTGGTATCCTGCAGTACGGCGCCAGTATTTGCTTTTTATTTCCGTAGTCAGAATTGAAAACCTAATTGTCAGCATTGAGAAAGTGCTTTATCAAACGTATATACATATTTACCTTTTTGTTATATATTCCTACCCCTAACAATGGGATTAAGAAGTTATTGTTAATTTCTTCTGGTATAAAAACTATTGATTCATATTCACTTGTTGAATATTCTCTACGTCTAAGTATGCTTACGACTGATAAAGGATGAGTAGTATCCCTCAAATTATTGTCAAAATTTTTAAGAGAATGATAACTACGAGATCTGCCATAGGTAATTCCTAGCCAAACTTGTACTTCCTTAAACTCTCGGAGTGCAACATTGTATCTAAGCTAGAAACAATTGATTGAAAACAATTAAATTCCTTAGAAAAAAATTTTGAAACGTTTTCAATCGTGTTTCTGAATCGTATCTACACGATTGAATCCACTTCTTTCTCAATCGTCCCCAATCCTGTATAATTAGGTCCTTGAGTTTTATTACTATTTGAGGTTAAGTTATCAGTTTCATGATAAAATTTTGATCTCACGAAAATTATTTATAAACACTGGAGGGTTATCCCCAATGTTGATGAACGATGAACCTCTCAAGTAGTCGACCAATAGTCAAACTCCATCAGTGTAGCGGAGGCATAACCGCCATAAACATATTTGCAAATATCATATACAATGTGTCATAAAGGTACCGAACTTCTCTCTCTCCCTCTCTTTATTTTCTGTCTCTCTCTCTCTCTCACCCACGTACCAACCAGCCTGTGCCTACATTTTTATATGAATTGTCTTAACAAATGTATATATTGACCTTTTAATCAATTAAATAAATTCAATTTGTATTATTTTGATAATCTTTGTGCCTTTCATTGACTTATCTTCATCCCTAAGCGAGGAACATTCGATCCTAATGTCACGTCCCGCGACTCTACCACCTAGAGTAACAAACAAATTAAAGAACCAATGAAGGGAATACCAAATATGGAAAGGGTAGCACACCTGGTGTTTTTTCCCCACCATGATAGACATACTTTGGGCCTATAAAAGGCGAAGGTTCCAATAGAGTTCGGTTCAGTCGCTTAGTCAACGTCCGATTTCTAAAATGTAACCAACGCGAGTCCAGTTCAGTGTCGTCACTTCTTACCGCGAGTTCAGTCCAGTCAGTGCAGTTCAGTCCAGTCTCATCAAATTATTCACCGCTAGTCGGACCAGTTCTAATTCGACGCCAAGTTCAACGACTGTAAAAAGTGAAAGGGAATCGCCTTCCAAATTCTCTCTAAAACCTGGAATCAGAGAATCGACTATCTTAACCGGCTAGACCACAATTTCCGATCTGACTGAAATTATCTCAACATGTATAAGTGACGACTCAAGTATTCACATCCAATCTACTGGACTCATTTCATCACCGACCAAATTCCAACGCAGGGTAATCACTAAGTATTTTAACTTTTATATATTCATGTCTATCTTTTCCATGGTGCTCACTTAAAATAGTTTTGTTAATAAATATATTTATATGATCAACCCTTCTCATTTACTGACTATTCCTCATCCCTTAGAGAGGATCCTTCCGATCCTTATATAAAACGAGATCTTTTAAAAGAGAGAAGTGTTACGTTTCTGACGTAACACTAACTTAAAACGAGGAACCTTTGATAAAAGTAAGTATTTACTCAATTGTGACGTAACACTTATTTTATGACAAAGAATCTTCTTGCGTTTTTTTGTAAAATTAACTGTCTACAAGTTGTAATTATTCAACTTTTCGAAAAAGTGAAATTTTACAGATTTCAAATTCAAATAACAGAAAAGCCAATTTCTTTCATTCAAGTTTTATATTCAGGAATGAAGGACAAATGTGTGCTCTACCATTTGCAAAGAGTCGTTTGTCGATCGCAAACTGCAAAATTATTTTTTTTGTTACTTGAAAAACAAGGAAATCTGTTTTGCAATTTGTGATCGCAAACGACTTTTTGCAAATAGTAAAGCATACATTTATGACTAAATTTCGAATAATTTGCCATTGCGAAATGGCAAAAATGATTGGTTCCACGATCGATTGATGTAAACACGATATTAAAAAGAACGTGGCATTTTTCTTGCGCAGAGCACGGTAAACTAATAATTGAGGTGCGAATTCGTATATTTCCAAACTTTTTCGTTCCTTTGTGGAAAAGTAAGTTTTGTCACGCCGACTCATTATCGATCATTTTTGCTGTTTCGCGCCAAGCCTCGGAATCGCATTCCCCATCGCGATGTATAAAGCTAATAGTATGTTAACCGACTAGGGAACTAGTCGATTCCCCACTTGGTTAACAATTTACTATTGTTTCACTTAAAATATTTGTAACAAAGATAAGAAACGACAAATAGGAAATAGGAAAAGAGGTTTTGAAGGTCGGCTTTTTCTTTTACCTATTTAATTTAGCCCATTTTATCATTGAAGATATTCGATTCGTATAGTCGTTCTTATTTCAATGATACTGTTGTTACTCAATTCGAAATAGAGCTACAATGAGCATCTGATACATGAATATTAATTGTAGATGTCAATTAAAGTAAGATAGGAAAAATTATATCCTCGAAATCGACAATAGTTCGCATGTGATATCGTGTTTGCTCTGGAGTGAGCAGACGCGGCACTCATCTTGTGCAAGTTTTTTCATACGTCAATACCTCATGCGACTTCCAAATCATATCCTATTTTATTACAAACTTGAATATACTCTCTAAATCTGAATCAGTCAAATTTTCACTGATTCAAACAGTGATTTGCATTTTCACTGATTCACCAGTGAAAAGGATATTTTCGACTGTTAAATCAGTTAATTTTGACTGATTTATGAGTGGAAAAATATTTGTCACTGTTAAATCAGTTAATTTTGCTGAGGTAATCAGTGAAATTTGACTGATTCGCAGTAATCTCTTTTTAACTATTTGAATCAGTCAAATTTTACTGATAATCAGTAGATTTTGACTGATTCAGATTTAGAGAGTGCACAGTACGACAAATAAGTTTAGAAACTGGCCGCTGAAAACATCATTGAAACAAGATATCTGAATATTTTCCAATTTTTTTATGCAAAATATTCTCCAGTTTCAATACACATCACGATATTCGGGTCAATATGACCGATTCTGGCCATCAGACGCTTCAAAACTTCGAGATAATATATGCCAGTAATTCTTTCATCATTTTCAGAAAATAAAAGAAAAAAATACTATCGATACTTTCATGTGGTGAAAATGAATAAACAAATGTTTCAACGTCATTTAGTGTATATACATTAAACCATCGCAAACTTAACCTATAAGTAATCAGCTGGTCGATGGTAGTGTATATGTTAACACAAATCTAGCAAATGTAATCAATTTCGTACCTACAAGTATGAACCTTATTCAGCTGTTTCCGTGTGCGTCGACGTTCCCACAGATAATGAGTAACCGAGTGCAATCAAACTGTATTAAAATTAATGGAAGTTACGATTTTGTATGATAAACCCTTGGAAACTGTATACACTATCTTCCTGAGCCTTACTCATAAGTTGCATGAAGGTCTAAACTATTTACTTCTACTTTTTAAAATCAATTTCTCTAGATTTGTTCGATTACTGGAGATATTATTGCAATTCAACAGTCTCGTTTTGCTGCACATGACTGCCATTGCAACGATGATAAAAATAACTAATTTTGATCAACAATTTCGTTAAAACTAGGTGTGGTTGATTAGCCTGAGATTTAACATACATCATCTTTCACTGAGAAAAATGGATTGTAAACGGTAATGAAAAATATGTTACCGGGTATAATCTTGGACTATTAACTATGGGACAGCGATCTAGATTATTAAAACCATAATCTGTAGATGTTAAAAAAAAGATAGTATCGGATAATATCTTGGATTATAAACTGAAACATACCAGATTTAACGCGTGCAAAACAAAAGAAAGATAGAGGGGAGAGCTTTGGCACTCAGAAGAGGGCAGGTTTCAGTGGGAACACATACACAAATATTATTATCATACCTTATTTAAGTACACAATGCTACACTATTTATAATCGCATACGCTTGAAATTAAATTTCAGAATTCGCTTTTGGGTTCGAACCCTCTAACTCTACCTATATCTACATTAACTAAACACATTCCTAACGCCTAAAGCCTCTCGGCTATTCTCGCTTGCCATATTCCGAAATAAATGTCGCTTATAAGCCACTACTGAGTTGGGCAGACTTGGATTTGAGTCTACGAAGCTAATCGGATAATGTCGGAAGCACTCTGACGACATTCTGAAATGAATTATACGAAAAACCGAGAATGAATGTTTTAATTTTTGCTGCTCGTCGCAAGGTTTCTGGCAAGTTCATATTCATAATATGAATTTTTCAAACATGGTTTCTAGGTTATAATATTCATTGTAATTTTTCTTCTACACGTTTTAAAGACTGTTATGACTATATTGAATTTCGATGCCATAATATGAATAAATATAATAAAACCTCGGGTTTCCTCATTTTAAAACACTATTGTACTAAACCTTCATTCAATCTTATCATTTACTCTAACGAAAAGTTTCTCAGTGTAGGTTTATTATCTTCAGATGTTACGAATTATTTTCTGAAGATTATAAGAATGTAACATCTGGAGATTATGTTTAGTAATATCTTTATATATTAGATAAAGATTATAGATCATACGCTTTAACATATTTTATGTTACCGAATACTATCCTTACTTTTAACATCCAGGTTTTATGATCCATTTTTCTCAGTGTTGGTGCACGAATGCATTTTGCAGAAAGATTTATGAGGTTATCGACACTTCTAATTTGGGCAATAGCTACCTTAAAAGAGTTGTATCTTATTACATTACGAGGAGATGTTACGGCAAGCTTTTTTTTATTTAGGTCGGTACTCTCCCCATTAAAAGTTGATCACTGGAGGTGTAATGTGGTCAGGTGAGATGAAGTGTTTTGGCTGTAAATTACTTTGAAAATTCCAGTAGCTAACCTTATAGGTGGAAAGACCCAGGTTCAATTCATGCTGCCGTCAATTTCTTTATTATTTACTATTTATCAATTTGATTATTATTTTTAATAAAAATTATTTTTTTCGAATCTATAAGTGTAAAAAATCTGTGTTTATTAGATGTGCCAGGCGTAACTTTGTTTTCCTAGCTTTAATGGCGAGTATCACTGTAGTTCATGCGATATATTAATTGAATAATATGAATACTCGAAAATGTGTCATAGTAAAGAATTTTAATGAAAAGTACGATTTTCCAAACAAGACCTGACAAATATTAAAAAAAAAAAAGAATTTTTATTGAAAATAATCATCAAATATTCATTTACTTGCATGATTTTAATCATTTCTATTGCGAAATTGAATAAAAAAGCATTTTAATGTATATAAAAAATCACGGCAGCCAGAATTAAACCTACAGCCTTCCACCTATAAGGTGAGAGCTCTACTAGATGAGGTACTGGAATCGCGACCCCTCACTGGGCCATATTACATTTTCAGTAATTAACTTTTAATAGGGAAAGTACCGAAGTTTACTTTTTTTTAAATTATTTTAATTATAGCGTAAATGATAAAATTGAAAATTGAGTTTTCCCCGTACACGGAGAGAATCCTACATTACTGGTTACTTCTTTCTGCACGACTGAGTCGTGTAGCTGAGAGAGAAATATCACCTACACGACTGAGTAGTGTAGTGGCACGAATCCATCCTTTTTTTGGCAGTAACTATTCGTGTCAGTTACACGAATTCTGCTACAGTCAAGAGTAGTGCCGTCTACACTACTCAGTAGTGTTGCTACACGACTCAGTCGTGTCTCTAACATTTCAGAAATTTGGAAAAGAACATTTTATGTACTTTATACACAAACATGTAGAAACCTAAAATCAATAAAATTTGCTAATTTCCTAAGTATGACTTGTCCTTAAGTTGTAAATTCGTATGTGAATCCAGATATAAATTAGTTATTCTCCTCAATGATAAATGCCAAAGTAATTTCAGATCGATGCCAAAATATATAATATCTGCTGATAATATATTATCAGCAGATATATTTTGACATCGATCTGAACGTACTCTGATCTTCTTTTAAAAATAAAGAAGATCAAAAGCATATAATTACAACTGTCACTCTAAGAAATTTCCGTTACGCTAGTCAGAAAAATTCGTGTGCCATACTCGATTCAATCGTGTGGCCCACACGACTCAGTCGTGTAGCAACACTACAGAGTAGTGTAGATGGCACTACTCTTGACTGTAGCAGCATTCGTGTGGCTGACAAGAATAGTTACTGCCGAAAGACGATTGATTCCTGCCACTACACTACTCAGTCGTGTAGGTGATTTTTTTTTCAGCTACACAACTGAGCCGTGTAGAAAGAAGTAACCAGTAGTGTAGGATTCTCTCCGTGTACGTTTAGTGTAAATTGTACTCTCACCGTCTGTTTTGAGACGAAAAAATGGCTGATTTCAGAACAGTTGCTATTTTTTTCACATATGGTGGAAATAGCTATTTTTCCGTCTCAAAACAGACGGTGAAAGTACAATTGAAGAGTGGACATTCAAAAGGGCGTAACCCACAATTTTTCAAAAATCGTTTTTTTGGTGAAACAAATTCTTGAGGTTAATGCCAATACAATAGCGCAAACGATTTTTTTTTTCAATCGGAAATATTTTTATTTTCGATTTGGAAATCAAAAATCTGTATCTCGAGGTGTCGAAATGGGAACGTTTCTGTGCCGCCGTCTAAAATTTCAGAAATGTGGGTTACGCCCTTTTGAATGTCCACTATTCAATTGTTACTTAAGGGGGTCGTCTACCTTCGCGGTTTCAAAAAATCGAATTTTTTGTTGTTGCTAATTTCGAATCTAGACACTATAAGGAACATGCCTTATGAAGGATTTATTCGAAAACATGCTGGTTCAAATACTACCGACCTCATCATTTATCTTTAAACGCGTTTTCTCGAAAGTAGTGTTTTTTAAAATTGTTGGCACGATTTTGACGGAACTATCGAAGATATTGGAAATCTGTAAATTGTTTCGTATTCAAAAAACGTCTCACTACGATCTTAGGCGATATTTAATACCAACTCAATTCTGAGTGAATTAAAATTTATCACACTACAATGTCAGAAAAAACTATTCTCTGAAGCTTATATTACAAAGGATTTACAAACTCTCAATTAAAAAAACGTTTAAACAATAGAACTTTTTAAAAGCATTCCTTAGTCGTGCTACACTTTATCTACAATGGTTAAGGCTCCGGATCAACCACATCACGTGACCAAATTTCTTTAAAATTTCGTTCAAGATAACTTTTTTATTTTACAAAATGTCTTCCTGGAAATTGAGTGAAGTTTGAAAAGTTGTACAGCTAACTGTGATTGTCGATAAGTTGTGGAATTTTTTTCAAAATGTTTACTAAAAAGAAGTTAATACACATGCTTTATTGTCTTATGTTACGTTCCCCAAATTTTCAGAAAGATACTTTGTAAATAAACATGAACGAATATATGTATAATTTAGTCACGTGGTCTAAATGATCCATGGCCTTAAGAAGTTATATAGAACTATGTGCAATGATCGTCTGTATCCTTCACTTTAGAATTATTAGTGGACTACCTATACTTTTAAAATGTATGTCCCAAGTAATACAATATTATTATATAATCTCCAAACTTGTCCATATGTTCCAACTTTGCTCAAAAGTTTGGTAAAGTTTCTCGAACTATTTTTCTCTGTGTGTAATCAAATTACTAAAAATTGTTACGCAACTCAAATTGTGATTCAAGTTGAGTATTAAAATTTAATATGCATGGGATATAATCAAAGATGAATAACTACCTGTAGAGTATACAGCAGATGGATATGCACAAAGCACTAAAATAATCAGGCCCCACATTTTTTTCAGCTAGCAAAGTTTTAGACTTGAAAATATTGTTGCAACTATACTTGTCTTTTAGTAGAATTAATCGCAAAATCAGTATATCACAGAAAGGTATGTGACGACTCAAGACTATCCACGTATTCAAAAAGGGTTACGAGTAGTTGGGTATATATAACGGCGCATTCTAAGAAAACGGCGGTTGAAGCGCATAGAGCTCCAAAAAGTTTACGGAGATGCTGCTTTAAGTGAAACAACGTGCCGTGATTGGTTCCGTCATTTCAAAGACGGTGATTTCGATGTTGACGACCGTCCGCGTGAAGGAAGGCCAAAAACCTTCGAAGACGCTGATGTTATTTATTATGAGCTGTTGAAACCGAACAAAACCATCACTGGGGAACGGTATCGAACGCAATTGATGCGTTTGAGCCGGGCACTGCGCGAAAAACGGCCAAAATACGAACAGAGGCACGAAAAAGTGATTCGACAGCAAGACAACGCTTGGTCTCACGTTGCCAAACCCGTTAAAACCTACCTGGAAACGCTCAAATGGGAAGTCTTACCCCACCCACCGTATTCCGCAGATATTGCGCCGTCCGATTATTACTTGTTTCGGTCGATGGCACATGGTCTGGTTGATCAGCAGTTCCGCTCATATGAAGACATGGAAAAATGGCTTGATTCGTGGATAGCCTCAATAGATGAACACGTTTACCGTAACGGTATTCGAACTCAACCAGAAAGATGGGCAAAAGTTGAAGCTAACGATGGATTCATTTGTAACCATTTTTTCACAATAAAGTTGCATTTTCATCAAAAAAACAGTTAAAACTTTTTTTAAACGCAGAAACTATACGAGGTCCTTCCGAAAATTATCGGGCCTACCTTTATATCTCCGCGCCATAGTGTTCGAGCGACCTCTGCGGGGCATGAACGTCAACAGTAAAGCCTCACGAACCTATCGGTTGCTTGCTGACATCTGCCGGACGTATAGTTCATGCGCAGCGTGTCTTTGTTTACAAAGATATTTTTGAATTCGGCGGATTTTGTGATTGTTAAAAATGGCTGAAAAACAAGATCAACGAATTTGCATCAAATTTTGTTTTCAACTGAGAAAAACGAGTTCGGAAACTACTCAGATGATGCAGAAGGCCTTTGGGAATGAGTGTATGAGCAAAATACGAATAAAAGAGTGGTATAATCGTTTCAAAGGAGGCCGCACTTCTGTTGATAGTGATTCTCGTTCTGGCCGACCTTCGACGACAAAAAAATTGGATAATATTAAGCGGGTGCGACTTGTGATTGAAAGTAATCGTCGGTTAACTGTTCGTGAACTAGAAAATAATCTCAGAATACTGAAAACTACTGTTTGGGAAATTTTGAACAAGATTTTAGGAATGACTCGCGTGTGTGCGGTGACTGGCTTCTTCAACACGATAACGCGCCAGTGCATTCATCGAATCTTGTGCAGCAGTTTCTGAGTAAACACAGCATCGCATTGCTTTGATAACCCCCGTACAGTTCTTAAAAATTTGATGCCTAAGCACAAAAAGGAATAATGTAGATAATTGATTTTCCACAGAAATAAATAGAACTTGCATTACACTTTGAACGATGAAAACGTAACACTTATTATTCACTGCCTTTCGAAATTAAAATACTACAAGCTTTCAGTACTTTAATTAGAGAAGGCAGATGAGTTGTTAAATAATGACAGTAGATATTTTTAAAATATTTAAGTACATCTATTAGGTGAATACATTATTCATGCAATAGATTTGATTTTTAAAAAAAAACGTCTTTTCTGACTCAGGGGATCTCAAAACGTAAAGATTTGATTTGTTTATTTTTATATATGTATAAAAGCTTGAATACAGATTTATTTTTATATTTAAAAAATATAAATAGCAATTTATCTTCTTAACATTCACTGCTTTGTTTTCAAGAAATTTAAGATACATTAGATAATGATATTTTTTACATAATTATGCATAATTTTTCATAACTAATCCTATAATTTTATTTCAGACTCGAAAAAATGAACAATAGGTTGTTTTATTGTACACAAATTGGTCTGGAAAATAAAATTCATGTAACGTATATTGGTATTAATTAATGAGTTAGTATCTATAAAATACAGTTCTTAAATAAAAAATGTTCCTGGTCCTAAGTTTAAAAAAAATGTGAAGTAAAAATTATAGGTGCTAAATCATAGAAATTTGGATTCTATACATAGAATTCCTTTATTTCCTTTAGAAATATTTATTTATTTCCAATGAGAAAAGGTAAACGTTTCTGCCACAAATTGGGACTCCCTTCAGTCCCAAATAATTTTTATTTGTATTAAAATATTAAATATTTAAAATTTACTAGCTAAGAACATGCAAGACTTGATAATTAATTTGTTTTTTCTTTTCCTTATTAATTAATTAAAATAAAGTAGATTTGAAAGCCTGCAAATGGCCTTATGGGTCGGCGAGCTCCAAGGTGTACAGGAACCAGGCCGTTCCAAAAAAACATCCTCACTCAGCAATCCTCTCTTGTCGGATCCGTGAAAGATGCGACCGCAAAGCGTACCCCTTCAAAGGTACACAAAACAAAATTTTTTCAAATGACAGAGACAATCGCGATGTCAATTTCAGTATTAACCTTTTATGAAGCATGCATAGCAGACCATACAAAAAGCAAAACAAAAAAATAATTGGCCAGTCTTGCATGTTTTTAGCTAGTCAATATTCAATCTTAAATATTTGAATGCAAATAAAACTCGTTTGCCACTAAAGAGGGCCTCCATTTGTGGCCGAAATGTTTGCCTTTTCAAATTTTTATACTTTTTATCACATGAAAAGTTAGGAAGAGAACTGGCCCCATGCCAAATTAACTATCGCAGATTTACTACTGTGGGTCAATAAAAAAATGGACATGTACAGGAACATGTCACGATATAAAAATAAGGTGCTGTCTAACTTGACAGTCTACAGCTCCTCCAGCAAAAATAATAAGAGATAAGTACCACAGGACGCAATTCGAGAATACCGCTAATATTTAACAGGATAATAGGATATTAGGATTTATAGTTCAAAAATTTGTGCATGCATACATTCCAGTTTATTTCTTGTGATTTGGCACTGAAATTCAAGTAAATTTTATAATATTGTAAATGTGAATTACATTTTTTCAAATTTACTAAATTTGTGTTTGATTTCAAATAAGAAAGGAAAAAATTTAATTTACTTAAGGCTATATTGGCCTTAAGGGACACATTTCATCATAATACTTTGGACTTCGCAATCGATTTTTTTACTTTATATCTATTAGAGCCTCATTTGCATTGAAAAACTTGAAACTAATACCTTCTCATTTATGATAAAAATTTAAAAATAAAAAAATATACATTTTATCAGAAACTGTCTAACAAAATTTTCAGATCTTATTGAAGCAAAATATTTTGCATTCTTACCTTTTTTTTTTAATTTCACATATTGTGATTAAAAAATTGAATTCAGGATTTTCAATAGTCATTTCCCGTGTGGAAATTGCCCCGATTAGCCCCATTACAAGAAGGTTTCTGGCCGGATCCCTGTCGGGAAAACTCCGGCTGTATTGCATGGCGGGGAACTGGATGGGAATCGTCCGGGTTTACTCGTGACCAGACCGGGTCAAGTCGGGAACCGGCAGAATCTACCCAGGATGAAGTTCATTGTCAGAAACTGACCGGGAACTAGTCGGGCACTAGTCAAGTACCTTGGCGAAAGTCTCGGATTGGGTATTTATTCCAAACCAATGCGACTCATTCAGAAATCTGTCTCTGAACGAATCCGAGTTATTCCGAAAACATCCGAAGCCAGTTGCAATTTGTATTAATCAGAGGCCCACTTAAAATCAATCCGAACTCTTAATCCGAATGAATTCGACCAATCCGAATCAGTCCAAACTTTCAATCCGAATGGATCCGAATGAATCCGAAATTGACCGAATTTATTCGGATTGGAATTTCAGATTGATTTTGAATTGGCTTCGGGTTGATTCGGATTGAAAATTTGGGTTTTAGTTAAGGAACTTCCCTTTGGGTTTTTGTTTAAAATTGGTGATATTTAGTCACATTTCACCCTTGGCAACGAGAGGGATCCTCGACAGGACAGTGAAACGTGCCGTTACTTTTCTCTTCTTGAAGAAAGGCTTGTGGATTACGCGTGTGCCCCTCTGGATTGTGTACGAAGTGGGTAACAGTGTCCAGTGTCCGAAGCATATTCGAAGCGGATTGAGTGAGTTTTTAAATGTTTTTACAGCGCTCTGAGTATTGTCCTAGGCAATGCCAAAGATTGGCAGAGTGAACGAAGAAAGCGAATTGTCGGAAGAGCCCTGTCAACTAATCGCAATAAAAGACCACATCGTCAAGAATAAAGTGAAACTGACAGTGAATTGTAATTTAAAATTATTACTGCGATTAAAAGTATATTAATGAGTTTATTCCAAAATAATTTGTAATCATCACTAATTATTATCCATCCTTTAATAATTTTAAAACTAATTTTAATGCTACTAAGAACCCACCTAAAAAACAGCCAGAAAAGGGCTGGGTAGCCCGGCCGGTTCTTGACCAGCCTTCATGTCGGGAACATAACCAAAGCAGCGTGACGTTTCTGGCGGGTTCCTGGTCGGATAGCCCGACCGGTTCCCGACCAGCCTTTATGTCGGGAACATAACCAAACCAGCGTGACGTTTCTGGCGGGTTCCTGATCGAATATCCTGAGCGGTTCCCGGTTACAACTAGGGCTATCCGTCCGGATCTCGATCAGTTTCCGGGTTCAATTTCCACACGGGTTTTTAAATTATAAATAAAAATATACATATTAAAAGGAAATGTGATTTAAATTCGTAGATCTTTTTGCAGTAAACAATTTTGTATCATAACTTTTTTTTCGTATCTCTTATGGTTTAACTGGCAAATGGAATTTTTATATTGACTTTTTTCAAGTTTTGACTTTCTGTAACTTTTCTAATTTTGGTTTAATCAATAAATATTATGAGGAAAGTGTCTTGACAGCATGATGACTGAACAAAATGAGAATTGACTATCATGGCCGTGTTTTTCGTCTTACTATCGTCGATATGCTAATGATTTCTGAATAAAAATCTATGAAAAATTTACGACCTGTCAAAGAGCGCATTATATCTATATATTACATGCTACTTCTCAAAAATTTGATTAATTTTTTGAACTAAATTTTAATCTTGGTACTCGGAGATTGAAGTTCATAAACGCGTTAGTATACTTTATTCTTTAGGGTTTTGAATACAAAGTGATAATAAGGGAATCAATCAAAACGAATAATTCAGCTTTATGCTCTGTTGAGCGTGAATGATGTAGAAATACAATTCTAAAAAATTTGATGCCTAAACACAAAAAGGAATGAAGTAGATAATTGATTTTCCACAGAAATAAATAGAATTTGCATTACACTTTGAACGATGAAGACGTAACACTTATTATTCACTGCCTTTCGAAATTAAAATACTACAAGCTTTCAGTACTTTAATTGGAGAAGGCAGATGAGTTGTTAAATAATAACAGTAGATATTTTTTAAATATTTAAGTACATCTATTAGGTAAATACATTATTCATGCAATAGATTTGATTTAAAAAAAAACGTTTTTTCTGACTCAGGGGATCTCAAAACGTAAAGATTTCATTTATTTATTTTTATTTATGTATACAAGCTTGTATACAGATTAATTTTTATATTTTAAAAACATAAATAGCAATTTATCTTATTAACATTCACTGCTTTGTTTTCAAGAAATTGAAGATACATTAGATAATGATATTTTTTACATAATTATGCATAATTTTTCATACGTAATCCTATAATTTTATTTCAGACTCGAAAAAATGAAAAATAGGTTGTTTAATTGGACACAAATTGGTCTGGAAAAGAAAATTCATGTAACATATATTAGTATTAATTAATAAGCTAGTGTCTATAAAATACAGTTCTTAAATCAAAAATGTTGCTAGTCCTAAGTCTGGAAAAAATGAGAAGTTAATATTATAGGTGCTAAATCATAGAAATTTTGATTCTATACATTAAGACGGTTCAGCTGTATACCGATTTATAATTATGCATGTCATATTAGTTATAAATTAGAACTAAATGACACCTGATCTCTGAAAATAATAAAAAGATAGACCTTATTAAGCCGTCATAATAAGGCGGAAGATGCAATATGCAAAGTAAAGTAGATTGTTTCGGAAACTTTTATTTAATTTTGGCACGTTTCCTTGATCAAGTGCCGTTAGGAAAATTGCGTAACCTGTGAGGAGATTTAAACCCATGAAAATATTGACACTTGTGTCTGGCCATTAGACTACGGGTCAAGGCCGGTTACGAGACGACGACAGGTGAATTGTTTTTCCCATTCTAACGCTCGTGTGTTCTCTTTCCCTCTTATCACTGATTGCAGGAAAATGCAAAAGGGCATTTTTCTGGCGAACCAGAAATGATAAAAATATGGGAAAAGGTTCGTTGTAACGGATGAGGAAGCGCGCACCATTTCGACCGGGTAAGAGGGTAAAGGGAGCATTAATGTGTGAAAAGATAATTATTTTCATGGATTTTTTTTCTGCCACTCCCATTGGTTCCCCATTTTTGGTGATCTCATGTCAGGACAGTTATGTGAGCCCCCTTCTAGCAAATTTATGAAAAGTGGTGAATCAATAACCGCGAATCAAAGGAAAACCGAGGTGACGAGCGCGGTGAAAAATTACCAAAAGTCACTTCGGTCTCAGCTCCTACAAGAGGTAGGTTCGAGGGGCCATTTAGGAACCTGGGAAGCAGTTGCAACTCTGAGTTGCTCCGAGTTTCCTCAGGAGCCACCGCTGGGTGCCATAGGAGATAGACTCAGCAATTGTTTCGCTGCATTTTAGCATCAGCGAATCAATTGTTTGAAGAGCTTCTCCGTCTATGTTACCCGTCCTCCGTGATTAGTCAGGAGTTTGTTGGATCGCGTGGTCGCGTGATATAGTAAATAAATAATTTCTTCGAAATCTCGAGTAGTGATTCCCTTTCTACCTGAAAAGGGCAAGGGATAGCTACTCGTCACTGTATAGCCACACCAAGATTAACGTAAAAAAAATTGACTTCTTACCCGCCGTGGAATTAGTCGTTTTTTCTCGTTATTCTAGAGAAAATCACAACCATCTACCTTATGGAGCTGGTAGTGTGATTTTCGCTCCTCTCTGACTCCTTTCACTTATCCATGGAGATTTCGAAAAACACGAGATTATGTTAGAAAGTAATACAGAGGTTTTTTTTTATACTGTCGTCGTATATGATGTGTTTGATTAAACACCAACAAGCTCAAAAAAGGTTTTATTTCCAGGCTTAGGGACTACCCAAAAATTAGAACGTGTGTTTTTTTTTTAGCGCAAATGCGCGAAATTACGTCAAAATATTAATGAGTTTTCTTCACCTATTTTAGATACGTCACTTAAAAATTACGCGCTGTGAAAACGAGGATTCATACAATCAGCACTCGCTCTCTCCTAAATTAAAAATAGTGAGTTTATTCGGCATTCTAGCTCTTTAAATTAAGAATTCCATTTCGCGAAATTTTCACCCTTTGTGTTACTTACACGCAGATTTTAAAGGGACAATTTTTGACCCAAAATAGGGCAAAATTGTCACTAAAAAAATTTAGAAAATTGGCGTAATTAAAAATTACGTATTTAAAATTTAATCTCGAAATTAAAGAGCGAAACTTTTGGCTCAATTAGGCGAAAATTCGGTTTAAAAATATTTAGTTAAATGAGAAACAGTCGAAGTGTTTCAACACAGAATTCCATTATTTACTTTAGAAATATTTATTTACTTCCAATGAGAAAAGGCATTCGTTTCTGCCACAAATGGGTACTCTCTTCAGTCCCAAACAATTTTAATTTGTATTAAAATAATAAAGATTTAAAATTGACTAGCTAAAAACATGCAAGACTTAATAATCATTTTGTTCTTTCCTTTCCTTATTAATTAATTAAATTAAAGTAGAATTGAAAGCCTGCAAATGGAACTGTGGGTATGCGAGCTCCAAGGTGTACAGGAACCAGGCCGTTCCAAAAAAACATCCTCACTCAGCAATCCTCTCTTGTCGGATTCGTGAAAGATGCGACCGCGAAGCGAACCCCTTCAAATGTACACGAAACAAAATTTTTTCAAATGACAGAGACAATCGCGATGTCGATTTCAGTATTAACCTTTTATGAAGCATGCATAGCACACCATACAAAAAACAAAACAAAAAAATAATTGGCCAGTCTTGCATGTTTTTAGCTAGTCAATATTCAATCTTAAATATTTTAATGCAAATAAAAATTGTTTGGCACTGAAGAGGGCCTCCATTTGTGGCCGAAACGTTGGCTTTTTCAAATTTTTACACTTTTTATAACATAAAAATTAGGAACAGAATTGGCCCCATGCCAAACTAACTATCGCAGATTTACTACTGTGGGTCAATAAAAAATG
Source organism: Diplolepis rosae (assembly GCA_030998225.1). Lineage (NCBI taxonomy): Eukaryota > Metazoa > Arthropoda > Insecta > Hymenoptera > Diplolepididae > Diplolepis > Diplolepis rosae. The sequence goes on along the minus strand of JAPYXD010000143.1, from coordinate 2,047,878 downwards.
GACATGTACAAGAACATGTCACGGTATAAAAATACGGTGCCGTCTAACTTGACAGTCTACAGCTCCTACAGCAAAAAGAATGAGAGGTAAGTACCATGGGACGCAATTCGAGAATACCGCTAATATTTAACATCAAGCCAACTGGTTCATTGGAACTAGTGGATCATGAATAAATTTATTGAATACTTGATGTGGAGTAAAATAGCTCAAGAAATCCTCACAATAAAAACCAGTTTTAATCACATAAATAAAATTTCCATTATCTTCTCCATGAAAGTGAGTAAGAACTCCTACATAGCTGTTGAGGTAAAATACAAGACCGCCTTCCCAAACCTGAAATACAGCAAAGTTTTAACTTTAAACCGATGGCTGAAATTAATTATTGATTTCAATTAAGAATGTGTCTTATTTGAACGACTAATTATATCATCAGAATTGTTGAGTAGTCATATTTATAAAGTTCAATCATCTTGCACAACTGGCTTTCACAAAATCTATTATACATTTGCACCAGAAAAAAGGTTCTTTGATTCAAAAAAAATTTCTTTGAATGAAACAAATTTGTGTATTGATATACAGCCAAAGAAAAGTTTCTTTGATTTAAAGAAATTCATTGATTGCTTTGTTTTTCTTTAAATTCAAGAAAAGAACGTCTGAGCAGTCGCATATTATACATGCATAATGTGGTTCACAGAATAAAATTATTTAATTTAAAGAAAAAATTTTCTTCGTTCAAACTAATAAAATTAATGAAAATCTTTCTCAAGTTTTATATTCTTTAAATTCAAATAAATAGTGTTGAAAAATAATTACTTTTATTAAAAAAAGCTAATATTTATATTTGTTCTTTGAATTGAAGAAATTAAGTTAAAAAGAGAATTTCTTAAATTTAAATAAAATTTTTTTTAGGTGTGATACAGATCACCATAATCAACTGTTTACTTAGAATTTGAAAAGAATATCGCTTCTTGAAATATCTATGTAGGTACCTACATATATGACCTACGTATGAACTTTCATAGAAACCTGGATAGGTCACCTATTCCTATCCCAGTAAAAAGGTGGGCATTGAATGGCATTGAAATGTCAAGATCTGGAAAGAAACGCAAATGAGAATGAAACTTTTGAATGCATTTTAATTCCTAGGCATTAAATGTCATTCAAAAGTTTCATTCTCGATTCCGTTTCTTTCCAGATTTTGACATTTCAATGCCATTCAATGTCCACCTTCTTACTGGGATATGATTTCCCGCATTAAAACCTACAATCAAAATTTCACTTTTGGAGTAGGATTTAAAAAAAAATATATAATTTGCTGAAATTTTTCCATGATTCTTGCTATTATACAGTGTTTTAAGAGTAAATAACAATAGTAAAAAGATTTCAAGCAGATTGTTATTATTTGGCATGCTTACCATAGTATCTGGAATTAGACCTATTTGTGACCTCGCATATATTAAACTTCCATGTGAATGAGTAGGTACTAGACCAAATTGTTCTACTCTTCCACTCTGAAAGATATAAAATATGAAATGGTTTTATACATTAGATAACCGATACTAACGTGACTAATGACGCTGTATTTAGTATATGTAGCCTATTATACAGTAATGCTGATTTGAGAGGGTTTATACATGTCTTGGTTTTGAAAAATCGATTCTATTCATATTTCTGATCTTGAATTTTGTTTAGGTTAGATTTTACATTCATCATTAGCATAAAAATTTGGAGAAAAAATTTTTTCACGTTCAAAGGCCTCCATTTTGATAAATCTCAAAATTTTTAAAAAAGTTTGTGTCTACTTTCGACAAACGTGATGAAAATTAATAATTATTAATATTTTTTCCATTTCAGATAACCTGAATCGGCAGAGTCCTGCACCCTGTTTGCCTCCAAAATTTTGGCAGAGGCGTGGTCCAGGTCAAGTAGAGGTCATATGAGCCATTGAAATTAACGACGAAAAATTGTGTTTAAAAATGAAAAATAAACGAATACATAAAAAAACGCGTAGAAATTTTTTTGTTATATCCTGCCATTTGATTGCTGAAGTAAGGTCTAGAAAATGGGTCAAGACACGTATAGACCCATATTAAGACAAAGCAAGATATTTGATTGAATAATGAACAAATGTTAGCATAGCTGGTATCATGCAGTACAGCGCCAGTATTTGTTCTTTATTTCCGTATAGTCAGAATTGAAAACTCAATTATCAGCATTGAGGAAGTGCTTTATTAAACTTATACACATATTTACCTCTTTGTTATATATTCCTGCCCCTAACAATGGGATTAAGAAGTTATTGTTAATTTCTTCTGGTATATAAACTATTGATTCATATTTACTTTTTGAAAGTTCTAGGTTTCTACACATGAATACGATTGATAAGGGATAAGGAATGTCTCTATTATCTTTTACATAACCTTCAAGTAGATGAAAATTACGAGATCTGCCATAGGTAATTCCTAGCCAAGCTTTTACATTATGAAACTCTCGGGATGCAGCAGTGTCTCTAAGCTAGAAACAATCGATTGGAAACAATTAAATTCGTTAGAAAAAATTTTTGAGGCGGTTTCAATCGTGTTTATGAATTCTATCTACACGATTGAATCCACTTCTTTCTCAATCGTCCCCATCGTCCCCAAACCTGTACAATTCGGTCCTTGAGTTTTATTACTATTCGAGGTTAAGTTATCAGTTTCATGATAAGATTTTGATCTCACGAAAATGATTTGTAAACGACTTCGTACTTCCTTCAAAGTTTGAACATTTTTAACAATATATATTTTTTTACATTCTCATCATGGATGAGAAGGTATTGGTTTTATGTGAAAAATGACTTTCGAAAATTTCATCAAATCTTTACGTTTTGAGACCCCCTGAGTCAGAAAAAAGGGTTTTTACGAAAGTGTCTGTCTGTAGGTCGTGTGCGGCATAACTCTCGATAGAATTATCAGATTGAATTGAGCTTTGGTACACTTTATCGGAGCCGAAAAAGTAAGGACAAGTTCGTTAACCAGCCACATCCAATCAAAATTGAGGGATTGAGCACTACTTTTGTGTTTTTGAAAATAATTTTTTGAAAAAATCAAAAATTTTAATACTGGTTTTAGATAGTGCTCATAAATCTCTAAAAATTATCTTGATAACGTTTTTTGATTAAATCAAAATTAGAAATGTTACAGCATATTCAAATTCGAAAAAAGTCAATATCAAAATTCCATTTTCCAGTTAAATTATACGAGATACGAAAAAACGTTATGATACAATACACTGAGAGAAATCGGCTTTGGTTCCTGTGCACATAGCACATAAATTTTTTGTACAGTAGTTGCCTTGGCCAAAAAAGTTGAGAGAAGCTACTACTTTTATAGTTATCATGACAGTAATTTGAACTTTTTTGTGCATTCGGTTGTTGTGACCAAAGTTGATGATTAGAATGAGCTTTATACGTACCCCAACAGTTAGTACACGTACATTTTCTTTATGTGTACTGCCAAGCTCCTTTGGTTACTACAACCGCAGCGTTCGCTGTTGCGCTAGACTAATCAAGTATAACTTTCAGTTTTTACAACGAGGTAAGCCTGTCGTGACAACTATTAAATCTTGTAATAGTCACACAATTCAACTTGCACTGCACTGGAGATGAGTAGTTACTTCCAAAAAGATATGCAGCCTAAGTTGAATCCTGCCAATTCTCGTTCTCGATTCCTGGACTATATTTCACCGTGCCAAGCATTATCAGGTAAATAATTCTATTATAAATATAGTTTGGCAATTCTTTCTAAATGATTAACGATTTTGTTCGGGGACAATACAATGCGTTCCAATGTTGCTGTCTCGTCGTATTTTCTCAAAACTATAGTCAGTCAAAAAAAGTTTATGGTGATGAAAAAAGTGACAATTTTTTAACTTAATCGACGAAAGTTATCATAAATATCATTATACCGGATTATTTTTCTTAGATCTTTTCGGTGAAACTTTATTTTTTCTAATCAAATTGAATTCGTATTTTGATAACTAAGAGAACCATACCTATAACCTCAAAAATAATTTTGGCTGGGTATTTACTGTCCGTAGACTTAGACATTTTAACTAAACTCAATGCGCGGTTTTACAATGGACTTTGGTTCCTATAATCGCAGCGCTATGGTATTTCAAGTACCAGAATCGTGGTCTCAGTAACGTTCCTTGCAGTTGAAGTAAACACTTTTCCAATGTATGACAGGCACTACCATGATTGTCATGAGAACTTTAAAATTTTTGTAAAGACGATTTTAACAAAAAAACTTTGGTCAGTGAAACCTAAAATTTCTCTCTGTGTACTAAAAATTGTTACGCAACTCAAATTGTGATTCAAGTTGAGTATTAAAATTTAATATGCATGGGATATAATCAAAGATGAATAACTACCTGTAGAGTATACAGCAGATGGATATGCACAAAGCACTAAAATAATCAGGCCCCACATTTTTTTCAGCTAGCAAAGCTTTAGACTTGAAAATATTGTTGCAACTATGCTTGTCTTTTAGTAGAACCAATCGCAGAATAAGTATATTACAAAAAGGTATGTGACGACTCAAGACTATCCACGTATTCAAAAAGGGTTAAGTAGAGTATGATTACGTTCACGATGAAGTACTACAATGTGGCTGGAAGGTAGATGACAATATATAGCAGTAGATAACAAGTTGCTATGCAAACTATTACAAGTTCTTTTGTATTTGTAGATATTATCTTCATTACCTAAATGAATTGCGTTGCAGTGGAACATAGTTCTAAGGAAATTTAGACAATTAATAAAAAGTAACAGTGAATAATTAATATTAATCCACTACTATGATTAAGTTTACCTACTATTCTGGCCATAAATGTTGCGAGTAGTTGGGTACATATATGTATAACGGCACATGGTAAAAGGACCCTAGTGATCAAAAGCTAAATTTTGCAGGAGAACTATTTAAAGTTGATAGGATAGACCAGGGCATAGTTTGCCACCGGGGCAATGTTGCTTTTGGAAATAACATTACTATATTCCTTAACTATCTCAATTTTTTTCACATAAGATAAATCTATTTTCTAAGAGGGATCATATTATAACCAAAAATTTATGGAAAAAACAGTTTTGATGATGAAAGAATGGGAAATTCACCTCACCGGAATATTATATTTGTTATATGAGTCGATATATTTACATTATAGAAACTTGATAATTTGAATGTAAACACATTTTTCTATCACGTAATTATGAAAATTAGGCTTGACTCGAGTCAAAACTATCTTAAATTGAAGAAATAACTGAGGCTTGACGGTTGAGGCAAAGTTGGCAAACAGAAATATTTGACAAATCTATATTTTTTTTGAAAAACTGATAGAATTTTTCTAGAGCGCAGAAACTATATTTATTTTTTGTTGTATAATTAATCGTTACAAATGGATCATATTGCAATGAATAGAACTATGACATTTTTTCAATCCTATAAGATTTTTATATTTCTATACAAGTACCGACAAAGACTTTGCCCCGATAATTGGGGCAAAGTTATCTACATGCAACTTTGGAAATAGTTAAAACATTAATTAGGTATCTAATTGAAATAATTAGATAACTATTTGATATATTAGAAATATTCTGCAATCCACTTGTTGTCACTCCCTATGTAGTCTTAGAAATAGAATTTTAGATTTATATTTCAAAAATTTGAGCATGCATACATTCCAGTTTATTTCTTGTGATGTGGTACCGAAATTCAAGTAAATTTTATAATATTGTAAATGTGAATTACATTTTTTCAAATTGACTAAATTCGTTTTTGATTTCAAATGAAAAAGGAAAAAGTTAAATTTACTTAAGGCTATACTGGCCTTAAGGGACACATTTCATCATAATACTCGGACTTCGCAATCGATTTTTTTACTTTATATCTATTAGAGCCTCATTTGCATTGAAAAACTTAAAACTAATACCTTCTCATTTATGATAAGAATTTAAAAATAAAAAATATACATTTTATCAGAAACTGTGTCTAAAAAAATTTTCAGATCTTATTGAAGCAAACAATTTTAGATTCTTACGTTTTTTTCGAATTTCACGTATTCTGATTAAAAAATTGAATTCGGGATTTTCAATAGTCATTTTTTTAATTATAAATAAAAATATAGATCTTAAAAGGAAATGTCGTGATTTAAATTCATAGATCTTTTTGCAGTAAACAATTTTGTATCATACCTTTTTTTTCGTGTCTCCTATAGTGTAACTGGAAAATGGAACTTTAATATTGACTTTTTTTAAGTTTTGATTTTCTGTGACTTTTCTAACTTTGGTTTAATCGAGAAATATTATAAGGAAAGGGTCTAGACAGCATTATGACTGAACAAAATAAGAATTGACTGTCATGACCGCGTTTTTCGTCTTACTATCGTTGATATGCTAATGATTTATGAATAAAAATCTATGAAAAATTTACCACCTGTCAAAGTGGGTATTATATCTATATATTACATGCTATTTCTCAAAAATTTTATTAATTTTTTGAACTAAATTTCAATCCTGGTACTCCAAGATTAAAGTTCATCAACGCGTTAGTATAATTTATTCTTGAGGGTTTTGAATACAAAGTGATAATAAGGGAATCAATCAAAACGAATAATTCAGCTTTATGCTCTGTTGAGCGTGAATGATGTATAAATACAATTCTTCAAAATTTGATCTCTAAACAAAAAGAGGAATAATGTAGATAATTGATTTTCCGCAGGAATAAATAGAACTTGCATTATACTTTGAACGATGAAAACGTAACACTTATTATTCACTGCCTTTCGAAATTAAAATACTACGAGCTTGCAATACGTTAATTGGGGAAGGCAGATGCGTTGATAAATAATGACAGTAGATATTTTTTAAATATTTCAGTGCATCTATTAGGTGAATACATTATTCATGCAATAGATTTGATTTTAAAAAAAACCGTTTTTTCTGACTCAGGGGGTCTCAAAATATAAAGATTTCATTTATTTATTTTTATTTATGTATACAAGCTTGAATACAGATTTATTTTTATATTTTAAAAACATAAATAGCAATTTATCTTATTAACATTCATTGCTTTGTTTTCAAGAAATTGAAGATACATTAGATAATGATATTTTTTACATAATTATGTATAATTTTTCATACGTAATCCTATAATTTTATTTCAGACTCGAAAAAATGAACAATAGGTTGTTTTATTGGACACAAATTGGTCTGGAAAATAAAATTCATGTAACGTATATTGGTATTAATTAATAAGCTAGTGTCTATAAAATACAGTTCTTAAATTAAAAATGTTGCTAGTCCTAAGTCTGGAATCAATGTGAAGTTAACATTATAGGTGCTAAATCATAGAAATTTTGATTCTATACATAGAATTCCTTTATTTCCTTTAGAAATATTTATTCATTTCCAATGAGAAAAGGTAAACGTTTCTTCCACAAATGGGTACTCTCTTCAGTCCCAAACAATTTTTATTTGTAATAAAATAATAAAGATTTAAAATTGACTAGCTAAAAACATGAAAGACTTAATAATCATTTTGTTTTTTCTTTTCCTTATTAATTAATTAAAATAAAGTAGAATTGAAAGCCTGCAAATGGTCTTATGGGTAGGCGAGCTCCAAGGTGAACAGGAACCAAGCCGTTCCAAAAAAACATCCTCACTCAGCAATCCTCTCTTGTCGGATTCGTGAAAGATGCGACCGCGAAGCGAACCCCTTCAAATGTACACGAAACAAAATTTTTTCAAATGACAGAGACAATCGCGATGTCGATTTCAGTATTAACCTTTTATGAAGCATGCATAGCACACCATACAAAAAACAAAACAAAAAAATAATTGGCCAGTCTTGCATGTTTTTAGCTAGTCAATATTCAATCTTAAATATTTTAATGCAAATAAAAATTGTTTGGCACTGAAGAGGGCCTCCATTTGTGGCCGAAACGTTGGCTTTTTCAAATTTTTACACTTTTTATAACATAAAAATTAGGAACAGAATTGGCCCCATGCCAAACTAACTATCGCAGATTTACTACTGTGGGTCAATAAAAAATGGACATGTACAAGAACATGTCACGGTATAAAAATACGGTGCCGTCTAACTTGACAGTCTACAGCTCCTACAGCAAAAAGAATGAGAGGTAAGTACCATGGGACGCAATTCGAGAATACCGCTAATATTTAACATCAAGCCAACTGGTTCATTGGAACTAGTGGATCATGAATAAATTTATTGAATACTTGATGTGGAGTAAAATAGCTCAAGAAATCCTCACAATAAAAACCAGTTTTAATCACATAAATAAAATTTCCATTATCTTCTCCATGAAAGTGAGTAAGAACTCCTACATAGCTGTTGAGGTAAAATACAAGACCGCCTTCCCAAACCTGAAATACAGCAAAGTTTTAACTTTAAACCGATGGCTGAAATTAATTATTGATTTCAATTAAGAATGTGTCTTATTTGAACGACTAATTATATCATCAGAATTGTTGAGTAGTCATATTTATAAAGTTCAATCATCTTGCACAACTGGCTTTCACAAAATCTATTATACATTTGCACCAGAAAAAAGGTTCTTTGATTAAAAAAAAATTTCTTTGAATGAAACAAATTTATGTATTGATATACAGCCAAAGAAAAGTTTCTTTGATTTAAGGAAATTCATTGATTCCTTGTTTTTCTTTAAATTCAAGAAAAGAACGTCTGAGCAGTCGTATATTATACATGCATAATGTGGTTCACAGAATAAAATTATTTAATTTAAAGAAAAAATTTTCTTCGTTCAAACTAATAAAATTAATGAAAATCTTTCTCAAGTTTTATATTCTTTAAATTCAAATAAATAGTGTTGAAAAATAATTACTTTTATTAAAAAAAGCTAAAAACGTGTTTTCTTAGAATTAAATATATTTATATTTGTTCTTTGAATTGAAGAAATTAAGTTAAAAAGAGAATTTCTTAAATTTAAATAAAATTTTTTTTAGGTGTGATACAGATCACCATAATCAACTGTTTACTTAGAATTTGAAAAGAATATCGCTTCTTGAAATATCTATGTAGGTACCTACATATATGACCTACGTATGAACTTTCATAGAAACCTGGATAGGTCACCTATTCCTATCCCAGTAAAAAGGTGGGCATTGAATGGCATTGAAATGTCAAGATCTGGAAAGAAACGCAAATAAGAATGAAACTTTTGAATGCATTTTAATTCCTAGGCATTAAATGACATTCAAAAGTTTCATTCTCGATTCCGTTTCTTTCCAGATTTTGACATTTCAATGCCATTCAATGTCCACCTTCTTACTGGGATATGATTTCCCGCATTAAAACCTACAATCAAAATTTCACTTTTGGAGTAGGATTTAAAAAAAAATATATAATTTGCTGAAATTTTTCCATGATTCTTGCTATTATACAGTGTTTTAAGAGTAAATAACAATAGTAAAAAGATTTCAAGCAGATTGTTATTATTTGGCATGCTTACCATAGTATCTGGAATTAGACCTATTTGTGACCTCGCATATATTAAACTTCCATGTGAATGAGTAGGTACTAGACCAAATTGTTCTACTCTTCCACTCTGAAAGATATAAAATATGAAATGGTTTTATACATTAGATAACCGATACTAACGTGACTAATAACGCTGTATTTAGTATATGTAGCCTATTATACAGTAATGCTGATTTGAGAGGGTTTATACGTGTCTTGGTTTTGAAAAATCGATTCTTTTCATATTTCTGATCTTGAATTTTGTTTAGGTTAGATTTTACATTCATCATTAGCATAAAAATTTGGAGAAAAAATTTTTTCATGTTCAAAGGCCTCCATTTTGATAAATCTCAAAATTTTTAAAAAAGTTTGTGTCTACTTTCGACAAACGTGATGAAAATTAATAATTATTAATATTTTTTCCATTTCAGATAACTTGAATCGGCAGAATCCTGCACCCTGTTTGCCTCCAAAATTTTGACAGAGGCGTGGAAAAATAAACGAATACATAAAAAAACGCGTAGAAATTTTTTTTTACATCCTGCCATTTGATTGCTGACGTAAGGTCTCGAAAATGGGTCGAGACACGTATGGACCCATATTAAAACAAAGCAAGATATTTGATGGAATAATGAACAAATGTTAGCATAGCTGGTATCATGCAGTACAGCGCCAGTATTTGTTCTTTATTTCCGTAGTCAGAATTGAAAACCCAATTATCAGCATTGAGGAAGTGCTTTATTAAACTTATACACATATTTACCTCTTTGTTATATATTCCTGCCCCTAACAATGGGATTAAGAAGTTATTGTTAATTTCTTCTGGTATAAAAACTATTGATACATATTTACTTTTTGAACGTTCTGGGTTTCTATTTATGATTACGATTGATAAAGGATAAGGAATTTCTCTCCCATCAATTACAAAACTGTCAAGCTGATGAGAATGAGATCTGCCATACGTAATTCCTAGCCAAGCTATTACTTTCTTATACTCTCGGATTGCATCAGTGTCTCTACGCTAGAAACAATCGATTGAAAATAATTAAATTCGTTAGAAAACATTTTTGAGACGGTTTCAATCGTGTTTATGAATTCTATCTACACGATTGAATCCACTTCTTTCTCAATCATCCCCAAACTTGTACAATTCGGTCCTTGAGTTTTATTACTATTCGAGATTAAGTTATCAGTTTCATGATAAGATTTTGATCTCACGAAAATGATTTGTAAACGACTTCTTACTTCCTTCAAAGTTTGAACATTTTTAACAATATATATATTTTTTTTTAATGAATCGAGGCTTCACTAAGTTTAAAAAATATATCTTACTTTACTATTTCATATATTTAATACATTAGGCTTAAAAGAAAGTCCTATTTTGTAGCTAAAAATCGACTAAAATGTACAAAGTACAGTTATTTATGGGGAACACGCCGCAACAATTACAAAATTATGAAATTGAGTAAAATGCGTAATCGAAATTCCTTAACAGCGTGGTGAGAAAATTTAAAAATGATAAATCAACGACATTCTTTGTTTTTTATAAAAAAATTCACTATTTCCACTATGCAGTCAAGAAGTTTTTATCATGTATTTTTCTTTGTTTTTTTTATAAATGTTTACTTAATAGTGACTCACGTGACGTGGCTTTAAAAGATCAAAACAAGAAGAGCCGACTAATATCTTGAATGGAGTAATTGATACCCCAAGGCAGAGTGGCTTGTCGTAACGTTCAAACAGAACTACGGAGGAAAAGGGTAACGGTTGTACCAATCCAACTCTAGTATTCGAAGAACTAGATCCTGTAAAACACATTTTTCCATATTATAAACACAAAATAAATCTAAATCTCATCTTGAGAAACCTTTTTTCTTTGATACCTGCGCGAGAAATGCGATTTTGGGGCCCTGGCGCAAAAGAGCAAAAATTATCAATTCCTCGATCAATGATGAGTCCGTGTGATAAAACTTACTTTTCCACACTAGTGACAGAAAAGTTTGGGAATATTCGAATTCTAATTTCGATTAATAGTTGTAGTCATTGCGAAATGGCAAAAATGATTGGTTCCACGATCGATTGATGTAAACACGATATTAAAAAGAACGTGGCATTTTTCTTGCGCAGAGCACGGTAAACTAATAATTGAGGTTCGAATTCGAATATTTCCAAACTTTTTTGTTCCTTTGTGGAAAAGTAAGTTTTGTCACGCCGACTGATTATCGATCATTTTTGCTGTTTCGCGCCAAGCCTCGGAATCGCATTCCCCATCGCGGTATATAAAGCTAATAGTATGTTAACCGACTGGGGAACTAGTCGATTCCCCACTTAGTTAACAATGTACTATTGTTTCACTTAAAATATTTGTAACAAAGATAAGAAACGACAAATAGGAAATAGGAAAAGAGGTTTTGAAGGTCGGCTTTTTCTTTTATCTATTGTAATTTAGCCTATTTTATCATTGAATATATTCGATTCGTATAGTCGTTCTTATTTCAATGATACTATTATTACTCAATTCGAAATAGAGCTACAATGAGCATCTGATACTCAAATATTAGTTATACATGTCGTGTTCGTGTAAGATAAGTTTTTTATTATACAAAATGTCTTCCTGGAAATTGAGTGAAGTTTGAGTAAAAAATTTTACAGTTAACTGTGATTGTTGATAAGTTGTGAAATTTTTTTCAAAATGTTTACTGAAAAGAAGTCAACAGACGTACTTTATTGTTTTTTGTTACGTTTCCCAAATGCGTCATCCTGATCGGATTCCATTGACCCGATTCAGATGGCGCACCTTGTACTTTATAGATTAAAAAAGTTATCTTACATGATCAAATAAATGTATATTTAGTCACGTGGTCCGATTTATCCAAGGCTGTAACAAGTTATATAGAACTATATGCAGGGTCGAATTTACACAAGGGAAACATGGGCAGCTGCCCAGGGTGGCGCTTCAACGAGGACGGCAAAAATAAGGGTTTATGTGCATTTTTCTTCAAAATTCTTAAATATAAATTTTAAATTCTTAAAAGCCAAAAAATCTTAATTTCTTGTACTATAAATCTTAGTAGGACCTAATCACTGTTTTTATTTTTAAAAACTCACGCCTTGACAATATTTGTTGAAGTTATAGAGGAGAGGGGCGGTTATTCTAGTTTGGCTAGGGCGCCCTCGTCGGTAAATTCGGCCCTGACTATGTGCAATGATCGTCTGTATCCTTCACTTTAGAATTATCAGTTGCATATACGTCAAAAAAAAATTTGTTTCCACGTAGGTGATGTAACCTACTAACAATACTATAAATATGGAGTACCTATACTTTTAAAATGTATGTCCCAAATAATACAATATTATTATATAATCTTCAAACTTGTCCATATGTTCCAACTATGCTCAAAAGTTTGGTAAAGTTTCTCGAACTATTTTTCTCTATGTTTAATCTAATTACTAAAAATTGTTACGCAACTCAAATTGTGATTCAAGTTGAGTATTAAAATTTAATATGCATGGGATATAATCAAAGATGAATAACTACCTGTAGAGTATACAGCAGATGGATATGCACAAAGCACTAAAATAATCAGGCCCCACATTTTTTTCAGCTAGCAAAGCTTTAGACTTGAAAATATTGTTGCAACTATGCTTGTCTTTTAGTAGAACCAATCGCAGAATAAGTATATTACAAAAAGGTATGTGACGACTCAAGACTATCCACGTATTCAAAAAGGGTTAAGTAGAGTATGATTACGTTCACGATGAAGTACTACAATGTGGCTGGAAGGAAGATGACAATATATAGCAGTAGATAACAAGTTGCTATGCAAACTATTACAAGTTCTTTTGTATTTGTAGATATTATCTTCATTACCTAAATGAATTGCGTTGCAGTGGAACATAGTTCTAAGGAAATTTAGACAATTGATAAAAAGTAACAGTGGATAATTAATATTAATCCACTACTATGATTAAGTTTACCTACTATTCTGGCCATAAATGTTGCGAGTAGTTGGGTACATATATGTATAACGGCGCATGGTAAAAGGACCCTAGTGACCAAAAGCTAAATTTTGCAGGAGAACTATTTAAAGTTGATAGGGTGGACCAGGGCATAGTCTGCCGCCGGGGCAATGTTGCTTTTGGAAATAACATTACTATATTCCTTAACTATCTCAATTTTTTTCACATAAGATAAATCTATTTTCTAAGAGGGATCATATTATAACCAAAAATTTATGGAAAAAACAGTTTTGATGATGAAAGAATGGGAAATTCACCTCACCGGCATATTATATTTGTTATATGAGTCGATATATTTACATTATAGAAACTTGATAATTTGAATGTAAACAGATTTTTCTATCACGTTATTATGAAAATTAGGCTTGACTCGAGTCAAAACTATCTTAAATTGAGGAAATAACTGAGGCTTGACGGTTGAGGCAAAGTTGGCAAACAGAAATATTTGACAAATCTATATTTTTTTTGAAAAACTGATAGAATTTTTCTAGAGCGCAGAAACTATATTTATTTTTTGTTGTATAATTAATCGTTACAAATAGATCATATTGCAATGAATAGAACTATGACATTTTTTCAATCCTATAAGATTTTTATATTTCTATACAAGTACCGACAAAGACTTTGCCCCGATAATTGGGGCAAAGTTGCCTGCATGCAACTGGTTGGAAATACAGTAAAACCTCATTTATCGGGACGCCCTTGAAATGTAAACACCTCGTTTATCAGGATTTCGAGCGGCTCCCTATTACCACCTTTAGTCTCATGGTGGGAGTCCCACCACGCTTTCACCTTACCCCACTTCATGTCACTATGTACAAGGAGTGGTGGCTGGAGGAGAAACAAAATGTCCCGATAAATGAGGTTGCGAGATCCCGATAAGTGAAGATCCCGATAAATGAGTGTCCCGATAAATGAGGTTTTTCTGTAATTAAAATATTAACCGTGTGGAAATTGCCCCAGTTAGTCCCATTACAAAAAGGTTTCTGGCCGGATCCCTGCCGGGCAAACTCGGGCTGTATTGCATGGCCGAAAACTGTGTGGGAATCGTCCGGGTTGACTCGTTACCGGACCGTGTCAAGTCGGAAACCGGCAGAATCAACCCAGGATGAAGTTCATTTTCGGAAACTGACCGGGAGCTAGTCGGGCACTAGTTAAGTACCCTGGAGAAAGTCTCGGATTGGGAATTTATTCCAAACCAATGAAACCCATTCAGAAATCTGTCTCTGAACCAATCCGAGTTATTGTGATGTTTAAAATTTTTTTAAAACTTGTCAAAGATGTTACGCAGTAGTTTTCCTTCAGAGCATGTGATACTTGAAAAAAGTAGCAAGTTTGTGTGAACAACTTGGACCAGTTTCTACATGTTTGGGTCCAAAATACATTAAATTTTTTTTTTCAAAAGTTGTGAAATGGTAAAGAAGATGAAAATGGACGTAGATAGACTACTTTTGGTTTTGATAATAAAAAAATGTTCTCCATAGATTTTGCTTAAATTGAATTTTTTTCTATTTATTAAACCAAAAGTTATCTATCTACGTCTGTTTTTATCCTTTCTAGCATTACCCAAATTTTGAAATCAGAATTCTGTGTGTTTTGGACACAAACATGTAGAAACTTAAAATCAATAAAATTTGCTAATTTACCAAGTACCATATGCCCTTAACTCTCAGAGTGCCCAAGTTTATATATACTATAAAAGGTTATATATATAACTTACGTCATTTTCTGCAGGATAATCCCATAGGTGGAACATATAGGATTCTGTATTCGGATTTCGGACCTATACAGGAATTTTTAGTAAGGATCCGTCAAAATATTACGTGAAATTTTAATGCTACTAAGAACTCCCCTAAAAAACAGCCAGAAAAGGGCCGGATAGCCCGGCCGGTTCTTGACCAGCCTTTATGTCGGGAACATAACCAAACCAGCGTGACGTTTCTGGGTTCGATTTCCTCACGGGATTAGTGCTATCGCATAAATACGCAGTCTCGTTTCATTAGATCGCGGATGTAGTTGCACAATTTGATCACTTTTTAAGGAAACTTTTCTTTCAAATATAAAACTTATATTTCTTTTGAACTAAATTAGCCGTTATCAGTTCGTATTTAAAATTTGTATAAATACTTTGTAAATCTAAAATGACCACGGGGGGCTTCATTCTTGCGTACGATCCTCAAAAATAAAATTCATGTAACAGATATAAGCATTAGTAAATAAGATAGTATCCATAAAATACAGTTCTCAAATGGAAAATACTACTAGTTCTAAGCCTAGAAAAAATGTGAATTAAAAATTATGTGCTAAATCATGAAATTTTGATTGTAAATATAGAATTACTTTATTTCCTTAATAATCGGACGTATTCTATCTTTCTTATTTTTTCAACTCAACACTGTTCATCTTTTATCTCTTTCTTAAACCCCTCTTGCTTATTCTCAGTGGAATGGCTCAAGAGTAAAAAAATAAGTCTGTGATAGTTAATTTGGCATGGATCAGTTCTGTTCCCAATTTTTTATGTGATAAAAAGCATAAAAATCAGAAAATGAAAAAGTTTCTGCCACGAATGGGGACCCTCTTCAGCCCCAAACAATTTTTATTTTTTATTACAATAAAATATTAAAGATTAAAAATTGACTAGCTAAAAGCATTCAAGACATAAGGGGGACTTCCACCTTGTGCGTTCCAAAAAATCTAATTTTTTATTGTTGCATTTTTCGAATCTATGAATTATCAGAAAATGGATTCCCAAAAGGATTTTATGAAAAAAATTCCGTTTCCAGAGTTACAAAATTTTAAAGATGACTAAGCTTTAAACTTCAACTTTAAACGCGTTTTTCTCAAAACAATTTTTTTCGAAATTGTGACCACGATTACAAGAAAAGTATTTGGTGAATTAAGCTGATTTTTGAACTGAATATTCGTTGAACATGCCTCTTCCGTTCGGGATGCTAAATTTATTTTATTTTCATTTTTCGCACTTTTGTAACTAAATGAACTATCGAAAATGGGCCGAAAAATTAATTTCTTTTTTTACAAATAGGTGCCATTTCGCTTCATTTCAAAATTTTGGAAAACGTATATCCCTAACGAAAGCCAACATGCTACTGATTAAAAATGTGTTGCGCTTTTTTTTCAGTCGACCTGGGATGCTAAAATCATAATCACATTTTGACTCCAACTTTCCGACAGGGTCACGTACGACGACGACTACACTGCGAAAATCTTTTTTCGAATTCTTCATGTAAATATATTTTTTATCTTGAGAAATAAACGAACGCTATGCAAACAGATTAAGTGTGATATCTTATGCGATTCTGTAGAAAAAAAATTGTTGAATTTTGGCCCGAAAACTAAGTTTGTTTTTAACTTTTCCTTATTAATTACTTAAAACGAAGCGGAATTAAATGTATGCGAATGGACTTATGGGTAGACAAGCTCCAAGATGTACAGGAACCAGAACGTTCCAAAAAAACGTCCTCACTCAGCAATCCTCTCTTGTCGGACTCGTGGAAGATGCGAACGCGAAACGTACCCCCTCAAAGGCACCCAAAACACGATTTTTTCCAAAGGAAGAGCAGCCGCAATGTGAATATGAGCATGAAGCTTTGATGAAGCATGCATAGCACACCACACATAAAACAAAAAATAAAATAATTATTAAGTCTTGCATGTTTTTAGCTAGTCAATATTCAATCTTTTATATTTTAATTTAAGAGAATGAGAGAAGATTTTAGTGGTGGAGGGAAGCAGGACCGGGGGAGAAGCACCACGGGTCGCAATTCGAGTATACCGCTAATATTTAACATCAAGAAAGGGCCAACTGCTATATTGAAATAAGTGGATCATGAATATATTCATTGAATGTTTGATCTAGATGAAAATGGCTCAATAAATCGTCACAGTTAAAACCAGTTTTAATCACATAAATAAAATCTTCATTACATTCTTCAAAAAAGGCAGTAAGAACTCCCACAAATCTGTTGAGAAAAAATACAAGAGCGCCGGTCCAAACCTGAAATACAGCAAAGTTATAACTTTAAACTTGCACAAAGGGAATTATACTTTTATAATTTTTATAAACATAAAACCATGTATAATAAACTCAGTAAATTTAAATCTCTTTTCTCTCTGGCGGGTCGCGTGAACTAAACTATTGTCGAATTGGGTATCACTTCGGTAACTATTGCGTAACATCTCGGTAAGAAGACAGCAAACTGAACAAATAGTGCAAAATTAACATTTGAAATGTTGATAGTGTGGTTCTTTGTTAAAACTGACCTATTGAACTTAACAACAAATATTCATAATATGATTTCCCGGCTGTAAAAAATAAAAAAAACACGATGTCGAATTTTGGTTTTAATTCTGAAAAATTAACATGCAATGGGCAGCAGGGTCTTGAAAATTTATATTCACAGAACTTTATTTCAATATATAAATTCTGTCAAAAAAGTACCGGGAATTGGTCAATAAAATACAAACTATGTATTATTCATACAAATTTATTCTATCGCCTTCAAAGTAGGCCCCTCCCAAAATAATACACTTCTGCCAACGAATAATCCAATCATTAAAACATTTTTTAAACGCATTAACTTCAGTTCTCGCCGCGAATTGTCTTTTATGTATTCTATCGACTGAAAATGGGTGCCTCGAAGTGGTAATTTGAGTTTTGGAAAGAGAAAAAAGTATAGAGGACAGTGGTGCCAACTTAGCGTCTGAAATATTTTTGACAATCTCTTTAAGCGGGCTTTTTGAATAATCAATTTCTGGTACTTTTTTGACGGAATGTATGTACGACCAACAGTGAACTTGAAGCCGCCTTCACCAGAAGTGAAAATTCGACATCGTGTTTTTTCTATTTTCTACAGCCGGGAAATGGAATTATCGATTTTTATTGTTCAGTTTATTAGGTCAATTTGATCAAAGAAGCACACTATCAACATTCTAAGTGTTAATTTTCCGCCATTTATTCAGTTTACTGGCAAGTTACCGAAATGATACCCAATTTGGTAAAAGCTCGGTTCATGCTACCCGCCAGGACTGAAATAAACTACTAGTTGCTACTAAGAATGTGTCAAATTAGAATGACTAATTAAATCATCAAAATTGTTGAGTAGTCATATTTATAAAGTACAACCATCTTGTACAATTGGCTTCCACAACATGCATTATAAATTTGATGCCATAATTGTTCACCATAATCAATTTTTTACTTAGAATTTGAAACGAAGATCGTTTCTTAAAAAATCTATGTAGGTACTTATTATGGGTGCAAATAAATTTTGAGGGTTTTTTTGGTGATTTTGTAGATTTATTCAGAGAAATTGGCACAATGCATCTTACTCAAAGTATTGCCCTTCTCATTCTGCTACCTTTGACCATCTTTTGGCATATTGGGGGCGTTTAAACTTCAATGCTCGGCTCAATTGCGTCAATTGTTGTTAGTAATGTTCCGCAGTGATGGTTTCGTTAGACTGGAGTAGCTCATAGTAGACCACTCCGAGCTGATCCTACCAGATGCACAGAATTAGCTTCTTGACACTCTTTAAACGACAGAACCAATACTCACATGTTTTTATTGATAGAGCATGTTCCCCATATGCTTCACGTAGCAATCGATGTCCTTCAGCTGCACTTTTCTTCAAGTCAAAGCAAAGAAGCAGCGCTTCCCGCAAATGTTGTTTTGTTGGCACATAAGTTGACATGGTTAGAGCACAAAGAAGACGTGTTGTCTACACTTCAGCGAAATGACACATATTGATTATTAGAGGAAATGGTGACGCTTTAACATGAATATAGTTACAAGAAGAACCGATGCGATTAAATACTAGTTGCACCATCTTTTGTCAATCGCTCAAAACTTATTTGTACACCTAATACATATGTGACCTACATATGAAATTTCATAGAAACCTGCATAGGTCACCTATGCGGATGAACTATAGGTAATCTACAGAGGTTCCTATATGACTTCCCTCATCAAAATGTACAATGACAATTACAGTTTTGTTGAAGGAGTTTTTTTGACAAATTTTTTTATGTTTCTTGCTATTATACAATGTTTTAAGAGTAACTGACAATAGTAAAAAAATGTTAAGCAGATTGTTATTATTTGGCATGATTACCATATGCTCTGGAATTAGTCCTATTAGTGACTTCGCAAATAATAAACTTCCATCTGAACCCATAGGTACCAGACCAAATTGTTCTATTTTACTATTCTGAAACATATAAAATATTAAATGGTTTTATAATTATAATTGCAGATACAATAAGGGCAGTTTCAGTGCCTTACCAAGAAAGCATCCCACTCTGCTTGCGAAAAACACACGGATCCCGTACTTTGTCGTATTGCCAAATCAACTTTTCTTTTCTTGGTAAGACACTGGAACGAATTTTATGTGCCTCAGGCACGGAAACTCGTTTTTCCGTTACAGCTGAGAGTAACGGAATGTTGTGTATTCAGTTACAGAGGAATACAATGTAAAAAATAAACTGCGCATGCGCATATAGTCTTACAGCGGAAGACAATCTTTTTCTTATTATTCTTCTTCTTCGTATACAGCGATAGCACCTTACTGGCAAAGCCTTGTACATTTGAACTGCGCATGCGTCTATTAAAATCCATTAATACTACACAAGATCGATAAAATCAAAATGGCCGGGACTAGTCGTGACATATCAAGTGTAATGACTAGCGTCGCAAACAGCTACAATACTAGATTAGATTCCAGTGTACGCATAAAAACTCGTATCCGCACCAAAGTCACATAATAGTATATTACGTGCCTAGGCGCACAATGAGGGTTATTGCGTGACGAGCGACAATGCTCGCAGGAGATCGGAGCCAAGGCGTAGTCGAGGCGTAGCTGAGACGAAGCCGAGATAAAGCCGAGACGAAGCTGAGGCGCGATCAGTCCTGCGAGCATTGTCGCGAGTCTCGTAATTTCCCGAATTGTGTGCATTGGCACGTATTCTATTTTATGTGACTTCGGTGAGTATACGAGTTTTTATGCGTACACTCGAATCTAATCTAGTATTGTAGTTGTTTGCGGCGCTAGTCATTACACCTGATATGTCACGGCTAGTCCCGGCCATTTTGATTTTATCGATCTTGTGTAGTAGTAATGGATTTTAGTAGACGCATGCGCAGTTCAAATGTACAAGGCTTTGCCAGTAAGATGCTAACGCTGTACGAAGAAGAAGAAGAATAAGAAGAAGATTGTGCTTCGTTTCATGGCTATGGGCGCATGCGCAGTTCAATTTTTACATTTCATTCCTCTGTAGCGCAATGTACTACATTGCGCTACTGTTAACTGTAGCGAAAAAACGAGTTTGCGCGCCGGTGGCACATTAAATAGAATACGTGCCAATGCACACAATTCGGGAAATTGCGAGACTCGCGACAATGCTCGCAGGAGATCGAAGCCCCTAGGCACGTAATATACTATTGTGCATCGGATTTGCTATTCTGGCATACATGTGTCCATATGAAATTCGCTTTAATTTGTACAATAAAAGTAAAACGAATATGTTGCGATTTTGATAAATTCAGATTGTGTACGAAATTCGGAAAAGATTTTTTTCGGCCTAGTTGGCAAAAGTTGATACAAAGAAAATTAGTGTGTGTAGCCTACTTTTCACTAATGCAGATTTAAGGAGGAGGGGTGGGGGGGGGGGGGTTTATTGGGATCTAAAATAAAATATAGGACATACGCATGACGTCACGAAAAACGCAAAATGTCGTCGCGAGCCGAGGGATTTTAACATTACAGCATAGGTGTGAAAATGATTTATAAGAAAAAATATGCACTTGTAAAGCTAGCCTGGGGGCAAAATGTATAAGTATGTACTGGGAACCTTGCTTTATTGTTATAAGTTAAGTTTACATTTACTTAATAATACATACTTACCTATAACAATGAAGCAAGGTTTCAAGTACATGCTTACATTTTCCTCCCAGGTCAGCTTTACAAGTGCATGTCATACTAATTATACGTCCACTATTTAATACCTTTCTTTTTAATTCGTGCGATTCTCCTTTTAAACTGCTTGTAGGCAAGCACATCGAACCTAACCTCACTGAACCATTACAATCCATATTTTTTCAACAATAAATGATGTGATCTGCATTAATGATCCACTCGCTTTCTTTAAATTTTCTTTTACTGTCGCTTGTGTTGGCCCAACGGAAAATTTCTTCTTTACTTAATATCATTTTTTTTATAAATCATTTTCACACCTATATTACAATGTTAAAATCCCTTGGCTCGCGACGTTATTTTGATTTTTCTGTGACGTCACGCGTATATCCTATATTTCATGTTAGATCCCAATACGTGTCTAGGTTTTAAAAAATCGCTTTTTTTTGCATATTTCGAATTTTGTTTAGTTTAGTTTTAACATTCATCATGAACATAAAAAATTAGGGGAAAATTTTTTTTCATTCGAAGTCCCGTCATTTTGAGAAATCTTAGAATGTTTGAAAAAGTTTGTGTCTACTTTGGACCAACATAATAAACTTTAATAATTTATATAATTTTTTCCTTCCAGATAACCTGCATCGGCAGAATCGTGCACCCTGTTTGCCTTATTCTTTTTGGCAGAGGCGTGGTCAAGGTCAAGCAGAGGTCGTATGAGCCATTGAATTAACGACGAAAAATTGTGTTTAAAGATGAAGAATAAACCAAATACATAAAAAGACACGTAGAAACTTTTTTGTTGTTTCCTGTCAATTTATTGCTGAAGTAAGGTCTAGAAAATGGGTCGAGACACGTATAGTCCCACTTAAGTCCATGTTTTACTTATCCGAGCCCTACTTTACCGACACTTTTTTTGTCCTTTGCATTTCCACATTAATGAAGATATCGAGTTGAAACTTTGAGTAATTAAGTAAAAACACTAGGGAACGTTTATCTGCTCCTAAATATTCATAATTATGAAAAAGTAAATTTCCAAAAAAAATGTTTTCTATATGTTTTCTATATGTTCAGAGCTGGGTTTTACAACACTTCTGCAACTTTCAGCCTTTTTTAATCTTTAGTAAGATTAGATATTTGGTTGATGAAAATAAGCTCAAAATAAATTTGTCTATTCAGACAAAACAAGATATATTTGCGGTACGAGCGGAGCGAGTGCTGCTGGTCGATGGGGGGGGGGGGAGGCATCAAATACATCTATAAATTAAGGTTTAGATTTCTATTTCCTTGTTTCCATCTTTGGTAATTATCATAGACTAGCATGTATCTGTCAACGGACTTTTTGGGTAAGGTGTCAGTTTCTACTATTGATTGAGATTCAGTTTCAAAGTTTTTATTAATTTTTTCTTTATCTGTCGATTCATCAGATGGTATGACATTCATTTTTTTATTTTTATTTTTGTTACACTTCAGTCACTATACTATTACATTCTAAATAATATCCACTCATTGCCACTAATAAACATTAGCAGAGAGCGGACAAATTTTGACACTTGAGATTATTGACGTTTTTACTCCCGCTATTATAGAGGGCGCGCATATAGCTTGACCAATGCATGAAAGTTAGACTTTCTGCCGTGAAATTGGTGCCGAAACCACGTACTTTCGACTAGGGTAGTAAGAAAAAGTGCTTTATCAAACTTATATACATATTTACCTTTTTGTTATATATTCCTGCCCCTAATAATGGAATTAAGAAGTTATTGTTAATTTCTTCTGGTATAAAAACCATTGATTCATATTCACTTTTTGAATATTCTGTGTTTCTATACATGATTACGACTGCCAAAGGATAAGGATTTGGCTTCACAGAAAGATCAACACCTATGAGAAAATGATAACCACGAGATCTGCCATACGCAATTCCTGACCAAACTTCCACTGCCCTAAACTCATGATGTGCATCATATTCTTCATTCTAGAAATAATCGAAAGAAAACAATTAAAATCGTTAGAAAAAAATGTTGACACGTTCTCAATTGTGTTTTTGAATCGCATTTACACGATTGAGTCCACTTCTTCCTCAATCGTTCCCAATCGTGTACAACTCGGTCCTGAAGTTTAATTACAATACTATTTGAGGTTAATTTATCAATCTGATGATAGAATTTTGATCTCATGAAAATTATTTGCAAGAAGTTATTTACAACTTTACACTTTTCTTCAAATTATTGAGAATTCAACTTCAAACCTCCGAACACTTAGGAATTGCGAACAAAAACTGCAGAGTACTAATTTTTCAGTGCGCATTTGTATTTACTCTATTTGGTTCTATTGGGAGCAAATGATACTTAGCTTGTCCTGATTGGGATTAATTTAAAACAATTCAACTTTAAATCATTCCAAGTCGTTATTAATTATGTCTAATCCATTATTTTTAGGAAGTATAACTCATAACTGAGAACGATTCAAATCAATTAACAAAACATTACTTCGTTTAGCGACAATTCAAAACGATTAACTTCTGATTGCTCTAAATCATTCAAAAACGTGTTCAATTGATTATTTCTAGAGGGGCTGTTCAGGTCTAAAAATTGCACGAAGAAAAATGGAGATAAACAAAACAGGATTGATTACTGAAAAGTGTTGTGGAATAATTTGCATTTGGTTCCGTCCGACTGATTACTGAACAAAAATAAGAAAGTGTTACACCGCGTGCCGATAGTTATTAAATTTCAGTAATCACTGAAAAAAGCGACCTAGCAAGAACTAATGTAAATTTTTTATATACGCTTTTTAAGTAATCAATCTTGTTTTCCTGATCTTAATTTTTCTCAATGTGGTTAATTGGTTATAGTCCAGGATCCAGCAACACTTTTGTAGGAAGTACACAGAGAAAAATAGCATCTGGTCATAATGACTAAGAATAATGTAGTTGGAAATAAAAAAGTCACTGTAACGAGGGAGACTTGTTGTCGCTACTTGACCCATGGCTACAGTAACATGATCGATTTGTAGCCATGGTAGCCATATTCTGAATACCTGGTCGTGGCGACTAGTTAACACCGTTGAAATTGTCCTTAACTCTTAAACCTAGCTATGTGAACTTGAAACATTGAGTTGTCATAGCTAGAATAACGTAGTCGCTATAACCAGTGGAGCAAACTTCACACTCGTTGAATTCGCTGTGTATTGTTTCAAGTAATGCATATTATTTTTCATAGCAACTGATAGCAACTCTTTTGAGAATTTGATTTGAAGTGTCGAGCGGCACGAAACTGTGATTTTAAATCCTACTACTTTTAAAGTTTCAACCCGCTCTACAGATGCCGATAAACAGATTTTCAAAAGAGGTGCTATGAAAAATACAATGTTCCACGTAGTGATTTCATGCATTTGATTTTAGGAATTTGATTTAACATAACTTTATAGTTGACACTTACATATAGTGACTGTGACAACATTACATAGTCGCTGTGACTACATTACTTAGTCACTGCGACCACTTTTAGTACCTACATTGACGGGTCAACCATTGCTTGAATTCAGCTACAAAAAGTAGTTAAGGACATTTTCAACTACATATATCACGTCACTATGCCCAGGATTTTTTCTCAGTGTACGAGGTCGCGTGATGAACCTTGGTGAATTTTATAGATTTTGATCCCTTGAATCTGAAAATGTGGGATACTTTTTGAAAAAGTTTGTCCTTTCATTCTTAATTAACTTTTTCTATAAACAAACAAAAATAATTGTTCTGTCATACCCACTATTTTTTTTCTAATATATTTTAGCTTATTTTATGACGAAAATTCGTCGTGTGTTTTTTGTAAAATCAACCGTTTACAATTTATAAATTTATAAACTTTCAGAAAAGTAAACATTTTCAGTTTTGAAATTCAAATTACAGAAGAGCCAATTTTTTTCTTTTAAGTTTTATATGCAGAATTTAATGATAAATGTGTCCTCTATTATTTACTATACTATATGTTACTTTACTATTTCATATATTTAATACATCAGACTTGAAAGAATGTCCCATTTTGTAGCTAAAAATCTACTAAGATGTAGAAAGCACAGTTATTTATGGGGAACGCGCCACAACAATTACAAAATTATCGCATTGAGTAAATTGCGTGATCAAAATTTTTCAACAACGTGGTAAGAAAATGTGAAAATTGTAAATCAACAACGTTCTTCGCTTTTTATGGAAAATTCACTATTTTCACTATGCAGTCAAGGATTTTTTATTGTGTATTTTCCTTTGGTATTTAAATAAATGTTTTCTCAATGGTGACTCACATGATGTGGATGTAAAAGATGATAACAAGAAGAGCTGACTAATATGTTGAAGGGAGTAATTAATACCCCAAGGCAAAGCTGTGTCTTATTGCGTTCAAACAGAACTATGGAGGAAAGAGGTAACGGTTTAACGTTTTCAATTTGAGAATCCGTTTCTTTGGATGGTTGAATTGTGTTGGAAGCACTAGATCCTGTAAAACGCATTTTTCTAAATTGAAAAACAACAAGAATTCAAGTCTTAGCCTAAGGAACCTTTTTTCTTTGATACCCGTGCGGGAAATGCGATTTTGGGTTTCGTAATTTTATGATAAATTTTATAAAAATTCTCTTACGGTTTGGTAGTTTAAAGTAAATATTATGAAAATTCAGTTGAGTTTCGTAATCTTAAGAAAAACTCTAGAAAATGTGGTACAATTTTCGCAATTTTAAGATTTTTAATTAACATTTAAGACCAAAAAATCGCACTGTTTTAGTTCTTTGTTTATAACATTAATTTTTAACTTTTTAGGTTGAGGTTTGGTGGAAAAGTAGCAGACTTTATGCTCTTCAAATGTATAAAAAAACGGACACTTTAAAATTATTTTGAAAACGGCTTTTAAAAAAAATAAAAAATATAAATATAATTACTTGGACTAGCATGCGACTTCAAAATTATATCCTATTTCGCTTGTTTAGGTGATTTAACTTATTAACAATACTATAAATGTGGAGTATCTACATTTTTAAAGTGTACGTCCCCAATATTACAATAATATTAAATAATCTTCAAACTTGTCCATATGCTCTAAGCTTGCTTAAAAGTTGAGTAAAGTTTTTTGAACTATTTTCCTCCGTGTGTAATGAAATTACTAAAAATAGTTGCGCAATTCAAACTGTGATTCAAGTTCACTACTAAAATTTAATATGTATGAGATATAATTAAAGGTGAATAATTACCTGTAGAGTATACAACAGACGGAAATGCACAAAGCACCAAAATAATCAAGCCCCACATTTTTGTT
This sequence comes from Diplolepis rosae, assembly GCA_030998225.1. NCBI lineage: Eukaryota > Metazoa > Arthropoda > Insecta > Hymenoptera > Diplolepididae > Diplolepis > Diplolepis rosae. Next base: position 2,021,097 of record JAPYXD010000143.1, on the reverse strand, counting down.
AACTAGCAAAGTTTTAGTCTTGAAAATATTGTCACAAGTACGCTTGTATTTTAGTAGAACCAATCGCAGAATAAGTATATCACAGAAAGGTGTGTGACGACTCAAGACTATCCACGTATTCAAAAAGGGTTAAGTAGAGATATCTACGATAAAGACAATAATATGTGGCAGTAGATAAGACGTTGCTGCGCAAACTATTACAAATTTATTTGTATTTGTAATTATTATTAATTTTAATACCACAATTGAGTGAACTTAATTTCCTGTCCATAAATGTTATGTAATCTATCATATATGGGACATTCTTTTATATATCGTACGGATTTAAAAAAAAATAAACTGTTAACATTTCTAAAAGTCTTAAATTTTCTTCTGTGGCATCTTTTTATTCATTTAATCGACATGGGTATCGGGATTTTCGAAACAAATTTTTTTTCGAGAGATATATTAATTTAAACTTTTGATAAAATTGGACGAAATGCTAAATTCTCATGTACTTAAAATTTATTATCTCCGGTTGAAATAATCAAATCAATTTCGGATTTGTTTCATTTTTTAGCTTATTACGTTAGATTTTCAGATAAATATTTTTATAATTTTTATTTTTTTAATTAACTAATGCTATAAGCAATTTAATTCCTTAAAAAATTTTTGCATGTTTGCCCCCTCAGTGAAAAAATTTGAAAAAAAAAACTATCATATGCGCTATGCCTCAATATAACTAGCGCATATTTAATAAAAGTGGAGACTCAAACATAATGTGCTTTAAAACGTGGAGGAACAGTACTAACGATCGTAAAACTGTCTTCCGTGATTGTATTTCGATAAAGCAAAAAAATATAATTTCAAAAAATGCCAAAATCATCGAAATCATCCGAGTGGACAAATGTTTAAACTAAAGGTAATGAATTTTAAGTATAAGAGAATTTTATATTTTATCCAATTTTATCAAAAGTTTAAGTTGATATATTTCTTTAAAAAAATTTTTTTTACGAAAATCCCTTTACACGTGTTGGTTAATTTATTTAAAAGAAGCTATAACAAATTTTTTATGCAAATCTAAATTATGATATCAAAATGGGTGTACGATTTGTAAAAAAATGCCCCATATAGTCTTCGAAATAGGGTTGTAGATTTGTATTTTTTTTTAAATTCAATTTACGTTATATCGAAAAAGTTGTGCCTTTTACTCTATATCCACTGCACAAAATAATTACAAATTCGTATTTGTAAAAACGATAACAGGAGAGTCAAAATTATTTAAAAGTTTGTGAACTCTGCTCTCTAATTCTGAATCATTGACAATTAAGCTGACTAAATTTAAATTAGTTAATCATTTTTCGCTATGCTGAGAGCAAATCTAACCATGGAATTTGTTCTGACAATATTTAATGTCAACAGTAAATCGTACTTTGTCGATATAGAATAGAGGAACTCCAAACTAATAGACCTAGAATATCTCAAAGCTTCAATTTTTCATTTACTCTCAACAAATAATACTTTTTAAAATGTGTGCATTCGCAATTCAAATCGATGATTCTTATGAATTACAGTATATAATAGAATTGCTATTGTGAAAATTAATCTGGATTTCTATTTTTCGAAACTTATTAACTATTCTTGAATACTTCTAGTATGGTTCCAACATAAAAATTAGGTATATTTTTAGGACATTTTCGAAAACATTTTTTTGTATCATAGGATATGAAAATAGAGCCAAAATTAAATTTTTATTACAATAATATTTATTTACACTACGAAATAACAAAGACCATGTACATTGGAAAATGATTGTGTCAATCTAAGTAAAAATAGTTACACCGTAATCGTCACGCACTTGCTGTGATGTCGAAATTCAATTTTGAAAACTTTCAAGGCAACACACAAAAGGAAATATTTTTGAAAAATGAAAACATTTTTCCCTTAATCTCTAAAATAAATTTGCGTGAAATTGTCATTAAGTTGGTATTTTTGACGAATTCCAAACCTCTTTAGATCCACGCTTTTGATCTCGTGGTCTTTTGAACAGCCTTTCAATAAGATTTATATAAAAAGTCAAGGGAGGTATGAGCGAAGGGAATCTATGTATAATATAATAAATGGGTAAAAACAACCATTGCTTGGCACTGTTGCAGCAAATACTATATACAAAGTTTTATGTTTTGGGCTGACGTTAGCCATTCAGAGAGCATTTACGATTCGACAAAAAATTCATATAATTAGAAAACGATTTTGTGGAATCTTTTGTGGAATCGGTGAAAGGACTCTATAAATTACCAACGAATAACAAGACAACTGTCACATTGTCCTGTATTATTTTCTATTCTTACAAAAAACACAGGACATCGCGCAAACGATCAAATTAATAATTAAAATAACTGTACGATAACGCACAGCTTATGAGCAATTAATGTTTTTAGTTCAATCGTATGCGTCTTACATTCTGCTCTCTTACTATTTTTATAACAAATATAAAAAAATTGCTACATTTTGAGCCTTTTGAAAAATCCTTTAAAAAATCATTTCAATCCAATAGAAAAGAAATAAGCGTATGGTTTTCTCAAAGCAAAAAAAAGAGAAAGATACTGGAATTAAAGCTTAGTTCTGTAATTAGATTATTTTGAAGAAACGTTTCTAGGACAGAGAACAAGAAAACTATAGTTTAGAGAAATTGTGGACATTTGCCTGGTTGGAGATTTTCCAACCAAACATTGGCAATCAGGATTTCAGGCATAAGAAGCGAAAATTCTTCTTTGATACCCTTAAAATCCTTTGGCAATTTTTGACAGTCCTCATTGGCTAAAGAGGCCCATTAGATCTCAGCTTTTCCTATTTTTGAGTTGTGAGCTTTCTAGTCTGTATGTTTCCTAGATGATGGATGTGATGAGTCGCGCCTTAAAGTTGACAATTCGTTCACTGGTCGCAGCCAAACGCTGAAAAAATTTGATTAATTATTCAAGAGTTTTTACATTAAATAATCATCACTTATCCTAATTATAAATACACTTATGTTCATTTTTAATTTATTTCATTAAATTTGATTATAGATTTTTTTTTAAAGTCGATAATCGCAGGTTGTATATTTGATTTGAAATATTTTTTTAATGGATTCACAGAAAGTTGTAAAATATTTGTCTTCAAGTTGAATTAATCTTTGATAGAATTGTCAGATTATAGCTTCAACCCCCTTTCCCATTAATTAATAATTTAAATCCCGCAACACTAAAGAAAATCAGGTATCAATATTTATGGAAGCACTGCATGTGTTTCATGAAACCTTGACTCTTCTGTCGTGATTATACATAATTCATAAAAAAATTGTAATTTCAAATTTGTCAATATTTTCTTTGTTAGACTAACTCCAACTCTTTCTCAATATGATGATTAGAATCTCGTATAATCTCTCATTAAAAATTAAATTCTTTGTGAGTTTAGCCTTGAGTTGATGATTGCAAAAATTGAATTACTAAAATTTTATTTAAATTGTAACACTTTCCCATTGTTTCATCATTATAAACTGTATAAAGCATTATTTGTTTCGGAAGACTTTGTTGAATTAAGGTTAATTGTGAAAATAATAAAAGTTTCTTTATTTAACTGAAATTATGTTATATGTATATTATGCGGCTGTTGCCTATGAAAAGGTAAAATGAATTCTATTGAGATTTTTATCTCGAGGTTATTCGCTTTGTTATAGTTTTTAAAATCCGATAACGATTATAATGATTTTTACCTTTTCTTCATAAACTTAGTTAAATTTAAATTCTTTCGATTTGATAACCATAGAAAAAATATTTATAGAAAATAAATTTTCAAGATTTTTGACGTTTATTACGTAGTGCTTATATAAATAGGTGTAAATTACTTTCTATGAGTGAAGGCAAATATGGTTAATTTTCTGAGCATCAGTGAAAATTCCAAGAACGAAATCTTTATGACAGGTCAACGTAATTTGGTAGAAGCTTTCGGGTCTCTCTTTGCGTGACAGAAGCGAACAGCCGCAGAACTTGCATAAGTCAACCGGCAAATGAACGAGCTATTTCATAGAGAAAGTCTTGTAAATTTTTACTTTCCATTGATCTGAGACGCATTATATAACTCTATACTATATTTGAAACGTTCCAGCTTCACTCCTACCACTTTTTAAATTTTAATTGCCACGCCTAATTATGCTTTGAATAAACACGGTTTCAAGTAATATGCAATAAACAAAGTCAAAATATTCACCAATATGCATAAATATTTCCTTATCTCAATTTTTTACAGTGAATTATATAATTGATTTGATCTATGATTTGTATATTTTCTCGAAAAAATATAAAAATTAATTAAATACAAAAATTTTGAAGAATGGAAGTATGATCTAAAAATTTTTTTACTTTCCTTGGGATACAAATGAGTTCACCAATTGATGTTAACCGCATCATGTAATTGAAATAATGAATTGCATTACGAGATATGCGTTTTATCATTGAAACTGGTAAATTCAAATTATGTTACTGCAAATCGCATGAAAGTGAACGAGTTTCATAAACTCGTTGAAATCAGCTACTCAAATAAGCTAATTTAACTGTTCAAGACCCATGACTTTTCTAATGTTACATGTCACTTTTGTAATACTTTACTATTTAGCATTGTTAAAATATTATATATAGCAAAAGTTATCTATTCGAGTTTTTATATTTTCTGTATTATAAAATAGTATATTGTACAACTACACTGAGAAAAAATGCTATTGGATCAATAGCATTTCTTTCCAAAAGCATGTAGACTATTAATTCATAAAAATATACTACAAGAACCAATAAATATGTTACTAATTCCATAGCATATTGATTTGAATCCATGATATACATGCTTTTGGAAAGAAATGCTTTTGATTCAATAGCATTTTTTTCTTAATGTAGGGGAAAAAAAATTTATTTTACGAGTGTGAAGTTTGATGCTCGAGCAAAGCGAGGGTAACAACCACATGAGTAAAATTAATGTTTTTCCCGTGTCGCACATGATTTTTTTCTACTAAGGGGTCAGAAAACGAATTCGTTTGTCCCGTACGGGGCAATAAAATCCACTTTATGACCCGCTAGTAGAAAAGAAAATCTTACGTGGAAATGCTAGTGATATTTTTTCCTTCACATTGTTACAGATGTTATGAAACTGTGATTTTCAATTTACAAAGGCAACAGAATTTCACCAGAAATTGATAGATTTAACAAAAAATGTCTTTGAACCAATCAAAATTCTGTTGAATCAACCAAAATTTGTTTGAATTGACTTAATATTTTTGTATATCCAAAAACAAAATTTTCTACAACCAAATAAATTTATTTATAGTGTTCTTAAAAAATCAGTTCAATTTAAATGTAAGCCGCACTCAGAGATTAAATATATTGAATAGATCTTTGGTTGATTCAACTAAAATATTTATTATATTTAACCAAATCGTAGTCGAACAAACTATCTTTTTTTTTTATGCATGCGTGAGAAATGCTACTTTGAACGGCTGCTTACTCTCTAAATCTGAATCAGTCAAATTTTCACTGATTGAATCAGTGATTTATCTTTTCACTGATTCACGAGTGAACAAGTATTTTTCACTGTTAAATCAGTTAATTTTCACTGATTCATCAGTGACAAAAATATTTCTTACTGTCAAATCAGTCAATTTTCACTGAAATAATCAGTGAAATTTGACTTATTTACAGTAACCTCTTTTTAGCTATTTGAATCAGTCAAATTTCACTGATAATCAGTAGATTTTGACTGATTCAAATTTCGAGAGTAGCGAGCGCAAAATGATAAATTCCTCACGATTGATTCTCTATTGTTTATTTAACATACCAAGAGATGGCGGCAGAGTCTATTGGCATGAATAAGTATATTTTGATAAATAGACGTTCAAAGTAGAATTTTTGAGCACTTCGTGGGCAATCGGTGACTTGCCACACTCATTGCTCAATATATTATTGGTTGCATGAAATTTGAAAATAAAAAAAAAAACAAAAGAAATGATTGAGTGCTGAAATTTGAAGTTATCATTGATATATTATATATCATACTTACAAGAATAAGATCTTGAATAAGGTTAGAAATTCCTCGATTTGCTATGACGAAAAGCCTTGTGACTGGTCCAGGGACTGCTTCCTGCCCACCAGGTGTTGGAGCGCCTGCCGCTGGATCTGACGATTGCCCACTTCCGCTACCGGCGACCAACTGTAAGCAGCGCATCATAGAATTAGTGGTGCTGGGAGGTAAAGGTCAAGGATTATTCAAGAAGGCAATGCAGGATTTCTTGGGAGTAACTAGGAATATACAGTTGCGGCTCCACGTCCAGCTCCAGCGCTCCCGACACTACGGTGCTAAATCCTTAATCCTTGTAGCTTAATCCATCGATCCTGCTGCTACAATCCTTCTTTAAAAATGCTCCTTCGTCTTTGAAAAATCCCAAAAGACAAACAGTCTTCACCAGGACTAAGGTTACACTAATTATTAAACCATTGCGCTATTACGAACGGCCTTTCGTAGTATGCTGTTCGCGATCTTTTCCAAAATTATATTTCCAGGTTAACAAATAATTATCTTTACTTCAGTAGACCGAATTTATTTAATACACGATTTCTTATATTTCAAATTTGCGGCAGCACACTTCGAATTGGACCGCCCTGGACGTGGAAATACCTCTACAAAAATAATTTACACTACACTAAATGTACTATCTGGACTAAATTTCCCATACATATTCTCATTAAAGTCCATTGGAGATCCACGGGATATTCACTGGACATTCGTGAAATAGCCAAGGAATATTTGGTCCTTTGGAAAGAAAGGCAGGCGACTCAAACTTGATTATTTCTTTCAAATTTTTAAATTAATTTAACCGTACATCTCTAAATGAAGTTTGATATTAATTTTTTGAGAAATTTCTTTTTCACTTGAAAGGTTAATTGCAATTTGTGTAAAAAATTTTAATGAGAATTTTTCTTAATTTGAAATTAATCAGTATATATTTAAGATGAAAAGTGAAGAAATGATATAAAATTAAATTCGAAGAAAAGGATTTTATAAATGGAATTTTTAAATTTCGACACTATAAATTATTTGTAAAATTTGATTTTTTGATCGCCTGCCTGATTTTTCAATCTACTGACAAAAGATACTTTCGCTAATAATACGGTGCACAAGTCTAGGACGGATAACAACGAGAATCGATAGTATGTAATTCGTGACAAATATCCCGAAGGGCCCAGTTGAGACTTTCATCAGCTTTTGATTCGCCAAATTAATTAATTAATTTATTATATTGTCAGCGGTGATTGTCAGCGTTGCGTCGGGACCGTTGGCAGAGTGGAACGTCTGGATTGCAATGGAATTGGATCGGATGATTTTTTGGAAATTATGGACGTGAATCAAAAGAAAGTTAGATGAATCTCTTGGAGAAATATGATAAATCGAGTCACGATTTGGGTTAATAATCAATTCATTACATATTAGTTATCAATCAAATTAATTAGTTTAATTATTGTCTATACAGATTCAGAATGTTGCGTCTTTGGTGGACGGTTTATCTGAAATTCCAACCTAAATCGCAACTCGTGACGATGCTTGTAGTACTTGAGAAGTCATACTTAGTACAGTTATTGGCACTTTAACAAGTATTTCAAATCAGAAATTCTTATTTGTGGTGAAATTTATAATTTTAATCATAAATCACAGTACCTATTTATAATTTATTCTTGAAAATAGATTTTTTCTGAAAATTAAATTTTAGTACAATTAGGATCGTACTTTTATTTTAGTATTTAAATTTTAAATCAAGTACTACATTTCTTTAATAAATATGAAATGAAAAAAAATAGAGATGAGCAATGAAAAATGCGAATCATGGCAGGTCGGATATGGAGAATTGAAATGTAAACAATGCAAATAATCCGTATCACATATCAAGAAGTTTCTGCAACAATGTTCACATTGATATCATGCAAAATACAATAATAATCGCGTCACTCACACAGAAACACAAATAGCAAAGTGTTTTTTAGGATTGTAATAGAAACAGAAGAGCTCTTGATATGTAATTCATGCATGTGTAGAAAAAGAGTAATTTATAGGTTCAGTCAGAAGAAGATAGAGGATAGAATATACAATTAAGAAAAAAAAAAAATGAGAAAAAGACAGAAAATTAATATGAAAATATAGTATAATGCATTAAATGCTAGGATTGGAAGAAGAAAGTTTTTTAGAAAGAAAGGAAGAAAAGGGTAAGAGTAAACTGTTATTGTCGATGAAGTCTATCGACTATTGTAGAGCTAGTATCAAAGATACCATAAAAGTAATAGGTGAAAGGTGATTATAAGGCAATTGTGACTTCGAGTGAAGTGTTAAAGAAGTGCTACGAGCAAGTAATTAACAGCTACGTGCAATTAGTGTTTGCTTTTCAGATAGAGTGCTTCTCTTCGCAGTTACAAGTACAGCAAGTAAAGAATGAATAGAAAAGAGAAGATGCAGTGCATTTTTGTGTAATATGCAAATCTGTCTACTGTTTGTTTTTTTGTGTTTGCTGTATTTTTGTTGGGATTGAAAAAAATTGTTAAAAAGCAAAAATACATAAAAAGTTATTTACACAATATTTGTAATATATAATTTAAGTAAATTTGATTTTGTTGTGTATAAAAATATTTTTGAAGATGTTGAAAAATTAAGAAACAAAAATTATATTTCATAATAATTAACAACAATTTTGTCAGTAATAAGTTTTGTTTGTAATTTGATGTTTTGAAAATTGCTGATGGTTTTTTGTAATTAACTCAGAAATTACTTTAAAATGTGCCTCTATCCAAGTAGTAGATTTTACACTCAAGTCTTACCATGACCTACTCATTCTACTCGGACAGTCGTGTCCGGATAAGGATAATAGAAAAGATACGTCACAGTATGACTATGAATGACTGGTATATTATTTTATCATTGCGAGCTGTTAATCATTCGAATCCTGCATGTAAATTTAATTTAAATATTAATAGATTTAAAGATCATAAAAACTTTCAATTTATTTCAAGATTTTTTTAATTCAAAGACTTTTAGAAGATTTATGATAAATTAAAAAAAATTTTAGATGCATTCAAAATATTTGATGCAATTCAAAAAGTACAAGATGTTTCGAAAGATTTCAAAATTGTAGAATTGCAGTAGATTTGGAAAGATTTAAAATTTTAAAAAATAAAAAGTAGTGTAAGTTGTATTGACCCTCAATTTTAATAAAAGTATACGTTGTTGGGAAAAATTGGCATTAGTGTCCAAAAATGATTGAGTCAATTTAATCAGACATTTCGGCTCAGATTGAAGCCCTCATCAGTAATATTTTTTAAAATCTAGCAAATACAAAAAAGAGTTCTTGATATGTTAAATTAAATTTATAAGTGAAAATGGAAGGTTTGGATATTTGACCAAAACAAAAAGTGTACTCAAATAGATTTCTTTGGTGTGAAGCTGTATTAAACAACTTTTAACATATCAAATACTCGATTTTTGTATTATATGTGTAAGTACTATAGTTATTCCTGAAAATGTGAAATTATCTCCACCCCTTTTTTCTATTTCCTTGTTTTTAATAAATATCACTGATAAGGGCACCGATCTAAGCCGAAACGTCTGATTAAATCGACTTAATCATTTTTGGACCCTAAAGCCAATTTTTCTCATCAATATACCATTTTATTGAAAAAATTCTTCAAGATTTAAATAGATTATGTGCAGCAGAGGGGTTGGGTTTATACCAAATTCAAAAGATGATTAACTCCTCGTATGATTGATTATTGCAATGGAGTCACATTAAACGTCTCAAAAATTGAGTAAAAAGAAAAAAATATTGAAAAATGTGAAAATAATGTATAATTTTGAAAGTTAAATTAGAGAATAGTGTGATGGTGATGATGTTTTTGGTGGTGGTGAATTTGGTAGTGGTGACGTTGGTAGGAAGGATTGGCGTACCGATGGTCTCGTGGCGTTTCCGGGTGCAGGGGCGGCTGGGGCTGCTGGGGCAGCTGGGGCAGCTGGCGAAGGGGGGGCACCTGGCGCAGCTGGGGCGGCGGGTGGGGGAGCAGGGCCCACATCACGTGATGCGCTTAGGCCCAACCCAAGGCTCTGTGTACCGGCTACCACGCGGTACACTGTGCCCGCCGCTCTTGCCGCCCCGTCGGCTGCTTGCTAAGGAGACAGACGATCATTCTTTTATTCTTTTTTTCTCCTCATTATCATCACTGCAATGAAATTCAAGCCGCGAATCGATGTTGCCAAATATCTGAACGATTGTGTTGCTGCAAAAATTTTATTAGGCCCTGTCCTTGTCCTTCCAGTGGCTACCACTTTTTTGCTGGCACATCAATACTTAATTTTACTTTTACATTATTATTAATATCTAATTTTTCCATCATAAAATCTCTAATAAAATAGGAAAATTCATTAGGGAGAAGGAGACTGATAATCGTGTTTTTAGCAGCATCATTTCATTAATTTTGTCTTACGTTTTTTATTATATATATACCATATGACGTTGAATTTAATCATCAGTAGAAAAAGATTGTACAGTGAACGTCGTTTGTGCAAAGTGGAATAATTTATTGTTAACTTTTTTGAAATTGAATTTCGCAATAGGTTTATGAATTGCGAACGATCAAACCCGTCAACCGAGATATCGCACAAAAACTCGTTCCGGTAATCATGGGAGCGACGGCGAAATTCCTGGCAAAGATATCGTTATTCTCGGTGGACTTGTTTAATCATAGAGCTATTTTTTTGTAAATACTTTACTGTTACTTTTTTCTCCGGCTTTTTATAATAAATTATTGCATTTTTTATTTATATTTTTATGGAGATATTTTGTGAAATATGTTTTCGCGTAAATCCATGTTAGTTTCAATAACTTAAATAAAATTTTAGGGAAGAGGTTGGAATTGAAGTGACGCGTTGCTTTCACGTTCTGCATATATTGAAGCCATCTTCCTGAGCTCGGTCAGAAACACGAGGTCATAAAGCCTTGGGACAAAAAGCAGGTAACTAATATGGCGATTTAGTTTAGACTTTCACCGTCTGCTGTCTGCGGTGTCTGCTCCACACACCCTTGTAGTTTTACTAGACTCGATCCTGATCTATACGCGGAATATATCAAATCTAGCGTTTACAAATCGTATCCTTTTTTTTTTTAAATTACATAATAAATTAATAATCAATAAAAAATATCTTGCGTGTAACGCGACTTAAATTGGTTGTCTGTCAATTGAAGTTAACGATCACTTTGACACATTAACCTTTTTTGCCGTAAAAGTAACCTTCTTAATTTTTATATACTTATCATTACGCATTTTATTACTTATTTTATTGAAAGTATTTAGCACGATTATTCAGCCAGGAATAGGATTTTTTCTAAAGGAATAAAATAATTATAAGAGATTTTTACCCCTGAATTAAATATGAGGAGCTAATCCTGAAAAATATATTATTTAAATATTGATATTGAAAAACTCACCCTTATAATATCAAAAAGGAAGTTGCCAGATCCAGCACCACTTCCGCCTCCAGCGGCTGCGTTTGAGGTTCCACCACTGAGACCAAAGTTGAGGAACCTCTTATTTCGATTCTCATCATCGCTGACCTCAACATCATCAAGGGGAGCGAGTTCTGGTTGCGAAGCTTCGTTCACTGCATCGCTTGGTCTTTCATCTGCAAATTGAACTCTAACTTCATTGTTTTGTGACTCCGCTACTGATTCTTGTTGATGGCTTTCTTCACCTCCTGCTTCACTGACTTGATTTTCTGCTTCGGGATTCACGTTCTGAAAGGAAAATTATCCATCAGTTTAGAAATCATTAAGAAGTTTTAGAACATTTTTCCGAAGTCGGATAATTGTTTCTGAACTTACAAAATGAAATGTGATCAAACAACGTCTCATAGTTGTGATTTTAATAACAAACTTAATCGTATTATATAGATGAATACAGATATTGAATAAGAACGATGTAATTATATATTGTATTATATAATTACATCATTATGATACATATTATATTATACATTGTAATATATAATTATGTATATTATAATTAAAGCATTATGATGCAGGATAACACATTCAAATATTTCAATTGCAATAATATGTTACTCTACCACGTGGGATTAATTAATCAGTAATTTATTTATTTTTTTATATCAGAAATAGTAGGGTGAAGGATTTTTTTAAATCGACGAATTAATAATATTTTTCCGATGCTTTACTTTGAAATGAAAGATTATAAAAAAGACGTAACAACTTGAATAGTTGTATTGAAAAAACCACATATTCCTACTTCTGGAACCTGCAGATTAATAATTTAATATCCATTGTAATTATTAATATTATTGTTTTGTATACTTATGGAGAGAATATTTACCATAAGAGAAAGTGATATTGAATAATACAAAGTCAACTTCTCGAGGGAACAATACAAACTGTCCATTTGAACAGTGAATGTCATTAATAACAAAATAGCAGTGAATTTTTAATTACACGATTTCAATGACTTCTCCAAGTCTCTATGAATGAGGCTTTGATTTTTGAGATCATCAAATTTTTCTATACACTTTGATATAAATTCTATATATATATTCCTACATTATAAATGTCTCACAATTTTCTACAAGTTAAACAAAATTTCTCAATGGCTCTTTTCAATACAACAAAAAAATGAAAACAAAGGTAACAATAGTAAGGATTAAAAATCGAATCCATTGGAAATAAGAACCATTCACATTTCATATTCCGCTAAATGAATCTTCCTGATGAAAATCCTCACATCACATGCTGACAAACCGTTAGAATCCAGAATTGTTGATTTTTCCAAAGTAATTTATGTAGTTCTTTGAAAAAAAAGATGAAAAGGAACAATTACTACTCACAAATAAGAACATAAATATTTATTGACGCAGGACTATTTAATTATTTTGTCTTATAATTACATACTTACAATATTCAGAATGTACATCTAAGATAAAATTGGTGCGCTGCGTGAGAAAGTTGATTTCGCGCAGCGTCAATTATATGTATAATTTACTGAAAGTGATCGATACATATCATTATTACTATTATTGCGTCCCCTGTCGTTATACTTTGGCTCGATTCAATAATTTCTAAGAGAAATATTAAAAATTACGATAATGGAAGAAATAGAGAAATGAAGAAAATAATAGACAGTAATTCTGAAAGTCAAGAATCTTAATCTTGTCTACGAAAAAGAGAAAGTGAAGAAGATGAATAAAAGTAGAGAAAAGGAGATAAATAAAGAGGAACTTTGTTTCTAAAGTTGAATTTCCCTTTGAGAAATTCCAATTAGAGTTATGGCAAACACAAACAGAACGTAATTGATTATTAACGTTTGATTATGGTTTGATTAATAGTTTTTATCAGCTTCAGAAGTATTTCTAGGCATTCTGAATTCCATGCAATTTATGTTGTAGAATTTTTCACGGAAATTTCTTGAATTTGTATTAGATGGAGCATAGAATGTTTGAAAAAAATGAAATATTGAGATACTAATTTAGTGCTAATTTGCTCAGGGCGCTTCTGAATTAGAAGAAATTTCTGTAGTCGTAGTGGTAATAGAATTATTAATAATTGTGTTAGAACTCGAAGTTTGTGGAGCATTTGTGGCGTTTGTTGAATCCGTGGATTCATCTTCATCGGGCGGGTACGTTGGCAAGGCAACTTCGACTCTGTTGCCTTTATTAGTCGTATCAGAAGATTTAGAGGAATCTGAATCATCCTCGGAATCATCATCGAAAGGATTTTCCACTTCGACTGTTGTTCCACTGGTTCCTTTATTTCCTCCACCCCCTCCTCCGGCTCCACCAAGAGCTCCTCGAAGGAAAACAGGGCCAAGGATGCGGAAGAGCTCAGTCGTGATCATGTTCACCTTTTGTTCAACTATCTAGAAAACAAGAGCTCGTCACTTTCTCGGTTCAAATATCGAACTTGACTGAATGGTTTTTTGAAGGTCGATAAAAGTCGAATGTAGATGAAGCACGAAGACTGAGTGATGGTGCTTTTTTCAGTCGTTTATGACCTTTTTGATTACACAGAGGACGTAACTTTGATAGAAGTGCTGTGGATTCAGACGAGTTTTCATGTCGTTTTTTCCTGAATTTTTGTAGAAGAAATGGTGAAGATGGCAGCTCTCGATTGCGCTGGTGCGAGAGTTTTATAGTTTGTTAAAATTGAAGTCGATGTATTATTAATAAACATTCGAATAAATATAAATAAGCATTACAATAAATGGAGATGCTGATGTAACACATGACAGAAGAAATTGTGTTATCTTGGAAAAATGATTTATGTGTTATTTGAATGAAGAAACGTAATTAGAATAATAATTTAAAATATTTATTGATGTGAGGTAGAAAAAATGTATTGCCTATTTTGGATTCCAGCCAATAATTAGATGATTTGGTCACTAATTTCGAAATTTTTGAATAAATTATAATCTCTTGAGAATATAAAACATGTACTGAGTTCATCCTTGCCAAGAACTATTTATGCAATATTTCTTATTCTCTTAAACTGTTAAAGAGTTGGGAGCGCATTCACCTACTTTTTTGTGAATTGTATTATGTTGAATCCTGAGAAATTTATTCAAAAAGGTTTAATTAATGCATAAATTCAATTATTCATCATCCTATGAGAAAAAGTAAATATTTTGTATAACTTTGTTCCTTGTTGAGATCCAATTAAATAGTAAAATTAATTTTATGCAGATTGTCTAGGAAAAGAATAAAAGAGTTGATTACACCTTGTAATGAAATGTTTGTTAAACGTCTCTATTTTGTTTCTTAAGTTCATAAAGTAATTCAAGTGATTAGGATAATTTCTTAAGATTCGTTACGCACAATCATTATCCTCAAGCCTTAGTACTGAACATAAAAAATTACTAGCTATAAGGATTTTACAAGGAAATTACGCTATGGAATCCAATCCGTTTTTTAATCGTGAAAGTGGAGTTGTTACGCGTATATTCGCATTAATTGCTTTACCCGTGTAATAATTGTCCGACTTGAGTGCTTAAGCAACATAGAGATATAACATTCTATTCCGTAATATTGGAAGATGATGAATACATCAGTTTTTTAAAAGAAAACACAATTAAGTGAACATCAAAAAAAGTATTTTTCGACTATATTAAATATAAACTCAAATTCAAGCAGACTGTAAACTTTAGTCAATCATATTTCTTTTAATCAATTTCCCAGCGTAATTTTCTTGGGTAAAGTTTATGGCTTATACATAAATGTACGACTAAGGAATTACTTTCACTTAATTTTTCGAGTCTATGAACTTTAATTTATTCTTACAAGTTCCATGTCAATAATATTTAATTGTTTGAATTAATCTTTAAAGCGTGTGGAGTCAAATTCATTTAACAAAGTCAAATTCATTCAACAAGGAAATAATTATGTATTGACTTGTATTATATGTGCAATAACTCATAAAAGTGCATACATGACAAAAAATATTCCGAATTTCGCACGCGTGTAAGTTTTTGCTATGAGAATTTTTTCGTGATTGAGATTGAGGAGGAGTGATCTTCTAACTTCCGGTTTCGTAACAGCGGTGGAAAGGAAGATGCACATTTTTTATTTAGGTGATTCGATAAAGGCATAACAAGACCGTGTAGACAATGAGCGAAACAGCCAATTGCGAATAAGCAAGTGAATGAGCAAAAGGATTGAGCTTACTAAATATCATATCAAATGACTTTCACCTTAAGAATTTTCAAATAAATTGGATACATTAGATACACAAACTTTGATAAATATAGACATTTTCATTTTTTGAACTTTTTATGATTTTCTTTTTCTTGTACAAAAATGAATCTTTATCCAAATTAGGTTCAAGATATTGTCAATGTAATCCCAATTTCAGAATAATAGAAACTTTTATTGTGTCAATGATAGTTGAAAATTATAAAAATTTTATTATAATATATACAAAATTTAGTATTAAAATCCTAGTTGAAAAAGTTTGGTACTACTTGCAATTTTTGTTATTAATGTAATGAATTTGATATTCAAGTGATGAATAATGAAGAAAGACAGAAACCAGTAACCACGTGCTGAATTTCAATGAGACTAATAAGTTGCCAAGGATTAGAAGTAAGCCTATAACATAACTTTTGAGTTTGAGTCAATGAATATATTTGAAGAAACATAAAGTGATTAAATCTATGAAAATGAGGCAAATTAGGATTCAAAATTCTACAAGAACTTCTTGGATTCACTATTGGCTCAGGATATTTAAATCTACAAGGGTTCCTACAGAACATATTATCATCACGAAGAAGTTTCTCACCTGAGATATTTCTGGAAACAGTTGTCGAAGTATCCCGATTGTCCTTTTGCTTCTGAGTGCCGCGTCATTCTCTGCTTCGACCATCACTAGTCGATCGAGAGCCTGAAAAAGACTTCAATTTTGATTCTTCCGTAATAACTTTATTTCAAGGTCTGAAAAACCTTTACGCAATACTTAAAGATAAAGATATTTACTTTCTACCTTGCTGTTTGGCATAGCAAACAATTTGCAGCTGTTACTTGTAATTTTACTTACTTGTTAAATACATTCCTCTCTCAATTCTTATGATTTATAAAAGTCTATTAATAATACTTTTACGTTAGTGAAAATTTTATTGAGTCAAACTTTCTGACTTTTCAACCTCTAAAAATATTGAGATTTCAGCATTTTGTCTTTTCTTACCAATAATTCATTTAAACATAAACAAATTATTCAAAAAGTGAACCCTGGAAACTAATGCTACATTTTTTCAATTTAAGATAACTTTGACATATTGACATGTGATACTTCAGAAAAATAGAAACTTCATGTGAACAATTTAGTCCAGTTTCTACATGTTTGTGTCTAAAATACATAAAACGATGTTTCCATAATTTGAGAAATGGTAAAGAAGATAAAATTTTGGTTTTAATAATGTAAAACAATTTTTCGGTATATTTTGTTAAAATTGAACTTTTTTTCATTTTCGTAACCAAAAGTAGTCTATCTATATCCAGTTTTATCTTTTCCACTATTTCCCAAATTTCAAAAACCAAATTTCATGTAGTTTGGACACAAACATGTAGAAATCTAAAATCAATCAAATTTCCTAATTCCCTAAGTATCACATGCACTTAAGTTTAATTAATTAATTTTCAAAAGACGTAGTAATCAGGAAAAGGAAATAAAATTAATACATCACCAACTTTGACCGGAATAAATTTTAGTACTATAAATCAAAATTCTAATAAAATTGATTACATATAAAAATGATAATAAGCGATCTATCGATACCTGGATTCGCTCTACTTATTAATGCAAAAGGTCATGAAATATAGAATTGAAATTTATACACATCGTTTGGATAGCTTGATCCTTAGATTTAGAAAATTGTTTTCTCTAAATTAAGACACCATTTATGCCAAACATCAGACCACTAGTTTTAGTGTTTGTTCTTTAATGCCTTCATTTTGAAAACCTTTGTTACTTAATCTAGAACTATAAAAAATTCGTTAACGAAGTTAATTCTTTCCAAGCAGTTGCAGTGCCTTAGTCTATACTATTTCGCGAGATTATATTATCGAATGAACACCAACGTTAGTTCAGGCGTAAAATTTTGCAATGCTCGCATAAAATCGCCAATGAATAGATACAGTTGCAATGGTCACCAGGCGGACCTAAGAAAAGTTACTCAACCATGAGCCACCGTCCACTTTCCCTTAAACCTCATTCACATTTGTGCACATACGTGAGAGTGCCTCATTATTCCTTATACAAAATATGAACGAGGGCCGAGTTTAACGGTATTTTTCCTACGTGGGGTAAACCCCCTTTTTTCGTCACGTTGTATTACGTCACCAAGAAACATAAGCATGATTATCGTCAATTTTATGGACTCGATGTTACCTTTATTTCTTCACTTATGTTTGTTTAAAATATGCACATATCTTTTTTTCTATGAAGCAAAAAACTAATGAAGTCCTAACTGTTTTTTACAAAGATGTGTTTAATTACACTGGCCAAAAGGCATTTTGCTGCAGGGTAGACAACAACATTATCATTTTGCTCAATCAGCTCTTGTTTTTGCAATATTGCAAAAAACCTGATTTTTTCGATATGCAAACACTCAAATTCTTTTTTTTTCTTTATCAAATATTTTGAACAAAGGTTATTCGCAATGTGGCTATGTGTCCTAATTGAACTAAAAAATCTTAAATTATACACATTTATAATGTTATTATCTTCAAAAATCATGTTTAAACGAAAAAAACTCGATTTTTTAGCTAAAATTAGGCAATTATCAAAATTCAAAGTGCTGTTACACAACCAATTTTTGTCCAATTTTGACAAAATGTACTGAATTTGGAGCTTTATTTATCTTCTTTATCGTGTTCAAATTTTAAGATAATTGAATAAAAATTGGCGAAATGGTACCAAATATTTAAAAAAAAAGGTTGTTTTGGTGCAAATATTGCAAAAACAAGAGCTGATTGAGCAAAATGGTGGATATTTTTGGATTCAGCGTCCCCAAACAGCAAAAAAACATTTTTTTTCTGTTGGCCGGTGCTATTGCAAAAAAAAACATAAGGTTATAAATTTGAAAAAATTGTTTATCAAAGTTTTAGTTTTCAAGTGCTGGTTTAATGATGTAATTAAGACACTTCCGTTATTGCGGTATTGCAAAAAAACTGTTTTTTTTAATGTTTGGTATCATTTCACCAATTTTTATTCAATTACCTTAAAATTTCAACATGATAAAGAAGATAAATAAAGCTACAAATTCAGTACATTTTATCAAAATTGGACAAAAATTGGTTGTGTAACAGCGCTATGAATTTTGATAATTGCCTAATTTTAGTTAAAAATTCGAGTTTTGTTTTATCCCGCCAAAATGTATGCATATAATAGTAAACGTTCTCGTGATAAAAGAAAAGGAAGCATAAATATTGAAAAAATTATGAAATTGATATTATAGGAATTGACGTAAAGTCCTGAGCGCCTTTAAGCCTGTATTATGTACTACATAAAAATTTTAACGCCTTTTTCTCAAAACTACTTTTTCTAAAACTGTTGGACCCAACAAAAGCGTTAATTCTCCATCGATTTTGTTTCTGGTCAAGAATTAGACGAGAAATGTTCCCAGCCACAAGATACTGTCAAAAAAAAGTAACTTGCTTTATTAAGCTCCAGTGCTGCCATTTTGTTACTTCTTAGCATGTGCAATAAAGACCTGTAAACAGATTTTGTATTCTATATTCTTTAAGTATTTATGAAAAATGATGTAAATTCACCTTTTTACCGAGCTCCAGTGCGGCATTACCTTTAAATACTAAAAAGTATCAGCTTCTTTTAAAACTGCCTAACCTTAGAGGTCACATGAGGCTGTTGTACAATGAAATATGCGAAAGTATGATTAAGGTTGCAAGTTAAAGTTGTAATTCAAATCTGACACCTTTTAGAGGATACTTCTAATTGAATTATACGACACTCTTGCTATGAAGTTGTGATTTCAAACAACTTAATTTTTGTATTTTGTAGACTATCTATTCATTATAAGCCTATTAATTTTCAGTCTCTTTGAAATGTAGAAAAGTAAATTATACAATGCAGACTGACAACTCTATTATTCAATAAATTATATGAATTTTTTAGTTATGGTCCTAGTTTGGCTAAAGAGATATTTAGATCTCGATAAGAATAAAATATACAAGTTTCTTGCATTCGACCGACTTTGTCCACAAAAAACGTAACAATGCCTTTCCAAATAATCTATTTTATGAACTGACAGTAACAGAGGTCTTACGCAATTTTCTTTGCAAAAATTTTGCACGTGTTCCTTTTTTATCGTACGTTAAATTCCACTGAAATAGAGTCATTAACATATCTGTATATGCATTTTCGCAAGTAGATATATACATACTGCAATGTATAAAGTGCATACATATAAAACTATATATGTGATGGAAGTCAAATGAATGGTTGCAGGTTCGCTTATTTTGTCTCTAAGTATCAGTCTCAAGGCTTATGCAAACGGTCGAGCATTGAACCTTTTCACTTCTCTGTGTGCAACGACCTTACATCGATTTGTCTTGCACGTATTTCAAGTTTGCACTTTTCACTCAAGTTCACTCTCTTCCCAAGCGATTTTTCTTTCAGTGTCAGAACGGGAAAAAATACTATAATACAATGAGAGAGAGAGTTGAATAAAATCTGGACCACTGGGAAATCCACAGTATTCAGGGTATAAGAACACAAGGTGTAATTTAAATTAATTGCTACCTTAATATTAAAATCTAAACTCCGATATAACAGTTTCTTTGAATCAAAGGAACATTTTTTTGATATACGGTTAAAGAAAAAATTTCTTTGAATTGAAGAAAGTTTTGTTGATTCAAAACAATTTTCTTTAATGTAAACAAATTTATTTCTTTGTACCAAAGAAAATTTTCTTGAATTAACAAAACTTTCTTTACTTCAAAGACATTTTTTCTTTGACCGAATATCAAAGAAATGTTTCTTTGATTCAAAGAAACTGTTTTCTCAGTGTAGCTTCTAACTGTGACAGTATAACTTTTAATTTTGAGTTTTGAATTTGAAAGCATTAGGTTTATTGATAAAGTTAATCGACATAACTGTAGATTAATTTCAAACGTGTGATGAAGTTACTCTCAGAAGGTTGAGAATTTGATTAAATATTAGATTATCATTCGCTGGTAATGATGAATGTGAATTTTATTGATTTCAGGATCATTTGTTTTTGTAATAATTTCTAAGAAACTGTGTTACTGTCATTTTTGTAAACCTTTCTACAACCGCGAAAAAAAATTTGGAAAAATTTGAAGACATTTTATAGAGTTTTTGATTATTGTGAAAATGACTATAAGATAAGTTTATTAATAGAAATCGACAAGATTTGTTCACCTAGTGAAATCGCTTCCTTCCAGAGAAACGAAAGTACGGCGTTCAACAAATTTCGAAAACAAATCGATTGTCCTCGTGAAAATGAAAGTGATGTGTCACGCTTCGTTTTAGGATAAATCAATCCTAAAATCTCTGAGTTATTTTAACTCTCGCAGTAAATGTAAAAAAATACGATTTAGCAATATTATAGAAAGCAAAGCAGGAAAAAGTTCTCAGAAATAGGTGTATTCGAACATTTAAAACATTCAAATTATCGTAGGAAATTTTTCATTTTAAGCACATATAAAATTGTCTTCAAGTCTTCAGAACTAGAAATATTAGATTCTAGAAAAAGTGATTGATGTACAATTACAATAGACTTAATATTTACTACAGGTAGCAAGACAGAAATTACTGCCATTAGAACGGTTTTACTATTAAACACAAAGATACTAAAGTATCCTTCTAAAACATTTAAAAATCTATAACGAGTTTCCAGGAAAATGAACAGTTTCAGTTCTCATTTAAAGAAAGGATATTTGAAAATTTTAAATGATCATTAATAGTCTTGTTAATTTTAATAATATTTCACAGGAAATATAAAATGAAAAGAATAATCCATAACTTTTAATGCTAGGTAGCAGTTATTTATTTTGTAGGAAAAGATTTGCGACTGGCGTAAAGTTAACGAGTTCCAGACAATCTTTCTTGGGAAGAAAGTAATTAAAAAGATAATATTGGATACTTTCAATCAGGCAGCACAATTCATTTACATGTTGTGCTATAAAACCCTAATCTCAAAATTATTTTTTTAAAACAATGCCTTATTATTTCGCGTTCCCTCTTTCAGAGTTTGCTGCTCCAATATTTAATTCTCGCTTATTAGTATAAGATTTTTTTGATACCTAGGTATAAATCATCTATCCATTTATTAAAATTATCTTCCCCATTTGATGTTTTAAAAAGTTGCAATAGGAAATTATTGGAAAAAAGTTTTGAAAGCGTTCAGACTCAAACTTTTCATACTTTAAGGACATGTGATACTTATGAAATTAGCAAATTTTATTGATTTTAAGTTTCTACATGTTTGTATCTAAAGTAAATGAAATTTTCTTTTCAAAGTTTCAGAAATGGTAGAGAAGATTAAAAAAACTTTTGTTTATGAGAATGACATTTTTTTCTGATTTTGCTAAAATTGAACCTTTTTTTAATTTCGAAACCAAAAGTAGTCCGTTTTTATCTTCTCTACCATTTACCGAATTTCAGAATGACAATTTTTATGTACTCTTTAGACATAAACATGTAGAAACTTAAAATGAATAAAATTTGCTTATCTCCTAAGGGGTTACTCTATCTTTTTTTGAAAAAATCGATTTTTTCAAAATCACAGATTCTTCTAGTAGACATGTGTAGTCTACACATATACAGCTATAGCCGTTAGTAGAATTAGAAATATTCAATCATATTAACTATGTTTTTTTAAACAATTTAAGTTGTAAAAAAGGGTAAAAAATTTTAGTATCAGTAATTTTGTTATTTTTCATCGAATTTTTTTTATTGAGGTACCGGCTATAGCGGAAGGGTTACTTTTCAATAATATCGCGGAATTTTTGCTCTCAAGCTCTTGAAAGTGGAGATATCGTGTCAACCAGTTCTCAGCAGGGTCAACTTCAGGCAGCTAGGTTAGCCAGATTTTCCACACAAAATAAAAATAAAAAATCTGTTTTAGAAGTGTTAAACCTCTTCCTTAATGTGTAAAAAGATTGAACATTTTTAATTAATTTTTCCATAAAAAAAACGAAATTTTTTAAACTTGCAAAGATAGTAGAGTAACCCCTTAAGTATCACATGCCCTTAAGGGTTTGTACATACATAATATTAAAATTTGTACAGCTTTGAAAAATTAGATAAATTCTATGACATTAATTTTCAAGGTATATTACTGAAAAATATATTTAAAGCAGCGGATGGCGGAAACGTTTACGTTTTTAGGAGAGTGCGTGTGCGTGAGCGCTAGTGAGTATCTTGCACTTTCCATTGGGCATTGATCAACCAAAGAAAGTAACCAGTGACTTTGCAAGTGTTCGTACTCAGTGCCAGTGAAAGTGCTAGACGAACCTGAGGAACAGCTAGACAAAAGTTCAGAGATTTCGTCGGATATATTCCTAGCTTACCAGAAACTAAAATTAGGAGGCATTACGATCACAGCCTGTTACATAAACTCAAGAGAACTTCTCTTAATTTTATCGGAAAATCAATTCAGGGTCAACTATTACCGAAACGTGAAAGTATTCTTTCCGAGTTAACTTCTATTAGACTGCTGGTATTTTGTCACCGTTAACGATTTCGGCAAAGATTCTAACGAGGTGATAATGAAACTCATTTTCATTTGTAAACTCACTAACCAAATAATTTCTTCTTAGATTTTCAAACTATTGATTTAGTCTAGATTTAGAAATGTCGAATATTATGATTATAGGATGTAACTTAAATAATTAACGTTGTTAAACAATAATTGCAAACATATCGATTGAAAGTATGTTGTTCATTTTTTTTTTACAAGCTCTTAAAAATAATATTAAGCAGAGTTTCAATAAAACAAAGAACAAGAATATGTTTTTCCTTGACATGTGCACTTAGAGCGCAGTTCTATTGTGGCAAGAAAGATGCTTATCTACATTCTGTTTTTGACATAAGTCTAGTGAGTGCTCATTACTTTCCACTAATGAGAATACGTAGTTCCGGTGGCTGCATATCTAATAACGATTTTACTCGTCACAGTAGATAATAAGAAATTTGAGGAGATATTTTAATGACATTGTTCTACTTTTATGAGTACTGATCTATTAAAACTATTAAGAAAATCCTCAATGCAAATGTGTTATTATTTTATTATTCCTTTAAATCAAACAATGCGGGTTTGCAATTATTATTATCACTAAGTATGTCTCTGATCGCATAAAATAATGTAACTTGTTCCCACATCTATAACTTTTCTGTTGTCTAGTTGAATAATGGCTATAATTCCTGACAACATGATTAACATTTCACGAGGCAATTGATTTAATGATATATTTTAAGAGAAATTCTCCTTGGTGAAAAAGTCAGAATTTTAAATGAAATTAAATGGATCGTTAAAAAACTTCTCATAACACAGAAAAAGGAAAGTTTTAAATTCAGCCTAAAAATCATCTAACTTCGAGATGTAACCAAAGGAAACCACATTAATAAAATAGAAGCAATAATTCATTTGAGTATTGCTTGCAATTGAATGTTTGATGCAGAATTTTTTGTAAAGTATTCACTTAATCGAAAGCACAGTGAATGTATTAACTAATAGTTTCCTAAAAGGGCATCAACATTTATTTCAGTTGATTTATGTATTTCATCGATGAAATATTTATTGGCAAATGTTCAATTGAAGGTCTCCTAAAGGTTGAATTAAAAATTCCAACTTGAGAAATTTTTCGATTAGATGTTGCTTTTGTAAAAGTTTGGTAACTGGTTTTCGTAAATGAGATAACTTTCAAAAGACTTGTTCATACTTTTGTAACGTATATCTCCATTCGTCAATGATAAACAAATAATTTATTACCAAAAATTCGAAAATTTTAATATATATAAGATGATTCTCGTCAATGTCAGTATTATAACGCGTTCGTTGGTCTTCCGAATTCTAAGTCCGTGACGAAATTCTCTATTTCACATTCTGCTTATATGTTTCATATATTTGTATCCATCATTAGATTCGTTAAGCAATTAATTACTGATACTAAAAGTCTCATATTACGATAATTTGATTTACTACACACACTTTTACTTATGACCTTTTTATCGAGTTTTTCCTAAAATTGCTTCTCCCTTGTTCATTTTATATTTTTTTCAACAGTCTTGGGAATATTTACTCACATTTAATTGTTTTGCATTGTTATTTACCATAACTTGAAGAACATATTCTGTTAATAAATCCAATATTTCTTACATAGATTGTTAAACTCAATAATCTTTTCGATACAATTTAATAATTTCTTGAATCTGGCAAGTTATATATTTTTATTTATAGATACCAAGTTGATTTAATACGAACTAATTAAAATGAATTTTTTCCCTCGTTGCACAATATACTGTTTTATGAATATAGAAAATTTCTCGATTAAAGATGATTAAAATTGTATTCTTACCTGTGACTGAAGCCCTTCGCTTCCAGGTACAGGATTAGAATTGACTACTGCTATACACAGAGCCGTCATAAGTATCGTCGTTGCGAACCTCATTTTCCTTTCTGTAACGAAAAAAAGATTAATCATTTTCCATCCAAATACCCTTATCAGATCATATCAATTTTTCACTGAATCCTAATTATCTGAATTGCATATTCTTTAATATTGATTATAACAAACAAAAATAAATCTATTGTAGGAAATAATGCTGCAAGTCTGCTCTATTTTTTCATAAACGATAGTGCCATAAACATAATGTTTACACAGGTATGAGGTGTAAAAATATTTATAGCCTCATATAATGTCAGAAAAGTGGTCAAACTGCTTTTGTTTATTAGGCCAATAGAATAAAGTCAAAGAATATTTTTAAATGTTACAATTTTTTATTTTATCACTGTAATTTAAGTTCAGTTTTATGGACTTTCTGTCTTATTTTAACGGATAAAATGTGAAGAAATTTTGAAAGTTGAGAGATGAAAGTGATTTTCGATAAACGAGACATTCGATATGCACTACTGTAGCAAGTCATGCGTGTATAAATCATCTTTTTCTGTATTATATAGAAGCTCTATACAGTTTCACGAAAAAGACAAACTCAAAAAACTGGAAAGTTGTTTGTCACGAGATAAAAGAATTTCTCAAAGAGTCATTATACTTCCTGGGACCATGACTTTCTTTCACTTGGAATTTGTGCAGAAATTTTGTCGTGGCCCAGGTCCGTTCCAAACATGACAAACCCTAGTTCAAAACTAAACGTAGTGTCTGTTCTAGGCCAGGTCCAGCGGGCAGATACAGTCTCTAAAATTGTACTAACTTATTCCACTTAATATTTCATGACTTTCTTATTACGTACAGTATGGCTTTTTTGTCATAATTACCAAATAGAGAAAATACCTCAAATTAAAATACCTTTCATTATATAAATACGACTCAAAACGAATATGTGATTATATTAATTGAACAGCATTTGTAAAACTACTGAAAAATTGTATCACATATAATCATAGATTTAGTATGCAACCAATTTTCTAAGTACATAAAGCAAACAAGAAATTTCCTCCTATTGTGGACAAATTATGTGAACATAAATATTTGAAAAGGACAAATTACAACAGGTAATTTTGAAAGTACCTTTTCTGGATTACATAATCTAAGCAAACATTGTTTTTATCGTAGATCCTTCATTAACCCATAAATAAGTTATTTACATATTTTAACTGAACGCCGTATTCAGTTTTTTAGATTGATTTACAATAAAATTTTATATTTGACTAACTCTTTTGGAGCTTGTTAATATTTTTGAAGTTCCAAACTTGATACTTTAGTTTCATAATCTAAAAGAATAAATAAAATTTGAGATTGGATAGACTTTAGCTGAATCAACACTTTCAGTGCAACATTCTCTTTCTTGAGTGATCGAGAGTCTAGAATTTTAGGCCAATCCATATGGAGAGGTAATAATGGTATTTGAGGCGTCCGGAAGTTGCACAAAAGGATTCAAAGGCATTGAAAATAAAGGTGAACGAGGATAAAGTAGGGATTACTCTCCTTTCTCGAACAAAGATCCACAACTATCACTTTCGACGAGCGAATCGAAAGTCGAGAATGCCGATGGCGTTGGCGTCACAGCCGTACACGTGAAACTTTTGCTTTGGATATCGCGGCCGTTACACTAAAGCTTTGCGTGCAACCACATAACGTAACATTGCTGGATATATTCAGACAAAAAGAGAAGGAAATCAAGTTTTGGTTACACGCGACTATTTCTCGACCTCCTTAGTACACGACAATTTTATTTTTTATTTCAAATTAAAATATAGATTGAAGAATAACGTGGTCTTTCAAATTCAATATTGCTCAGAAAAAATGTTTTTCAGAACAACAGAATATTTAGTCCATTTCGAAAAACTGTATTGGGAAATCAAACAAATTTTGTTTAAATTACCAAAATTATTCGTTTGTTGTATAGATATAGTTGTTTGAAAATAAAGATATTTGTTCGGTTTAACCAAATATTAAGTTGACAAAAATATTTGTTGAATATATGCAAATTTCATGATGAAAAAAATTAGTTTGATCTGACCAAAGTACAATTATCTTGATCAAATGTTTTTGTAATTTCATTCAAAGAAAAATTTGACTATCTTTTATTAAAAAATGTTATGGTACCATTAGAATCTCTACTAATCTTTTTATTCATTATGTTTTGTTGTCTTACTCTAGACAAATATATATTTAAAAATTAACCCTAAAAGTTATAAAAAAGTTATGATTTCATGTCAGGGTAAAACATTAAAAGATTTATTTAAAAACAGATGCGTGATTTTAAAGATAAATGACCGCCAATGAAAGTTCATTGAAAGTAAACAAAATATAGATTCAGCACGCATGTTATGATGTCGAGGACGATTTCAGTAATTCTTTGCAGTACTTGTTCCACTAAAGGGGAATTTCGTTGACTCTTTTGATTCATATTGAAGTATTCTGTAGATTCAAAGGCCCAATATGATTATTGAATTTAACATTTATATTTATATATAAAACAATTACATTAGGTTATTCTCTGTAATTTTCTACATTAAATTGTAAGTTGAATATTTATTAATATAATCTGAGTTAATTTTGTTTTCATATTACGAAAATAAATGAGTTTTTAGTCTGTCTAATAATCAATAGTTTTTATTTGAATATCCCTTTCTTAATTTTGTTCTTCATCTTAGCATAATGATACTTTGAACCCAGTAGAATTCAATATCGTCATTGCAATTTGTAATGATACATTATAGACCATGAATAAAGCAAATGAGGACAAGGGTAGTATAGTATTCATCAGTTTATCTTTTTGTATCCTTGTTAACATCTAACAAAAAAAAAATTTGAAATGATATGGCAATGACTAATTACACAATTAAAAAACATGAATTTATGAGTGAGATTAGAAAAAAATAAAACATATTACACTGCAGACATTCATTTGATTAATAAATTAAAAATATTTACTCTCAAAATACAAAAGCATTTTTTCATTTTTTACACCAAATAATTTTGATTATAAACAGAACTTGAATAAAGAAATGTATTATTTTCCCCAAATATCAACCTTGATATTGCATCTCTCCACGGGTCAGTGTACAATCAATTTTCAATTTTCAATTTGCGACCTTGAATTAAATTAGACAATCTGAATGACTAAATAACATTTGTAATTTACTATAGATATTGCAGAAGCAAAAACACGACGAGACTGTCGTCTCGAACGACATTCCTAACAACGAGGCTCCTTGTGAGATCGAGTTTCCTCATGTCTCAACCAAGCTTCGATTTTCTCCTCACGTACATCAAAGAAAGACGAGTGTCAATTCTAAATTTTCCTCAGTTCACTGATTTTAATTTCGTTCATAGAAGCACCTCAAGAAAGATTGTTGCATCGACGTCATCAAAGCAAAAGTCTTGTTGAAAAGAGTGAAACTAAATGGTCTTTTGCTTGTATTTGTTTTTAAAATTCATTACTTCATTGATTTGCACTCAAGTTAATCTGTTTTAATAAAATTCCCTATGATTGGCTAATTTGATCCTTATCACTTAACTACTCTATGCACACAGAGAAACTCTAATGGCAACCCCAGTTACTAAATACCAGTAGACTTGAAAACTTTCTCGACCACATGGACACATTACTTTTTGAAAGGATTGTTACTTTAGTCCAAGATAAAAATATCATTTTGTGTAGTTTGTAAAAACTTGTCAACTGCAAAACCCAGTAAGGTATTAAAAAGGTCAACATTAATTTTTAAAACCATCAAATCTTATGTAATTTTACTGTTTGGAAAAACCAGATAAGATAATTAAACGATAGATTAATAAAGAATATAAACATGTTGAATTTCCCCATTATACCTTTTTCAAATATATTATTATTTTTAAAAGACTAGACTTCTATAAACGCCGATATTTTTTATACACACTGGTTTTAATTATATAACACCCTATGATCATAGTAAATTTCAGTTCTTTTATTTCCCATAAAGTTTCACTTATTTCTATTTTCAAAATCAATTAATCATATATCGTAACATGTGGTCCTTGAATGTTTCAAAAAAACGCAAAATATTTATCTACTTTTTAGAAATTTTTAAACAGTATTTTGCCAAACACAAAATCACAAAATTTCACTCGTTTCATCGTGACCTGTAGGATGACGAGCACAAAATATTTCCTTTAGAAGAGTCCTTACGATTGGGCGATCCTGAATTATGATAATCCTTTTTTTAATAAATATCACTTTAGAGGGTAATTGATGCGCACAGTCGAAATGTGATGGCGCCACCGGAAGTAGTTATCCTTTAAGGGAGGTCTTGATTTGGGGTTCTCAACTCACCACACACAGAAATCCGTCACTCGTGCAAACTTAAACTCGGACTTAAGGTTTTAAGGGGAGCTCGCGTGGCTCCTGCTCTTCGGCTTTCTGTGACTGTCTGTGTGGCTGCGCTTAGTGAGCGGCTTTTATTAGCAGGTGGGGCCTGGAGTCTCTCGCCACTTCCATACTACACTTAAATCAGTCTCTCGATCCTCCGCGAAGAAGGGATTCTTCATCCGATACCTTCATGAGAATATCGGAAATAATTACTACCTGCCCATCAGGGCTAAGGTCAAGACCTCGTCAGATTCTCCCTGCTGTAGTTGTTTACGAGTCACTCAAGACTTCCGCATCCAACAACTTTATGACTATTTAAGGGCATGTGATACTTGAGAAAAGTAACAAGTTCATGTGAACGATTTGGTCCAGTTTCTACATGTTTGTATCCAAAATGTATAAAATTTCGGAAATGGTAGAGAAGATAGAAACGGACACAGATATACTACTTTTGGTTTTGACAAGGAATGAAAATTTTCCGATATAAATTGCTAAAATTGAACTTTTTTCAATTTTGAAACCAAAAGTAGTCTATCTACGTCCGTTTGTATCTTTACTACCGTTTCCTAAATTTGGAAAAGAAAATGTTATGTATTTTGGAGACAAACATGTAGAAACCTAAGATCAATAAAATTTGCTAATCTTTTAAAGTAGCAAGTTCATGTGAACAATTTGGTCTAGTTTCTACATATTTATGTCGAAAGTACATAAAATTTTCTGTTTAAAATTTCGGAAATGATAGAGAAAATAAAAACGGAGGTAGGTAGATTACTTTTGTTTTTGACAATGAAAAAAAAAATTTTGATATATTTTGCTAAAATTTAACTTTTTTTCAACTTTGAAACCAAAGAAACTTAAAATCAATCAAATTTGTTAATTTCATAAGTATCACATGCCCTTAAGAGAAAATAAGGTACCTTAGTTAATTGAAATATGACTCTGAGACGGTACATATATTGGAAAAATAATTTCACTCAATCACATGTTAAGCGCATCATTTTTTATGAAATTATAGATATTTTTTTGTATATCGAATTTAATAAAAATCGACATCACTTTTTATTTAAATTTGATTAATTATTACTTTTTAATAATCAATTAAACAAATTTTATGTATTTTCTCCAAAAGCAATTTTGAAATGACCTCTCAATATGACTAAGGAAGAACAAAATTATTATTCTTTTGGCATTTTTACAGGCATAAAATTTCTTAAATTTATCATCTTTAGAAGGTCTTGTGGTTACACATTTAGTTATGTTCATTGCTCATGAATATTATAATATTATTTTCTATTACATATAAAAAACATCGTTTGAGAAGATGTGGTAAATCGCAGTTAAGTTAGCCCACAAAATTTTTCAGCATTGATTACTCTTTTTGGTTATTTTCTATGATGTTCAAATTTTTGATTGACGAAACTGAAAGTTATGCAAGTCACGCTATTTCTTTAAATTTCAATGTCATCAAATATCCTTCTATACCTACATTTAAGAAAATTAAAGTAATAGAGTTTCCACGAAATGCATTGGAACGTTTTTTATGAGCAGCTCGCTAATCATTTTCTCAATATAATATCAGAAATAAAAGCTATGGAAATAAAAAAAGAATACCGTTAATATTTTCAAATTATACTCCTTTCAAAATAAGTAACCAATTATAGTTTAGATACTGGAAAAATATATCCAAAGGTTTAAAGTCATATAAGTCATATAAAAATCAATTGATATAAAAAAATATTAACTTTAGGGAAGATTATTCCAAATTTTATTTGTAAATATGAATATCGAAATTGGCAAATTTAAATGAGTTTAAAAGATTAGTTTGGCATTGAAGATCAATTTATTTCCTTGATGAACAAAATATTTTTGGTTATATATTTGTAATAAAAACAGTTTTAAGATTTTTTGCTAATTCTCTACCTTACAGAAAATGGCTAACTTTTAAATTACCTATTTTTAAAACAATTTTTTAAATTTCCATAATCAGAAAAATATTTAGTCTTTTCAACAGTAAGGTTTTCGGAAATATTTGTTATTCCACTAGGGTTGCAAGAGGCAAAAGAAGAAAGAAAGAGATAGAGAGGGAGAAAGTGAATCAGTGAAAAGAGTTTTGGTGGGAAGAAGGTGACGTAAACTAATAAAGTAGAAAAAGTATGCTTTAGCAAAAGATTTAAAATTCTAATTGAATTCCAAAGAATTCATTATCCTTTAAAATAAGTCATCTTTTTTATTTAAATTTTTAATTCATAGAATGTTTTATGGACAAAAAACAAAACAGAATATTGCGAATACTGGACTAAGACGATTGAATTGTTACTCCATTGATGAAACTGCCTGCTTTCATCCAAAAACGAAACATTGATTGAATTTTTAGTGACCTTCTTATGAGTAACTTTTAATAAGATAATTATTGTTAACATAATAATGTTGAAGTAATGTAAAAACATAATATTATAATATATGCACTTAGAATCAAATTTTATTTTAATAAAATAATGCTTTTATCAATTTTGCATACCATTCAAATCAATGTTTATTTTTTTAAATATTATTTGTTAGTATTATTATGTTACATTATAACCGTTATTGCAGTAAATGTAAAAACTGGGATTACTATTGAAATTCTAGTTAAATTAGCTGAAAATGTTGTGAAATCAACTAGATTTTTGGTTTATTTGACGATGAAAAACTAATAATCCTGGCAGTCAACAAGTCGATTGGTTAATTTAACAATTTTTTCGGTGTATTTAAATAGAATTGTTTAAAATCTTATCTACAATATTAGAAATTTCTACAGTGAGTTCCCGAAACACGTGACTGGAGTTTTATTCAATTACAGTTTGGTAAAATTAAGATAGAATTTCAGAAAATTCAGTTACTTTTTAGTAAATTTAGGAAAAAATTTCATAATTTTCAGGTACAAAGTGTTAAATATTCTGATACTTGTCTCTGCAAATTCTGAAACTTGTAACATTTTGTTACTGTTTCGTAATTTTATGATCAATTGTATAAAAATTCTGTTACAGTTTGGTAGTTTTAAGATACTTTTACTTAAAAACACCATAAATATTGTCAATTTTTACATTACCTTCGTAACATTAAAATTTTGTAAATTTCTGAACATTTCCAACAGTGTATATAAAAAATCTGAAATATATGAAGAATAAAATAAAATATAATAGAATATTGACATCAAAGATATATTTAGTGAAAAGTTGTGAAATGTAATCATCAACCGTGAGGTACTAGAAATTGAATGTGAAACAAGTGGAAAGATCAGTACGCTAGGCGCGTGATTAATTTCGGGGAAAAGTTGTAGATTCAATTGAGCGCGAGAAGGACGAAGTTGGTTATATTGATTGAAAGAGTAAGCGGGCCCTCTGTAAAACTGCCAAATTTTGCAACCAACCGATATCGTAAGTCCGTTAAATCGAGTCGAAATTGCAACCAAGTATTACTCTTCATTTGTTTGATTTCCATATTGCGCTACTTGTGATTGAATTTATTGTGTAATATTATCGATAATAAATCACCATGAAAATAGCTAATGACTATTTAATACGGTTGTAATAAAAAAATGATGCATATCAAACTTTCATTTAAAAAAACTAACTTTGAAATACATAATAAGTCGTGTCACTTTTAATTAATTCAGAAAGTAACGTATGTATATAGACTATAATATAAAATTAAAACAATTGTCTCAAATACGACTTATTATTATAATATGAATGACAATTAATCTTTTGAAATTTCTGCTTTGCTGACAAGTTTACATTAAGAATTTCAAAATATTAATGAAGAAATCAATGAAGTAAATAAGAAAACGTTGCTTCCCACTGACAAGAGGAAACGACCCTTCAAATTTAATTAATCATATTACTGCATCTTACTGATAGCAGGAAATTCTGAAAGGGAATACATTATAGTGATGATAATTACGATGATAGTTCTTCTTGAAATCAACAGACAGATTGTCTCTTGAGGTAAAGTAAAGGTACATGACCAAACATGTGAAGTTTCTCATGAACAAAACGTTTATATTAAAATAAAATAAATTTCCATATGAAGTGATATTTAAGAATCAAATTTTACTAATACATTTTTAATTTATTTATTTTGATAAGTTATGCTAAATTGAGGAATGAAATGAAATTTCAAAAAAAAAATTATAAATGATAGTATATGGAAAATGATAATTGCACTAGGTGTGTAACTAACAAGGCTAACAATTATGATTTCCTGTTTATGTAAAAGTCCATTATGTATAACGTATTCTATTTGTAAGTTGAAGTACTTTGCTTCTCGTTCCGGTACCACCAGTTACTAGAGGAAAAGTACAGATGACCCCGTATCAAATGAAATTAATACGATTAAAAACAAATTCCTTGTTTCGTGTGATTAAAAGGATTGCATTTTCATTTCAAATAAAGGATATGGAAACTTTTACTTAAAATATTTTATATTGATAGAAAAGGGGTAGCAGATTGTATACTATTAAAAATCTTATTAACTTCAATAGACTTTAATATACAAGTGGTAAATTAAAATTAATAGATTTGTCTATTATGAAAAATTAATATACATTCATATTAAATTTAATAATTATTCAATAAAAATATATTAAAATTAACAAAAATTATGAAAATATATACACATGTGTATTAAAATTCAAATAAAAGTTTGTATTTTTTAAGATTAAAGTATTTTAAATAAAAAAACTTCCATTATATGTCATGGAAGTTTAATACAGAATTTCTAACAGTGCAGATGATAGATTGTGTTACACCCTTTTTAAAAAACATTTATACATGTAAGAATTTACGTTGTAAATTATATCAATGTTTATGATAAATAAATGACAAATAGATGAAACAGTTGTTAAAATTAATTAAGAAACTGAAATCGACAATAGCAGAAGTTCTAAAACATTAGAAGAAATTTCACAACTTTTCTTTTACGGTTTACTAATTTCAGTAAATATAAATCAGAAAACCTTGAATTCAAATTCAAGTGGATGTAACTCTTCTATTTAATGTCGAAAATGCGTATGAATCTGAGCAATGCTTTATATAATCTAATACACATCTACTTATTAACAAAAAAGGGGGTTAAATTTCAATCTCTGTATAGTCCTTTCTTCACTTTATTTACTTCCAGTAATTTCACCTTAATTATATGCGTTAGATAAGTTACTAAAAAATCTTGCATCATTCCGGAATTCTTCTGTGATTATTAATTAATAATTGAAACTCCAACTTATTATTAACTTTTATCATTGAATATTAGAACACAATTATTTTGAAATAAAATTTTATTTTACAACCTAATCTTTGTATCGTTCAATTTAGATACGACTCAAAAGAAATTTATGACTTCCTATTACGAAATTAATAAAAAGGACAAACCAAATTTGATCCTTTTGTCAATTTATTCTGATGCAAATGACCATTGTATCTGAAACGATGACGTACGATTCAACTTTGTTTATGAAGTCAAAATGATTCAGTAGTGAGCAAAGTGATATTCTTGAAGGATATAAACATTTTTTATCCAGCATATAGTAGAAAATTCCACGTTTCAGATGATTTGTTCCTGCCAAGGTTAATGTGAGTACAGGATCATTTAATTTTGCATCGGTTATTTTATTGGATAAACAAAAAACAATGTGCACCTTATATAATACATTGGAGATGTATGATAAATGTTATAAAATAGATAAATCTACAGACTTTAATTTATTATTGGATTGAAAAAGTTCAGAATATTTAAATTTTCAAACTCAAAAAATAGGCAAGAATACGATTAACTAAAAATGAATTATTTCTCACTATAAATTTCTTATATTACCTGCATTACATCTTTTGCAACATGAAAGTTTCCTTTCAACAGGTGTCATAGGTGATACAGTCCTTCTCAATTTGTATTTTCCTGTTTATTATGTTGTCATGAAAAAAGTAAATAGTCACCATATGGTAATAACATATTCGCCTTATATTATCACATTAAAAGGTTACCTGCTTCACTCATATACAGCATTGATTGAAGTCAGGAAAAACATGTTCATAAAAAATTAATTATAATTTATATAAAAGTTGGAAAGAATTGTGACACAATATCATTCATTTAAAAACACTTAAATTCAATTATATTTATTAAATACACTTAAAAATCATTAAATTTACTGGTTTTTATTTCGAAAATACTTAAATTCCTCTTTGGTCAGTTAAACACACTGAAATCTACTTTTCATTAATTTTGAATCTTCTTGCCAAAAAAATTATAATTGTTCTTCTGCTTTTTTGTTAGTGTCTTAGGAATTCATTAGGCTGCTTTTTTTCAGCAGTTTTAGAACTGCCTTTTATTATAATTTCATACAAAACATGTTGTAAAAAATGTGGAATTAATTTTTTTTCGTTTTAATGTTAATAATTTAGAAAGTATGATTAGAATGTTTGGAATGAGTTTTCAAGTTTATATTTTAAATATGATTTTCTTACAGTTTATTAACCAATTGAGACGTGTTTAGAAATTTGCCCCTACTCTCTAAATCTGAATCAGCGAAATTCCGCTTATTATTAGCTATAAATATCCCACAGAATCAGTGAAATTCAATTGAATTATTAGCGTAAACACGCTGATTGTAATCAGTGGTACACTTATCGTTGATTCAGATTTAGAGAGTAGATTTTTCCACAGAATTTATTTTAAATAAGCTCAAAAAGTTGTAAAAATTCAAATACTTTTTAGGATTTAATAGAATGAGAAAAAAACTAAAATTTCATATTTTTTGTATAATCTTTTTTTAAAAGTGACATTTTGCCTTCATCTTGTGCACGTTAAATGAAAAAATTGATCAGATTTTGTGCCATAATACGGAAAAATTAAAGTTAAATATTACAAAATTGACGAAACTTTAAAAACTGTTGAAAAAAACATGCAGTCTTATAATTTACAGCCGTACTCTAAAAGCATGGAATTTCTAAAATTATGGCCTATGGAATCTCCTATGATTACACATTTATGTAGCCATGCCCACAAGTGGTGTAATGTACTTATACTATTCCTTGAATAAATGCTCTAGTAAAATAGCAAAAACATAATCGATGGTGTGTTAGTTTTTAATATTATGTGTTGAAATATTTTTTCAGCATAACCAAACTTCCTTTGGTCCCTATGAAATTAAAATAACAGGTTCCAAATTAGTATAAATATTATTCTCATGTTAAGTTTTTTGTTTGCATTAGCATATTTTGAATGCAAGACAGGTAATGAACATTTTCTGCACAAAGTAATAAAAGAAAAGATTTAAAATCTCAATGTTTTTAAGTACTTAAACTACTTTTTACTACCTTATTTATGACGAAATTATAAGTACTTTTATAATTGTATATATAAGAACTTTTCTTAAATTTAAGTCAAATTTTTATTATTTTTTCTTGTTACTCAAAATTGATTTTCTATGCAGAAATATATTTTAACATTCATATACCTAAATTTCTATTATTCAGATTATAAATTTGAGAGAAATTGAATTTTAGAAAGTTTTCGAGGAATTTTGAAAAAAATTTATGCAATAATTATTTATTAGTGAATTTGTTTTGACAAGATTGCTCTTGTGATATTCCACTATCCAATGACGTGTGTACTAGGAAGAAATTACAGGATCCTGCAACCGGAGAAAGTATATAACGCATGTGACTCCAGAAGTCACGAATCACATCATAGAGTTCACCAAAAGGAACTGGTTACTGTCAGGATTTTATTTACCCTTTATAACACTGTCTACATTTACATGCATAAAAACGTCAATGGCAAAATATCATCTGTCATAAAAGACTATCAGAAATAAGAAAATGAAATAAAAAGCAATCTATATTTTTAATTATTTTTAAAAATGCATCCCTTAAAATTTGTAAAAGCTCCCTTGAATGTATTAGAATTTTCCGGAATGCATTTCCTTTTTAAATCTGAACTCTTATGAACACGAACACGGTTCACAATCTTGTCAATATATTATCATTGCGCAATTGAATGTTTGCAAATAATTGAAAAAGATATTTGTCGTATGACCCTCAGGTCGTCCTTTTTCTTGAATTTCTTAATTCAACGTGTCTAAAGTAATAGCCAGTTTAGGAAATAGTTTCACTTTAGAAATAACATTCACTTTTTAACTTTACTGTAGTCTGAGTGATTAGCGATCAGATAAGAGGCAAATCTAATAAATTTTTGAAAATTGCTATAAAAAGTATTCAATAAATAGTAATAAAAACCGGACTGGCGACAATGAACTATCAGCATAGTGAATGTTGTCAACCTTGTGAGCTTGTAGATAAGCATTTCATTAAAAGCTAAAGACGTGTATGTATATAATTTTAATATGCATTAAACACTTGATTATTCGTGCATTATAAAAGTCAGAAGATTCTATAGAACACACATGATTATTTTTACATCAAGTACGCTAGTCAGGAAAACAACGTGGTGGAATCTTGACCAATGTATCTACAGATGCAAATATACAATGTGCTGCTTCCACCAATTTGCATTAATTCGTTTCTTTCGGTGTATCCTTCAAGCTCTACTGATCAGAACTATGAGTGGTTTTTTGTTTAAATTCACTCTTATTCTGAGAACTCGTAATGATTTGTTGATCAGGAATAGTATAGAATAGATTATAGAGAATAGAAAATTTGATTTTCAGAAGCAGTTATTTTAAGAGATTTTATGGTCTAAATGAATTTAAAAATTTTTAAGTTGATCTACAAATCCTTGTCTTACCGACTGGACGAGTACAAACATATGATTGAGTCCTAGCTTCAAGTGTCTTCAAGAATCGCTAGGCGGAGGCACTTTCAGGTAACTTTCAACGGACAATGACCTTTTATTTCAAGCGCAATTTAAACGTGATAGTATGACAATTAAAAATACAATACGTTTAGGTACGTTTAATAAAGAGAAAATGCACAAATTGCATCACTTTCACGTCAAACAATAAATGGAAAGATTTTACAGTTTATATTTATGAAGAAAGTTTTTTTGGATATAAAGAGAATAATCAACCTGAATACTGAAATCATATTCATATTATATAAGACAGGGCCTCAATCTTGCCTAAAACACTTTATTCAAGTTTGACTCTTATTGTGTTTCGCAAAGGAAAGTCTTTATTGAAAAATCTCTTTATTCAGCCAGATCGTAAGTTTATTGAAGATTTTAACTTTGAGAGAACAAAGGGGATACTAAAACGTTTATGCTTTTCAATCTATCTCTTACTTTACATATAGTTGCTAAATGAAGTGAGTATCTGATTAATTCGTTGCAGTTAATTTAACCTGTGAACTCTCATTTAAGAATCAGAAGCATAATTATTAGCTTTCTATGAGATATCACACTTACCAGGTTTGAGGAGATTGCCAGCTAAGGAATTGACAAGTTTTATCACAGCATCAATAAGTTAATGTTTATTCATTAATTTTCTATAAGAATATTTACCTTCTCTTAGCATAATATATATATATAGTTCTTTTTAATTCAGTGAATTAGGGTAATTTGGAAATTATACGATTTTATAGTCCATTAAAAAACGATATGAAACGGGAATTATTAAATTTCAGGATTCTAATTTCAAAATAATTAAATTAGTAGCAAAAAGAGAATATCTTTAAAATAATTTCTTGAAAATATAATAGAATTCAAAGAAAATAATTCCATGATTTATGCACATGCACAAGAAAAAATATAACTACTAAAGATCCGAAATTTGCCAATATTATAAAGTGAAAGTTGTTAAATGATACTAGGTTATAAAATTTGTTTCACGCGACGTTCCAATCTGGCTTATTTTGGAAACGATTTTACGTAACAAGTTTTTTATGAATTTCAAGTGTGTAAAGCCTAATTAAGAAACGATGTTTATTTCAAGTGATTGACAATATCACCATAAATTATCTATAAAACTATAATTTTATCTTTTAATTTTTTTTTTCAATGAAAATTGTTTGAAAAATGTGCTATTTTTTGAAAATTATTTTAATTAGTCAATAGTTTTTCTTTCTTACTTGTTATAAAGGTATTCATACTTCACTTTAAAGCTTCATTCCTACTGGTATATTTAATAATGGACTACAGTTTCTCTCTTATACTCCTGATGACTAATGCCTCTTTGCGTTGAGATTGGTCAGGGACTTAAAGATCTAACGGGGATATTTGTATCTGGTTAATCATTACGGATATGGTTGTAAAACTAGTTTAAAAAATCTTGAGTAATACATAGACACACTTTTAATTTCAATTTTTGCATTTTTTAAGACTAGAAAACACTACACTGTTAAAAATCTCATTAATTTTAATAGACTTTAATATACGAGTGGTAAATTAAAATTAATAGATTTGTATCTTATGTAAAATTAATATACTTTCATATTGAATTTAATAAATTTTTAATCAAAATACATTAAAATTAACAAAAATTATTGAAATATATACACATGTGTATTAAAATTTAAATAAAAGTTTGTATTTTTTAAAATGAAAGTATTTTAAATTTAATATTACGTTACTGAAAAAAACTTTCATTACATGTAATGGAAGTTTAATACAGAAATTTCTAACAGTGTAGAGAAACAAGAGAAAAACAGCGTTTTAAAATAGTTTACCGATGGATTAAAAAATTTTTAATTGCAAAAAATTATTTCTTTTGAATGTTTGTAGTTCAATATTTTTTTATAACATTGTATTATACACAAAATCCAATTGACAGCGCATGTTTCATAATAATTTTAAAATATGTTAAATAAAAGACGAGAATTAAAAATAAATACCATCAAAAGTAAAATAGATAGAAAATGTGATAAAAATCTTAATGCATTTCGCAAATAGTTTTATGGCCTTAAATTAAATGACATGTGGGAAAACGATGTGCTTATTATGTAATCTTTAAATGAACCTTTGACCAATTGTGGATTTATTAATGATTGGATATGTACATATATTGTGGATGCTGAAATGGAGGTGAAGAGATAAAAGAGAGGGTAAAGGGCAGATGAAGTGAGATTTTCCTCTCACATAACTTCTGTTTTTACCAGAAGCAGTGAGAATCTTAAGACATTGAGAATGATTCCGTAATTAGTGTCGATTAATTGCCTTACCGGTATATTATTATTTTATAAAATTTTAATAGAAAGTGTAAACTTTCACATATATGTGTTTATATATATTCAATTTGATTTATGAGATCTTATCACAGTTTGGGAATCTTTAGAAATTATTAGTTGTATCCATAGAAGAAGGTCGGTGTATATAAAGTACATTTCCTGAGAATCGCCGGCACGCTTCCATTGAAAACTTCATCAGATTGAGGTGTTGGTAACGTCCTTGCATTGTTTCTCATTACTCGGTGACATTTATTATACCTCCATTCTTTGAGTTCATTCTCACGTAAATCGTGCAATGCAAGAATCACGAACAAGATCAAGATCACGGTCAACATGTCTACTCTCTTTTTTTTTTCTTTTAAAATTATAAATTTCACAAATTTTTAACTAAATTTTTAATGAATTTCGATTTTTCTGAAGTTCAGTTTCGACATTTTCCACATTTGAAAATTGGACAAGCGGCAAGCATTTGAGAAACAAATGGAAATAATTTTTTCACTAAACTAAAAATAATTTTTTCACTATATATATATATTAAATAAATATCTTCTGAAGTTAACAGTTTACCAAAGCAGAATCTTGATTTGTTCCAAGAGAGGAATAATTAAATAACTATAGGGAAAAAAAAATTTATTTTGCGAGTGTGAAGTTTGATGCCCGAGCAAAGGGGGGGGGGGGGGATAACAACCCAGTAGTAAAATTAATGTTTTTCCGTTTCATACATGATTTTTTTTCTACTAGGTGGTCAAAACGTGGATTTGTTCAACCCGCTAGTAGAAAAAAGTGACTTTTACCTATTTTATTATCTTTCCCTGAAATAAACACGATTTCCTTAAGAACAATAATCGTCAAGTATATGAGGCATGTATCTAAAAATGTATTATTCGCTGATAGATTTCTGAAGATTCGTCATGGGTAGTGAAGGAAATCTTCTATAATTACGATCATTCAGTGCAACAATTACTGCCTACTATATTTTTATTTTGCGAATGAACTATAGCTCGTCACAACATGCGTTATGCTATATGCGGATATAATGTTCCTAATGATGTCCTTTTGCAAAGACACGCACAACGGCGGAAGTAAATGCATTGTATGCTGATATTCGAACCGAAAAGCATTGAGCATGGAGGATTAAAGTACATGCTTTCACAGAACAATCAGGAAAAGAATAAGGCCCTTGATTATCGACAACTTATAAAGCGATGATGCATTAGGTTCCTGCTCAGTTCGATATTGTTGAAATCAGTCTAAGTCTTGAATCGCGAGTGCGCGTCTTTTTCGATATTAACCACAAGAAAATTTGTTCGAAACCCGATTTCTGAAATTGCTACTGGTTCTGTTTGCGAAAATTGGTTCATGCAAGAAATAATCAAACTTGCAGGTTACTGCACCTCATGTGCGGTAACTCTTCTGCCTGCTCCAATGTGGCATTATGCATCCAGATGATTAGAGTAAAAGTGATCCAGAAAAAGAAAACGAGAGGCCAAGAAAGTGCTATTAAGATCATTGATCACCAGTGAAATGCGGCGTCTCATCAGAATTGAATTGCACAAGAAAATGATTGCCTTATCCTTTTACACCCTTTTTATTTTAAGCCTTACGAGCTTCGTGAATCCAATGCCAGCAACTACTTTCATCGTTCCAGATTACCCACCACAACTTTCATTATTCTCGAGGGTTGTTAATCCAAAACCTACAGTAGCTACAGATCAATTGTCTTTGAAAGGTTCTGCTAAAGGAGACTTTTCTAATTGGGCCAGCTATGCCATGAGTGTTATGGCTTCTAAGATTAATAACACTTTCTTCAACATCAAAGATAAGATGAAGAAGTCAGTTTTTACTGACGATGGTAAAAGAATTGAACATCCACACAATCATGAAAATTCTATGAGTAATAATCACAGTGATAAAACTTTAAATAATAGTAATAATAATGTAAAAAACATTTTTAAGAATTCAAAAGCCATCACGAAGTTAGATTTAGTATCTACTACTTTGGTACCATCTTCTATAAAATCAGCTTCATCTTCTACAATACCAACTACTGTCGTACCAAATGTTGTATCTACAACACCTTCATCTTTTCAAATGAAATCTGGTGCCATTATGATGCCACAAAAGAAAACAGAAGATATGAATTTTGCAAAGACTGCTGATCCAATAAATGTTCATGCTGAACGTCGTCATTTAAATTTACCTGTTAGAACAGTTGTTGATCCCAATGTCTTCGGCACCCACTTTTCCTTAGCTGATGATCCTCGAGATTATCACCAATTTTCCAACTATCTTTCTCATCTTCTGGCTAATCATCACTTTGACCCGAATGAAAATAAAATCATTGTCCGAACTCCTGACTTTTTCTCCCCTGTGCCTACCCCAGCTGCTTATTTTCCTTTGTTTGTTCCGCGTCCAGAACAACCTTTTCTGGGCTTTCAGAATAATCAATGGGTGAAGAATCAGTTTGGAGGTGTGGATATAAATTCGAAAAATGATTTAGGGTCACCACAGTTACCTTCGACACCTTCAACAACTTCAGAAATTTCTGTAACTTCAATGTCTTCTATGACATCTTCAACAACTGCAATGCCTCCAACAACTCAATCTACTTCAGTGCCTTTGACAACTACAACGACGACAACGTCACCAAAGTCTGAAGTAGAAGAGTTTCCGAAGCCAATTAAATTGATAGATACATCTCAAGAAGGTATTAAACCACCGACAGCGATCAGACCTATAATATCTGTTCCATTTGAAGCAATAATCACTATAACCAGGGAAAGTCATCCGCCACTTTCCTCAACCTCTCCACCTTTAATTAAACCTCTCTCGACTCCTTCTTCACAAATTACATTTAATCAAGATCCCAGAAACTATTATGAAATAGTCACCAGGGATCCACCTGATGAGTATCCACCATTCTTTGTGAGGAATAATACTTTGAGAAACGAATTTGAAAAGGTTAATGTGATCCTAGAGGATAAAGTATCAATTAAGAATAGGAATCAAAGTGCTGATCAAAATAAGAATAAGAAAAATGATTGTGACGGCATTAACTCTACTCCTGAAGAATCTAGCACAGTAAATGTGGTCCTAGAAAATACAATACCAACCCTGATCAGGAACAATGTCACAAAAAAGGTAGAGGATAATTTTCAAAAGAATGATTTTCTTGATGATGAAGTTACTGTAGACGATGTACCAGTTAGAAAGAATAAAAATAAAAAAGATAAGTCACGAAAAAGACAAACTTCGGCCATCAAACAATTGTTTCAGATTTTAGGATTCTTTAATAAAAAAGTAAATGAGAATAACTCGACTAATGTTTCACTGTCGACATCTCCAGTTGTTAAAGTTTTCACAGCAAACAGATCTCCGGGAGTGAAATTTGAACAGGTAAATTATAGTATATTGTGCAAATAGGAAAAAAACAATTTATTTTGCGAGTGTGAAGTTTGATGTCCGAGAAAAGCGAGGGTAACAATCACACGAGTAAAATTAATGTTTTTCACGTGTTGAACACTATTTTTTTTCTGTTTGGGGGTCAAAAAATGGATTTGTTTGCCTCGCATGGGGCAATTAAATCCACTTTATGACCCGCTATTAGAAAAAATATTTAAAGAATTTGAAAATCTTTCTGTGGAAAAAATGACGCTTTCGACTGCGCTGGGATTCGAGCCCAGGTCTTTCGATTGCCGGTCGACTGCTCTAACCACTGAGCTACACAGGCGTCCGACATCTCTTTCTCCACAGGAAGATCTCCTTATATCGCCTAGTGGCTCAGCCTTGCGGCTGTAAATGATTTCAAATTAATTAGTTGAGTTTGAAATTTTTGTCACTGCCTACAAAAATTTCAAACTCAACTAATTAATTAGAAAAAATATTTTATTGTCTCCTAAATTCAGTTAAATTCACTGACTTCACAATTTAGGTGTACATTAAATTTGCAATGGGTTAATCTCTCGTTATAATAAAAATGATATGAAAATAATATAAGAAATATTTTGTCACATGTGAAATAAAAAATCTAGGTTGTATTCAGTCATATAAGGAAAGTATGGATTGACAGTTGAACGATA
The DNA here is from genome assembly GCA_030998225.1 of Diplolepis rosae. Taxonomy (NCBI): domain Eukaryota; kingdom Metazoa; phylum Arthropoda; class Insecta; order Hymenoptera; family Diplolepididae; genus Diplolepis; species Diplolepis rosae. The sequence goes on along the minus strand of JAPYXD010000143.1, from coordinate 1,976,260 downwards.
ACCTCGATTATAAGAAAGTGAAACTAATCTTTTGACTCGTGTAAACTATGAATACGACACAAGTGATATTTTTATACATAATCGAAGCAACATTCATTAATAATGCATTCACTCGTTTGCTAATGTCGACCAAGTGTCACTGATCTCTATAACTGGAGATCACGTAAGATAAATATTTCAAGAGCTTAATTCATATGAAATTTATAATTGAATACCGCAGCAAGAGTTTTTTATTTTATTCATTTTCTATATAAGTATTTTTCTAGTCACCATCAATACGTGGGAGGAGAAATCAAACTTTAATAAATCAAGAAATCCCAGATGATTCGAAAGCGCCAAAAGATGAATACGTTCCAACAAATGAAAACCCCCTGAAGATTGATGATGCCTCACAGAATCAAGAATTTGATGACGATAATGATGATGGAGAAGTATAATAGTTTAATTGTTCTCCTTTTTAAAATAATTAGATGAATAGATTCTGCCGCTTACATGAATTCAAATATGTAAAGAAGTTTAAAGGGAACCATCACCTATAATATTTTTATTTGTTGAGTTTAGACTTTCTATATAATTTTTTTTATGTTTAGTACGTTTATTTAGAAAGGTTTGTGGGTTTTTGAAAATTCCAGCACCTCTACGTATATTTAAACTAACAATTTTGAGTTTTTGGGCATTTTTTTGACATTTTTTGACTTTGAATAACTTTTTTTGTTTTTTAACCAATTGATTCTTTTTTCATTTCGTTTCTTACAATGTATAGAAACTTTTTTGGTATGGAAAATAAGGTAACATGACTGAAAAAAAGTTCCAAATAAAATTAAATAAACAAATGAATAAAAATATCCCAAAATATTTTTAAAAATGTTGTAGTTACTTTTTTAGCTAGAGTGCTTTCCATGCCCAAAAATATTGATAATATAACAAAGAATTAGTGGTAAAAATTTCAAAGACCTATATCTAATACTTTAGATTTTATTCAAATATATATTGCAACAAACACGCAAAATCACAACTTGCGGAAAACGGAGTTTAAAGTAAAGGCTTCAAACTCCCCTGTTCCATACATGGTTCCTTCTTCAGCTATTTTGTTCTCTTTTTAGGGATACCTGTTATATACTATTTTCCATATAATTCAAAAATATTAGTAAATAAATATACAAACTATTTTGTGTAGAAAGCTAATTTTCACTAAAAACTATTCGTAAATGGTAGTAACTTTTAATTTTATTTATTTTTTCAAGAAAAAAAATCAGATTATATATATGAATAAGAATAACATTTCAATTAAGGTCATAAATAATTAATAATTCAATTATCACTCTTAGGGAGGAGGATCGTTGGGTTCGATCACAGACCTGCTACCATTGGTTGTTCCAGTTCTCGAAGATCTGAGTGACGTAAGAAAAGATACATTAACTTTCTCCAAAAAAGACATTTAGTACTATTTTACAATATTTCTTCAGAATATCATTTATTCAGCTGATTTCCAAAAATATGTCATAATTAACATCTCTTTAATACATGTTTTTTCAGCCAGAATCCGATACCGATTTGGCTGAATTGTTAGAGGCTGGGATACCATTGATCCAAGGACTTTCTGAAGTAAATAATTATAATATAAATAAAATTATTGATATTAGAAAAAAATATTATAAAAAATCCACTTTTTATTTGTAGGGTGAAAATGAAGATGGCACGCCAATCAACATTGCAGCAACAATATCCCCTATTATAAAGACTATAAGTGCTGTACGTCAGGAAATTTATTTTTATATTATATGATAATAATAAGAGTAATATTAGATCATTTTTCATCTGTTTTAGGGTAAAAATGGACAAGATAGCGACAGTGGTGCTATCTTGACTCCGATTGTATCACTGGCTGCTCCATTAATTGGCCCTGTTCTTGGCCCAATAATTGGACCCTTATTACGAGCGATCAGCAATGTAAATATCCATTAATTTCATTTGATTGTTATGACATTGAGAAATTGTATAATTTTCTATGTTCCTTATTCAATTTTGTTTTCGAATTGCTAGCCAAATTCTGAAGGAGCTTTTCTACCCGGTTTAATCCAAACACTTTCAGATCCACTTCTCCAGGTATGCTATAGCTATTAAATTGAAAAAATAAATTATCAATAATAAATATTGTATTTATGGAGAATTTTAATTAACAGCCAACTGAGCCAGGTGGAAGGTCACCTCTATCAAAATTGATTGCTGAAACTATTGCTGAATTGAGCAAAGTACGTGTCACTCTAATAATCATTTATGGTCATGGATCACTTATCGATTTCTACATTACCGACATTCTTTTTCTTGTAAACGAATGTTCTTGTAAAATGAGAAATCGAGTTGAAAACTTGTGAAATTCCTTAAAAGACGCCTAGAAAGGTCAGACAACTGTTAAATGTTATAATTACAAAACTTTTTTTGAAATTATACACTCTCCGCGGTTGATAGACCTTCCTTACTACCTTTTATTAAATTTTACAAATTTTTAGCTAGAAAAATGAGTATTTAATACTTTTTCACTATTCATTAATTTTATATTTTACTATTTACAGGATCTAAGTTCAGGTGGATACGGAGGTGTTGATTTAAAAGCTTTAATTTCAGCTGTAATTTCTGGTGCACTCGCAGGCACCAGTGCAGTTCTCAGTGGAAACGACAAAGTCGAGCATATTTCTGGATACGGAAATAATGGTCCATATAAACCTGATTCATATGGTGCATATGCAAACTATGGACCAGTAAGTGATGAACTTTACATATTTTACTATTGTTCTTTGTGATAACAATGCAATACAATCTTCTTGAGTTAGTTTTAAGTCAATGATTAAAAAACATAGTTCTCTTTGCGAAGTAACCATTTTTAGTAATAAATTTGAAGACTCAAGTCAGGGCCGACTTTACAAAATTTGGGGCCCTAGGCAGAATAAATATTTGCCCCTCTTCAATTTGAAGATAGATTAATCTATCTCTATATTAAGCAATCTGGAGTTTCATTTTCGCTATAAAATCAATAAAAATCAAGATTTTTCAGTTAAATTAACACAATTTTTAAACTCTCTCATAGAAAATATGAGAATTCCACCCCCACTTTGCCGCCTTAGGCGGTTGCCTATTTCGCCTACATGGTAGAGCCAGCCCTGACTTAAGTCAATTAAATCAATGAAATTTAATCCGGCGAATAATTATCTATGTATTATTAATTCGTTATCAATATTTTTCCAGGCAACAGTGCCAGCACATAGTGTTAATCCTCTAGAACTTATTGTTTCAACAATCAAGGATATTCTGGGTGCAAGCGGCTCTCTAGTTTCAACACTAATTGATGCAGTATCTAAAGTACTTGGAGCATCATCTGCAGGATCAAGTTCTAGTGATGATCCTCCATCTTATGGACCGCCAGCACCTTACGGACCTCCTCCATCCTATGGACCACCTGCACCTAACAAGAATCCAACTTCTTCTAGTTTTACTGGTTTTAAGCCTCCTCCCCGCAATATATCACAGAAAAATACTTTCAATCGACCATAATAAGTATTTCCCGTGCAGAAATTCTCTGATCTGGCCCCGGTGTGGATATTTAAAAATCCGGCAGGGATTGCTGTAATTATCTATTGCCCAAATGGGGCCCAGACCGGGTGCACAGTTTCATTTCGATTTCTAGGATGCCATGTTAGGCCCTGATCGACGCCACGGCAATATTTTTGCACTGGTGGATGCCAATTTTTTTCAGAATCATTAGTCAAATATTACAAAGTCAAATAATTTATGATTATAAAAAATGTCATTTGTATACTTAATAGTTTAGGTAAAGTAGCACAGAAGTTAAACAATAATTAAGATATGAAATCCGATATGAATTAGTGGATGTAATTTCTAATAGATAAATATGTTTGTAGCCACAATTTCATTTCCGTAAATAGGAGTAGCGTTAATAAATCTTCAGAACTTTTAAATTACATGTAACAGTGTCTGGTATAAAAGACACTTCCGTTTTTCTGAGTGATAATTTATTCTTCCGAGACAACTTTTCTTTTCTGGACATGATACTTTAGAGGCAATATTGCAATTTGCGTAAGTCTGATTTCACGCATAAAGGATTATTATATATTATATGTCAAATACATAAGATGTGAGTTTATCCCCGTATGCATAACATAAACGGAAATACCGATGTCTTCCTGGTTATGTACATGTAGTCAAGCCGGAAGTGATAAGTATATTAGCAATGACACGCATCATCGAGATTTAGTTATTTTCTAACTGATCATTTATAAAATCCAATCATATAATTCTTTACATAATAAATTATGTTTTAAATGTACAAAACGTCTTTTATGTAATATATGTATTTAAGAAAAGGGATAAAATTTGCATAATTGTTTGTTTATACATTGTTATCGGTCAGTAGTGTCAATCTCATATACAATAAATTACATATTTGTATGGAGAAACTAAATATTGGCTATATAAAGTATTTTCATTACATTATAGAAGTAACTTGTATTTTTTATTTTTGTTCCTTTGTCAAGAAGTAATAAATAATTCTAACAAAAATTTATTGGAAGAATCGAAATAGAAATTATTTTTCTTTTATAAATCAAAAGGAGAAAGTTAATTTTTATAAAATAAAATAAAGTTTCGATACAAATCGATACAATTTATATGAACTTTCTTTCAGAAATCTCTCTTTGATTTAATAAAATTAACAGTTGTCAGGCATACATAACAGCTAGTCTTTCTAGATGATGAAGAATTATTGATTGCACAAAATGCACAATAACCTGATTTAAATCGACACATGAATTATGGTTGTTACTTGTAAATTCTCTAAGAACTTCCTCATACACCAGTGATTTTTGACGAGGATTCTAATAAGTGTATAAACTCAAGAAATAGAATTATCTCCTCTATGATTGTTACGCATACTAAATCTAGTTAAAACAACTATATAATATCTTTTTTTTCTTTATATCTTACTCTCTAAACCTGAATCAGTGAAATAGTCACTGATTATATCAGTGAAAATATATTAACTGATGAATCAGTGCCCTGCTTTGATTTCACTAAGGAATCAGTGAAAGACTTTTCACGTATTTAGATCATTCCTGCGAAAGATTAAAGTATAACGATGGATATTTAATTTTTAATTATACATAATATAATTATACACAATAATAAGTATAATTTATAATAATAATTACGTAATCTATATTTAGTGTTATTAACCTAAAATAAACGAGTTCATCGATTGTTAAAATATATTGCTGGTTTTCTTGTTCCCACCTGTAGATTTCACTGATTTAATAAATGAGTTCAATCTATTTCACTGATTCATCAGTTGAATTCCATTGATTCTCAGTGTAAGACAGCTTCTGCCATGAGTGAATAGTCACTGCGAATCAGTGACCGTTCACTGTTTCAGGTTTAGATAATATATGGTTACACGGAGAAACTGTTCATAGGAAAATATTGCATGTTTCATTTTATAATGATAATTCTAGAAAATATTAGGAATCTAGAGAAAATCGAGGTACAATGGTTATTATTCCTATAGCGGACTGGGGATTTTTCGTAGTCAAACTCCTAAAGATTCGAAAAATTATATGAAACTTTGGTGTAAGTTATAGTAACGTTTTATATAATCTATAGTAAATTATCATAAACACCACCGGTCAGAATTGCGGGACCACCTGTTTTTCGATAATTGCTTAAATTATCTTAATTTCAATTCTGTGAATGATGAAATTTGTAATCTTAATAATGTGAAAGCCACCAAAATTATCTTTAGAATTAGTCTGGAATGAAGTCGTGTCGTTAAATTTTGAAGAAGTTATTGGAAAAAAAGTCCGAATTTCAATGTTTTCTTAAATTTTAAATAACTTTCGAAACAATCAATATTTTTTAATGTTCTTAGGCTCATTTGAAAGATAAGATTCTACAGGATCCCAGTAAATTGTCATTATAAATCTATAATTTCTTTCTTGCATAATGCAAAGAGTTGAAATTATAACAAAAAAGTAGAGAAATTTCGAAAACATTTCATCTGTATAGGTAAATCATAATGAAGATCATATGAATGTATATTTTAAGGGGATTCGATATAAAATTCATGATTATATGTTTTATATATCTTATAAAAATGTTTTTCTCAGCAAAAGCAATATTGGAATTTTTCAAACTTTTTTATTTGAACTTTAACCTTGAGCAGTATGTAAGAAAAAAATTATACATCAATTCCAAGAATTTAGTTCGATTTTGTAGAAATTTAGCTTTAAAATTAGTATAAGAACATTTAAGAAATGTTGATTATTTCGAAAGTTATTTAAAGTTTAAGAAAACATTGAAATTTTGACTTTTTCTGCAATAACTTATTCACAAATTAACAAAAAGAATTCATGCTGGGCTTATTTTATGAAGAATTTTGATAGCTTTGAATTTAATTAAGAGAACAAATTTGTTCATTCACATAATTTAAATTAGGATAATTTAAGCAATTATCGAAAAACAGGTGGTCCCACAATTCTGACCGGTACTGTAGCTCATCTAAAGTTCAGTATTTTGCTGCGAGAAATTCTCACTATTCAAATTTTTTCCCTAAATTGAAAATTACTTTAGCAAAAATTGTAAATTTGGGTTTCTCCGTGTATATTATGACTTTGTATTATTTCATGTTTTATTTTAACTAGTAAATCAAAGTCTTCTAAAAATCTGTGCTAAATTTTATTAAAATTTCGATTTTACCTCAAACTCGAGGCATTCGAATTTCTATAATTCAAGATTCAAGATACATAATATTTAAATCGACCTTTCCTGCTTCTTTCACTTGATTAAAATATTCTCTTCTTTAAAAAAATTAACAGGAAATAATTGGATCAAAATAATTCGAATTAAATCTTCAAAATAGAGTAATTTTTGGAAATTTGTAAAAAATTACAATTTTTCAAGTCGAACTCTTGTACTTGTTTCATATTACTGAATTTAAAACTAATCGTAATTTTTCATCGTCATGCTTCTCTTTCAGTCTCTGTTATGTTAATTTCCTGGTAGTGCATTGTATAGATAGACGTAATCGGTGAGAAGTCACTTACATTATCTCATACATGCAGATCCTTTCGATCCTGATAATCTCTCTACGCTTACTGAAAAGAGAACGTAAATGTTGTAACTTTCAACAAAAGGTGATCGATGGCAGTACATTTTCAAATGATTAACGATGCTTACTTAATCATCCATAATAAATAATTATTCACCACCTATTCTAAATTCAGGATATGAAGTGTATCAACTGGGGCGCTTTTTTCTTGCTTATTGCTTCATTTCAAGTCTGAGTGGTAATTAGAGTGACTTTCTAAGTATTAAAGGCTCTTCTAAATTGATTTCATTTTGCAGGCTGCATATTTAAGAGTGAAAGAACCTTAATTATACTTGCGTTTTTGAAATTTTTCACATATGAATAAAGAATCAGATCGTAAATATTTCACCTTTTTGTTAAAGATTCCAGATCTTCTACATTTTACAAAAAAAGGGTTTGGAATTTCTAATATTTTAATTTCTTACAAGATAACAAAAATAAAGTCCTTTTTTCGAAATAATATAATTAATTAGAAGATGCAATGGCTAAAAATTTATCTTTTTCTACATAATCAATAAATAACAATAATTGGATGAAATTCATGAAGTTATCGGATATTGAGTGTAAGGGTATTATTAATAATAAAGTGATTTTCCATTTTCCTGGTAATTAGAAAGCTATGTTAAAAAAACAATTAATGTTTTTACGTTCACACGGGTTCGATCTGATGCAGTGAAAGCTTTTAAAATGAAGTTTCACTGCTTGACCTATGAATCCTTGATTTCCGGAAGACTGTACATTACTAGTATCGCTATTTTTATCATGCTCATACAACACCCTCACTTAAGTCAACATTTTTCTTAATGAAAGGACACTATTTTATGTAAATAGCTGTCACAGACATATACATCGCATTACGCGAGCAGTGAAAGCAAACAATTAAAAATTTAATACAGAATCCTGCTTCACTACGACTCGATATCGTTTTTCCGGGATCTCGTCAAGTCCTAATCGTATCTCTTGTTTTATATAAAAGACTAGATAATAAAACCCCAAGGATTTGTTTAGTAAAGTGAATATGGAAATTTGTATATCTCTTTCGACATTGTTTGCTTGCAATTTAAATCAGAACGAGAAGTTCAGCTTTTTATTGTCTTGAATTATACAGGCTTGTAATCATTACATGCAATCTCATCTGCGCTAAGTTATCTAATCATGTCATAAAAACCAGCTATATAAGAAATTTAGTTTGAATTGATCTAAAGAGCGAGTTAAATAATAAAGTTTATTTCATTCGAATTGTACAAAATAATTCAAAGCAATATTCAAAATTATCTTGAGTTTATTATTTTAGTTATGAGAATATCAATTGGAATGATTTTAAATTTGGAGGATATTAAATTGGAAACTTGATACTTTATTGAAACATTGACCCTTGTTTACAGCTGAATTTCATATAACGGTGTTTTCAAAGAAAGTAAAAGGAGTAAAGCTTATATTTTAAGTTAAGTCATATAAGACCGGTCTGACGGGAACCTTAAAAAGCGATCTTCCAGGAAAGGACTATTTCTTTGAGATTGGGCCATTCGCGAAGGCCATTCACTTTCCATTCTGAAAGAAAGTACAATTTTTGCGGTTTAGTGATTGTTGCCTGACCCTTGTAGAACATTCACTCACCATTTTTGCTCAAGGAAGCCTTTCATTGGAAGATGTCGATGACTCCAAAAACTACCTCGTCATGTTTACATTTAATATTATTCAATCGCAGTCATATATAAAAGTATCTTTAGAATCTCATGTCGATTTATTTGCGAAAAGTCAAAGGATCATGTCTTGATCCTTCATCAAAACTATTCACGACAATTGAATGGTTTATGACCAACCATTTTTAAACCTCAAAATTCACCTCTCTCACCCAACATTACTTGCAAAAAATATTTATTCGATTCTTAATGCGCATATCAGTTTGGGATTTTCATGAATGCGAATAAGAATTGCAACCATTGTAGATTTATTTAAAAACAGATTATTTTGGGGCTTGATAGATCCAATAAATGAAGATTGATGATAGTGATCCTCATTTTAACCTTTATTATTCATTATATTCGTATGTAAATATCTAAAATAATTAATTCGTTGATGACCAACATGTCCTAAATTTTTTAAACTCATTTTCACAACATTGAGTATTTCATTGCACAAGACATAAATAAGTAAATGGTTTATTAAGATATAGACTCGAGTGTAGTAATAATATTATTCTCGACATTTGGCACCTATTTTCTTTTTTTAAATACCTTTCATCATCAAATTGTTACGTTTAGGTCGAAGATCCAACGTTTAATTTCAATAATGAAGCATTTCTTTTCGCAGTTATTTTTTGCGTTGAATATAAATTGTTTGTAATTAGATTACAAGTGGTTACGCCTTCCATAAAATCATATGTATATAGAGCTGGGTAATTGACTAAGAGCAAACAGTAAACAAAAAATTTATAGATCAATCTTCTTCAGAATGGTTTATAAAGTATTTTTTATAATGTTCCACATTATCACTTTTTTATGTAAAAAAATATTGAGAATTTAAAAATGAATAGAATTTTCTTTCCCAAAGACATTCTGATATCCTTTATTCATTGGTTTAGTAATAAATTTATTGGATCTATAACTTAATTCGTGTGGTTTGCTAAGAGATAGCGTAACTTGATTATTATTCCATCGTTCCAATATTCCGAACATGCGTTGGAAAGCTACTGTCATTGTGCATCTTTTTCAGTATATGTCATTCATTTGAAGCGTAAACAACAATAATTTTTTTCCACTCAAATATGTCGAACTTTGTGCCTAAAAAAGTGTTTTTGCGGAGAGTTCTTCTTCATTACTTTAATATGAAGAAAACTGCTGCCGAAAGTCATCGTATTTTGGTGGAAGTTTATGGTGAACATGCTCTAGCTGAGCGAACGTGCCAAAAGTGGTTTGCACGATTTAAAAGTGGTGATTTTGGCTTGGAAGACGAAGAACGTCCTGGGCAGCCAAAAAAGTTTGAGGATGAAGAACTAGGAGCATTACTCGATGAAGATTGTTGCCAAACACAAGAAGAGCTCGCAGAATCTTCGGGAGTCACTCAAGCAGCCTTTTAAAAACGTTTAAAAGCAGCTGGATACATTCAAAAGCAAGGAAATTGGGTTCCACATGAACTCAAGCCGAGAGACGTTGAAAGGCAGTTTTGCATGTCCGAAATGCTGCGGGAACGCCACAAAAAGGATTCATTTTTGCATCAGGTTGTTACTGGTGATGAAAAATGGATCCATTGCGACAACCCCAAGCGCAAAGAATCATATGTGAAACCCGGCCAACCAGCCAAATCAACGGCAAAGCCGAATATCCATGGCGCGACGAAGGTAATGCTCTGTATTTGGTGGGATCAGAAGGGTGTGTTGTATTATGAGCTGCTAAAACCGGGTGAAACCATCAATGGAGAATGCTACCGAACACAATTAATCCGTTTGAAGAGAGCAATAGCCGAAAAACGCCAGGAATATGCGACCAGACACGAGGCAATAATTTTCCATCATGACAACGCTCGGCCCCATGTTGCTATTCCGGTTAAGAACTATTTGGAAAACAGTGGATGGGAAGTTTTACCCCACCCGCCTTATAGCCCAGACCTAGCCCCTTCTGACTACCATTTGTTCCGGTCGATGCAGAACGCCCTCACTGGAATACGGTTCACATCAGAACAGGGTATCAAAAATTGGCTTGATTCATTCTTGGCCGCCAAGCCGGCGCAGTTCTTTTGGGATTGGATCCACAAATTGCTAGAAAGATGAGAAAAAGTCATAGCTTCAGATGGGCAATACTTTGAATAATAATATTGTACATGTTTTTCTTAAATAAACGTTCAAATTTTGAAAAAAAAACCGCACGAATTCAGTTATAGATCCAATATATTTATTAAAAACTCAATTTTAACCATTTTTCCCACAACATTTTTTAGGATTAAGAAGAATACCACGACGATGTTCTGATTATCCTGGTATATATTTATTTTGAAATATTATTTCTTCAATTGGATCAATAATTTCAATTATAAGAATTTTACTATGGCATAATTTGATAGTAGCCTAATCTTTTAATTTATTTTTGTAAACTTATTAAAATCTTGAATCCGAATCCGACCTCAGAATTGCTCCACCCTACTGAGAATCCCCATATAGGATCCCATATAGGATCCTATATGCGATCCTATATAAAATCGTATATGGGATCGTGTATAGGAACCTATATAGGAATTCCCAGTAGGTGCATCACGTCATGTTTTCCAGAAATCCTAACCTACAAGTGCAAAAAACACGGTTTTTGCTATATTCGGGTTTAAATTATATCGCGAATTAATTTTTTTTCTAAAAATTCGTTAAGGCATTTGAAAGCACCACTTTTACCCTTCAAAACCATTTTTGAGTTTTTCAGATATCTTTTTTTTTCTTGGAGATATCGTTCAATGAAGCGAAGCACTTTGCCGCTTTCGAGAATACAACCTTATCGAAAAAAAGTTCGTTTGGTAAGCAGAAAGAATAATGCGCTTCTATGTTTCTTGGGTTGCTAAATCAAGATCCGACCTCAGAATTGCTCTATCACCTAACGATTTTTAAATTTCCTAACTGTGTATAGAATAACCCCTAATATAGCGAAAAATGGTGTATTTTGCACTTTCAGGTTAGGAAATTTAAAAAACCTATATGTGATGGAGCAATTCTGAGGTTGGATCTGGATTTCACAACTCAAGAAATGTAGAAGCGCATTATTCTTTCTGCTTTCCGGACAAAGTACTTAACTTCATTGAACGATGTCTCCGAGAAAAAAAAGATATCTAAAAAATTCAAAAAGGGTTTCAAAGGGTAAAAGTGGTGCTTTCAGGTGCCGTAATAAGTTTTTAGAAAAAAAATTAATTGGTGATGTAATTTAACCCGGAATATAGCAAAAAAACCGTGTTTTTTGCATTTGTAGGTTGGGATTTCTCGAAAAACTGATGTTATGGAGCAATTCTGAGGTCAGATTTGGATTCAGCGTACCAAAAACCTTCGGAAAAGTATAGTTTGGTCCCAGGGTCTGGAGTTTCGTCAAATTTTGTCGGCCTTTGTAATCTAATTTTTCATGAATTTTTTAACTAAAGCATCTTTCTCGCAATCTTGGAAATCGTTACACTTCACGGAAAAAATTAGTCGCTCAAAATTTAAGTTACTTTCAAAGACTCTTGGACATGGAGTTTTATAAGACGCAGTCGCAGAAAATTTCAGTAACTTTTTATTAAATAACAGAAGAAGTTCATTAAATGGTAGAAAAAGTTGAACACTATTTAATAAAAAGTTACTGAAATTTTCTGCGACTGCGTCATATAAAACTCTATGTCCAAGAGTCTTCGAAAGTAACTTAAATTTTAAGCAACAAAATTTTTTCCGTGTTGTTATAACAATAACAAGACATGTAAATACTTTACGCAGATCACGAGCCTTAAGTCATTGACAAGAGAACCAATGACTTTTGGCATGCAGATCTTGAGTGATTTCAAAACTCGCTTAATCTATGAGATCATCGATCACCGTATACCAGAATGTCTTTAGATACCCAAAAAGATGACGATCAAGAAACTAGGACGTTCGAAAGTACATATTCACTTGGCCATCCGCATTATTGCAATAATTGCGACTTAAAGAATAAAGGAAAAAAGGACCCAAGCAGGATATTTTTATTGATTGCTATTTCACTCTTACAATGCAACATAGGATCTCGAACGTTCTCTTTTGTCCATCGGAGGTACGATCCTATGGTTTGAATGGTAAAAGTAGGGGAGATGTACCAGTTGCGGGACAGTACCAATTGCGGGACAGCTGATTCTTTCAATGTTAAAATACCAATATGGCCAATTAAAGTAGTGTCAAATGTTTCTAATGACAGTAGCTAATTTTTGGTAAAACATCGATGTGAATAGTCGCATTCCTTGTGTTGGCTTAAGACATCGTGTGTGAAAATCATTTTAAAAAGTTTTATCGAATTATTTTCAAAGTGCTGTTATTCCAAATTATTCAACAGAACAAGGTCAGTGTTTTGCATATTAATTTAGAATTTTCCATCTATTTTATGATGAAATGGTGCATTGAGCCAATTTGCGAACATTTAATAAATTTATGGCGTCATGTTCCGGGTGCGGGACAGCTTGTGTCACGAGGTATGGGAAACTTGGATTTTTTTACATAAAATGTATTTTTGGCATATTTACTGTCATGTATCGACATTTTTATCGAACTAAAGTGTTTTTAAACAATTAAATTGATCTTTTCATTTAGTTTTGTCCATTTGTCAATTAGATTGAAATAATGAAAAAACACCATTCTTTATATTCCTTTTTGCCACTGAAATCTTTCAGAATTAATCAAAATTGACATTTTCTTTATTTACCGCGTTTTTACTTCATATTTTCCCATTTTTAGCGGATTTTTCTAGGTGTCCCGTACCTGGTGCCAAAAATTTTTTGGTCTGCAAAACATCACTTTACAAAAATGGTCATAATTTTTTTTCTGTGTATGATATCAATATACCATCTTGAAATAAAAGTTGCGCAAATACATTACCTTTAATTTGATCCTTATATGAACTCAAAATATTAACTCAGTCAAAAGATATGGCCGAAAAACAAAACCCGTCCCGTACCTGGTACATCTCCCTTATATAAGGCATTAGGTCCAAGATAGAAGGTCATGGACGTTTCCTTGTACCTTGTCTATTCCTTTCATTAATTGATATGTTTACACTAATTTATTTTTCTATTACTCTATATTATTATTGTTATATAAATATATGTGATCGTGTTATTACGCAAGTGGCAATCCATCAAGAGCAATAGCTTTGCTCTATGACCCCCAAAGCCGACTTTCTAACTGCATTTCATTATGCGCATGTTCCATAACTAGTTTATTAACAAGAACTTCCTCTAGATTGTTTGCATCATTGACAAATCACTTATAACATTGTGTCGAGATTTATTATGCAAGTCGGAATTTTCATCCTTGTTTGGTCCGTGATCCTGTGATCTTTGATCCCTAAGATGTGTATTGTGAGAATTGGAACATTGTTATAAACCTTTTAAAACTTTGAATAATTATATATATATTGCCATAATTCAACCTGTTAAATTCGAGAGCAATAAAAAATGAAGTAAACTTTTTTTATAATTTACTGTAGAAAATTTAAGTATTAAATTTAATATAAAAGTGTATAAAATCTAATATACGCAATTACTACCCAGTAAGAAGGCTTGAATTAAATAGAATTAAAAATTTCCCAGTTTAACGTGAGATTGATGATTTTTTTATTCTATTTAATACCTGATTTTTCTTTGAAGCCCAATTTACGTAGCGGGAATAGGTTTTTTGCAAATCTTATTTCTATTCTATTCACAAAGCATACTCTCATTTTCGTTGAATCCCATAGAGGAGAATATATTTCTACTTTGTTTAATTCGTTCTAGTTCCGCAAAGATTATCTATATTACATTGCTTTGTATTCCTTTAAGGCCATGAATCAACTAGATCACGTGACTAAATTCCTGTAAAATTTAGTGTAAGATAATTTTTTTATTTTATAAAATATTTTCCTAAAAATTTGGAAAATACTAGAGAACACGATAGAGAACGTCTGTCAACTTCGTTTGAGTGAAAATTTTGTAAAAAAATTTACAGTTATCTTACTTGAACGAATAAATCTATAATTTAGTCACGTGATCTGATTGATCTATGGCCTTAATAGGAATACGTTATAGGTCTATTTAATTCATTTCAGTCCCTGAAATCAATAAGTGTAAGAAATTGCTTTTGATTCTTTTTTCTGGAATATAAATTTAAAACATTTTGTTTGAACGAATTCTACTTTATATTAAGGAGAGATTGTTTATTTTTAATTCGAATAATTGAAATTTGTTTTCTAGGTATTTTATTCATATGAATTCTAGGCACAAATTAAATGAAATTCATGTATTTTAGAAAGTTATAAATAAATATATAATTAAATTTATTTTAATTCCACAAAGCAGAATTAAATCTAAAACATCACTGTATTGTTTCACAAATAATATACACTACTCGGCAAAAGTTTAAGTTCACCCGTTGTTTAAGCCATTGTTGAAGTGTCTTAATTTTTATAAAAACAAGTTAAACGTTTTTTTTCGATAATGTCATGAATGTTAAAAATTTTTTTTAACTATTGATCCCAAGTTAAAGGAAAAATGTTAATTTTATAAGAATATATTACAAAAAACGTCAAATTTCGATCATTTTTGAAAACGTTAATAACTCTAAAAACAATTAAAATTTTTGGTCTCGTTTTAAATGTAAGTCTTTATGGTAATTTTCTAACTGTTCAAGATATTTTCAGAACTTTTTCCTCGATTTTACCCTGGGTTCAAACATGATACAAAATAGTCGTAGAATTTAAAAAATGTGTAGCTTCTCATAAGAATTTTTTATAATCCAATGTATATCATATTTTAATAAAATTTAGGAATATTTATGAAAATATTGATATTTTGTATTTATTTATATAATGTTTAGAATACACTCTTCATTTGAAATGTTACGAAGTTTTTGTGCCATATTTGACCCCGGGGTAGAATCCAGAAAAAATTTTTAAGAATATCTTAATTAGTTAACAAATTACGATGAAGACTTATCTTTAAAACGAGACCAAAATCTTTTTAAAATGTTAGTTATTTTTGACGTCATTAACGTCTTCCAAAAAGATCGAAATTTGACGTTTTTTGTAATATAGTTTTATAAAATTAACATTTTTCCTTTAGCTTGGGATCATTAGATGCAAAATTTTATTAACATACATGTTAGTATCAAAAGAAAAATGGTAACTTATTTTTATACAAATTAAGACACTTCGACAATGGCTTAAACAAGTAAACTTAAACTTTTGCAAGGTAGTGTATACAAAGATATTAAACTTCATACAGAAATGTACATGAAATTTAATAATATTTCTAACAGTGTAGGAATCTATTCCATTTTTCATTTGATTAATTCTATCTAGTCTCTCCGTGTACCTATTCAAAAAAGAAAAATATATCTATTACAATAATCTGTTTAATGAATCCAGATTCGGGATTTGCATCGCAGAAAAAATAAGAGTTTAAAAGGAACCGTGTTGGGCTCAAAGGAATCAGATTTAAGCTGGAAATGAATTAAGGAGTTTCATTTTGAGCTTGCTGCAGTTTATTGTGAACTTTTATTTTTTCTGTACTCATACACTTCCGTGACATCAACAAATTTCGATTATATTCTGAGAAACAGACCTTCTAGGTAAATTATTTGTAATATTATATAATGATAGACCTATTTTTTATTCAGAGAATTAGGTTATATACATATGTATAAAGATCCGTGATCTTTGGTCTCGTTCATGGAATATCCTCATAACTTTCTCCAGCTGATCATGCACTTGCAAAATATCCTTATGTCTTTTGTCAAGGCAGTTGACTCCTTGATTTTCTGCTTCACATTCACTACCTATTATAAATATACATTCTCAATTTGTACACTTGGAAAAAATAAATTTAATTCAAAATATAAATGCATCGCAAATAAAACTCGTTTCAAAACACTGCTCTTCCTTATTCAATAAACATGCTTTTTCATACACAGGATATTATTATTATATTCATTAAAACAATATTAACTAATATACTCACTGCAAACAAAAAATTTAATAGAATTTATTGAGTAATTTAAAATGAATATATTAATGTTAAAATTATTAGATAATATTTCAAATGAAGAGTTTCTCCCCGTATTAAATATTTCTTTGCAATTCTTTTAATAAATTACTATCCGAATGACCCGATTGTCATTCACTGCCAGGGAATTGATCCAGTCAATGATTTTTTTTTTACATTTGACATAAATGCAATCGAGATAAGAAAATTAGCATCGTAATGTTAGTTTAAGGGCGTTGTTTACTCTTTGAATATGATTTCCATCAAAACATGCAATTTTTTTAAAAGAGTGATCAGTCGGTGACGGTCGATTTAATGCATTGCGCATTCAATTGACCGTTCAAGCGCGCCTAAATTGTGCAATCGATTTCTACTACTGTGTAGTATAGTGTCACCACTCATGTGACATTGCAAGATTCATTACGCGACACGTTTTTCATTATTTGAGCCTCGGTGACATGCGTACGGCTAATTTTCCCCGGGAAGAAGACTTTCTTCTTTCACTGGCTTGGTCTCTCAGGTGTTGGTTGGCCTATCGAGAGTCGAACTTATCGAGCCAGGCGAAGTTGATCCTCAGTTTTGCTCTAACACGCGAATTCCCGTGAAACTGCGGTTTCAAGTCTTCTTTTAATTTAATTATTATTCATAATATGAAACTATAAAATACTTCTGACATCATGAGAGTGTGTCCTTTAAAAGAAAGTTCAAAAAGAAGAAACTGATTTGCAAAAAAAATATTCATATTTTTCACTGCAAACCGGTCTTCGTGCTGTGAATGAAAGTGCAGTGAGCCTAGAAAGAAATAGGACACTGAGAACCACTGTTCAGGATAGAAACTTTGTGAAAATAGAGTGTGAGAGAAATGGAATAAGTAGCTAGGTAATTATAATTAGGATTGACGTATTTTTTAAATATTATTTGGGTGGTAATTATTTTTACACGTCTTTCGAAAGAAGAATTTGATTATTTAATTATCTTCTAGAACAAAAAACAATTTTATAAAAATTATCCTTTAGTTTTGGAACCAGTATAACTGTTTTGAAATATTTACATCAGTCTTTCGAAAAAATATACTAGATGAGTTTTATTTAAATTTAAAAAATCGTTTTTTAACACCATTTCTTCAATTCGAAGTAAGAAAAACCTTTAGAATTAATATAAATTTATTTGATTTTAAGAAATCACGTTTTTAGCCTTTTTCAAATGAAATAAATTATTTATTTGATTAAAAAAAAAATTTCGAAATATAGTAGTGGCAAAAACTAAAAAAATAATTTATTCAATTTTATTATCTTTAAACGAACACAATGTTTTTCTTAAATTGAAGAAAATATTTCTGTGAGTCACATTACGCGTGAAAAAAACAATCAAGAAATTTCTTTAAATCAAAGAAACTCTCATTTGACCTTACAGCAATGCACAAATTTGTTTGATTCAAAGAAATTTTGTTTGAATCAAAGAAACTTTTTTCTGGGTGTAAATGAAAGCTACATAATCACTAATAAAGGATTTAAATAATTGAGTGAATTTCGTGCCGAAGAAGCAAACGTGAATGCTCGAGTGAATGTAGGAAACCATCTGCTTGGAAATTGAAGAAGACGTGTCTATTTATCTAGGTACGTGGCATGGTATATTCATTCTACATGTGTGAAATGAACGTCTGCATTCTGTCTGGCAATGTTATTAATTTATTCAGCTGAAAAAATTTCAAGTATTATTTGTTTCAAGATATTTGCAAAACAATTGGATTGACAATGTCATATTTATAATTTTTTATGAATTGAAGATATATATATATATAGATTCAGAAATTCATTATTCCTATAATATTACTATTAGGAATAAATATTCAAAAATACTGTTATAAAGTTCTGTATTAAACTTCCATTACATGTAATGGAAGTTTTTTTCAGTAACATTCATTTTAATTTTAAAATACTTTCATCTTAAAAAATACAAACTTCTATTTGAATTTTAATACACATGTGTATATATTTTAATAATCTTTTTTAATTTTAATATATTTTGAATGAAAAGTTATAATATACAAATCTATTAATTTTATTTTCCACTTGTATATTAAAGTCTGTTAAAATTAATAAGATTTTTAACAGTGAACATTTCTAGAAACGTGTGTGGGGACTATTTTTAAATTACATCACTTATTTCAACAACGTAACATCATTAAGGTCTGTGTTGCAAATCGAACTTGGTGACTTCCGATATCTGACCTTTCAATCAGGGTTGTAAATCTCCGTTTTTCTCTCTGATATTTTTTGTGTTCATTTAAATGCTCTTATATAATCTCACTATCCTTGTCAGACATGCTTGCTTTTTCCAAAGAAAGTTGCCTGATAAATTCTATTTATTCATTCCTTTTTTTAACGCTGTGTGGCACCACAAGACATGAATCTCATGGCGTCTATATAAATTTGTAATTCTGATTATTTTAACAATTAGCTTTTATGGTAAATATATAAATAAAAATTTATTCATTTACTACATATATTTATTGGATAATTAAGTCACTTCAATGCATTTGCATCAGAGAAAAAATATATAATTCTTATTTGATGATAATTGCCTTTCAAATATTGAATACTAATGTCCCTAAGGGTCCGAGTCGTAATGCCAGAATAAATCTCACTTCACTTGGAAAATATTAATTAAAAGTCAAACACGTTAGGTCAAGGTCGTGCAAATACCAAAAAAACTTTCTAAATTGTAGAAAATATATGTTTAATTCTTGTCGAATTGTTTTCTGTTCTTAACGGCCGGACAGGTTAGATACATGTGGAATTTTAAAAACCTCCTTTGAGCAATGGGATGTGGCTCGTGTTATGTAACTTTTCAAAAAAAGGTGGAACGATGAAACACGCGAGTAAGATATTTTAGTACTAATATCATGGTAAAGCTATTAATACATCTCGTAGAATGCATTCGAAATATCGCGTAAAGGTTGATGTCATTGGGACCAGGAATATATTTATTTATTTAAGAAATCGTCCCAGACGGAGACATTAAAAATGCTAATTTAATTACATAGTTTTTAAATATTTGCATTAGTGACATTTCGAATATAGAACTATAATTTAATAATACAAGACAGTTTAGGTTTTAGTGAATAAAATTTAGAAGACGTTTGTTTAAACTTATTGGTTTCACCAGTGTCCAATTCTTGAATATTCAATATTATGGTTATTGCTTCTCATTTCGCATTTTATATACATATAACTTATGGTTTAAAAAATTGGTACAATATTCCCTGAGGTAAAAAAAATTTATTTTCAATTGCCCCCAATTTTACTGTCCATTAGGTATGCTTAGGAATACCTAAAGAATCAGTATTTAAAAATTGTTGTCAAGGTGAAAAGAAAGATCTACGTAATTCACTTGAATTTTATTATTCTCTTCGGATAGAATCTAGAAAAGTATTGTTTGAAACACTAGTAAATGAAATTTATTAAATAAAAATATAAAATAAATATGATATTGCGAAATTAAACAAATTAAAATTACAGTGTGACTTTATTTTTTCCAAATTATATTTTAATATCAGAAGAAATAAAATTATGTAAGTTTGGTTTCGACAAATTTTGGGATAATGATTGGCTGAATATTGAAACGCAATATTCCGTGTTTCCTAACTTAACCCGCGCATGCAGTTATGTGAATTTGATTAATCGAATACTAATTCTCTCAAATTTTTCGATTTTCAATTATATTTTTTACTCCATTTGAAATTTAAAGTTTGGTATTTAAGAAAAACATGTAGGAAAGGAGAATGTTTGCTCTCACTTTTCGATTTGGTTGCATCACTTCCATAATAACAAAGATGATTATAAAGTTAATAACCACAAAATACATTAATAATTTTAAAATACGGAACTTTATTAAGTCTCACTTAAATTTTATGGGTAATATTTTGAAAAATGTGTATTTATGATAAAGTCAAACACAATTCTAATCGTGATTAAATTTGTAATAAATTTTATGCTTTTTAATCGTGTATCTTAAGTAGGAGCCAAACGGTTTCTAAATATGAATTTCAATTTATATTTGCCTAACTTTTTCCTCCAATAGATATGAAACGCAATTAAATAACTTTATCAATGAATTCCAAAAGCGCACCATATCTCCTTTGCATAAAAATAATCCAAACATAATAATCATTCCCATTACTTTATCAAATCCGGTTCCGAAAGAATCGCGCATCACTTACTTTACATTATTTTGATTTTATTTAATCTGCAAACAAATTCATAACTTCCAGTGCAGCCAAACTGTTTCATATAATTTGCCAAATGTAGCAAAGTAAGTGATTTGATAAAATGAATTTTTTATTCGAACGAATGAAAAACTCCTATCTTTATTATGGAAATATACGAATATCCAGTTAAAGCCTGACATAGAAAATAGCAACTCTCCTAGCATTCAAATGAGACAAGTTGTTGCACATCCATATGGCAACCTTCCCCTCCAGGATTATTTGACATGAATGGGTTCAGAACTCAAATGAAGCCTACCTCACCCAAGAGCAAGAGAGGGAGAGTACAAGAAGGAGAGTGTAGAAATAAAGACAGAAGTCGAATCTCGATTCTCGAGGCTCGATTCTACATTCTTAAGACGGACACACATGCTCACGTTCGTTCGCTTGCCGTAAGAGTGTAAGACTTCGGCACCTCCTTCTCCATAATCCTCAAACGAGCTTCGCACTCCGTGAAGTACACATCTGTCACGCATTCACGCACTCCATCTGCCCTGCTATCACCCGTAAGTCTTTTGCCAATCAAAACATTTTTTACGACTCCTCATTTGTGCCCATACCACCTGAGATTCGAAAAGTACACGTTTCATCCCCTAACGTCTTGTGCATGTGTCTTCGACGTATCTAGTGACTGAGCAAAGAAAAAAACTTTTCCCATTAGTAATTATCGCTACAGCCTAAGTGTAATTCACACTGACAGTTTCTCTTGCACTTGTTTATTTCACTCCACTTAATGGAATTTTCCTCACTCTTGTAATCTCAGTCAAAATTGCTTCTTCTAGATAGAATAACAGTATTCATTTAAATCGGGTACAATTTTGCGCTTTTGTAATAGTTTAGTTGATATGCTATTAGATTCCAATTGCTTTCAGAAATAATTTATATAGAGAATTTCGAGAAAGAGGTTGCACACTGTTAAAAATCTTATTAATTTTAATAGACTTTAATATACAAGTGGTACATTAAAATTAATAGATTTGTATATTATGTAAAACACATTCATATTAAATTTAATAACTTTTCAATAAAAATATATTAAAATTAACAAACATTATTAAAATATATCCACATGTGTATTAAAATTCAAATAAAGATTTGTATTTTTTAAGATGAAAATATTTTTAATTTAAAATATATGTTACTGAAAAAAACTTTCATTACATGTAATGGAAGTTACAGAAATAAAAAAAATACAGATATTTCTAACAGTGTACCAATTATTTTTGAATTATTCATCATATAGTCGTTTCAAAATGCCTGGAACATACTATTTATTAAATCGCAACACTAATCACTTAATGACTCTTGAATTTTGATCACTTATGATCAACCTTAACTCATTTGTAGATCTATAAGGCTTTTGGATAGTTGATTCAATATGATGTAAGATAAACAAATTATTGAATATATATGAATAGAATAATGATTAATTTCATAATGTATCTTATGAAATTATAATAAATCTAGTATTGTGATTTTATTTGCAGAAAGACTGATTGCGGAAGGGAGAAGAAATAAAGTGCAAAATGAAGACATATATTGTTCTGGTCGGCCTTTTACTAGTTTTAGGACTCGTTTCTTCTAATCCAATCGTTAAGCGGGAAGCAGAGGATGACCTCAGTCCTTTGAATGAAGTGAGTTGGAAGAACAATATATTTTCTCGAAAATAGTTTTTCGGCGATATTCCTTACAAAATTTCCCAAATATATTTCAAATTCTGTTCTTAGTAACTTTATCCACATTTTATAGTTAGGAAATAGACAAAGAAATAAACAAAACAAAATTTAGAGTTCCTAATCGAAATATTAAAAATTTCAATTTTGTAGTTGATAAATTTTGCCATCAAAAAGATTCCCTATTCAAAGATTGAATAAAGACATTACTGAAACTCAAAATCGCGACAATTACTTATCTCAATACATTTTTATTATCCCTGAGCAACAAAAGTTGCAATCCGAGTGAACAATTATAAACTTGGCCTAATATAACAGATTTTTAGGAATCAAAAATGATTTTTTCGCTTCTGGAAGTGAAAGAATGAGTTTTAACCGGTAGAAATATCTTCCGCGAATAACGGATGCACTCAACTTTCGAGAGCCGAAGATCGCGAGAAATAGAAGATAAGAGAATAAGGAAAGGGAAGGTGATGGAAAGAAGCGAGTCGGTAGTGAAAGTGGCTGAGCAATGGTCCTGGCTAATAAATGTATAATACATGTATATAATGCGTAATCGCACGCGCCACTCGATTTTATGAAGGTATTAAAATTTCTGATGTCTTGCTGGACCCACGTGAATAACTATAAACCACTGTGTTTTAATGAAATAGAATGAAATTAGTGGAAATTTATGGCACCTCTGTTTCTTAATCTCGGAAAGTTCTAAAGAAAATTACAAATTCAATTTACATAAATCATAAGCATATTCAGAAAGTTATATGTACACATAAATTTAACATTTTAACAAATTGTTTTAAGTAGAAGGGCCAGTGGCACAGTTATCAATAATTCAGATAATGAGTTGTTGTATAAATATAATAAACTATTGCATTAAGATCTGAAGTATTAAGTGCAACAATAATGATAGTTATTTACGATATATTATCAAAAGTGTTATGATTTTTATATCCATTGAAAATATAATGAAAACAGTCATTTTTGGAATCACTCTGTTTCCGAGCAAAGTGATTCGATTTTTGAGATTATTCTGATCCTTTGCATTTCAGTATTTTTAACAAATGTAATATACATAGTATTTTTATACAACTAATATATATAGGAGGGAATAAAAGATAAAACATATTTCACTTTTAATTTTGCAACGACGGTTGAGAAATAATGTTTCTTTAAATCACATTTTATCCAATCCTGTTTAATCTCAATTTACTGTTAATATATAGCGTAAGAAAATTGAGATTAGACTGACAATGAGGAACATATCATCATGTGGTCTGGGGTTTCCGTTGGCTTAGTTATTCAGAACACGTTAAATCAAAAATTTCATTGGTGTCGGAGATTTTAATGCTGGGTAAGAATAGAACAACGCAAGTAGATAAGGTTGGCGTTGGTCAGACGCCGGACTACTAATGAATTATACTTTTTTCAACATTGATGTTATGTAGTTTAACTCCAGTTTCAAAAATGAAGGCTACAAGCATCATTTTGAAGGGAAACCCATGATTATTCATTTATTAAGTGATAATACAAAAAGTTATTAAGAAACCTCAATGATGTAATATTTCAAGGGCGAATGATATTACTTTACTTTCTCGTAGGTGGAAATTTTACTCATGCTATGAATAAATTCACAATTATTAGTTAACCAAAATTCAAGATTTTCAGTGATGATGTTACATAATTTTTTTTCTTAAGAAATTCAATTTCGAAAAATATGGTCAGCTCTGAATTGAATAACGATAAAAGCACACATGAAAATGGCATGTAAATATAGAAATTTGTTTGATACTTCTGGGCATTTTATACCATTTCTGATAGACATACTTTTACAATTGACACATTGCATGCAGCTAATTGTTTCTCTAAAATAGCACGCATGATGTAAGAAGAATTTCGTAATTTGAAGTTAAATTTGTGCAGGAAAGTGTATCTGACCTCAAACACTTTTAACTATTTTTCTGATTCCGAACTTGGATTATTAGTATCAAAAATGAGATAATACAACATTGAGGCGTACATTGACCTACTAAATCACTTTCCTTTTTATTTTATCTCAATAAAACTTTTTTTTATTCAAAGCACAAATTTAAATTCAAAAATTATTACGATGATGACTAACAATTACCTCTCTTGGGATCTATATTAGCATTGATTTTCATAATTCTTTTACATACACGGAGAAACTTTTCATATCAATTTTTGCTATAGTATTTTTCAATTTAGGGAAAAACGTATCAATTTGAGAATTTTTGTTAGTAAAAATACTAAACTTTATAATAATGATATGAAACTTTAGTATAAACTATAGTAAAATTTGCTATGAACTATGCTGAAGTTTCATATCATTATTATAAAGTTTAGTATTTTTACCAACAAAAATTCTCAATGTGATTCGTTTTTCCCTAAATTGAAAAATACTATGGTAAAAATTGATATAAAAAGTTTCTCTGTGTATTTATTTCTTCTTCTGAAAATCATCCCTTTTAAAGTAGCAAAATATACACAGTAAACCTTAACAGATCAAACTGTTGCAGATCAAACTGACTACTAATTTGGGATCAAAATGATTCACTTTTGAAAGTCAAAAAATAAATATGTGTACAAGTTCACTCGTATCTGTCGAGCGGCAATTGTTACTTGTTCATTTATTTCTGTTTTGTTTACTATGTTACTTTGGTAACAGGCGATTGATTCCGATAATCGGATCAGTTTGATTCGCAATTTCGAATTTAAAAAAACACTGAAACTTGTATCAAAGTGTTGCAGATCATTATGATCCAATTTTGGGATCAAATTGATCAACTAGGATTTACTGTGTACAAGAGAAAGATTAATAGTTTCACATATTATTTAACCCTCTATGGACCGAATTTTTTTCTTAAATATACATCTTGCAAGGCATTTACTTTGATATTTCAGGTTCATGGTGTTGCCAACCGTCATCAATATTGTCATTGGTTATCTTAGAGATTATATAATTAAGATGTATACGTCATCTTGTTAAAAATCTGAAATTATTTGGTAAAATGTTGATATATTAGGATGTGACCTGAGAGTTACACGGGCCCATAAAGGAATAAGTTTGGATTTACACTAATTAGTTTCCAATACGTAGAAAACAGTTTAAAAGAAAATCGCACAATTTAAAATCATTGTAATTGGGTATTTATTTAAGAATCACCCTACTGGCTTATTTTTTGTAAATTTATATGCTTATTAACACATTAAAATTGCGCCTGGTATGGAGTCGCAATTAGCAAGTAACTATGATGCATTGTTAAAAAGTCGTAAATTTACACTTCATCTAGTCATCATTTATTTTACGACTTTTTAAAGAATATACTTAAGCAACTAAAGCAAACACAAATTTTTAACATATAAATCAATTCAGCTTGAAAGGATATACAACATGGAATTATATTATAGGTAGTTTGTTGATTTTAGTCGCCAATTCTTTTTCAAATAAGCATATTTTTTATATTGCGAAATTTTTTAGCATTAACATAGAAGCTTTGCATTTGATATTTAGTAAGCTCGGTTGTTCGGTTCAAACTTAAAATTAAGGATTGGGTGAAGCATCGATTCTTGGAAGATGACTAACTTTAAATTTAAGGTAAGCTTCAAATTTCTAACCCGGTTTTTCATCTCAAGCTTAAAGCTTTATAACTCTTTTATCTCCACTGTGACGTAAATTTTGAATGTTATAATTATTTAATAAAGCTTGAACTGAAAAATCGGGCCTACATTTTTCATGCATAAAAATTCCGTATCACTGTACAGTATTACTATTATTATTATTCATTACAATGTTATTAAACAGAATATTTAACGTATGATTCAACATGTTTTTAGGTTCATGTAGTTGAGCTCGATGATGATTATAAAGCAGACGATGACAGATCAGACAGGGATAAAAGAAAAATAGGGGTTGTTAAACTCGGCGTAACAAACGGAATTATCAATTTTGTATTCGGGGTAAGTTTAATATTTTTCATATCTAAAATTTTTTTCATATTTAAATAAAATATAAAGTATTACATAAAAGATGTAGGTATGTGTTCGTCGAACCAAGCTTGAAAACTCATTGAATTATGAAAGACGAGTAATGCACTTTGTATATTTATTGTTACCTAGCTTGAAAGCGAAAAATTATTAAATGAGTCTTATTTAACTTTCTATGTTGTTACAGTTATGCTTATAGCCCACGCGAAGAATTACACAATGTTAACTTGTTAGACGTTAGACCTTTGAGTCTGTCCTTTTTTGCAAATGTGTAGGATATAAGATTTCCAATCCTTGGAATAATTTCAATCACCTTTGAAGTTCTTTGATAACATTTTTCAGTCTCAATTTTTAGAATCATTAATGCATAAAAATAAATCATAAAAAAGAAAAATTATTTATTACTTCATTCATCAAGGTTGTCTTCAACTGAACTTTATTAAAGTTCGAGCACATTTTATTAAATATTAATTTGCATTACACAAGAAATATATATTTTCTTAATTCACATAATGACTTGCAGAAATTGGACGCTTTCCTGGACGCAAAAACGAAAGCCTTATCTGTTTTGGACGAATCGAATAAAGCTAAAAACGCCATATATGGAATTGACAATACCCAATCAGCAACTAGCCAGTTCATCAGTAATTTAATTTCCCAGAAAATTCAAGCTGGCTCAGCCAGTATTGGTCCTGTAATAAATAGTGCAACAACCTTCTTCACAAGTGCAAAAAGCGGCCTCAGCGGGGCTCTTGCCTCCAAATTAGCCCCCTTGAGTTCACTTTCTGGTGGACTTTCTAATGGTCTTTCTGGTGGTTCAGGTATAAAAATACTGTGGAAATAATTATATTTATTAAATTTTTAAATTATCCTTCACGTTTTGAAAAATCTTCAAGCCGCAATTTTAGTTTTTTTTCAGGAAAGAAATAAGAACATTTTCTTACACATCATAACGAAAAATAAACTTTAGATATTATCAAGTTTATTAAGTAATTTTCAATTAATTCATTCCAGGGGATTCGAATGGAGGTGGTTCAGGAGGAATTCTCAATATATTGACGAGCTTAAGTGGAAGTAGTAGCAATTCCAATGGCGGAAGTAGTGGAAGTTTTAGTGGACACGATGAAGTGAGTTCTAGCGCAGATGTGAGCACAGATACAAAGTCAGGTGCAAATAAAGGTGCAAATGCAGGCGCAGGCGTAGGTGTTAACCTTGGCGCATTTGCCAATCTAGGAGGAGGAGGATACTAAGATTTTCGTATTTTAGCATTTTAAATGAGTATATCGCACGTTCCTTACCCGACATGCATCAATAAATAGGAAAGGTTATTGCTGCTATTTCCTATCCCCCCGCCCCTCCCCATCGCCCCGTCACTGATCTTATATCACATTAAAACATTTCGAGTGCAACAAACCTCACCCATTTTCTCATTATCACTATCATATTTTTACATTCTATGGTTATTTGTTCTGTATTTTTGGTAAAAAGGTATTGATTAATTAATATATTTAAAATATCTTATGTTTAAGACGAAAATATTAAAGCCATTTTGAAGTTATTTTTTCTACGACAACCAAATGCAGTTCAAATAACTAAAAGATGTGACTAAAGCTTTTTGGTGGGTTTTTTGAATTAGAAAATTGATTTCTAATATAGGAAATGCTTTAATAGAATATATTTTCGGACTGAAAGCATGCTCAGTTAATTTTAAGATTTTATTTGAATGCGAGTCTGTTGGAGTTTCTTTTTTATCAGTTTTCAGTAGATATATTAAATTTTTAATTCTTAAGTAATTTCTTTTTAATTGCATGAATTCTGCTTTATTAATAAAAAATGGTTCTGCTCTTTAGGTTATGTAGATTGGACTCGTGTTTGAATGAGTTGCAGAAATTATCACTTTATTCTTAGATTAGATTTTTTTAAATTTAGTAATCGGTGACTTTTGGCTCCTCGTTTGATTAGAATGTTTAGTGATGCTGCTCTTATGTAATAAATACCTGTCCGGTCACTCTTGCCTCCTTCATCCTTGCGATGTTGAAACAGACTCGAAAGTGGGCTAAAGAATTAATAGACTTGCGTCAAGGAAAGATGAAAGATCAATTGCAAGCAATAACTTTATTCATCCTTGAATAATAGAATTTTCAGGATTTTGTTTTATCATTATTCCATAACATAAAATTGTATTTGATTAAAATTAATGTACCTAACGAAAAAGAAGCACAAGAAAATCCAGAGTTTCTCATATTCACAAAAATTTTGACTCTGTTTCAATATAAATTACACAATCATTTTCCGTGACCATTTCACAAGATTTCTTTGCTCAAGCATTTTCATAGAGTTGTAGTTAGTATTAGATACGAAAAATAAAATTACCAGTCTTCAAGACAGCTATTAAATATAAATGTTTGAACTTTAGACACTTGATTACTCGATCTTAATTCACCATTGAGTGGAATTGACAGATTATAGCGATGGAGAAAATTTTCGTTTAGAAACTATCTGTTTCTTTTTCTCAGAAAAAAGGCCGATAAAGGAACCCCATGTCCCCTCCCTTAAAGAAAACGTGCGATTGAGAATCACCCCTTGATATCGCCACTGGTAGCAATCGATTTTTCAGGAGAATGCTGTAAATAATAATAGTGTATTTAGATAGGGTAAGAAAGACCGCGAGATGTGATCTCGTTTACTGTTTTGTAAATTATGTAAATAGCGGATTTGTACGCTTCTGGACGCAAATGATATCAAATAAACTTTACGACACTGTTACTTGTACAATGGAGATTTAGTTTTATTTATTTAACCAGGATCCTTTTCCTGCCCTCTGTCAATTAAAAATGGACAGTCAACAACGAATTCAATTCTCTAAAAATTCTATTTACATTATTTCCTTAAAATATTCTCATTCTTCAAATTATTGATAATTTTGAACTTTTTTGCTTGTATTTAAAAAAAGAGATTTTCATAATTAACAAAAATACTGAATAGTGAATTTTGAAACGTCTAATTTTGATAATCACAGACAGGAAAAAATTTCCAATTTAATAGATTATATTTGAAAATTATCAACCAGAAGGCTCTTACCATAAAAAGCGTTTTAACATGAAGAAATAATAAAAACGAATGTTTATGTAAAAAAGTAGAATGTGCAAATATTTTGGTAAAATCTGCCTAGTTTTATAAATTACACTATTTTAGGAATTTAATATTTTTTAAATGAGCCTTTTATGTCAAATATAAATATTTATATCAAGGCAAGGAAGAATAATTAAATCAAGACAAAAAATACATTTCACAAATATTTTACAGAAAAGTAAATTACCGATACATTTTTATATTTTAAAGTGACACACGATTAAGTAATTATAATACTTATCTGTCTTCAAGTTATATAAAGCATGACGTATTTACGAAGGAATAAAGATTTTGTATAAGTTAATGGACTATATACATTGCTTTCTTTGACTCTTCACTTGCTTATTTTTTGCTTATATTAAATGGGAATGTGGTGTTAATTTTGTTGGCTTATAAAATATAATAAAAATTTTTTTAAAAGTAGTCTGAGAATTTGTTTGTATGCTCAGGTTCGTTCGACAACGGAGGAGGATATTCCTGAATTTGACAGACAAAAAGTGTCATTGGATGTACCACCTCAAGCTTTTGGAACTGGATTTACACTGATAACAAATCTCAGCAAAGTTCTCAGTAACTTTATAATGGTAATTTATGCATTTCATGGAAAAAATCAACAATTTATTTTAAAAAATTTAATTATTAGAAAGAACATAACTATTAAAACATTATTCTCCTTCAATAAGAAGATTTTGATGCAGATAAAGCTGCAAATAAAATTTCCTGCTCAAACTCTCGTCGTTCATTTGCTAAAAATAGAGAACTGCCTGGTTACTTATTGAGGTTAATTTCTTCTTTTTCCAACATGCAGTCATGACTGTTGCTATTCGCATATATATTCGAACACAACACAGTTAAAATCGGTCCCCTTCACTTTAATCGATTGCAAAACGCATGTGGCACTTTACCCTTATATCTTGGGCCAATTTTTTTTTTATTTAACACATTCAAGCTTTGTCTCAAGTGTGTGTTTTCTAACACAAACTGGGGCAATCATCAAGAGCAACTAGTTATCCTCGATTATAAAATACTGAAATCATTTCACTCTTGTAAAAATTTAATTCGAACCTTTCAAGTTTCTTTTTAATTTTGGGAACTGATTGATCTATTTCTTTAAAAAAGGTAATGAAAATTCGATAACCCGGATATATAAATGACTCATTAAAATCAACTCCAAGTGCGGTTAGTATCATTCGTAAACGAAAGTCGACATGTGGATTAATTCAGTACTGAGTATAAAATTGTGGAGAATATCGTAATAAGGCTTTCAATTATAACCTTGATTTCTGATTTCAAATATATCTCTTAATGAAATAATTAAAATCTTTGCTGAGAATTTTTAGAAAATAGTCATAACAAATTTTAATTTATGTTCAACTTTGTTTAATATGAGGATTAATGGTCTTTTTTATTTTCAGAACTCAGCTTATAGAACACAGAGCGTTTTAGAGGTATTCAAACCAGTATTTCGAGGAAAATTCGCCATTAAAGGTCTACCCTCAGACGATCTAAATTCATCTACGAATTCCTAGGAGACCAAATTGCTAAATCAACGTTGTAGGGACTTGAAATTATATTATATAGACTTAAGGTCCATCCAGTAGCAATATTTTAGAGAAGCTTTTTAAAAAAAATGTATAAGTAGGAAATTTTAATTGGAAATATTACTAGAGTTGATTTGAAAGGGACATAATAGCAAAAATTTGAGAATTTGCACTAATAAATAGCGATCTATTTTATTATTGTTACTAAAACTTCAATTTTTGCAAGTATGCTCTTAAACTGGAATCAACTTTAGCAATATTCTCTACGATAAGTTTTCTCTTTGTGAGAGAAAAATTTAATTATTAAGCAGCAGTAAAAATTAAGTTTATTTATAGCTAAATAGATAGGACAAAAGAATCTTGAACTTTTGAACTTAGAATATGTTGCAGTCAGAAGTTTCACAAAGGAAAGATATTCAAAATTACGAAAAAGTATCAGACGTTTTTTATTGTTCCATTTAAACGATGAATAAATTATTACACTTTTCTTAATGTCATCGTTGTAACAATATTGTTATTCAAAGGATTTTTATATATTTCTGTTTTAAAAAGTCATAATAATTGTTCACACATTGAGACAATTAAAAAGTCTCAAACACATGAAAATTTCAGGTTTTCTTATCTACTTTGATGAATAGTATATTTTTGCTTCCATTTTATTTGATAAACGTGATCATTTGTCTCAGTGTGCCAGAAAAAATGATTGTTTCATAAAATAGATATTGATGTAATGCTAGAGATGAAATCATAGTAGATTGTGCAATTAGGAAAAAATAGTGTATTTCGCGAATGTGAAGTTTGGTGCCCGAGCAAAGTTTTGTTTTTAATGTTTTTCCCGTGTCGCACACGATTTTTTTTCTACTATAGGGGGTCAGAAAATGTATTTGTTCGCCTCGCACGGGGCAATAAAATCCACTTTGTGACCCCCTAGTAGAAAAAATATATTAAAGGCAAGTCAAGTATGCAGGATTTTTTCATTCTTACTTGGAAAAAAGATTCTACAAATTTCATGGCCTTTGCAAATTTGAAACTTGATCTGTATGATATTTTGCAAAACGTATTTTTCTTAATATTCCAATACACTTGACTTAACCTACTCTAGATATATTAGTATATTGAAAAGAAATTAACATACTGTTATATTTTCCATATAAAAATAAATATCGTGATGTTTCTGACATCAAAAACATCATGTAATATAAGCAGTTGTAGAGTTAGTCGTAATTAGTAAAATTGGCATGTATTTATTTTGAGCAAAAATTGTCTTGTAGAACGTGACAAAGCAAGGTATAAGTTTATAACTTTCGTGCATGCAGTGAAAACATTCTTTTGTAGCATATTGTGTTTGCAAAAAAGTCTTGTGTAAGCTTGCGTGTGTTTTTGTAAATAATAAAACCGGTTTTCTAGTTAGACAACAACATTTTACCTGCGATGATACAACGTAATCGCATTTCCGACGAAAGCATCATGGCTTATGAAAAATCAAAATTAACGCATTAGAGCCTGTTTTGGAATGGAAATTTGAAGAAAGACAGTTTTAAAGAAACAATTAATCTCTAGAATTATTAAGTGTAACCTATTTATTTTCTCTACCATATTTAAATAATAATTCAAAAGAAAATTTATTTTTTGTTCATAATTAAATATTCAATTTTTGTGATTCAATATTTTAAAATAATAGTTTTACTTTTGCATTATAAAATGTTTTATAATTGAATGAAACCACATAATAATTCATTATTGTTAGTATTTATACTGCTAAGATTGATTTACCTAGCAATCCAGTTGAATGATAGAAATTATGAAATCATTGGTCGGATCGCCTCAAAATAATTTATGATAAGTTGTATATATTGCATTGCAACGCACTGTTGCTTAATGTAAGTATTATAATTATAGATAAAAAAATGATATGACCTTTTTACATCAATACTCAGTATGTAAATAAAAAAAACCGCAATTGATGGATAAAAGGATATGATTAAGAAGTGAAGTTTCTTCTGATATTCTAATTATGTCCATATATATAAATACCAATTTTCAAAAATACACTATACGTTACTGCACTGTTGGAAATTTCTGTATTAAACTTCCATTAGATGTAATGGAAGTTTTTTTCAGTAATATCAGTCGAAAGCGTCTTTTTTTCCACATAAAGATTTCAAATTCTTTAAAATTATATATATTTTTTTTAAATATTTTAATAACTCAACTAATTAATTTGAAATATTTTAATAATGTTTGTGCATTTTAATATATTTTGATTGAAAAGTTATCAAATTTAATATGAATGTATATTAATTTTACATAGTATATAAATCTATTAATTTTAATTTACACTGAGAAAAAAGAATATTCGAATCAAAGAATATTTCTTTGATTCAAATAAATGGTTGAGCTGGATGGTGACGAATAAATATTTTTTTAGATCAAAGAAATATTTTTATTGTCTTTAAAAAATGAATAATTAAAGCAAAAAAATGTTTTTCTAGTACTATTAAATATTCATTAGATTGAATAAATATGTTATTAACATTGTGTAGCAATTATTTGATAAGAGAAGTGAATTCTTTGATGTAAAATGATGTGATGCATCTTCAAAGAAACAATACATTAATTCAAAAAAATTTGCATTGGTTCAAGTAAATTTGTTTTCCATTCCAATATCTGATTCCTTGTTTGTAATGAGCGAATTGTAAATTGAGAGAAATATTTCTTTGAAATGAGGAGATAATTTTTGGTGGGATTAAATAATTATTTGCTCCGAAGATGTGATTTACTGTTTAAAATGGTCAAGTAGTAAAGTGTATTGAGTAATAATGGATGCAAAGAACGATAATATTGCCTATGGTAAGTTAGAGATTTGTGTCAAAAAGATGTTACTGATATGAATAAACGTGTTTTGAAATTTAAGAAATATTTCTTAAATTTAAAGTAATATAAACTTCATGAATTGTAAGGAGTCAAGTATAAACGTTGTCATAGTAATCTTAAATAACAAAAAAATTCTTACCTCGAACCTGTCACTTGTCATCCGATACATACATATATAAACATCATACAATTACATTCACACCATTCAGTCGCAGCCAATCATATTTCCTATCACAAATACACTTAAATATACAACTTCGCAAATATAAACCTAATAACTAAAACTTATATATAGGACGATACGCTTTCGTCGAATCACGCACACGCTCGCTTACAATCTTGAGACGTAAAATTTGGAACTTTCTTATATAGTGACTGCAAGAGTTATTCAGAGCTTGTGAGAGAAATGTGTCGTGACTAGAGCTTTTGAGCCTCACTCAAGTAAAAATAAATCAACTATTTTTATAAATTATTCATAAAATATTTTTTTAAATTATTATAATTATGATTATTGATAAATATATAATATAATTATTAATTAATGTTTAGTATACATTTTTATTATAACTATACGTATGAAGTTTAATGAAACTAAATTTTGAAATATATATTCAAAAATTACATTAATATAAAAAAGAATCTTGTGTAAAAACATTTAAAAGGAAATTCTTTTATTTTCTGTGTTGTATAGTTTCAAAATATAAATTATACAATTGTGAATTCCAAATTATTATTGTTCCTAAGAAATTTATGTAAAATCTAAATCTTGTGTAGATTTTTGAGATTTTATGTTATAAATTTATCAAGACTTTTGCTGTTTGAATTTTTGTAAAATCAATTTAATTTAAAAAACCTAAGTGAAAAATAAAAAAGTAATTATAATTGAATTAAGTTTTAAATGATATATTTGATATTGTGAATCAAAACGAATATTTCCTTTGAAGAGACTGATAAATCTTCAACCCTATGAAATATATTTTACATTTGAAAGTATGTATATGTATGTTTATATCAACTATGACAAACAGTTGAATATTGAAAAAAATGGATACTACGGTGGGACGAATATTTGTTTGGAATGATACATTCCAAGTTGATAATGAGAGCGAATGTTTCTTAGAACGGGAATGATAAATTTTCAATTCTATAGAAAATATGTTTCAAGTTTAAAAAACATGTAATCATAAAAACTACGCCAAACGTTTAAATGGAATAAACAAATTTTATAAACGAAAAATACGACAGTTTTTCCGAAAAAATACTTCTTTCTTTGAAAAAATGGTTTGTTTGATCTAAATTATTCCATATTCATAATGCAAGCGAATATTTTCTAGGAGGAATCCAATAAACATTTAATTATATGAAATATGTTTCAAGTTTAAAAAATATGTTATCATAACAAATATGGCAAACCTTTAAATTAAATAAACAAATGTTTTAAACGAAAAATATCTACAGTTTTTTCAAAAAAATATTTCTTTCTTTTAAAAAATTGGTTTTTTTGGTTTAAATTATTTTATATTGATAATGTAGGCGGATATTTCCTAGGAGAAATCTAATAAAGATTTAATTCTACAAAATATGTTGAAAGTTCAAAAAGATTGACAATTGTAACAATAATGCCAAACATTTATATAAAAGAAATTATTTATTTTAACTGAAAGTACTTGCAGTCATTTCAACAAAATATTGTTTTCTTTAAAATAAATGTTCATTTTTGAATGAATTCTTCCATTCTACTGTTCACAAAAAACATTTCTTTCAACTAAAGAAATATATATTTATGTAAACACAATATTTTATTCATATAAAAAAACGTTACATTGATATACATTTATCAACTCTTTGAATCGAATAAATATCTTCCTAAATTAATTAATGAATGCCTCAATTAAATAAATATTTCCTTGATTCAAGAAAACCTAAAGCTTGATTCATCCATGGATAAATTATTTGATTCAAATACGTCTTGTTGAATTCAAAAAATAGGACTTATTGAATCAAATAAATATTTCTTTGAATGCGAAAACAAGATTCAAATAAACTAGGTACTTAGTTTCAAAGAAATGAATTGGTTGAGTTAATTCGCTCACATTCACAAGCAAAGAAATATTTCTTTGTATTAAAGAAATGCCTATTAAATAAATTATTTCTTTGAATCAAAGCACGCGTTTCATGCTTCTAAAAAATATTTAATTGAATTGGGTAACGAATTGTTTGATACAAAGAAATGGAATCAATTAAATACATTTCTTTGGATCTAAGAATCTTTTTTCTCAGTGTACCGCTTGTATATTAAAGTCTATTAAAATTAATAAAATTTATAACAGTGTATAATTTAAAGTTTCTTTGCAATATTTCTTTATAAAATTCACATGTTTCCTTCAGTTATATCTTACCAGGCGTAGAATTTCATTAAACCTCATGCCATCACGATAAAAAATTCAATTTATTACTTAAAAAATTGAAATAATATAAGGAATTTCTGAAAGGTAAACGTGATGACATTTTTTGTACGTTGCTTTTTGATGCGAAATAGGTAAAATGAAAAACAAGTATCAAAAGAAAGAAAACATCTTCCAAGCGAAACCTACATGTCAATCCAAGCAAAATTTTAACAATTTTAATCTTGGGTCAAGATAACTACTAGAGGCATGAATACAAAGATCTCACGAAATTATTCAACATTATACTTCAACTTTATGTCATCAAAGTTTCGTTACAAAAAACACACGCAAAGAAGAGATTCGCACAATATGATATTCAAATTCGACAAATACACCTTCAGAAAATGAAATAATTGTTATTGCATAATTATTTTGCTATTTTTACCACTCGCATTAAAAATTTTACTATTCGCATTGCATGTTCTCATAATGTTTACATTACACTATTAACCATTTGATTTTGTTTCTAGTCGGGTTGATGGTTAAATTCATAATCTGAATAGCTAAACTTGCAAAATGAGTAGTACAATTTGCAACGCGAATGGCAAACGTTGCAATACGAATGATTGAATTTAAAATCTGTACAAATCCTCTTTTTTCCGTGCACTCCCTAGCGGACCCGTGTGAGAGAACGGTCATAGAATACTCTGACCGTTCTCTGACTGTTCTATGACCTCGCATTATTACGGCTAAGAACGGTAAAAAAGACATTAAAAGCTTTGCAATTATGATTCTGTGGCGAAATTTGGATTAGAAGGTGAAGCAATAAATACAATTATCTTATTTTTTAGCGATAAAAACTAGGAATACATCATGTACCTGTCATTGAAGGCAGTGCAGTGGTTCACCATTTGCGGAACGTCTCCACCAATAGTAAACCTTCACGGTGGAGACGTTCCGCCAATTGTGAACCACTGCACTGCCTTCAATGACAGGTATACGATGTTTTTCTAGTTTTTATCGCTAAAAAATAAGATAATTGTATTTATTGCTTCACCTTCTAATCCAAATTTCGCCACAGAATCATAATTGCAAAGCTTTTAATGTCTTTTTTACCGATCTTAGCCGTAATAATGCGAGGTCATAGAACGGTCATAGAACAGTCAGAGAACGGTCAGAGTATTCTATGACCGTTCTCTCACACGGGTCCGCTAGGGCTTAATTCTCTCATTAGTGGTCGACTGCTATAGCGTAAGTCTCGGGTAAGATCGGAAGTACTTAGAATTTAGATTCCGAGAAATTGAACGAAATTACTTGGAAATGTTTATAAAGTTTTGTTATAGCGCATGCGTGTACAGGAATTCGGCATCGCGTGCCCCTCCACTCTACAGAAATTGCTCCTTGATTTCATCATCACAACAGTGGTTTATTAACCTTCATTTATTTATTTCTAGAAGTTATTATATTCATATTAATTTTAATTCGTGCATTGTACTTACATTAAAAGTGCATTAAAATGAATACAATTTTTAATAATGCAAAAGGTTTCAGCTTTTTCATCAAGTTTGTACCATACCGACTTGACCTTTTATGAGTAGAACTATCATATTAATTTCATCTTTCAGTTGATTTGCAAAATAATCATTAAATCTTTTAATACTTATAACATAATTCTAGATGATGTATTCAATCTTGAAATGGCCGATTCATTTTGGAGCTCAACGGCTTCCTACGATCACCACTTGACTTTTCGAGATTTCAACATAAAACCTATAATCAAATATGTAACATACCTCTTTTTATGTATAGTTTCCTTATATATAGATCTTATACGAAATAACATTTTTTTTACTACCTATACAGGGTGAGTTTTTCAATTTGAGATTTCTGCCGTCTAAAATAAAAGAACCGTTAACTGCATTTTGATTGAAACTGAGAAAAAGGCTAAAAACTTTTTTTTATCAAAAAACATCCATTTTTGTAAAGTAGCTCACGTCCCGATATATTTCCCACGAATAAGCTCTCCTAAATCTTTAACTGTTCCTTGCATTGCTGTAATAAAAAAACTAATGTTTTTTTTCAAAATTTTAAGCACATCAGTTAATTGCAGAATTTCTTCAAGATTCTAATGATATAAAAAATTCATTTTCGTCAAAAATGTCAGTTAACGATTCTTTTACTTCGGACGGCAGATTTCAAAATCTCTCAAGAAACACACTTCGTACGACTAAAATTTCCGCGATAAAAACTTTTTATTTTCAAGTGGGAAAAACGACTCTGCAAAAGTTTACCCTACTCACCGAGGCCAAGAAAGGGTAACATTGAAATTTCAAATTTTATTTTCTGTCGTGAACCAAAAAAAAAATTTCGAATACAACTTACGTAATTTTTGCAGAGTTGCCTTTCCCCCTCGAAAATAAAAAGTTTTATTGTGAACATTTTTATGTACGATGCGTATTTCGTGAGATATTTCGATGTCTCAGGATAAAAAACTCACCCTGTATAGTAAATTAATGATTATAAATATTTTTAATTTATATTAGCTGCTGAGGTCAAAATTAAATGTATACTGTTATTTTAACGAAAAAGCGTTTTTAACATAAATTTAAACTCATGAGCAGAATTTCAAGAAAATATTTACTACAAAATTGTTATTGAAATAAGAGAAAGTAGTACTTTTGTCAGCGGCACCACCTAGAGATATGAAGAGGAACTGTTTCTCAAATCAGTCTAACATGAATAACCAGTGAATAGGACTGAACCTATAATTTACCACTTGCCAGCTATTATTATATATAATCCATAATTTATCAATTCAATTTTTATTAATTCGATTTTTCAATACTTTCTGCAAATAAAAAAATGTAAGCTCATACATATTTATCAAAAGAACAATTATTTAGGGTTTAGGGTGCAACTTGATCAGTTTTCACATTATTTTATCATTAAAATTTGAAATGTTAAATTCGATATATATAGATATGTTTTACATTTTCTAGGATTTTTATCTTTCAAAATGAAGATCAGATTTCGTAAATTCTAGATGACCTTGAGGGCCGTATGGAGAGTTCGTAGGATACGGAGTTCTTCTTGTTAGTACCGAGTATGCTGCCCACCAAGATGCATTTATCACGAACCTGTCGCTCGTTTCAGTGATTAACTTTGATTGAAATTTGCGTAGGACAAATTTCCAAGTGTATGCGGAACAAAACTATATTTTTTAAATGTGTGTGAAGTGGTTTTTTCATATTTATATTCACGTAAAAAAATATTCTTTCATAATTTTTTAATTTTTATGGCATTTATTTACCTTTAGTTTTTTATTTATAATTGAAACATAATATTTTCCATTTTTCTTCATACAATGTGCATTTATGAAAGAATTAAAAATAAATTTGAAATAAATACCTATTAATCATTATTTAAAGTTAGAATGAATAAAAAGAAGCTGGAGTAATTCTATAACTATTAGAAACAATTTATGTTAAAAGTTTTTAATCTTTTATGCATAATTCAGTTATTTGGCGTGCTCTGAGACCAATTATGTAAAATTATAACAAAAACTAATTCAGACAACTTTTTTGTAAATCGTTGTTCTACTTTCGCTAGAAGGACTCGATTATTTCAATACGAATAGAGTACTAATTAATCTCATTTCAGAACAATCAAACAACGAACTTTGCACCTAAGACTCACCTATAACGTTCCAAGGTAAATAAAATTTTGACTTAATTTTTTAATAATTTTACTTGATGTCATGATGTGAATATTTGTCATAAGTCCATTCAGTCTGAACACAAATTTTATTAGTGGAAAAATTATTCGAATAATTTCGACATTTGAACTTACTTTATCAAAAAAAGAATAGGGCCACTTACTGATTCATATGAAGAAACAAAATTCGCATGATTTCTCAAAACAACCTAAATATTTCAAGGATTTGTGACATCATTCTAGCAAGAAGTTTACTATCTGTGTAAAAAGACCCGCGTTTACAATTTTTTTAAAACTACATTTCGATTTGCAAAAATCAAGTCGTAGTAAGAATTTTTGTTAATAATAATATTAAATATAGGAAAGAGACTTCTACATTTCCTATAGTTTTTTTACTGCTGATGTTTCGAACGTTCGAACATTTTAATCAGGGAATGATAATAACTCCAAAATTTAACACTTTTACCAATAAAAATTCACACTATGACCTATTTTTTTGCAAGTTAAAATGTAGTTTAGTAAAAATCAAAAATGTGGGCCTCTCTGTGTGAATCTGAAATAGTCCAAAAATGACTAACGAACAAGAAAAATGTTGCCTACTAATTGTTAGCCAAATATGACTAAACAATCTTACAATTATAATTTTCATTGTCTTTAAATTATTAGCAAAAAAGTGTACTTTTATATAGTTATGCTTATTCTATTATGTTATAAATAATTACTCGCTACACTGTTAGAAATTTCTGTATTAAACTTCCATTACATTTAATGGAAGTTTTATTCAGTAACATATATTAAATTTAAAATACTTTCATCTTAAAAAATACAAACTTTTATTTGAATTTTAATACACATGTGTATATATTTTAATAATGTTTGATAATTTTAATATATTTTGATTAAAAAGTTATTAAATTTAATATGAATTTATATTAATTTTTCATAATATACAAATCTATTAATTTTAATTTACCACTTGTATATTAAAATTTATTAAAATTAATAAGATTTTTAACAGTATACTGTTTGAAGTAATAATAAAATTCATAGAAATAAAAATTGCCCTACAAATTTGTGACAACAAATTTATAATTAATTCAAGACAATATCCTAAATGTTTACATATGAAATAGGATATTATATCACTTGACCAGTTATGTCACTATTGAGATGTTTTCAGAATCTATATAAAAATGGGCGCGTTAATAGGAGGGACCAAGGTAAAGCCGATTCCTTAACACTAACACAAGTACTCCTTAAAGTCGTGTTATGTTGGCGATTTCATAACGGTACGAGCTCGTAAGAAAAGTATTACGTAAAAGCAATTCACAAGTCTCTCAACTGTAGAAGCTGTGGTGCAGTGCTCCTCGCGATTCCCCTAAATTTATTTTCAACATTTATCGTGCTTAACAAAAAATTTTTTAAATATTATTATCTAACTTTCAATTAATTTATTGTGATAATGCTCAAACTTTGATTCAAAATAACGAAATAAAATGTATAATTTATAAATGTGAGTTACAGTAAAATATACATATATTAAATTTATTATAATAATTAATATTTTATTGTTTATAAAGATTAATAACAGTTATTAAATTGATATTTGTCAAATTATTGATGAAGTGAAAAGTAAAAGTATATTCATAAATCCGTTTGTATTTGTCAGACGAGTGTTTTTTATAATTGTTACAAATAATAATCTGGAGCTCAAAAATTTTGTTTGCAATTTCTTATTTATATTCTATTTATATTTATATAGCAACTTAGGATTGCGCTGGAAGTGACACGTGCTTTATAGTTTTTTTTCGAACTATATTATTTCAATGATTGAGGTAATAAATAATAACGTTCGGTTTACTATATTATATTTGAGCTAAAGTGTCGGTGATTAGTGGAATGCAATCAATTTTAGTTCTATAATCTTCAAGTCCAAGGTGATAATAATTCTTCTGTGATTAAAAATACATAATCGTTTTTATACTATTTATTTCTATTGAATAATAGCATATTGTCTAACTAGGGAAAAAAATGTATTTTGCGAATGTAAAGTTTGATGCCCGAGCAACTCTAGAGTAACAACCACACGTGTAAAATTAATATTTTTCCCGTTTCGCACACGATTTTTTATCTACTAGGGGGTCAGAAAATGAATTTGTTTGCTCCGCATGGAACAATAAAATCCACTTTATGACCCCCT
Source organism: Diplolepis rosae (assembly GCA_030998225.1). NCBI lineage: Eukaryota > Metazoa > Arthropoda > Insecta > Hymenoptera > Diplolepididae > Diplolepis > Diplolepis rosae. The sequence continues at coordinate 1,933,609 of JAPYXD010000143.1, read as the reverse complement.
AGTAGATAAAGTAATATAATATAGAGTAAATAAAATAACTAGATACTTTTTAAATATTATAAAGAATTTTAGATAATCTTATACAAGCTTGTATAATATTTTGTATTATTCAGTTTCATCACATTGTCACTAATCTGGAAAGACCCAGGAACCGGAATTGCATAAAGTAACTGGGTATTTACGTTATATTCGAAGTAGATGACGATCTTAAAAGATTATATAATCTCCAAATAACTCATAGACTAAGATTTAGTCATGCAATTGGTAACACTTTGCATTTAGTGATGAAATTTTCCATTCACTCATTCATTTATTCAGTTGACAAATTTTATAGTAAAAGTCCAAAATTGGAATGTACTTCAAGAAAAAAACTACATAGCTCTTACAATTCTTATCCGTTGGCAAATAGTATATTCTGTAATTAGGACAAAAAAGTGCTTTTTCCTACCAGCGGGTCATAAAGTGCATTTTATTTCTCCCTGTGGGGCAAACAAATCCATTTTTTTACCCTCCAGTAGAAAAAAAATCGTGTGAGACACGGGAAAAACATTTATTTTATTCATATGATTGTTGCTCTCCCTTTTCTCAGGCATCAAACTTTACACTCGCAAAATGAACTTTTTTTACCTTAGTTGCACAATATACTATTCCCTACTCTCTAAACCTGAATCAGTGAATGGCCACTGACTCGCAGTGACTATTCACTGATGGCAGCAGCAATAAGTTTTCACTGAGAATCAGTGAAACAACAAAACCAGCAATATATTTTAACGATCGATGAACTTGTTTATTTTAGGTTCAAAAACACTAAAAAGAAATTACGAAATTATTATTATATATTTTAATTATTATTGTGTATAATTATATCACTGATTCCTCAATGAAATCAAACCAGAGGGCACTGATATAATTGGTGACTATTTCACTGATTCAGGTTTAGAAAGTTGTTGCACACGATTTTTGTTCTACTGCGGGGTCAAAAAATGAATTTGTTTGCCACAAAGAGGGGAATAAAATGCACTTTATGACCCGCCAGTGGAAAAATTTATGTTCTAATAGGATAGGAAATGCTTCTGAAAAACCAGCTATAACTATATTCCTTATCATGAAGAAAAATAACAAGTTAAAGTTTTAGAAGCCTCATATTTTAAATTCTTTTTGCATTAGAAATACACTCGTACATAAACAGGGGACACGTAACATACAGAAGTTAAATAACAAGCAACATGATTTTAAGGAGATAAATGTTCTGTAATCAATTGAATTTACGTGAGCGAAAGGGTACACTATCTTGTTTGTTGCCTTTAAGAATAGGTATTAAAAATAAACTTTCAGTTTGTAATATATACAAAAGAAGTCTCTAAGAAGCATGTATTAAAACTGCAATAAATTATTAGAAGGTTAATGGCAAATTAATTAAGGTATGACTTTTTTCGTAGTTGCAAAATCATTTACTATTTGAAAAGAGCGAAAGTTGCCTTTAGATCAATGGATGTGTTACAAGGATTTCTATTAATTGCAGGGTCGAAGGTTAATAATGATCTAAAATCCTTTGCAATGTATAATTTTTTCTTGCGTGAAGTCCTTTTGAAAGTAACAGATGGAATTTCCTGAGTTGAAGGGGCGGGTCGAAGATCATTTAAACATTCATTATGACATTCTAAATTTTCAATCGAACTATTTTCAATTTTAAAGCAGAAAGTACAAACTTTCTGAGCTGCGTATACGCATTTTTTTCAAAAAAACCTGATGATGCTTCTAAAAGCTGAAAAGAAACTCTTGTAAATGCGTGACATCCGGTAAATGAATGAATATAATCCACATTCCATTTAACCAAACTTCACTTTCCCCTATTTTGTGCTCAGAAAAAAGTTTCTTTGATTCAAAAAACATTTCTTTGAATCAAACAAATTTGAGCATTGCTATATGGTTGAAGAAAAGTTTTTTTGATTTAAAAAAATTTCTTGATTGCATTTATTCACTGAAATAAGGAATTATTGTCTATGCATCAGTCTCATAGGTACATGTGTAATTTGATTAACAGAAATATTTTCTTTATTTTAAAGAAAAAATTGTCTTCGTTCAAGGTGATAAAATTAAATAAATTATTTCTTAAGTTTTTGCCAGTATTGTATTTGAATCAAATAAGTATATTTTTTAATCAAATAAATAATGTTAAAAAAATAATTTCTTTTATTTAAAAAAGGCTAAAAATGTGATTTCTCGAAATCAAATAAATATGTATATTTGTTCTAAGGGGGCGTTCACATAATACGTCACACAGTTTATGGGCGGGGGGGGGGGGGGACTGCAAATTGTGACGTGGTGTGACATGTTAGGAGAGGGGTCTACCCTCTGCGTTACGTCACACATTAAATGTGTACCCACGAAATTTGAAAAAAAGTTCTGAAAATATTATCTACAATAAATCTTATAATAATTTTAATCAAAGAAAATAAGAAGAAACTGGCCCTATGCCAAAATAACGAGAAATGAACAAAAATTCTATGAATTTGGGTCAATACAATAATAGACATGTTATCAAACATGTCACTTTGAAATTTAAAAATGGCACATTCAATATAAAGCTAGCATATCTAACAGTTCTGACCATTTTCAGAACTTTTTAAATTTAATAATACTTTCAAATGTGATACTTGATATCACGAATATTTAAATTGAATTTTTATTAATTTTTAAAGATAAATTTATTATCATTTTTTAAAAACATCTCAGAATGAATCTGAATGCGAAAATAAATAACTTTCAATTTTTTTCTAAATATTGTTTAAAATTACATATATAGATATTATAATATTTTATGTTTATGAAACGCCTTGCTTGCAAATTCAGTGTTAAATGGATTGTCCGTGAAGCTTATATATAAAATCGTTTTCTTGAAAAAAACGCGTTCGTCCACTCGTGAAAATCATCAGAAACGTCTCCAATTTCTTAACTAGGTATAGGACAATAGTCTTCTTCAAGGAGGAAAAGAACCTCTCAGGATTGCTTATATAAAAAAATTTTCGGTCAGCAAAGCCACATGTCTCGTGTCGGTTTTGAAAACAGTTCAGATCATTCTGTGAGAGACTCCGGTAACAAAGTCTCCACGAAAAGTTTAAAAAAAAAATGTAAACCTTGTTCGCGTTTTGCCATTTATAACCAATTTGGCATCCTTTTTTAATAAAAAAATTTTTTAAATTGCGGTCGGTTCGTGTTCAAAAATTTTTTGTTTTTTTTATGTTTTCCGGTTTATTCGTTATCCGGTTTTTTATTCACAGTGAACTCTAAATAGTTTTTCGAATCGTGATGCTGCATACTGGACTACTTCATTCTGAATTGCAAGCTTCGAGATAAGTTTTTGAATTCTATGTTAATCCTTATTTTAATTATCTCCTATATTCTAATGTTTTACAGAAATTTTGAATTAATCTTTGAATTTATGGCACTGAAGAGGGCCCCCATACGTGGCCGAAACGTTTGCCTTTCTTTCTTTTTGCGCATTTTTAAATCTTATAATAATTTTAATCAAAGAAAATAAGGTATTTTTACTTCGAATTGAAGAAATTAAGTTAAAAAACGATTTCTTAAATTTAAATAAAACTTTTTTCTGGGTGTGGCTATGAGAAGCTATAGATGAACATTTATTTGAACTTTCTATTAGAAAATAAACTCAGGGATGCAAAATTAAGTAATTCATTATGTTGGTTAAACCTCTGTTAAAAATTAAATTCTGTGTCCTTAGTAGAATAATCTATATGAAAAACGATTTTTTTTAATACGAATAATTTGAATTAACTTCTTGATAGACAATAAGTAGCTTCGAATTAGAAATTGAACATTTTTTGAAATTATAGATTTTATAAGAATACTATCATTTCGAAAATCCACAGCCATATTTTATTCGAAATATTTCCTACAGAATATTGTTGAAAATGTAAAAAATGTTACTCTTAATTTTTATGAAAGGAGATAATGTTTTTCTTACGACTTTAAATGCATTTAAATTGATACGTAAGCCTAATATAGTCTTTAAAGATGAAATTAAAAAGTCTTGAAATATTTTGATCTTGCAAGAATATAGTGAGAAAACTTTCCTCTGATTAGTCTTATTTGTCACGTAAGACAAGATTGTGGCTGTAATTATGTTGCACTCGTATGAACTATAATAAATGTAGTTTGATTGCAGGTTTAAGTCAAATTTTTTATTTGTGAATTCTTGATTTCATTTAACTGTATCCTGGATCTGTGTAAGAATATAAATATAAAATTCTTACATGTAATGTTAACTAGGATGATAACTTGTTATTAATTTATTGATATAAAAACACCCTTAGTTTCACTTTTATAAAATAAAATTATTTAATCTTTTGGGCTTTCATTACTGATGAAAAAAATGACATCATCAAAATAAAGTTGAGGCTTCAAAAGAATTTTAACTTTCAGTTAATATTAAAATAAATTGAGAAGTTTTCATATCATATTCACTTTATAAAGATCCTCTCTCTAAATTCCAATCATAAAAATGTTATCAATGATTCAGTTGAATCAATGGATGGATTTAACATCATTTTTCCAAATTTGATTGAATATCAATTGAAATTTGTAATAATTTTAATCAGTGACTGACTTTGAATTTCAATCAGTAAAAAGTTTCATTTTCACTTGATAATGATTGATTATCACTCAGAAATGACTGATCGTAAAGTAAGTAGTCAGTCACTGACTGAAATTATTAAGAATTCTGATTCAGAGAGATGGTAGTCAATAAATTATCTAATTTTCAAATTAAGGCCATAGATCAATCGGACCACGTGACTAAATTATACATTTATTCGTTCATGTAAGATAACTTTTTAAATTTACAAAGTACCTTTTTGGAATAAAGCACGTCTGTTAATTTCTTTTTAGTAAAAATGTTGGAAAAAATTCGAAAACTTATAGACAATTACAGTTAATTGTAAAATTTTTTGCAAAATTTTCACTCAAACGAAGTTGATAGACGTTCTCTATCGTGTTCTCTAGTATTTTCTAAATTTTTAGGAAGATACAGTGTTTTCTAATTAGAGGTTTCATTTTGAATAGCCCCCTATTTTGGCAGCTGTCATAATAAGAGGAGTCATTTTTTGACAAATGATAACTAAAAACTATGCCATTACTACAACAACGTATTGAAATTGTTAAAATTCACTACAAAAATGCATAAAAATAAACCTGAATTTCACTGAAAAATCATTATTAGCGATAAGGCTCATTTTCACCTTGGAGGCTACGTTAATAAGAAGAATTGTCGCATTTGGTGCTTGGAAAACCCATAAATGATTATTGAAAAGCCTCTCTATCCGCAGCGTGTAACTGTTTGGTACAGTTTTTGGGCAGGAGGGATCATTGGGCCTTATTTTTTTTTAAATGAAGCTGGAGCGGCTGTTTCGGTGAATGGATTGCGCTAAGGATTAATTAGTTTTTATGGCCAGAATTGGATGATATGGATGTGGACGATGTTTATTTCCAACAAGGCGGCGCTACGTGCCACACAAGTGGCGAAACCATCGGTCTTTTACGTGAAAAGTTTCCAGACCGAGTGATTTCTCAAAACGGCGATTACAATTAGCCACCGAGATTATGCGATTTAAGGGGGTATTCTACCCGAGATGGTCCGAAAAATCGAATTTTTAAAAAAAATATTTATGACGTAGACAACGAGTTTAACAAGAAAGAAGAGGCGGCAATGTATTGTCCTGGAATCGCTGATTGACCGTGAGTTATATCATTTGTATGTACCGTGATTGTAAATCTTTAAACTCGTTTTTCTCGAAACCATTTTTTTGAAACTGTGGACACGATAACTCAAAAACTATTGATCCAACTGACTTGAAATTTTTTAAGCTTACTTATCAAATGTATAGTTTTGGCCGAAACTAGGATTATGCCTAAAGCCTTTGTTTAAATATTGTTTTTAATGCAAAATACAAACAAAAACAGGGCAAAAATCATCATATTTCTTTAAAAGTGGAAGAAAAATTGAAAAATTTTTTATTTTTATTATTCCCTAGTTCAGGCGATAGCGGGAAATGTAATTGCTATAAAATGGGTTAAAATTTGTGTTTCAGAATCTTTGAACGGAAGATATCGTGTCCGCAAGGGAGCAACTTTTGTTGGCAGGTTCAAGTTCAAGGCGTCGAAAAAACTATATTTTTAAAGATTTTTTCAAAAGTAAAAAAAAATTTCATTGTCCATATCCTGTCGAATAACTTACGAAAAATTGCGATTAAAAATATTGAAAAGTTTTTTTTTCACAACGATTTAAAAACATCGATATTTCGGACCGACGCGGGTAGAATACCCCCTTAACACCTCTAGACTTTTTTCATTGGGGTTACGTGAAAGATAAGGTAAATTTAAGAACTAAAAGAGAAGATTTGTGCCGTTATCGAAGAAATAGAGCCCCAAATGTGCGAAAATGTAGTGGAAAATTTCATGCAAAGAGAATGGTCCTGCAAACGTAGCCGTGGAGGCCATATCAATGATATTGTTTTTCATTATTAATGGCAAACCTTCCGCTATTAAATAAAATAAAAATCAAATGATTTTTCACAAAAAACACGCGTTTTTCTTATAAATCAAAATGAAACCTCTAATTGGAAAACCCTTTATTTTGTAAAATAAAAAAGTTATCTTACACGAACTTTTACAGGAATTTGGTCGGGTGATCTTGTTGATCCATGGCCTTAATACATTATCAATATGTTATTTGGCTCTCAATTTTTATTCCTATATGTAGAAGTCATCTGCAAAAAAACATATAAAACAACAAACTTTTATTAATTAATAACTATTCATTCATATGCAATTTAAAAAGTGGATTTATGGTCCTGTTATATCTTAGTTTTATTGATTTGTTTTCAGTAATTTTAATAAGTAAAAATCAACTGATCGTACAGCTATAAATCAGTCACTCATTGAATTTAAGAGAGTGTTCTAAAAAGTTAAAAAGATTTTATAAATGTGTATGTTTGAACGAAAATTAGATAATAATTAAATAAATCTGCGTGCCCGCTATTGAGTTATTACGTTAGGTAGCTCAACACGTGGTTATAGGGAATGTGAGTGAAAGTGAACGATGGCTGGTACAAACGGTCCACGTGGTCCTGGTTCCACTTGGCTCGCACAGACCTGTGCAGTTAAGTGTCGTTTCGTCGCTTCTGAATGCACCAGCTATCAATCACTATCATGAAATCGTCCAGTAAACAGTTGCAAATAATTCAAGATCATCTATTGCTATTTTCTAATACAATCAACTTAATCAATTATATTGAAAAATTATCAATTATGTAAAGTGAACGACAGGATTTATGTGTTCCTCGTTCCTGTATGGTATGTACTTTTTAAATGTTAGATACATAGTTTTGCACAACAAAATATATATTAATTAATTGCAGAGTAGATCATTGTGATAAACAATGGGGGGGTGTAATCAATGGTTTGTAACTTTGATCCAAAATATATCTTAAAAGTATCAAAACGTGATACAATAATTATCTAAGCTTATTTACAATATATTTTTATTTCGTTAAAAAATAAATTCTATGAGTTATGCCCATATTGTTAAAAAATTGAAAATTGTCTACACTTAATTTTTTTAAAGGTAGGTGGACAATAAGTTAATTATTTAGATCCGATACAGTTTTGAATTATCGCGATCGATAATTTTCGATAGAAAGTGTCGGAAGTTGCGTAGAAAGTCGCCAAGGGTGTTATAAGCACGATTACGCTATTTGTGGCACATAACTTGGAATACGTATTACCGTTAACAAAATCATCTAAAATCATTTATTCCGAAATAATAGATCAAAATTGCAACTGTAACGCCGTTGCAGTTTTCTCTTGGTATAAATTTCACACTTACCAATTACATATATATATATCCAACGAGTATATATATATATTTATAAACTGTGTTTGTTTATTTTAATCAGCTAAACGCAAGTTTCTCTTTTGTTCAGAAACTAAAAGTTGATGAAATATATATATATCGTTTACAAACAAATAATTTTATGAAAATTGGACGATGAATTGCAAAATGAATAAAAGTTAATTCCAGAACACTTTTTCCTGGCCTTTTATTTTTTTATTTCGTAAAAGGATTAACCTCTCGTTTCGAAAAAACAATATCATAGTTAATTCGGCTCACGTTTCCCAAGACATCACGTAAGACTGCATCAAAACTCAAAACGGATCACTAAAACTTCAGTCTTGGCTTGACTGAAAAACGATCTAGATCGTGAATGAAACTTTAAAAGTACAGTTTTTTCTAATTTATTTTCATTTAAAGAAGTGCAATAAAATTTGAAAAAAAAAAATACAAATTGTAAAAGTCCTCAGGAAAATAGTGTAAGTAAGTTAGTAGTATAGTTATTTGTAATGAGTTATTTGAAGTTAATTTATCCGCTGTCAAAAAATTATACAAGTATATTGAGAATTTGATGTAAACCTGTCCTTAGTTAAGTACACGCGAGCTGGACTGCTTTGCAATATTCTGAGAATTGTTGAATTGTCTCCAGTGTCAATAAATTTCATAGTAATTTCTGACAAGCCATTTCCTCTGCACGCAAATCTCTAACAGTCACTTTCTCCTTCTTAATTCAAATTTTCAAATTGTTTGAAATAAAAAATTATCACAAAACTCATTTGCATAATCACGCAAAGAGATTTTACTTAAATCAGAATTAATTCACGAGCTGTATAATTTATAGAAGAAAGAAATACCAATTATGGATTGGGCTGAAGTTTGTTACAATAAAAAAATTAAATCAAAAATTGAGATAGCGGAGCAAAACCAAAATTAGCAAAGTTTGACCAAAACAACTTTGCTAATTTTGGTTTCGCTTCGCAAACTCAATTTTTAATTTACTTTTTTTTATTGTAACTCTATGTGACTTTAATCAAAAATCGAAGTCTATATATATGTCTGTTTTTTAGTTTGCGAGATAATTTAACGAGTTCATCCGCAATTGGCTTGCTTTGGTCAAACTTTGCTAATTTTGGTTTCGCTCCGCAATCTCAGTTTTTAATTTATTTTTTTTTTATTGTAGCACTATGTGACTGCAATCAAAAAGCAAAGTTCATATGTATGTCTGTTTTGTAGTTTATTTATAAGTTTTATTAGTGTTTAAATAGTTTGTTTTTATCAAACTTAAAAATTTTTCGTTGCCATAAAAAATGTTGTTTTTGTCAAAAATCACTATTGTGCATATTTTTTATCGTTTTGGAGATTATACGACGAAAAAAAATTCGTCACACGAGATATAAAATAAAATATATGAAAATATCTTAATAATTAGATCAATTATTTATTACTGCCTAAAAAAAGGATAAATTAATAAAACAATATTGAATATTTAGAACATCAGTTATTTTTAAAAAGGACGTATTTTATTGCCGTTATTATTTTCTTTTAAAACTTAATCAGTTTGTGGTAATAAAAAAATAATATTTATTGCGAAAGCCAAGTACTATTTCAAAAGGATTGATGATTAACAAATCCGAGAAAGAAGGTATTTTGCGAGTTGACATCTTTAACTGAGATTTGTTTGCCAAGAGTGCAACTGGGACTAACTAGATTTCTACGTGATTTGAATCATGTATCCAAAAGCTATTAAATAAATAAAAGTTACTGCAAATTACAATCAGTTGTTAGCCTGAAATTTCTAAAAATTTGACACTAATGGTCTTTCATTTATGAGTTCAAAAATAAATTTGAGTGCGTTTATATAATTTTGACCTTTTTTCTATGCTTTTTACATTTATTGATCTCTCGTAAATTCGGGAAAAGAAAGCGATAAAACAACACTTATATTTTAAAGTAAACAAACAATTCAAAAAATTCGTTTTCCATGGTAATGAAGATGGTATTTTATATTTGATAACTATGAATAATTTATTTGCAGATGAATTTGGTAGTGAAAAAAATTGGAATTCTTTGGCTGATCTCTCATTTTTTTGGAGTCTTTTCAAGTCAACTGACACAATATTATGGAATCCCGTACGAATTACAATTTGATGATACTCAACTTTACCCTAAATATGCAATTTTACAACCAAACAGTGAAAAAATATCACAACACGTTTTAAATCCATCGAGAGATTTGAATAATAAATACAAGTACAAATTCGCTCCAAATTCTGAGCAGGATAAACTTGATTTACTGAAACTTAATAACAATCGCCTCAAACAAAAGGAATTGGATCAGGATTTGTACTATGATTTTTATGCGAATGATAAAAGCTACAAATTACATCAAACTTCTGAGAAGGAGGAGAATGTGCCTCATTTAAATTTCCGTAAACTTGACGAGTTGAAATTGCAACCAAGGAAAGCTGTGAACTATTCTTTTCTCAAAAAATCTAAGATCAAGGAACGAATTTCAGAAACTAATTCATCGGAAAAGACTTCTGGAAATGAAAATAAAAGAATACCTAGACAAACTCAAAAACAGAGACCTGGATTTTTTTGGACCTTGTTTAGGGTTGCTTTTGAGGTTTGTGTTCTTTTGAAATTTATAACATGTATCCTATTTCATACAATTAAATATTCAAAATTGTTCAACTGAATAAAAATAAGACGACCATTTCAGAAACAAGATGTTTCATAATTGATCAAATTAACATATGTTGCTATTTTTGATGTTTCGAAACCCCTTTGGTTTCTTCATCAGGATGTTTATTGAAAGAATAAAATAATTTGCAAAGTAATTCAATAATCAAAATAAATTGATAATATGAAGTAAAAACTTTTTTTATTGAGTCATTAATATTGAATAAAGGTCAAATTGTAGTCAAACATCGTAAAATAAATACGATCATTAAATAAAATATCATTTTCATGCATTTTAATTTCAAATGTCAAAAGGATATAATTGATATTTTTTAACTATAATAACATAAATGCTATAGTGAACAAATTTATGAGAATATTATCAGAAAGAATTTATTGGAAAGACTTTTCGAAATTTCATGCCATCAGTATTTAATTCGATAGTTTGAGGCCCCTGAATCATGATTTTTGTACTAGCACAACTGTGAACTAGGTTGCATATCTTACAGGCGCCAGTATGAAAAAAATTTAGTAGTTTGCAAATAACAGACATAGTTTAATGCTTCAAAAGTGCTTTCTTAGAGTATTATACAGTATATTAAATAATTCAATAGATGCTAATAATCTTATTGTTTGCTTAATTTTTTTTAGACTGTAAACGATACACGTTCCTCAATTAACCAAATCTCAGAACTTCTTAACAATGGAATTGCACCAGATCCCACTACTAAAAAGCCGGGTGCTAATAGCATGATAGTAGAAACTACGACAATGAAAAGTAACCCCACAAATGGAACAAGTGATTCTATTACAACGACTTCTGAAGCTCCATTCGTATTGACTCGATCCGGATTGCAAGGAATTATCAGAAGAAATGTTAAAGGACTAGTTCGACTTTTCAACATCGAGTGGAAAGATGCTTTAAATGTAAGAATTTATTCGCCATTTTCTTTTTCACTTTTATAATTCAAAATTTCAAGAATTCGAAACCGTTCGAATCCTCAAAATACAAAAAACGACCAAATTTGGACGAACAAAATTTCCTAGGATCAACGATTATGAGAAACCGACAAAAAAGAATGAAAGAAAGAAAAAAAATGTTTTGGAAGCTTGCCTTCTTTTATTTTTTATTTTTTCTTTCCTCCTTTTTTGTTGGTTTCTCATAATCGTTGATCCTAGGAAATTTTTTTGGTCCAAACTTGATCGTTTTTTGTATTTTGAGTGTTCAAACGGTTTCGAATTCTCGAAATTTTGAATTATCATTTGATTGATTACACAATTTTTAAGATTAGTAATTTAGCAATAAAATAATTTAAATAGTTCCTATGTATATTTTAATTTGATGATTTCAGCAATCACAGGTTACGGTCAAGGAATTCCAACGAGACCTTGGAAATCAAATTGGTACCTTCCTTCGTGATAATCCTAATGCTTACTAATGATATCTCGAATGAGATGTCTTGAAAGTGAATGAAATTCGAAATTGCTAATTTTTTACATATTCAAGGATAATCAAATCGTGAGTGATGCCATATTAAATTAAGTCAGTAGAATTCAAGAAAAAACTTTACGGTGAAGATGGCCAAAGATTCAAATCGGTGGAACAAATAAGTTTCTGTGTATAATTTTTGGTAAGAAAAATTTCTTTGAAGAAGATTAGAAAAAATAAATAAATAGGAGCTCTCAGACTATCAAGTTCCGCATAGATCTTCTATCAATCAAATTTTTCTTTATGACTGTAGACGTATTTATTAATTATTTATTAAGTAAATAGAAGAAAAATTCATGGGCTGAATTTTTTGATTTTGTAATTTTAATACTTTTATTTAGTAAATGTTTCACGTGCATAAATAGTAATGTGATTATGAACACTCAAGTTTTATATGAATTTCTTTACACAATTTTTGTTGGAATTCTTTGATTTATGGATTTGATATAGTACTATATTTCTTTTTATTTGGATTTTTAGTATATTTCTGGTACTGGAAATTTTATATTCATTAATCATTGCCTTCTTTTTTAAATTCGACTTTGTCTAAATTAAACACGAAGATAAGTTCGAGAAACTTTACTTAACTTTTAAGCAAAGTTAAAAATTATTGCATTAATTTGTTACTGAACTGTGATGCATTTTCTAAAATTTGGCACGCCAAAAATTATTACAACAATATATTATATAATCTCCAACTTGTCCATATGTCCCAACTTTGCTCAAAAGTTGAGTAAAGTTTCTCGAACTGTTTTTCTTCGTGTATTGATTCGAATTTTTCATTGATTGTTGGAAAAATGAGGTATCAATACTTTAAGTTGTTCTAAACGTAATACGAAATTCGAATCACCGTTTTAATATTTCCTATAACAAATGCTTTGAACTGAGAAGAAGAGGAAAATCCTCATCCTTTCACTGCCAAAGATGTTTATATTTATCATGAACTCTGGTAAATTCCCATCTAGGTGAGGCCAACTTAGTGAAAGTATTTTATTTCTAATTAGAAATCATTATTGTGCTTTATTTTGATTGAAGACATGGTCTATAATTCGTCAAGGACGAAAATGCAGGTGCTCAATCTCATTATCTCTAGAACCTACATTTTCATTCGTGACTCAAACGCTAAGAGTTAATTTTTCTTCACTTAACGACAAAATGAAACATTCAATTAAAATTAATGAACTTTAAATTACACAATATAGTCCACCATAAAAATTTACCAATTATCAAATCAGTATTAAATACAACTATTTTTATTCTAAAATTTTAAATGTAAAGTAGTAAAATAATAAAATATGATCATATTAATATTAGAAGCAAATTATAATATGCCAAGAACTCTTGTAAGATATAATTTCTCAGAAGAGACCTTTTAATTAAACAGGATTTGAAATTTCAAGTTTTACTTAAATAATTAATTACACAAATATTTTCTCTATAATATTGAACTTCCCTTTTACTTTTAAAGTCATTAAAATATCAGGATAAAAATGGCAAAGAATGCATGACCAGTCACAGTTCGATTGGCTCCTTCAATATAAAAATTAAACATATCTATTTTTCTAAAAATTGTTTACCTTGCAAAAGAATTTTTATTCCATTTGTCAAAGACCACTCTCTAAATATGAATCAGTCAAAATCTACTGATTGTCAGTGAAATTTGACTGATTCAAATAGCTAAAAAGAGGTTACTGTAAATCAGTTAAATTCCACTGATTGATTCAGTAAAAATTAACTGATTTAACAGTGAAAACATTTTTTACACTGATGAATCAGTGAAAATCAACTGATTTAACAGTGAAATATATTTTTTCACTGGTGAATCGGTGAAAATGAAAATCACTGATTCAATCTGTAAAAATTTGACTGATTCAGATTTAGAGAGCAGTGATTTGAACAATACTACAATAGCCATTATGATTAATGGTAATTATTGCTAGCGGATTGAAAATTTTTCGCAGTCAAAATACTAAAGATTCGAAAAATGATGTGAAATTTTAGTATAGGTTATAATAAAGTTTGATACAATCTATAATCTAAAATTCAGTAATTCGCTGTCAAAAATTGTCATTATGACACATTTTTCCCTAAATTGAAACATAGTTTAGCAAAAATTGCAAATTTGGGTTTCTCCGTGTATTGGTATATTTAATCAGATATTCGTCAACAGTAAATTTATATTTCAGGTTTTTTTATCTAAATTGATTTATAATAATAACTATTATTATATTAATAGATAATATTTTCTTTCCCTAATATTAATCTTGAAATTCTAGAAAAATTGCTTTTTAGTGATTTCTAAAGGTGAATAATCAAATACATTTCTGAGACTAAGATCTAAGCAGGCAGTTTATTTTTGGAGAGGGGTCGGAATTCTTAATAGCTATTGGCTAATGACATCACTAGGTCCCGATTCTGGAACAAGCTAATTCCCCTAGGGCTGATTTCGCTTATGCAATTCGCGAGGTCAGCCTACGCTTTGCCCAGTGTGAAAAAAAATGCTGAAACAATTTTAAAAATTGAGAGGAGACACACGTCGCCGCATCGTCCTCGTAGAAAGCTTCTCTCGTCGAGGATCCAATCGGAGAACTCGGATTGGACGGAGGGGTTAGCGTGGGACTCGGTTCAGGCAGCCCTTATAGACAGTTTCTTCGTTCTGCGCGTTAATCGCTGCGAATCGCTTTTGGCGATCGTGTTTCTCAATTCGCGAGTTTTCATCTCAAATCACCGGAAATGGTTTATCTCAAAATTCTCACAGCTGTGATTACCCTCTACGCTCTTCCAATCAATGGGGTGAGTTGAAAAATATTTTTTAACATTATAATCACTTATCATCCAAAACAGTATTTAATTCGCATTAGGAAATTTTTATTTACAAGTTTAATTTTTCATCAATTTTATTACAGTGTGAGGGATAGTTAAGTTAGTAATATTTGAGATGAATTTTTTTATAAATTATTATCTGCGGTGGTCTTTTTAAAAAAGAAAATATTAGTTGTAATATTAGTATATAAATATAAACACTTATTGAATTGAAAATAAGTTTCTTGATTCAAATCAGTCAAAATTCATATTTGGAATTTTCTTGGTGCTTTTTTAATTAATAAAAGGACATAATTGCAGGAATGTAATACTAATATAATTTTGGGCTAAAGTTTACGACTCATAATTATGCAAGAAAAGTAGGCCAGTAGTTTATGACTAATTTCATGTACCAATAAAAAGATTCAATAACACTTTTACTTTTAAGATAAGGTTCCATATGAGACACTAATATGAAGAGAGAAAGTCAGACGAAATTCATATACGTATATATGTGTATAATAAATAAATATATAAATGTGAATCTAGAGAAATTGTGTTGTCTCTTCATTTTATAATTGAAGATAAGTCATAATTACGCATTTACTACAGAGATTGCAATGCTCTGTTTCCATTATTTATAATAGCAAGGTTTCTTCTCAAAGAGGCGTTGAAAGAAGAAAATAATAACAATCTTTTTTAGTGCGAGTTATATTTGAATTGTAAAATTGAATTTTAATAACGAATATAAATTTTCGCGTAGGAATAAATTTTAACTTTTCATTTCACACTTTGGCATGTTTGGGATTAATTAATTCTTTAGTTACGTAAGAGGGGATATGACTGTTGTTCGTGATTGGAAACCCGAAAATAATGTAACATTTTGTAATCGTCGAGGTTTCTCCCGAATTTATGGGAGAGGATCCCGAAATGCGGGCCAGTAAAATCGTGACTCAACTCTCATTACTAATATGTAATAGCCATTAAGTATAGCTACTGGTTTCTTTCGGAAGCAAGACCCATTTATAAAAAACCTACTTTTTTAATAAACAGCATCAACTCTGAGGTCAAGTTCACATCACATTAAAATTAAAATAAAAACGCTGAATTCAAAATAAAATTATATGTAAACAGAATATTTTAAAGAAAATATTATTCGATAATTTATTGCCTCACATACATTATTTATTTGAATTTGTTATTTATTATTTTATTTATTATTTGCTTAGAATTTATTTTAATTGCAATTCAATTTAATTGATCTAATTTCAGTCAAAGTCTATTTCAGGATCTCTTTATTTTACTTAAATTTACTTTAATTAATTTGAAATCACTACTCTCTAAATCTGAATCAGTCAAATTTTCACTGATAGAATCAGTGATTTGCCTTTTCACTGATTCATCAGTGAAAAATATTTTTCACTTTTAAATCAATCAATTTTCACTGATTCATCAGTGAAAAAAATATTTCTCACTGGCAAATCAGTCAATTTTCACTGAAATAATCAGTGAAATTTGACTGAGTTACAGTAATCTCTTTTTAGCTATTTAAATCAGTCTAATTTCACTGTTAAATCAGTCAATTTTCACTGATTCATCAGTGAAAAAATATTTCTCACTGTCAAATCAGTCAATTTTCACTGAAATAATCAGTGAAATTTGACTGAGTTACAGTAACCCCTTTTTCGCTATTTGAATCAGTCAAATTTCACTGATAATCAGTAGATTTTGACTGATTCAAATTTAGAAAGTACTAATTCATCTTGAATTTAATTGAATTCTGTTGTATTACCGAATATCAAATTCAAATGATAATTTCCTCTAGATTTCAAGCGAATTTCAACAGTACTTTTAAATATTTGTTCCTGATATAAATATACACGTATAATATATGTAAATAAATGTAACACGTTTAGTATTCTTGTCTGATTTTGTTACTGTTAAGTTTTCAAATAATGTTTCTCACTGGACGTTTGCTTGTGGCAGAGTGAAAGCAACGATGAAACATAGACATAGGACCACATGCATATTGAAAGTCCACAAGATTCCGCGCTCCAAATTTGGATGAGAGTGTGGATCGCTGTTACAGAAAAATTCAAAGCGCTTTTCAGTTTGATCATCCATGGCACCTGAAATGGGACGTGCATGTATATAATAAATTCCTCACTTTTTCAGACTGCCTCCAATGCAAGACTTAAGCGACAGAGTGACGTTTCACCACAAAATGGAGCAGTCATCGACAGTATTTTTAATGTTAGTAATTTACTTTTACTATTTTAATATATAATTTATGCATGTGGGTTAAAACGCCTAGCTTATTTATTATTTTATAGAGAAAAACAGATGATAAAATTTATTTACCACATGGGAAGAACTATAGATTTCTTTAAAGAAAAGGAATTTTTAAAAAAAGTCTATAGATTTCTGCATGCGGTCAATAAGTTTCTACTGTGTTCTTTCCTCCGTGTTTCACTATTCCATCTTATTTAAGAAAACTCAATTACACTCTGTTTATAAAAATTAAGGAAGCAATTTTCATATTGCATATTTAACTTTCAGATTCCAATAACTGCGATAAAGCAAACTTCTGCTGCTGTACAAGCATTTTCACCAGAAAATAGTGGAACCATCGAGAGTGTTTTTCAGGTAAAAATGACTTGGTGTTCACTTTCCTAAAATTAAAGTGACAAAATTTCCATGTCTATGTAGAATTCTCAATATTTTATAATCTTGTATCTAATTCAATTACAATATAGGTGAAAAATAATTTTCAGATTCCTCTCAGTACTTTGGAAGCTGTAGGACACCTAATAAAGAATACATCTCCTCAAAGACGTCGAGATATTCAAGAAGAAACTAATAGACGTTATCAGGAAAAAAGGGATAGATTCTTACAAAAGCAAGAGGAGTATAAGCTTCAAAAACTTCAGAGGAATGAATTGAAAAAGAAAAAACTCCAGCTTAAACAGGAGAGGTATTTTCATCATAAAGATCCACTAGGATTGAACGCTTTAACCAATCTTCTGGTTGGCCACCATGGAATATTGGGAGGTCATGGTGGACTTGGAAATCATGGCATTCACCAAGGTTTGGGTGCTATTCATGGAGTTTATGGAAATCTTGGTAGTTATGGTAGTCATGGTAGTCATGGTAGTCATGGTGGTCATGGTGGTCATGGTGGTCATGGTAAATTTCCTAGGATATAAATTAAACTTAAGGGAATCGGCCATTTTTATTTTTTGAGTTTACACCTTCCATTTAATTTTTTTTATGTTTAGTACTTTTATATAGAAAGGTTTTGGGTTTTTTTTTTAAATTTCAGCACCTTTATGTATTATTAAACTGAATTTTTTTAGTTTTTTGGGCATTTTTTTGACATTTTTTGACTGTGAATTACTTTTTTGTTTTTTAATCAATTGTCATGATTCTTGTTTAGCAACTTTTTGGATATGGAAAATAAGGTTAAATGACTAAAAAAAGTTGCAAATAAAATAAAATAGAAAAATGAATAAAAATATCCCAAAATATGAAACAAAAATCTTGTAGTTATTTTTTAGCTAGAGTGCTTTCTATACCCAAAAATATTGATAATATAATAAAAAATAAATGGTAAAAATAGTAAATAAATAAACAAACTTTTATTTATTTTTTCAAGAAAAAAAATCAGATTTCCCTGAAAATTTACGCACATACTCAGAAAAGTATAGAGAATAAAAAAGTAACATTTTTGGAAAATGTCAAAAAAATCAAAAATATACCAATTAAAGGTGGCGGATCCCCTTAAGATATCATTATATATGTGCACAAACACTTAGAACATTTTGTTTATATTTTGCACTGCATTTGTCTTTAGACCTTAAATACAAATGTTGATACATTTTTCTTATTAATTATAGGAGGTCACGGAAATCATGGCAGTCACACTTATGAAGTTCATGAATATATTGACGAGCCAGCATTTACTTGGCCTGGTTGGCCCAGTTTTGGACACATATTTGGTTCACAAGCTTCAAGCGATACAATTGAAAACAAAATTGCCCCCAAAAGTAAAAGGGATAAAGTTGATAGTTATCAATCGGAAGACAAACTTCCTGAGAATAAAGTGGCTCCCAAGGAATATAAAAAGTATTCAAAATCTATACCAAGACTTGATAAAACAAACAAGATTATACTTGAAAGTGACACTTCTCCAGTAGAGCATAGAAGTACAGCAAATATTTTTTGGCCCAAGGACTAAACAAGTTACTCAGGTGAAAAATATGTTTATAAATTATAAATGAAAGTTGGGGTGCAAATTTTATGTGCTCATTTTTATTAAAAATTTGATAACTGATCATTTCCCTGAACTATATGGGATGTGTTAATAATTTATTTGTATTAATATCATCTAAATTCAGTAAAAATTATAGAAAAAAGACAATAGTGCGCTGTGAGTGTAAATGTGTGTTGTATTAACGAATAATTTACTTTAATTTATAATATAATGAACCGAACTTGCCTCTGTATATAAATTGAAAAAAACTTTATTTTTAATCAGTATTCTGTAAAAAGTCAAATAAAATTAATGGAAATATTTTTATCTCTTGAAACACGACTGTAATTTTATTATTATATTGTAAAACTTTTATATTATTAATGTTAAAAACAAGTAAGATTTGAGTTAAATTTATTTTAATTTTTTATAATTTACAAAAGTATTAATTTTATTCAATTATCTGTATATTGAAGTTTATTATAATCAATTAAAATTTTGACGTAAATAATTTCGAATGATATGAAAAATATACATATAAGTATGTTTTTTCTCATGATGACGCAAAGTAATTTACGCGTTTTAATGAGAGTTTCGTTTCCTAACAACAAACAATTGAGTGTTAGATATATCGCTATTTGAAATTTCGCTTGACCAATAAATTCTTCAAAGTTCAACGAACTTCTTTGCTTGAATAAAATCTGTTGTAGGACCTGATTTGCCTCTTTGGTTAACCGTTACAAAGAGACAAATTACCTATCCCATTCTTACCTTTTTGCGTCAGAAAGTTTCCCGCCTTGCCGATCGTTATTTCTAAATTAAGCAAGATGAAAAATTACCCAAGATTTCCCATTGAAATGCCCATTTACATCTCATTTCTTACTCATTGGAATATCTGCAATTTAAATACTATTCACTGTGATTGGTACAGAATCTTTGATCTAACCTTGATTTCGCATAAAGATTTTATTGGAGTATAAATAATGCAGTGAGCTTCACTCTATTTACTCATATTTATTTATTGTCGTTCAATTAGACGATTATTCGTCGATGGTACTGAGTTTAGAAAATATATTGAGAACCTAAAAGTTGAAATGAACGCAAGGGTCGAGGCACATAATTCGTGTTATGTATAGTTCAAAACATAATGTCAATATTAGTTAGTTCAAAGAGTTTGTAAACTTTAGTTGAAGCTTTCCCTTGCATACATATATCATAAAGAGCATATACAAAGTAAATAATAAAGAATTTTAATTAAATTTTTAATTGGTTGCCATTTTATTAAAAATTTATTTCGATGATTTTTGACTCATTTTTTTAACTTTGATAATTCTTAAGTTTATTTCTTGTAATTTGATACTGAAGCTCAAGTGAATTTTATATTATTGTAGATGTGAATTACATTTTCTCAAAGTTACTAAATTTGATTTTAATTTTTATTGAAAAAGGAAATTCAATTTACTTGAGGCTTTATCAGACTTAAGGAACAGTTTGTTATCATGACACTCACGCTTCGCGCTCGATTTTCTGTATACATTTCTTATACATTTCTGTAACTTTCTAATAATTTACATGATTAAAAAAATGTATCTTTTTCCAAATATCTCAAAAAGGAAAAAAAATTCGTAGACTGCTTTTAAGCAAACGATTTTTTGTTTTAACGCTTATTTTGTATCTTACATATTTTGGTTAAAAAATGGAATTTTTGATTTTCAATAGTGTTTTCTTAAAATCAAAACATAAAATGTACATCTTGTCAAAAAATGTCCTACTGATAATCTGTAGACCTCATTTAGGCAAATAATTTTCCATTTTAGTGTTTTTATCGTATCTCACATATTTTGTTTAAAAAATGAAATTTTAAAATTTTAATCGTATTTTTAGAAATCGAAACGAAAAAAAATATACGTTTTATCAGAAACTGTGTCAGACAACATTTTTAGACTTTATTGGGTCAACAAATTTTACATTCTTACTTTTCTTTCGTATTTCACATATTATGGTTAAAAAATTGAATTTTAGATTTCCAAAATTTTAAATTAAAAAGAAAAATATACATCTTATGAAAAAATTTTGCGATTTGAATTCATAGATCTCTATGTAGTAAAAAATGTTGTATCATAACTTTTTTTTGAATCTTGTATAATTTAACTTGAAAATGAAATTTAGATACTGACTTTTTAAAGTTATGAAGCTGAATTCAATTCGATAATTCTATCGAGAACGCTACAGACACTTTCGTAAAAACCGTTTTTTCTTACTCAGAGGGTCTCAAAACGTAAAAATTTGATGAAAATTTCAAAAGTCATTTTTCACATAAAACTAATACCTTTTCATTTATGATGAGAATGTAAAAATGTATTAGAAAATTTTGGCGACACTATGCAAGCGTCAGAGAAGAAGAAACGAATTCTTGAGGCGTAACAACAATTTGCAGTCGAACCTTGACTCCAACAAACACATCCTGACACGGTTTTTGCCTCGTAATCCCGTGCTTACGCATTCAAGAAACAAAGCGTTTTGTAGCTGGCGTTGGTTACACTTATAGCAAATAAAACAAAGATGCGGACTCCCCTCTTTTCCGGAGAGCAAAGTGCCCCAGGGGCCTTTTTAGAAATTCTCGATCGAGCTCGACGCGCCACTAATGGCTACCTGTCGTTAGTAATCGCGAGAATGTCGAGTGTAGTGCAAGTGATATTCATGCTTCTAGCTGCAATTTTGTCCCTTTCATCAGCTTTACCACATGATGGCAATATTGACAAAAACATTCAAATTGCCTCCGGAGGTGTAAGTTCAATAACCACTTTTATCTGTAAAAAAAAGATTTGCAAAAAATATATTTTTCCATTATTCATTAGTTTTTGCGAAAATATTTTTAAATAATTTATTTTTCATAACTAAGTTTAACTCCAAACGACCAAAAATTCAACTACTACAAGAAATTAAAAAAATTCAGAAATAATCATAAAAAAGAAAAAGGACGGCGACATTTTGACAATTAATGAAAATTCTTCGTGACATTTGTTTACCTGAAAATAACCATTAATCTCAATCATTTTCTTCAAAATTAACAGTTGATCAAAATAAATCTTAAATAAGGATTGGATGAAAAATTACATTCTTAGTACAAAAAACAAGTAGTGGAGATTATTATATTGAGAATAAGTCTAAAGTAGAAAAGACTGGAAGAATTTAGAACATGAGAATTTTAATTTGATGAGTTGAAAAGAAAAGTAGTTTCTTGGATTGAAATTGATCAAATTCTGCTAATTATTTATTTCTGAACACTAATATTGCACAAGATTTTCTAGCATTGGTTCAAAAATTATGTAACAACTTCAAAGTTGCACACATGTTTTTCAATGCTGGATCTCATTAAATCGATTATTTTAAAATTGGAATGATTATCTAGTACTTCTCGAAATTGAGAAATGCAAAAGGAATTGCTGAACGATTATCCATAAGATAAAAATGAAATTTTGTAATTAGTCAGGGTAGCTGTTTTAACGTAAATGCGAGAAGCATAAGAGAGAAAGGTTTTGCGGAAGTACAAATGTGATGAATGCAGGGACGCATTGATTTTATACAATTTTTCCATTGATTGCATCAAATTTAATTAGTTTGAGCCATAAAAAATTTTAGTTTTTCAAATTCCATTCATTTAATTTTTAATGAATTCTTCATGTGCTTAAATTAATTTAGATTTTCCTTGTGTCTGACTAAACACTACGTTTTCCACTAGACTATGTTAATTTCGAGTTATGATTTCTTTGAATTTTATAATTTACATCTCATGCTGTCCTCGTATGCCGAAAAAAGATCATTTTAGTGAGTTTTATTTATAAGATTAAAAGCAGCAGAAGATTAAAACATCAGGACACAAAGTCCGTTAATCTGGGTAATAAAGTGGATCCCTATTAAAAAATAGTCTGTTGAACAGGACAGTAAACTGGTTTCTTGAATATCATTCTTATTTCAAGGTCTGTTCAGCAAGCTTCTACAAAAAATATATATTTCTGGAAAGTTTAAAAAATATTAATTAAATATAGTAAACTATTTGTTATACACAATTTTTGTTACCTTCAAATCTCTAGCTAAATATCTTGAGAGGAAGAAGCACCCAATGCTGATAACAGAAAATTTAAAAGCTTTTACTCATTAATATTTTTAATATAATCGCTTGCAAACTTTAATTGAAACAATATTCCATTTAAAAAATAAGCACTGCAAAAATTACAAACTTTCCAGCATTAATTCTTGAAAAACCGATATTCCAATTGGTTTTTTTCTGCATTCCATTAATAAGGTATTTAAGAATAAATCTGGATTTTGACTGTTACAGAACATAGATGATCCGTAACTGTACCAGTAACAACGTTCTGTCGATATTCCATAATACCGTTATGAGTTTGAAAAAATATTCACCCGGAAATTTTTGGTCTTTCATATTTTTGGACAATAAATTTGGATTGTAAATGACGTAATATATGACGTCGATAGCGATGTTCATTTTTTATTATTATTCAGAATACTAAAAAACTCCATTAAAAGAACCATTTTCATAAAAACAAAGTAATTTTAAAGTAGATTACGCGGAACCAATGTTATATTTGTATCTTGACTCAAGATTATTAAATTATTATTATTTAATTCAAGTTATCATCATTATTATTTAAGCAGACAAATTTTACTTAGCTTGCCCTAATAATTATGACGATTAATGATGATATGGCTAATGGCAATGATAAATCAGGCATTAAGGGGATCCACCATCTTTAATATTTTTATTTTTTGAGATTAGACTTTCCGTATAATTTTTTTTATGTTTAGTACTTTTATTTAGAAAGGTTTAGGGTTTTTTTTTAAATTTCAGCATTTTTATGCATTTTTAAACTAGAATTTTTGAGTTTTTATGGCATTTTATTGATATTTTCTGACTTTAAATCACTTTCTTGTTTTTTTAACCAATTGTCATGATTCTTTTTAGCAACTTTTTGGTTATGGAAAATAAGGTAACATGACTAAAAAAAGTTACAAATAAAATAAAATAGAAAAATGAATAAAAATATCCCAAAATATAAAAAAAAATTTTATAGTTATTTTATTAGCTAGAGTGCATTCCATACCCAAAAATATTGATAATATAACAAAGAATACGTGGTAAAAATTTCCCTGGCCTGTTTCTAATCCTTTAGATTTTATTCAAATATATGTTGCAACAAACACGCAAAATCACAACTTTTAGAAACGGAGTTTAAAGTATAGTCTTAGAGACAGACAGCCAACAATGTGTTATTAAATCACAAATGTATATATATATATATATATATATATTGTGTTGTTATAGGGATAACTGTTATATACTATTTTCCATATAATTCAGAAATATTAGTAAATAAATAAACAAACTTTTACTTATTCTTCCAAAAAAAAAATCAGATTATTTTTCTAAAACTTGTTATTTTTGAAGTCCGTATACATCATAACTCAAAATCTACTGGACCAATCGTTTTGAAATTGTGCACAGTACTTCTGTACATAATTCACCAGGTATTCCTGAAGCTTTTTTGTTTATTTTAATAATTATTAATTTTACAATAACAAATTAGACGATTTTTTTAGCGAAAATCAGTTTTTTGGCTTCCAAGTGCTATGAAAAATTGAAAAATAGAAAAAAAATCCTCCCAGGGTTACCTTGAGAAACCTCTTCAACAAATGCACTTTGATTTTTTTGTTTAAAATGATTCTGTTGCGAGTTATGATGTACACCGCAAAACAACTTTTTTTCGAGGCGCCTCTGGAGATTTACTGTCACTCGCTCAATTTTCAATATTTTGCAATGAAAGTTTAGGCAATTATTGTCCAAATGTTGCATTATTGTATGGAAATTGTCTGAATAAAGTAACACTATCTGTATCGACAAAAGAATTCTTAAAAACATGCCTTTTTTATACCAAATTAACCAAATTATGTCTTCGAAATAAAAAAAGTTTTGCTGATTCGAAAAAACTTTGCCCTGGGTGGATATTCTGTGAACATCAGTCGAATAACCTGTGATTATATTTTTCTGAAGGTTAAGCAATGAATCTAATATTTTTTCACAGTTACCTTTTCTGCAATTCACAAACGGTGGTGTTAGAGTAAATTTCGGCGGATATCACGCAGAAGCTGGTCTTGGAGGTCTTTTAACCGGTTCAAAAACTGGAGGGGGACTTCATGCAAGTGCAGGAACACCTGATGGTGCTCATGCTTCTGCAGGATTAGGTGGACTTCTTGGAGGAAATAATGCAAATGCTGGTACAATTAAAAATCATCTTAAATTAACAGAACATTAGTATATTGTGCAACTAGGGAAAAAAAATTTATTTTGCGAGTGTGAAGTTTGATGCCCGAGCAAAGCGAGGGTAACAACCACACGAGTAAAATAAATGTTTTTCCCGTCTTGCACACGATTTTTTTTCTACTATAGGGTCAGAAAGTGGATTTGTTTGCCCCGCACGGGGCAATAAAGTCCACTTTATGTCCCGCTAGTAGAAAAAAAAAATTTCAATGTTCAATAAATAATAGAATTTTTATTAGGTACTGCCAGGGCCGACTTAAGAAACTTTGGCGCCCTATAGGCAGAATAAATATTTCCGCCCCTTCAATCTGAATATAAATTAATCTATCTCTATATTAAGCAGTCTGGAGTTATATTTTCGCGATGAAATCAATAAAAATCAAGATTTTCCAGTTGAATCAACAACATTTTTTAATCTCTCTCATAGAGAGCCTATATGGTAGAGCCGGCCCTGGGTACTGCGATTTATAATTAAATTTTAAATGAAAGCTTGAAAGACAAAATAATATCTTCTTCAGGAGGTGGTCTTCAGGCTCGAGCAGGTTTAGGTAATGGGGGTCCAGAAGCTGTTGCTGGATTAGGAGGAACTCTAGATGGGTCATCGAGATCGATTCGAGAAGGTCCTAGGGCCCAGGGTACATTATTTGCTGATGCCACCTTAGGTAAAGTAGGCACAGGAAAAAAGAATATTCAGGTCATCCCCCGACATACGAAAGTGGTGAGTTCCATGAAAAGGAAAAAGATCATGAAAATTACTAAATCATGAGAATTCATTGATCTAATTGTAGAAGGTATTGAATATAAAAAGTAATTAATCAGAATTATATGTACAGGTTGCAACAGCTTCGGGATCAGCGGATGCTTCTGCCAGTTCTGATGCAGGTGCATCTGCAAATGCATCTGCAGGATCAGTGGTGTCTTTACAGAAGGAAAAGGTTAGTCATGGTCGATTAATTATCATTGATTACTACAATCATCTTTTCCGTTGAACTCATAACAAGAAGTGTATGATCTGTTTTCTATGATTAATGATATTGAATGACGTTGGATGAAAAATAAAATTGTTCACGCAATTACGGAATATTTTCAATTTCTTATATTATTTTAAGTGATAATAATCTATTATATTTACGTGTAATGTATCACGTTCAATTTATTATCATATTTTTTACAGGAAAATCATGAAAGTTCGAAAACAGGAGAAACAAGTCTTGGATTTACAATTCACAAGACGAAAACAATAGAGAAATATCCGGTTCCAGCTGAAACTCCAACATCTGCAGATGGAGAAGGTATTATCCTTATGAAAATATTCTGTTTTGAACGGACATGACATTTTTTTGTAATGGTTCCTTTTTAATACATATCTTCATTTACTTTAAATTCTTTTATACATTTGTTCATTCACATTAATCCTTTTTTTTTATTCACCCTGTGCATTTTATTCATTTAGGTGGTAACACTGACCTTGGTAATCGTAGAATTTATCCTGCACGTTGGTACAGAAAGCGTCATAGGACTAATGCGCGAAAAAATGTTCTTTATAATACGGTTTTATCACCAGAAGGAGATAATCAAGGTACTCCAAGCTTAAATGGAATTTTTACTCATGCAGGTTCAGATGCCCATTATACACATAACGAGGGACAAAAAGCAAGCACTTTCTTCGATGATATTTTCAACGTAAGTCCAAACTATTAAAGTTATCCATTCAATAATTATTGAATATTCGGTGCACAGATCTTTTATGTCTTTAATTAATCCATTTTGAATTTTACACATGGGGCTAAAAAACAACGTCTAATTATAATACTATAACAATTGGTATATTCATAATATTATATATTTAATTAAAGTATTCCACTGATTTTTCAGATACCAATCTCTACACTCAACGCAGTTAATCAATTATTGAAAAACAAAGTCGGTTGAAGTATTCTGGAGACAAGAAAATATCTAAATTAAACTCAGTAATTTAATGCTAATTTTAATTTAAAAGAGTTGCATTTTTTAAATGTAATTTTGTATTCCGTCTGTACCTGCGCACGTAAAATACTCAAGCGCATCGACAAGGTCGAAACCAATGTTCTCTCTTAGTTTCCTCAATACATTTTTTTATTCCCAATAAAATTATAAGTCACTATGTGGTCAGATGCTTTTTTTTAATATTCTTTATTAAATATTCTGTGCACGGATTTTTCTTCTTTTTTCTTTTACCGTGATTTTATGAAAACGTAGATTAACAATTAGTGTTGTTTTACAAATAAATTCAGTTTGAATTTTATTTTGCCTGTAACTGACGGAATAGAATTGACTAATCTGATGCTTGCGATTATTAACTTGGCTGCGTGAAATATTCTTCAAGACTTTTTAATCTTATCAAAGTATGTTATTAAGGCCGTGTGGTAGAATCTTAGTCACCAATTACATACGACCACTTTATTAATAAAATAATAGTTTAAATAAACTTTCCGTAGAAGACAGCAATGCAGAAAAATGTAACGCATTACTGTCTTCTCCGGAATATTTGTTTAAATTATTATTTTAAGGGGTTACTCTACTATCTTTGCAAGTTTTAAAAAATTTCATTTTTTTCATGGAAAAATTAATTTAAAATGTTCAATCTTTTTACACAGTAAAGAAGAGGTTTAACACTTGTACAAGATATTTTTTATTTTTATTTTGTGTGGAAAATCTGGCTGACCCAGCTGCCTGAAGTTGACCCTGCTGAGAACTGGTTGACATGATATCTCCACTTTCAAGAGCCTGAGAGCAAAAATTCCGCCATATTATTTAAAAGTATCCCTTCCGCTATATCCGGTACCTCAATAAAAAAAATTCGATGAAAAATAACAAAATGAATGATACTTAAAGTTTTTAACCCTTTTTTGCAACTTAAATTGTTTTAAAAAACATAGTTAATATGATTAAATATTTAAAGAATTTGAAAATCTTTCTGTGGAAAAAATGACGCTTTCGACTGCGCTGGGATTCGAGCCCAGGTCTTTCGATAAACTCAACTAATTAATATGATTAAATATTTCTAATTCTACTACCGGCTATAGCTGTATATGTGTAGAATATTCCATGAAAATTTGAGCTTGATCGGTCAAATAGTTTTTTCTAAATCATGTCAACCCGGTCGAAAAACATTGTTTCGAGAAAAACGCGATTTACAAATCCGTCCCCGAGACCCTCCGCTTACTCCGCCTTTTTACACCTGTTCTCGAAATTTCTGACCAAAATAGTGTTTCCTATAGCATTTCTACACATATCTACTAGAAGAATCTGTGATTTTTAAAAAATCGATTTTTTCAAAAAAAGATAGTAGAGTAACCCCTTAATTATAAAGCGGTCGTATATAATTGGTGACGTCAGAGCCTACCACACGGTCTTAAGGGCATGTATAAAGTGAGTTACGTGACGTTGGTAATTGTTATAATAGTACACGAGGTGATTCAATGAATCAGAAATAGAGTTGATTTTTTGTCCCGAATAGACGTAAGGAGAAGAATGGAATAGGTCTATCAATAGAAGAAATCCATTTTAATTATTAGTTTTTAATAACCTTATATCTTATGCACTGTAATTACAATCACCGACTTCACGTGACCCATTCGATACATGCCTTTAAGATTATTCAAGATCAGAAAACAGTATTTAGTTAAATATTGAACATTTGTTCAAGACATTAGAAATTTTTTGTACTTATCAACCTTATGTTTTACATTATGTGGCATTTGTATCCAAAGATGCATTGATAATAAACTATAATTTTTTCCATAGCAGTGCGTTATTAAAAATATATTCTTAGGTGCATATCTAATAATTTTACTGTGCACTCAGAAAAAAGATTTGAATAAATCAAAGAAAATTATTTGTTTGAAAGGCTATCTTTAATTTGAAAAAATGATTTATTTGAATTAAATAAATTTTTTCTTATTCAAACAAAGTATCTTTGAACTAAATAAACATTCGTTCAAGTCAAATAAATTTCTGCCTTAAATCGAACAAATTATATTTTTGACCGTATACGAATGCAATAAATTGTTTATTTTAAAGAAAAATTTATTTGATTTAAACAAATATTTATTTCTCCCAGAGATATTTCGTTTCAATTAAACAAATGTTATTCAATTCAAATAAATCTTTCGTTTGAATCAAAAAAAGCCTTCGAATCAAATTATTTTCTTTCATTCAATTAAATATTTTTTCTGAGTGTGCTAGAAATTTATTAATTTTAAAATTTCTCTATTTTAGGTAAATCTTCTTTTTGTTTATGATTATTTTCCAACTAATTTGTATATAATATGATTATTTTATAGAATATTCTGATTTTAAAATCTTTTTATTGAATTATTTTATCAAAAATTCAAATATTGCTTAAATTTTAATCAAAAATCATTGACTTCACTTTATAATTTCATGTTTCGAATCGTCTCTTTCCTTGATACTACTATTTTATTATTTGTTGTCTCAAGAGTGAGTTAATAGTTAATGTGGTTACAGAACGTTAGCCATTTTATGCGATTCAAATAATCGTCTGGATGAGTCCTTATACACTTAATTTTATTTATTCCATTAATAAAAAGAATAATTATTATCTTTTTTATATTTTATATTTGTACATGCTTCATTATTTATTGACAATTGTCGTATATTTATTTAAAGAGTAATAGTTTTATGATTTTAAAGTTTTAGTTTTAAAAATTAAAATATATTAGGGACGTAAAAAAGTATATATTTAAATTTACACCTTTGAAAAATATGTAAAAAACATGTGTTTAGACCAAAGTAGATAGTTAATTAATTTTTCCTTAATAATAGAAAAATTTTCAATCAACTGAGAAAATGAGTTTTTCTATCACCAAAAATCAAAAATGAAGTTTTGCCCACAAAATTGTTGGGAAAATTCTGGATAAAATTCAATCTAAAAAATTTCATTAAGGCCATGGACTAACCAGATCACGTGGCCCAATTTCTATAAAAGTTCGTGTAAGATAACTTTCTTATTTTACAAAATGTTTTCCTGGGAATTTTAAAAATACAACAGAAAACGATAAAAGGCGCCTGTCAACTTTGTTTAAGTGAAAATATTGCAATAAACTGCAAAATTAAGAGCGTTTTTTGTGTTTTTAAAAAAAACTTAATGAAAAAATTCAAAATGTCAGTACTGATTTCTGATAGTTCTCATAAAGTTCTACTAATAATCCTAGTAACATTTTTCGATTCAACTAAAATTAGGAAAGTTACAGTACGCTAAAACTTGAAAAAAGTTAATATCTAAATTCCATTTTTTAGATAAATTTTACAAAATACGAAAAAAAAATTATGGTACAAAATTGTTTACTACATAAGGATCAACAAGTTTGAATCGCAATATTTTTTCATAAGATGTGTATTTTTCTTTTTAATTTAAAAACATACTATCGAAAATCCAAAATTCAATTTTTTAACAATATTATGTGTAATACGAAAAAACATTTGCAAAATTGTTTTTTTTTCATTTTAATTTTAAAAAATATGATTAAAATTCAAAAATTCCATATATTATAAAAAATGGTTTGCTTAAAAACAGTCTACGAATTTTTTTCTTTTTTAGATATTTGTAAGAAAATAGATTTTTTTAAATCATGTAAATTTTTAGTTACAGAAATGTGTACCGAAAATTGAGCGCGAAGCGCGAGTGTCATGATGAAAATGTTTTCCTTAAGGGGGTCTCCTCATCAATGGCTCATAAAAAAGGTCGTTTTTTAGGATTTTTTTTAAACATGAAAACAGCAAGAGAAGCAAATGATCTTTTGCGTATCTTTGAACATATATTTATTCAACAATAAAAAGTTTTTTGAATGTCAAAATAAATAAAAATGGCGGATTTATAAACAATCTCGCGCAGCAGCTCGCCGCGGACAACTCAAACTCTGTAAAAAATTCAGCCCGTAATTTTTACCTGAAACAAAAAATTAAAATACTTCCTTATTCGGAAGGCTTTTCTGCACAGTATAGTCTATTATGGTGATTGAAAGTTGAAATTTGAATATTTTAGTCATTTTTTAATAAAGTACTCGATTTTTCGGACTTTTTTTTAACAGTAAGTGCGTTAATAATATTGTAAAAAGAGATTTTTTAATAAATTTTTTTAACTCAGTCTGTGCACAATTAAATTATCTAAAAAACAGTGTTTTACTTGTATACATAGCTTTTATAGTTTTTTTTGTAATCGTGCACGGAATTTCAAAAAACATGGTTTTCATAAAATGGGCTTTAAAGTTTTTCGAAGGAAAAAAATCAAATTAAAGGAAACTTACAGGCATGAGATATTAATCAGCTATACTTCGAAACTTTGCAAGAATATTCTCAGATAATAATTCTAACGATTGAAGCAACAAAAAAAATCGATTTTTTTAAGCTGACTGATGAAGAGACCCCCTTAAGGCTGATAGAGCCTTAAATAAATAAAATTTATTTTTTCAGCTAAAATATCAAATTACAAGAAATAAACTTATATCTATGCGAAGAATATAAGACCGAGCGCGACAATCGAATCTCGCGCCCTAGGCGCGCTCAAACTTGCGAGCGAACCGCGCCATGGTCTTTTTTTACGTATCCCAAATTTTCAGAATGATACTGTGTAAATTAAACAAGTTATCTTACATGAACGAATAAATGTATAATTTAGTCACGTGATCCTATTGATCCATGGCCTTAAATATCGAAGAATTAAAATAAGTGGAATTGTGCGCCTTTGTTAATTTGCTCCTTATTTGACAATGTAGCTTTTAGAAAATCCGATTTTTAAATAATCGTGTGATATTATGGTCAATATGTGATGCACCAAACTAAAAGAGCAATTTGAAAGAGAAAGCAGCATTTCGTAAGGTTCAGTCAAGTCATGGTTGGCACACGGAATCAGTTAGTTAGTAACTGTCCACATCGTCGATAGTTTGACAGTATATGAGTAGATCAAACGTGATATAGTACTTTCTTGATCTTCTCCATATCAAGGATCTCTGTGAAGGTTTTAAAGTTTTTCGGTTCACTGAGCAAGCACGCAAGTAATTCAGAGTTTGAATGTTGATCTCAAACTACGAGAAACCGGTAGGTGAATTCCCTGAGTATTGACTTTCATATGTAAGAGAAAATGTTTGAAGCGTTCGAAATTAAAGCGTAACGTTCAAAATTCATTTGATATGCTGAAGTGTCAAATAATAAAAACGTGAAAAATTCAAATTATTATTGTACTTACCACCCTATGATTTATTATGTATATCATGCTCAAATTTTAATTGAATGTTATTTGGTATAAAAAATACAGTGTTGCAAAATGTACTATCGTCGAATAAAATTTCAATCTTTCGAACTAAGAGTAATTGAGCGAAGGTCAGTCTTTCTAGATTCTTTCGCAAGTGAACATTTCTTGATCTGAAAGGCATAAGTTTAATGACTTTCGCAATATGGTTTATCGCACAAGTCGCAATTATTGCAAAGCTTCATATGCATAAAGATTTTTAATAAAAAATTATTTTAAAAGCAGAAAATACACTAATGCAGACATTGTCGTCGGAGAAAAAGAGTGCATTCGGAATTTGTCTGAATATTAAAAGATGTTGAGGTTTTCTGAACTTTGTTTTCTCGCCCTGTGGCTACAGATTGTTCTTTCAAGACCGGCAGAAGAACCAACTAAATTCAGTCTCAATAATTCCATAAAAACAGAGGAAAATACTGTAAAACCAAGTGAAAAACATGAGGCATCTAGAATTCAAAAAGGAATGGTAAATAAAAGTTTAAATATTTCAATTTAGATTGCAATGATAATAAAATTTATTTTCTGAGATAATTCAAAGTCATTTCTGAAGTTCAAAAATCCATTGTCTCCTAGTCCACATAGAATCAGAAACTTAAAATAAACTATTAAGATATGTTCCATTTCGAGAAATCCTGCTCCTTATTTTTAAATCCGAAAATTAAAATCTATTGTTTGGAAGACGCGCCAAAAGTTTCCCACGACTCTTCCATTGTTATTGTTTTAGAAATTTGAATTCTATCTAACGAGACCATGGTCGGTCACATTTTTTATTAAATTTTGTGCGACAATTAAATTACTTAATTTAAAATTTTTTAATTTAAAATCGCAAATAGTATTTTTTAAAGGAATATGTATTCATAGTTTATTTCTAATTATTACAATAATATACAATCGTTCTGAAATTTCGAAAATAATTTTTTTATTATTGTAGTCAAAAAACCAAATGTTTATTTCCGATTTTATAGGAATTTTTAGGCGGTATAATGGATCAAGTTAGATTTGGCAGAGGGAGATTAGTCAATTCATTAATATTAGCTAGAAACAACATTTTCGACAGAAGTGAGGTACATGAAAATATTATTTTTCAAAATTTATTCGTGGATGAAAAAAGATCAGACAAACGAGAAGTGGAAAATCTGAATCAAACAAAATTACATGTATCAGAATTCCTCGATCTTTATTATTTCTAAAATATGAATAAAACAAATAATTAATAGTAATTATAGTTTATAGCTATAGTTTATAACTATAGTTATAGTAATATAATTAATAGTAAGAGAAAAAATGTTATAAAAGTTTGAAATTTACAATCGAAATAGCTATTTGTTTTACTAGTGGGGAAAACGAGCAATTGCCAATGAGTGTTAAGTTTGCAATACAAGCCGAAGGCGAGTGCTGCGATCACACGAAATGAGAATCGCTTGTTTGCCACGAGTGAAACATGTTATTTTTCCCAACACGTCTAGTGACAATTGTACTTACACCATTTGTTTTGAGACGAGAAAATGGCTATTTTCACCACTAGTGGGGAAAATAGCAACAGATGTGAAGTCAGCCATTTTCCCGAATCAAAACATACGGTGAAAGTACAATTTTCACTAGACGTGTTGGGAAATAGCTATTTGTTTTACTAGTGGGGAAAACGAGCAATTGCCAATGAGTGTGAAGTTTGGAATACAAGCCGAAGGCAAGTGCTGCAATCACACGAAATGACAATCGCTTGTTTCCCACGAGTGAAACACGTTATTTTTCCCAACACGTCTAGTGACAATTGTACTTACACCATTTGTTTTGAGACGGGAAAATGTCTATTTTCACCACGAGTGGGGAAAATAGCAATAGTTGTGAAATCAACCATTTTCCCGTCTCAAAACAGACGGTAAATATACAATTTTCACTAGACGTGTTAGGAAAATATATTTTTCTAAATCATCTTTTTCTCTTTTTTAGTAGCGAGCATGTCTTTTAATTAAATATTGTTTATTACATTCATAAATTAAATTGAAGATGCTCAGAGAATCAGAAAATTATTCAGAAAATTTTTGTGATATTGAACACTATTTTTCTTTATTCGAATGCTGAAGTATGTTTTCCCTTGAACTAAACAAATTATTATTAAAATCTCAAGTTTTTAGTAAGTACTGGTGAAAAAAATTGAGATTGTCAAGCTCTGGGTACAAAGAAATGTTTGCCAAGAGACTTTACTTTCTCGTACTTTCAAATCGTTTTCATCATAAATGATGCCAAATTCCAAAGCCTTTTAGAGAAAAGAACAGATATAAATGTCTGAAGTTTAGTTAGATATCAAGTAAAAATCTTTTTACTTTTTACTCTTTACTTTCACCTTACGTTCTTTTTTTTAAATTCATTAATTTAAGTCTATGCGATACTTAGGAATTAGCAAATTTTATTGATTTTAAGTTTCTACATGTTTGTTTCCAAAATGAATAAAATTTTGTTTTTAAAATTTGAGAAAAGTTAGAAAAAGTAAAAACGAACGTAGATAGACATCTTTTGGTTTGTAAAACGAAAAAAAGTATAGTTTCAGTAAAATCTATTAGAAAATTTGTTTTCATCATCAAAATAAAAAATAGTCCATCTACGTCCGTTTTTATCTTCTCTAGAATTTCTTAAGTATCACATGCCTTTAAATATGCTTTGAAAAATTACTTCAAATTTCTTATCGTAAATATTTTCAAAAATTTTTCTAAACACGAAAGATGAGGAATTCGGTACACTTTTTCATCCGGTATGTATTTTTTACTAAAGGTAACAATTTTTAAAACTGATTATATAACTCAGAGAAAAAAATCTTCTCGGTTTTGTAGGATTGGTTAGGACAAATATCTGATGCAACAAGATGGGAAACAGGGAAATTAGTCAATTCGGCCCTAGTGGCCAGAAACAACTTTATCAACCAAGCTGAGGTAAATTTTAGTTGTTACTAATCTGGCAAGAATGTTCTCCCTCTCTTTTGTCTTGTGCTTTAAAACATATATAAACGACGAAACGATATTTCAAAATGATGGGTCTAGTAAAAGATAAATTAGCATAATACGATAGTAAGTGAATTTGATTGCTTCTCTTGGTATTTTTATACCATAGAATATAAATGTATATAAACCCGAATAGAAAAAAAGTATCGTTGTATATAGTGGACATTAGATAATAGTGGTCGACGTCATAATAATCATCATCATCATCATTATACATAAGTAATGAGTTAGAATTGTGAAATAGAATTATCATTTATCACGATAGAATTTAGAATGTTAATAATATTCTTGTAAATTAAAAATTAATTGAATAAATCTTAGAAGAAGTTTATCCCTAAATATTTGTGTTTCAACAGGACAACGTTGGCGCAGCACAAAATAGTGTAACATCTGTAATATCAGCTGTAAATGAAGATCATCCTCGAGAACGAGATACCTTACAATCCCATGAAAAAGCTCAATTTACAAATCTTTTGACTCCAAACACCAGGGAAACTGTAAGGCTAGAAAATGAGAGTGGCCAGGCCCTATTTGAAAAAAAGAAGCCCAATCCTATTGGCGGGATTTTGGAGAATATTTTACGACCAACTCCCATAGTTGATGGAATCAAGGAAGAGCAAAAATATGGTAATTCTGGGGACAAGTTTATTGGGATTGGAAGAGCTCTCGTAAATGGATTTGAAGGTTTGAGCAATTTCCTAAATGCTCTTGTTGATGTAAGTTAATTAGACATATTTGTACCAATTTCTTTAAATCATAATTTTAATAAGAAATATCAAAGTCAAATGATTAAAATTGCACAGCATGTTAACACTAAAACTACTAAATCAGTCAAAAAGACTTGTGGTATATTTCATTAAATATTTAAAACAATGTTTTTATATTAACATATTTTACGGCTTTTAGAGCAACGTATATTGGAATAGTTAATTCATTAAAATTATTAACAATAATTTACCTCTATTTGGTTTTAATTAAATATATATAATAATAATAAGTTGCTGAATAGATTAATTAAAATCATATATTTAATTCATATATTATATATATATATATATCTTTTTATAAAAAAAATAAATTGATAATATTAGTATTGTAATTATTGAAAACTTTATTATAATTAATAAATAAATTTATATTAAATTTAATTTAAATTATTTTATTGCAAATAAAAAGTAATATATTATACTATATAAAAATCTATGAATTAATAAATAGACAAATAAAATAAATGAAATAGATATAATAAAATGCTAGTAGCTCTAGTGTTAATTAGCGATTTTGTTTTTAGTTTCCAATCAACGCAGCCAAACAAACGTCACGAGGTCTAACAGAGACACTTAATCAATTAGGAGCACGATTAATAGGGCTTCAATAAACAATTGAAATGAAGGTAATTTTATCTAGATTTAATTTTATCAAGTGTAATAAGCGTTTAAAATGTACATACAGTGTCCATAAGTCGAAATAAATATATCTCTCGTTAAATTACGAAGTAAATTATTCCTAACTTTCTGCAGTGTGTGTTTTCCTAAATTAAGATATCATAACAATATAATTTTAACCTAAGGTCGCGTTCATATTCTATACATACTTGATTCACTCTAAATAGTAACTTGCATTCATTTTCATAATCATATGATTAAAATAAAGAGTAATAGATATTAAAAATTAGAATTAATATTGAAGACTTTCTGGAGAACATTGTCGGTATAAAGTGGAAAATT
The DNA here is from genome assembly GCA_030998225.1 of Diplolepis rosae. Taxonomy (NCBI): domain Eukaryota; kingdom Metazoa; phylum Arthropoda; class Insecta; order Hymenoptera; family Diplolepididae; genus Diplolepis; species Diplolepis rosae. Next base: position 1,896,103 of record JAPYXD010000143.1, on the reverse strand, counting down.
TCCTACAAACCGTGTTCATAAACATCAGAATAGTGACAAAAATGAGATTCTTTGCACATTTGATTAATCCATAAAAAGTCTTCAATGCGTTTTTATATGTAAGATTGATACATCTTGATTATAATAACGTAGTAACGATTATAATGTCGAATATGCTAAATATACCTATATAGTTTTTGGATAATTAACACTTTTTCTTAATATGAAATGCATCTTAAAATTACACATATTCTATGTTATGTATCATATCGAATAAAAATGCTTGAAAGCAACAGATTTCAGTATATTAATTAAATAACTATAATATCTGTTTCTTTGGATGATAATACCTTGCCTATAAGAAATCATAATACCTTGCCTAAAATAACTGTTTCTATCGTACTAATGGAATAAAAGTAATTGCGAGCATTCATGATGAAAATTCTTCACATGAATTGTTTTAGTATATAAACATTATGATGATAATTATAATTGATTACTTGGAAGTAATACAAATATCATGCATAAAAATTTTTAAAAATGCAAAGCGATGCAACATTGATAAAATATTTGGATTTATAATGTGAATACATTTTAAAAATAGTTTTTGAATATTTTAATAATATAGGATATTGGTTATAAGAATGCCCAATATATAATATCTAGATTATACTTTTTCTTGGATAAAATATTCATTGATATTATGTAGCCCTTTTTCATTTTATATGATTGATCGTATTAATAAATTGAAAAATTATAAAAACGTACTTCCTAATGCAAGACCGATTAAATAAAGAAGATTCGTGTTTTTTTTTGTTACCATCTTGATTATCTAGACACGAACCATCTTGTAAATTATTTATTATATTCTTGAATAATACAGTGAAAGATAAGTTATAATTTCTTTCCTGTAATATCTAAATACTAATATGAATTATTTTTATAGAGGCGATGAAGCCAAATATTATAAAAAGATATTATATAATATTAATATATTTCACGGTACCCAGAAATCAAAATCATATTAATGGTTAACAGAAAATTGATATTTTGAATTTGCAATTTAAATGGAAAATCAAATTTCATTGGTGACAGTTTACTATTTTAAAAATTTGATACTAGAAGTTTTAAACTTTAATTTCTTAATAATTTCCAAACTTTCTTTGCATTATCCAACGTCCAAAAAAGTTGAAATTTTTTCAGTAAATTATAATTTCTGTATTATTTTTCTCAGTTAAATTTTTGTATTAAAATTTGATCTATGTGAAATGTTAATTACTTTTCAGAGTAATGTTTCTGTCTGGGTTTTGATTCTTTTTTCGTTTGCGGTTTGCCCAGAAAACCACAAAGAACTTTCAACTGAGCGCAAAGTAATTGTTTTGTTTTTATGTATGATAACCTTTAAATTCTTCAATGACACTATACCACTCTTTTTATGTATAAATTTAGACTATAGTTAAAACCTTCTATCTTTTATAGTAATTATTCCTTGAAATAATCAACTGATTTTGCTATTTCTTTAACATAAATTATAAATTTCGATTAAAATAAAAATGACTTTGAATTTGACAAAATAATAAAAAATCTTTAAATTACCAAATAGTTTAGAAACAGTTTCCAGTTTTTTGATTAGGTGACTGTGGTGTCATAGCTTTTGTAAGTGTGTGAAGATCTTTTATGCTTGGCCGTACAGAAGAGAATCATGCTCGCAATAAGTCCAAAAAGTTGAAGAAATCCGACAGCCAATCCTACTGTACCTATTACATGAAGTCTAGTAATAAGCCACATTTGAATAGCGGAAGCGCAGCCCTCTTTGTGCCATAATTCCTTGTTCCTTCCTTCAGGATCCAGGCGACCACAATATCTTTCTCGTTTAATACAACAGGAATCAGGTACTCGATCTTCTGTTGGCCAAGCGCTAATCTGATACCAGTCAGTGTAGTCACGAACTCCACAACAATGAAACTGCAATATTATTTAAATTAAAAACTAAATTCAAACCCGTATCACTACGAACTCAAATTCATCTTAACGTCTAAACAAAAGTATAATTCAAAATTTCAAGAATTCGAAACCCTTCGAACTCTCAAAATACATGAAACGACCAAATTTGAACCAAAATTTGGTCGATTTTTGTATTTTGAGAGTTGGAACGGTTTCGAATTCTTGAAATTTTGAATTATTATTTAAATATTCATTCTTTTATTTACATTTTTTTTCAACGCGTTTTTCATTGATTTTCACTTTTTTAAGCATTTTTAATACTTTATTTTAATTAACGAGACTTTTGGACCTCAATTGAAACTCCGGATAGTATAAGGGCATATCAATTTTTTCCGACATTATTTTAAATAGCATTTCTTTCAAAAATAACATCAGATTCAACTTTTTCCATGGGGCAAAAGAGTTGCGATCTTAAATATTCTACAAGAATAATTCTATATGTCCTTATACTATCCTGAAAATCAATTACTGATTTAATTTTTAAACTTGAATATTGTTTTATCTATCATTCAAAATTTCAAGCATTCAAAACTGTTCAAACTCTCAAAATACAAAACAAAAACGAGCAAATTGGGACCAAAAAAAATTCTTAAAATAAACCATAATGAGAAACTAACAAAAAAGGAGGAAAGAAAAGAAAAGATAACCTTCTAAAACCCCTTCCTTCTCTTTCTTTTTTTCTTCCTCTTTTGTCTTTACTACTTACAACCATCTACATAAAAAATAACACGCCGACGTTGTGGTACTCTTCCAGCACCCTGTACAAAGCTATGAAAAAATTTTTTTACTCGTGGTGGAATGGAAGGTGACAGGTCATGAACATTAGTGTTTTAATTACAAATTGTTTTTTATCTTTGAAGAGGGTGCTGGAAGAGCTCCGAAAGTTCGGCGTGTTATTTTTTTGTAGATGGTTATGGGCAGTAAAGACAAAAGAGGAAGAAGAAAGAAAAAGAAGGAAGGGGTTTTGGAAGGTTGCCTTTTTTTCTTCCCTCCTTTTTTGTTGGTTTCTCATAATCGTTTATTTTAAGAAATTTTTTGATCCAAATTTGGTCATTTTTTTATATTTTAAGGGTTTGAACAGTTTTTAATTCTTAAAATTCTGAATTATACTGTTATATGAAAGAAAAAGAAGGGAGGGGTTTTGGAAGGTTGCCTTCTTTTTTTTGGTTTCTCATGATCGTTGATCCTAAGAAATTTTTTTGGTCCAAATTTAGTCGTTTTTTTATATTTTGAGGGTTTAGAACAGTTTTTAATTCTTGAAATTTTGAATTATTCTGTTGTATGAAAGGAAAAGAAGGAAGAGATTTTTGAAGGTTGCTTTTTTTTTCATTCCTCATTTTTTGTTGGTTTCTCATAATCGTTTATTTTAAGAAATTTTTTTTGGTCCCAATTTGGTCGTTTTTTTACATTTTGAGGGTTCGAACAGTTTTGAATTCTTGAAATTTTCAATTATAGTTTTGTTTGGACGTTGGGATGAATTTGAGTTTGAAGTGATACGGATTCCAATTTCGTTTTGTTTTATCTATTTTATTAATATTTTGTGTTATGATAATATTCATAATAATGGATTGTGTATCAAAGTAATGTTATATATATAAACAAATTAATTTTAAAAAAGGTACCTCAGTATGTATATGGTCCCAAACGGCAGGGAGAGTGCCAGGCTCCCTTGTGATGTTATAATGCTTTTCAATTCCAAATAACAATTCTTCTCTCAGAGTACTAGCCAGGTGATCTCTGAATATAAAGGCGAGTGTTCCAACCATAAATTCCGCCAGAAATATCAGTATGACCAAGCCGAAATACTGAAAAGATAGAAAATATCAATTTTTATGCACCTAGGTATTGTTCAAACTGTAACATTAAACTTTTTTAAAATGCAATGTACTAACATTATCATTTTTATGATTCAACATAAATAATCTTTTTCATATTTATAGGTACATTTTGATTTTTACCCCAGAAAACTGTTTCCAGCTGTACAATCACTTCATTTGAGATTTATTTATTGACAAATAAGTTGAAATCAACAAATTTAGTAACAAAAAACTACTGATTGAAATAAAAAGAAAGTACTTTCTCCAAGATTTTCTACTTTTCTTTCGGTAAAATTATTTGGTTTGTCAACGTTTTTATTTAATGGTTGTCAGTGCTTCCAACTACCTATCATCCGATTTTTTATATGTTTCTATAAAATCTACAAAGTAAAAAATACAATAATTACAAAATTTATCAAATTTAAAATTTTCAAAATAAGCTGACTAAGAGGTTTAATTTTTCAAGAATAAATTAAATTCAAATTTAAAGAATTTGAAATATTTCTGTGGAAACAAAGACGCATTTGACTGTGCCCAAAGTCGAGTCTTTTCCGCAAAAAGATTTCAAATTCTTTAAATTTGAATTTATTTGCATTACTGCGATATAAGAGTTTTGTGGATTTTGAGATCATCAATGTTATGTCATTAATCTTTTTTCTTTATCTTCTAATTATGATTTTCTTGATTAATTTTCTATCAAGTATATCACTTTAAAGAACACAACTTTTCGAAAATCGTTTTCTAATTATACGCGCACTCCAATTTGATGATTTGCTTCGTTAAGAACAAAGTGGCAGTCAAAGCTAACATTGCATGAAGAAAAAGTGAATACTGACCGTAATTAACATGCATCTTGATTGAAACCAGGCGCCGCAGCAACCGGAGAAGGCGACAACGAAAGTTATGCAGCCAGCAGCAAGAAGTAGTGAATCAGCTGATGCAAAACTGTATTGAGGAACCAGAGTCGTGTATCCAGAATAAGCCAATCGAAGCCATAGGCCAGCACCCAATATTCCACAAGCACACAACTGCAAAACAAATTAAAGGTCATCAATAAAAAAATCTACTATTAATACTTTTAATAAATTCTCAGTTTTCAGTTTCAATATCTGTGCAAAATTTTGGATTATTATTAACATAAATTAACATTTAATTTTTTATACTAGTTTCACTTAATTTATTAACTGGATGTGTTATAATCACGAGTAACTTTATATAGCCACTTCCTTATGTTGTTTTTTACCCGTCTTGATTTCAGGTTTTATAACTGTAATAATTGTCGTTTTTATAGTAAAGGTATATCTTGTTACAAACTTTGATATCCATTTCTAAAATAAATCCGGTTGTTCTTTTGAAAAATATTCAACAACTTTATGTTGACAGTGGTCTTTTCGCTCCTGACACTGTCCAAATCAGAATTAGACAATAGTAATCAATTAACAGTAAAATTTATTAATAAATTAGCGGGAATTCGTTTACTCTCAATTAGTAAGGAATTTTTACTAAAAATCACTCAAAATTGTACTCTGGATTGGTAAAAATTTACTATGAATTAATTGAGTTCACTTTTTAGGCCATGGATCAACCAAATCACGTGACTAAATTCCTGTAGAAGTTCGTGTAAGATAACTTTCTTATTTTACAAAATGTCTTCCTGGAAATTCGGAAAATACAACAGAAAACGATAAAAAAACGTCTATTAATTTCGTTTGAGTGGAAATTTTTCAACAATTTTTACAGTTGACTGTAATTGTCGTTTTTAAATTGTTTTCCAAATTTTTACTAAAAAGAAGTTAACAGATGTGCTTTATTGTCTTTTTTGACGTTTTCAAAATTTTCAAAAAGATATTTTGTAAATTAAAATAGTTATCTTATATGAACGAATAAATGTATAATTTAGTCACGTGATCCGATTGATCCATGACCTTAATTAGTTACACTGAGAGAAAAAATTTGATTGAATGAAAAAAATTAATTGTTTGAAAGGCTTTTTATGATCCAAAGAAAATATTTATTTGAATTAAATAACATTTGTTTAACTCAAACAAATTATCTTTGGGCCAAATGAATATTTGTTTAAATAAAATAAATTCTTCTTCAAAACAAAGAAATTAATGCATTGATATATGGTCAAAGATATAATTAGTTTGATTTGAAGCAGATTATAAAGAGAACTCTTAAATTTATTAATTTAAATAGAAAGTTACAAGAGGAATTTATTTGGTATAGTACAACTTTTGGAAATAATTGCTAAATTTTTAGCATATAAGGTACCCGCTAAAGTAATAAAAAGTATATTCTCCAGTCATATTCTATAATTATTACCACCTTACCTGGGCAGTAAAATTTCAAATCAAGATTCTTTCTGATTAAAAGGACTTATTAAAATTTCTATATATTTCTCTAATTGTAAGAGTGATACACACCAGAGATGTGGTCTACACTTTCAGTTTGCGGTGGAATAGTAAAAACTGTGAGACTCTTTTTATGCATATATGTATGTACATGTGTCATGTAATAAATCTTCAATTAAATGTGAAGGTTGAAAGTGGGCCGCAATTTCCCGTATACTTTATTTCGCCAAGAAAAACAAGAAAGTAAGACAGTTTCGCGATTGTTTTGCCAAATATGGTCATTTATTTGAATATAAAATTGGTGTCGTAAACTTGAAATCTGTTTTGATTTCATAAACAGTTATATTCACCCCGTCAACTGCAAATGGTTACATTTTCTAAATTGAGTGTTCTTTTTTACATTCTCATCATGGATGAGAAGGTATTGGTTTTATGTGAAAAATGACATTTGAAATTTTTATCAAATCTTTATGTTTTGAGACCCCCTGAGTCAGAAAAAACGGTTTTTACGAAAGTGTCTGTCTGTCTGTCTGTAGGTCGTGTGCGGCATAACTCTCGATAGAATCATCAGATTGAATTGACTACTTTTGTGTTTTTGAAAATAACTTTTTGAAAAAATCAAAAATTTCAACACTGTTTTTTGATAGTACTCATAAATCTCTACAAATTATCCTGATAACATTTTTTGATTAAATCCAAATTAGAAATGTTACAGCATATTCAAATTCGAAAAAAGTCAATATCAAAATTCCATTTTCCAGTTAAATTATACGAGATACAAAAAAACGTTATCATACAATATTATTGAATAAATAAAGACCTACAAATTTTAATTGGAACATTTTTTCATAAGATGCATATTTTTCTTTTTAATTAAAAAAAAAACTATTGAAAATCCATAATTCAATTTTTTAACAATAATATGTAAAATACGAAAAAAACGTAAGAATACAAAGTTGTTCGTTTCAAAAATATCTACAAATTTTGTCTGACGCAGTTTCTGGCAAAACATATATTTTTCGTTTTAATTCCAAAAAATACGATTAAAATTCAAAAATTCCATTTTTTAGACAAAATATGTGAGATACAAAAAAAACGTTTAGATGGAAAATTATTTGCCTAAATGAGGTCCACAAATTCTCATTCAGACATTTCGGGACAGGATGTATATTTTATGTTTTGATTTTTAATATTAAAAAAAGTCGATTTTTTTCACCAAAATATGTGAGATACGAAATAAGCGTTGTTCTGTAAAATCGTTTCCTTAAATAAAGTCTCCGATTGTTTTTTCTTTTTGAGAGATTTGGAAGAAAATAAATTATTTTAATCATGTAATTTATTAAAAAGTTACTGAAATGTATACAGAAAATCGAGCGCGAAGCGCGAGCGTCATGATGAGAATGTGTTCCTTAAGGCTGATAGAGCCTTAAGTAAATTGAATTTCCTGTTTCACTTAAATTCAAAAAGAAATAGAGTGACTTTGAGAAAATGTGTAATTCACATCATCTGTATAATTATAAAATTAGTTTCAGCTTCAGTATCAAATTATAAGAAATAAACTTAAATGTATGCGGAGAGCACAAGACCGAGCGCGAAGTGCGACGATCGAATCGCGCGCCCTAGACGCGCTCAAACTTGCGAGCTGCGCGCGAAGCACGCAATTTAAACTCGTAACTTTATTTTTGTTTCAATGAAAGGTTACAACATTTCTAGTAATGAGAAGTACGTAACTCATTACAAGTAATGAAGTTTCTGAAAAAGTTACAACTTGAGTAATCTTTTGCTGCAACATAATTTGGTTTTAGTTTGTCACTAACTTGAAACACAAATTCTCCTTTCTAGTATTTCGAATTAATCGGCAAATAACTGTTTCTTTTCAATTTTGTGACTCACGGCTATTTTATTCCTACCTTTAATAAAAAAATGCACTTGCAGCTTCAAGTTAATTAAAAAATAGTGTTTTATCAACTGTTGTTTTATGTTTTATCAGACCAAAATTTGTTGGTTCTTAAGAAAATTGGTTAAACAAATTCTTTGAATACATTAATCAAAAATTTGGTAAACCATATAAAAAATAATTCTTTCATTCCCAGTTAAAATATTTTATGTCTAGAAATACGTATTTTTTCACATCGAAAAGGGCGTAAAAAATAGGTCATAAAGGTCGTACTTTTTCACGTTAAAAGAAACGTCTGAAATTGGGATACTAAAATAAAAGACGTTCTTTTATACGTCCCTTTTGACGTGAAAAAGTATGTTCTTTCTGGCGTATTTTTTCGCTAATCATTTTATTTTACTATTATCATTATCATTATTATATTTATTATTACTATTAATTCTTTATGTTTAAAAGAAATAAAATTAAGCGTATCATGAAATCTTTCGTGGCATGTTTATCGCATTTAACAACACTAAAAAAAATATTCGACAATACAGACATAATTTTGGTTCCTTGACCATTATATTGGAGATTTACCGAAAACCAAGGTTTGCTTGTATCAGTTCAGCCTGTATGTGTATTCCAACCATATGAATTACTATTACAGCAATATTTTTGGTTAACTGTCAAATATATTTTGTTGAATTACTTAAAAACATTCAGCTATATTCATGTGGCTGATAAATCCCAAGTATTTCTTTTAGTGAATGTTTTTATTAATTATACTTCGAAATTAAAAATTTAAAAAAATGATTAGCGTACTAAAGAACGTCAGAAGGGACGTACTTTTTCGCGTCAATAAGGACGTACATAGGGACCTCTTTTAGTATCCCAATTTCGGACGTCCTTTTTAACGTGAAAAAGTACGACCTTTATGACCTATTTTTCTTTTTGGTTTCTTTGACGCGAAAAAATACGTATTTCTAGACGTAACATTTTTTAACTGGGTTAATATAAACTAATGTTTCCCTAGGCGAGTCTTCGATACATTCTATAAGATATCATGGAGAAATCATTAGATGCAGTCTCTAAAATCGTATAAGTAAGTCAGTAGATAAGCCAATGAACAGCAAATTGGAGATATTAACCTTGATATAGTTTATAATCTATATTATGATACTATAAATACATATACTTGACTGTAGACAAAATTAGAGAGAAAATAACTATTATATGACACTCTTTTAAAACGCAGTTATCCTAATTAAATATGGAATAAAAAGATTTATTAATCAGATTAGACTAACTCGTTTTTTGTCGATATGTTCACTAGAATTCAGATAGTAAGTATTTATTTAAGTATGTAAGTATTTATACCATTTATACTGGCACTTGAAAGCAGACGCACTTATGAGACAAAACACAAGCATACATGCGCATTGCTCATTCAGACTTGCATTTCAGTATGTTAAGTGCCTTTACTGACGTGTTGTTCACAATCAGTATACACGTACAGTGTACAAACACAAATCGACAATCGCTTAGGTACCGTACATTCATAGTTCATGGAGCACAGTTCAATGCCCCATTTAAAGGCATTATTCAGAACGGAAGACGATTTCAACTGGAATGACTATTTAAACGTGCAGGAATTACGATGGAATCTGCGACTGTTGACAGTCTTGATTGTTCATTTGCTCCTGAGAAGGCGGGCTTTATAGGTATTATCTAATTGATATGTTATTTTCCTTTGTAGGATGAAAGTTGGAATAATAAGAAAATTGGTACGAGAGACGTTAATAGAGAATAAACGCGTTTAAAAAACTTATTTTCACTCCAACTTGTCTCATTTAATGTAGAATATGACATCCGACGTAGACTCAGAAAATTATTTTCTCAGATTGACCGAAGAATTTGATTACATTGCGGTCGATCTAATTTTTTATTAATTCAGCCAAGGAATTAGCCTCGTATCAAAGAAGACTTTATGTGTAAAATTATATGAAAACTTGAGTACATTTTGTGTACATTTTGAATAATCAATCTCATTTGGCCTTACTCACAATTTCTAAAATCTACAGCATGATACTACACATTTATTTTAAAGTTTTCTAATTCATTCTATAAGAAATTATCAAATTCTTTCAACCTTTTGTTTTAAAGTATTTTATTCTAAAGCAATTTCAAATTTTTTATCAAGTCATATGCAGAAACGTGAATTCTAAAATTGTGCATAAAAGAAGCCCAATGGTAGCAAAATTGTTTCATGTATTTTTCAGATTCAAAATAAATCAATTATTGATTATGTAAAACTTCAAGCTTTTTATTAAACGTGAACCCTAGAGCTAATTATCAACATCAACATATATCTTCAATTATTAAGGCCATGGATCAACCAGATCAAGTGACCAAATTCCTATAAAAGTTCGTGTAAGATAACTTTTTTATTTTACAAAATATGTTTCTGATAATTTGGAAAATAGAATAGAAGACGATAAAGAACGTGGGTCAACTTCGTTTGAGTGAACATTTTGCAAAAAATTTTACAGTCTACTGTAATTGTCGATAAGTTTTCGAATTTTTTTCAAAACTTTTTCTCAAAAGAAGTTAACAGACATGCTTTATTATCTTTTTTATGTTTTCCAAATTTTCAGAAAGATACTTTTTAAATTAAAAAATTTATCTTACGTGAACGAATCAATGTATAATTTAGTCACGTGGTCCAATTGATCGATGGCCTTAATTAATGGTCAAAACAAGTCCATAATATAATTGCTAAAGATATAATTTATTAGAGATAAACATCAAATACGAAATGTAAGATAGCTGCTAGCAGGCAAGTCTTGATTGAAATCCAACATAAATTGAAATTAAAAATGATTTTAATTATAATATACTGACCCATATCAAAACGTTGAGTGAGCAGAAGACGTGCCTAATGCATGTGTACCCCGTACGACCCATCGCAGGTTTATGGGCTTTTCAAGGAGGCAGTGCTACCGGTGTTTTCTGAAAAAATAAAAACCTTATGTTTACAACAGAATTTGGAATCATACATCAAAAGTGGAACATCTCAGGAACTTGGAAATTATAGTTTGAGTTTCTGGATAAAAATACTGCAACTATTCCCAGTAAAATAACAAACGAACTTTAAATATAACAAGTAAACCAAAAAAAAATCTCTTAAAATAAACGATTATGAGAAATTTTGAATTATACTTTTGCAGAAAAAAAAGAAGGAAGAGGATTTGGAAGGTTACCTTTCTTTTTTCGTTCCTCCTTTTTTATTGGTTTCTGATAATCGTTCATTTTAAGAGAGTTTTTTTGGTTTACTTGTTATATTTAAAATTCGTTTGTCATTTTACTGGGAATAGTTGCGGTATTTTTATCCAGTTTGGTCCAAATTAAGTCGTTTTTTTATATTTTGAGGGTTCGAACAGCTTCGAATTCTTAAAATTCTGAATTATACTGTTGTAAAAAAGAAAAAGAAAGAAGGGTTTTTGGAAGGTTGCCTTCTTTTTTCATTCCTAATTTTTTGTTGGTTTGTCATAATCGTATTTTTAAGAAATTTTTTTGGTCCAAATTTGCTCGTTTTTTTATATTTTGAGAGTTCGAGCACTTTCGATATCTTGACATTATAATTAAACTTTTGCAGAAAAAAAAGAAGAAAGAGGATTTGGAAGGTTGCCTTCGTTTGTCATTTTACTGCACTGAAAAAACAGTATAGCTGAGAGAACTATATTTTGGTCCTCAGAACCAGAAAATATTGCTATCAGACCAATGCTACGGTATGGTCCTCAGAACTACACGAGTATAGGTGAGACAGCTATACTGGTATTCCTAAACGTCATATTGCTCCGCGAAGGATACAAGTTCGTTGATATGACAATCCCCAATCTCTTAATTTTCTCTTCACCCACTCGTCCATAGCAGTTGTGGATTTTCACGTGTAATAAAAGAATACGCGATACGCATAAATTATATTTCAAGCAAAGAAAAAATGCCTCTAACAAATCGACAAACGCCTCGAAAAAATGACACTTCTTTCTCATTTGGAAGTTAGAGTCGCGTGCATGCGAAACAAGGTATAGGTAGCGCGGCAAACCAGTATAGTTGTCTCACCTATACCAGAGACACTATATACCGGTATTTTGATCAACTCAAATTCTGTATAGTTTTCTCAGCTATACTGTTTTTTCCGTGTGGGAATAGTTGCGGTATTTTTATCCAGCTTGGTCCAAATTAAGTCGTTTTTTTATATTTTGAGGGTTCGAACAGTTTCGAATTCTTAAAATTCTGAATTATACTGTTGTAAGAAAAAAAAGAAGGAAGGGGTTTTGGAAGGTTTCCTTCTTTTTCATTCCTCATTTTTTGTTGGTTTGTCATAATCGTTTATATTAAGAAATTTTGTTGGTCCAAATTTGCTCGTTTTTTTATATTTTGAGAGTTCGAGAATTTTCGATATCTTGAAAGTTTGAATTATACTTTTGCAGAAAAAAAGGAAGGAAGAGGATTTGGGAGGTTGCCTTCTTTTTTGTTGGTTTCTCATAATCGTTTATTTTAAGAAGGTTTTTTGGTCCAAATTTGGTCGTTTTTTTATATTTTGAGGGTTCGAACAGTTTTGAATTCTTGAAATTTTCAATTATACCTTTGTTTGGATCAAGTCGATAACCATTTCAAAAGTAAAAATCACTTGTATATATATATTAGACGAAAGCGCGCACGCGTGTACTCACAGCAGCCTCGGGCGAGATGTAATAACAGGATACGATTCATGTCGAACACGCTTACTTCTACACCATGTTTTTGCATCTCTATTGAAACGGAATATAATTAGAAAACGATAACATTCACTGAACTTTGAAAATAAATTTTTTTTCTACTAGCGGGTCATAAAGTGCATTTTATTGCTCCCTGAAGGGGACACCAATCCATTTTTTGACCCTCAGATAGAAAAACAATCACGTGCAACATGGGAAAAACATTTATTTTCTCTAGTTGCACAATATACTAGTCTTTAACTTGAGCATTTTCTCAATTTCTTCTATTATTTCGAAATTAAATTGATTCCTAGATTCAAGATTCTTGAGAACTATATACATATAGAGATATGAAATATAAAAAAAAATGAAATGATGATTGGCTGGATGATAAAAATGATCGAAATTGAGAAAACACTTGGTTTGAGTTTACCCAGCGTAAACGGTAGGAAAATAATGTTGGACAACGATAGCGAAAGAGCGTCATAGGCAGCGATATGCGACACGAGGATCTGTTTTGAAGTGCTGAGTAGTGACTGGTTAACCGGTTGCTTTGTGGGCCTTCTAGGTCCCCTAACGGGATATCGCACTCTCGGTCCCGGTCTCGCACCTACACCTATTACTTCCCAGATTGGCCCTACTCAAAGGGCCAAGATAGAATATAAATATCAAAACTAGAAGGACACATGCATTTTTAACTATTTTAGAATATCAATTTAAATAGTATATTGTGCAACTATTAGGAACAAAATAGTTTATTTCTTGAGTGCAAAATTTGATGCCCGAAAAAAACGAGAGCAACAATCACACGAGTAAAATAAATGTTGTTCCCGTGTTACACACGAGTTTTTTCCTCCTTGGAGGCCAACAAATGGATTTTTTTACCCCACAGGGAGCAATAAAATAGACTTTATGACCCACTAGTAGAAATAATGGATTTTTCGTACTAGACATAGCTCGATTTTTGTTTTGTTTACGTTTGTTTGGAAATCCATTAAAATCATCAATTTTCACAACAATCAAGTAAACCTCACTCAGATTAAGTCCATTTCTTTTTAAATAGAGCCAAATAATTATAAGCAGTTTTTTTTCATGTGGCCGTGAATTTTTTTAAATTTTACGTCTGAAACATTTCTGACTTTAAAACATAGATTTTTATACTTTATTTTTAAACTTTTTTAAACCACAAATACCAAATTTTTATTTTTCATGTTAAGAATTTAAGTTAGTATATTTTCATATTTCAATATTTAATTCTTAAAGGGGACGTTATGAAGGTGGAGACGTTTCAACGTGATTTCCTGTTGTAACGAAAAATATAACTCACGGGTTTAGGTTTTGACTCACGAGAAATTTAAGTCAGCAACAGTAGATGATACGTTTTTTAGAGATTGTTTTTTTTTTTCTTGGGTTTCGTGAATTTTTTGCAAAAAGAAAATGAGACAGAAATGTAATTATTCTTTTCTATCAAGTTTCTCACGGTCGATTATTCCAAGGATGTCGAAAAAAAGGACTTGACATCAATATTTTCCCTAATTTAAATGCCCTCGCTGATTGCGCAATTTCATGCCAGCACTTGCTTAAAGCAATTAATTAAAATCAATAAATTTATTTCGTGAATATACCTACTACACGAATTATTTCATGATGTACTGGATCACTCATCAATGTCTTTTTCAGTTGCAAAGAAAAAATGAACGTATGTGGAATAAATTTAAAATAAAGTATACAATAAAATTAAACTAAATTAAAATAAAATAAAATCATTCAACACGTAATTACTCTCTAAATCTGAATTAGAAAAATTTTCACAGATTGAATCAGTGATATGCCTTTTCACTGATTCACCAGTGAAAAAATATATTTCACTGTTTAATCAGTTGATTATCACTGATTGAATCAGTGGAAACAATATTTTCACTGTTAAATCAGTTAATTTTCACTGAAGCAATCAGTGGAATTTGACTGATTTACAGTAACCTCTTTTTAGCTATTTGAATCAGTCAAATTTCACTGATAATCAGTAGATTTTTACTGATTCATATTTAGAGAGTAGGGCAATTCCAGTATGTATAAAAAAGTTGTGGATTTTTCGTGTGAACTCCTACTCGTTACACAAAAGGTCCTCACGCCAATATTTCGAGCATTTATTTCTACTTTCCTTTAAAAAAGACGCCAAGACTCGAAACCGACCCGTCTCACGTCATTGCGCAAAAATAGGAATTCTCAAACATCTAATTTTGAAAGTATAGTGTAAGCTCTTGAATAAACGTTATGCAATATACATAAATAAAGAGGATGGCGAGAATTTGCATGTTTTTTATCTTTTCCAAAGTAAATAAAGAGAAGAAATTAATATTTAAGGTAGTTTAGCCACGAAAAATTAGGCCTCTGACAAAAATACATAATTTTGCTTTCAAGAATAGCAATATTGTTATTGAAGGGATTATTTAAATGTGAACAGATTATTTTCTACAAAAAAAAAAATTTGAAACATAGAAAAATAATGTATTTAACAAATTTTATTTTCAACTGCACTTTTTTCATATTTCTTTTTACCAAATTTTTAAAAATGGTGCAACTCTAATAAATCGTGACTCATTTTTCCAAGGAAAAGATTCTCTACAACTTGACCGTTTACAAATTTTGAAAATAAATTCTTTAATGGCTGAAACTATTAAAAAACAATTTTTCTATACAAAATTTGTATAAACAAATTGCTGAATTTTATAATTATTCTTTCTCAAAACCTGATTGTTAAAGGCGTTAATTTATTCCTTTTTATAAACATATTTGTCTATTCAAAATGATTTACTGATCAAAAATTTTATTTTTTTATTTTATTAGTTTCTGAGGATTGATTAAAAGTGACACTAAATATATCTAAAATGAGTTCTAGAACTTTATAGAATAGAATTCTTAATAGAAGTTCTTTCTATACAAAAATGCTTATTTCTAAAGAAAATAAATTTCTTTGTTCCAGAAATTCTTTTCAACCAGAAATGTACGTAGATTATATATTCAATACGTGCGACATTCATGTTCTTGAATCTACCACAGAATAAGAAAATAAAGTAAGTGTCGACGACCCACGCCTTTCTATTCCATTGTCACGATTTAGTCACTTTTTGCGTTCTTCTGATCCAGTTTATAAAAATAAACTCTCAATCCATAAAATTTGATTTTCAAAAAAAATTTTATATTGCGTTAAATAACTGATATTTTTATATAAGGACTTTGTCAAATAGAAATAGATCAATAAAAATGTAAACTTAGATACGTCTATTTTAACATAAAGCAGTCATTTTCTATAATCGCATCTTATGTGGGTCAATTTACGCACGGATATAATTAAAACGGTGAAAAACTCATCTGACCAATGAGCGATGACTTCCATAGTGTATATGTGTATCATAATATCTACAGTTTATTACCGCAATAAATTTCAATCAAGTGCAGCATGAGGTAAAGTGGGATGAGGAAAGTGTGAAGGACGGAAAATATTTTTTATTAATTTTGGATAAGAATTCAATTTAAAAATGGATATATTGCATAGATAAATACAAAACATACCATCAAAAATCATTTTTTTTAAATCTACGAAAAACACTAAAATGTAAAAAAAGCACTATATTCTCAATGAACTTATATCTGTATTTAAAATTACATAGATATTACTAATATATATTAATTATAGTCCTATTTGAAAAATTTTCTATTCGAGAATTTTCAAACATTTTTTCTACTTTCTATTCAGATTTAGAGAGCTAAAATTGAATCCAAATCCAGATATAGTATAGTGTCCAGATTAGTATGTACTACTTTTTAAAACTTATTTTCAATTTGATTTCGTAAGCTAAGTTATTAACCCTGTTAAGAGATGTCCTTACACAAACTTTCACAATAATTAACACTATTAAATATCAACTGAGATTTTAATACGCAAGTGCAAATATGTATGATTAAATTAATTTGCGCTTATTTACCTCGTTCACTGTAGAGTAACACTAAACTGGCATAAACCAAAATCACAGAAATAATTAGAGTCATGGTATAAAAAATATTAAATAACATTTCAAATTATTATATAACGATAAAAGCATTTAGCACAGTAGAGTGTGAATCTCCTCAAAAAATTTAACAAAGTTACAGTGTTTAAACGTACTGCTTATCACGACGCTTCACGAACCACTGAACGACTTATTTTCACCAAAGCTAAGCCCCTTATCAATGCTAAAAAATATTGGCTTTTCTTATCAGGTGTGTTACACGGTCGTATAGCTTAAAAATTATTTAATGTACATATTAATAGAATAGAAGGAAAAGTAAAGGGATAATTATATTCAAGGATGTTATTAACCATGTCTTTAATTGTTAAAAAAAAATATTTATTCATAAATAGTATAAAATGGCGACGCTGGAGCTATTCTCGGGAAGCGTGTTTTTTAAAACAGCACGCAGCCTAATTCCAACAATTTCCATTCTATTCACTACAAATTTTGACCATATCTTTAAAATAACATTCCGACGAGGAGTACGTATGGGATTTTCGATAAGTTGATTTAAACATTATTTATTGACAAATGATTGCCCCTTTTTTTTGTCAAAAATTGAACTTTTTACTTAAAATGCTTGCAAACAATATACACTGATAGAAAGGAATGGCTGTTACAACGATATTTATGATTAATTTAACCTTACCTTATTGCTGGCATAGATACAGCAATATGAGATTTGTATTTTAACCATCCGATTATAACTGAATAAATATGAACGAATCAACCATACTATTGGTTGGTATGAAAAAATGTATTGTTCGCCTTCCCATATTATATTTCTGATTCGACCAGTTTCACTTACAATATTTTGATTTCTGTATTTAACATCCTGCGTTGTTCAGAGAAACATATTATTTTATAAATACAATTATAAATTCCCAACCTACAACCGAATGGCTAAAACTCCCGAACCATTTCTATCAGTTTAGAAATTAAGTTTTTCAAAATTCCCTATGTATTTTTCCAGCTACGCTCATGTAGATTAACTGAACAATTTTTGTTTTCTTCCAGATTCAAATTTGCGTCAGTTACACTGCGTGCCGCAAAGCGCCTCAAATTCAACATGCCTCCCAAAAATGGCTCCAGCATCGCTATTTTGTACTATTAATGAATAATTTTTTTTTTCTAACAATTAAAGACATGGTTTATAACATTTTTGAATAATATTATCTCTTAATAAAAAAACTTGAAAAAAGAGTTCAATTAGCTTATTTTATTTGACTTGATTTGAAAAAATTTCATGTTTTGTTTGCATCCATAGAGTTTTTTTTCTTATGTAACTTTTTAGTTGCTGTTCATTATTCGTTTAATTAACGTTTTTAACCACTTTTTCTGCTTTTGACTATATAGGAATTAGCTTGTCATTCCCATTGTCAGTAAAGTATTTACGGACAGAGATTACCATTTGAAAGAACTCAATAACCATCTCTTACAAAAGGAAGGGCGTCATCATTGTGCACGAACGTGCAGTTATAAAATTAATAAGCGTGTAAAAGGATTTCATTTAAGCCTGACCCCTGCTCGAGAAAAAATAAGGCATTTATGTTTATAAACGGCAACTAGAAAACAACTTCTACTGTGAATAGTATAATTTTTTAGAGATTCTACTTTGAATATTAGGACATTTCTAGACGAAAAACAGGTTCTCTAAATTCAATTAGAAAAGCGAACCTTCCCACATCATGAATTAGTTCTTTTCAACAACCTTTTACTGAAGGCATTTATCAAAGGATCACTGCATCACCAGATTAATTGAGCTAACAATTAATCTAGGCATCTTGAAACTTATTAGTCATAACTAGGTTAATCTATTTTGAAGAAATTACACTAATAGTCTCTATTCATCTTAGGCCAAACAAAAAAGCATCCATTTTTTAATTAAGAAGAACTGAATAAGATTTCATAACACAGATTTGAAATTAAAAACAGTTATTCATTAATATATATATATATATATATATATATATACACAGATAGAGATGTTCAAAAATTTACAAAAATTTTATGTTACAAAGGTAACGTAAAATTTGACGATATTTATGATGTTTTTGAGTAAAGGTTTCTTAAAATTGCAAAAAATTTACTGAATTTCCTGAAATTTTTCTTAATATTATAAAACTCAACTGCACTGAGAAAACAGTTTCTTTGAAATACGGTCATAGAAAATTTATTTGAATTAAAGAAAGTTTTGTTAATTCAAAAAAATGTTCTTTGATCCAAAGAAATAGATTTGTTTACATTAAAGAACATTTTTTTAAATCAACAAAACTTTCTTCAATTCAAAGAAATGTTTCTTTGATTTAAAGAAACTGTTTTCTGGGTGTGAATTTTCATAAAATGTTATCTTAAAACTATACCAAACTATAAGAGTGGAAATATTTCATAGACTTGAGGAAAATTGACCGAATTTTCGGACTTATTTCCGAACTATTAGAAAATATATCAAAAAGGTGAGAACGTTTTATAAATCTCCTAAGTTGTAAAAACATTTTCCCATGAAAAGCGGAAATTATTCCACAAAAACGGAAATTTTTTCATTTTTTTTGGATCTTTTTCCACTTAAATTATGAAATAAATATATATTTCCCAATAAACTGGATATTTCTCCGACCAAATAGTAGAAACTATTTCCAGTTCTATGTCGGAAATATTTCCGACTATATCTTTGGAAAACTTTACAAACCATATGTATTTTAAGCTGTCTGATTATTTTCGGAAAATTTTTTTGCAATGTAACTGAAAATTAAGAATTTTTTTAAAATTTACTAAAAATTAACTGAATTTTCTGAAATTCTATCTTAATTTTACGAAACTGTAACTGAATAAAACTCCAGTCACGTTTTTCTGGAAATAACGGTAGAAATTCTTAACATTGTATACATATATATATGCCGCTCTAAAATGGAAAAGTTTTGGTGTCATGGAAAAGTGGAGAATCTTTTAGTGATTCCAAAACGTTCCACGGATTAATGGACGTTGAAGAGAATACGAGGGGGCGTACAAAACGGTCCCCTGACTTCCTGCCAATTGTGGGCAATTTGCAATCATCTATGATCCCCGCATGTCACAACTCATCACGATTTCAAGCAGTGTGGTCCAGACCTTAAAGTTCACGCGGCCTGCTTCATCGAATAGCGCATACATTAACACATTCTACGTGACATGCATTAAAAATACTTCTCACGTAACACAGGCAATTCATTACGGTATAAAAAATTGAAATGTGAGAAAAATTTCGGCTTTGAAGATCTAGAATTCATTTATTTCTCATTGCTTTTTTTACACAGAAAAGAAATAAGAAAAGCATTCTACCTTTATTCATATGATCAATTTTCTTTACCTCATAGTTTGCTAAGTTTTATGATCACAACTTCACTTTTTCACTTTCAAGAATAAAAGTGTGGCAGATAAAGCTGAATAAGTTGATTCAAACTTTCTATGAAAGATACGTTTTAATCCTGCAATAAAAGGATCGAATTTATCCACTTATAGTGCGTAGAAAGTAAAGCAGAAAAGAAGTTACTGGCAAAAAGTGAGCAATAATAGTAAGAAGAAGAATTTTTTATTTTCGTCAGTTGAATTTCAAGTAGGAGAAAGATATACGGATAATTTGTATCATATTGTTGTGTTCGTTAAAATACATATTTATGTTCTAAATAATTTCTCCCAAAACTCTAATCCTTGAAATTTTGATTTGAATTTTTTATTTCCCTTGTAGTATTTTTCCAACGGTCAGGGAAATTTCCAATCTGGAAGCTTAGGAAGCTGTAAAATTAAAGACGCAGGCCTCATCTAGTGATCTAAATTTCCATTGACTTTCATGAGGTTCGCTCATTACCATTATTATGCAATTCATATTCAGACTAATCGACTTACGTAACTGTATAAACACCTACACGATAAAATTTAATAGATATTCAAAATGTTATTTCAAAAATAAATTTACAGCTTCGGGATATCGCGTTCGATATATTTTTAATAAACAGACTTTTTAATACAATAAACGTTTTATTATAGAATCAAGTGTAAATTTAATACAGTTTGGGATTCTATAGCTAATTATTTTCTTTACTATCCAAGATGACAGAAATATAATTTTATTTTTTAATAAGATCATTTCGTCCCTTTTATGCGAAAGCCATAAATGTGCAAAATCGAAGTTTTAAGAAAAATTAGAAAAACTGATTTCAATTTTAAAAGAATCAAAATTAAAAATTAAAACTTAATTGAAAAAAGAATGAATTTAGGTTTAAAAACTTAAAAATTGAAATTGCATCGAAAGTTGAAATCAGTTTTCTTCGTTTTTGCACACTCATCGCATTCTTATCTTATCTTATTAGTCTAGTATTTTATGAAAGAATTAGTGAATTCGAAAATACGAGATTCTCACAAGATATTATTGTCTAACTCTCATCTCAGTTAGCACTCATCCGAATAAAAGTTTGTCAGAAAATATTTTTCACACGACCATCGTCTCTGAACAGATTCCTTTCTCTATATTATGTGCACGCAGACGCAAAGTGCTATTCAAATCCCACAATCGTTATTTGTATAAAGATTTATTTTAGAATATTTATTTTTTTGAAAATTTATATACATGAATTCACTTTTATATATCTGAAATTATTTTTCAATAAATTGCAATTTATTTCATTTTATATATTTGGTTTAAAATATTCGTAAGCAATAAATTATATAGGATACTTTGTATTCTGACACAGATATTAAGGATTATTTTCATTCACTCAGACATTAAACAGTGTAAGCAAACACCTGTTTATACAAAAAGTGATCACGATGGTTTTGGCGACCAGTTTACGCTTTGCGGTGATTCGCTATTTCGATAGATTGAACTTTTCCATCATAATCTAGATCATTTTGCCAAGACTAATAGAATCTTGTTAATAGCAAATAATATATCCAATTCTTATAATTTGAGTTTTTTAAATGAAAAAATTAATTATTATTGTCTAATGAATATTATTGTGATTAAATTAATAATATGTCTGCATGGCCAGATTTATCTTATCTCATAAGCACAGATCAATATTTATTTATTATTTCAGTAAGTAAGAAAAATAATTCAATGATATTTTCTTATTCTATGAAGACTTTATTCAATCTATATAACGACAAAAATATAAATGTGAACTTGTCTTTGGCCTAAGCCAGTCTTAAGGTCATAATATTCATAAATATTATTCATGTTTTCAATGAGAAAAGGAGTTTAATAAACAATTTTTTTCAATATGCTCATAAGAATTTATCTTTTTGACTCAAAAGTTTTTGTTTGTTTGATCTTTAAAATTTTTTTAAAACCATGATTAAAACTTCAGAATCTTTTTTAAAATTGTAAATTTTTTCGAATTATATAATAATTGGATTTATCTATTAATATATCTTTAAATCTGTATGTAAATAAGTCAGAATGGCGATTTAGATATTTAATGCAATGTAATATTTTAGAGGCAAGGCTTGAAGATTAATTAAAGGTGAACAATTTGTAGTTTTTTGACTCACCAATTTGAAAAAACACCGTGCACTCCTTGAAAGAGCTGTGGAGAGCTCTTTCGTTCTGAACGGATCGCGAAGTTCATAGAAAGGAGAGTTGTTGTCCCCGACTAAATCACGGCATATTTCAAACTCGAGGATCAACCGCTCAGCAGATTCACTACATGTGTTCTCCAGTACTGTAAAACATCTCAACGCCATCTATTGGACTCTAGAGAATTCTCATCAACTTTCATGTGTTTCTTTTATTCACAGAGAAAAATCATTAATGATACTAATTCTGTGTTATTTCATTGATTTTTAATTAAGTCCTTCAATTTGAATTACAGTGGGTGGCCAAATTATTATACTCACTTTGCTTTTGTTGATCGCATAAAATCTCCTATTATTGAGAATACACATATTAAACCTTTCCCCTAAAAATAACATGAAAGATTTCAAAATTGTACATAAAACAACCTCAAGATGAAATGTTTTTGTCAATTTTTGAGGAAGATATTGTGAAAAATATCAAAATTTCAAACTTTTCTTAAATTATGAATAACTTTTGAAATAATTGATGTTTTCAGATGTTCTTTAAAGGTAAATTTACTTGAAATGTAAAAAACGTACCAAAAAATTATACTAATTTTCTCCTAGATTTTGAAATGGTCTAAACTTAAAACAAAAAAGGCGTGAAAATTGAAAAAATTCTAATACTCAAAAAAAGGATTTTAAAAATACATAAAAGTGATAACCCGCAAGAAAGAATTAAATTTTGTTGTAAAATTAAATATAATTATTTTTCAAGAATAAATTTGCAAGTTTGAATTTTCACGTCTTTTTACATTCTCATCATATGAGAAGGTATTGGTTTTATGTGAAAAATGACTTTCGAAATTTTTACATTCTCATCATGGATGAGAAGGTATTGGTTTTATGTGAAAAATGACTTTTGAAATTTTTATCAAATCTTTACGTTTTGAGACCCCCTGAGTCAGAAAAAACGGTTTTTACGAAAGTGTCTGTCTGTCTGTCTGTCTGTCTGTCTGTCTGTAGGTCGTGTGCGGCATAACTCTCGATAGAATCGTCAGATTGAATTGAGCTTTGGTACACTTTATCGGAGCCGGAAACGTAAGAACAAGTTCGTTAACCAGCCACATCCAATCAAAATTGAGGGATGGAGCACTACTTTTGTGTTTTTGAAAATAATTTTTTGAAAAAATCAAAAATTTCAATACTGGTTTTAGATAGTGCTCATAAATCTCTAAAAATTATCCTGATAACATTTTTTGATTAAATCAAAATTAGAAATGTTACAGCATATTCAAATTCGAAAAAAGTCAATATCAAAATTCCATTTTCCAGTTAAATTATACGAGATACGAAAAAACGTTATGATACAATATTATTGAATAAATAAAGACCTACAAATTTGAATTGTAACATTTTTTCATAAGATGCATATTTTTCTTTTTAATTAAAAATAAAACTATTGAAAATCCAAAATTCAATTTTTTAACAATAATATGTAAAATACGAAAAAAACGTAAGAATACAAAGTTGTTCGTTTCAAAAAAATCTACACATTTTGTCTGACACAGTTTCTGATCAAACATATATTTTTCGTTTCAATTCCAAAAAATACGATTAAAATTCAACAATTCCATTTTTTAGACAAAATATGTGAGATACAAAAAAAACGTTTAGATGGAAAATTGTTTGCCTAAATGAGGTCTACAAATTCTCGTTAGGACATTTCGGGACAGGATGTATATTTTATGTTTTGATTTTTAATATTAAAAAAATTCGATTTTTTTCACCAAAACATGTGAGATACGAAATAAGCGTTGTTCTGTAAAATCGTTTCCTTAAATAAGTTCTACGACTGTTTTTTCTTTTTGAGAGATTTGGAAGAAAATAAATTATTTTAATCATGTAATTTATTAAAAAGTGACTGAAATGTATACAGAAAATCGAGTGCGAAGCGCGAGCGTCATGATGAGAATGTGTTCCTTAAGGCTAATAGAGCCTTAAGTAAATTGAATTTCCTGTTTCACTTAAATTAAAAAAAAAATAGAGTGACTTTGAGAAAATGTGTAATTCACATCATCTGTAATATAATTATACAATTAGTTTGAGCTTCAGTATCAAATTATTAGAAATAAACTTAAATGTATGCGGAGAGCACAAGAACGGAGCGCGAAGCGCGACGTTCAAAAATTCCGGAGCGCGCAGCACGACGATCGAACATTACGGAGCGCGAAGCGCGACGATCAAATCGCGCGCCCTTGGCGCGCTCAAAAAAAAAAAATGAGTACAATAATTACAAATAAAAAAGAATAAAAATATAGTAATTTGAATGAATAATTTTAAAATAATTAACTACAAGTAAATAAGAAAGTAAAAGTACTTTTTTTAAATAGGAAAAAATTCTATTTTCTAATTTACATTCACAAAATTTGTTGAAAACGTGTCACAAGAATGTGAGAATAAATAAATAAGATAGATTGTAAGTGTCTTATAATATTAAAAAACAAATTATGTATATATGGAGAAAAATGAGGGTCGGTGAGTAAAAGTGGAATAAAGAAACGTGGAAGCAAAAATGGATTAAGGACATGTGATATTTCCGAAATTAGCAAATTTGATTGATTTTAGGTTTCTACATGTTTATGTCCAAAGTACATGAAATTTTGTTTTCAAAAGTTGGGAAATTATGTAGTGAAGTTAAAAACGGACGTAGATAGACTACTTTTGGTTTCGAAAATGAAAAAAGTTTAATTTCCCAAAATATTTTGGATATTTTTTTCCATTATCAAAACCAAAAGTAATCTATCTACGTCTGTTTTCATCTTCTCTACCATTTCTCAAATTTTGATAACAAAATTTAATGTATTTTGTTTTGGCCACAAACTTATAGAAAATGAACCAAATTGTTCACATGAACTTGCTGCTTTTCCCAAGTATCACATGCCCTTAAGAAAGTTGCGGGCAAAAACGATTTAAAAAGAAGCAAAAAACACGAAGATTATATTGTATATTACAATATAACAATATCTTCATAATTAAATATACTACATTCGTCACATTTCTAATTTACTTTTAACTCGTTTTTGTCCGCAACTTTCTTAATCCATTTTTGCTTCGACGATTTGTTTACTCCGCTTTTACCCTCAGCCCCTCAAATATCTGTCTAAAATTACCAAACTATTTGGAAAAAAAGTACGTCGCTTTAGAATTTTATCATGCGTTTCCAAATAATTTGGTAATTTTAGATAAATATTTTTCTGCGTGTAACAAAGTTGAGGCAACAAAAATTGAGATCTGCACACTTAAGTCTTTAAAGTTGGTTTACTGCTTTCTCAAGCTTGTTTTTAATAATCAATTTTTTTTTTCAATTTCTCTGAAGACTCAGACATCGAATCGAGCCATAATTTTAATTCCCTGGAAAATTCAGGTTTTTGGGCAGTGGGGTCAACTTTAGCAACAATTTCTGGTACAGGAACTTTCAAATTTGTTACACACTGCTTACTCAGAACAACTGCTCGAATAAAATTGTCTGGAAGGCTTATGATTTGATGCTCCAGGTAGAAATTTTTGTCATCCCAGTAAATCATCTGAAAAATAAGTAGAAACGCGAGTTAATGCCAAGACTCATTTTCTTTAAATTCAAGTATTTATTTATTGCGTACACCATTTTTGTTCCATAATTCATAATCCATAATGTTCCATTTTCGGTTTGTACATTGACTAAATAACATTTGGGTTGATTTAAATGAAACAAGAACTGACTTGGTTAATATTCAAGTAGATATTTTTATCGAACTGAGCAGTAGAGAAGGAAGTTCATTATAAGATCAAAAGGAAAATTCGTGGAACCGAAATTACTAATTGAAGGGCTCGATGCAATAAGGGCCTTAGCGCTCGAAACAGCTCAAACATGACGTCCCGATTACCAAATGAACAAAGTACAGGAAATGATTTCAAAAAAAT
Source organism: Diplolepis rosae (assembly GCA_030998225.1). NCBI lineage: Eukaryota > Metazoa > Arthropoda > Insecta > Hymenoptera > Diplolepididae > Diplolepis > Diplolepis rosae. The sequence continues at coordinate 1,869,766 of JAPYXD010000143.1, read as the reverse complement.
ACCATCATATTCCTTACAAAAAACAGAAACTTTTTTGTATTTATTGTTTTTACGTACATTGTTTATTTTCCGAGATAAAAAATAAAAACGTGATATTTTTAATCGCATTTTTAATAATTTCTTCAAATATATATCGCTGTAACGTCGTTTAATCTCGTCGAAACTTTATCAAAATTTTATTACAGGCGTAAAATATCTTAGCGCTGACGATGAAAGTATCAGAAGTTCGTTTTTTCATAATAGCAATTAATTATTTAATTGCAAATCATAGGCGCACGACTTTTCGATTTACGTAACTTTCGAGAAGAAAAGTGTGTGGGGAACTTTAAGCTACGAAAAACTGTCAGCGAGATATTTGTTCCTTAATAATTAAGAAAGTTTTTGGTAAAGTTTCAGATCGATTCGATGAAAACTGACTGAGATCCAGCATTTTAAACAAATTTGCGCGATCCCGCGAATAACCACGTCGTCCGCGCCACAAGTCGATAGAAAGTCATGAGATCACAGAAATTCAGCCACAAATATTTCCATCATTTTTATTTCAATGATCTTTTTAAACAATGCATTTTTATTGATTGTTTACTGTACGCTAATGCTCGTCACATATAGCTGTTGAATAACTGTCGAGACGCGTTCCCAATTTTATTTAGTATCAATATGTACAATATTCCATAAAATATAACTTGTTACTGGACATTGGAAAATAACTGAGTAAAATAAAATTACATAAACATTTATTACTAGATTAACAACTAAATTAAATACATATACTTCTTACACATACAATATATACAAACCAGGTGCTAAAAACGATATAAAAAAAAAGTAAAACTAAATCTAAAAAATCAAAAAAGTAACGATTTTTGCAATAATTATTATGTTTGTATATATTATGTGTGTAAGAAGTATATGTATTTAATTAAGTTGTTAATCAAGTGATACATGTTTACGTAATTTTATTTTACGCAGTTATTTTCCAATGTCCAGTAACAATTTATATTTTATGGAATATTGTACATATTGATACTAAATAAAATTGGGAACGCGTCTCGACAGTTATTCAACAGCTATATGTGACGAGCATTAGCGTACGGTAAACAATCAATAAAAATGCATTGCTTAAAAAGATCATTGAAATAAAAATGATGGAAATATTTGTGGCTGAATTTCTGTGATCTCATGACTTTCTATCGACTTGTGGCGCGGACGACGTGGTTATTCGCGGGATCGCGCAACTTTGTTTAAAATGCTGGATCTCAGTAAGTTTTTATCGAATCAATCTGAAACTTTGCCAAAAACTTCTTTAATTATTAAGGAACAAATGTCTCGCTGACAGTTTTTCGTAGCTTAAAGTTCCCCACACACTTTTTTTCTCGAAAGTTACGTAAACCGGAAACTCATGCACGTATGGTTTGCAATTAAATAATTAATTGCTATTATGAAAAAACGAACTTCTGATACTTTCGTCGTCAGCGCTAACATATTTTACGCCTGTAAAAAAATTTTGATAAAGTTTCGACGAGATTAAACGACGTTACAGCGATATATATTTGAAGAAATTATTAAAAATGCGAATAAAAAATATCACGTTTTTATTTTTTATCTCGGGAAATAAACAATGTATGTAAAAACAATAAATACAAAAAAGTTTCTGTTTTTGTAAGGAATGTGATGGTATTTTTTTGAAATCATTTCCTGTACTTTGTTCATTTGGTAATCGGGAAATCACGTTTGAGCTGTATCGAGCGCTACGGCCCTTATTGCATCGAGACCTTCAATTTTATTTTATATAAAATTAAAAGAGATGTAGGTCTATTGAAATTTTGACTTTTATTTTTTATTAATTGATGTAACTCTTGTTGCAATTATCTTACCTGAGTGGTAATCTTGTAAGGTGTAAAAATGGAAAGTGGTTTCCGATATCGAGTGGAACATGCACCTTGTACCATTCCACCTCCTCTAGTACTGAGTTCAGAAAATAAACCAGATCTATCATAATAATGAAATCGAGCAAAATCTAATTCACGAAGATACCTTGCATTGTTCATATGCTTGAATACTAAATCCATGTCTTGAGTAAAGCATATACCTGTAACAAAAAAAACATTTATTAATAAACGAAGGAAAATAGTCTAAACTAAATTTTTCGAAATCTCTGCAATTAAATACAATAAATTATAATAAAAATTATGTTTTTATCGATATAAAAGGAGCAAAAGTCGAAGAAATTAATTAATAAATCGCTGACCAGTCAATAATGTGCTTCTTCAATAACGAAGCGTATAAATTATTCCACCATAAATATGCAAACGTTGTTCTTTGAAATAATTGAAGATGCGAATCATACAACTCGTTTAATCCTCGAAATTGTGTAAAAGTATTGTTGGAATGTCTCAAAGCATGAAAATTTAAAAAAACGTAAAATTAGCTTTTTAAAAATATAGTGTTATGCGTGAATAAATAGACGAAAGTTCATTATCTATAAGCATATATTTTTGAAAAAATTGATTTTTTTTTCTCTTAAAATTATTTTTCTCTGAAACATTTGGTCAATAATTTCACACATTTTCGAATGCGGCATGAATTCTTCCGCTTCCGGACTTCCAATTATAGCTGAGTCAACCCATGCCAAATAAAACACTATCATAATTATTTCCATATTATGAAACATCCATTTTATTTCAATATATTTTGTATAATTTTATAGAAAATTTTGTCCGGCATGTATTTTCATATTTGTTTAAATAGTAATTTCAAATTGGAGCTAAAAAACTAATGACGTACTTGCAATTATCTTTTTTATTATATTTAAACATGTCTTATAAACAGCACAATTATAAATTGCTATCATTGAGAAAATAATTTTCTAAAGTTTTATTTTCTTGTTGATATAGCCTTGAATATTTTAATCGACAACATTAAATCGACGTGTTCATTTTGCATTATGATTATCTTATTCAGAATGCCGGTTGATTTTTATCAGTGCACTTTCCACTTTAAAAAAAATTTATTACAATAAGAGTAAATAAATCAGTGAACGTTTGTAACTTAATTTCAATTTTTTAATTAACAGAAATTTGAATATTTATTTAATTATTGTAAAATTAAAAAATGACTGATTAAAATTTTAGTAAAAATGAAATTGAACTATAAAGTCCCGTTTCTAATTTCCAGTATATTCTTACCGTAAATAGCAGTTGGCTCCAGGATCTTCTTTCTCTTTTGGAATAATCTTCCCCAGCCTACTGTGAAAATTATTCTGAGGAAGTAATTCACATCGAATAATATATATAAAATTGCGATTGTCGCTACGGTCCAGTAGCAAAACATGATCAGTTCAGGAATTTAGTGAATACTCTTTCAATATTCCAGAAGATGAAAACGTTCTTCGTTCCAGAACGGCCAACGGTGAACTGAAAACTTAAGTCTAGCATGACGTGAAATTCCACCGAATCGTCCGTGCCTCATACCAGCGACGTAAGAATACCAGTTTTCTGGATGGGTCATGAACCTCTTAATTAAACGTGATAGATAAATAAATCACATTTTAAAAAATCAATAGATTTTTATTTCACATTTTCACTTTGTTTATAAAAATGCATTATTTTAGATAAAAATGTAAATAACGATGGCTCATTAAAATTTAGGATGATAAAAATAATCAAAAAGTAAAATGCTTCTAATAAACATTTTCTTTCTTTCCCCTTTTTTGTATTACATTAATATAAATTTAATTTGCAGAAAACTACTTTATCGACATGCAAATTTTAGAAATGTTTTATAATTTGATATTGATACCATTCGATTTTTCAAGTGATCTATTTCTTGATCTGCAAATATTTTTATTTCATATATTATTGAGTTTCTCAAAATACACTTATAGTATTGTCTTCTGATTTATTGAATATATGTTTATGCATTCGACCTCAATTATCCAACTCGTTTCTAACAGGCCCGAATGCTTCTTGGGCACTTTTGTGTTATCGGATCCATGTCACAAATACCAAACATTTTCGTAATCAAATTTAATATAAATTTAATATTTACTACACTGAGAAAAAAATGCTATTGAATCAAAAGCATTTCTTTCCAAAAGTATGTATATCATGGATTCAAATCAATATGCTATAGAATTAGTAACATATTTATTGGTTCTTGTAGTATATTTTTATGAATTAATAGTATACATGCTTTTGGAAAGAAATGCTTTTGATTCAATAGCATTTTTTTCTCAGTGTACTGGTAATTTTATACGCGATGAAATAATTTTAAAATACTGAACAATAAAAATTAAGTATAACAATAGAATTAAACTTATAGAACACTCTTTTTCCTTCACCATCTGATTACATTTTAAAGCAAGATGGAATAAAGCTGAAAAATTTTACACAATGCTAGCTTAAATCTCAATTTAAGTTTTTAATTTTTTATATCTAAAGATCTAAAAATTAAGAATATTATGCGTATTATTTACAAAATTTTTAAAAGTAATATTTTTTTTTTAATTTTAAATAATGTATTTTGGTAATTCAATTTGTCAAAATATGAGAATATTTTCATATAATAACCCAAGACATTTTTTGTAAAAAATTGTAACTTTATTCAACGCAGTAGTAATAAATTTATTACATCAAAACAAAGGATAAATCATTTTGGAAGAAACATTTCATATTTGATACAAATACATACAAATTCTTTCACTTATATGATTGCATAAAATCTCAATACAAGCGAATAAATGTCCACCAAAAGGCAACTTTTGCTGCTAAATATTTGTGCAATGTGCAATACTACTGCAAATGTCTCACATTTTTAGAAACTATAATTTTATATAAACAGAGTAGCAAAAATTAGCAATTCTACGTTAAAAATAAATAAATTTATCTAATTATCACCTGAGACTAATTAAATTTTTCACATTTTTTTGTCAGCTAAGATTTTTAAAATAATGAATTTTTAATTTCATACGGTCTTAACTTGTTCTATCGTTTATATACGGTTAACATGATACTTGGGCATTTTCGGTATTACTTTTTTTCAGAGGACATGTTGCTTATATTAAATACAGGTCATTTTCAAATACATTTTTTTGGATTTTTTTCTATATAATAACCTGGCAATAGAACAACTTACAGTATACGAGTCCTAAAATTCGACTCACAGTCAGTTTAATATATCATAAATCAATTTTTGATTGAAACATGCATAAAATATATTTTATAAATATTTATAAACAGATTTTTCAACTTTTTCTTTTATTTTTATGAACGTAAACCATAAAAGTTTTTTCGGAGGCTTTAACTTAATTTATAGATTTTTGTACATTAAAAATAATGAATAATTCATTTGTTAGCACAAATTTCGAACAAGAAATAAACTCGCTATCACAATCGAATTTGCAGTAACTTTCTGCGCTTTACCGATTTACTGAATTGATTTTGCAATTGTTAGTCACATAATATTGTTTAAGAAAACCCAAATGAGTACCTCACAGCTAAAAATAATGGATTTCAGATCAACAAAACACAAGCATCTTTTTTGTTATTAAGTCTAGTTTTAAGATGCACTTAATCTTTGGCTGATTAATGCCCGACCTTGATTCGTCATCGCATTTACTGTTAAATTACAGAAAATCCAAATTCGAACGCAGTCTCAGTGACAAAAAATTATCATTTACAGAAAATTCTCTGAAATTTGATGATGCTGTATTAACATCTTCAAACTTTTAATAACCTTGCAGAAAATATTCCTCTGAATTGAACATTTCTAAATTGTCACAAATTTCTCTATAATATTTTCATAAAGGATTCCAAATTTCGTGAGATTAAATAATATCTCAATACTGGAACACTTTTAAAGGTTCATTTTCTCCCTTCAATTATTATTAAAGTTCTTTCACTAAATCGTGAGAGTAGATATACTCTAAGATAATTCGTGAGCTTACTTAGTAGTTAATAACGCAACTTGTAGATGTTTTTCACTTTAAGACGGAGTTTTAAAACGTATAACACTTCACCTAAAAGTATAAAATTAGTTCATCACTTTAAATGATCGTAGTTTTAAAACAACAATCAGGTACTTTATGGAAAACTGGTGTAATAAACCAGATTTATTTAAACCATGGTAGTTTCATGAATTGGTGACGATGCTACGCCATTCCTGATGGCGTCATCCCTTTGTCAGCAATTTGAAACTACAGCTGGTGTTTTTTTTAACGCTGCTGAGGATATTTCATTGCTTTCTATCCATCTTTGTACTTCCGGTGGGATTTCTGGTTTCACGTGAGGAATCTACAAATTAGAAAAATAATATACTTAATAATTCGCTACTATTTTGAAAGATCATGTTATTTTTTAATTGTAATATTTATTTATTAATTAATGTTAACCTGTGTGATACCAGCCTCGATATTTCCATTCTGTTTGACTCCCTTATTAATAAGAGCACCCACGACAGCCTCAGCACTGCAATCCAATAATCGTTGTCGACAAATTGCTATCGCTCTGACAAAACCATCACTTGGTGTAATAAATCGGTGCTCCATAAAAATAGTTTTCTCGTCCCAGTAAACAATCTAGAATAAAAATGAATCAGAAAAACTTTTCAAGAATACCATTTACCTTGACCTTACATTTAATTGTAGTTATTTAAAAAATCCTAAATATGACTCTCCTCATTAAATAAATTTATTAAATTTGGTTCATTACTATTTTTGACATTAAATAATATAAGAAAAAATAGCTTCAAACTTGTGGAAACTGCGAAGAAAATAATTCTAGTCCGGTGCTCAAGATAGAGACAACACTGTACTCTTATTGACTCAATCGATTATCGAGCTAATACGGAAAGAATAAATTTCTCAATGATTTGTCACACGTCATAAAACGCGTTCTGCTAGCAATTTACAAATGTACATTTATGTTAAAAACGAGGATACCAAATGCTAAACCGTAGAAATCTATATTTTACCATCTAATTTTATTTTTAATTTAAGAATTTTCAATTAATATTTCATATTCATGATTTAAGGAACAAAAGATGCATGTTAAATACACTTTGCTTTAATATTACATTATATCAAAAATCTCGTCTCTGAACTTCCTTCGATTTATACATTACATCAAGTTTTTAGAAATGCGTAGGAATGCAAATATGTATATTTCTATTGGAGAAACATAATGTCATAAAGGAAAATAGATTCTATCAGTTCCCGAGACATATAAAAGATTAACTTCCTTCTAGTCGATGGGTAATTCAAATTTATTAATAAATAAAGATAATATTCCAATCATTTAACACTTTCTCTTATTTTATAATAAAAGAATTTGAAAAAATATATTAATCTAAGAAAATCTTTATGATCGCAATAATGTTTAATAATTTAGTAAATATGCCTATTTCACAGGAAGTGTTACGTTAACAACGCCCTTATTTTACAGGAAGCAACAAACTTTTTTTTACTATTATGCCTTCAAGATTAAGAATTCTTAGGAAAGAAGCGCTCGTTAAAATTAGATATTTGTACGTTTCTGATAAAGATTTAAACATTGCAATTCGGGGCAAATCATTTTTTTACATTCTCATCATGGATGAGAAGGTATTGGTTCAATATGAAAAATGACTTTCGAAATTTTCATCAAATCTTTACGTTTTGAGACCTCCTGAGTCAGAAAAAACGGTTTTTACGAAAGTGTCTGTCTGTCTGTTCTGTCTGTTCGTTTCAAAAAGATCTACAAATTTTGTCTCACACAGTTTTTGATAAAACATATATTTTTCGTCTCAATTCCAAAAAATACGATTAAAATTCAAAAATTCCATTTTTTAGACAAAATATGTGAGATACAAAAAAAACGTTTAGATGGAAAATTGTTTGCCTAAATGAGGTCTACAAATTCTCATTAAGACATTTCGGGACAGGATGTATATTTTATGTTTTGATTTTTAATATTAAAAAAATACGATTTTTTTCACCATAATATGTGAGATACGAAATAAGCGTTGTTCTGCAAAATCGTTTCCTTAAATAAAGTCTACGATTGTTTTTTCTTTTTGAAAGATTTGGAAGAAAATAAATTATTTTAACCATGTAATTTATTAAAAAGTTACTGAAATGTATACAGAAAATCGAGCGCGAAGCGGGAGCGTCATGATGAGAATGTGTTCCTTAAGGCTGATAGAGCCTTAAGTAAATTGAATTTCCTGTTTCACTTAAATTCAAAAAGAAATTGAGTGACTTTGAGAAAATGTGTAATTCACATCATCTGTAATATTATTATAAGATTGGTTTGAGCTTCAGTATCAAATTATAAGAAATAAACTTAAATGTATGCGAAGAGCACAAGACCGAGCGCGAAGCGGGAGGTCGCGCGACGTTCAAAAATTTCGGAGCGCGAAGCGCGACGATCAAATCGCGCGCCCTAGGCGCGCTCAAAATTGCGAGCGATTTTCATTTCATTAAAATAGTGAATAAATATTTGGTTTATACTCAAATAAATATGTTTCTAAGTATATTATTAATGCACTGAGAAAACAGTTTTGTCAAATCAACAAAAATAGTTTGTTGGTATTTATGCAACAAAATTTTTTTGTTGCGCCAACAAAAAATTTTGGTATATCAACCAAATTTTGGTTACTTAAACAAAATGTGTTGTTAAGATAGCAACATTTTTTGTCAGGGCAACAAAAGAAGTTTTGTTGCATATACATTTTTTTCTCAGTGTGATGACCGTAATGAATTGTAGGTACCTTGGACGTTATTTTATAAAAGCAGAATACTTTCAGGAACCTTCTGTATCGAATAGTTGCAGCTCCTTGTACCAGTCCTGATCCTTGGGAGCAAATTTCACGATACAGATTAGTCCTTTCGTAAAAATCTGCTCGTGCAAAGTCTAATTCTCTTAAATATCTGGCATTGTTCATGTGATAAAGAAGAGTATCCACGTCACTTGTAGCACATACACCTAAAAAAAAAATTATTTTTATACTTAGTTATGCTCATATAATAATTATTACTACCGAGAATGAAATAAAACTTTCAAAGAATTTAGAAATAAATTACCGAAAAATATTTATGAATACTGGATTCAATAAGTTTTTGCAAATTTAATGAGTATTAAATTCTGCGAAAAGCATTGGATCTACTGTCAATTTGTAACAGGATTTTAGTTCCTCATCTTTATAAAATATTTGAAAGAGATTCCTCTCCTTTTGCAACATTTCTAGAGATTTCATAATAATTAAGTGGAAAAAAGTTTATAAAATGGAAACATGAAATAGTATAAATGCATCCTGGCATAAATTGGGAAACTTATCATGATTTAACTACGTTAAATTCAGGGATCAATATTCCTCTCGAGTGTGGAATAAGATTAGTTGGTCGTCATGCAAATACTGTAGGTCAAGGTTTAAAAGACACGAGGAAACGATATTATACGGTTTCCGGATTTGACCATTCCAAGTAATTTTCAAGAAAGGTTGACCTTTCGCGTTAAAGAAAGAAAATACATCTGCGAGAAAAGCAATCATTTTCTTAAAAACAATGCTCATAAATTATTCAATAAATTTAGCGTTAAAAATCGTAAAAATTGTGACATCTCTAGTCATCAGCATTAGTCAACATTATACATGTTCACTTTAATTTCTTCAATAAAGAAGCATTTTTCAAAAAAGTATTATTGGTGAAAATAACACTTTTTCGAAAAATGCTTCTTTATTGCAAAAATTCAAAATTAGGATTCCCTTCCATACATTTCCAATGGGAGCAATACTCTGGAAATACCACGACCTTTCCATGAAGTAAAGTTAGCTATTTATGGAAGTGAAAATTTCTAATCCTAATCTTAAGGGGGTCCTACCATGTAAACGCCGTTTTTCGAGGCGTTTTTTGGGATTTTGCAGAAGGAAAAGAATTCAATATTTTCCAATGCGGTTTTTTTAAAAAATTTTATTGGTCCTTTGAGTATAAAAAAAAATCGAAGTTTAAGAAATAAGTGTTATGCTGTAGCCACAGCACCCCTGCGAAATTAGACCTTCCAAAAGTATGTGGGTTGATGGTACACACGATTTTGCAAAAACTGTTCGTCTGAAACACAAAAGGAAAAGTTTTTTACAATCTGCAGACTTGTCGCTATCGTTTGATACAAGATGAGTATAATTATCTTTACAATTTTCAAAATGGCGGATCATGAAAAAAAAAATCTCATTTTTCAGTTTTTTAAGCAGATAAAAACAATTTTTTTATTATTTGTTTATAACAATTGGAAGCTCATCTTGTATCGAACGATAGCGACAAGTCTGCAGATTGTAAAAAACTTTTCCTTTTGTGTTTCAGACGAACAGTTTTTGCAAAATCGTGTGTACCATCAACCCACATACTTTTGGAAGGCCTAATTTCGCAGGGGTGCTGTGGCTACAGCATAAAACTTATTTCTTAAACTTCGATTTTTTTTTATACTCAAAGGACCAATAAAAATTTTAAAAAAAAACGCATTGGAAAATATTGAATTCTTTTCCTTCTGTAAGATCCCAAAAAACGCCTCGAAAAACGGCGTTTACATGGTATACTCCCTTAAGGTAGTTTTCATCCACGAAAATTAGACCTCAGGCAAAAAAAGAATCTTTTTCTGGAAAAAGTGATTTGTAATTTATTAAAATCGCATAATTTTTTAAAATTTGGTAAGAAGCAATAAGAAAAGAAGTTTAAGCAAAAATAAAATTTATTAATAAAATTATTTGTCTGTATTTCAAATTTTTTTCATGGAAATTAATCTTTTCTCTTCCGAAATAGCCCTTCAATAATAATATTGCTATTCTTGAAAGCAAAATTATCTATTTTTGCCTGAGTTCTAATTTTCGTGGATCAATTACCTTAAAAAAATTTGAAAATCAAAGAGTCGCTATATAACATAAAGAATCGTCAAGATAGACATAGTATTTATGTAATCTAATTTGCAAACATGTACAAAGTAATCACTTTTATTTACATTTAGCTTATCCTCTGCATGTCTAATCGTATGTGTAATTCAAAATTTGTGTAAAACTATGTCATATTCATATCAAGAGTTTTTTTTTATCTTAACAGTGACTTATGCATTGTTAATGCATAATAATAATATATTCGACGATAAATGCAACAAATATAGGAGCATTTTATGTTTTTGATCCTTTCATCAGGGTATTGTTGATTAAATTGTATGAACGTGAAATTAACATGAGAATATTTAATGGAATTATGCAAAATTTCTATGATAGTTTGAATTTCTTAATTGTTATAATTTAATAACTATTTCTAAGTGTTTTTAAAGAAAAATTACTCTCTCAGCTATGCTTGCGATCCTTTTTGCAAATAATAGATAGGATCCAAAAATTAGGTAAATCGGTTTTTATGGATTAGTTTTGCAAAGGATAGTATTTTAATCAAGAATATGTTATGAGAGGAATAAAGATATAAAACAATCTCATCATTTTTGTATTTATAGTCAGCTATTCGGAATATCACGTCTTTTCTACAGATTTCCCATGAGAATCGCTAGTTTTACTAATCCTCAAATTTTATGTAGACTACTGAACTCCTTTATATATTTTCGAGTATATTCCTGATATTTATTAAAAAGCATTTACGTATTTACGGTTAACAATATTCATCGCACATGAAAATAGTAAATGAAAAAATAAAAGTACTTTTTTTACTAAAATATCTAAAAAAAAGTCATATTCATTCAAGTTACATTCATCAAAATAACAGAAATGAGAATCATTGCATTCATATTATTTATTTGAATAATGATTAATCTTTAACTAGAGGAGTTGTTGCTTAATGCAAGCTTGGTTTTTCAGTTCAATTTTTTATGTTTATTAGCATTTATAATATAAATTACAACCAACCATATGTCCTTAATGTAAATTAAAATTTTTTTATTTTCCTCAGGAGTTGAACTTTGGTGCATTATCATATTTGAATTCCCTAACTAATGTAAACAAGATTTTATGGAATGCAGTACCTGGAAATTATTCGGAACCAATAAATATTTGTAATTTGTTGCGATGTTTGCTTAATATTTATTTCAAGCACTCTTTTATTTAACTTTATAGAAGTGAGTTTTTATACAAACAGTTTACACTCATTTCTATATTTAATCTATGCAAAAAGAGTTATAATTTCTGATATATAAATAAAACTATATCAGCTAGGAATATTATATGATTCCGCGAATGAAAAAATAAGATTTTCAAATAATTTATCTTTAAATCGTTCATATTATCAATTTTTTATTTCGTATATAAAAAGCCAGTTTACTCATTAGCTTGCAAACAAGACAAAATGAGTAATTAGAATGGAATGCACATAACGCTGGTGGTAGTAGATTAATTAAAAATTCTGTTACTTTGAATTCAACAACAAACCAAACCACTAAAACAAAAATTAAAACACTTAAAAAAGAATGAGCAAACTGTCTTTGTTTACATCAACACCACCTGAATCAGAATACGATAATGATCTATGACAATTAGGGAAAAAAAATCAGCACAGTCATGCATATTCTTTGTCCTGCAAGTTTACCTACCATAAACAGATGTTTCATCGAGAATATAAACTCGTTTTCTGCAAAATCTAGCAAAGAAGACTGTGATAAACATTCTGAGGAAGTAGTGGACCTCGACGAGGATATAAAGGAGCACCACTGCTCCAAGGACACCCACTAGGACCCAGCAAGCCAACATCTCTTCTGGTTCACCTTATTAGGTCTTTTTCCTTTTTCCAAACTTCCTTTTCTTCTTGTTTTCAAAACACTTCTCCTTTCATTGAGATCACATAGAAAATTGCCACAGCTGCACTGCTTTGCAGCAAGTTATCGATTCACAGAGCTTAGTCGTCTTTCCAAGTCCCCTACTCATCAATAAACTACCACCTTGTTCTACCTTCATCTTTGATGATCACATCTGTTATCACAGACAACTCATCCTCCAGTCTTCTTAATCAATCAACAATACCTTATATAACTTACAAAATTTATCAAATTTTAAAATTGATTTTAAAACAATATAATCTTAAGCTCTTTTTCTTACAGTTTTAAATTGCAATATTTTTAATGTGCACTTGATTATTCAAAACTCGACTAAAATATCTTTCGTCGAAAGTATGTACTAAGCTTCTTTTTGGGATAGGTGTTTATCAATAATTTGGTTCTTGACTAGAATACCAGGGGCTGAAAATGGAAACTGATCCTCACAAAGAATCGAATGTTTTTTGAAACTCAATTCGATACTAATTGAAATTCCTGTGTGAAAAAGATTAACTTTTTGAAATAATAGCACTATTTATCTTGAAGACTCCTTCCCTAGGCGGTTCTCCACAAGGATAGTTTTATAATTTTTCATAACAAACACGTTGAGCGGTTAGAATAATTGCAATCGTCCTTGGATTTTTTTGTTGGACGTTCTTCTGCCAGTGTGAGTGGAATTTTAATTTTCCATTGATTTCTTTCCCAGTGAAAGCTGAACGAAATTGCGTTTAAAGTGGTAACATGTCGTCCATACGTGGCACTGGATAGAAGCGGCAATGTTGAATTAGTAAATATTTAAACACCGTTCTGACAACGCGCTGAGAATTTACATCTGACCATAGAAAATAGAATAATTATCGAAGAAGATAAGAATTTTCAAAACACTTTTAAAAGTAAGAGTTTGGTAACTTCGGTGAAAAAGTTTTGGAAGGCTTTTCGACTTTTTTGGTAAAGCTTCTTTTGGATAAAGGAAATCAACTGATAATGAGACGATCGATGCAAATGGAAAACAAAAAATAAAGTTGATTATGGATTATCAGTTATGTGAAAATTCTGGTTTTGCAGGGCCAGTTGCAAAACAGGTGCAGACACGAGATTTCTCTTAGTGAGACTGAATTTTTTTCATATGTTATCTTGGGATAAGTTCAGTTGACTTGCTTTTCCTTTCACTTGGCAAAGTAAATCTAGTTTACACGGAATCCTCCCTGAGCCGGCGAGTAAAGCGCGAGTTAATGGGGGCGAGTCAGGCACCTGAAACGGTTATGGAACACCTTGTCGGGTATACGACATTTCGCGGACTGATCGAGATCGACGTCCACCGGCGTCTCGACGCCATGAGCTTTCTTCCACTAGAAGAGCGCTCGCATCTGCGCGTAGGTAATTCGGGCAACAGAACATCCTGGTGGGGTGGCAATAGATCTATCAGAACCTCTGTCGTTTTGCAAAATATACGCATTTTCCCCTTAAAAAAGCAAACAAATATTTCATCTAGATGCTCAGCAATTTGCTTAAGGTAATTGATCCACGAAAATTAGACCTCAGGCAAAAATAGATAATTTTGCTTTCAAGAATAGCAATATTATTATTTAAGGGCTATTTTGAAAGAGAAAAGATTATTTTACATGAAAAAAAATTTTAAATACAGAAAAATAATTTTATTAATAAATTTTATTTTTGCCCCAACTTATTTTCTTATCGCTTCTTACCAAATTTTAAAAAATTATGCGATTCTAATAAATCATGAATCATTTTTTTCAGAGAAAAGATTTCCCACAACTTCACCGTTTCTGATTTTTAAAAATAAATTCTATAAGGTAGTTCGTTCACGAAAATTAGATCTCAGGCAAAAATAGATAATTTTGCTTTCAAGAGTAGCAATATTATTATTGAAGGGCTAATTTGAAAGAGAAAAGATTATTTTTCATGAAAAAATTTGAAACACAAAAAAATAATTTTATTCATAAATTTTATTTTTGTACAAACATATTTTCTTATCGCTTCGAGCCATATTTTTAAAAATGATGCGATTCTAATAAATTACGGTTCATTTTTTTAGGAAAAAGATTCTCTACAACTTGACCATTTCGAATTTTTGAAAATGAATTCTTTAATGGCTGAAATTATAAAAAAAAAATTTTTCAAAACAAAATTTTTATGAACAAATTGCTGTATTTGATAATAATTAATTCAATTTCAAAAATAGGAAAGGGTCATGTTGTAGAGAATCTTTTTCCTAAAAAAATGAACCATAATTTATATAAGAAACATTTTCCAAAACGAAATTTTTATAAACAAATTGCTGAATTTGATAATAATTTATTCATTTTCGAAAGTTGGAAATGGTTAAGTCGTAGGGAATCTTTTTCTCAAAATAGTGATTTGTAATTTATTAAAATCGCATAATTTTTTAAAATTTGGTAAGAAGCAATAAGAAAAAAAGTTGGGTCAAAAATAAAATTTATTAATAAAATTATTTTTTTGTATTTCAAATTTTTTTCATGGAAATTAATCTTTTCTCTTCCGAAATAGCCCTTCAATAATAATATTGCTATTCTTGAAAGCAAGATTATCTATTTTTGTCTGAGGTCTAATTTTCGTGGATCAACTACCTTAATAATAAATTCAAGTCAATAAGGTATAAAAGATATAGAGCTAGGATTTCCACTTTTTCTGGTAACCTGGAAAACAGGGAAAATTCAGGGTGATTTGAGAGACTTCTTGCTTTACAATCAGTCATTCCTGATTGATAATCAATCACTTCTGACTGATTAAAAAGCAAGAAGTCAATCACTGATTGGAATTATTTAACATTCTAACTGATTCAGATATAGAGAGTAGTAAAATTATAAAGGTTACATTTTTTACTGTTCAAAAATACTGCTTAAAAATTAAACAAAAATATTCTGAGTATATTATGCACTCAAAAAAAATCCAGTTAAAACACCCGGAATTCCGGTTAGGTCATATTTAACATTATTTACTGGTTAAAATAACTAGAAATTCAGGTTATTTTGACCAGATCTTTTAGGAATGATTAGAAAATATGTTTGAAATAACCAGAAAATAATATTAAATATGGCCTAACCGGTATCCCGGTTGCTTTAACTGGACTTTTTTTTGTGTAGAAAAGAAAGAAACAAAATATATCGATCTGATATTAGAGAACATAACATATAATTACATTATATAGAGTTTTGAATTGCCATTAAGGGGCTATACCAGTGTGACACTTTCAAAAAATTGATTTTTTTTTTTTGGTTTATTCGACAGTTTGCACTTTTAAGAATATTTTGTGAAAATTTCAAAGTATAACTGATTAGCAGTTTTATTGGTAAATATATTTTTATCTTACTAAAATCGATAGGTAAATCTTTAAACGCGTTTTTCTCAAAATGAGATTTTTCCAATTTGCGGCCATTCTAACTCGAAGACTAATTATCATTGTTAATTTTCAGAAATATTTAGTTTAATAGTTTTCTTTAAAAAAATTGCCAAAAATCACTTAAATTTTAAGCTCTCACACTGGTATAGCCCCTTAAGATGATTATGATGATATTATAATTTTGTTCCTTGATAAAAATAAATATATTTTTAAAATATTGCAAATATTATTAACCATTTTATTACACAGAATATCCTTTAAAAAATCTTCCCGCTTCGCGGGCACATTCTTATCGCGCGCTTTGCGCGCAGCTCGCAAATTTGAGCACGTCTAAGGCGCGCGATTCGATTGTTGCGCTCCGTTTTGTTTGGATCTCGCGCTTTGCGCTCGGTCTTATATTCTTCGCATAGATATAAGTTTATTTCTTGTATTCTGATACTGAAGCTCAAGTCAATTTTGTAATACTGTAGATGTAAATTACATTTTCGCAAAGTTACTAAATTTGTTTTTGATTTCAAATAAAAAAGACGTGTAGTAGGGTCTGACGTCACCAATTACATACGAACATTTTATTAATAAAATAATAGTTTAATTAAACTTTCCCGGGAAGACAGCAATGCAGAGAAATGTAACACATTACTGTCTTCTTCGGAAAATTTGTTAAAATTATTATTTTAATTATAAAGCGGTCGTATATAATTGGTGACGTCAGAACCTACCATACGGCTTTAAGGAACACATTCTCATTATGACACTCGCGCTTCGCGCTTGATTTTCTGTATACATCTCTGTAACTTTCTAATAATTTACATGTTAAAAAATTTATTTTCTTCCAAATATCTCTAAAAGGAAAAACAATCGTAGACTCTAATTAAGCAAAAGATTTTGCATTGCAACGCTTGTTTTGTATCTCACATATTTTGGTGAAAAATGGAATTTTTGATTTTCAATATTTATATTCAAAACATAAAATATACATCTTGTCAAAAAATGTCTTATTGAGAATTTGTAGGTCTCATTTAAGCAAATAATTTTCCATTTCAGTGTTTTTTTTTCAAATCTCACATATTTTGCTTAAAAAATGAAATTTCATTACCATAACTTTTTTTTCGTATTTCGTATACATCTTTTAAAAAATTATCCTACTACTATTACTACAGACAAACAGACACTTTTGTAAAAAGCTTTTTTTCTAACTCAAGGGGTCTCAAAACGTAAAAATTTGATGAAAATTTCGAAAGTCATTCTTCAACTAATACTTCCTTATTTATGATCAGAATGTAAAAATGAAAACCTGGAATGTTCATATGCCAAAATAGTGATAACCCTGAGAGCTTAAATTTGCTTTACAAGATCTCGGGTTTCTAAAGCTCACAACTTGTAACTTATAGTTACTGGATTATTGCAAATTGTAGCAAAGTAGTCGCCCTTGAAAAAAAAGTATTGATGACAATTATTGAAATTAAATAGGTACTCACATAAAACTAATACAGTTTTCATCGTGCTGAATCTTCTATATTTTTTAAACTGAAAATGCAACTTGTATAAAAATATTAAAACACATTACTTTACCCTCAAACTTTTATCTAATACTTTCGCTTGTACTTTTTGCAAGTTCGTTTTATCTGTGACCAAGTCAAGACTTTTTGGCAAACAATATTTACAAAAATACTATTGAATTTACAAATAATAATATCGTAATCTACTTTCAATACTTCTTACAAATACTTGTTTTTCACTTATAAATTGTATTTTCTTGTCATTTATAATTTACAGTTGATTTGGAATTTCATAAAAATTATAAAAAGATAATCTGAGCACTAAAAAAATCTGCACAAATAGAAAAACGAGATTAAAGGATATGGATGAAATTAGCAATAGTGTTGTGTAATTATGCTCGTAGAGAGAAATAAAACAAATTATGAAATCTGCAGGTGAGGTTTGAAATAGTATTAGGTTAATTATAAATTAGAATATTTATAATAATTATATGAACACAATTATTTATCCAAAAAATATATTTATACTACAATTGATAATAATTAAGTTATGTTTTCTTTTAATCGATAGAAAAGTAACTGACCATTGTTGGATACTAATTATCATAGCAATTAAAGTTCTAGAGGTTAAATTTTAAATAAATAGTTAAAAATGATAACGATTTTAAAATCCCTTTTTATTCTACGAATGATTAATGCCATTGCAGAAAATAATTCATGACTTATTCATTTTCAATCAAGCCTATGTCAATGTATTACAAAATCGATAAAGAATGACTTTCTTTTAATAACAGTGAAGACCCCCAAAAAATTAAAATAAACATTACGTACATTACAAAAAAAAATACATTTTTTAAAGGTATTAATTTTGAGACAGCATGTCACTGAATAAACAATTAATTTATCAGTATTAATATTAGTATATATACTGAATGAATCTGAAAAAATTGATTTCGCTTGAACAAAATAGTTATTTAAAAAAAAAATCAAGTTTATTCAATCGTGTTTGGTTGTCATTATAATAACCAAATAATTTTTTTAATGCAGCCAAACGTTATCTCATTAATCAAATATCTTTGTAAGAGATGAAACCTCTCCGCTAATTATAAACTGAATTTCAGTGGTAAAATTAAATAGATTAAAGGAATTGTAATCTCCACGTATAGAATAAAATTTTTTTTATGTTTGATGGTGCATTACTAATATCAGCATGAAATTGTATTTATATCAAGGAACGTGGAAACTTTTATGGACACGTATGAAGTTTTATATCAGCGAGAGAAACATAATAAAAGTATTAGTCAGCGATACTTAATACCTGATAGTTAATGCAACGGAACATAATAAAAAATAATAATAATGTAATATTCACATGAAATAAGTAAACTGTAGTGTTTGCCACACTAGTTTACATCAGTGCGTGATTTCTGTTCATATTATGCTTATTAGAAGTTATCTTAAGATTATTAATAAGAAATTCCAAACTCATACAATGACGTTATCTGTTAGGAAAATATAATGATACACTGGAAAATTACTCTGGAAATGCATTTAAATAAGTTTACATGAACGACATAAAAAAAAAATTTCTTGTGGAAGTTAAACACGTATTGTAAAGCTTCGATCAATTTTCAATTATATCTAAATTATATAGCTATTATTATGTTGCTCAATTACAATTGATTTTATTCAACTACCTTCAATTTATTGAATTGAAAAATTTTTAATCTAAGAATAATTAAGTTATTTTTTTATCATTAATTTTATTTTATAACTTATGTGTTTATTTTTCTTCGTAAAAAGTAATTAAACATTGAATTTGCGAAATTGATTCAAGAACCCATTGGAAGACTGATCGACTATTTATATTGCAAAATGCGCAAGCCTTGCGCGTAATTACTGCGTAATGAAAAACATTCATTTCTTTCGGAGCGATTTAAAGGCAAAGCATATACGAAGCCGATGCGCCACCGCGAAAACGCTTAATCAGGAAACACTTTCCTATTGATGTTTTATGGAAAGCGCGAACTCTGAGCAAGAATCGTTCTTGAAGACTGTCATGAAAATAAAAAAAAATCATTTCCGAATTAGAAATTGTTAAGACATCGACTAAAATAGTTCAAGCGTTTCTATGGTTTCACAAATTAACTTCTTCCTTCCTCTTACATATCTCAACCTAAATAATCTCTGAGCAAGTGAAATAATTTTTATGAATAAAAAATCATTTTCTAAGTATTTATAATAATTCTACAATTTTTATAGGGATAATATTATTTACGGCGAGTCATATAAAAGCATCTGGAAGAATGGGCCAAGGGTAATAATATTTCCGTTTTTCATCTGAGTGCACACATTTCCGGTGCGTATTCTTCGATTCTTTTTACGAGTAATACCTAATTAAATTCGCATATAAAATACGAAAATCTAAAGAGTATTAGACTTGATTATGTAGAAAAAGTTCTTTTATTAAAAAATAAAGATTTGTATGAAAAAAGATGGACAATTTTATGAAGCATAATTATCATTTGACTTATTAAATGTAAAATACTAACATTACCATAAATTCTGACTCAGATTTTCAATCACTGCTAAAAAATTCCATCACAAATGGCTTATCATGAGATCCATAGCGTGTCAAAGGTAGATCGTATGGTATTGGAAAAACAGGTACATCAGGAGATTCTTGCTCTTGAATAGGAAAAGTTGTCCCTTTAGTCTAAAAAAAGAATCAAAATAAAGCTTTCTTCGAGATAATAGTATTTGAATAATATAACTCTTTCATGATTGACTACTAACAACAAATTTTGGGATAAAGACAACTCCAGCTTCGTAGTTCATAATATAATTAGACTGCCTATAGGTTCCCCAAGCTGCTTTACTGAGATTCGCACTAGTTAGAACGAACCATGGAATTTTTTTGTGGTCTGGAGAAATCCGTGTGTATGATTTAATATGTGGCATCGCCATGTCTCTAGCTATTTTACTAGCTTTCCACTGACTGAAATTTAAGACCATAAATTAAATCCTTCAAAACAAAACGCCAACTTCCAAGACACTTTGTACGGAATTTTATAATACTCACTACATATAAGCCTCAATCCATTCTTGTTTAGAGTGAACTTTCATACTATAAGGGAGACAGCAAGCGGCCATACGGCAATCAATACTGCTTTTAAAGTTATTAATCGAGGGATAAATAAATTGGAAACTCGGTTGACTTTTAATCCCGACATTTTTCTCTCTAGACATTGAAGTCACGATGTCCTTTAGCAACCAAGCTTCAAAGTTGGCTCCAAAACTTCCTATACTTGAACACTGAGATATAAGTGACCAATAAGGAGCATCTGGGGGCAAGATTGCATGTTGAGAAAGAAGAGTTGCAAGTTTTTTATGACCCCAACTATTCAGATCTCTGCCTTTATGACTTCCAGGAACAGATGCGAGAAAAAACACGTTTATCTCAGAAAAATCTACTCCACGAAGTGCGTAGACCCATTCTACTAAAGCAGTGTGTTTATAAGACAAGAGATATTTTTCAAAATCTTTCTTAAAACCGGTTGGAGACTCTCCATCACTGGAATTTGCTGATTCTGGAAGAGGAGGAAGGTGAGGCGATATCCAGATACTGAAAATATAAATACATAAATAAAAAAAAAGTAAATATAAAATAATCGAATAAATATTCTAATTTTTCCTCACCCTTGAGTTCTGTTCTCCCAATCATCAGAATAAAGATTAGCAGTCGAAACAATAATTCTTATTCCATTATCTTTAAATTTTAAAATAGAGATTTTGGAGTGATGGCAACCAAAAGCAGAGGGTTTTGGAATCTCTATGGCAGTAATATTTTTTGGCAGCTTTTCAGTGTCAACTCTGCTTTCATATATTATCAACATTTTTGCTAATTGAGCTGCTAAGAGATACTGAAGACACAACCAACCAATGTCTACCATAAAATTTATATGAAGGCTGTCCACAATCTCTCCTAAACTTTTATCGATGATTTCTGGAAAGGTCACGGTCAAAGGTTGATTATAAGTTTCTTTCACCTGTTCAACTCTGTTGAAGAAAATATGATAAGGAGCGGAGAGAGCGTATTTAAGAGCAAATCCTCCGGGTTCAACGACTGATACAGCATATCCTGATTTTCGCATTTTATCTAGAGCTTCTCGGCGAAGTTGTTCCCTGGCTGCTACTGATTTACAGTCAGTGAAATTCTCGATTAGTGATGATCCTGAAGGAGTCGATGAAGAACTTGAGCTTGAGTGTGAAGAAGCTTGCGAAGTGGAACTGGTTTGAGTAGAAGAATAACTGGAATCATTAAGTTCTTTCTGTGGATATGAATCTCCAATTTTGTGTTTCTTAGTTTCAGTTATTTTGGTTTCTGTACCATTTCGTTTCTTAGTTTGTTTTCGTTCTTTTTCAACGTCGTCTGATTCGCTGACGAATGTTTGAGGTTTTGTAAGCAGTGCGGCTTTGGCGTCTAATTCTTTTAACTTGGCTTCCCTCCTAAGTATTGCAGCCTGCTTATTTCTTTCTATCTTCATCTTTAAGTCTTCAGAGAGCAATTTTTCACCTTTTGAATTAGTAATAGACGTGTCTGTTTTATTGACACTAACTGGAGTGGAAGAATTTTGCTGATTAGATGATGCCTCTTCATTTCTGTCCCTTTCTTTTCTTAGGACCATTTGTAAAACCCTTAGTTGATCCAGCAACTGTGATCTGTCCGAACAATCGAAATCAAGATGTACTGGGACTGTAATTGTTTCGTCAAGGCGATCGATCACCAATTTCTCCACTAAGAACAAACAAAAATTCTAAAAATAATTAAAACTATTTTTTGTCTTGAAAAAAAAATTTTTCTCTCAAAACTAATCTTCCGTTGGTCGCATCAAATTTCACAACACCAGTGCTAGCATCTAAGGTACCACCTCGTCCAAAATTTTTGAAAAATATTAGGTTTTCAGGGAAAAAAAAGATAAATATCTAAGAAATGCCATAAAATTCCTTCGTGACAATGTTTTCAGTGTCTTAAAAACATTAAAACATCTTAATAATAGATCTCTTTTTAAAAACTTATAGCATTCGCTGACGTTTTAAATGGAAATAAAACTGTGGCACTGTCCACTTTGAAATGAGGTTCTAAGAGAAGAGAAATTAATAAAAAAAAGAACACTACCTGATCTGACAGTCTAGTATGCCACCAACGAAAGGTTAATAATTATTACTTAGTCCTTTATTTGTATTCAAGAGGAAAACTTACGGTGAGGATGCGACATTTCATTGAAATGTATAGGATTTTTGCGGTAACATTTTTCTTGGTACGGACACGGTTTCTTCTTGACTGAAACCATTTCAAAGAAGTTAATTGAAAGGGCCTTTATAACCTCAAAGTACTAATAATAAGTGTTTTTTTTATTACCATTACTTGATTTTGATAATGAATTGTCCATTGTGTATGTTATGAAATTCCAAATAAGTTTAATTAATTTTCACTTAAATGAAATGTTGAAATATTAAATTAATTGATGATAAAGAGTTTTGTTTTCATTTCACCAGTTGCATCTCACAGTTCCCTTCATCCTATGTTGCTATGTTCCTGACTGTTCCTGACGTCTGAACTCTGAATTGATCTGAATACTCTGAATTCTGAATCGTCTCAAGCAGTCTGAAGTCTGCTGAAGTCAAAAGTCGAAGAAAGTTGAGAATTCCCGTTACTGACTTCATTGTGCTAGACTCGTTTGCTACGCGTTCTATTTCTATCTACGGAAATAAAGTCACCCTTGACTTCTACCTTCCCGGTATTGCTCTGCATCTTACCTCATGTCGGTAACATAGGAATCGATAGGTAAACATAACCTTAAGGAATGTGGAACGCAAAATTTATATTTTCGAAAAAATAGCTCAATAAAGTGCATAGATACGTTTTCAAAAATGAGTTAAGAAAATACCGTTAACATAGTACTTCTTTTGATAAATTTCACATAATTTCTAAAAAGATTCATAATAAACATAACTCTGACATAACCGACATAACTAACACTGTCCATAAGCAGCATGAGCGGAGTAATGCAGAACGTGATAAAATTTGGTTCATATCTCTGCTACAGACATAGTACCTCGTATTTGAAAGCGTGCAATGCTATTTCATTAATAAATGAAGTTTCAGATTCTGCCGGATATGATAAAATAAAAATAAAACAAAATTAAAACAAATTTACAATTCATTCTATTCAGTAATATAACACATTTTTATTATTGACTATTTTTTTCCTAATTTATTTACGAACTGATATTAATAAATTTAACTTGATAAACAATTTTTTTAATCATTATTAAATATACGCGAATATGTCTCTTACGTGTCAAACTTATTAAAATATTTTAGAAGTAATATTTTTTTTAATTGAGTTTAGTTTTTCTCTTATATTATGTTTAAACAGATGTCGAATGAAAAAATCAACCTCATTCTTTACTCTGGCATTTAAATTTTCCAGCCGATCCGAAGGGCAAATCACGCAAATGCTAATATTTGAGATTTTTTTATTTTTATTTATGTGCAACTTTTCAAATATTTTATATAATTTTAATATTAGTCGGCTTTAATTGGCAAAAATCAGTTTTCTGTTTTTATTTATTTTATTTATTTATTTTTTATTAAAGTCTGGCATTATTGTTGTTTGTATTTTTTGAAATTGAATCATTAAAATGGTTTCCAAGAGTTATTTAAGATAGGTACAGGCTTATAAGATAATCTAGAATTTAATATAGTCACTTTTTTGTATATCTATTTATTTTTGAACTAAAATTAAAGCAAAATTTTAAGAAATTAAACTAAAAGACAAAATTGCAATTTTCTACAAGAATGCTTTTAACTTCTTTACAATCCTGTTTCTAGTTCAAAGTTGTCGAAAGCCAATTCATTATTCATCAGAATTTACCTTGAGGCGGTAGGGCATCTCAGATTGAAGATGAAGATGAGTCTCTGTGTGTAAATGTAGTTATGCGTGTATGCAACCGTCAAATGGTTAAACTCACATGAAATTGATTTAACTTTGGGAACTTATCAACTGAGATAGAAATATTCTTGAAATCAAAGTTGAAAAAAAATATGTGAAAGTTTTTACGAGTTGTATTTACTAAGAATAAATAGTAATATAGTAATTCAATAATGCATTTCAGAATAATTTTTATTTTCTGGAAAAACATGATTTTTTGATTGCCGCGAATAATATTAAAGAGCAAATATAAGATTATATAATCAGGATTATTACTGTTTCATATATGATCTGTTAACAAAACCGATAAAGTGGCTAGCGAAAAGGGTGATAACCGGTAATTGCTTTCCACGTTCAGTTAAAGGGTTTGAATTTCCGAAGCCAATATATATGATGTATGATTCCTGGCATGTAACCCAAAGAAAAATCAAAAGATTGACAAAATTTTTGATTTTGCTAAGTTTACCAAATTTTGAAGAAAGGGTAGTTTTTCATTATTTTAGCTATTCAAACAAATTTTCATTGATTTAACCACATTCTCGTTGAATGATCAAGATATTTTTTGAATTATCCATAAAATTTCGTACAATTATAAAAATGTCTCAAAAAAAAGTTTAGTTGACGTGAACAAACTTGAAATAAATTTTTTTTATTGAATTATATTTTTAAATGAATGAACTAAAATACTTTACGAGAACGCATTTGTTTCAAGAAAAAATATAGTTTTGGTTATGCCAATCAAAACATTTGTTTGCTCTATAACCAAAGCTCGTCAGAAAATTCTCCAGATAAACTAATCAAAAATTTAGTAAAAAAGAAAAAAAATTTTCCTTTGATCCTACCAAATATTTTTTTGAGTTTTAAATCAAACAATTTTTTGTCTGAGTGCGAAATTTTCGGAATTTGCATCTGTTACACTAATAGTCTTGAAATCGATAAACAGTAATTGTTTTTTTTTCTTACTCTCGTAAAGAAGAAGCATGCGGAATCTTTGATCGTGATCACAGACTCGTCGATTCAAGAGAAGACATCTGCAAGGGTGGGAGCGATGCTGAGCGTCGCGACGCCTTCAGAGGCTCAGTTACCGCCCAGGCTGCGCCGCGTGCGCATCTCCGACATCAAATCGTACATTTTTTTATTTCTCTGAATACATGTTTTCCACTCATTATCACTTATCACTTTAGAGTCTCAAAATTCAAAGTAAATTTTGATAAAATTGCACTTTTCATTTTCATTGATGAAACTCCCCAAATCTCAACATTTATTACACCTTTGTGTTTAGTGCTTAGCTAGGAAGATTGAATAATAAAAAATTAGGTAAACATTTAGATAAGGGAAAAATTTAAAACAAAAAGAACGTTAAATTGGAGAAAAATTGAATAAAACATTCTAGTGCAGGTAATCAAAGGAATTAATATCAGGTGTTTCTGGACTTATCAGGTGGATAGAAGTGGAGGTACAACCTCCGAAATTTGAAGTAAATAGTCGTTTCCTCTGGAGGCACTTAGAAGACAGTCAAGATCCATTGCTGCCAGGAAATGTCGGAAAGTCAAGGTCAGTACTTATGGCTTAGACTTTCAAGATTTACCCCACAACTCGATCCTCCAACCTGAAACAAAATTAACTTATAATCCGCAGTTCTGCTGCAATATTTGATCTCTATCGAGAAACGATTAAAATTGAAAAATTCCCCATTGAGTAAACGAACACGCTTCCACATAGACAGACGTGAAAATAAACTTTTTTATTTGCAGTACCAACTTGCCAGTGTGTTTTTTGAGTCAACAGAGCTACGTTTATTCCAATTCATGTATTCAATATCCGGTCGAAATTTTTTTAATATGACGTGGAGGAATCAGCAGATATCTTTGAAAATTTTGTATATATACAAAAAATGATATTCCTCTAAACTTATCGCTTTAAGATTCCAAAAAAATCGTGCTTGGCATGAAAGATTGAAACTTCACCTTTTCATTCAAATACATTTTGATTTGGTACGAAAATAAGTTTTGAAACATTTTTTCAAGTATTAATGAAAGTGATTCAAGATTTTGTCATATTTCTGATCCAATTAATTAAGGGATCAGTACCACATCTGAAAGACTTTTTTACAGGTTTTTTTTTCATAGTAACATTTATTTTATAATTTCAAGCATTTAATACAGAAAAGATAAAGTTTGAAAAAAATATCTGTATTTTTTTCTTTTTTTTTTTGACGGAAAATATTGCTGGTGTGGCCGCCTGAAGTTACTAAAATTATAATTATTTATTAATATTCAAGCCTTTTTTCAAACAATTTACGTTGAAAAGAAAAGGTCGAAAATTTCAAAAGTCCGCCATTTTTCTTTTTTAGCGCATGTTAGTAAACCTTTGAATCCTTTAAATTTCCTTCAAATCCTTTAAATTTTAAAATACTTTTCCTTTAACCTTTAAATTTGAATATATTTAATTTATTTATTTAATAGCGACAAGTGTAGTTTTTAGCGATCAAGCAAATTTTTATACCAGCAAGATATACCATAAAAAATATAACAAAATTGTCAGTTTTTATTTCAAACCTTATCTTTTGTGTATTAAAAGTTTGAAATTAAAAAATAAATTTTACTATGAAAAAAAAATTCTTTAAGATACGGTACTGACCCCTTAAATGCCTGCAGCCTTAAAGAAGACAAACATTATACCTCTTAATTATCCAATTTTTATTTTCTGCGTAGCATAAAATTGAAAAAGAAAACGTTTGAGATGCTTGTGAAACTCGACTGAATTCCCACTTTTATGTATTCCCATAGAAAGCTGAACTTCCAACTGTTAGATGCATTACTGTTGGTTAAAACTTTACAAAAAGTTTTATTGGCGTAGCTAATGATTAAAAGTTTTCTGAAATGAGGTGCATAATATGTATAACTAGTGGGAGGTAGATATATGACATATATAGGCCAATTTTGGGTCGAATTTTGGATTTTACAAACTACTCGATTATTCTAACTTGGAAATAAACTTCTTCATTCCTAAAAGCGGGAGACCTCTGTTTCATAAAATTTTGATATTCATATATTTTTGCAACGCGGGGTTGAGGTCTGCGAATTTCAAACTCGGTTGGGTATTGTGAATTTGACATTTCCTTTCCGTCATAAATTTGTGTGTTAGCAATGTATTTCGTAAAAAAAAAAAAATGAATTTAAATATTTTTCTTGAAAAAATGTAAATTTCAGAAAGCTTGTATAAATTATTACTGAATGGAATTTCCACATATTTAAAGTTCGAGACTTGAATTATCCTAGAAAGATAAAGTTAAGTCTTTTTAAATTTAAATCTAAAGTCTTGTTAGATTGAAAGGATTTCCTGTAGATATAGGAAACTCCAATTACTTGTCACCCTAGAAAAAAAAAGTGTCGAGTCAACAGATTTTATTGGAGAAAGAGTAAAAAAGAAGGTTCGATCGCGATTGAGATCTGATTAATTCAATTTTAAAAGAACTTGGCGAAAGCAGCCAATCTAATAAATCGTGCTCAGAGTGTTTATTAGTTCCATCCTCAAAAGATTTAGTTATGTCTAATCAATTTCAAGCATATGCCATAATTTTACTATCCTTAAAGTAAAAACCATCTTTAACTGAACAGAAGGAAGTTGAACATTTTCGGTTCTAAGATAGAAAGTGTTTCCAGACCGGTTAAAAATATTTTCAGTTTTACTGCTTCCTCTAAAAGAATGGCATCGAAAAGAAATTCGTTGGGAGTAAATCGATTGTGTACAAAGCTCCGACATGCCTGAAAGCTTCTTGAACTCAAGTGCCGTTGTGCTCGATGAAATTTAAAGTGGTGGTGAAGAAGACAAGTCAAAAATCACCACTATTCCGCTTAGTGTAAAAAAGTATAAATAATATAAAAAAGCCAATCTCGAGCTTTGAACATCAATTACGTACTGTTTTCAAATGAATCGAAAGTGAAGTCTTCGGCTAATGAAAAGATAAAACTTCACTTTATAATGCATCTAACCCTTTATTAGATTAATATTTTAAAAGGCAAAACTGGTCATATTTTAATATTCAGTAAATTAAGAATTATTAAAAATCCAAACTAAACATTTATGACTTTTTGAGAATTCAATAATACCAAAATTTGCAATGTTGGCTGATTGGCTTTAGGGTCCATAAATGAAAAAAACAGTAGCTTTAATCAAACGTTTCGACTCTGATTGCAGTCCTGATCAGTGATCAAAAATCAAAATTTACATCACTATATATGGGTCGATGCTAAAAAGGTGTGAAATTTTAATTATCGATTTTGAAAAAAGAACTTCTAGAAGTGACTAAAATATTTTTATCTATCAATTATAATCTGAAATTTTTTTGTAGTGGAAATAAATAATCTACGCTAGGTGGATTACTGAGCGAATAATCAAATAGAAAATAATTTTAAAAAAACAGAAATTTTATCTATATTTTATTTTTGAGCTTTTCAATAAAACCACCTCAAGTTTGGAAATTTTACTGAAAACTGCTTTGATGTATTTTAATAAAGGCACTTTATCCTAATATCATTCAAATATATATATTAAATAATGAAAATGTATAAAACTGCTGTGACTTAAATTTCACAATTTTTTGTAAACGACCTAATGCTTGATTCACTTATTTATTTGATGTATTTATGAATTTCAAAATTCAATACAAGTGCCTCAATTAACACAATAACATAAATTGCATAATTTTTTGTAAACAGTCGTGAAAAGGTATTTATAAACTTTTCTAAAACTTTTAATTATCTTTCAAGGAGTGTCATGAGTTTTACGGTCGTTTTCGAATTTTGTATGCACACCATTTTTTTCAAATTAAGATTCTTCTCATAAGAAAATGCGCACAATGGCTCAGATGGGCCCTCAGCCTGTATTATTACTTAAATTTTGAGATTTAATAAGTTTAAATATACACTGTAACAAATTTTTCGGAAATTTTTCCGAAAATAGTCGGACAGCTTAAAATACAAATGGGTCGTAAATTTTTCCAAAGATATAGTCGGAAATATTTCCGACATATAACTGGAAATAGTTCCTACTGTTTGGTCGGAGAAATATCCAGTTTATGAAGAAAGAAAGATATATTTAATAATTTAAGTGAAAAAAGATCCAAAAAAAGTGAACAAATTTCCGTTTTTGTGGAATAATTTCCGCTTTTCATGGGAAAAATTTCCTACAACTTAGGAGATTTCTGAAATGTTCTCACCTTTTTGATATGTTTCCTAATAGTTCGGTAATAATTCTGAAAATTCGGTCAATTTTCCTCAAATCTATGAAATATTTCCACTTTCTGTAGGAAAATCTGTTTCCTAAGGATTTAGAAAAAATTTCCTAATACATAGTAGGAAAATTTACCGATATTTTCTACAGTGTAACCATTAGAGTCGAAATGTCAAAGATCAAAGGACACACTTTTAAGGGCTATAACTTGGTTCATATTAAACGAAATGCAGATTCTCACTAATAAACATGATTCTGCTTTGATAATCTTGAAATACATATTTTGTTTTATAGACTTATCTTATTTCGTCATAGAGTTTAAGTATGAAAAGCATATGAAAATAAACTATAACTATAATACATAGTTACATACCCTGAAACCAGAATTAATTTGATATTTATCTAAATTACCTAGATATCTTTGAGAAACATAATAGCGAAAGGTTCCAGAGATATGCCCATTTGCGAATTTTCAAATTTAATAAAAATGCTTAAATTAACGCAAAAACATAAGTTTCTCATACTTTAAATAAAAATTGTTTTCTACATATGCATCAGCCTCGAGGGCATCGCGTTACGATAAATTTTCAGGCTTTATTTCTTAATTAAAGCCTTTCTAATGTTTTAAATGGCGTCATGTCAACCACACGTGAGCTCCTGTGAATGCAGTAATTAACGAGAATTAGAGTGGGTATAGAAATTAATCCAGAACTAGACGGACGAAATGGAAACAACAAGTGTACTTATAATGCAAATAAGACCTCGAAGTTGCTTGGAAAGATAAAGCAGTTAAACCCATAAAAGAAAAAAGTTAGTTATTCACTAATATTTTATAAAAATTGTGAAATAGTTATTTTTACAAGTGAAAGTTACATGTTATTTTTGAATTTAAACATTATAATGCAAAATTATACTTACACGATAACACCGAAATAATCAATTTACAAGTTTTCATTAAAAAAAATTAATGAAAAGCGATCATTCCGACGTAATTATGACTTGGAAAAAGCATATCAAAAAATGCCAACAAGATGCCAATAACATGCCAAAGTTGGCATATTCCAACAAGTAAGGATTATTTAGGCATTTCGTGATAATACTCCTGAAACATAAAAGGCTTTGTAGCCGATTCCTTATTTACCTTTTGTTCCCTATTTTATTATTATCCCATAAGGTACACTATTTTAGAACTTTCCTTAATTCAACTCTATTAAATTGAAAATGTAAAATTTTTTTTTTGTGAACTTAAAATTTAAAAAGTTTCAATTTTCATGTTCTGCACATTTTTACTTAAGGGGATTCACCACCCTTAAAAATTTTTATTTCTATTTATTGAGTTTAGATATTCCATATAATTTTTTTTATGTTTAGTACCTTAATTTAGAAAGGTTTTTTAAAAATTCCAGCACCTTTATGTATTTTTAAACTAAAAATTGTGCATTTTTTTAGCTTTATTTCACATTTTTTTACTTTCAAAAACTTTTTTGTTTTCTAACCAATTGTCATGGTTCTTTTTTTATTTTGTTCCTTACAATGTGTAGGGTAAGTGTGCCAATTACTGCGGATCGAAAATCAACACGGCTTTTAAAGTTAAAAAAAAAGATTTTGAGATAAAAAAGTCGTCACGAATTAATTTTTAAAGCAATATTTGGTATTAAGTAAGTAGCATGCAGTCCTTAAACCCTGAAAAGAAACCAGATTTACTTAGAAAATGCGAATCTAAAAAAAATGTTCCATGTAGGTATTACTGCGGGTTTGCATGAATTACTGCGCACCAATTACTGCGGAAACCCCAATTTCTGTGCACGTAATACTGCGATATTATTTTGAGTGAACTTACAATTAATTTAGGAGTGTTGAAAATTTTATGTAATCTCAATTATAAAAAGTAAACACGACGAAGCATTCGTAACAAATTAAGATTAATAATTTTATTAATTTTATTTAATTTAACTTAAAATTATATCACTTGAGTTCCTCTTATTGCATCTTTAGCAACGATTAAGGAGTGTTGAACATTTTATTTAAGCTAAATTATAAAAAGTGAACGTGAAGTATTTTTAACAAATTAAGATTAAATAATATTATAACTCTTATTTAATTTACCTTAAAATTATATTACTTGACTTTCTCTTGCCTCATTAGCAACGATTTTGGAATTTTCAACATTACGTTTAATCTCAATTATAAAAAGTAAGCATGACGAAGCATTTGTAATAGATTGAAAGGTTATGCAGTGCCGCCTGACAGATCGCAGTAATTCATACACCTATGAAAATCATGTACCAAATACTGTTTTGGTAAAAAAATTATTAAAAAACGTATTTTTTGTTATTTTGCATAAATATTTAGAAAAATAAAATATTTACTTTGCAGAAAGTAATATCACAATAAATATTTTATTTTCAGAAACGGAATTATAACAAGTTTTTCAGAACGTGTTCATGACCTTTCAACAAATCTAAGCATTAAAACTATGGGAATCGGGAACATGAGAGTTTTAAATTGCAATCAATTAGCTACAAATATCGTAACTATTGATAATTCGTTGATACTTATTATGCTTGGATTAGAAATTGATTGTTTTTAATTGTTCTGTAGCGTTATATATCATTAAAACATTGTATATCATTAGTTTTATTTGAAAGCGCAGTAACTGGGGCATCCACAGTAATACCCACACTTACCCTAGCAACTTTTTGTATATGGAAAGCACTCTAGCTTGAAAAATAACTACAAAAAAGTTTTTTTAAATATTTTGGGATATTTTTTATTTTATTTGTGACTTTTTTTCAGTCATGTTACCTTATTTTCGATACCGGAAATGTTCCTAAACATTGTAAGGAACAAAATAAAAAAAGAATCATGATAATTGGTTAAAAAACAAATAAGTTATTCAAAGTAAAAAAATGCGCAAAAAACTCACAATTTTTAGTATAAAAATACATAAAGCTGCTAAAATTTTTATAAAACCTTTCTAAATTAAGGTACTAAACATAAACAAAATTATATGGAATGCCTAAACTCAATAAATAAAAATAAAAGTGTTAAAGATGGCGGATCCCCTTAAGTTTTTTATTGTGTTTTCTTTTTTTGATTATATTTAGTAAAGAAAAAAAACAATTCAACTTCCAGAAAGGATACAATTTCAAAATCTTCTTAGTTTTAGAAGTTCAATCTGTGCTTTTAAACTATTATTCACAACTCAAATTCATAATCACATAAATCAGGTTATAAAAAACATTCGGTAAAGAGAAAGACATGATAAAATATGTCAAATTCTAATTTTTTATTTGATTTGATCTAATTCTGACCATTATGCAGTGACCCAATTTCAAATTATATAATGCAATGCTAAACCCCCGTAAACTTTAGATGTATTTTTGGACAGCGGTTTGTTGTCCTTAATTTTTTATGATCGCGAGTGATTACGACACAGTGAGAGGAAAAGCGAATGCACCGAAACAGACAGATTCACATTAATATAGTCATATGCTTGTTATTTGTTATGCCGAACAGAATTCAAAATTATGTTTGAACACAGCTCTACAAAAGACATTTACTTTTTCTTGCATCGTGTTCTTTGGCACAAAAGCTTTTCATTGTTTAGCAACATATTTTAAATGTTCCTATACTGTAATTCAACTAGCACATTAAATTTACTCACCCTCAACTCACTCTAATAACTAATAGCTTACAAAAATCTAAACCTACTAATATTATTTCATAAAATATATTACCTGTAATATAATGAGATTGAAGGAAGAAAATAAGCAGATTTAAGAAATTCTTTTAAAATTTATAAAGCGTAACCTACAGCTTCCAGAATATTTCAAACATGCATCAAATTTGTTTATCATAATTCAAATCCATGAAGAAGATTTCAACATTTTAGAGAAGACTGACAAGTTTATAGATTATTGTCATTTCAAATGATTTATCGATTACATTGCCAGATGTTTTACCTCCATTCCAAATCCTTATATCCGAGGTTATTTCAAAAATAGTCTTTTTATAGATTGACAGAGGATGCGCATGAATTGAACTTGCACTCAAAAAGCTGACAATACAAAAATTATCCACCTTCATTTTTTCAAAGTCATTCTTTCCAAACTTTTCAACATTTGGGCCGTGTGGTAAGGTCTGCCATTACCAATTATATACGACCGCTTTATAATTCAAGTAATAATTTCAACAAATTTTCCGGAGAAGACAGTAATGTGTTACATTTTCCTGCATTGTTTTATTAGAAAGATTAAACCTTTCCATTTAAGAATGAAACACAACATCATTTAAATGACCGCCACATCTGGCCTTACAGTACACCGAACAAAATTCCTTGTACCCGTATACTATTTTGCCTAGTTAGGACAGGCGCCAACTTTGCAATCCTAGTTGAAATTACAAAGTTCAACTTTAGTAAGAAAAACAAAGAAAGCAAGTTGATTTGACGGACAGATCCTTTCTGGCGCATGTATTAAACGTAACCAAAAAACAACTTTACGTTTATGATCTACTAGAGCAAAATTTATATTGATAAAAGTGGGTCTTAAAGAATTATTGACAAAAATAAATTTTTGTTTACACAGTGAACAAGTAATAAATACAGAAGATATTCTTTTTACAGCGGAGTTTTGTAATAACAGCATAGCAATATTAATTGAATTTAATTGTTAATAGAACTAGAATTATTTATTTCTCTGTAACAAGGTTTATATTGGTTTGTTCAACTGTATGTACGTGATTCTCTTAAACAGGAATCCGTGTTATTTCAACTAGGTTAGACTTAATTAAGTATGGGTGATAGTTGACTCTCGGAAAAATATTTTTTCGGTCAACCACATTCGATCGCTTGGTCGAAGATGAGCATTTTTACCGAAAAATCATCTTTTCATCAGATGAAGCCCATTTCTACATCAGAAGCTATGTCAATAAGCAAAATTGTCGCATTTGGGGCTCAGAAAATCTAAACGTCATCATTGAAAAGCCGATTCACCCACAACGAATGACTGTTTGGTGCGGATTTTGGTACGATGGCATTATTGGGCCATTTTTCTTCAAAAATGAGCAAGGAGCCGCCGTTTCTGTCATTGGCGAGCGTTACCGTGCCATGATCAACGAATTTTCGTCCCCAAAAGTTAAAGAGGATAACATGGACGACATTTGGTTTCAACAGGACGAGGCCATTTGACACACAGCCAGCGTAACAATTGATCTTTTACGCACCGTTTTCGAGAATCGAATAACACAGGTCTGCATGGTTTTGTTCTGGAATAGCTGAAGATCATTTCCGAAGTAATTTTTGGAGTAGAAACCGAATCCGTGGTCAGAATTGCTCCATCACTTCAGATTTTTGAGTAATCCTAACCTAAAAGTGCAAAAACACGGTTTTTCACTTTATTTGAGCACCCATAACTTCGCGAATTTTTATTATTTATTCAGTAGAATTAAGAATAAAAAACAAATTTGATGCACTAAGGTAAAAGCACCAATAGCCGGACGTCTAAGGAAATGTCATTCAATTTTTTGTATTAATCGTACTAAATGTGATGCGGAATCAAGAATTGCCCCGATTATTTTGATGTATGTCTCCTCCCTACTATAACAAAAAGTCCAGAGTTGTGTTAAATCTGATTAATCCATTTTAATAATTCTCTTCATTAAATAATGCTCTGGAGCCAATTGCCGGACGGAAAAAGTAAATTGATCCAATAGCCGGACAGCGCTGCTGCACCAATACTCGAACAAGAGAATATTCTGAATATTATAATTTGATTGATATGGATTTGATATTTTTTAAGCATAATAAACACTGGGACATATTTACGGAAACATTTTTTAGGTCTACGCTTATAAAAAAAAAATATTGAAAAGATTTTACAAATAGAATTGTTAATGAACTTCATTCTTTTGAGGCCTATTGAATAAGTTTAATTTATTTTGCCAATTTTTTTTCTATGAACTTTGCTTTACATTTACATAATAAAATATATATTTAACACTTCTGCTTCTTCGTATTTTTTGCTGGATTTTTTGTTTTATTCTTCTTTCTTTCTTTTCAAAGATTTTTTTTTTATCCTGCTTTTGATTTTCCTTTAACGTGGCTTCTCTTCTTTCTTGCTGTTCCTGTTTTTTCTTTCATGCAGCTTCTTTTTTCTCTTTCTGTTCTTGTTTTTCTTTAGTGTAGCTTCTTTCTTCTCTGTCTCTTCCTGTTTCTTCCTCAAAAAGCAGTGCAATGTAACGCCGGACACGCGTTCGGTTATTAGGCAAAAGCGAATATTCATTGACCTAATAACCGGATTTAAAATATTTAATTAAAGGAAAATGTTTTTAAATTTTGAAAAATATTATGGTTTATATAAAGCATTTGACTTTAATGTAACACGTATTAAAATGACAAATGAAGGTAAATGTAAATGTTATTTGCTTAACAAAGACAACGCGTCAGTTAGTTTATAGAGCAGATTTCGCTACATTTCGACTAGCCTTGTGCTTCAGCAGAGAAATTTTTTTTTCTTGCCGAAGTTTTAATTTCTAATTCAAAAAATTTTTCACTTTTTTAAAGTGTACGTTTCGAGGTTTGTATACGGTACACCAAAATAGCGATAAGTGATTCATAAATCTCTAATTTTGAGAAAAATTCATGGCTCTGTCCGGCTATTAGCTACTGTCCGGCACTTTTAGGTTAGGATTACTCAAAAACCTGACGTGCTGGAGCAGTTCTGAGGCCGGATTTGGATCCTACGAGAAAAACTACTTTGGAAATGAGTCCTATCTTTTCTAGAACAAATTCAACATTTTTTTGCAGACCTGTGTAATCAGCCGAAATTCTGATGTCAATTGGCCGCCTCGGAGCTGTAATTTGACCCCGTTGGACTATTTTTTGTGGGGAGCCGTTAAAGATAAGTATTACGCTAACCACCCAGAGACGATTGAGGCCTTGAAACACGAAATCGAAGTTGCCATTCATGGGATTGAAGCCCAAACAATGGAAAATCTACTGAAAAATTGGGTTGATCGAATGGAGTACTGTAAGGCCAGCCGTTCCAGTCATTTGAATTATGTGTTTTATTCTTAAATGAAAAGGTTTAATCTTTTTAATAAAACCATACTTTTGAAAAAATATTCATAAGTTTTCTTTTTATAGCCGATTCAAATTGCAAATGTTAGATGGCCCACCCTGTATTTGGTAATAACAGACCTTACCTCACGGCCTTAATGTTTAATCCTCATTACATTCATTATCCTAATCTTCAATTTATTTGCAATTAATGTTTATCATAGAATATTAAAAAAACATTCGAAAGTTTTAATTATCATAGAAATTTATCAAATTTGAATTTTTTCATTTTACATGAAGAAAAACATTTGTCAAAAATTACCAAGCTATTTGGAAACGTATGGTAAATTCTAAAGCTACTTACTTTTTTCTATTAATTAAAAATTCATTATACAGTACCGGTCAGAATTGTCCGGCCACCTGTTTTTCGATAATTGCTTAAATTATCCTAATTTGAATTATATAAGTGAAAAAATTTGTTCTCTTAATTAAATTTAAACCTATCAAAATTCTTTATAAAATGAGCCCAGCATGAATTCGTTTTGTTAAATTTTGAAGAAGTTATTGCAGAAATAGTCAAGATTTGAATGCTTTCTTAAATTTTAAATAACTTTCAAAGTAATCAACATTTTTTAATGTTCTTGGACTAATTTTAAAGCTAAATTTCTACAAAATCGATGAAAATTCTTGGAATTGATGTGTAATTTTTTTCTTACATACTGCACGAGGTTAAAGGTCAAATAAAAAAGTTGGAAAAATTCCAATATTGCTTTTGCTTAGAAAAACATTTTTATAAGATATATAAAACATATATTCCTGAATTTTGTATCGAATCCCCTTAAAATATATATTCATATGATCTCTATTATGATTTACCTACAGATGAAATGTTTTCGAAATTTCCCTACTTTTTTGTTACAATTTTAACTCTTTGCATTATGCAAGAAAACATTTATAGATTTATAATGATAATTTAATGCGATTCTGTAGAATCTTAGCTCTAAAATGAGCTCAAGAACATTAAAAAATGTTGATTACTTCGAAAGTTATTTAAAATTTAAGAAAGCATTCTAATCTTGACTATTTCTGCAATAACTTCTTCAAAATTTAACAAAACGAATTCATGCTGGGCTCATTTTATAAAGAATTTTGATAGGTTTAAATTTAATTAAGAGAACAAATTTTTTCACTTATATAATTCAAATTAGGATAATTTAAGCAATTATCGAAAAACAGGTGGCCGGACAATTTTGACCGGTACTGTAGATATGCGCTAAATTACCGATATGAATTCCCAAATAGATGGTAGAATAAATTGAATTATTAGAAAAAAGAAGCTAGCTTCACAATTTATCATCCATTTATAAATAGTTTGGTAATTTTCGACAAGTATTTTTCTCCGTGTACTTTCGAAAACTTTCAATTTTTGTAGGTCTTCGTTTTTAAACTTCATTAAAACATTAGAGTTTCAAAGAAGTCCTATAATCATGGAATAAAGTGTAATCGAATACGAAGTATAACAGCCAAATGTAAAAAGTGGAATGAGTGTTATGCGAGTATAATTGCTCAAAAGTGCTTAGCTTCTCGAGAAATTCTTTTCCTTCATTTTTTTCCTTATTCTCATTCTCTTCCATTTCCCTAGGGATAAGACAGAGGAATCAAATAAAAATCTCTATACCTTTATTTCTTGGGCTTTTCATTTCCCCTCGCTGTGAATTTTTACTTCCTTATTTTTTGATTTTCATATAATGCATATGTTAAATTAGGGTCGGTCGAGTAAGCTCTTAATTATTTAGGTATCTTATTAGAGTAGTTTATCACCCTCAAGCTTTGAAATAAAAGGTAGCACGTTCTCGGGAACTAAATACACATTTAGAAAAAAGTTTCCTTGATTCAAAAAAAATTTCTTTGAATTAAACAAATTTATGCTATACTATTTATGCTATAATTTTTGCTATACGGTCAAAGAAAAGTTTCTTTGATTTAAAGAAATTTCTTAATTATTTGTTTTCCTTTGGATCAAAGAAATGAATGTATACGCAGTTTTATAGTTATTACGTAAAGTAATTCACAGATATATTTTCTTTAATTTAAAGAAAACATTTTCTTTGTTCAAGGTAATAAAATTAAATAAATTATTTCTCAAGTTTTTTCCAGTACTGTACTTGAATCAAAACAATTTATTTTTTAATCAAATAGATTATGTTAAAAAAGTAATTTCTTTTATTTAAAAAAGGCTAAAAACGTGATTTATTAAAGTCAAATAAATTTATATTTGTTCTAAAGGTGTTTTTGCTTTGAATTGAAGAAATTAAGATGAAAAAACGATTTCTTAAATTCAAATAAAACCTTTTTCTAGGTGCAATCGGGGTGTTTCGACATTTTTCATATCAGGTCGCCAATTAAAAAGTGAGGTCTAAAGCGTTGTCGTGACTTGAAAAATTCATTGTACTTATAACTTAAGAATCAAATTAAGAAGCTCAAGATATGCGAAAACATCTTGCAAAGAAGCTTTTATGATAAGATTAATGAGCAAATTTTCTTAAATAAAGAAACTATGAACATAAAAAAATTGTTTGCCAATTTTTTATCTCAGAGAAACAATTGTTGGTACTTTTAAAAAACTTGCAAATTTATTTTCTTAATTTCCATTTTTCTATGTATTTACTTATCAATGAAAATATTAATTCTCTTTGGATACATTTGTTTTTAGATTATATGAAAATAACTAAAACAATTTACCTTTTCATTGTTTTGTAAATCCAAAGGCATTAAACAATAGCAGAAACTGTGCTAAAAGTTCATGTTTTGTTCAGCATTGTTCTAAATTCTGCATAGGACTCACTTTTCATTCTTGGATGATGAATTTTCCAATGAAAGAAACCTGGGGTTTTCAATTTCTCTTGGGCGATTAGTCATTGTTTCTCCCATTTAGACTAAACATTTTTTTAACACGCTAATATCAATACGCATCTTTTCTGTACATTGATGTCGAACAAACTTTCGAGGCGTCGCGACGCATTCTCAGAGCGACGCCCCAAACCGACGCCGTCCCATTGATTCCCTCATCCTGTCCACTATTCACATCTTGCCTCCTCTTAACCGCGTAATTCCAGTCAACTCTCTCAATGCCAGTTACTTTCGCATTCTTCAAAGAGAAAAAGCGAAATCCGGAAATGAGTTCAGTAGAAAAGGAAATCAAGCTCAAAATTCCGTTTCCGCATAGATGAAGAATCCAAATTAAGAACTTACGTTAACTATAACGAAGAAACCAAAGGTCTTCATCAAGTACTTAACACTAGTATAACATTGTTTTTTTATCGTAGTGTAACATTTTAATTAAAAAATTCTATGATTAAATTTGTCAACGCAAATATACTCTCTAACGTATGAAACTAAATTTTTAAAAATTTACTGTGTAAACAGGTTGGACTTTTATAGGTTCAGGACTCTGGGATTTATTTCTGTTTTTTTTTTTGTTAGTGAAAATGAGTAAAATTAGAGTAAACAAAAAAAGTATAATTTATTTTTAACATTACATAAAACACTAATACTTTCTTCAGACCATTCTTCGAACGATGTAGAAAAATACTTCAAGTTTAAGAAATATCGTTGTAAACTTTTAATGAAGTACCTGCTGGGAATCCGCAGAAACAAACACAAATCAGAAACAGTATTCTAAAATATAGTCAAACAATCCTACAAGTTTAAGAGCCAATTTCAGTAATGATTGAAATTCTTTTATTTCATTATTTATTTATATATTTTAAAATACACTGTTAGAAATTTCAACAGTAATTTCCCGAAACACGTGACTGAAGTTATATTCAGTTACAGTTTCATAATATTAGGAAAAATTTCAAAAAATTCAGTAGATTTTTCGCAATTTTAAGATACTTTTACTCAAAAACATCACAAATATCTTCAAATTTTACGTTACATTTGAAACATAAAAAATTTGTAAATTTCCGAATATTTCTAAGAGTGTACATACGTTTTCTAGCATTAATATACCAAAGAAGTTGATTACTAATCTTCTAGTTTTACACAGAGATTTAAAATGCTATTCGAGCTGTATAATTCAGGACAGAAGGTTGCTTTATGTTGAATTTCCGCCTGATGGACAGTTTGTATTTCTCCTTATCAAGTGTGCTTTTCGTCTTCAATACGCGAACCATAGAGGAAAATTTAGCTTAGAGTGCCAGAAACAGGCACTTGCGGCAGTGAGCTGTAATTAGCTCTCAATTAAATGCGCAGCATGATATCCGGTGGTGGGGGGAGTTGAAGCATCACTGAAGTGCTGAAATGTACTCTTAATGGACGATAACTGTACAGGATAAAACGAAATTAATAATTGGTAGACATAGACGATAACGGGAACTCCACGTGAAATATAATTTTTCTTTTACATTTACATCATAAAATTAATGATTCAAAACAATACTCTTTTTATCAAGAACTTTTTAATGTTCGCAAAAACTAAAATTTTCATAATAATTCATTACAATGTATTTTTTTCTGACGCTCAATTCTATTTTGTTGTTATGAATTTATATACAGGGTGGGCCATCTAACATTTTGAATTTTAATCAGCTATAAAAAAAAATTATATATAAAATTATGGATATTTTTTCAAAAGTATGGTTTTTTAGAAAGATTGAACCTTTCCATTTAAGAATGAAATACATCATTTAAGTGACTGCCACGGCTGGCCTTACAGTACTCCATTCGATCAACCCAATTTTTCAGTACATTTTCGATTGTTTGGGCTTCAATCCCATTAATGGCAACTTCGATTTCGTGTTTCAAGGCCTCAATCGTCTCTGGATGGTTAGTGAAACACTTATCCTTAACGGCTCCCCATAAAAAATAGTCCAACGGGGTCAAATCACAGCTCCGACGCGTCCAATTGACATCCGAATTTCGGTTCCTTGCTCATTTTCGAAGAAAAATGGCCCAATGATGCCACTGTACCAAAATCCGCACCAAACAGTGAATCGGCTTCTCAATGACGACGTTTGGATTTTCAGAGCCCCAAATGCGACAATTTTGCTTATTGACCTTATTGACTTTTTGCCTAAACAATCGAAAATGTACTGAAAAATTGGGTTGGTCGAATGGGCCGTGGTAGTCATTTGAATGATATTGTTAGATGGCCCAAACTGTACATATACTTCCTCAATTTATTGTGTACACTGAGAGAAATTCACGTCAGTAATATTAACTGAACATTTTCGGTATAGTTCTATGCATTAAGGACATGTGACTACTTCTGGTTTAAAAAAATTCAATTTTAGCAAAATCTATCGGAAAAATTATTTTCATAACCAAAATAATCTATCTACGTCCATTTTTATTTTCTTTGTCATTTCCAAAATTTTGGAATCAAAATTTTATGTACTTTGGGCGTAAACAAGTAGAAAGTGAACCAAGTTGTTTACATGAACTTGTTACTTTTCTCAAGAATCACATTCCTTTAAAAGCAACTGCAGTTTCCGATAACTCTGAAGAATTTTTACAGTTAAAAATCTCCAGTTTAATTATACTAACTGACTTTTTAAGTTCTATTTCATGACTTAATTTTACAATTAAAGTATCCAAACTCCATTCTTGTTTCATTGTTATATTTGATATTTTAGATCATTATTGTAATTTATCACTATGACTTTTCGTTTACCAAGGAAATATAATCACGAGTTTTCAATACTTAGCTATCTCTGGAGAGAAATAAATGTATTTTTACTGAGAGTGATGCAAATAAGTGCAACGTTAATTCGATATTTGTTCTCCGCAGAGTAAGTTTTTTTCCTCTGGAATATTCTTTACCTCGTTCTCGCTTTTGTATACCACAGTAGTTGAGCTTCTAGTTTCTATGTTGACATGAGTGGGAAGCTTATGTCTAACACTCCCTGACATACTCGTATACGAGTACATGCACTGAGTTAATTCTTTTAAAGCTCTTTCGAACTTTCAATTTTTGAGAATGTCTTGATATCTATCTTCTTTTGACGAAATGCCTCCATCTCATTATTTATTTTAAACATAATTGATTTTGCTTTACCATATATTTCTTTCTTTTAATTTTCGTGATGGATATTTCTCTATATTAAAGCTTAAATTATGTAAATTAATTTTGGCAATTTGCCCCTTATCGGAGTATAGTAAACTCAAACACATTAGAGAAGGTAAACACAAGATATCGAATACACGCTTTAGATCAAATTAAAATGATCCCAATTTCTAGAATTATTTCATAGCTAATGTTTATTATTTTGAAAATCATCTGTGGCATATATTTTATTGTATATCAAAAATATATCATTTTTAACTTCTCTCAAAAACGTCATTTATTATAAATCATAGTTTATCTGTATAAGGTATGAGTATTGACTGAAAAAATAAATCTTTTGTCTTTTTTTCTACCCACTATTTTACCACTTATTCTTTGTTATATTATAAATATTTTTGGGAATGGAAAGCACTCCAGCTAAACAAAATAACTACAAATTTTTTTTTTTATATTTTGCGATATTTTTATTTTATTTGTAAAAAATTGCTATACATTTTAAGGAACAAAATAAAAAAAGAATCATGACAATTGATTAAAAAACAAAAAATTAATTCCCAAAAAACTAAACATTTTTAGTTTAAAAATATATAAAGGTGCTGGAATTGAAAAAAACCCAAAACCTTTTTAAGTAAAGGTACTAAACATAAAAAAAATAATATGGAAGGGCTAAACTCAAAATATAAAAATATAAAAGTGGCGAATCCCTTTAACTCTTTTTTTTTGCTGTCTTATTCGGCAAATTTTTAAAAATTATTATTTTATTAATAAAGCGATCGTATATAATTGATAATTAGAGATCTTGCCATACGGCTTTAAGGTAGTTGATCCACGAAAATTAGACCTCAGGCAAAAATAGATAATTTTGCTTTCAAGACTAGCAATATTATTATTGAAGGGCTATTTTTGAAGAGAAAAAATTAATTTCCATGAAAAAAAATTGAAATACAGAAAAATAATTTTATCAATAAATTTTATTTTTGCCCCAACTTTTTTTCTTATCGCTTTTTACCAAATTTTAAAAAATTATGCGATTTTAATAAATTACAAATCACGTTTTCAAGAAAAAGATTCCCTACAACTTAACCATTCCCAATTTTCGAATATGAATAAATTATTATCAAATTCTGTAATTTGTTTATAAAAATTTCGTTTTGGGAAATGTTTTTTTAATGGTTTCAGCTATTAAAGAATTTATTTTTAAAAATCAGAAACGGTGAAGTTGTGGGAAATCTTTTCTCTTAAAAAATTATTCTTAATTTATTAGAATCGCATAATTTTTTAAAATTTGGTAAGAAGCGATAAGGAAAAAAGTTGGGTCAAAAATAAAATTAATTAGTAAAATTATTTTTCTGTGTTTCAAATTTTTTTCATATAAAATAATCTCTTCTCTTTCAAAATAGCACCTCAATATTAATATTGCTATTCTTGAAA
Organism: Diplolepis rosae; assembly: GCA_030998225.1. Taxonomy (NCBI): domain Eukaryota; kingdom Metazoa; phylum Arthropoda; class Insecta; order Hymenoptera; family Diplolepididae; genus Diplolepis; species Diplolepis rosae. The sequence goes on along the minus strand of JAPYXD010000143.1, from coordinate 1,825,309 downwards.
GCAAAATAATCTATTTTTGCCTGAGGTCTAATTTTCGTGGATGAAAACTACCTTAAAGATGCCTCTGAAGAGGAAACGAAACGTTAGCTTGCAATTTATGCAAACAAATCTAAAAGTCCAAATGGATCCGTGTAATACCTTTTGTTTTTTTTTTTTCCTCAATTATTATTTATAGTACCTATACTTTTTGATTTTTTGCATAAAAACTATCTTATCTTTTGATTACATTTATTAACTTCGAAATAGATTCAATGGAATTTGTATCTATAATAATGTTCATAACATCCTCTAGGTTCAAAGGATCGTTTAAACAAAACAACGACTATTCTATATGAATAGTCATCTGTTTTTATTATAGTTATACAGTTTATGTACTGTATATATATTCACCAGTTTCCCTTATTCGAACCATACAATCGGTTTGTTCCCTTTGTTTTATTCTTCGTGCATTTTAAATAACAAGAGAAACTTGCGAATCAAAGGAAAAAGATATTTTTACATGCTACATAAAACAAAGGTTTCTGTCGACCTCTAGTGAATCACGAGTTTTTTAATTGTAGACCTACATATATGCCTATGCATTATTGCCAAGTATCTCAATTAAACATCTTGGTAATTTGGCTTTTAAATGCAAATATATAATAATAACTTTGCAAAGAAAATTTATAATTAATTTTACAAAAAATATTTCTGAAATTGTAGTCATATTATAAAGATTAATTCGGTTAAAAATTCAAATTAATTTCAAAGTTTCAAGACAAAGTAGACTTGTGAAGTTTATGGGAAGAGATCCAATATCTGAAGACAACTTTGAACCAAAGAGAATCTTTAAATTTGAATGTTATTGCTTCTGAAAATATCTTTTTAAACTTTGCACAATTTTTGGCCTTTGAACTTTTATATCTGTTGGCAACACCACTACAGTTTCAAATTTATGGTTGTATACTTAAAATTGATCTATTTGTAAACATGAAGCTCTTAGACTAAGCATTCGCTATTACTTAAGAACCGTAAAATTCGAGGACGATAGTAAAAATTTACGAAATGGAATGAAAATCAATATTATGGTTTTACGACAAGATTTTTATTTCTTCCCTAGAATATGAACATATACCTCTACTCACACAGTTTCACTTTGGGAGGATGAAAAATCTGCTCTTTCTCGACCCATCGGTCCAGAAAAAGATAAAAATTCTGTCTGATCTTGACCATTTGTGAGGATTTTATTCTAAAGTTGTTCCCAGGCTCGAAACAAGGTGAAAACATATTAGTTTCCATAAATATAAACTGTTGGTTTACCAAACAACGAGCTAATATTAAAGAATATAATTTTTAAAGTAAATTTTTTTAGATCAAGTCAATTTTATTTTCCACATAGGTAAAAAGAGTTAAGAGGATTCGCTATCTTTAATATTTTTATTGTTTGAGTTTAGATCTTCCATATAATTTTTTTATGTTTGGTACCTTTATTTAGAAAGGTTTTGGGGTTTTTTAAAGTTCCAACACCTTTATGTATAAAAATTATGTACCTTAATGTACCAAAAATTTTGAGTTTTTAGGCATTTTTTGACTTTGAATAGCGTTTTTGTTTTTTAATCAGTTGTCATGATTCTTTCTTTATTTTGTTCCTTACGAAGTGTAGCAATTTTTTGGATATGGAAAGCACTCTAGCTAAAAAAACAACTACAAAAAAATTTTTTTTATATTTTGGGATATTTTCATTCATTAATTTTTTTATTTTATTTGTAACTTTTTTTCAGTCATGTTACCTTATCTTCCATACCCGAAAAGTTGCAACACATTGTAAGGAAAAAAATAAAGAATAATCATGATAATTAGTTAAAAAACAAAAAACTCATTCAGAGTCAAAAAATATCAAGAAAATGCCCAAAAAATTAAAAAATTTTAGTTTAAAAATACACAAAGGTGCTGTAATTTAAAAAAAAAAAACCTTTCTAAATAATGGTACTAAACATAAAAAAAATTATATGGAAGATCTAAACTCAAAAAACAAAAATAATGTACCAAATTCTGTATATTTATAATAAAACTTTTATCCATTAATTTTTCAAGACTTGGCATTTGTCACCACCAATAAAAACTAAACAATGACGTTCCGGAAACAAGAACATGAGATGAGATAAAATTTAGAGACATTTATGTAAGTCATAAATCATAAAGTTAACAAGGGATGAGTTTTAGTTTATAATCGATTTTAAGAGAACTCTATACGGGGGCACTTTATCAGATTAAAAGATCAGCAAACAATAGTATTAAATGTTTTTAATAATATGACTATTTATGTTTTGTTTTATTTGTTTTTTCGAGATAAAATATTTTCATGGAAATTTTAGTCTGAAGATCAATGATACTCTTGTAATTTAATAAGTTGGAAGAACTTCAATTAATTTTCCATGAGATTTCACTCCCTCCGGAATAAGAGCGCAACAAACTGAAAATTACGTGTTAATCGAATTCTATTTTCAAATAAATCCAAACTGAATCCACCTTCCGGATTTGTCAATGTAGATGATCGTATCTATTCTTTTAAACAAATAGCATTTGCTCACTTCCTACACTGAGAGAAATTCACGTCAGTAATATTAACTGAAAATTTTCGATGAAATCCTATGCATTAAAAGCAACTGCAGTTTTCGGTTACTCTGAAGAATTTTTTCAGTTAATATAACAGAAATCGCCGGTTTAGTTATACTAACTCGTATTCTCAGTTATAATTCACAATTACATAATTTTTTAGTTAAAGTAACCGAGCTCCATTGTTGTTCAGAGTAGAGTCGGATTTGAAATGAAAACTGGATTTATTATTCATAATAATACAATACTTCAAGTCAAAGTAATTATATTTGAATTTTTTCTTCTAATGGAGAAATCATTAATTTTAATTGTCTTAATATAATAGTATATATATATATATATATTGTTGTTCGTTGCTGGCCGTGCTGCTAACTCAGAATTCACGTTGACTGAAGAGCCGTACCAAATCTCTCAAAACGTTTGAATTGAGAGATCTCTTATTATTTATTAATGAGCAAGGTTAAGAAATCAACAAATGGCTAATTTCTATTAAGATTTAATTAATATAAACAAAAAGAGAAAGGGAACACAATTTTAAAGATAATATATACTGTAAGCTTTAAGTAACTTACAGGAGTTTACATTACAAGAGTTCCTGAGATCAAGAGAACTCATTCGATTACAAAATGCAACTAACTTAAGGAGCTGGTAGAAGTAGTGAAAAATACGCATTAAGTGGGGGTGACAATTTCAAAAGGTGGACGATGGTTAAAATCGTAAACATTGGGAAAAAGGCGAATTTCAATATACTACTGAAATCCCAGACAGGGGAGGCGCAGTGACCATTGTGTGAGCCTATTATGGGATTAAGGCAGACCTATGCTTGAGTTTAATGTGTACGGTATTACGCTAATAAACATAAACTCCTAAACTTATACAGTTTCTAGTTTTCTTCAAGATTCAGTTAAATGAGTCTTTGGTGATTGAAAGCTTAGAGTTATAAAATAATCCTTAAAAATTCAGTATCGGCACGTTTTACAAGAAACAGATTTTTTTCTTCCGTCGTCAATTAAAACTCGTGTTGTAAAGTCACAACATGCCGGCCCCCTTGAACTGTCATGTTCAAAGCAATTGGTCAAAGGTGGTAGTTATAATACATCAACTTTAGAATTTGTTAAACAATTATAGTCAAGCAATTGATATAAATAGGATACGGAGACTAATAATAGTTTAAGCATAAGATAATCAGAGCTGATCATAAAGGAGTTCTAACATACTAGGCGAGATGGTTGATAAAAAATGAATATATCGCTGAAATGATTGTAACTCGTGTTGTAAAGTCACAACATATATATTTGGAGAAAATCAACTAAATATTTTTTTTTACTTTATAAATGTTTCAAATGCATACAATTAATTTGGAATTCTTATTATATACTTCTATAATAGGCATTAATTATTAATGTATTATTGTAAATTGTGTATTAAATTGTTTACAAAATAACTATATCATCTGATTTTTACTTCTATTGAAGTGTTTTATATTTATAGCCTAAAATAAAATTTCCGATGGCAAGAATCGAATATATAAAAAACACATTGTAAATACGATCGTGACGTTTTTTTTGTTATTTCAGAAAGAATTCTCAGTTAAACTGACTGAAATTTACTAAAAACATCTTTTTAGTAGTCGTAACCAAACTTTTCTTTTATCGTTAAAATCAGCTAAACTACTTCAGTTAATATTACGAAATTTTTCTCTCAGTGTAGATCACATTCTAAACAAGGATCTTTTTGAATAAACAATTAATATTGATTAAAGCTGAGATCTTAATTAAGCATTTAAATCTCATTAAAATTATTAAGCTATGTACTAATTTAATTTAAATTTTGTCCAATTATATAAATCCCTAACTGTTTTTAAATAAAATATTATTTTGACTATTTCATGAATCAAAATATCTTTTATTTTCCGAAGATGTAGTTCAGAGAGTAATTACTGTCCTTAAACTTAGAAAAGAAACGATAACGGTTTCTCAGGTCGAAATGCTCGACCGTAATTCTAGAACTAAACTTCTTAAAAGTTACTCATGACGTGTTTAATAAATCAGCTCACACCCTAGATTGTACATGGGATACCAGTTATCAAACTTTACCTAAATTCTCTCCGCTAAAAAAATATAAGAAAAAACAGCAAAAAATAATAATTCAAAAGAACTTTGAGTTTTCACCTTTTTGTTGAAAACTATAAGTAATTTTCTGATTTATTACATTCATTCAGATTTTGTGAATTTTTGACATTTTGATTTCCTTACTCTTCACTGTTCAAATTTCTCTTTAATTTTATAATATAAATAACTACAGTGTAAGAACAAAACAGTTTTATAACATTTGAAATATATTTCTGTATTTCCAGCATAGATACATAAACATTTTCTAGCTGAATGGAAATGGTAAATAATGCATGAACCATTATCATCTAGCATTGCACGGTTTAGTAAGAAGGGTCAAAAATGGGAATGGTTCTTCACTTCCGAATTGTACTGTGCGCAGGATAACCTGTAATCGATTTTGAATGTGTCGTTTATACTCTGTAATTCTATTATTAGCAAGAATTTTTTATTTTTACCAAATTTTGTACATTTTTCATATGGTAAATGATACAGGCACTATTTCTTTTATCAACATTCCTTTAAAAAAATCGAATTTTATGATTATCAATAATCGATTAAACTGAAAAAGTGGGGATATGTAAAGAGAAAAAATAACTAACTTTTAAAGAGAGATAATTAAATTTTAGAAAAATGAAAGGAAAAGATATTTAAATTATGCAGAATTACTAAGATTCTAATTTTTATTACTAAGATTTTAATTACTAAGATTTTTAATTTGTTATACTATATTTAATAACTTCAGAAAATTTAAATAGGTATGTGATTGATAAATTTGGTAATTTGTCCCAAAATAAATCTTTAACTCCTTTTAAAAACCTTTCAATTTTTTAACTTGGACAATTAAAATTTTCATAAGTAGTACTTCCTAATTACATGATCGAAGACATTTTTTGCTTTATAATCTATATAAAGTAGATAATTTGGGTGGGTGAAAAAAATACTGCTTGACTGACAATTTTGGATAAACATCCAAAAAGCACTTACCTCTGATTAATTTGAAACTCACTATATCCACGTATTTTGAGGCGCTGATTACGAATATGATGATGAAAATACCTGCAAATTTGATTTTCAAGGTCAAAACTAGAAAAAATGTTTTTAAAAAGTTTTTTCATGTGAAATTTCATGTGAAATTTTGCATATTGGTTGAGATAAACGCAAACAACCATGATTTTCTTGGTTTCACCATGAAAATCGACTAGTCGTCAATTTTCACTATTATATTCGTAATCATCGCGTCAAAATACGTAAATATGGGTAGTTTGATGGAAATCGGAAGGTTTACCTATTTGGAACTACACCCTTAATTGGTTTTGGCAGTTTTTTTTTAATCTCAGTTTTTCTCGAAAAATAATGGCTTTAGGGCAAAAAGTGTCAAACATTAAAGATAGATCTTTTTATCCGCTACAACTTTTGTACAAATTATTTTTTTCCTAGATCAATATTTATCGACATAAAACGAAAAAACTTGCTATGAACATTTTTTTTTCAGTTTTCACCTTGAAAATCAAATTTGCGGGTATTTTCATCATCATATTTGTAATCAGCGCCTCAAAACACATGGGAATAGTGTGTTTCAAATTAATCGGAGATAAGTGCTTTTCGGAAGTGCACCAAAAATTTTAAAAGACGCTCTGCACGTGTGGATTTTGTTACATGTTAATAATTTCTAAAACTTGGTGAAAAGCCATGCTGTTGAAATATCAAGAATCGTATAATTCGTGTTGTATGATGCTCACCCAGCATCGAGAGATAATCATCACAATAACTCAAATCTAGGACAATTATAGGAAACACGTAAATTCAATGGAACAATGAGAGAAATCCTGAACCGGAAGCATCATAACGTTCTGTTTGTCAGCAAAGGATTTATCGAGTGACGAAGAAATAAGAGGCAGACTTTAAATCACGAAAGCATCGTGAATTTTAAAAAGGCTCTTTTTCTCAGCTGCATTCGATTCCGGAATACAATAACACATATAACTGGCTGAACGAGAAAGAGGCTTTGGCCATTTGCCAAATTCTTTAGTTCGTATACGTTTTCTTGCCCACCGTAAAATGCTTTAATTCAAATTATATGCAAATTTGCCCACGGACTTGTGCGTACGTTTCAATTATAGAAACTACCGGTCTTTACGATCTCTTTGTGCAAATAACATGAAACGTATGCGTATGTTCCGTAGAAATTCGATTATTATTTGCAAAAAGTTAATTTGCAAGCTTCCAAGGATATCGTAGAAATAGATATGGGAGATTTTGAAATTTCATAATCTTTTCGGAAACATATTTTTTATGTAGGAAGAACTTTTATTATATTTGAAAGTAAAAAGCAACAATGAAAGAAGAACAAAGCTTGAAATGCTTGTGAAGTAAATCGTCAAAAAGAATAAAATAAAGGAGACTCACGTAATGAGTTGAAGAAAAACGATTTCCCTACAGTTGTTTACAAGTTAAGTTTCCTTTATTGGTACAAAAGACATTAGCGAACTTCTTCCCAAGTTGAAAAGGTGTACGTAAATTTTGTAAAAGGAAATGCGAAACTTTGATGTAAAATAGGTTTAAAGTTGTGGAAGCCTCTTTTATATTTTGATATTTAAAATCTGTTTCCTTCGCTTTAGTATTTAATTCTCTTTTATGTCAAGCAGTAGATTCTTTATCTTTATTTAACTCTATTTATCGCCTATCCACGTTAACCCTTTTATACTTTTTCTTTTAATGTACAATTGTCCTATCCTTTTCAATCCGCTTTTTTCTATTCATGTCAACACATTTCTATCCAGTATCTTTTTGCCAATCAAACTATTCTATATACGCTTTAATGTTTAGCTGTTGGTTATTTTATTTCATGGATTGATTGAAAATATTCAAGGGAACTCTCCTTTAGACAACTTTAATGAACTTTCAGCAAGGTAATTAATAAGAAAGGTCTTTTTGAGAGAAAGAAAATCGTTTCGCTGTTCAAAATAAAATAAACTTTACCAAGAAATCCAGCTCGTTTTGGTTTGATTGTGCTTGGTTTTTTTCAGTTTTATTATGAATTCAATTTTAATGATTTTGAAAGAGTTCGGATAAGAGTATTCTCTACCAAAGAGAATTTTCTTGGTTCTTTTTACATCCTAAAAGGAACATCGAGTCAGTAAAAAGAGTCTTGAACAAACTCTAAAAGAGAGGAAACTATTATAGTAAGTACTAGTATAAAGTAGAAAATATATGAATACTATATATGTATACATTCTTTTTGAAAAATTTTGCCATCCTGTACTTTGTAATTCAGTAGATCAATTTTCTACCTAAAATTTTGTCATCATAACGTCAATTCTAAATGATTTTTCCAAATAATAAATAACTTCTTAAGGGCATATCTGCCGTCCAAAGCATAAAGGTAGTTAACTACATTCAACTGGAATTCGAGAAGATCAAGAAACATTTTTCTCTTTCAGAATCAAGTGAAAAAATCATATTTTTTTGTTGTAAAACCATCTCTAAGAGAAGTAAAGCAAGCTTAATCTAATTGTTAAGAAAAATTGAGCCCGGGCCTGTTTCCAAAGCAAGAACGTCGTCAACTACATCTTTGTGTGAGTTAGATGAATAAAACTTCTTGATTTTCTAACTTCCAATTTTATTACTTACGTTTTCTAATCTAGGAAATATAATTTTATAAATAATATATAAATATATATATAAAGTAATATATTTATATATAAATATATAATACATATTATAGATACGACTCTTTTCTTTGGGAAACGGGCCCGGAGCTCGCTTGAATTACAAGGCAAGAAGGCCGTAACTACATAACGACCTTTTTAGTTAAGATCAAGGGGTATTCTTCGATGCTCTTGTCAGAGAAGAAAGCCGTAAGTGCAGTTTCGGCACTTTTTTCTGGCAAAGTGATGACGTATTTGAGGTTTCTCCCTATTTTCGTGTTAGTTTCGACACTTAATTACTTCTAAAAATCTAATTGAATTTGAACTATCGTACTTTGGATTGTTTAATTAAAAAACCATTGCGATTTTTTGAAATGGCAAACACAGTAAGACGCGAAATTTCTTTAAAAATCGAATAATATAAAAAAGTGATTTTCGCGAAAAATGTCAGTTAACGACCTTTATGCTTTGGACGGCAGATGTGATACTTAGGAAATTAGCAAATTTGATTGATTTTATATTTCTACATATTTGTGTCCAAAGTACATAAAGTTTTGTTTTCAAAATTTGGGGCGTGGTAGAGAAGATAAAAACAGACGTAGATAGACTACTTTTGGTTTTAAAAATGAAAAAAAATTCGATTTTAGTAAAATATATCAAAAATATTTTCTTAATTATCAAAACCAGAAGTGGTTTATCTACATCCGTTTTTATCTACTTTACAATATCTCAAATTTCGAAAAAAATTTTTATATATTTTGGACGTAAACATGCGTAGAAACTGAACCAAGTTGTTCGCGTATTCTTTTTACTTGTTTCAAGTATCACATGCCCTTAAATTATAAAAGATTTCCATTTTAGATTAAATCTATTATGTTTTGCTACATCTGATTCTTTTCGGGAATAATAATGTTGTATGGGTTCTCAATTAATTTTTTAAATTTGAAAGACACGTGTTTTCAAGATTTTGTGTGTAAATGCGATTAGACCAGCTTTCAGCAAATGGGATTAGCACACATAATGGACGCACCCCGAGTGTCCCTTGACATTGGTTCAGACGATACGAAGTTTTAGTCATATACATTTCGTAAACGGCCCCTTGTCCTTAAATCGATTTCGACTTTGAAATTGAAAACGTCCATAATAATTGTTGAAATTACTGACTAATGCTCTACGTGAATTGTCATCATGTTCAGAGTAATAACATTAATCTCCCTAAAATCTTGATTAATCGTAATTCAATAGCTTTAAAGTTGTTTTTTCAAATTTTTTATCTTTTTATTAACCTAATCTATTTAATAATTCAGGACTTAAATATTTAAGGGGATCCGACACCTTTAATATTTTTATTTTTTGAGTTTAGACCTTCCATATAACTTTTTATATGTTTAGTACCTTTATTTAGAAAGGTTTTGGGGTTTTTTTAAAATTCAAGTACCTTTATGTATTTTTAAACTAAAAATTTGGAGTTTTTTGGGCATTTTTTGACATTCTTTGACTTTAAATAACTTTTTTGTTTTTTAACCAATTAAGTTTATTTCTTATAATTTGATACTTAAGCTCAAACCAATTTTATAATATTAAAGATGATGCGATTTACACATTTTCTCAAATTCACTGAATTTTTTTTTGAGTTTAAGTGAAACAGGAAATTCAATTTACTTAAGGCTCTATCGGCCTTAAGGTAGTTGATCCACGAAAATTAGACCTCAGGCAAAAATAGATAATTTTGCTTTCAAGAATAGCAATATTATTATTGAAGGGCTATTTTGGAAGAGAGAAGATTAATTTACATGAAAAAACTTTGAAATACTGAAAAATAATTTTATTAATACATTTTATTTTTGCCCCAACTTTTTTTCTTATCGCTTCTTACCAAATTTTAAAAAATTATGCGATTTTAATAAATTACAAATCACTTTTTCAAGAAAAAGATTCACTACAACTTAACCATTTTCAATTTTTTTAAAAGAATAAAGTATTATAAAATTCAATCATTAAAGAATTTATTTTTAAAAATCAGAAACGGTGAAGTTGTGGGAAATCTTTTTTCTGAAAAAATGATTCATGATATCTTAATGAGATTTTGTAGACATCATTTGGGCAAATAATTTTCCATCTAAACTTTTTATTTGTATCTCACATATTTTGTCTAAAAAATGAAATTTTTAAATTTTAATCGGAGTTTTTGGAATTGAAACGAAAAATATAAGTTTGATTAGAAACTGTGTAAGACAAAAATTGCAGATCTTTTTGAAACGAATAACTTTGAATTCTTACGTTTTTTTATGTAGAAAATAATTTTTTATCTTAACTTTTTTTCATATCTTGTATAATTTAACTGGAAAATGGAATTTTGATATTGACTTTTTTCAAGTTATAACATGCTGTAACATTTCTAATTTTGGTTTAATCGAAAAATGTTATTAGGATAATTAGTAGGGATTTATGAGCACTATCACAATCTAGTAATGGAATTTTTGATTTTTTCAAAAACACAAAAGAAGTTTTCAATCCCTTAATTTTGATTGGATGTGGCTGGTTAACGAACTTGTCCTTACTTTTTCGGCTCCGATAAATGAAGTCATTTTTCACATAAAACTAATACCTTCACAAACACGGAAAATCACAACTTGCAAAAAACGGAGTTGAAAGTAAGTAAGTAAGTTAGAGGCAGGCAGCCAACATTGTGTTACTAAATCATATATGTATATACATAAAAGCAATATATATATTGTGTTTTTATAGGGATGCCTGTTATATACTATTTTCCATCTAATTCAGAAATATTAGTAAATAAATAAACAAACTATTTTGCGTAAAAAGTTAATTTGTGATAAAAACGCGTTATTCGTAAATCGTAGTAACTTTTTATTTTATTTATTTTTTCCATGAAAAACAAAATCAGATTGCCCTGTAAATTTACACATATTCAGAAAAGTATTGAGAATAAAAAAATAACATTTTTGGAAAATGTCAAAAAAATAAAAAATATAATAATTAAAATTGTAAATAGGTGTTATCGGTAGTTTTAAATTTGGTAGACAAATAAGTGACCTTTCCAGTATTGTGATGGTGTTATTTAATTAATTTTTCTTGTCGACTTTTCGATCAAATACTTGGTCCTTTTCGAGACTACAAAAAATAATAAAAAATATCAATATAATTTATAAAGATTGTAAAAGTAATTCGTTTTTTACATTTAAAAAAAAGAGAATAGCATACCTTGAAAAGATTTACTGTATGTATTAAATGTCAATATTTAAAAGAGTTTATCTTAAAATTTCCTTCCAGCGATAAATTGTTTTTGCATATTTGATCCTTTGAAGAAAGAGATTAAAAAAGAAAGAATTACGAATTACTTTTACAATTTTTATAAATTATATTTATATTTTTTATTATTTTTTATCGCTTCGAGCCAAATTTTTAAAAATGATGCGATTCTAATAAATCACGGTTCATTTTTTTAGGAAAAAGATTCTCTACAACTTGACCGTTTCAAATTGTTGAAATGTGTACGCTCAACAATATAATAAACTGTCAAAAATCACTCGACATAGAAATTTAGTTAGACTGAGAGAACGAAGAAATGCGAGTTAAAATATTGGTATATATATTAAGGGCACTTTAAATTTCCTTTCATAGAAAATCATAATTTACGACAGGGCAGGCGCCGAACTCAAGAGCCTGTAAAATCCAAAACGCATGCTGGGCAGATGAATAAAAACTCTGTTCTCTAGGTCCATAAACTCTTTTTAAGTTAGTCATTTTTCTTGTAGAGTTTTCTTTTTAGTTTAGTGTTTCAGTAGAAGTCCTCTAGGATATACGTACCTTCCTCATGCTATTGAGAATAAAAGTCTTAGTGAAAACATATTGACTTCATCTGATTTTTAATCTAAAACTCCCACACCTAATTCTAATACCAATTTTTGAAAATAAATTCTTTAATGGCTGAAATTATAAAAAAACAAAATTTTTATAAACAAATTGCTGTATTTGATTTTCAAAAATAGGAAACGGTCATGTTGTAGAGAATCTTTTTCCTAAAAAAATGAACCGTGATTTATTAGAATTGCATCATTTTTAAAAATTTGGCTCGAAGCGATAAGAAAATAAGTTTGGGCAAAAATAAAATTGATTAATAACATTATTTTTTTGTGTTTCAAATTTTTATCATGAAAAATAATCTTTTCTCTTTCAAATTGGCCCTTCAATAATAATATTGCTATTCTTGAGAACAAAATTATCTATTTTTGCCTGAAGTCTAATTTTCGTGATCGTACTACCTTAATCTACCAAATTTATAACAAATTAAAGGTGGCGGATCCCCTTAAAACGCACTTGCTATTGCGGGGATGAAAAGTATATTAACGTTATTGTAATTGTATAGTAAGTATGAAGCCTCTTCGTATTCGCAAATGGATAAATGTTAAAACTCCTGAAGTGTACATTTAAAGAAGAAATACATTTATCATAGAGGAAATTGTTGGTCCCTAAGATGCAATATTATGCAAAGTATTTCTGAAACGACGACCCTCTCGAATGCTATAAACATCTTTCTACGAGCTGGATCACACACTTCATCACTCTGCATGAGGACGACTCAAATGCTTATCGTTTTCATGACGCAATTCACTTGGATAAAAATTCATATACAAATATTCTATAGTACATCTTACCATTTTTCATGTACAATTTTAAATTTGGTATTCCACAAATTTTTATATACTATATTATAATTGAGAACAAGTATTAAATTTAAATTAATTAGATTAACTTTCGATTTTATGGAACTAAGTGATGATTCTATTGAGCAATAACTACGAACCAAAAGATTATTTTACAAAGCAATAACGACGTCAGTAAACTCACTTGACAATTATGGAAAGTTGCATAAATCAATTTTCTCACATTGGCAAACAATATCGTAAATATGAAATTTCTATGCAATTAATGTGCTTCGTGTCGAAGCTCAAAATAGTGACGGGAGAGAAAATTAATAGGGAATGTAACCAAACAAATACCTCATAAAAGCAATGATTATTCGTCTATGCTTATAACACAAAAGTAGTAAACGATTGATCGTTTATTTATGATTTTATAGGAGATTTGTCTGCCATTACCTTGTGTGTACAATAATTTATATTCTCATTTAGTGAAACCGGTATGAAAATTTTATAATACTAAATACGAGGTACTCTGTTTCAGGTTCAGGATTATGGCTTTCTTAGATCTTAATATTCTAAAACAGCAGAAATCGATAATTAGGAATTTCAACATCATTGAAAGCTGAAAAACAATTTTGGAAAAATTATAACTTGTCGAAATATTGTAATTTTACTGTTATATACATTTTTGTATGAAGTAGATAAATAACTTTTTGAAGGCTTTAAACATGTTATAAAGTGAATTTTCAAGCAAATTAGAAACTTTTTGATACCTAATATTTCTCTTTTAAAATATTTCAGTAATTTTTCAGTTCCATTTTCCTGTATTCACTCGGACTGGAAAATCCGACCATTCGTGACAGTTTTGTCATCTTTTTTATAGAAAAATTCTTGCGACAAGATTAACATTTCCAGCATTTTTCATCTGCGGCAGGGAAAAAAGAAAAAAGGAAACCCTTACGACGCTATACTCATCAGATATCCCCAATAATAATTTTGAATCTAAATATTGGGAAATTTAATGCTTTGAAAATTGTTAGTTCTCACACAAAATGTAACAAGAATAAAGGATGATATACATTTATTTATTTTAATGTCACATAAATTTCTCAGGTTTCATAAATTTTCAGTGTTCCATTTCGTTAGAAGAAGTTTTACGCTTACCAGAATAGAATAAAACATAAACTATAAAACCGAAAATCTGAATCGTTTAATTTTGGTTCACAACGAGTATTCAGTCTCCAGAGATGTATTCATCGAGGGACCAAAAAAACATTATCATACCAGTAAAGACTGATTTATTACCAAAAGGGATTGCACATGCTTCCCTACTTTTCTATTTCCATTCCAGTAAATTAATCTCATTAAGGCCATGGACCAACCAGATCACGTCACCATATTCCTGTAAAAGTTACAGTTAACTGTAATTGTTAAACATTATTCTCATAAACCTTAATTTGAATCATTACTTTTTCAGACATCAAAGCTTTCGATGAGAAAAGAATTTTTCGATTTGCAAGGGTGAACCTGGCTTTTCTATATGAGAAGAAAACAATTAAATTCGTTCTGAACATAGGAAACAACTTTGCATAGAATTTTTCTCAAATTTAGTGAAATTTCATAATATCTTCTTGAAAAGATCAATTTGATAAAAAAATGTCACGTAAATTTTATGTTAAAATTGAAGATAACTAAATAAAGTACCACATAAACTTTTAGCTCGAGGAGTATAAGAAAATACGGTCAATGACTTTTATGACACTCAGATTCTGAAAACGATTTCATAACTCAATTGAAAGCTCATTTTTGTTGAAAGATGCAACTTTTACTGTCCCAAGGGATCTTAAACGGTCATTTTCTGATGACGTTGGGGATAGCAGAATCCCGTATACTCTTATCCCCATGTTGACTATAGTTCGAACCCTACAATATTGAATAGGTATATAATAGCAAGGGAAAAAGAACCCGGAAGAGCCAGTGTCGTGCTCTTGCTGAGACAACAATTTATATGTTTCTCACAGTCAGAATTACGTGGAATCATGATAAACAGAAAAGGCTCTTAGAATCTTACCAATCTCGATTGTTGAATCTGAAATATTTTTATTTCCTTACATTTTATTAATTTTAATTGGAATTTTAACTGAAAATAATAATAAATTCTAAAGAAATCTTCTTATAAATGAATTTTGTTATTTGGTTGCCCGAAAATAATTGCTGTCAAAAGTTCTTAAGGGGTTTCAACACCTTTAAGCCTTCAAAAATAGTTTTATTTTTATGATTTATTTTCACGCAAATGACAAAAAGTAAAGCAATCAAAATTTCAAGAGTTTATTAACTTATATATTAACTTTATTTAAAAAATATTTTTGTTAACAAATACAAAATGGCGGCTGAGTATTGCCGTGTCCAATAAAAAAATTTTTTTGGAGGTCGTCCACAGCAAGAAATTTTAAAAATTGAGATTTGCACCTGAAATAAAAAAAAAAAAAATTTCCCTATGGTTTATAAAATGGCCCAGTGAAGAAACCAAGATTATAAAAGAATATTCATTTTTGCAAAAACAGTGAGCATTTCAATGTAACACTTTATTTTCACCCAAAAAACCGACCTTAATTTGTTAAAAAAATAAACAATTCTCAACCAATCTTAAAAATCGTAGGTAACCCACTAGATAAATAAATAATGTTTTATTTAAAACAAGATTTGTGTAAATTTATTGAAAATTGTTGAAATGGCGTGTCTTGCGGATTTGAAAGAGTCAGTTCCGAGAGAACAGCGTTTAAAGTTTTAATAACGTAAAAAAGTACTATAATTTGGACATATCTCTAATGTGCTTTGCTCTGCCTCCACGAAAAGCCTATTGGGCATCATTCTTAGGACCCAAAAGGACCTTTTTATGCAATAAAAAAAAAAATTTCTTTTTGAAAATGCAAAGGTGATGAACACACTCAAAATATATTTTTTGTTACTTTTTCTTTGAATTTGATGTATTAGTGCGTTTTAAGAATTTTTAATCGCGAAAAAATAAAGATAACTAATGGAATCGATTTATAAATTCAATGTTTGTATATTTAAACTGAGAATATTACTGCGTTCATTAATAAAATATGAAATATCACTTCTGAACTCTTGAAAATATAAAAAAATGTCTTTTCACCTGGTGGAAATGAACGTTGATTATATTACGACACAAATTATTGGATTTCATTTGTTTTTATTTTATGACCTGTGAAATACAAGCGTGAAAGTACAATAATGATAATAAAGTAATTTCAACAGAATAAAATTGTTAAAATTCAATTCATATCTCGTTGAAATGAATAAGAAATCACCAATACGATAAAAAACTTTAAAAAGTGTAGAAAATGCAACCCAGATTTACAATTTTTCATCTAAAGCCGAGCGCCGCTGCGAAATCTTCCTGAGTAGAAGTGATTATAGTGACTTGAATGTAAAATAAGTTGAACTTCAATTAGTGAAATGGTGAATAGCAAATTCACTGTAGCATTAGAACTTTACTTTAGCATATTCTATCCTGAAGGACATTTTGAGATAAGTTTTTCTGATCAACGCAATCTTTTTAAAACGTATCGATTTCACATGTTTACTGAAACTGCTTATAGATGATTGCAGAATTTATAAACTTTCAAGAAATTATTTGCATTGTGAAAAAAATATTGACAAAAAAATAACCATTGGTAAAAATGAATGTTGACCGATTCTTATAAAATATTATTGTATCACGGAGAAAAATAGTTCGAGAAACTTTACTCAACTTTTAGCAAAGTTGAGACATGTGTGCAAGTTCAAAATGATTAAGCAATGCATCACAGTTCGTTTAACTTTAAGAATACAGAATAAAGTTTCAAAATGTATGTCACAAATTATTAAAATAATATTAAATAATCTCCAACTTGTGCATGTGTCCCAACTTCTCTCAAAAATTGAGTAAAATTTTTCGAACTATTTTCCTCTGTTTTCATATTAAAAATTTTCATGTGAAAACACTCGCTCGGGTGCAATAAATCAGATGTTTTGCCTATTTTGTTTTAAAAATATATACTTTTAATAAATAAATCATTTCCAACTCAACTACAAATATACTTTTCACTTCAATTGATTATAAAATTTGTCAACTTAAAAATGAAATTAAAAGTAAAACAAAAGTGTCAATGAAGATGTCGCTGATAATAATTATTGTCTTATTGGCTTAACTTGTATTTACGCTGAATTTAAAAGTATTATTTTACAGCACACTCCTAATTTGAATATTAAATGATCTTTTTCATAATTCATCAACCTTGGTTAAATCAAACCTTTTTTTGCACATTTCTATTAATAATTTCTATCTAGATAAACAAAAATCCACCCGTTTTGTATTTCTTTATTTTAATATTTATGATCCGAATTCACTGAAAATTATTTTTAAAAAAAGTCAAGGAATATTCTAACTGAGAATAGAGGAAGTCGTTATAAATTATTCCAAGCATCGTCCTCCTCTATAATTCAGAGTTACAGCTGCTGCATAACTGTGAACTTCAAGAACTTTCTAGGTTGAAAAAATGCCGCTGAAGTGCTGCTGATGGCATTATAAGTTGAATAAAGGTTTCAGAGTTTGTTTTTAGATAGAAAAGTTAGGATATTTTTATTTGAATTTAAATTTTATTTGTAGTCTACCTAACATGGTTCGAAGTATGGTAGCTTTATATTTGTTCAAACGAGTTTTAATGAACTTGTATTTTTTATTTTCTTATAGACTAACACAAGATTATTTTTCTGTTTCAGTTTTTCGCCGGGGTTGGTCATGACACGAACATACCGGAGATCGGTGAGTACAGGTAGAGTATAAGTTGCAATTTTCATTGACGTAAGCTTCAATGTATAACTTCACCCTCGACATATCACTGATGCTGACTTACTTTACCATCAAATGCTTTCCAAACATTATGATTTGACATTTTTCAATGCAAGCATATGTCAAAAGCACCCGGTATAAATTAGCTCAAATAGCATTTTGATTTGCATTTACTTTTCTGAAAATTGGTTTTTAATCCATTGATTCAATTGTCAATTAGAAGTAATTCTTGAATTTTCCTAAAAAAGTTTCTTTTTATAATATTAAAAGTTACACTGTTTTATGAAAGAATTTCTCGAGTTTTTTTTTATTTGAAAATAATCCTATGATTTTTATAAAACTGGAAAATTAAGAGATTATCAGATAGTGATACAAAATCCTTTAATCTAGCGATATCCAAACGTTAATAGTATATTATGTACCTAGGCACATAATGAGGGTTATTACGCGACGAATCCAATCTGAAAAGGTCGAAATTGCCGTGATTATCGCCAATCTCACTTGACATTTTGCAAATACTTCCGGCCATTTTGATTTTCTCAATCTTGTGTAGTAGTAGCGTATTGTAATAGACGCATGCGCAGTTCAAGTGTACAAGGCTTTGTCAGTACGGTGCGAACGCTGTACGAAGAAGAAAAAGAATAAGAAGAAGATTACGCTCCGCTGTATCGTAATAGATGCATGCGCAGTTCAATTTTTACATTACATTCCTCTGCATCGTAATACACAATATTGCGCTACTATCGACTGTAGCGTAAAAACGAGTTTACGCGCCGGAGGCACATAATAGTACGTTGTGCAACTAGGGAAAAAAAATTTATTTTGCGAGTGTGAAGTTTGATGCCCGATCAAAGCGAGGGTAACAACCACACGAGTAAAATAAATGTTTTTCCCGTGTTGCACACGATTTTTTTTCTACTAGCGGGTCAGAAAGTGGATTTGTTTGCCCCGCACGGGGCAATAAAGTCCACTTTATGGCCCGCTAGTAGAAAAAAGTTTATTTCTTATAATTTGATACTGAAGCTCAAGTCAATTTTATAATATTGTAGATGTGAATTACATTTTCACAAAGTTACTAAATTTTTTGACTTCAAATGAAAAAAGAAATTCAATTTGCTTTAAGGCTCTATCAGCCTTAAGAAACACATTCTCATCATGAAACGCGCACATCGCTATACATTTCTGTAACTTTCTAATAATTTACATGATTAAAAAAAATTTATCTTTTTCCAAATATCTCAGAAAGGAAAAAAATTCGTAGACTGTTTTTAAGCAAATGATTTTATATTTTAACGCTTATTTTGTATCTTACATATTTTGTTTAAATAATTGAATTTTTTAATTTTAATCTTATTTTTTGAAATTGAAATGAAAAATATACATTTTACCAGATACTATTTCAGACAAAATTTGTAGGTCTTACTGAAAAGAACAATTTTGCATTCTTACGTTTTTTTTGTATTTTACATATTATCTCCAAATGTAAAGATTTGATAAAAATTTCAAAAGTCATTTTTCACATAAAACAAATACCTTTTCGTTTATGATGAGAATGTAAAAATAAATCAAAATATCCCAAAATATTTTTAAAAATTTTGTAGTTATTTTTTTAGCTAGAGTGTGTCTAATACTTTAGATTTTATTCAAAGATATGTTGCAACAAACACGCAAAATCATAACTTGCGGAAAACGGAGTTTAAAGTAATGTCTTGTAGTGAAGCCTTAATATTAAATCATATATATGTATATAAATAAAATCAATATATATATATTGTGTTTTTGTAGGGATACCTGTTATATAGTTATTCTTTAAATATTGATTTTCCATATAATTCAGAAATATTAGTAAATAAATAAACAAACTATTTTGTGTAAAAAGCTAATTTTCGCTAAAATACGCGTTATTCATAAATCGTAATAACTTTTAATTTGATTTATTTTTCCAAGAAAAAAAGTCAGATGGACCTGAAAATGTACACACATGCTCAGAAAACTATAGAGAACAAAAAAATAATATTTTTGGAAAATGTCAAAAAAAATAAAAAATATACCAATTAAAGGTGGCGGATCCCCTTAAACTTACGTGAACCATCAAAACTATATTTTTATCTTCTATTACATTTTAGTGACTAACCTGCTCTGCTCATAAAGTAGTTTAATTTTCTCGGGTGATTTTGACTCTAACAAAAGAAGCTGGAAAGCCATAAAATGGCTCATGCCACATAGAAACTTATTTTATGATACTTACGTGGCAAATACAGTGCATGAGTTTTCCTCATAACCTGATGGTATTTTCAAGAAAAAACGTGTGAAATGTAATAACTCGTACTGGCCCTTAAATGTTGGAGTAAAAGTCGTAAGTCGATTTCATAAAAATAAATGTTTTCTTTTTCTCTGGTTATTAAATACTGAAATCCTCGGATAGCAGAGGAGCATGTCGACGACGTTGAAATCCTGATAAAATCGACATCCTCATTTAAAAGGGAAATTCTCCTCCTGGCGATGCTTCACAGCATAGGTGATAGACCTATGAAATCAACATATACACTGAAACAACATATCCAATCAATTCAACAGAAATAAATATGATTTGCATGGACGTTCAGTTGCTAGCGTTGCTAACTTGATCATCAGTATAGAGCGATCGATATTTACTATCGCAATCGACAGATATTGTCAAACGGCTTCGTACTTTATTCAAGTTACAAATTAGAATATTATTTCAGAGATCTCAAAACTTTCAAGCGTTAAGTTTGCAATTGAGAAAATTAAGGAAATATAATATTGTTTTTATTGAATTTATAAAGTACCGTATTTTACTGAGAATGCGTAAAAGGCTATGAAATTGTTTTCATATTGTCCCTTTACTGGCTATATATTTGCCTGTAATTCATTTCAGACTAGTCCTATTAAAGTTTCATCTCTCGTTTTGATAACGTTTCAAGTTACCACCACCGCATTTTCCCTCATCGGACTTTCCTCTGTCCTATTTTGTTTTCATCGTCTCTCACTGTTTATCGAGCTAGTAAATTCTGATTGTAAAACAGACTTTCAAGGATCATCAGTCTTTTAGCTGAGTGCTTTGCTTTGTCCAGGGAATTTCGAGGTTTAAAAAGGGAGATCATTTTTCTGTCCAGTCGGCCATATACAGGAAGAGAAATATTAAGACATTATCCAAAAAAATGTTAGATATATCGGTTATTTCTTTGTTACCTTAAGGGGATCCGCCACCTTTAATATTTTTATTTTTATTTGTTGAGTTTAGACCTTCCATATCATTTTTTTTTATGTTTAGTACCTTTATTTAGGAAGGTTTTGGAGTTTTTTTTAAATTCCAGCACCTTTTTGTATTTTTAAGGGGGACTTTCACCTTGTGACTTGGTTTTCGAGCCAAAATTCAACATTTTCTTTCTACAGAATGGCATAAGATATCACAATAATTTTTTTTTGCATGTTGTTCGTTTATTCCACAAGATAAAAAATATATTTACTTGAAAAGTTCGAAGAAAAATGTTCGCGGTATAATCGTCCTCAAACGTGACCTTGGCGGAAATGGAGCCAAAATGTGACAAAGTTTTAATCAGTAGCGTGTTGGCTTTCGTTCGGGATATACGTTTTCCAAAATTTTGAAATGAAGCGAAATGGCACCTATTTGTAAAGAAAATGAATTTTTTGGCCTATTTCCGATAGTTCACAGATTTGAAAAATGCAAAAAAAATTCGATTATTTTGAACACACAAGATGGAAGTTCCCCTTAAACTGTAAACTTAGAGTTTTTTGGGCATTTTTTTGACATTTTTTGACTTTAAATAACTTTTTTGTTTATTAACCAATTGTCATGATTCTTTTTTTATTTTCTCCCTTACGATATGTAGAAACTTTTTGGATATAGGAAAATGAGGTAACGTGACTAAAAAAGAAGTTACAAATAAAATAAAAAAATTAAGAAAAATATCCCAAAATATAAAAAAAACAAAATGTTGTAGTAATTTTTTTAGCTAGAGTACTTTCCATTCCCAAAAATATTGATAATATAACAAATAATAGGTGGTGAAAATTTTAAAGGCCTGTGTCTAATACTTTAGATTTTATTTAAACATAAGTTGCAACAAACACGGAAAATCACAACATGCGGAAAACGGATTTTAAAGCAAAGTATTGAAGTGAATATTTACACTTAGAGGTAGGCAGCCAACATTGTATTACTAAATCATATATGTATATACATAAAAGAAATATATTTTGAAATACATACAAAAGTTTATATCTTTTTGTGAATTAAAAAAAAAAAACAAAATACATAACTTAGCTTAATAATTAGAATGTTTCTGCAAAAATCCCGCTTAAAATTCCTCTCGAATTTTCTTGTATCAATATAACATATATTACTGATTTCATTGTAAGATTTTGAGCCCTTTTACTCTGACAACGATCATATGAAAGCCAGAAAGGAAATGTTCAGTGATTTGGCTTCCAACAATTGCAAAAATTGAGATGTAGGAGGATCTCTGGAACTTTCTCGTAAAGAAGAAAGATTAATTTTTTTTACCTGACTCACAACTTTATCGAACTGTTTATATTTTTAATGAATTTGTTCGTCCAAGAAACATTGAAGATTTTATGAATTCTCAATTTAAAAACTTCAAGAAATGACGTAACGTTTCTGATCGAATTGTTTTACGTTGAAAGATGATCCACTCGTAAAAGGATCTAAGTAAAAGTACATGCTCGAAAAAGAAAACTGATCAAGGGTCTCTTTTCCTAAATGTGCATTAGGATCGATGTAAAAAAGCACATTAAACGTTTGAGAAAAGCTTCTTCGAGGAAAAGATGGCATGTTCGACATCAGCAGGAACCTTTCAGTCATTAGAGGTTCCATTGCGAACTTTTTTTCTGCACCCTTGATTTAGTATTATGTTACGATAAAAATAGAACTCTGCAATCTTTTAGACTGAATATACATACATTCAAGCAGAAATCAAACAAAGCATCCAATTTTATGATACTAATTTTTCCGGTTTGATGACATTATATCAATTTCCCCTCCGAAATCGTATTATTATATTTATTATCCATTTTTATGTGTTGACACGTCAAATAATTTCAGCACAAAACGTTAAATTAAATTTACAAAGTTTCAGTTTATGTAATATAAATTATTTCCATGGCAGTATATAAAATAAGCTCGAAGTATCAAAGAATATTTTCTTAATGCAAATTAACATTACCTGAACTTGGTATTAGTTTTTTAACGCAATAAGCAGTTTAAAGTTTTAGAGACGAGCTTTGAATACTAATTCTTGGTTATAAAAAGTTTTTCAGAAAATTTTTGCAAGTTTGATTTGCATATATATATAAGTATGTATGATAGTATATATATATATATAACTAATCAATAGAATCGGATTGAGCCTGATTGACACAATTTAAGAACATTATTGAAAGCGATTCGTTTAATCGGATTCAATCGTTGCTACACTATTGAATTCGTTCTAAAAAATTACATGTATGAAAGCAGTGGAAATATTAATTTCTTATTTCTTTTGGTGAAAAAGTACATTTTCAGAATTTTGAGATATCTTTACTTCAAAACATCATAAATCTCGTCAAATTTTACGTCACCCTTGTAACATAAAAATTTTATAAATTCCCGAACATTTCTAACAGTGTATAACAAAAATCGTAAGTGTAGATAAGTTTGGTTTTTTAATCCACAAAATAATTTACAAATTGCAATAAAATTAAGCTGAAAGTTTTTTTAGTGAGCAGTTAAAAAAAAGAATGTGCTAAGTTTTAATTAAATTCCAATAAAGTATGCGAATTTGTAAAAATCTTAAGAAGACCGAATAGAATGTATCTAATTCCGTTTCATGTTGCAGCTTTGGAGCTTATTTCGTTGAATCAACTGTTCTGTGAACACGACTTTTAATTAAAGTTTTCGAAAAGCGCTATAACCATAAAAAGACGTAAAACATTATCTTTGGGATTTTTAACGACACACATGTCACATTTGAAGCTGAACATGAGCCTCAATGAAAAATATTAAAAGCTCATACTACGAAAAAGTTTCCTTTTCGAATACAAAAGATTTCTCTTTCAAAATATAAACATAAAAAATGATTTAAATTAAAATAATAATTATATTGGACCATAATTGAATAATTTATTCAAAGTTGTACCTACAGATTTTAAAATTATTTAATTCGTAATGAGTTGTTTAGCAAAAATATTCAGATTCGTTTATTCATCACAATATAACATTCAAATTGTACGTCCTAAATAATATTGACCGTTAATACCACAATAATTTATTTTTCACATGATTGGTTTCATTTTATTTATACGTCACTCTTTCTATGAAGCATGTAATTAAAAATATCGAAGAGACAAAGTAATTGAATAATGAAGTCACTTGTCGCGTTTCTTGTTCATTATGTGTAATTAATTTGAGAGAAGCATCATAATTTATTACTGAGTTGATGAAATCACAAACAGATTTTCAATTATAATTATGCTGCATCAATATTTCAGGATAAAATAAAATTGAAAAGGATTTATTAAGATTTACCTGAATTGTAAAAACTCTCCCAAAATGAATGACCAATCGGTTTAAATTGATTCCAGAGAGATAAAAGCAATGTAGTCGCCCTATTTACCACTTTAATCAAATGTGTAATTGTTTCCATTAGCTTCTTTTTTTGAGCTGGATAAGCATGCAAATTACCATTTTGTTCTAAAAGTACATCATTTTTCGGAATTTTAAATATGACTACAGTATTTTTTAATTTTATTAAAACTATGATAATTGTGTTTGTATCGGCATGAAATCCTATCTTTATGAAATGAATAATTATAACACCCAGAGAAAAGTTTCTTTTTTGAGCTGGATAAGCATGCAAATTACCAGTTTGTTCTAAAAGTACATCATTTTTCGGAATTTTAAATATGACTACAGTATTTTTTAATTTTATTAAAACTATGATAATTGTATTTGTATCCGCATGAAATCCTATCTTTTATGAAATGAATAATTATAACACCCAGAGAAAAGTTTCTTTGATAAACGGTCAAAGAAAAAATTTCTTTGAATTAAAAAAATTTTTCCTTAATCTAAATTGTTAGAAAAATCTGTATTAGATTTAATATACAAGTGTGTAAAGCAGATATGCACTGCCGCTAATGAAGTTTAACATACATTGGTATAGTAAATTTAATATACACCTTTATAAAACAGCTTTTATGAAAACTTAAAGTGCTTTGAATTCCTTAAATTTTGATAAATATTTGAAATTGAAATAATTTAATTATTAAGAAATTTTCTGTGAAAAAAGGAACGCTTCCACTCCGCTGGGTATCGAGCCCAGGTCCTTTCGATTGCCGGTCGAATGCTTTGTCATCTGAGCTACGGAGGTACGTTCCACAACTTTTCTCACAGAAACTTGTTAACGCCAATCTTGGCTACGGATAAACCGGGAACTATTTTCTGATTTTTCTAAATCATTTCCCGGTTTATCCGTAGCCAAGATTGGCGTTAACAAGTTTCTGTGAGAAAAGTTGTGGAACCTCCGTAGCTCAGATGACAGAGCATTCGACCGGCAATCGAAAGGACCTGGGCTCCATACCCAGCGGAGTGGAAGCGTTCCTTTTTTCACAGAAAATTTCTTAATAATTATAATTAGAAAAATTCCATCTAGTCTTGCGAGGCGTAACATTAATTCTGAATCATAGGTTGATAAGGTCGATATAGTAGAGTTCCGTTATCACATACAGTGATACACTCTTCTAATGATCGACATAATCGATTGAAATGAAATAATTCAAAATTTCAAGCATTCGAAACTATTCGAACTCTCAAAATACAAAAAAAAAATTTCTTAAAATAAAGGATTATGAGAAACCAAGAAAAAAGGAGGAAAGACAAAAAAAGTAAACTTTCCAAAACCCCTTCCTCCTTTTTCTTTCTTTCGCCCTCTTTTGTCTTTATTACCCAAAAATAATAATCTAGAATTCGTTGACTGAATTGCTACTTATAATTAAAATGTAACGTACGGATGGTACTTCGCCCAAAATTATATAGCTATTCTCTTAATATAGCTTTTCCATTTAAGAATAAGTTCAACTTGTGGTTTACAAGAGGAAAATATATGATTTATTATTGAGAATTCAAAACTACCGCCAAACTTGTTTCTAATTTATGAAAATGACATTATCTGATTTTATTTTTCTATCAAGTGATTAGTATGAGTGTATATGAAATTTAATATACACTCTCACTCGTACATTTGAGTTGGTAAATTTAATATACCAATGTATATTAAAATTGTCAACAATTCTAACAGTGTAAACAAATTTATTTCTATAAATAAACAAATAAATTTTCTCTGGGTGTTAATTTTGAGAATTGTCTCTGATGATATTATTTGAGTTTCTCGTGCATGTTTAATATTTGCATTGAATATATCATCTTCCAAAAGTGTCAAAAGTATTATTCTACTTTTAAAAATCATTAAAACAGAAATTTTTATTTTTAATCTTTAAAGTCCATAATTAATTTTTCCAATATAGTAATTTTGGGTATTTGATTCTGCTAAATGCTAAATTGCGTTTTAAACTATAAAGCGTAAAATATTGAATCATTTGCGGCACTTAAACTAGCAACATATTTTAAATTGAATACAAATTTAAAGCATCATGATAAACAGTTATGATTCCACTTCTTACAAATTACATAAAATCTTAATTTGTAACTTTTTCATCTGTCGTCAATTCACATTTGACACACAATGGCGTCAATACTAATTAAACCGTTTCTTATAGTTTTCTCGATTTTATTCCTAGAATAATGAATATATTACCCTCAATTCTTATGGAAATGATAAAGAACATGTAAAAATAAATAGACAGACTGTCCTTGAGTTTAATTCGCCCGTAAAATATTAATTACTGTGATACCGTCTAATATGAGTTAATTAACGTTTTTAATTACCAAAACTCAGGATACATTCTTGGAAATTCGCAGCGTAAACGGTTACGAGTTTTATTAAGTCTGGACCTCTTAATTAACCATTTTGAAATCAAAAATTAGTTTTTTTAATAGTGTCTACATGCCCTATTGGAAAATTCCTCGTTCGAAAATAACAAAAGGAAATCCACGAGGAAATCCACAAGGGATTAAAAAATCCTCGCGGATTTCCTCATAGATTTCCTCGTGTTATTTTCGATTGAGCATTTCCTCGAGGATTTTTTCAACAGGGTATAGTTGTACATTTTCCTAAATTGCAGCGTAGAATGCTTATTATCCAACGACATAGTTGAGAAACTAAAATATATTTCATGGTCACACATAACCCTGTTGGCGGAGAAAGGAAGGGGAAGATACTGTAATGCGGTTTATGCGGTGGTTACTTCCAAAAGAAACAAGGTAATGAATCTTGGTATAACTATGTGCTTTTGTCATGTATGCCCCCAGAACACATACAATGGCGATGGTAGCAAATGCTTGTTTTCAGACACCAAGTATGGGTCAATCATTTCGACACATTCTAGTAATAAGACCCTATTAGGCTCTACGGCTTATATGATTGTCCACTTTGTAACCAGCTGTGAAGTAATAATGTCAAAATAGATTCAATTGATACAATGTCAGAAAAAATAATTATCAAGAACATAAAAAACGGAAGTTAAAAATCAACTGCTATACAAGTTCAAAACAAAATGAACCCAATCAAATAATTTTTAACTTACATTTTTGTGCGTTGATCGCAATTTTCTTAATAATATCTATCATTTCCAATGCAAAATTTAGTTTTAACATTTTCAATTAGAGGAGACCGGGTCAAATTTGTCAGGTTTAGATTCGTTGCTCTCTGAAAAGTTAACAGAACGTGTTATTCGTGCATTTTTTTCTTATTTTGAGTCCCAAATTATTATAAAAGATATTTTTGTGTGCAATTATTATTTCAATGAGACTACTAATTGATAGTGCTGCCAGGTCTACGGATTTTTCTTCAAATTTGAAGAAACTTTGCTAAATCTTGGATTTCTGAAGAATTTGAAGAAATTTTACAGAAATCTGAAGGTTTTTTAATGTTCCTTTTTTTTTAAATTTTGCCCAAATTAGCCAAAGGAAAGTAATCTTCCAGATCTAAAAGTAAAAGCTTGTTGGCCAGTTCGAATTGAAAGCTAATCTGATTGGATGAACTGTCCGGGCTATCCTATTGGGCAGTCCACAAATGGAAGAAGAAACATTTACTGTAAGTTGTAAAGTGACACGTTTGATGACATGTCTGCTATTATATTGACCCAAAATTCACAGAATTTTTGATAATTTCTCATTTTTTTTGGCATTGGGTCAGCCTCACTGTAAAAAAAAAGTTTTAATTCAAGTCTAAAAATCGGCTAACTTTAAGATGTAACAAAAACTAGACCATTAGAGAAGGACAGACTTATGCGCTTATACACAAGGTGGCTAAATTTAAGCCAAAATCGTCCGTTAGACGTAACAAATTTAGAACTTTTTTTCTGTGCTCTTTTTATTTTCTTCTATTAAAATTATCAATGCTACTTACGATAAAAAACGTAAAAAAAGAGAAGGCAAACGTTTCGGCCACGTATGGGGGCCCTCTTCAGTGCCATAAATTTAAAGATTAATTCAAAATTTTCGTAAAAGATAAAAATGTAGAAGATAGTTAAAATAAGGATAATAATGAAACTCAAAAACTTATCTCATCGCTTGCAATTCAAAATAAAGAAGTCCAGTAAGCAACAACACGAATTGGAAAAAATATGTAGAATTCACTTTATATAGAAAACCAGATAAAATGAACGAAAAACTTAGAAATTTGTAAACCTAGTTAAGAAATTCGAGACGGTTATGGTGATTTTTACGAGTGGACGAAAGTGTGTATTTTTGAAGAAAAAGATTTTGTATATCAGTTTTCCGGACAATTAATTTTATATTGAATTTGCAAGCACGTCTTTGCAGAATTATAAATTATTATAATATCTATATATGCCATTTTACTCAATATTATTTGAGTATGTTCAGAAATTATGAAAAAATGGAAAGTTGTTTATTTCTGAATTTAGTTTTATTCTGAGATGTTTTGAAAAATAATAATAAACTCATCTTTAAAAAATTTTGTTTAAATTTTAGTATTCGTGGCATTGAGTATCACATTTAAAAGTATTCTTGAATTTAATTTGTTCTGAAAATAGTCAGAACTATGAAATATTCAACCTTTGTGCTGAATGTGACATTTTTAAATTGTAAAGTGACATGTTTGACATTCACAGAATTTTTGTTAATTTCTCATTTTTTTGGCCTTACAATTAGTATAATGTACAGGCTTTGGCTGTAAGTTACTGAAACATGTTCATTTTATTGCAGAGACAATAAAGAAGATAAATTAAATTTCTGATTTCTATTGAAATATGTATATTGTATAATGCTTTACTAATTGAAAATTGCTCTACAATGATTAAAAAATTAGGAAATCAAATACAAATTTTATACTTTCAATTTCGTATACATGAGTGCACATGTTCATCTATGACACATTTTTGCAAAATCATTCAATTATTTTATGGTTAAATTCATCTAAAATATAAGTGGTATTATCAACTTGATTAACCATTGCGCATAATAACATTGTTAATTATTTAAAAATAAACTTTGAAAATCTGAAGAAATTTTTCGAAACTGTCTACGGATTTATGAGGAAAAATGGGGGAAAGCTGAAGATTTATATTTTGGCCACCTGGCAGCACTGATAATTGATCATTTAATTGTTTCCAATCAGTTGCATCGAGACAACTTTGCCCTAGATACCGAGATAAAATTTTTGGCAGTATTTTGATAAAAATGGAAACATCTTAGATGTGAAAATTTTCATAGTTTTGTTCATTGCAATTCTATGCATTGTAAAAGAAACAATTAATTGTATGCAACAAGTAATAATAATTATTTTTTCGTTGTAAATAGTTGTATTTGTAATAGAATTTTTTATTCATTGAGTTTCTGCGGTATACGTATTACAAACGTAGATATCTGCCATATCAGTAGGGAATATCCGCTTTATTTTTCATAAAAAACACGAATTAATTATTTAATCCAATTACCATTTGAAAATTTGTCAAATATTTCTCTTTGGCAACTTTACCCAAATCGTGAAGCCTCAGTTATTCCCTAAATTTAAGACTCGAATCATGCCTAATTTCATAATTACGTGATAGAATAATGTTTTTTCTATCAAAATATCGAATTTCTATACTGTGAATATATCGAATCATATTATAAACATAATATTCTGGTAAGCGAATCTTCCATTCCTTTGTCACTAAAACTGTTTTTTTAATAATTTTTATTTGTAGTGTAAATTTTTAAAACGCTTCTTTGTAATATGATCTCTCTTATGAAATTGATTTATCCTATGTGAAAAAAATAGTTGAAAAATAGTAATGTTATTTCCAAAAACAATATTGCCCCGACGGACAACTTTGCCCTAGTCTACCCAATTTATTTTTATGAATTTATACATTATAGTAGAAGTAAAAATTGAATTTGTCTCGTCTTTACTATAAATGAAGTTTCATTCACTCGATATAGTTCACTGTCGCCTGTTCAATTGAACACTACAGTATGTTTGATATTTGGATAAAAAGACAGAATGGGTGATAGAGGGAGGGAGTCTTTACTATACGAAAACGAGAGCTTTTATCTGAGAGGGCACGAATATGAATACTCTCTATGCTCGATTTGGTGCCATTCAAGGATGAAAAATCCCTCTTGGAAACTCCTTGAAGAGTTTTCAAATAGCTGGAGTTAATATAGTTTTCATTTAGTGGACATAAATTTTCATAACGAATAATGTTTATATGTTATAACTACTGGTACGATCTTGGAAAAACTTGTCTTTCCCTATTGAAAATTCCGACGTAAAAAACGAAGTAGAAAAATACATAAGAAACGACGTACACTGAGAAAACAGTTTTGTCAAATCAACAAAAATATTTGGTTAGTATTTAGCTAACAAAAATCTTTTGTTGTGCCAACAAAACATTTTGCTATATCAAACAAATTTTGTTGGTTAAACAAAATTTTTTGTTGGGACAACAAAATATTTTGTCAGGATAACAAAAAAAGTTTTGTTGGATAAATTTTTTTCTCAGTGTAGGAAACTACATAATAAACGATGTAGGAAACTACATAATAAATGACGTAAGAAACCATGTAGGAAACTACGTAGGAATCAACGTCGGAAACTACATAGGAAACTACGTCGGGAATTGGGATAGAAAACGACGTAATTTCCTACGTATTTTACTACGTAATTTGCAAAAACTTATTTTTTAAATTTATAAATCTAATATTCATGAAAAATAGTTCTTGTTATTATTTCAAATTGCATACGTACCAATAATAATGTGTTCTTTGTGTTTAAATAAATAATTCAAAAAGAATATAATATTATTTCATTCCAAATAATATCAAGAACTATTTTCCATAATTGATAATTATGATTTCCTTGATAATCAATCCTGAGACTGAAATTAAGGCAAAACTTAATTTAATGATAAATTTTGAATTAAACTGGTGAATATCATATAGATTATGTGAAATTGGAATGTAAGTTAGAGAAGTAAAAATATAGAATTGCGAATCAGAAGATTAGAATTTAATCTAAAACACTCTAATCTAGAACGAACATTTTTTCGAAGGTTTTGTCAGCATGGTACGTGTATACATACCTAGATAACGAGGATAATTGATTGGCATCGATAAAACGAGGCATCAGAGCTGGAATTCAATTAAGCTGTAAAGTAATAGCCTTGTAATCTACCGTCTTTTACCCTTCTTCAGTTTTTTACAATCCTTACTGATTGGCCATTACCACAGATCACTAACTTTTCTCATTCTTTTCTTGCAATGTAAAAAACAATTGCCACCTTTCTCCCGTTTAATTTACACTTTTTTTTACACAAAATTAAAAGTTACAGCTCTCAAAAAAAAGAATATAGATGAATTTTTAATTCTAAAGGGAAGAAAAATTTTCTCTTCATTAAAACTGTTAACACTTTCTACCCTGTACCGTTAGAAGTATAATATTATTATATTTACATGCATTTGAAATAAGCTTCGCGATGTTCACAGAGCGTGTAATTTTTCTCCACTCATCTAATATAATAGAATTAAAATCCACTTAGTTCTCGTTCAATTGCTTGGTTTCTGTGAAAAATCCTGAGCTAATAAATTATTCTTTTCCTCAACGAGAGCGTTGTAATTACATTTTTCTCCTCGTCACCCCGCTTATTAAATTATCATGATTTCAACACAATAACCCCTAGGGAATTTTATAGCAAGAAAGAAGTCTGGTGTAATTCTGAAAAGAAAGTACATTCGCAAAAAACACGACTATTGTAAAATACACTGAGAAAATATCTATGATAAAAGAGATAAAAAGTTAAATAAACGCAAGAAAGTTGGATGGGTGGGACTTCCGTCAGTGGCTCGCTTCAAAGCTGAAAAAAGAACTTGAAGCATGTTTAAGAAAAATATCCAAAGTAGTAAAAAGTTTTAAAACTCTATTACAAATATCTCGTATTAATCATTAACAAAAAAACATTGCATTCAAATATTTTCTAAATGTCATAATTGTCAAGTTTTTAGTATTTTTGTGAAATATTTCAAAACTCTTAAAATATCTTGATATTCTTTGAAATCGTTTAAAGTATATTTTTAAATCTTTGAAAAAATTTCAAATTATTCAGAACATTGCCTTATCGTATTCGATACGTATATATCTCATATATAACACTGAATATATATATACATATATGACATATTCAAGTTACCTGAAAAATATATGTAATGACATCCACTTTTATTCTTATTATCTCATTTTTCCAATCCCTTCTTTTCTTATCTCGAGAACAGAAAGTGAGGATGTAGACCTTATCATCTAGTATTTTCTCGACATGAAGCCCTCAGACCTGATTCTTGAAAGCATCAATCAGTACTCCACAGCGATTCGACTTACTTCTTCAATCTGAACTCTCGTTCCTCTTTCATAGACGAATACCAGAGTAGTTTCTAAACTCAAGATCATTTTTTCATTCTCATGGAAAGAGTATCTTGGAGAATAGATCTCAGGAAGACTGAGGTCCAGATTTTCGAAGATGTTGAGAAAACGATGTGGGTGGTATCGCAGTATCGATTAGGTGTCTCGAAACACTTCGCGCCATCGATCATAAATATCATGATCAGAGCAGGTATCTTTAATATATTCACCTCACATATTGCGAAGCGCAGTCGATTACAATTTCTCCATAAAATCAGAATAACATTGATGCTGAGTCAGCTCGAGAAATATTTTCAAAGGTAAAATTCTTGTGAGCACTTATCAAAG
Organism: Diplolepis rosae; assembly: GCA_030998225.1. NCBI lineage: Eukaryota > Metazoa > Arthropoda > Insecta > Hymenoptera > Diplolepididae > Diplolepis > Diplolepis rosae. The sequence continues at coordinate 1,792,024 of JAPYXD010000143.1, read as the reverse complement.
ATTTATATAATTACAGATCGTTTGAAAGAAAATAGCTGTAGGATTAACTCTACATTTAAATAGAAATTTATAATTTATAAGCTAAATTCAATAAGATAGTTTTGATATAAGATATGTGTGTATGTATACCATCAAAAAAATGTTCTATGTTGAATTATTTTCATTGAGAGAAAGAAAATAGTTACGTATTTTTTCTTTATTACGATTCCGATCTTCAGGTTTACAGAACATCAAGGCTGACATGTAAAGTGCTTTTACTTCTCGCTCTAATTATCATGAAATGAAAGAGAGAAATGAGTTTTACTTTCAACCTTAATTTGCGACGAGGCGTATGCTTTTTAAAAATATTCAGTACGATATAAAAAAGATCTTTTATAAGACAGTTTAAACAAAAATTCGAAAATTCCACGATAGTTAAACCAGAGGAAAACGTCAAATTTCGTATGTTATAGAGATAAGAAAAGAAAACAGAGTTCTCTGCGAACTTTACTTCATGAAATTGCATGGCCGAAAGAATTAAGTTCAATAACACTTTACTAGAATGGGATGCAGCTCGTAAAATTCGCTTATTTTGCAGAGGTAGTAAAAGGAAGTTTTTTCTCTAAGATCTCTTTTATTTATTATCAGCAGAACTTTAAAGCACACTGAGAAAAATGAATATCTAAATATTTAACTATACACTGAGAAAAAAATTCTATTGAATCAAAAGCATTTCTTTCCAAAAGCATGTATACTATTAATTCATAAAAATATACCACAAGAACCAATAAATATGTTACTAATTCTATAGCATATTGATTTGAATCCATGATATAAAAGCTTTTGGAAAGAAATGCTCTTGATTCAATAGCATTTTTTTCTCAGTGTAGGACAGCCATATTATATATTCAATTGTAATATCCGAATATTTAGATGTAATAAGTAAGATATTTAAAGGTGCAGAAATAAATATCTCTAAGATAGAAAGAGATACGGAAAATTTATCCCTTGTCTATTCACCTGTATCTCTTTTAATATTTAGTAAGAAAATCGCTTCGAATAAAATTTATTATACCATAGAATTTAGTAAAAGTAAAACCCAATTCGTTAAGTCGATTGAGATGCGAATTACTAAATATAAAAACTGCCAACAACAAAGTTATTAATGAATGAAGTTTGGTTTCTATGTGGAATTCCGGATGTGCTGTACCCATGTTTAATATGTGGCTTATCTGTTTATGCCAAAATTTAATCAATATTGTAGAGCACTACCATTAGCAGTCTACTAACATCATTTTATCTAAAATTGTATTTTCTTATGACTGCATTCAGGTTTCCCACTCAAATAATATTGTTCAGTAACCCCAGAACTAACTTTAAACTAAATTTAATTGATCAATATGAACATTTTGATTATATTATACAGCTCTTAAAGCCGAGATGTATAAATATCTCTACTGAATTCTCGATTTTCTTTGATGAATATGGTAATTCGATGTGACGTGCAAAAAAACAGAAGAAACGAAAGTAAAGTTAGAGTTTCACTCCTCCTTTTCTCCTGTCCCCGACACTGCCACTTTAAAATTGACGATCTAGATTCTAGATCCACGAATGTGTACCTATGCAAGCAAATACATCAGCCAGGCACGGCTTTAGTTACATTTTCTTATAGGAGTTTAAAAAAGACAGAAGGAAATAAGTAACCCCTGCAAGAAAGAAGAATCTGGATGACATAAATTTTAAATGACTCTTGCATTACTTTTCGTGTCTAAGGAAATGAAACTATTGTTATTTTTTCTTATTTTTAATATTAAAATATTTGGTTCTTAGAGCGTCCCTGAAATACTGACTACTGGTAATCCTGGTAGCAGCTTCTTTTGGATCGTGACCTATTTTCACGTTCGGAGTGCAAGAAAATATCGTTGATAAAGGACACGTGTGCTTCTCAATAGTGGTATCCAGAGAAACCTCGTATTTCTCTTTTCAACTCTTTTAGTCTGTAAAAGAACAAGGCTGATGTCCGACGTGAACAAGCATCTAACTAAAAAAAAGATATTTTCAGCATCTCTGCTCAATCGGAAGTTCGTTTTATTTATTTCCGATTCGCATTTTCTTGACACAGAATTTTCAATGCAATTGTGCTTTATTTCTAAATTTACTTTTACCTGAGATAAAATTTAATATCAGTTCCGTCTGTTAATTAACTTCAACAAAAGTTTTCCATTTGAATTTAAATATCAAGTAAACCTTAGTGGAAATTAAAAATTAAGAAACTATGCCTAGTGGGAAATCAACAAAAAATCGGATATATATCTCTCACATATCTTTTATTAAATAATTCAATAATTAATGCAAATAAGTGACAGTACAAAATTTCTTATAAACTTATTGATGACTTTATACAACTACTTGAAATTCGAAAGTGCGATAGTCGGCAGCCAAGTTCAGAGGCATTTAATATTGCGCTTCCAATTTAATTTAAAGTTATCTTTTAAAATAAAAATACTCTAAAATTGAGAGGTTCTTGTTTTAGAGAACATTTCATCTTTGATCCTTTGTGCTGATAATGTTTCCTCAAGCCTTCGAGGATTGTTCAATGTTGCTTTAGTAGTTACAGGTGAAAAAGCATTGCGATAGGTCGTGCTTAGACTCTCTAGCTATACGAATCGCTTCTACTTGATCAGCATGACAAGTCAGGCTTTGAAATTCGATTTTCTTTATATGGCAGATCACACCCGTCTAGGATCACCCGAAATCCAAAACGGGAATTGGCTCTAGAAAAAAAACCTGTGATCAATTTTCGTCAAGTAATCACATTGTTTAAATGAAATTTTAACATTGATTCAAGAACAGTTGGTCCTCATTTTCACGATTTGATATTGAAAATTTCATTTTTTTAAATCAAATAAAATTACTTAATTTCTTTCAATACTAACAAGATTCTGTTAAATTCTACTTAATCTCAACAAATAACACAATTTCAGTTCAGTAAAATTCCTGTCGTGACTATACGATATTGCGGTATTATAGCTAAACTGAATGTGTGACACACCGAAATACTGGTATATAGTGTCTCCGCTCATGCGGTATATGTGAGACAACAAATATATTTAAGCAATAAATTGCCTTATCAATTACACGCGACAACTCTATCACATGCATCGTTATAACAGGCATAATATTTTGCTTATGATCGCTATATATCGTATTGTCATGTCAACGAACTTGTATCCTTCGTGGAGCAATATGACGTTTAGAAATACCAGCATAGTTGCTACACCTATACTGATATATTGGGTTGTCCCAGAAGTAATTACCGATTTTTTCATACAAATTAAACACATTTTTTAAATACAAGGAATGAACTTTAATCACTGATATATTTTTCATTTTGTTCAATGACCTTTTGGCATCTTTCTGGTAACTTCATGATTCCACGCTCATAGAACTTCTGGTCTTTATCCGCAAAAAACTGAACCAAGTGCGATTTCACAGCTTCATCATTATTGAAAGTTTTACCATTCAGGGAGCTCTGCAAAGATCGAAATAAATAGTAATCTGATGGTGCAAGGTCAGGGCTATATGGTGGATGTAACATCACTTCCCAACCAAGCCTTAATAATTTTTGGCGAGTGGCTAAATATGCACTGGAAAAATAAATTCGACAAAACAGACATAATTGTGGTTCCTTGACCTATATTATATTGGAGATTTACCGAAAATCAAGGTTTGCTTATATCATTTCAGCCTGCATATGTATTCCAACCATATGAATTACTATTGCAGCAATATTTTTGGTTAACTGTCAAATATATTTTATATTGCTTCATATGGCTGATAAATCCCAAGCATTTCTTTCAGTGTGTGTGTGGTGTAGCGTTGCATGGTGAAAAATTACACCTTTACAATTCACCAATTCTAGCCGTTTTTCTTTGACCGCTGCGTTCAATTTGTTCAGCTGGCGACAGTAGACATCAAAATTAATCGTTTGGTTCCTTGGAAGCAACTCTAAAAGTACCCCACCTATCCAATCCCACCAGACAGACAGCATAATCTTTTTTTTGATGCGATTCAGCTTCCGATGTTGTTTGTGATGGTTCATCACGATTGGACCATGATCGTTTTCGAACGACGTTATTGCACACAATCCTTTTTTCATCACAAGTAATAATTCGCTTCAAAAAAGGATCACATTCACTGCGTTTAAGATGCAAATCACAAACGTTGATACGTTTTGTTAAATGAATTTCTTTCAATTCATGTGGAATCCAAATATCAAGTTTTTTAACGAGTCCAAGACGTTGTATATGACGGTTGATTGTTGATTTTGGCATTTTTAACATTTCTTCAATCTCTCGCACAATAACATAATGATCCGATTCGATTATGACTTTGATTTGGTCATCATCAACTTCATTTGGCCGACCTGAACGTTGCTCATCTTTGTGTGAAAAATCCCCAAAACGGAATTCATCAGCAATCAACACATCACGAAACTTTTTAGCAGCCTGCGCTGCGTTCTTTCCTTTACTGAAATAAAAGAGAAAAATATGACGAAAATTCTTGTTTTTATGCTCCACCTTAAAGTTGATGCCAAACTAACAACTGTGAAATAAATTGCGCGAAATTTGTTTGTAAAGCAAGCTAAGAGTGACAGTTAACAAATGCCAGAAGGAAAAAATCATGACATTGAAAGAAGCCATTCAAAAAAATGGTCAAAGACATCTGTATGTGAAATCGGCAGTTATTTTTGAGACAGTCCAATAGTTCTGAGGACAATCCGTTAACATTGGTCTGATAATATTTTCTGGTTCTAAGGACCAAAATATAGTTCTCTCAACTATACTGTTTTTTCTGTGTGTCCCAACAAAATTTTAGTTCTTTTTACAAAAATTTTTGTTAAGCAAAAAATAATAATGAACCCTCTCGTTAGTTAAACAAATAGATCTGTTGGGAAAACTAAAAATTTGTTGGAACAGTAAAAAGTTGTTGTCAGTTCTATATCAACAATCCGGTTGGCTAATACAAAATTTTTTTTCTCTATGCATGATTTGAAAAGGAAGGGTGAAAGGCAAAAAGAATTTCAATTTTTCCAGACACGATCTTTATTTGCTGAGTTAGACTAATCTTACTGCTATGCAAACACAACCTACTCTTCCATAAGTATAAGGTGTCAATTTGTTTACATGTTATATATCTGGTTTGCTTTTTGGACCACAAGGGTTTGGAAGCTAGTAAAATAGAAAAGCATAACCAAACGTAACATGAGAATGAATGATCGGAATTTGTGTAAAAAGTAAAGACGTAAATGGAAGGGAAGCCTGTGGGAGAAAACATGTTCTCAATTTGGTTTCCTAGGTGTTGGGAAGTCGAGTGTGATATTACGATTCAACCTCCAGGGTACACTTTGATCATTTTCAGTCAGCGTTCTTCTTCTCTTGCATATTGAACAAATCCACAAATGTTTCTTCTCGTATATATTAAAGACAAGATTTTTAAGAGACTTCAGGGTCTTTTTAAGAGAGGAAATCTTTTTAGTGAAAATTTTATTCTTTAGAGAATTTTGTTTAATAGTTTTCAATCTTCTAATTTGCTGGGTTGATGCAAATTTTATTCCTGTAAGAATATTAATTACATTATGATATTTTTTCTAATGTCTTTTAGAACTTCAGTTTGGTAATCAGTTGAACAAACAGAAATTCCTGTATTCTTCCTTAGTAGGAAAAGTTTACAGTACAAATAGTTCTTGTTATTTTAAAAGAGAAAGTTTCATATTATTTCAAGCTTCAAACTTTTTCTTGAGCTAATATGCGGGTTATATCTATGCTTTTTCCTTAGATTCATCATTTTATCAACATTCATCTCAACACAGAAACCAGAGATGTGAGATCTTTATAGCTTGATAAATCACAGGAAGCAAGAATGGCAATTTCAATTACTCATGTATTATGGATATAATATCATAAATTGTGTTATAACTAACAGCTTTCTTGCATTATAGACATCCAATCTTTTGAAAAAAATGTGATTATTATCAATTATTGCTTAAAATAATTTTACCTAACTTCCCTTTGAATGAAAAACAAAAATAATAGAAAGTAAATACAGTAAAGTAATTGATCTAATTTTTAAAATCTTACACTAAAAAAAGATTTGATTGAATCAAAGATAATTATAATTCAAAATTTCAAAGATTTGAAACTTTTCGAACCCTCAAGACATAAAAAAACGACCAAAAACATTTCTTAAAATAAACGATTATGAGAAAGCAACAAAAAAGGAGAAAAAAAAAGACAACCTTCCAAAACCTCTTCCTTATTTTTCTTTCTTTCGTCCTCTTTTGTCTTTATTACCCACAACCTTTTTTATGCAAATGGTTGTGGGTAATAAAGACAAAAGAAATTTTTTTTCTCTAAATTTGGTCGTTTTTTTATATTTTGAGAGTTTGAACAGTTTTGAATTCTTGAAATTTTGAATTATACTTTTGTTTGTACGTTGAGATGAATTTGAATTTGTGGTGAAACGGGTTCAAATTTAGTTTTGAATTCAAAGAAAATTATTTGTTTGAAAGACTTTCTTTGATTTGACGAAATGATTTATTTGAATTGAATAAAATTTGTTTGATCCAAACAAAGTATCTTTAAACCAAATAAAAATTTGTTCAAATCAAATAAATTATATCTTTGACCATATATCAATCCATTAATTTATTTGTTTTGAAGAAAAATTTATTTGATTTTGTTACGTCGTAACTTTAGAAAGTTCTACCTTCATCAGTAGAGATTAAATTAGTTGAAATACGTAGTTTGTATATTTGTAGAAGATTTATATTTATGAGTATGAACTATGAAGCTTTGTCAATTGCACGTTCCAGCAGTTTATGGATTAGGCTAAAAGTTCTGTATTGTTAAACTTATCCTTGTTTTTTTTATATCTTCGTCCGGCCTGCACTTTATTACTTAAGCCGATTTGCTCAGGCTCCTGGACCTATTGCTAACCCTGCTATAACCATAAAATTGACCGCCGCGCTGCATCGTGTTTACCAGATTTCCATAAATCTGGCCCTCAGAAAAAAATGTACTTTCCAAAACTTCTACGTCACAAAACTGGGTGTGTCTAAGATCTCCTACCTTGAGGTCCCTCAGCCAATAGATAATACGCACCCCTACCGTCCCATCATCCCTTCTACAAATTAAATACTTCGCCTACGCTCTATGATTTGTGAATTTTACTTACTTATTGAATTCCGCTCGGTAATGTTCGGTATCTTGCTCTTGGTCTGTCTTCAAGAGTGAGATTTGCAATCCACCCGATTTACTCAAATAAACTAGTAACTTAAGTAACCTGTGGGTGTCGATTTATTCTGAAATTCCTAGATGCCGTATATGTGTAAATATTTTTCTTGTTTTGCCTCGTCCACAAAACAATTTGGTCCTTCGAGCCGGATTTACTTTATCGCGTGTGAGACAGCTAATCGGGCGTGATAAGGTTTGTGCTTATAGTGCAAGAACAGAAACCGAACAATAAGTGAGTGGCACTAACCAGACGATAAGCGCAAACAGTGAGCAGTGACTTAGGATACGCCTTTAACCGCAACAAGGAAGCCAAGCAGTGAATTTCACGATTTACTGAAAGGAATCGTAGTACAATCGAACAGGTGAACTTTGGATAAACCAATTTCGGCTATCCAAGGTCAAGATCCTGTAACCATATCAGACGAATCAAGCCAGGACAAGAAGCTGCCATTCAGCAATAAGCAACATCCAGGTCCAAGTGCTGATGAGCAGCCACTAAGGAGTTCATCTGACAGAACATAAACATCGCAGAAATAGCAGAGATTCCAGTTCAACGCCGGTAAGCGAATTTTGGTACCACCAATCGTTCTTTCAATCCTTTCTTCCCATTTGTAAATACAATTTCAAGCTCGCACGGTTGAACAAATTCAAGTAATTCACAATGGCTGAATCTGAAAATATTAAAGAATTAAATGTCAAACGCGGAACGATTAAACGCACTTTAACATTCACAGAAACCACGTTGGCACAAATAACAGCCACGAGTGATTTAACTGCCCTAGACCTCGAAGAACGGTTAGAAAAACACAAAGCATTGTGGTCAGAATTCGATTCAATTCAAACGCGTCTAGATCTCTTAGTGACAGATCCAACAGAAGTACCCAAACAGATTGAGGAGCGTACCTCATTCGAGAACAGATATTTTACCATTTCAGGGAGAATAAAAAAAAATATTAACAGAAAATCCACGTTTGAGATTCACCACCGCGTCAAGTTCAAGCGTGAGCAGTCTAGTAGACCAACCATTCACAGCCTCTCGAAATAGTGAAGCAAACAATTATAAACTTCCGTTTCTCAATTTACCTAAATTCAGCGGGAATTACGAAACGTGGTTAGGTTTCTCAGATACATTTAAGGCACTCGTTGACAGCAATAGTAAAATTCAAGACGTGGAAAAACTTGTCCATTTAAAAAGTTGCTTAGATAAAGACGCGGCAGAGGTGATTTCGTCTATTGAAACTTCCTCGGAAAATTATAAGGTAGCTTGGGAGTTACTGCAGGATCGGTATGATAACAAAAAGGTCATAATTGAAAGTCACGCGAAGTCAATCCTTGACTTACAGCCTGTATCCAAAGAAAACTCGATTCGCGCGTTTCTTGATCAATTACAGAAGCATCTCCGAGCACTTCGCGCGTTGGGTGAATCAGTCGATAGTTGGGATACATTATTACTTCTTATTATAAAACATAAACTCACATATCAGCTTCGCGAGAGATGGGAAGATTTGACGAGTGAATCTACAAGTCCCAAAATGAAACAATTTCTAGAATTTCTGCAGCGCAGAGCACAATTTGACGAAATAAAAGGTGCTCAAGTGCCGCTTAACTCGGAAGTGAAATCAGAATCGCGGTACGAAAACAGGCGCGGACAACAGAACATTAAAAGGTCGCAGCCACAACATGTATATCTCGCGAATTCCAATAAGCTGCGGTGTTATTATTGTCAAGCTGATCATAGCATTTATGCATGTGGAAGCTTCTTGAAACTTTCCTTCAAGGAGCGTTCTGAATTTGTGAAAAAGGCGTCTCTTTGCCTTAATTGCCTTCACCCCAATCACCAGCTCAGCGATTGTCGTGGAGGGTCTTGTCGAAAATGTGGCAAACGCCACAATTCACTTCTTCACATAGATTCAAAACCCGAAACTTCAGATGGGGTTAACGCAACTTTTCCAACTCATAATATGCACGTGCGAACAGAGCTTCATACCTTCCTGTCGACCGCTCTTGTCGATATTTGTGACAATCAAGGCAGACCGCACACCTGCCGAGTGATGTTAGACAATGGGTCCCAGTCTAATTTTTTGTCTGAAAAAATGGCACGTCTTCTGAAACTAGTGATTAAGCCTGTAGAAATTCCAGTTAAAGGATTAGGTTCCATGTCTACTGGCATCACAAGCTCTGCAACTGCCCTCATAAAATCCCGTTTTAATCGATTCCAGAAAAAATTAGATTTTCTGCTCGTATCTAACGTGGCCAATCAGTTACCGTCAATTTATGTTGATCGAAGGTCACTCAACATACCATCTAATTTAACATTAGCAGACCCTGAATTTTATATACCGTCAGAAGTAGATGCGTTGTTAGGTGTTAAACTTTTCTATCAACTATTGTGTAAAGGACAAAGACAGATAAAGGGTCACGAAGCTGTATTACAGAAAACTCAGTTAGGATGGATAATTGCAGGTGAAATCGGTCAGGACCCTGCTAGATTACAACAAACAACGTGTAGATTTCTACAAACATCCACTCGCTTAGATCGGGTAACTTGCAATTCTTTGCAGACAGCGAATCGGTCTGAATCCGACGAGCTTACCAGATTCTGGGATATCGAACAGGTCCCTATTAAAAAACACTTGTCTAAAGAAGAGCAGATTTGTGAAAGGCATTTCACTGAAAACGTGAAAAGAGATAGCACCGGTCGCTACACGGTAAAATTACCCTTCCGGGAAAATAAATCAATGATAGGCGATTCCCATAAAATAGCGTTACGGAGATTTCACGTGCTAGAAGGGAGACTCGCGAAGTCTCCAACAATCAAGGCTAGCTATACACAATTCATGGAAGAGTACATTCAGCTCGATCACATGTCGGAAGTTCAAGACAGTGATCGACTGGACAGAGGCTTCTTCTTGCCTCATCACGCGGTCATAAAAGGTGACAGTTTGACCACAAAAACTCGAGTAGTTTTTGACGGATCGGTCAAAACATCGAGCGGTATCTCACTGAATGATACTTTAATGGTTGGACCAACCATCCAAGACAACCTATTTTCAATTTACTCGCGCTTTAGGTCCTTTCCGTACGCATTCACCGCCGATATTGAGAAAATGTATCGGCAAATTAATATATCTTCGGAAGATTTAATGTATCAAAAAATACTTTGGCGGAAAAATCCCAATGAGCCGTTGAAAAGTTACAATTTAAAAACTGTTACATACGGAACGGCATCTGCGCCATTCCTCGCCACAAGGGTGCTTGCACAACTCTCGTAAGATGAATATCATTCGCATCCTATGGCCGCCACAGTTCTCGCCCGCGACTTTTACGTCGACGATCTTGCGTCAGGCGCAGCCACTTTCGACGAAGCCGCTGCTCTGCGTGATGAGTTGATTCAATTGGTTCAGAAAGGCGGCTTTACACTGCGGAAGTGGGCCTCCAATGATCCTAGATTGACTCGTGACCTGTTAGAACGATCCGAGAATGATTTCATGTCTCTTCATTCGTCGGAAACAATTAAAACGTTGGGACTGTATTGGAACTCCGCTGAAGATAAAATTATCTATAAAATAACAGAAAATGCTGAAAATTCAGAAAATTCACGGTCACCGTTGACTAAGCGAAAGGTACTCGCGAAAATTGCTCGATTGTTTGACCCGCTTGGTCTATTAGGCCCAACTGTGGTATATGCCAAAATGATTATTCAAGTTCTTTGGAAATTACAATTAATGTGGGATGAACCTATCCCACAAGAAGCACAATCACTTTGGTTGGAATTCAAGGAGCAATTACCTTTATTAAATACTATCAAATTTGATCGATGTATTGTTGCATTGAATGCGGTCGAGATTCAATTGCACGGGTTTGCCGACGCTAGTGAAAAGGGTTATGGAGCCTGCATATACCTGCGCTCGACTGATGAGCACGGCAAGCACCACGTAGTTCTCGTGGGTTCCAAATCTCGAGTCGCTCCAATACAGACAGTCACACTTCCTCGATTAGAATTGTGCGCTGCAGGTCTATTATCTCAGTTTTTTGCAGCCGTCGTACAATCTCTGCAACATTTAAACATCCGCAGGGCTATTTTTTGGTCAGATTCCACAATTAGTCTTCATTGGATCAAAACATCACCGCATTTATTAAAAACTTTTGTATCAAACCGCGTAGCACAGATTCAAGAATTAACTCAGCCTCATGAGTGGAAACACGTTCCTACCGAAGAAAATCCTGCCGACTTTGCTTCTCGAGGTCAACTACCCAGAGACTTTGTAACTAACAATTTGTGGAAACAAGGTCCTGACTGGCTGAGTCAAGATGAAGGCACCTGGCCCCAAATGCCGATTAAACCGGTCGACATCCCCGAAATGCGTAATGTTCAGTTTCCACAGATGTCAATGAAGGTTACGCTAGAAGAAGCTGATTTCTTTCAGGGTTTTAATTCCTTTAACCGACTGACTCGCGTAATCGCGTACTGTCGCAGATTTCGTCACAATGCCAATCCAAATAATCCATTCAAATTCAACGGCCCTCTCTCCGAAGCTGAATTAAAAATGGCGCGAGATTGCATAATTAAAAGAGCACAGGGAACAGCGTTCGCTACAGAAATTAGGTGCTTATCAAGCAATCACAATGTTGACAAAGGAAGTAAACTCGTGCATCTTAATCCGTTCCTCGACGAAGGAATTCTTAAGGTGGGGGGTAGACTGACCCATTCTGATCTGTCATACGATGAAAAACATCCAATCTTGCTTCCGCGTAATCATTCTATTACGCGTATGATTATTGTAGATGCGCATCTCATGTTAAAGCACGCAGGAACTCAAGCTACTCTATATACAGTCCGAGGAAGATACTGGCCTATCGATGGACGCAACACCGTGCGTAGAATTATTTTTAACTGTGTCACGTGTTTCAAGGCAAAACCGCGCGGTGCCACCTATCAAATGGGAAACCTACCCGCGAATCGTTTAGAGTATTCACGACCCTTTCTGAACGTCGGTGTGGACTTCTGCGGCCCACTGTACATTAAGGAAAGACGATATCGGAATGTTAAAAAAATCAAGTCATATGTAGCAGTATTCATATGTCTTGCAACTAAGGCTGTTCACCTTGAGCTTGTTAGCGATCTTAGCTCAATTACCTTTATCGGATGTCTGAAACGATTTATTTCTCGTCGCGGCAACGTTGAAACCATCTCCTCGGATAATGGTAAAAACTTTGTTGGTGCTAGTCGGGAGCTGAGAGATCTCTATGATACCGCATTGTCCGGTACTCAAAGCCACGTACTCCGGAATTACTTACAAAGACAGGGAATCAGGTGGAACTTCATTCCTCCATTATCACCGCACTTTGGCGGTCTGTGGGAGGCTGCAGTAAAGTCTTTTAAGTATCACCTCGTGCGTACAGTCGGTCATGCAGTTCTGACATATGAACAATTAGAAACGTGCGTGGTTGAAATTGAGGCCATTCTGAACTCCCGACCAATCAGTCCCATGTCCTCTGATCCTAATGACCTCCGCCCCTTAACTCCAGGTCACTTCCTCATTGGTGGACCATTAATGAGCTTTCCGCAGGAAAATCTTCAAGGAGTCAAGACAGCCAGACTATCTCTCTGGCAGCACGCACAGCAAATGAGGCAACACTTCTGGTGCCGCTGGCACAAGGAGTACATAAACGAGCTCAATGTCCGCAGCAAGTGGACTTCAACCTCGCCCAGCATCAAGGTTGGCACTCTGGCCATCCTCAAGGACAGCAATCTCACGGACACGTCGCCCATGTTATGGAACATGTGTCGTGTCATCGAGACTCACCCTGGGCCCGATGGCGTTGTGAGAGTAGTCACTGTAAAGACTACAAATGGCATCTACAAGCGATGTGTGAGAAAACTATGTCCACTTCCCACTGAAGTGCCCGATCCTGACGGAATGTAACCGGAATGTCGGCCATCGACGATATTATTGTATAATACTATGTCTGCCTGCAATATGTATAGTTTGTAAGAGTCTCTGATCAATTTATTACTTATTAAACTCCATTAGTTCAAGGGGGGCGGCATGTTACGTCGTAACTTTAGAAAGTTCTACCTTCATCAGTAGAGATTAAATTAGTTGAAATACGTAGTTTGTATATTTGTAGAAGATTTATATTTATGAGTATGAACTATGAAGCTTTGTCAATTGCACGTTCCAGCAGTTTATGGATTAGGCTAAAAGTTCTGTATTGTTAAACTTATCCTTGTTTTTTTTATATCTTCGTCCGGCCTGCACTTTATTACTTAAGCCGATTTGCTCAGGCTCCTGGACCTATTGCTAACCCTGCTATAACCATAAAATTGACCGCCGCGCTGCATCGTGTTTACCAGATTTCCATAAATCTGGCCCTCAGAAAAAAATGTACTTTCCAAAACTTCTACGTCACAAAACTGGGTGTGTCTAAGATCTCCTACCTTGAGGTCCCTCAGCCAATAGATAATACGCACCCCTACCGTCCCATCATCCCTTCTACAAATTAAATACTTCGCCTACGCTCTATGATTTGTGAATTTTACTTACTTATTGAATTCCGCTCGGTAATGTTCGGTATCTTGCTCTTGGTCTGTCTTCAAGAGTGAGATTTGCAATCCACCCGATTTACTCAAATAAACTAGTAACTTAAGTAACCTGTGGGTGTCGATTTATTCTGAAATTCCTAGATGCCGTATATGTGTAAATATTTTTCTTGTTTTGCCTCGTCCACAAAACAGATTTAAATAAATATTTATTTATTATGCTTAAAATTTCAGTTGATGATACCTTAAAAAATAAATATCTCAAATTGTTTTTTAATGATTTATGAAAATTACAATTTTTGAAGGAATATTGAAAATAAATGAAATACAAATTAAAGATTCTATTTTCTTCCAATTGTATTTTATTCTTTGCCAAAAGTCTCATTTCGACTTTTTCTCTTCTTTTAAATAAGATAATTATTTTAAAAAATTTTAATATTATCTTACTAGTATAATTTAGAGTCTATTGCCGTTATTAGTCTTTCATCCCTTTGGCATAGGTCAAGTGGAAAATTAAGATCATAACAGCTGAAAGTTTTCTCAGTTACTTTCGAATAATGCTCGAAATCCTAGAGTGCAAAAGCGATGACGTGAATTGATCCTCAATTTTGAAAGAGCCTTTCACTATTCATTAAAGTATGCTGAGATCAAAACTATTTTAAAATCGCTCACTTATATTACGTTTAAGTGCTATGATATTATCCACTTTTTCAAATTCGTGGAATTTCCTCAAAAGTTCCACTGTTCTTCTTTCTTTCATTTGAAAAACAAAAACGAAAGACTTTTTTATTACATGAAGTGAGGTAAATTTCTTCCTAAAACAACGCCCTTAGCATATTTAAATCTTCTCCATTCCGTTTCAAAGTAAAAAGTGTGAAATTTGTTGAGAACTTTTTAAGTGCATGAATTTTATGTAGCAGATCAGACAGAATTTTGCAACCTTATAACCCAGTTTTTTTCCTGACACGTGAGTAATATCTTTTAAAATTGAAATTTTGATAAATATTATTTGGGAAACTTAAGAAAAAATTTAGTCATAAAGTGTTAAACATTTCTAATAAAGAATAATAATAAACTTCGAGATGGGATGTGAATAAATGATTTTAAAAGTCTTATATTGAATGCTTTTCGTTTGATTTACCAATCAATTAGAAAGCCATTTATCATCCTTCGTTTCCGAAGTAAAATGTTTTAATTTTAGTGACAGCTGTGTCAAAACAAGAAGCATCGAATCCAGAACACGTTATTTATCGCCTAATGTTTACTCCCACAAAATTCGGAAGTCGGAAATTTTCAAGGTTTGATTATAATAAAACTATACTTCTGTGGTTTCTCATCTCTTTATTCTGCGGTGGTCCAAATCAAAGAAGATATTTAGACGATTTGGAGAAAACCACCGCAAAAATTTATCGACTCTGTAAATATTTTTTAAACCTGCAATCCCTTAAAAAGCACCATTATATATTTGCAAAAGTTTTTCCTTTCATGGAATTTGGAATTTACATCTACAATTCGAGGTGAAACTTAAACCTCAAAAATCAGGATTAGTCGTGTAAAAACTTGAACTATACATTTACAACTCACGATATTTTATGGCTCACACGGCAAGTTTCATTTTACATAAGATATTTTCTTTATGAATGAATTACTTAACATTTATTTTAATTTTAAAGTTAGATGTTAGGGCTTTAAAAAATGATTACATCAGTCGCTTTGTACTTAAAACAAATATGTGTACAAAATGAAATTCGAGATGGCAGAATAATTTATCTCTATAATTCTGAAATTTCACCTTTATTATGTGTAGCAGAAAATTATTACAAAGGATAATAACGGAAGGGACTTAGCGAAGCTAATAATTAGCAGTTATACGCATCAAGCTTGTCAACTCCTTCAACGAATAACGCAATCAGTGCCCACTGTGAATTCAAATTTTACGTTTGCGCATCCATACCATGAATATTGAATACAATATATATATATATTCTAAATTAAAGTCTTCCAACAAAACCTTAATTGCATAAGCAACAGGTAAAATAACAAAATATTAATTGCAGATGAAAATAAATTTACATATCAATTTTCATATTGAATATTTAAATTGAAATGGAATTATTAAATATCAATACCGATTTTTATCTATTTTATACTTTATACGCTTTTGAGAACCCTCGGTAAAAATTTCTTTTATCGAGAAAGGAAACTTGAGAAGTTGCTTCAAACTTTTTACTTTTATGAAAAATCTATTGAGGTCGGTTGCTTTAAAAGGGTAAATAATCAAAGAATTGTATTGAAGACTTTTAATAAATACATTTCAATTTTTACATTCTTATTACATATGAGAAGATATTGGTTCTATATGAAATTGACTCTTCAAATTTTATCTAACCTCGATATTTTAAAACCCCCTGAGAAAGAAAAAAAAAACATTTTTGCGTCGGTATCTGTTTGCCTGTCTGCACGGAGAAACTTTTCATATAAATTTTTACTATAGTATTTTTCAATTTAGGGAAAAACGTATCACTTTGAGAATTTTTGTTAGTAAAAATACTAAACTTTATAATAATGATATGAAACTTTAGTATAAACTATAATAAAATTTGCTATGAACTATGCTGAAGTTTCATATCATTATTATAAATTTTACTATTTTTACTAACAAAAACTCTCAAAGTGATGCGTTTTTCCCTAAATTGAAAAATACTATAGTAAAAGTTGATATAAAAAGTTTCTCCGTGTGTTATCGTTGTTGTTGTTGAAGTCTGACGACACGATATCTTTAAAAAAAATGACCCAATTCGAATTCAATTCATCAATATTAGAAAATAATTCGGAAAATGATGACATTTTTGGAGTTTCCCTTCGTATTTTAAAAATGCAGGCTAAAGTGCAAATTATTCCAATAATTCTCACAAATTTATTTGATAATTGTAGGAACTCACAGAATATCCCGCAATAACTATGAATATTCCTTACCAAATTCTTACTCTGAAATGAATGTAAATCTAAATTTGTAGACAACTATTCAGTTTTTTGTTAGCTGTTGGATTTGTTTTTATCAGTAACTTGAAATTACAAAACACGAAGCTCGCGATAAGAATGTTCCCGAAAGGCAGATATTTTATTTTATAATCATATTAAGATATTTGAAAGTTATCAAAATTTTTAAATATTTTTATCAATATTTTCTGGATAACATGATTTTTTAAAAATGTGGTTTGCAGAGATTTTGCAATAAGCGAAGAAGTGAATCTTAAAGTAAATATTTTCCTGAAGTCCTCTTTTCAAGAAACTCATAAATTTTGATCTCTTCGTATTACTATTGCTGCGACGCATTACGTCTTTTCAAGTATGTAAAAGTCTCAGACTTGCTTGTGTATGCATCCTACACTTTTGATCCTTAGCTTGCTCGAAACGCAAAACTAAAGTTGGAATCAGTGACCCGAAGATAACGGTAAAATTTCCAACCATGAACCTTAGAGGAAAATGTACTTGTACTTCCCTATATTGGCACACACTGAGACCAACTTTCCTCCCCATAGTTTATGTAGTCCCTATAATTTTCTTGAAATTACAGGTGGTAAAACTTCCTAAATAACAATAATTAAAGCCGAGATAAATTAATTATAGACTCAATAAAGTCTCTTGAAGAACCACATAATGAGACTAAAATGTTTAATTCTATGTAAAAACAACGTTTTATTACTTTATCCCTTTGTATATTACATATAAACGTGCTCCTGGGCTCAAAATATATTACCTTAGCTTTTTCCAGAAAACTTCAAAGCATATTGTGACCATGTGAAGCAGAATAGGTGAAATAGTCTAAAAATTGTGATGGTATATTTGCTGCAAAATCTTTTATTCAGTATATACACTACTCTGATGTATTAGCCTGTATTTACTAAAGGAAGTACGTAAAAGGATTCGCTTTGTTTGTCATAAAAACACAGACCTGCACTTTTTAAATTAAAGTATCAAATTCAAATGAATACTGAATCCAATTTCAAATTTTGACATTTATTTTCAGTCACTTTGTCAAGTTTACTGTAATTAATTAAATCGATGAAATTTCTTCCATTAGAAAATCATTCTACCTAATTTGTCATTTTGAACTAAAAAAATAAAATTTCAAGCAACATAAAAATTTATCTCAAATCGATTTTCCATATAAAGCTTTTGCGGGACTCAATGCTGTAATGTGGCTTTTATATCCACACGTGTATGCCATATTATTGTTTACTCGAGATACCACACAGGATGGCCCGGATGGAAATGGTGAAATTTATTCGACCGTAGTGCTAGCTAATCACAATGCTTTTGTTTTTCTTATGAATTTGTACAAAGCCTTGTTTTCAACTGATAAATGAGCATAGCTTGGAAAAATACAAAAAGAAATAAAGCTAAAAGTATACGAAAATTCTTATCTAAAAAAATGATCAAAATTATTTAATAGATGTAACGTATGACAAAACTACTTTGGCTTTGCTTCAATAATTACAGATCGAATATTAAACACAGGACAGTTTATACAAATTAGGAATTTCAGCCTAAAAGCTATCACTAATACAATGGATAACAAGAGTTGTGTACAATTCATTTGTTTGCTTTCATTATTATTAATTACTTCCAATCAAGGCTTCGAAGATACTGCGTATTAGCAGTAAGTAAAATCAAAATTAAATTTTCTTCTCGGAATAATTCACTTCAAACAATGGAGTGCAAAAAGTGTGAATAAACAAATTATTTTTTCATGGTTTTAATACTACTCTTCTGATCATAATATGCCGAGATAAGATCAAAATAACGAACTATAAACGTGGGATATAAAATCAAGACCACCACATGTAATCTCATTTTCCGTTTTATGCTTATGTTTTTATTATTCTATAAGCCTAAATGCAAATTAATCTACACACACACAATTATCATAACATTGTACATTTTTATTTGGTTTCATTCAATTTTAATTTAATAATAATTCTTGAAGAATATTTTCTATTGTGTAAAATAAACCTAATATGATCAGGTATGCCGACAGAAAATATGATTAATTTTTTATTTCATAGTTTATAAAATTTAATAGAATGTGTAGGATATTCACAAGTTTTACTTGTACGTAAAAAACGAGATAAAACACATTTTTATTTCATGGAAATAAGTGTTTTTAATCTGCGCATCACGAAGTAAAATAAATATTCAGGATTAATATCTATATATTATAACTAAACTGTTAGAAATTTCTGTTTTAAATTTCCATTTCATGTAATGGAAGTTTTTTTCAGTAACGTATATTAAATTTAAAATACTTTAATCTTAAAAAATACAAACTTTTATTTGAATTTTAATACACATGTGTATATATTTTAATAATGTTCGTTAATTTAATGTCTTTTGATTGGGAAATTATTAAATTTAATATGAATGTATATTAATTGTTCATAATGTACAAATCTATTAATTTTAATTTATCACTTGTATATTGAAGTCTATTAAAATTAATAAGATTTTTAACAGTGCATGGCACAGCCATCTTATATATTCAGTTGTGATATGTGAGATATTAAAATATGCAGAAGTTAATATCTTAGTTATTACAACTGAATATATAAGATTACTGTCCCATACTTGAATGTCCAGTCTTCTCTGTGTAAATATTCGATCATCTCTGCAAAATAGGAGCGTACCAAAAAAATAGTAAATTGTTTTTGCAATTAGATTAATTTAAACTACTCGAGGAAATTTATCAAATTATAATAGATTGAAACAAATCCAACTATCCTAAATCAGCTATTCCTTAACTTTCCCTCTATAGTCACAGAAGTTAATTCCTAGAGAGTGTTTCCAAATTTCGAAGTTACAAATAATCGAGCAAATCAATCCGACCCCTAGATTTGAGTTCAAATTCACTGTATATAACCTCTAATGTGCTAACTATTAAAATACGTTTGATTTATCAATTAAAATACAACATTAGAAAAATTAGGTTGCTAAGAAGTTCGAAACTAAGAAGAGTTTAAAGATTTGAAAAATTTAAGATTTTATATCAATAAAAAGAGCTTAAAAACGTGACACTTTGTAATATAATTTCAACGTTCAACAATCAATTAACGTTGATATCAGTGTAATTTCCAACGTGAATTTATATGCTAAATACTGTGAAATCCTTGTTCGAAACCGCATTGAGATCAACGTTCAAATTTTGTTCGGCATTCTTACGTTGATATCAACGTAGAAATCGATAGCAAAAATTAGGTTGATGCAGCTATTACAAAATCAAAATGTGGGCGTGTTTTGAAATCCTATATAAAAAGAAAATATGAGGAATTTAGTGAGTAGGAATCTATAGAAAGATCAGAAAAATAAAAAATTTGTGCAATAACATTTTTCCAAATTTGAATACTTTATCATTCCTAAATGTCGACTCAATAAAATGCAATCTCTAAATATGAATCAGTCAAAATATACTGATTATCAGTGAAATTTGACTGATTCAGATAGCTAAAAAGAGCTTACTGTAAATCAGTCAAATTTCACTGATTATTTCAGTGAAAATTGACTGATTTGATAGTGAAAAATATTTTTTCACTGATGAATCAGAGAAAATTTGACTGATTCAGATTTAGAGAGCACATGAACAACTTTTATTGTTTCAAAAAAATATTTCGTTTCCTCTATATTTTTCTACTAATTTTCTGGCAGTTCTGGAGACAGGAAAGTAATTGGATCAACTACTAATTATGTTTTTGCGAAGTCTGTTCAGGATATTGAAAGCTTCTACTGCTCCAAGTGCTTTTATATTGTTCCAAAGTATACTCTTGTACACGAAAGCGTTGCTTTTCCATAGCAACATGCAGAGCTTGCATTGTCCTCTATGTAAATGATTCTACTTTAACGATCTTGTTTTGCAATAATACTGTAACAGCAAGCTTTGAGTGGCGTGATAGCTTTCATAAAATGAGTTTCCCTCATCTTACACTGGAAAGCTGTAGATGATGAACGACCCTAGAAAAAGATGAGAAACTTTGAATTCTGTCAAGCCCATTTACAATTCGAGCATAACTCATGCTCTGTAAAACGCTTATGACAGCAACAGCAAAGTATAAATCTTAAGGCCGTGTGGTAAGGTCTGTCATTATCAATTATATACGATCGCTTTATTAATAAAATAATAACTTCAAATAATTTTCCGAAGAAAACAGCAATGCAGGAAAATGTAACGTATTACTGCCTTCTCCGGAAAATTTGTTTTAATTATTATTTTAATTATAAAGCGTCTGAATATAATTGGTAATTACAGACCTTACCACACGGCCTCAAGAATAATTCAAAAAAGTACAATTATTCTCAATGTTTGTTTAAAATTTATATATAAAATTTGGATGATTTTTCCAATCAAGCGCAATTTGATACGTAACATTATATTCAAAATAAATTTACCGTACCACTTTTTTTCATATTTACCGCAACTGTACTCGTTTCCCCTGTTAAATTTGTTATACAAACCTAAATTTTACAAAATGTTCGTTGGAATTCCTGGGCGCTTCGCTCAATCAGTAAACTTAACAATGTGGGTAGATCTGTTTGTGTCTGGAATAAGATAGAGAGTCTTAAAAAACGACGACATTTAACGGAAGTGGCAAGGGTTATAAAATAGAACACGGTAAATCCTTTCAGTTTAAAGCTCACGTATACCGTGCCGGTAAATCCGCTGATAAAACCCTATCATTATCGCAAAATAATCCTATCCACGTAAAATTGCCATTCTTTTTAAAATAAAAATGTGTCTTTTTCACAATGCTGAAGAAGTTGAACAATAGTAATTATCTCTTCACCTGATAACTTAAAAATTAAGTGAAATGCCTCTTGATCTTTTTATTACAACACTTCTCTTTACATCTTAAAAAAGTGTCTCTATAATCGGTTACACGGAGAAACTTTATATATCAATTTTTACTATAGTATTTTTCAATTTAGGGAAAAACGTATCACTTTGAGAATTTTTGTTAGTAAAAATACTAAACTTTATAATAATGATATGAAACTTCAGCATAGTTCATAGCAAATTTTACTATAGTTTATACTAAAGTTTCATATCATTATTATAAAGTTTAGTATTTTTACTAACAAAAATTCTCAAAGTGATACGTTTTTCCCTAAATTGAAAAATACTATAGTAAAAATTTATATAAAAAGTTTCACCGTGTAGAAATTGCCTTACAAAAGGAATAAACAATATAATTTATCCTTTGCTTAAAATGTTCAAAAATGAACATTTAACTTTTAGTTTAGTTTATAATGCTAGCAGAGTTTACAGTGCTTTTTAAGAGCTTTTAAAGTCTTTCAGTTTCAAAATATTATAAATTGCAAGGTATTGCTTTTTATCAAGTATAAAACTATAAGTATAACTTTAAACTTTAAAAACAAACACACCTTTAAAGAAAAATTGACATTTTTAAGACTAAAACATTTTTTCTTTCAAATTCCGTTCAAGTGGATATTAACGTTTCTATTTCTGAGCAATCAAAATGGCAAGAGTCCATAGAATGATAAAATCCACGTGCACGTGTGTTTGTTGAAAACCCCAATAAAAGAAAGTACGTTACACGATTCATCATATCAACATTTTATGGAGTAGATACGGTCTTTTACTACATGCTTGTAAATAATGTAAAATCAATTCTGGATACAATGTATATGTAATTGTTAATTACTTACAATTTATAACTTCCTATTTTTTAATATTGCACAAATTTTGTTCACTGTAAATATTTTTATAGCTTAACATTTATTTATAAGCTTTAAATCCCTAGAATCGATAATCAAATTGAAATTGTTTTTGTGTTTCTTGACTTGGATGCATTAAAATTATACAAAGTATAACGTGAATATATCACTGATAATAGAATCCCTGAATCGAACACTATAGTGCTGGTATTAATTGCGTTTCACTTGTTTGATGTGAACCTCCTAAACCAGACTTAATTCCCGGATATTAAGAGTCGATGAATAGTAAGTACTTTCGGCTTTTAAAAATCCCAAAATGATTAATGTTGAAGTGTCGTTGGACATACTCAGCCTACATTAATTAATGGTAAGGCTATACAGTGGAACGTAGAATGAAGATTTTTTATGAGTATGAAATGCTGCACTGTTAAAAATTAATTTTGATAGACTTTGATACACACGTGGTAAATTAAAATTAATAGATTTGTATATTATGAAAAATTAATACACATTCATATTATATTTAATGAATTTTCAAACAAAATATATTAAAATTAACAAACATTATTAAAATATATACACATGTGTATTAAAATTAAAAAGAAAGTTTGTATATTTTTAAATTAAAGTATTTTAAATTTATATTCTGGACTTGCATTGACCCTTAATTAATATTTGAAGATATATGTTGATGTTGATAGTTGGCTTTAGGGTCCAAGGTTAATAAAAACTTAAAGTTTCACATATAATCAAACGCTTCAGCTCTGGTCACAGCCCTCATCAGTGATTTATTTTGAATCTAAAAAATACATAAAACAATTTCGCTAACCAAGGGCTTCCTTGATGGGGAATTTTATTACTTACGTCTTTTTTATGCATTGATAAAAACTTGGAAATGCTTCTGACTAGAATACTTTAAAAACTTTAAAAAGAGATTGAAAAATTGACAATTTTTTTACATTGAATTAGAAACTTTAAAAAACACAATTGGGAAAATTTTTATTATGATACTACGCATTTTTAAAAGTTTCTAATTCATTGTAAAAAAACTGTCAATTTACCATTCTCTTTTTAAAGTTTAATACTATTTCAATCAGAAGCATTTCCCAGTTTTTATCAATACATAAAAAAAAGACGTAAATAATAAAATTCCCCATTAAGGTAGCCTTTAGTTAGCGAAATTGTTTTATGTATTTTTTTGATTCAAAATAAATCACTGATGAAGGCTCCGTTCAGAACCGAAATGTTTGATTATATGTGAAACTTTAAGTTTTTATTAACCTTTAACTCTAAAGCCAACTATCAACATCAACACATACCTTCAATCTTAAATTTAATATACGTTACTGAAAACGTTTTCATTACGTTTCCATTACATGTAATGGAAGTTTAATGCAGAAATTTCTAACAGTGTGAATTTTCGAAAAGATTTTAAGATTTGGAAATTCCTAAATATTTAAGATCTCAGAAAATGTACTTTACAATTAAAATATCTCCTATTGCTACAATTCACAAGTCCCTCAATTTAAATTTTGCAAGCTTGACATTTTTTAAACAATATAAACTGTTATAAATGTGCCGAATTCTTTTGAAATCTTGGAATTCCTCAACTTATTTTGAAATAACATTCAATTCCGTAAATTTGGAAGAAAATATCTCAAAACTGTTATCAATTATTATATATGCAAGGGAGAAAAAAAAAGTGTCATCATTCTCAGATTATTGTTCATTATATCTTTTTTTCGTTCATATTTATTCATAAATATTTTATTTTCTGAGTTTTCAATTGATCAATATAAGCATTTAATTGATTATAAAATTGGAGACGGCAAGTACTAATGTGGTTTTCCTGATTCTGTTACAGAAAGCACGGGAGAAGATGAGGATACCGTTAGGGATGTGGGATCCCCTGATGATAGGGGTGATAACGAGGTAGGATCTCATCATCGGATGACAATGCCAGGAAGCTCAAGAGGCCATTCCTCCGCGGGGGGCTTCCTCCGCGGAGTCGACCAGCACTTGAACTTTGACCCTGAAGCGCCACCACCTCCACCCTTAAAAAACCAATCCACCACCCACCAAACAATGAGCCTTCTTGAGAAACCAGAAATAGACAAAAAAGTCAAGGTAAAAGGAAAAAGTCATCATTTTATTTCCGAAAATCAATAATAAGTCACTTGATTTAGACCATAAATTAACTGAAGTTGATTTTCTGTTTCCTCATTCGATAGAATAAATCAGTCAGTAGTAAATTGCATAAAGGCTTGATGTTTATTCGAGGAATTGAGGAGAAACGGCGTCTAGCCGAGAAATAAAATAAAAAGATAGAAAAAGGATGTTATACTTCCATCGTCCAATTTGAACAAGTTTTCGCCACGATATCTTAGGAATCGACGAAAGTTTTTCCTCAATATAAAACTTCTTTACTTGTTTTATTGGTCTCCATGGAACTTCTCATCTATTTTATATTTTGTCGTTAGAATCAAAGAAAACAGAGTTTCAGGCATTAACGAAAAATCTCACAACACAAACTTTGATTTTATGTGTAATCATTCATCTCATTTTCACCTTCATCATAGGAGAATATAGTATTCTAATTTACGAATAATCAAATCCACCTATTCAATTGATAATAAAATATTATTTGCAAACTTACAAGGCGAAATTCATAACTGTAATTTATAAACAAAATAAAAAAACAATTAATTAAACATTTTGAAAATATTCATACGTACTTAGACTGAATTTAGCATATTTTCAACATTAATTATGCCTAATTAGACTCACCCTTGTAAATTTAAATATAGCATCATATATTTCTGCAGATAAAGGTTATTTAATGATATATTTATATATATGACGGAGAGAAAAAGGAGGGTAGGTCTGCTAATGTTACCGGAATAACCGCAAAGTTGCCTTAATGTCAGTTCGTATTTCTATTATGGCACCTACTTGTTGGTAAATATAACCACAAGTGTCACGTGGAATCTTAAAAAGTTTAATAAACTAAATCTACACAGAGTAAATAACAAATGTAGAAACGTTTTTACTTTGAAATCAATCACTGCTAATCTATTTTCTACTCTTTTAACAATATTTTTTTTATTTCGTAAATTATCTCTATAATATTTCATTATTTTCATTGATAAACAAATGGTATATAAATATAATGATATTTGTGATAGAATTGTATGAGAGAAACATAAATAAGGATGCCAGTAGTCATGGAAGTTGCGTGCAAGACCATGCGGGCTGACTCTTATCTACTTCTACTACTTGTTCATCGCTTTTCTACTCTGATGTAGATAAATTGGCTTTGTCTCTATACATTAATAGGTTGCATACGTGTCCTGGACTATTATTCCAGGATGACAATTATTCAGAGCGGCGGATGTTTCCTACTAACAAATACACACATGTTGGGAAACCCGAATTTCATTTTAAATTCAATTTTGATTTCTCAAAATATATTTTTCAAAGAGAAGGGAATCTCTCATATTTGAATAACATGTTTATCATATCACAATTTTACCATTGAAATAAAAAAGTTTACAAAAGGGAAATGTTAATTATAACTTAGAAAGATAGGAGTGAATTTAATTCAATATTACCAGTAGCAATATCGTGAGATACTCTAAATTTGAATAAATCAGGGAATAGTTGCTGATTTTTAGTGAGTTCTATTACTTCAGATTTAGAGAGGAATTGCAAATTTGAAAAGTAAAACTTCACTTCAATAGAGAGGTATTTCCCATTAGAGTGAAAAATCCGCTCTAAGAAATTTTAGAGAGTAAACAACTGCAACAAGACTAACAATCAGTTAAAAATATTCAGTAACTATTACTAATAACTTTTGTTAATTAAATGTTATTACAATTACTTTTATTTCTTTTAACAAAAAATATATCTGATTTTCAATATATATTAATTTATCAACTATTGTATTTTCGACTATAGAAATCAATTTTTAAAACTTTTCTATTATTTCAGAAGTAACTTCAAAAGTAATTAAAGTTACTGTATAAAATAAATGTAACGAGTTTCATTTTTGTTAAGCATTTCTTGAAATGTGACGCGATCCGAGAAAAAGGACCTACTTTCCATTTGACGTAAGAGCGTTTTAGTATATACTAACCACTAGAAAAGCGACCGTACGTCAAATGGATAGTAGGTCCCTTTTCTCGGATCGCGTCACAAATATATTTTTGGATCCTTATTTTGAGTTATGACAAAAAATCAGCATTGTTTTGGTAGATATAATCAATTATTAATCTTAATTAAGGAATTAAAAATGTACTTTTTCCTTGCATGCACATGTAAATAAAATTGAATATGGACTTTTTTACATATTCTCGACGATATCAAAGGATGCAAATTTCAAAACTGTCTAAGAATTGTTTTTGGACTTTTTTGGTTACAAAGTTCTGAATATGATAAAAATGAAAAAAATATGTATTTTAGAAGATTTATGAATAACGATTTATTGTGGTTCCATTGCAAATTTTTGGAAGATTAATAAACTAAAGTTTTAAAGTATTTGATTAGGTCCTAATATACTTTAGTGACTTTCAAATATGATAAATATTTCTAAATTGGACTTTTCCATAGGAAAATTACACGCAGAGAAAAGATCAGTAAAATTTACAGGAAGTTCGGTACTTATTTGGACAACATGACTTTTTAGTAAATTTTACAAGAAGTTGAGTTCAATCAACAGATTTTCTGTACAATTTACTTAGCTTACAGTACAATCAACTTAACTCGGATTTTTTCGTATTCAGTAGATTTTACTGGACGCTGAGTGAAGCGTACAGAAAATCTGTTAATTAAACTCAACTTCTGGTAAAATTTACTGAAAAGTCATGTTGTCCAAATAAGTACCGAACTTCCTGTAAATTTTACTGATCTTTTCTCTGCGTGTAAAATTTCTGCACGGAGAAACTTTTTATAGCAATATATGTTTTATTTCATAATGAAATTTCTAAAAAACATTAGAAATTGAGGGGAAATCGAGGTGCGTTGGTAAATATTACTAGCAAACTGAAAAGTTTTCGCAATCAAAATCGTAAAGATTCAAAAAATTATATGAAACTTTAGTATAAGTTATAGTAAAGTTTGATGCAATCTATAGTAAATTATCATATAGCATATCTAAAGTTTAGTATTTCGCTGCAATGGCACAATGGCACGTTTTTCCTAAAATTGAAACGTAATTGATCAAAAATTGCAAACT
This sequence comes from Diplolepis rosae, assembly GCA_030998225.1. Classification (NCBI taxonomy): domain Eukaryota; kingdom Metazoa; phylum Arthropoda; class Insecta; order Hymenoptera; family Diplolepididae; genus Diplolepis; species Diplolepis rosae. Next base: position 1,764,246 of record JAPYXD010000143.1, on the reverse strand, counting down.
TGCGGTTTTCTCCGTATATAGTATACGGAAAAAAATCGCAAAGTATAATATTGTACTATTTTTCATCTGACTTGTATAGTTTTTAATTGATACTTTGGAAAACTAAAGAATCAGAAATAAGGAAATTTATAAAGATGTTGGATAAAATGTTTCCTTGGGATACTTTGACGTGTCTAGGTAGAAAAAAAATAATTTCCTGAGAAGTATATTTCGTGAGGCAGGTAGAATCGAAGAACAGGGGTGCTTGAGAATGTACGAGAAGATGATTAGCTTTCTTGGCTCATGAATGACGACGATTCTGAAGGCCACCACTGACGATGAGTGTTTATACTGGCGCTCCCTAATTGTCAAGCGACCACACCCTCAACACACAGTGTCCATCATACCTCTTATACTCCTTTCACTCCTCTACGATAAATATCTCCTAATCCTAGAACCTAATACTCTTCCAATCACAATGTCTTTACATCTCAATTGAAACCTCTTTAGTTGAATTATTTATTCACCTAAAAATTGATTTCTTTTGTTCTTATGAATTTGCATAGGTCATTTTGAACTTTTGCTTTTTTCTGTATGATACACTGAAATAAAAATGCTATTGAATCTATAGCATTTCTACGAAAATCTCAACAATTGGATATCTTAAGGGAATCAGCCACGTTTAATTGGTATATTTTTGATTTTTTGGCATTTTCCAAAAATGTTATTTTTTTATTCTCTACTCTCTCAATCTAAATCAGTCAAATTTTCACTGATTGAATCAGTGATTTACCTTTTCACTGATTCATCAGCGAAAAATATTTTTCACTGTTAAATCAGTTAATTTTCACTGATTCATCAGTGAAAAAAATATTTCTCACTGTCAAATCAGTCAATTTTCACCGAAATAATCAGTGAAATTTGATTGATTTACAGTAACCTCTTTTTAGCTATTTGAATCAGTCAAATTTCACTGATAATCAGTAGATTTTGACTGATTCAAATTTAGAGAGTATACTTTTCTGAGTATGTGTGTAAATTTTCAGGGCAATCTGATTTTTTTCTTGGTGAAATAAATAAAATTAAAAGTTACTACGATTTACGAATAACGCGTTTTTAGCGAAAATTAGCTTTATACACAAAATAGTTTATTTATTTATTAATATTTCTGGGTTCTGAACATACGTTCGAATGAAATCTAAAGTATTAGACACAGATCTTTGAAATTTTTACCACTTTTTTTTGGTTATATTATCAATATTTCTAGGTATGGAAAGCACTATAGCTAAAAAAATAACAACAAACCTTTGTTTTTAATTTAGTTTATTTTTATTTATATTTTTATTTCATTTGTAACTTTTTTTTCAATCATGTTACATAATTTTTCATATCAAACAAATTTCTATACATTGTAAGGAACAAAATGATAAAAAAATCATGATAATTGGTTAAAAAACATAAAAGTTATTCAAGGGCAAAAAATGTCAAAAAAATGTCAAAAAAATGCCCAAAAAACTCAAAATTTTTAGTTTAAAAATACATAAAGGTGCTGGAGTTTTTAAATAATCGCAAAACCTTTCTAAATAAAAGTACTAAACATAAAAAATAATTATATGGAAGGTCTAAACTCAAAAAATAAAAATATTAAAGGTGGCAGATCCCCTTGAAGAGATCTATGAAAATACGTTTTCGACTTCTGAACATTTTAAAATGTATTTTTGGTATATTTTGAGAATTTTTCTAATTTTTGAAGTTTCTACGACAATAGACACGAAACGGAAGTATGTACTAGAGTTCCTGTTACAATAGCTTCCCGTAGAGTAGTTATTATCCAGCTTTTTCGTACTTCCGCACCGGAGAGCACAAGAAATCAACTCGTTGGACAATGAAGAACCATTTCCCCTTTTAATTGATTCTCGTCCGGCATCCCTTGGTTTTTATTCGACCCACTCAGCTTTGCTATCTGAACTGTAAAGGATAACGACTACCAGCCAGAATGGCCCATGAAACGTAGATCATTGTTAATTAGAAAGTTAGAAAAACGGTTAAAGTTCAATTGAAAGAAATGGTCCTTTCGAGGTTTAGACGAAATATTCTCTATGTTCTTTACTACCTTTGATGGATTCAAATCTCTAAATCCAGATGTATATATTCTCAGCGTGCATATATTTGCAATAATGTAAGAATTTTCGTTTTTATATTCATATAATCAAACATCATTATTGTTTCAGAGGCATAGTATTCATGGTATGATGGAGGAAGAAAATGTGATAAGACCTCACCAGGAAATGGCCAGTCTCTCGTTGGATGAAAAGAAATTTCTTCTAGCCGTTGAACGTGGTGACGTGGCTTCAGTTAGAAGGTAATATTTCTATATTATATTATTATTGGATAGCAGATATCTATTCAATTTATGTTTTATTTGGTACCTTCTTGCTCCTTAAATTTTTTAGAATGTACTACCAATTATTTTTCGGAAATTTCAAATTCAAGTCTTTTTTCACTATCACAAACATTCGCAAAGTAAACTCTTAATTGGAATTTATTACTCTCTTAAGTTCATCTATAGTCTCTAGAAAATAAGCTATAAACCAAAGATTATGTTCACTGCTTTTACAGAGAGAAACTCACGATAACAGCCTTTTAAGTACATACCTTCGTAAATAAAAGATCGCTTATTATAATCATTTATGAAATTATATAGAAAAATTCCAAGGATGCTGAGATTTCTAAGGCTGTATTCTGAGAAACGTTCTAATTGGAAAATGTGCCTTTGATATAAAATAAGGTAACTTTAATGATTCGAAATCTACAATTATCTAAACCTCAAAGCTTTCAATATAAGAGGACAAAAAAATTTCCTTTAATCAAAGTTGCTTTCGTTTCTCTAAATAAAGAAAACAGTTTATTATTTTTCCCTCGTAAGCTGAGCCACTTGTTTAATATCGTGAAAAAAAATTATGGAAATTACCACACCCCTTTTTAATTATCAATGGCTCTTTGACGAGCCGGTAAACATTATTAAGATTTTATTTATCAAAAATATAGCTTTAAATAGCAAACCAAGCCACGTGACCCAGAAATTTATCAATGGGCGCATCCCTGAAATTAGGGATTCGATTGTTCTCGTCGTTAGCCTCATTATTTACTCAGCTATTTACATACATCAGACAGATACCCAAACGTAACTTTGTACCTAGATAAGCCTCCTCTCTCCTCTCGCTGAAGAACACAATTATCCGGGAATGCTCTAATTCTGTTGGAGCTAACACAAAGAGGATATGTTTCGAGACTATCAAAGCGACACGCAAGCTTGGCTGTATGAACTATATATTTATTATCTGTAGTTTGTACGTGTATTTAGTTGAGAGTAAGGGTAAGAAAAAACTCAGAGCCTGCGGTTATGTACGCTGCTTCCGTTATTATAAACATTAAACTTTAAACGTTCCTTCCAACCAAAAGTTCAAGAGATTTTAAAATAGAACATTCTTTAAAAATGCACACACGTGTTTCAAGTTAAATCCAGATTTTTCTCTCTCTTTCCGCGAAAAAAAGCAAATGAACTAAGTCTTAGCGACTATTTTTGAATTTGAACTTCTTTATGTCTTTTAAATTTTCGGTTGAATCATCTTTCCCATTTACAAAGGTATTCTGCAGATTAAATTCCTAAAATCTGAAAACAAATACATTTGGTAACTTTGAACTTCTGAGAGCTTCCAGTATTTTTACAATTTTATATATATTATCTTTCTACAAATATAATTTCATCTATCTTTGCAAACATCAAAGCATCGTTTATAAACTGCGTTCTTTGGGTTGTAAAACAATTCTTTAGATTTTTATATCATTTACAAGTTCAATGTGAAATAGTAAAAAAAAAAATTTAAAGGCAACACAAAAATCTACTGGATCGATTCGAACGGAATTTTAATACATAATCAGTGACGCAATTTTTTCGAAATATGTTTGATATATTTTCAAAATATCTATTTTCAAAAATACAATAATATATTCCTTGAAAAAATTTATTTTCCCACCTTTGAATATACGCAAATTTTCTGAACCGATTTTTAAAAAAAATAAGAGAAGAATAAACATACAAATTTCCTGATATATTTATTTTATCTTAATTATAGTATAATGCAGAAATATAATAGAATTATTTTTTAAATAGAAAAAATAATAAATCTCATTAGTTGATTTGCATGCTAAAATGTTTTGAAATATATATGAAAACATAACCGAATTTTTGTTGAATAAAATACATAAATAACGTATAAGTTTTTTAGGACTGGCAATCGTAATTAAAATAAAACTCTAATTTTTAATTAGTATAATTTCACTAAAAAAGTAATTAAATCTTTTTTAAAAATGAGTTTATTCAATGATCATATTGACAATTTTTTAGTAAATACAATAATTTTACCTAAGAAATTAGTAAAGATAAACTAATTTTAAGTTCACACTTACCGACTCTCTATAAATCTTAATTTATAAAAAGGAAGACGCTAATTCACTTTTTTCAGAATTCCTACAAATTATGTAATTTTCAACTATAATTTCATTACTAGTTATAAATCTTGCAAAAAGTAATTAATAAAAAAGTGACTAATGTTGAGTAAAAATTTCACTAGAGTGATCAGTGACTGGTGGCTTAGTCTTTAACTAATTATAACTAAATATAATTAAATTAACCAAAATTTAAGTATCTTCAAAATTTCAAGAATTCGAAACTGTTAAAACTCACAAAATACAAAAAAAACAAACAAATTTTGGACCAAAAATATTTCTCAAAATAAAAGATTATGAGAAACCAACAAAGAAGGAGGAAAGAAAAAATAAGTCAACCTTCCAAAACCCCTTCCTTCTTTTTCATTCTTTCGTTCTCCATTCACATAATATATATATATATATTTACATAATATAATATATTTTACCCTTCACATAAAAAATAACACACCAACGTTTCGGTGCTCTTCAAGCACCCTCTACAATGCTAAAAAAATTGTAATTAAAACACTAATATTTTTTTTATTTCCCCTTTTTGTTGATTTCTCATAATCGTTTATTTAAAGAAATTTTTGTTGATCAAATTTGGTTGTTTTTTTATATTTTGAAGGTTTGAACAGTTTCGAATTCCTGAAATTTTGAATTATACTTTTGTAGGAAGGGGTTTTGGAGAGTTTTCTTCTTTTTTCTTTTCACCTTTTTTGTTAGTTTTTTATAATCGTTTATTTTAAGACATTTTTTTGGTCCTAATTTAGTCGCTTTTTTATATTTTGAGGGTTTGAACAGTTTCGAATTCTTGAAATATTGAATTATACTCCTGTAAAAAAGAAAAAGTAGGAAGGGCTTTTGGAAGGTTGTCTTTTTTTCCTCCTTTTTTGTTGGTGTCTCATAATCATTTATTTAAAGAAATTTTTTTTGATCAAATTTGGTCGTTTTTTTATATTTTGAAGGTTTGAACAGTTTCGAATTCTTGAAATTGTGAATACTTTTGTAGGAAGGTGTTTTGGAGGGTTTCCTTCTTTTTTTTCACCTTTTTTGTTAGTTTTTTATAATCGTTTATTTCAAGACATTTTTTTGGTCCAAATTTAGTCGTTTTTTTTATATTTTGAGGGTTTGAACAGTTTCGAATTCTTGAAGTATTGAATTATAGTTCTTTAAAAAGAAAAAGTAGGATGGGCTTTTGGAAGGTTGCCTTCTTTTTTTCCTCCTTTTTTGTTGGTTTCTCATAATCATTTATTTAAAGAAATTTTTTTGGATCAAATTTGGTCGTTTTTTTATATTTTGAAGGTTCGAACAGTTTAGAATTCTTGAAATATTGAATTATACTTCTTTAAAAAGAAAAAGTAGGAAGGGCTTTTGGAAGGTTGCCTTCTTTTTTTCCTCCTTTTTTGTTGGTTTCTCATAATCATTTATTTGAAGAAATTTTTTCGTTTCAAATTTGGTCGTTTTTTCTTATTTGCAGGGTTCGAACAGTTTCGAATTCTTGAAATTTTAAATTATCCTTTTGTTCGGACGTTAAGATAAATTTGAGTTTGTAATGAAATGGTTTCGAATTTAGTTTTGAATTCAAGTAACTTTTGTTAGCAAAAATAAACGCATAACGTAAGTTTTTGGTAATTTTTCTTCCAACAGTTGTGAATTGAAAAGATTTTTATGTTATAAATGATTAATCTGAGTTGTATGAAATTTTTGAAGAATAATAGAAACTACATCGCACAAGACAGGCGTTTCAGTTAAAAGCTCACTGTTACAGAATGCTTCAGAGGGCCCAGGAGACAGAGTACATAAACATCAATTGCGTTGATCCATTGGGGAGATCAGCGTTGCTGATGGCAATAGACAACGAGAACTTGGAAATGGTGGAGCTGTTGATAGAATATAAAGTTGATACTAAGGACGCTTTACTTCATGCGATTTCTGAGGAATTTGTCGAGGCAGTGGAGGTCCTTCTCGAACATGAGGAGACCATCCACCGTATTGGCGAGCCTCACGTAAGCAGCTCTGTGTCGTCTGCTTGCCGTTTGCTCGTTCGTAGCCTTGTACGTAGCTGGAAGCGATTCTAATCGATTCTAATCAGCCCTGATCGATGCCGTTTCATAATTTACACTTTAAACTAACTTTTACTAAATATCTTCCTCTAAAATTTTTCAATTAATCTCGTTACAAATTAAGCTAAATAATTAAATTTATTTATCATTGAATTATTAAAAATAAATCACGTTCTCAATATGGATGAAATTATCTCCTAATTATTATGCTTGTCTTGCATGAAGGAAACGGCACAATCCTGTGGCTTCGATAAAAATCGATCACATCTACAAATGCCTTTTCGTGACTTTTATCGTTGATAAATATTACGTCTAAAATCATGAAAATATTCCTTAAACTTTATTTAGGTTAAAAATTAATAGTTGCCGCCTGGAAGATGCTTTTCATGTAGAATTTATTTTCACAGGGTATAGAAAGTAAGTAAATGCTTATAGTGAATGTTGTTTGTGAAGTTAAAGCAATAATTGTTAACATGCATGTACGTGAATGAAAGTGACTGAATATTTTACATAAACAAAAAAGAACAAAGAAATAGAGAATCTAAAATTCAATTGTGATAGAATTATTCCAATCACACATGAGATCAAGATTAAACTGTTCCCTTGATGTTATGTAAGAAAAACGATAATTTATGTATTTTATTCAGAATCTAAAAAATGTAATTGCACCCTCGCAAGCTGATCGTAAAATGTAAACGTAAACCACGAGAATAGAGATGGAAGTTCAATTTCGCTAGCAGGTGCAAAACTTCCGGTAGAAGATGAAAAATGAAGAAATTCCAGCTCGAAATTTAATCGGCTTTCAAGCCAATCAGCTTACCGAGGTCAAACCAGTGCGGAAATGAAATTATAATTGACCAGAAACTCGATGTAACTTTCTGAACATCTGTGAGATATATTCTTACCCTCATCAATAAATTCCAAACCAGTGTCGAAAATTGTTGAAAGAATTATCTTTGACGGAAATGTACTCCATGAAATTTTCATTCTTTGTTCGAAGATGTTAACTACTTGTTAGAAATAATCTACAAATATAAAGAGCTTCTTTTTAATCTATACTGTTATTTGTAATTTAATTTTTAGAAAATTATAAATATCTTTGGAACGAAAGAAACTGCTTTGAAAATGTGCATGTAAAAAAATTGGTACATTATAAAGTGATTCAAGGAAAAGTCACGAAAAAGGTTATCTGTGGAATGACGAAATTCAAATTCCCAACTACCTTTCAGAGCTGGGAAGCTTTACCTCCGGACACTGCAACTTTTACGCCGGATATAACACCACTGATCCTTTCGGCTCATAGAGATAACTATGAGATAATTAAGATCCTTCTCGATCGAGGATCCACTTTGCCGATGCCTCATGACGTTCGTTGTGGGTAAGATTTCAAAAATGTTCAAAGAATTTTTCTAAAAATGCATATTTTTTTGCATACTATCTTAGGAGGGAGTCAGATACATTTTTTAACTTAGGAACATAATTTAGAGTTTATAATGTAAAAAAAGACATATTGATGAAAAAAAAAGTTTTTTTTTTTTAAATTTTAAGTAACGAAGTATCCAAGTGTAAGAAGTAATAAATTCACACATTTCCTAAATAATTACTGTATTTTTTGAATTATACTTTTGAATCTCCTGATGAAACAAAATTTTTTCATGGATTTGTTTTAATCAAAAAAGTAAAAATGCAATTTATAAATTCAAGTTATAATAAAATTGATTAAATATAAAAAATAATTATGGTTAATTATCTTGAAAATGTTTGGGCGCAGTTGTGATGAATGTGTGACATCGAGGATGGAAGATTCTCTTCGACATTCAAGGAGTAGAATAAATGCTTATCGTGCATTGGCTTCGCCCTCGTTAATCGCCTTGTCCTCGAAGGACCCCATCTTAACGGCCTTTGAACTCTCCTGGGAGCTTCGACGTCTTTCCTTTCTTGAGCACGAATTCAAAAACGAGTACCAGGTGATGCTCTAAAACTTTAAATTCTTAATAAAACTGAATTGCAGTACCTATCTCCTTTTCCGCACTCCCAATTGTTAATTACCTTTTTTTTCAATTCTTGATTTTTCACTCACACTAAAGAGCATTAGATAATACGGCAAAAAGTTGAAAGAGCTGGTTCAGAAGAACAGTTGGGAAGTAAAATCATCATTTATTTATGCGCATAAATTATATATCCGTGTTTGCATATCAGTTTCAAAAACCTTTTTTGCTTGGAACGAAAACCTACGATGCAATACTGATGTGCATTATGTAGAGATTTTTTCCAGACAGACTTAAAAATTTTTATTTCAAGTAAGCAGTGGCGGATTTGCCGGGGAGGCAAGGTAGGCAGCTGCCTGGGGCGGCAAAATTTTCATGTGATAGCGTACAAGCCCAATACATTCTTAAATCACTACAAATGAACTTTATTTTGTTTGTATCAATATATATATATATATATATATATATATCGAAACGTTAAAGAAACTAGGTAAGTAGGGGGTGAGAGAAGGGCGGCATTTTGGAGCTGCCTAGGGTGTCGAATTGTCTTAATTCGCCCCTGCAAGTAAGAAGAATATTTCAAGAAATTGAATCGTTCTGTAACATATACACTCGAGATTCCCTGTAACGAGAAGCTCGAGCATCGGAGATCTCTCTGTAACGAGCGCGAGAGGGATCCCCTCCATATCTTACTTGTTGCTACGTGCTGTTATGCGCATTATATAATGCGCGCAGTCAGTCTGTCAGTGAGGCTATGTGAATAATTTATTTACATAGTTAAAAGCGTATAAAAAAGATTTCTGTGAGTATTGAACATGGAATTAACTTATTTGACGGTATGTACTCAAAATACTAAAAATTTGTGATTAATTCATTAATTTGTGATAAAAGCCATCAAACTCATTGATTACTTTTTCAAATTCGAGCGCGCTTCATTCCGTAGTAGTGAGGGAAGAGGGGTCGATCGTCTGCTCGTTATAGGGAGGCGTGACGCGCTCGTTAAAGAGAGGTTTCGTTACAGGGAATCTCGAGTGTACACTGATGTGCAAAAGTCGCCGGGCACTTGTTTTTAATCATTCACATAAAAGCTTCTAATTTATAAAATAACCTAAAAATGATTTTTTTTTCCTTAGAATAAGAGGGAAGGTAACAAAATTTTGCATTTAATGAAACCGCAACAAAGTGTTTTAGTCAATTATTAACGAAGATATTGTGAAAAAAGTCAAGATTTCAAAGTTTTCTTGAATTTTAAACAACTCTTGTAACGTTAAACATTTTTGAACTTTTCTCAGCTTATTATGAAAGTAAATTTAATTATATTATTTGCAACGTATCAAAAATATTTTGATAGAGTTTTTCTTGATACTATTGAAGTTCAAATTTAGAAAATAAAAGTTGTGAGGATATAAAGGATTCTCATACTTGAAAAATGGATTTTAGAAATTATAATAATTGATAATATGAAGAAAATACAAAACATCATTAAAAAATACAATAAAATTATTTTCAAAATTTCTTTCATCAATAAACTCACAAATTTGAAGTTTTACAAATTTTTTGTTCTGAGTTTAGATTTTGGCTGCACTTAAGGAAAAATGATTACAATTTACTTATTACATTGCTAACATTATACATGACTCTGATTTTCAAATAAGTCAAAAACAGTTAAAAAATATTCATTATTTCAAGAGTTATATTTATATAATAAATGCAACGATCATTGTACACTTATTATAATTTCTTTTTGAGGCTTTAATTTATGTATTTGATGATTCCTTTACTGTAACCCCTTTATCACCTCCTTCTCACCACTTCCGTATTGAATTGCCTAAAGTTTAGAGTCTCTGCACAAACTCTGATGATTTATTCGATTATAAATCCTATGAAACTTGATAAAAGCAAGCAACTTGGTACTAAGTTATAATATAGCTTCCTTTTAATTTTGTTCGTCTCTATCCCATTCTTTACCTAATTATATTATTTTATATATATTTTTTTTATAATAATACAATTATTTACGGAATAATAAGAAAAGAGTTTCGCAGCACCCAAGAAGGGGAGGGGGTTAATGAAAGTGTTACTATAGGCTAAACTGAAAAAGGGAGTTAAAAATTCAAAAAAGTGCAGTTTGTAAATTTTTAAAGGTTCACATAGTTGTATATGAAATGATTTGTTCACGCAATGTGGAATTTTTTATGAAGTAGAAAAATTTTTTATTCCTTCCATTATAAAAGTTGAGCGAACTGAATGCTGTGCTTGCATAAAACATGCTCGGATAAACGAGTGCACAGAGAGAGATTCGATAACCCTCAGGCGAGAGATGCCATTTATCTTAAAGTGCCTCTGGACTTCCTGGATTTACTGCCCAAGATACAGTAATTAGCTGCAGATCACGCAAGTGGATAAAAATTGTCAACGGCTCTAAAAATAAATATACTAGGTACATTTCAAAATATGCAAAAGTGATGAAAATTCGGGTTTCTTTTAAAATGTATGAACTCATTTTCACACTCTCTAAATCTCGGGAATTATCATTGAACAATTTTAACAATTCTTACTAATTTTCCCAAGTATTATATTATTTTCAGTTTCAAAGGTATTTCACATTGCAAAATTTTATAAATTATGGGCATCAATATTTAAGGGAGTTAAAAGTCAATTGGACTCTTTCTTTAAACATTTTCATTTTCTAAAGCATTATTAAAATTTTTAATTTGGATAGTTGACTACTTTCATTATCAGAGGTCTTTAATAGTTTACAGGAAGTAATAGTGATTAAAATTTCCTTTTAAAGGGAATGAGTGCAATACCGATTGATTAGCCGTGAAATTAACCTCTTACCCTCTCGTCATACGCATGACTTTCATTAGACACAGAGTAAGCATTAGTTCTGGTTTGCTAGTTTAAACGTGTTATGGCACCAAATGCGTTGTTGACTAACCAAAAACCTCCCTCACCTAACTTGCAATTTATGTGCAATAAATTTACACTCACTGAAAAATATCGTTGAATCAGTCACAATTACGGTAATTTATTACATCTGGCTTTAATTTATCGTCACTTGAAGTCTAAACTATGTATTTTTATTATGAAGTTCCCTATCAACTCTTCACATTTTAGTAAAACATTAATATTGTTTGATTTTAACAAAAAATTGCATTCATATATTGCTAGGGTGTTTGATATTGACGTGATAAAATGAACAAGAATTTATTTTTTTGGCAAAAATAGGTTTTATTTCTGAATGCACTCTCCTTTTAGCTCGATACAACGAGTCCAATGATCTTTCAACTTTTCTATGCCTTCCACATAATACGATTTGTCAAATCCTCCAAAATACACTTCTGTTTCCCATTCAACTTCTTCGATTGGCTCAAAACGCCTACCACACAGCCATCTCATGAGGTTTGGGAACAGATAATAGTCGCTGGGGGCCAGATCTGAAGAATACGGTGGATACGGAAACGATTCGAAACCCAATTCATGCTTTTTTGCCTGTACAATATTAGATGTGTGAGATAGTTCATCATCATAATGAAAAAGGATTTTTTCTTTTTTCCGTTCACTATTCACTGACCATTTGCTGACCTCGTAATAATATGAATAAGAAGAGCATACAAAAAATTTAAATTGCTTCAATTTGAATTCTGCGGTACATATTGAGTTTGAAGAGATCAAGGTTGATACAATAATTTTATATTTTAACGTTAAAAACTAAAAAACATAATACCTGTCATTAAAGGCAGTGCAGTGGTTCAACATTTGTGGAACGACTCCACCGGCAGGATAGGCTTTTGGTAGAAGTGAGATAAAAGTAGCTGTGTCTCACTCCCCAACCAATAGTCAACACTGACGGTGGAGACGTTCCGCAAATGGTGAACCACTTCACTGCCTTTAATGACAGGTATTATGTTTTTTAGTTTTTAACGTTAAAATATAAAATTATTGTATCAGCCTTGATCTCTTCAAACTCAATATGTACCGCAGAATTCAAATTAAAGCAATTTAAATTTTTTGTAAGCTCTTCTTATTCATATTATTACGAGGTCAGCAAATGGTCAGTGAACTGTTAGTGAATGGTGAGCGAATTCACTGACCGTTCACTGAACTGGGTCTACTAGGGCCTTCCTTTCTCAAGGTAGTCGGTGAAGATTACTCCATGTGCATCCCAGAAAACACTAGCCATAACTTTCCCAGCCGATTGTTGCGTTTTAGTACGCTTTGGTGCACTTTCACCGGGTATAACCCACTGCACAGAGAGGGATTCCAGGTTATAGTAACCTGATTGGTGTAGTTAAAATTGTCTTCAACTAAAAGTCTCAGGTTGAGAAGAAATTTGAATTTCAAGTTGTGATCACCGAAATTTCCGGTTGCAATAACCAGAAATATTAGTTGTAAGATTTTACAAAAAGAAATTTTAAGGTTATGTTTAACTTCACGTGATTATTTATCTATTCTTATACTTCGAGATTTTTGTTCCGATTACGATAATTCAAAACGAATGATAGTTAATAACGAATATTACTTACTATTGGCGGCAATGTTATTGCTGATGATGATTGATAAAAAACAAAATCACACAGCGATCACTATGACCGGATCAATGAAACATTCAATACTTTATGCGCCTGCGCAGCAAAATTTCAACGGTGCCAATGTAGACGACACGACTAAAATTTCTGGTTACAGTAACCAGTAAATTTTTTAAAATTGCCGCGGTGGTCTACCTGATTTTCCGGTGACTACAACCTGAATTTCCGTTTGCCTAAAATCTTTCATTGTAGTTACAGTACATAAATTTTCTAGTTGAAGACATTTTTAACCAGAAAATGTAGTTGTCACTACTGGAAATAGAATATTACAGTTGATCAGGTTGCTATGACTAGTTTTGTTCATTACTGCAACTAAATTCCCTGATATACCAACTGTTGAAGGTAGTTATCACAACAACATTATAAGTGACTACATTTTCCGGTTCCCACAACCAGAGCTTATTTCTCTTTGTATGTTTTGACTCTTCACGTGATTCCACAGTATAGTGGTGGATCCATGTTTCATCCATCGTCACAAATCAACGCAGAAACTCTTTCGGATTGCAATCAATTGCAAACAATAATTTTATTTTTCAGCGTTAAAATACTAAAAAAACATAATACCTGTCATTGAAGGCAGTGCAGTGGTTCACCATTTGCGGAACGTCTCCACCGTCAGGATTGGTTATTGGCGGTGGAAACGTTCCGCAAATGGTGAACCACTGCAATGCCTTCAATAACAAGTATATGATGTTTTCCTACTTTTTATCGCTAAAAAATAAAATTATTGTATTTATTCTTACACCTTCTATTCTATATTTCGCCCCAGAATCATAATTGCAATGCTTTAAATGTTTTTTTTATCGTTCTTAGCCATAATAATGCCATAATAACGTTTAGAAATACCAGTTTAGTTGCTATGCCTATACTGGTATAGTTCTGAGGACTATCAGGTAGCATTGGTCTGATAACAATATTTTCTGGTTCTGAGGACCAAAATATAGTTCTCTCAACTAAACTGTTTTTTCTGTATGGATTTTATTGATCATTTCTGGTGTAGTGATCTCATTTGGACGACCTGGACTTGGTATGGTTTCTATGCTCGTACGATCACAACGGAATTCGGTAAACCACTTCTGAATCATTCCATACGACGTTGCTTGCTTTCAGACACTGAAACTTGTGAACTAATGAATAGATATGGCTCAAATTTTGAAAGAAGAGGTTTGAAGGATGGAACTTGCAAACAATGATATTCGCTTGTTATTAGTGGCAACCTCTCATAAAAATATCACGTCAATATCAAACACCCTAGTATAAGTCCGTTTTAGGATTTCAAGACTAACAAAGAACTTCAAAATCTCTAGGGTTTAGAAATAGAGAGAGATTTGAATCGAGATTAGTCCGTGCCCGTAGTTAAGACAAGCAATACAGAATACAGGATCATGTACTTGGTTTATGGTTCATCCTTGTACTTAAGATTAACCAACTGTTATCTAGGAACTCAGAAGACAGTGCCAAGATTTCGCCACTGCCTTGTTGGACCACACGAGAAGTTCCTACGAACTTGAAGTCCTTCTAAATCATGATCCAACAGGTCCTGCTTTTGAACATGGGGAAAGGATGCACCTAAATCGACTAAAGTTGGCTATTAAACTTCGCCAGAAAAAGGTAATGAGTTGGAAAGTTTGCCAACGTTCATTATCTCTATTAAAATCTGCAGATTATCCGCTCTTCACTCGATCGATAGAAAACTCATTTCCTTCGTCGATATTGAATATCATGAGGCTTTTGTATTTCAAAATAACCTGACTTTTGTCGTTTTTTATTTATATTTTTTAATCCAGTGACAAATATATGCTATTTAAATTTTCTATTTTTCTTTCGATTGTAGATATTGTGTAGTAACGATTAATAATTCCAATCCAATGCTTCTTTTATCTTTTGTTTTAATTTTTTCTTATTTAGTGACATTTATCTTTATTTTTCTTGAATCTAGAATGGAAATGTAATTTTTGTAAGTCTACTTTCTTAAAGTGAGTTTGGTAGAGAGTTGATTTTTGATGGTTTCTGAATTCTGCATACATCCAACTTTTTAAAGAATCTTTTAAAACGATAATTTTAGGGCGTATTCTGTATTTCAGTTCGTCGCGCACCCAAATGTTCAGCAATTGCTGGCATCGATTTGGTACGAAGGCCTTCCAGGTTTTCGTAGAAAGAATATGTTTCTTCAGGCTGTGCAAATCGTCCGAATTGGGATGTTCTTCCCATTATATAGCGTGGCCTATATAATTGCTCCTCATAGCAGCACTGGTCAAACTATGAGGAAACCGTTCATCAAATTCATCTGCCATTCTGCATCATACTTTACATTTCTGTGTAAGTTGTTAATTTTTGCAATGACATCATTTTTGACATTAAAAATTTTTGTATAAAAAAAGGATATAAACATTATATTAGTATAATATTTTTTATGGAATAATTGTCATGATTTAAATAAAAATTTTGAACAGTTCAATAATGTTTTCATCTATAGCTTCCACTAAGTATTTTCTTTTATTTATTGAATATTAATGCATAGTTCAATTTACCTTTCTGCCCAAAAAAAAAAAAAAACAATTAAAATGGTTAATAATTTTTGTCCAAATTTGAAATCGTAAAGAAGAAATTGATTTTCACTTTTAGAACGTTAATTTTATTACTCTTCTACACTATTCATAAATAAATAAGCAGTTTCCGTATTTCAATTGCTTTTACTCATCGACACTGGGTTGAGTCATTCACTTCCGTGGCCAAACTATTATTGGTAACGAAAGTGAAAGATATTTGTAAACTGTTTAGAACATGCACCCAATGTTTAATTTCAAGACGTGCTGGAATCTAAAATTCTAACTTAAATCACAATACGCAAATCAAAAAATAATCAAAAATAGTAATGAAAGAGGTAAAACTTTGAAATTAGTCAGATAAAATTTTTAATTATCTAAGGGGCCATTTAAGTTTTGCATATTGTCTGGTGGATAAGCAGATAAAATTAAATAGAAAGAAACTCTAAAGCTTTAGGTAAATTGGTGTCGAGAATGCAAGGAGACAAATTTCTCATAAAATAACGTCACGCAATATTTTTCAACCCCCAAATAAGCTTTGCAAAAATTTTCAAAAGTAAAATAAAAATAAGGCATTATTTTCTTATCAAATAGAAAATTCTTGACCTTCTGCAATGTATTAAGAAAAACAAGTAGATGACTTTAGAGGACATAAAATTCAACCGCTCTTGAATCTCGAATGAAAATCTGACGATTTTATGACACCCATTAAGCTCCTGAGTGTTTTACTGTAACAGCTGGTAGTATAATTTCTATAACGAGCCAATCAGAAGGTCTCCATGACTCATTACGTAACGAGTTCCTATTCCTCATTTCAAATTCAGCTTTTTGGATATTCACAATATGAAGAAAGAAACCCTTTTTTTATT
Source organism: Diplolepis rosae (assembly GCA_030998225.1). Taxonomy (NCBI): domain Eukaryota; kingdom Metazoa; phylum Arthropoda; class Insecta; order Hymenoptera; family Diplolepididae; genus Diplolepis; species Diplolepis rosae. Next base: position 1,747,715 of record JAPYXD010000143.1, on the reverse strand, counting down.
GCAGTTATGTTGATATTGGCAAGTCAAAGGATAGAGAGTGTAATTGGTAATTGGATGGGGAACGTCGTTCTATCAGAGGAACATGAGCCGGCACCAACCAAAAGGGGAGCAGCCCCAACAATAGTTGAATGGTGAGAAAATAAATCAACTTAAAATGGATTCATTAAAACAAGGAAAAAAATTCAAGTAGCAAAGAGTTACCAATTTTCCTGGTCTGAATGGATTATTATATTAAAATGAAGAATTCTCAATCAGAAGCTTCGATTCTGTTCAGAGCCCTCATTAATAATTTATTTTGAATCTAAAAGAAAAAGAAAAAGAAGTTGCTTAATTAGAATTTCTTTGTTGGAAAATTTAGGAATTTGTTTCAAAGTTTTTTATTCTGAAACGATTCCAAAGTTTATTTATTAACTTATATGAAAAAATATTAATTTCTAAATTATCTATCAAAGAAATCCTAAATTAGTAACTACTTTTTCTGTATTTTTTAGATTCAAAACAAATCACAGATGAGGGCTCCGATTAGAGACGAAATGTCTGATTGACATCCAATTTTTTATTTATGACACCAAGCATTAAGGGGTTAGTCGCAATCAGAATTTTCAAAAAATCGTTTTCTGGGTTTTTTCATATTCTTACAGTGTAACGCTTGGAAATATGCTTTCCAAATTTTAAGTCAATCCAAGCAAAATTAACTGAGCTATGTTATTAGTCAAACAAAAATTTCATTCACATGTAAGCAATACTTAAAACTTTAAATGCGTTTTTCTCGAAACTACCTTTTTTAAATCAGTGACCACGATTACTTGAAAATCGCTTGAAAGATTCACTTCAAACTTGACAGGCTTCTTTGATATATAAAAGTACGGAGCTTGAACGTTGATTTTTTTTCCATTCGAAACTTTTTCTTCAATTAACAAAAAACGGGTGATTTTTTTGGCGAAAATCGGACGTCCAAGTTTGGCCGGTCACCATTTTGTCAAAAAGTTTTTTTATTATTGACAAGCTACGATCAAGCGCCGTAGAGACTATTATAATAAATGAAAAAAATAATTCGGGATTTTTTCGAATAACCCATTGAGGAACTGGAATGGTCATCGCAGAACGTCTTTCGTCAAACATTCTCCGGCAAACTAAGTGTTTCTCTTTCATTTTTAATTATTTTTCGAAAAAAATTTGACGAAGCATCAATAAAATTTTCTACTTTCGGATGCTGAAATGATTGAAAAAATATATCCATATAGGAAAGAGAAAAGAATTCTCAAAAAATACGCTTTTTTTCCTCCTCCGACTGCGAATAACTCCTTAATGGATTATTAATAAGGATAAAATGAAAATTTAAGTAAATTTAGTGCTTATTTCTTGATGTTTTTTTTATTGTAAAAAGATTTTCTGCTATTTTCAAGTGAAACTCATTTTTTGATTCTTGCATTAATTTTTAAAACAGATATATTGGAAAAGCAGAATAGGACATTTTACTATTAAATTACTGTGATATTGAATTTCTGTTTTAATTAAATTTTCAATCAAGCTTTATTTCTTCGATTCAGAGGGAACATAAATTTATTAAGGATCGCGGCAGGATTTTCTTAGGTCAGATATTTTTGATAATTAGGCAGCTTTGAGAAGTATATTATCCTCTTGATATAAATAATAGAATATAAGGTAATCTGACTGCAGCTCTCATACGTTTCTAATGTAATAAATTTGTAGGTTCATATTGGCCTGGGTTTCTGGTCTGATTTGGTCAGAAGTAAAGCAATTATGGGACGTGGGCCTTGAAGAGTATGTGAACGACATGTGGAACGTGATCGACTTCGTAACGAACTCGTTATACGTGGCAACAGTAGCTCTGAGGGTGGTCGCTTACTATAGGGTCCAAAAAGAAAATGAGGGTCGCGAACCTGGTACCATTATAGAACTTCAACGAGAGCAGTGGGACACCTGGGACCCGATGCTTATATCTGAAGGACTCTTCTCAGCTGCCAACATTTTCAGGTCCTAACTATATGCACTTATTCATATGTAATTATCGCAAAATGAATTTTGCTAATATCTTTTCTAAATTTGATAATTTCTTTATTTCTAATAGTTCCTTGAAATTAGTCTACATATTTTCTGTGAATCCCCATTTGGGTCCACTTCAAGTTTCACTCTCGAGAATGGTGATGGACATCATGAAATTCTTCTTTTTATACGTTTTGGTCCTTTTTGCCTTTTCATGTGGTATGTAATTTTTATTTTCATTTTTAAAACTACTTTCAATCTATAATTAATTTCATAATTTTCTGATTTTCCAAACGAAAATTAAAATTTTTTTTCAGATATTTCCCAATGTTCAAATTGTCTAAACTTTCTCTATTACTATAAATGTCACTAATTAAAAAATGCTTATTACTAAGGAGATTTATGATGAATTTTTTTCACTATTTTTCAGGGCTCAATCAACTTCTGTGGTACTACGCAGATTTGGAGAAGAAAAAATGTCCAACTGCATCGGCCTATACTCAAACTTCAAATGTGACCAATACGGATCAAAATGCGTGTATTGTCTGGCGACGCTTTGCTAAGTATGTTTTGCAAGAAATCTACTTTTGATTTGACTTTTAGAACATATTTTTATGTGCCACCGGCGCGCAAACTAGTTTTTTCGCTACAGTTAACAGTAGCGCAATGTAGTATATTGCGCTACAGAGGAATGAAATGTAAAAATTGAACTGCGCATGCGCCCATAGCCATGCAACGGAGCAAAATCTTCTTCTTATTCTTCTTCTTCGTACAGCGTTAGAACCTTACTGGCAACGCCTTGTACATTTGAACTGCGCATGCGTCTATTAAAATCCATTACTACTACACAAGATCGATAAAATCAAAATGGCCGGGACTAGTCGTGACATATCAAGTGTAATGACTAGCGCCGCAAACAACTACAATGCTATATTAGATTGGAGTGTACTCATAATAACTCGTATACGCACCGAAGTCACATAAAATAGAATACGTGCCAATGCACACAATTCGGGAAATTACGAGACTCGCGATAATGCTCGCAGGACTTATCGCACCTCGACTACGCCTTGGCTTCGATCTCCTGCGAGCATTGTCGCTCGTCACGCAATAACCCTCATTGTGCGCCTAGGCACGTAATATACCATTACATGAACACAAAAATAAGTAAATAAAACATTTGCTTTTGGATACGTCTTTTGATTCATAAAAATTGAATTTGATTCTATTATCCCTAGCGAACCCGGTTAAGTAAACGGACAGCGAATTCGCTGACCTCGTAATAATATAAAAAAGAGGAGCATAAAAAACTTTCAAATTGTTGCTATTATGATTCTGTGGCGAAATTTGAATTAAAAGGCGTAGGAATAAATACAATAATTTTATTTTTTAGCGTTAAAAAGTAAAAAAAAAAACATAATACCTGTCATTGAAGGCAGTGCAGTGGTTCATCAATTGCCAGGTCTCCACCGTCAGTGTTGACTATTTGTTAAGAGGGGAGCCTCATGTAAACGACTGTTTTTTTGAGAATTTTTTCCAGAAAAATGAGATCATTTATCAAATCGAAAATTTGGGGACATTTAAAAAAATGACCTTTTTTTATTATAAGTTCATTTGTTTTTGAGCTACATTCCCCGGCGCAAAAAAATTAACGTTTTGAGAAAAACGCGTTTAACGTTTTCGATCTCGAAAAGTATACCAGAGCTGTAAAGTAAGCCTTCTTTTTCCAAGAATGCATCCAACTGTACTTCCTTCTCCTCTTCTTGAGCAGTTCTGGCCTCTTTTGACGCACTTCGTGATCATCGACCTCCTCTCTTTACTCAATTCCGATCATATGTGTCTGCGAAATGTTTGCATTCGAGACCAATTAGCAGTTCCAGGTCTTTCATATCTCGAAACACAAACTTGTATCCGTCATTGGATATACTTCCGGCCAAGAATGCAGCAATTTCAATGATTTTCAAATCGCAGTTCAAATGCTTCGGAGCCAAACGCCACACAGATGCGTTGAATGATTCGTTTGCGTTCTGGGTAAAGCCACCCACGCACCGTTCTAATAAATCATCCCATGATAGATCTTGATAAATCGGCAAAATATTCTTTTGTACATCTTCGTGCAGTGGTGCTGGATGATCAAAAGGTAGATTGTTTGGCTATGAAATTAAAAAGATAATGGCCGCAATGGGCGCGCGCTCGTTTACCTGCTCTCGGTACCTTTGGAGCGCATCACTTTTGTGACTCCTTAGGGACCATTAGATCTTTCTCTTGGGTTTGAAACTTTGGGGATACATTCTTGAGATAGGAAATAAACTTTTAAAGCAATAAAAAAATGCCAAAAAATTTTACTTCACATGAGGCTCTCCCCTTAAAGTGAGACGAAAGTAGTTGTGTTTCACTCCAACCGCAAATGGTGAACCACTACACTGCCTTCAATGACAGGTAATATTTTTTTTTAGTTTTTCAACGCTAAAAAAAGTTATTATAGCAACTTCGATACCTTAAAACTCAAAATATACCGCAAAATCATAATAGTAACAATTTAAGTGTTTTTATGCTCCACTTTTTCATATTATTGAGAAGTCAGAGAATGGTCAGCGAATTCGCTGATCGTTCACTTAAAGGGGTCCGCTAGGGATACCACAAAAACTTTACGAAAAAAAATCTGATGGTCATTTAACCCTTTAAGGGCCAAAATGGCATAAACGATACACCGGTCTTTGAGGCCGTGTAACTTATGCTATTCGCGACTGAAAAAATTGAGAGGGACATATTTGTGAAGTTCAAGACGTGCCCTTTCCAATGGTAAATACGAAATTGATCTAAAAAATTATTAATTATAAAAATATTCAGTTTAAAAAAAAAAAGCACGATTTTTTCGTTATTTTTTTTTTTTGAAAGCGAGTTTTGAAAGGTTTCCCAGTCTGTCAACGACCTGGAACATTTTTCAGACAGTTACTCGCTTTAAAAAAAAATGATCGAAAAAATCGTGCTTTTTTTTAAACTGAATTTTTTATAATTAATAATTTTTTAGATCAATTTCGTATTTACCATCGAAAGGGCACATCTTGAACTTCAAAAATATATTCCTCTCAATTTTTTCAGTCGCGAATAGCATAAGTTACACGGCCTCAAAGACCGGTGTATCGTTTATGCCATTTTGGCCCTTAAAGGGTTAATACTGTATTTACGTGTGTGTATTTAAATTTTTGTACTCGGGAGCGAATGTACTGAGTAGAGAAAAACTTGCGATTGATCCAAGAAAAAAATCGATCAACAGAAATCAATTGAATGAGAATGCAGACTCATATAATTTATAAATTCAATAAAAGTGAATTTTGAATATCAGCAAAAATCTAAATATATTGGAAATTGCTCAATAGACTATTATCCGACTTATTGATATCGATTTCTCAATTTGATAAAGTCTAATACTTTTTATTTGTGTGTTTTAAGTCATGTCAAATTGATTAAGAATTTTTTTTGAATTTTCATATTTTGACAGCTTATTTGAGACCACACAAACGCTTTTTTGGGCTGTTTTTGGATTGGTGGATCTTGAAAGTTTCGAATTGGATGGCATCAAGGTGTTCACTCGATTCTGGGGAATGCTCATGTTTGGAACCTATTCTGTAATCAACATAGTAGTTTTACTGAATCTTCTCATCGCCATGATGAACCATTCCTATCAGCTTATTTCGGTATTATAAATAAATTTACTTTGTTTATATAATGCAAATTTTTTTTTTCTTATTGATCTTTATTAATTTTTTGATAAATTCTTCTGGATGTTTCGGATTCCTCATTGATTGTTTTAATTAAACATTAGAACATTTCTGATATTCCCAAATATCTATTTAATTTTGTAAAGGAACGTGCCGACATCGAATGGAAGTTTGCTAGGAGTAAACTTTGGATTAGCTACTTTGAGGAAGGTGGCACCGTACCTCCCCCCTTCAATATCATTCCTACACCAAAAAGTGCCGGATACGTCCTATTGTGGATTTACAGAAAGCTTTGTGGACACAGTAGAGCAGCCAAAAAAGAACACATGCGAACCATTAGGGTAAGCATTTCGTTAATTACATATTCCAGAAACTCAAAAATACTATTAGGGAGGGGAATGATTGACTGCGTTTTTCTTTCAGAGAAGAAAAAACATATGGAAAATTCTAAGGATTACAGATCTCATCACAGGGGCAATTCTCTTTTTCCAGAGAAAAGTGAAGCAGGCCTCGGAGCGAGATTTCCGGTATCAAGCAATAATGAGGAATCTCGTGAGACGATACGTAACAGTAGAGCAAAGAAAAACGGAGGGTGAAGGAGTCACGGAGGACGATGTCAACGAAATCAAGCAGGACATCAGCGCCTTTCGATGTGAGCTCATCGAAATCCTCAAAAACTCAGGGATGAACACGTCAACCGCCTCTGGAACCACTGGTGAGATCTATAATTAATCTGCTAGTCTTCAAGCAATAACATATAAATCTTTGGAAATATTTTTACAAAATAAAATAATTGAATAAATCAAATTTGAATCTCAGAAATTTTTAAAATAATTGAAACTTCAAAATTTCTGAAGCGAGAAGGTTGGAAATGCTTCAACATCTTCTCTCGCTTTTCCAAAGATCTGCATCATAGATTGAAACAAAGTTAGAATTTTCTGCACGTAGCACATCTATCTAGTCTCCTTTTGCACAATTAATCAACAATTATTTTTTCAGTGCACGACGTTTGCTACCAAGTGGTACCTCATTTTTATTTCATTTATTATTATTTCTTTAAGTTATTTTTCCATTGTTTCGTAGTCCCTTTAGTTCTTTCCTTGGTTTCTGTTTGGCTTGTAGACGGTAGCGTGAAAGAGTTGTCCATAGGTGCGGGAGGCAAGAAGAATCGTCAAAAGGAGAGGAGGCTGATGAAAGGTTTCAATATCGCCCCTCAACCCTCCGGAAGTGGTACTCTACCACCAGTTGCAGAGTTTATAGCTTCCTTGCAGCATGCTCATGATGAACAACATCACGAGCTTTTTGGGAGCACTCTTAGTGGTATTTTTGGACCTGGTACTACTCCGAAAAAAAGTCCTCATCACACGAGCACAAATAGTGTCCCTGGTCTTGGGACTGGAGCCAGGCCAAGCAGAGAATCAAGACATGGTTCCAGGAAGAGACGCTGGGGGACAATTATCGAAGCTGCGAAATCTGGAAGAGTCTCCAGGCTCATTGGTAATAAACACCAGACTTTATCAATTATTTTTATCCTCTTTCTCTTACTAAATTTATTTTAATAACTTATTTTATTTATTTAAGGGGACTTTTACTTTCTAAATTGAAAAAAAGACAATATTTAAATATTTAAAAAAAAACTATTTTATTTATAATATTTTAAAGAATTTGAAAATCTTTCTGTGGAAAAAATGACGCTTTCGACTGCGCTGGGATTCGAGCCCAGGTCTTTCGATTGCCGGTCGACTGATCTGACCACTGAGCTACACAGGCGTCCGACATCCCTTTCTCCACAGGAAGATCTCCTTATATCGCCTAGTGGCTCAGCCTTGCGGCTGTAAATGATTTCAAATTAATTAGTTGAGTTTGAAATTTTTGTCACTGCCTACATTATCGGAGGATCACTAGTCGCGTGTCAGATAGGATACGTTGTCGACAGGTGTCCTCGTAGACAATTTCAAGAAAGCGTCATTTTTTCCACAGAAAGATTTTCAAATTCTTTAAAATATTAAATTTATTTGCATTATTTGCGATATAAGAGTTTGAAATTGTCTACGAGGACACCTGTCGACAACGTATCCTATCTGACACGCGACTAGTGATCCTCCGATAATGTAGGCAGTGACAAAAATTTCAAACTCAACTAATTAATTTGACATTTATTTATAATTATTATTTTTTTCATACATTGTGAAAAAAATTTTTAGGTGTACAAAAAAATTGTTTTCGACACTTTTAATTACTTTTTACCACTGTAGAGGGCGTCTTCCAAAAGATGCATTTTAATTTGCGGGACACTTTTCTGCCTTCCTGTAACAATAGTATATTACGACCCTAGGCCAGAAAGTTTGAGTTCCTGGCGTGTGTGTTATAAATGCACATTCTGGCCTAGGGTCGTATACTATTTTTCTTGATCTCCAGCCGAAAGTACGCCCAAAACCGAGGCGAAGCCGAGGTTTTGTAAGGGGCAGGGGGAGGTCCGCCCGACTTTTGCAAAACCGAGGCGAAGCCGAGGTTTTTGCTGGTCGGGGCGGGCATTAGAAACTTTAAAATAAAATTCAATCATACAATAACTGCAAAAAAAAATTTAAAATCAAAATTTTTTTAAAAATTAACAAATACCAGAGAGAATTTATTCTTCGATAACAATATTAATATTGATCAACAGTAACTTTATCATCACACATCCAATAATACTAATCTTATTACAATAATTATTATTACTTTTATTAATATAATTATTAATATAAAATAAACCGTGTATACAAATTTTTTGTTTTTCTTTTTCGTGCAATTGCATGAAGTCACATTAAATTAAAATAAACAAACGAATTATACGATGAATTTAGCGAAATTACTAAGCCGAAAAAAACAAAGAAAGGCCACAAAAGTCGTTCTTTCTGGAGTGAAATGCAGCCGAGAAGACCGTACTTTCGGCTAGGAGATCAAGAAAATTGATTTAAAATTGCAACGCGATTCAATTCATGAGACTTTAAACTAAACAATAAACCTTTAAAAAGTTAATTTTTTTATATTTGTATGGCCTTTATACGCGATTTTATAAAAAGTTCGAAAAAACGCCTGTTTTAGGGATGAATTTACCCCTGTACTAAAAAATGGGGTGGGTTTTTAAACTTTTTAGAGGTTTATTTACTAGTTGTTTGTATAAACTATCAACAAAGATTTGGTTTACTGAGATTAGTTTAGTAGATTTTGAGAAAAATGTCTCCCAGATTTGAAAAACGTGATTTCGAGAAAAACGCGTTAAAAGTTTTTTTACTATAAAAAATGTATTATAAATACAGCTATAACATTCTTTCTATTTTGATTTTCTTAACAAAATTTTAGGGCAGTATTTCTATGATACTAAAGAATATTTTTACGTAAAAAAAATCGATTTTTTTTAAATTTAGAAAGTAAAAGTTAAATACGATTTCTTATTAAATTATTTGTTTTTTCAGGGAGATCTCGTTCGGAGGATTCTGTCTACTCTCCAGGTTCTGAAGATGGTGGATCTCGATCAGAAGGATCTTCAGATTCAAAGTCATCTCTCGATGCTCCATCTCAGGACTCTCATCCCCATCATCCACACCATGTTCACCATTCTCACCATCAAGAAGGCCAACACGTGTTCAGTCATGGCCTCGGCCCTGCTCTCGCCGCTTTAAAGAAGAAACGAAAAAAATTTTCAGCATCTAGAGCATCGAACCCTTCTGTTTCAAGTACTATTAACCCTACGGAGAACGTTGTACAACCTATTGCTTCAGTATTGGCATCAAAAATGTCTAAAATGCAGTTACAAAGAGCAAGCAGTGTTCCGACTCGAGGTCCAGATCTTGCTATGCAGTCAATTCCGCCTCAAAATCACGATGTTACTCAGAGTCAGCAACCAAGTTTGGATGCTGCAGAATCAATTAGCACAAATGACCAAGGTGTGTACTACTTTCAATTCTCTGCAACTATAATTTCTAAAGTTTCTCCACCCTGGCGTTCACTAACCGTTCGCTGATCATTTGCTGACCTCGTAATAATATGAAAAAGAGGAACAAAAAAACATTTAAAATGAGGCGCTTAAAGCAAAAGGAAAGTAAATATTGTTGTCATAGAAAAGTGAAACATAAAAACAGTTGGAGCAAAAGGAAGACAAATCTTCATCAGCGGTAAAACGAAACAAAATAAAGGTGGAGCAAAAAAGTGACTCAATGTCTCGCTTTTACTCCAATATTAAAGCAGGACAACCGAGTCGCTCTTTTCCTCCATCTTCATTTTGTTTCGCTTTACCGCTGAAGAAAACTTGTCTCTCTTTTTCCCCAACTTTAATTTGTTTCACTTTACCGCTGAAGAAGATTTGTCTTCCTTTTGCTCCAACCGTTTTTATGTTGCACTTTTCTATGTCAACAATATTTACTTTCCTTTTGCTCTAAGCGCCTCAATTGTTCTTATTATGATTCTCCAGTGCATTTTCAGTTTAAAGGTATCAAAGTTAATACAATAATTTTATTTTTTAGCGTTAAAAACTAAAAAAAAATACTGCACTGCCTTCAATGACAGTTATTATGTTTTTTTTAATTTAAAACCCTACTGAAAGTAAAAAGATAGAAAGAGATAGAAACAGTGGTATAGCAAGAGGTAGAATCTTTTCTATATGTTCCCAGTAGCCGATTTGCATCTCCAAAACGCTATGTCTTTCTATCTCCAAAATTATATCCACCACGCCAAGGAATATCTATCTCTTTCTATCCCTCAGTTTATCTCTTGTTCTGGAATATCTATTTCTTCCTTTCCCCAGTCTATACCTATGTCCGGTAATTTCTGTATCTTCCTATCCTCTCATCTATTCCTGCAACCATTAAAATTTATCTCTTTCTATCATTGTAAACAAAAAATCTCGATCTTTCGTTTCAAACTTGTTAATTTAATTTATTTTAATTTAATTCACATATATAACTGTGAGAAATCTCGATGTTACTCATGAGATACATTTCGCTCTCCATGTTTATTTCTCGACTATCCCCTTCCAACTTTTTCTATCCCTTCGTAAACCCAAAATCAATCCATGATTGGTTAAATTATCTTAATTTCAATTCTGTGAGTGATGAAATTTGTACTCTTAATAATGGGAAAGCCATCAAAATTATCTTCAAAATCAGTCTGGAATGAAGTCGTTTTGTTAAATTTTGAAGAAGTTATTGGAAAAAAAGTCCAAATTTCAATGTTTTCTTAAATTTGAAATAACTTTCGAAACAATCAATATTTTTTAATGTTCTTAGGCTCATTTTAAAGCTAAGATTCTACAGAATTCCAGTAAATTGTCGTTATAAATCTATAATTTTTTTCTTGCATAATGCAAAGAGTTGAAATCGTAACAAAAAAGTAGGGAAATTTCGAAAACATTTCTTCTGTAGGTAAATCATAATAAAGATCATATGAATATATATTTTAAGGGGATTCGATACAAAATTCATAATTATACGTTTTATATATCTTATAAAAATGTTTTTCTCAGCAAAAGCAATATTGGAATTTTTAAAACTTTTTTATTTGAACTTTAACCTTGAGCAGTATGTAAGAAAAAAATTACACATCAATTCTAAGCATTTTGTTCGATTTTGTAGAACCTTAGCTTTAAAATTAGTCCAAGAACATTAAAAAATGTTGATTATTTCGAAATTTATTTAAAATTTGAGAAAGCATTGAAATTTTGACTTTTTCTGCAATAACTTCTTCAAAAATTAACAAAACGAATTTATGCTGGGCTCATTTTATGAGGAATTTTGATAGCTTTGCATTTAATCTAGAGAACAAATTTTTTCACCCACATAATTAAAATTAGGATAATTTAAGCAATTATCGAAAAACAGGTGGTCCCACAATTGTGACCGGTACTGTACAAGTGATAGAAAGTGATAGAGGTGAATAAATAAGGGATATATTGAAATGAAGAGAAGAACATTGAAAAATATAGTCGTGAATTTGGATTGGCAAAAAGATAGAAAAAGATATAGGTGAATATACGAGAGATAGGCTGAGATTAGGAGAAGGGGATTGAAAGAGGTATATGTAAATGTGGATAAACAAGGGATAGAAAGTTGTAGTGGTGGATAGAAAAGAGATAAAAATAGATAAAAATGGATAGATGAGGATTAGGCTAAGATAAAGACAATGGGGCTGAAAGAGATAGGCATTAATCTGGATTGGCAAAGAGATATAAAGAAATAGAGATGGATAGCCAAGAGATAGAAAAAAATATAGGTGGATATACAAAGAATAGAGTAAGATAAAGAAATCCGGTTTGAAAGATACAGCCGTGAATTTGGATTGACAAAGAGAAATAGATAGAGGTGAATAGACGAGGGATAAATTTTCCTTATCTTTTTCTATCTAAAAGATAGAAAGCGATTAAAAGTGATAAGATTTCTATCTCTTTACTTCCAGCAGGGAACACTAAAAACTAAAATTATTGTAATTATTTCGATACCTTCAAACTCAAAATGTACCGCAGAATCCAAATTGAAATAATTTAAATGTCTTTTATGCTCTTCTTATTCATATTATTACGAGGTCAGAGAACGGTTTGTGAACTGTGAGCGAATTCGCTGACCCTTCACTGGACTTGGTCCGCCAGGGCAAAGACGTTGCGTGCCTTTAAATAAAACTGAGTTTTAATGGTGACTGATTTTTTATGCCTTTCTTCTGCTTTGGGCTTATGACCTTTCATTTCGCATGCAGCAAGGGAAACATTTTTAAAATTCTTTCATTAAAAAATTACATAGGGCATTTAATCAATCATATTAAGCACTTTCATTCGTGAAATAAGCATTCACATGAATTTTTTCTTGTAGACAGTCATTCCTGGCTCTTTTCCACATATCTTTAAAAAAATAAAATTATATATTCTCGCTACAGAAAAAAAGAACTAAATTTTCACTAAACATTTTTATTTTTTATGTTTTTATATATATAAATTACTTGGAAGACAAATTATAATGCTTCAATAGCATACAAATTATGTCAAAAAAATTAAATTGAATGATGGTATTTTATCATGCAGTAAATAGTTCCAGGAACTTTTAATTGAAACATTCAAAAAAAGCTTAATTAGTTACTTAGGCAGCTATTCTCTCAGTAAATTCCCATCCAAGAATATTCAATTAAGTAAGAGTCCATTAAATTAAGTCTCCTGGATTTGCCATTTTAATGACGTATTTTATACAGTAAATTAATTATATACTAAAATTTTATAGGAAACATCCAGCAAAAAAGAGCGAACAAAAAGAATCGAGAAGTATTTACTTAGAGATCCTTAAATCAGACTAGACTGAAAATTCACAGCAATCCAACTCAGTGAATTGAATACAAATTGAATTTTTTGTAACTCACGTATATTTAATTTCACTTCATAAGAGTGCAAATTTGTATTTTGATTTTTTTCAATCTGTCAGTAAAAATTAATTTAGAAGGCAATTTATTTGGCCGAATTAAAATATGCAGTAAACGAGATTTAGAAGAATAGACACAAATTATAAATGCTAACTCATTTCAAGATTAATTGAAAATGAAATTATTAATGTTACTTTGCATGATTTTACAACCCAGCATGCATCTATCGCTACTCTCTAAACATTACCTTTCGCTGCAATAACGCACTTCTAGATTCTTCTTCGTATTTCTGAATCAGTCAGCGAGGTGGTGGATGACGTTCCAGGTATGTCGATTAGTGCAATCCCATTAAGATCCTCGACCACTGAAGAAAGTGTCATCACTTCTGGTAACCTGTCAAGAACAGTCAAGAGAAATGGTTCAGCAACACAACTGCAACGGATTCTGCCAGGCATTGATCCTATAGCTGGACACGACACCACATCCGGTTGGCTCTGATGAAGATTTGGGGACATTAAACCTTCCCAACGCTCTAATAACTAATCAGTAATCAAATTATCTGATCGACCCTGCGGCTACTAAACTGTGAGGTGAGGGAGTTACTGGATGGAGTAAATCGAACCTCGTCATCAGTAGACGCACAATGATGCCTTCGTGACAACGTGCTTCGAGGCTGCGCTGTCCATGAAATTACGAAATTTATTCTCTGGCCTGGTGCAGTTCATCTCATTTCTCCTCCTTTTTATATGCTTTTATATGCTAACTAACTTAATTCTATCCAAATTCTGCGAAATGTCGTCAATAAGTTTCTATGAGTTCTCAAATCATTTTTTTATGCGATTTTTGATTTTTTTAGCTCTTGATTTATGAAAGTTAGAAAAAACTTTTTTTGTGAACAAATTGTTTCGTAAAGCGAAGTCACTTTGGCCCTAATCTGGGTTTGACACAGTTTTTTTATAATCTCAATAGTCTTATCTTTACAGGTATTGATCAATTTTCTTAAAGGTAAACATTTTAAACATTTTCTGGATTGTTGTAAATTATAAGTAATAAGAATTTCTATTTAAATAATTTATTAGGAATCCTGTAAAGTTGAGTCAAGTTATTTCGACAACTGAACAGATATAAGGCAATTTTTTATGAAAATTTTTGATAAAAAAGTCTTTAATTTATTCTTTTAAATTTTTTGTATAATTTGTAAAATTTTCTTAGTTAAATAGGACTTGATATGTTTTTCTATATTTGATAAATAGAGAGTTTATGGAATTTTATCAAAACTTATCAAATTTTCCAAAGAAGCACAAATTATCCAATACAGCGAAAAATTGCATGATAAATTAAAGTTGTAGCAAATCTATTTCAATTTTATTCTATAGACATCAATCAGATTTTATTGAGTTAGAAACAAGGTCATAGTATTTTTCAACGTGGATTTGAATATTTTAAAACTCGATTCAAAATTTTCAAATCAAGTAATGGTTAATATAATATAATTACTGCTACTGCCATAAGGGGAACTTTACCTAGATCGTATAAAAAATATTCAAACAATAGAACGAATAAAAGCTCTCACGGTTAGTGAAGTTAATCCCAGAAACGATAAATGTAGTTAAACTTTCTGTTTATTAGATTTTCTAATTATCTAACATTTTTAGATATTTCTTAACTTCAGAATATTGCAAAAATTATAATATAAGCTATCAATATGTATGAGAATTTTCCACCCTCTCGACATTTGAATTCTGATTCTCTCATTTTCTGCTTTAATATTATTTTCTGCACTCTCTTTCCTCAAGATTTAATTACTTTCGTTAAAAAGCACTTCACCCTGCCCTCATCTTTATCATTATCCCCATTCTGTAATTTTTTTGCAATCAATATATATTCCATAAATTGTAATAAAATTTTCTTTAATTTTAATACGAAATTGTAACTGATTTATATAAAAAGAGAGAGCTTATAAAATACAACGCTAGAATAAATTAAAAAACTGATGTTTATCATAAGAACGAATTCGATAAATAAAGTCTCATGACCAACGTCTTATTATACAATTAGTATAATCGATTAGTGATGCGAGAAAATCGACAGCTCCACAGAAAAACTATCAA
Organism: Diplolepis rosae; assembly: GCA_030998225.1. Lineage (NCBI taxonomy): Eukaryota > Metazoa > Arthropoda > Insecta > Hymenoptera > Diplolepididae > Diplolepis > Diplolepis rosae. The sequence continues at coordinate 1,732,498 of JAPYXD010000143.1, read as the reverse complement.
GCTAGAGATATTTTTTAATTCAACAAAACCTCTAGCAATTAGACCAAAACTTTTAATCACAAAAAATGGAATTTAGAAATTTTGTCATCTTCAATTAGTGAAATATCAAATAACTGAAAATCATTTATGACAAATCAGATAAAAATATTACAATATATTTTCTTCTTGGGAATTTTTTTTGTGAAAAGCTGTTTAGATATCGCGTATAATAAAAATAAAAATATTAGTATTTACTACATACAATACTGCAGTTACAATAGCACGCTGTTGGGTCCACAAATAAAATAATCAGCGAGTAATAGTAATATCGAGATCTCATTCTATTTGGCCCTGACAGCGCCATTAACTATAACCGTTAAGATTATAAATGTATATATGAAAGTCTTATTTTACACGTGAATGTAAACATGAAACGAACATGCGAATAACTTACAGAGTCGTACTTACGATTGTTTTTCTTATAAGAGAAAGGAACAATTTACCCATTGTTATAGTCGTTTAATTCTCCGACGCTAGTCTGATGATTGTGATAATATTTTTCTTAATCTCAAAATATTTCTTAATAGGAAGTGTTTCATTAAAATTTATCAGAAAATTGTGAACGATATTTTATTACATTAGAATTTATTGTATTACGAAGTTAACAATATTATAATTATTATTTGTTTGATATAACAGACCGTTAATTCGATATTTAATAATTGAGTGAAAATAGGACTGTTTGATATTATTTGACATAGACAATTTTAAAACATTCTTTTAAGCTAAAAATATTTAACCAAATTTAATGTAATTGGTGCGGGTCATCAAAACGTTTTAATACAAAAATAATTTTACTCTGTATATTTCGCCAACAAAATCAGTGGAATTATTAAATACTAGCAAAAATGCGATATTAATAAAATTCTGGAAATTTACAAAAACCATTTACTTACTGTTTTGTTTTATTGAAGTTAAAAATTGAAAATTTTTCCTTTTTTCTAGAATCTGTACAAAAGTAGAGAAAGTATTTATAAATTTGTCTTTTAATTCACTGCTTAGCCTCTATCACTTTACGTATAACTTAATTAATTAATTTTTTTATCTATAAATAATATTATTCGTCGATGGAATCACAAGGAGCAAGTTGGCAACGAGCTCTTCGTTGCAATTTCCTCGGACAAGGTTGTCCACCATTTTCAGCTTGACGCTAAGTACATCAAAATGAATTAGAGGTTCTAACAATTATGAAAATTCTGTTATCTAAAATAATATATAGTAATATTGAATCTTACCTTAATCATTCGGAAGCTAGTGACGAAACCATTGCCACAAGTAACGCTGCAAGGTGACCAGGGTGACCAAGGCGAAACCATGCAATTTATAGGTGGATGAACCTGTGACCTTGAAGGCAGTTCGCTAGGAATTAACTGACTATCAACTTGGCCACGAGCCTGAGGTTGGCCAGTAAGAGCAGCTCTCACCTGTAACTTACACATTTATAGTCTTTATTCATAATTTACAATAGGGTATTATCATCCTTATTTATAATTTATCTTTACTAACAATATCACAAGTTTGGTTGCACTCTTCAGCACTTGCAAAGTTATTCCTGTTGCCTCGACATCCACTATACTCGAAAGGAACACACATGAGCTTGCGTGGCTCAAAAGCCCAACGTTGGAAATTTCCTCGACAAGAACCAACTTCTATTTCTTCCATACATACCACTATAAACATTTCAATAATTTTCATTTAAAAGAACTTGAAATCTTTCTGTGGAAAAAAAGACACTTTCGACTGCGCTGGGATTCGAGCCCAGGTCTTTCGACTGCCGGTCGACTGCTCTAACCACTGAGCTTCACAGGCGTCCGACATCTCCTTCTCCACAGGAAGATCTTCTTATATCGCCTAGTGGCTCAGCCTTGCGGCTATAAATTATTTCAAATTAATTAATTTTTTTGTGCGTCGTACACCGAAAGTTAACCGAGTCGGTATCGTTTTGCGTGCGGAAAGTTGATTTTCTCGCACTAGTGCTGTAAAATTTTAAGAGCGCGGAAAATTAAAACAAACTTAAAATTTTATGGCACTAGTGAGGGAAAATAAACTTTCCGCACGCAACACGATACCGACTCGGCTAACTATCAGTATACACCGAACAAACAAAATCGTTCGTATCACGTGCGGAATGTATTTTAACGCGCGAGCGAGTCGCGAAAATACGCCTTTCCGCACTTGATACAAAATATACTATTACTTCACCATTTATTGAATTTTTGAACTTTTAAAATATTTTGTTTTTCTTACCTTTAGCAGTTGCCATGTCAAAAGTACAATCAGCTTGCTCTAAGCAAGAAGTTTGCTGCAGAAGTTCTACCTTTGAGGAGCATTCTTGTTGCAATGAAGGATCAACAGTCAACAATCTCATCCTCATCTTTATTCCCTTTCCACAAGTAACACTACAAGGAGACCATACTGACCAATCTGAAACCTAATTAATACGATATTCGAAAATAGAATAGCAAGACAGACAATCTAAATTCAAAACTAAATTCGAACATGTATTACTACAAACTCAAATTAATCTTAACGTCAAAACAAAAGTATAATTTGAAATTTCAAGAATTCGAAACCGTTTGAACTCTCAAAATACAAAAAAAACGACTAAATTTGGGCCAAAAAAAATTTCTTAGGATCAACGATTATGAGAAACTAACAAAAAAGAAGGAAAGGAAAAAAAAGCAACCTTCTAAAACCCCTTCCTTCTTTTTCTTTTTTTAGTCCATTTCTATTTTTACCACCCACAACCATTTGGTTGTTTTTCTTGTATCTTGAGAGTTCAAACGGTTTCCAATTCTTTAAAATTTGAATTATACTGCTGTATAAAAGAAAAAGAAGGAAGGGGTTTTGGAAGGTTGCCTTCTTTTTTCTCTTCTCCTTTTTTGTTAGTTTCTCATAATCGCTTATTTAAAAAAATATTTTTGATCCAAATATGGTCTTTTTTTTATATTTTGAGGGTTCAAACGGTTTCGAATTCTTGAAAATTCGAATTATACTGTTGTATGAAAGAAAAAGAAGGAAGGGGTTTTGGAAGGTTGCCTTCTTTTCTATTTCCTTCTTTTTTTTGGTTTCTCATAATCGTTTATTTTAAGAAATTTTTTTGGTCTAAATTTGGTCGTTTGTTTATTTTTTGAGGGTTCGAACAGCTTCAAATTCTTAAAATTTTGAATTATACTGTTGTATGAAAGAAAAAGAAGGAAGGGGTTTTGGAAGGTTCCCTTCTTTTTTCATTCCTTCTTTTTTGTTCGTTTCTCATAATCTTTGATACTAAGAAATTTTTTTGCTCCAAATTTGGTCGTTTTTCTTGTATTTTGAGGGTTCAAACGGTTTCGAATTCTTGAAATTTTGAATTAAAAAATCTAAAACAATCTAGAAAATATTTTTAAAATTCTCTCACAGTGCATTTGGGATCGATTTTCTCTTCAGTTCCAGGTGCACAGCTTGATTTCATACATTTAGTCTTCTCAATAAGAGACACATGATTGCACTTCTTCCTATTATCACGATTTATAAGTCTCCTAGTTCTCATCGTTAAACCAGGTCCACAAGATGACGAACATTCAGTCCAAGCACTCCAGTTTGTAGTTTCGCATTCAGACTCATTAATCGAGAAAGGCTTGTCCTCATTTTCTTCGTCGTCTCTAGAAAGCGTTTTTATAAAGGTTAATGATGAATCTTTTCTTATTAAATTTTAAATTGCAAAAGACGAATTGAGTAACATCACAATCAAAAACAAATTTTGTACCGGGTGAGATAATTACCCTGCTGGATATAGTATTATCTTCTACGTATAAATATGAATCTCATTGTCAGGTTACTCTGTAAATATTCAATATTTTATACTCACAATTTTAAGAAATCTCATCTAATAAAAATATTGTTTTTTCTAATTTTCATAAATCTTTTCAATTATGTTTTAATCCTTTTAAATCACATATAATGTAATTTTTTGCATTTCTTACGCAGTCTTTTTTCTTAAATCTCTCGTGATCTCTTTAAATGTAATAGTCTTTTGAAATCTCTACAATCCCATGTAATTTATGCAATATCATAACATTTGTCACTCTCTTGCAATATTTTTAAATCTTACGCAATCACTTCAAATCTATTACAAAACCGCCATGCAATCTCGTGTAATTTTTTTTAAAATTATTTAAAATCTCAAAAGTCACGTTCAATACTTTGTATTTAGTGTCTTTTTTTAGTATTTTGTGATATTTTTGAAACACCATGAAACATCTTCCAATATTCTTCAAGGTAGTTAAGTCACGAAAAATGAAGCCTCAGGCAAAAATACATAATAATTTTGCAATATTATTATTGAAAGGCTATCTTGGAAGAGAAAAGATTAGTTTCCATGAAAAAAATTTGAAATACGGAAAAATAATTTTATTAATAAAATTTATTTTTGTCCCAAATTTTTTTTTATCGCTTCTTACCAAATTTAAAAAAATTATGCGTTTTTAATAAATTACAAATCACTTTTTCAAGAAAAAGATTCCCTACAACTTAGCCATTTCCAACTTTCGAAAATGAATAAATTATTATCAAATTCAGCAATTTGTTTTTATAAAAATTTCGTTATAGAAAATGTTTTTTTAATGGTTTCAGCCATTAAGGAATTTATTTTAAAAAAAATGATTTATGATTTAGTAGAATCGCATAATTTTTTTAAATTTGGTAAGAAGCGATAAGAAAAAAATTAGTGTCAAAAATAAAATTGATTAATAAAATTATTTTTCTGTGTTTCAAATTTTTTTCTTGTAAAATAATCTTTTCTCTTTCAAAATAGCCCTTCAATAATAATATTGCTATTCTTGAAAGCAAAATTATCTATTTTTGCCTGAGGTCTAATTTTCGTGGATGAAAACTACCATTACAAATTTTATTTCCAGCTGCACTTTTCTTCATATCGTTTTTCACCAAATTTTTAAAAATGTTGCGATTTTAATAAATCTTGGATCATTTTTTTAAGGATAAGATTCTCTACAACTTGACTGCCCAGGTGGAAATTTACAACTGGCTTGGTACCGCGCCAGTACCGCCGGGCGGATGTCGGTACTGGCATTGTACTGGCATAATACCGGGTGGAAAACGGCTGGGTACTGGTATTCGTCCGAAATGTCACTCGGCTGGGAGTTGTTTGTCGGTACTGGCGCGGTACTAAAAATGGTACTATGCCTGTACCAAATATCTGTACCGGCGCTGTACTGGAAACAGTAGTATGCCTGTACCGAAGGACTGTACTGGCGCGGTACTGGCATTAGTACAAAATGTCACTCGGCTGGGAGTTGTCTTTTAGTACTGGGGCGGTACTGGGAAATGTACCGAAAATCTGTATTGTACTAAGATAAAAAATACAGGGAAAGTTTGAGTTAAGACTAATATTTACCGTTTTGAACGGCAACGGAGGGATATTCGCTTGGTAGGTTAAGTTCACTGTTTTCAAAGTAAAATATCTGTTTTCAAACTAGAAAATTTTTTCTGAGTAAATTGACAATACTTTTTCGTTACACGTACACCGAAAAAAAATCTCAGTAGGTTTGACTACTTTTTAACTTACATTCCGTAGTTTGTAAAGGCCCCAGTGTCATTTTTGAAGTTAAGTGAACTGCAGGAACATAGGTAAATCAAATAAGATCAGTAGTTGAATCGATGAATATTCTTAGTACATTTCAAAACTTTATTTACTTTCAAGCAGTCTTTAATTTACTATTTTTATATACAAACCTACCTACAAACACACATTCCCCCCCTCTACACTACACAAACGCTCGTTTGGGTAGTATTAAAAATTATTCTTAACGCTGCGGGTTCGAACCCTCTCTACTTGTAATTAACGCATTACTAACCTAACGACTAAGCCTCTCGGCTGCGCACGCTTGGAATACAAGGAAGAAAATAGCGCTTATAACCTTCAACTACTGCAGGGCTGTGTAAGAAGTGTATAGGCCCCGTGTAATCGGGAATTTTTAGATTTTATCCCAATTTACGATTCAGATTAAAATTTTTAAGATTTTTAATTATTAAGTCGATTTTCTATAAAATAAAATATTTTTGAAGGAAAGCGATCAAATTTTTAAATTTATTAAAGAACATTACATAATAAAAAGATTTATATACATTTTAGAATTATTAACTTTGATTATTGTATATTAGTGATACTTTATACAGATTATGATTCCTTTAATTTTTGTTCTCAAGAGTAAAATCAACGTATGTTCAGAATCTAAAAATTTTGAGTTTATTCAATTCCAAAAATATGATGAAACTTTGGAATCAAGAAAATTATCTCATAACGAAATTATGCATTCAAGTTCGCAATAAGTTATTCCAACTTATGAAGTACTATTAAAAAAATAGTACACATGGACTCCATACTGGGACAGTACTATACCAGTACCGCGCCAACGCTCGGCGCGGTACTAATGATCAGTACTGGCATTGCTCCTCATTTACAACTGGCGCGGTACCATGCCGTTCGTAAGATCCGACATTTCCGGCTGGGTACACTCGTTTACTTAAATCAGAATAATAATATCAAGTCGAAACTAAGGAACGTCTTAAAGACGTTGGTTTTAAAACGCAGAAGCAGCTCAAGATGAACTTTGTATATTTCCAATATTTTGATAATAAATAAATTTAATTCTTAAATTACACTCTTTAAATCCGAATTAGTCAAAACTGACTAATTGTTAGTTAAATTTAAGTAATTTTTAGTAGAAAACGTTACAGAAACATTAGTAAAAATATAATTACTATAATTAATTAGTCAAATATATTAAACTATTAATTATTGTGAGATAAATCAATTTATCTATATCTGTACAGGGGCAGTACTGAACCAGTACCGCGCCAACGCTCGGCATAAATCCCTAAGTCGGCTTCTAGCCAGCGTTTGGACTCCATACTGGGGCAGTACTCAACCAGTACCGCACCAACGCTCGGCATAAATCCCTAAGTCGGCTTCTAGCCAGCATTTGACTCCATACTGGGGCAGTACTACACCAGTACCACGCCAACGCTCGGCATAAATCCCTAAGTCGGCTTCTAGCCAGCATTTGACTCCATACTGGGGCAGTACTACACCAGTACCACGCCAATGCTCGGCATGAATCCCTAAGTCGGCTTCTAGCCAGCATTTGGACTCCATACTGGGGCAGTACTGAACCAGTACCGCGCCAACGCTCGGCATAAATCCCTAAGTCGGCTTCTAGCCAGCATTTGACTCCATACTGGGGCAGCACTATACCAGTACCGCGCCAACGCTCGGCGCGGTACCAATCATCAGTACTGGCATTGTTCCTTATTTACAACTGGCGCGGTACAATGCCGTTCGTAAGATCCGGCATAAGTCCGACTTTTCCGCCTGGGTGTTTCCAATTTTTGAAAATAAATTCTTTAATGGCTGAAAATATTAAAAAACAATCTTTATAAAAAAATTGCTGAATTTAACAATAATTGATTCATTTTCAAAAATTGGAAATAGTTAAGTTGTAGAGAATCTTTTCCCTGAAAAAATGATCCAAAATTTATTAGAATCGCCCCATTTTTAAAAATTTGGTAACAAGCGATATGAAAAAAGTGCAGTTCAAAATAAAATTTTTTGAATACATTACTTTACTATGCTTCAAATAGTTTTTACAGAAAATTAATCTTTTCTCTTTTGAATAATCCCTTCAATAACAATATTGCTATTCTCGAAAACAAAATTATGTAGTTTTGCCTAAAGCCTAATTTTTCGTGGCTGAACTACCTTAATGTGATGCAAAGTCTACATGGTAAGAATAAAGAAGAACACTTACTGGCATTCTCCACTGGGGGCAAGACACATTTCCTTAAAGATCAGTTGTCTATTGCAACCCATCATTGCTGCCTTTTCAGGCATTCTATAATCCCTGGTCCTCATCCTGATGCCTTTGCCACATGTTACAGAACAGGTAGACCAAGGAGAATATTCAGTTGTAAGACACTCGGCTTCATGTAAAATAATAAGAATGAATTCCCATGAAATAATATCGCGTTAGACTAGATATTCTCAAAACATAAATAAACCTACGTCTCGAGGTGTCTTCAGTATTTTCAGCCACTTCAAATTCTGCAATTTGCTGCTGGATATCCTGTTCATCACAACTCTTCGGAACTACTGTCTCTCTATTTAAATAGAGCCTTGCTAATGGCAACATTGGTTTCCCACTAGGATCATAGAATGGAGACCTTGGATCTTCAGGATATGACGTCGTGATTGGCTTCATTTTTTCTCGCGGGCTGGTTTCAGAATTTGGTGACATGTAACTAATACCATTATCAGTTCCAGCATCCCAAGGATATAAATCAATGATCATACTCTTCACCCAAGTGCAATCTTTCTGACAAAGATTCAGTTTGCTTACACCAACTACCCAATCAGGAGATGGGCCCAGCATAGAAGCAACTGATAGTAATGGGTGTTTTTTATCAACTCTAATTAAAAGAAAATATAAATTTGTCATTCCACAAATCGAAACGTTTCCACACGGAATGAAATTTGATGGCTAAATGTACAGGGTGGGCCATCTAACATTTGGAATTTGAAACGACAATAAAAAAAAACGTATGGGTATTTTTTCAAAGTATGATTTTATTAGAAACATTGAACCCTTCCATTTAAGAATAAAACACAGCATCATTTAAACGATTGTTACGGCTGATTTTACAGTACCCTATTCAATGCACCTACAGCGAGTGACTGTTTGGTCCGAATTTTGGAACGGTGGGATCATTGGGCTATTTTTCTTCGAAAATGAGAGAGCAGCCGCCGTTACGGTCAATGGCGAGCGTTACCGTGCCATGCTCAACGAATTTTTGTTTCCAAAAATTGAAGAGGATGACATGGACGACATTTGGTTTTAACAGGACGGGGACACTTGCCACACAACCAACGTAACAATCGATCTTTTGCGCACTGTTTTCGAAAATCGAATAATCAGCCGAAATTCTGATGTCAATTGGCCGCCTTGGAGCTGTGATTTGACCCCGTCGGACTATTTTTTGTGGGGAGCCGTTGAGGATAAGTATTACGCTAACCATCCAGAGACGATTGAGACCTTGAAACACGAAATCGAAGTTGCCATTAATGGGATTGAAGCCCAAACAATCGAAAATCTACTGAAAAATTTAATTTAAAATTTAAATGATGTTGTGTTTCATTCTTAAATGGAAAGGTCCAATCTTTTTAATAAAACCATACTTTTGAAAAATATCCATAAGTTATTTTTTTTATAGCTGATTCAAATTCCAAATGTTAGATGGCCCACCCTGTATTACGTTTCGTGAGAAGAAGTACCATTTTAGAGATTAAACCAGAACTATTGAAAAAAGTTATGAAAAAGTCCCATCATAATGGTAAAGTTTATTATGTCAATCATTACTCGCTGTTTGTCGTAAAATTGGAAACATTAAGGCAAGTTTTTAGCATCTATGATGGGTACGTTTCACTTTCAAGCATTCTCATATTTCGATTACAGTAGAGCTTAGAAAGTCAAATCAATAAAAGTGGATTTTACCATCTCCGATGGTAATGATTCCAAATTAAAGAAAACAATTTTTTCATAGCGCCTCTTTTGAAAATCCGATTTTCGATACCTGTAAAGCGCGACGAAACTGCGATTTTCAACCCTAGGGGTGAAACTTTAAGGGTAGGGTTGCAAACCGCACTTTCGTCCCGCTTTACAGGGTACCGAAAATCAAATTCTCAAAACAGTTGCTATGAAAAATAGTATATTTTAGCCGAATAAAACCTATCTAAATTGGTTCGATCGAGGGGGGATTGAACCACTAGACTACTCTCGCAATTACCGTTTGGAATTTTGGAACTTGTATTAGAAGTCTGCTGTTCGCTGATTGGCCGACGCGTTTTTAAAGGTGTGACATCTTTAAAGGTGTATTTTATCAAAAACAAATTGGCATATGAATTTTCAATTTTTACCATAATTCTTGGTGATATTTCCTTAAACGTGTTATATTAAGTAGCATATTTTTGGGAATAACGGACAGAAATTCCTAATGCTTCTGGTTTACGGTAAAAAATAGTACTTTCAACCATCAAATTTCTATCCGTGCAAATAGTTGATTGATATTAGAACATACCTGAAATTGGCACTTGTGTTAGTGTTTACATTAGGATACCAGAGACCAGCGGCTTTGATAAAAGTTCTCAAATGACGAGCTTGAGATTTTAGTTCTGCTTCTAACCCAGTTGCCGAACCCCATTCAGCAAGTTGTCGAAAACCATCAGACGCTATATGATCTCGGCCCCAGAAAGAAAAATTTGTTTCATGAGATGCTCCCACAACATCACTGAAATGAGTCAGCCATACAGAAAATGGAAAGTCCTTTGGATGGGTTTTGTTTGTCCAGATACCCTCCATAATCAACTGTAAAATTCACATGATATAAAATCATCAATATCTCTAATGGATGAAAATTGATAAATTGAATGAGCAATAAATTCGTACCGAGTATTTCGCCTCATCGCAAGCACAGCATTTATTTTCGTCCAGATGTTCAGCTTCATCTGATGTCATCTCGCAAAAAGTTTTGGTTAATGTCCCATCTTCAGCGTACCAATGTGTTGAATCTTCTAAAACCATGGCTGTAAATACTACACACCCTGAACCTGGAGGAGGTGCCTTCCACATTACCTGGATCTGTGCCATTTCAATTAAAGGAAATAATCTTCATTGCAACATCAATTAAGGGGATTCGCCACCTTAAATATTTTTATTTTTGGAGTTTAGACCTTCCATATAGTTTTTTATGTTTAGTTTCTTTATTTAGAAAGGTTTTAAGTTTTTTTTAAATTCCAGCACCTTTATCCATTGTTAAATTAAAAATTTTGAGTTTTTTGGGCATTTTATTGACATTTTTTGAATTTGAATAACTTTTTCGTTTTTTAACCAATTGTCATGATTATTTTTTTATATTCTTCTTTACAATATGTAATAATGTAATAATTTTAAACTCCTGCGTTTAATACTTTAGATTTTATTCATAGGTATATTGCAACAAACACAGAAAATCACAACTTGCGGAAAACTGAGTTTAAAGTAATCTTAGAGGCAGTCAGCCAACATTGTGTTACTAAAACATATACGTATATAAATAAAGGCAACATATATATTGTATTTTATAGGGACATCTGTTATATACTATTTTCCAAAATATTTATTACGGAAATATTTGAAAATAAATAAACAAAATTTTTTGTGTAAAAAGCTAATTTTCGCTAAAAACACGTTACTCCTAAAACGTATTAATTTTTAATCTCATTTATTTTTCCAAGAAAAAAAAATCAGATTGCCCTGAAAATTTACACACATACTTAGAAAAGTATAGAGAATAAATAAATAACATTTTTGGAAAATGTCAAAAAAATCAAAAATATACCATTTAAAGGTGGTGAATTCCCTTAAGAAATTAAATAAACATATTGTTTGTAAATTACCTCTGATTTTGAAAAGTCATTTGCCTCTGATATTGTGTTAATACAATCTTCATTAAATTGAACAAGCGAATCAGAGAAGAGCTGCAAATATCCAATTCGAGCTGCAGGATTATTGGGAGAGTGTTGGGAATCAATAGAGAGCGTGAAACGTGTAAATTGTTGAAGCCTCTCATGATTACGTGTTCCTACAAAGTGCATTACATTTTAGTAAATTTTACCTATTTATCCAAGGATAGTAAGTATTCAATTAATTCTGAAGACTTTCAAAGATAAATATATGAAAACTGGGTTATCGTATTAAATTTATATTGTAAATAATGATAATATGCCGTTCAAAAATTTCGACATGGCCAAGGCTGAGCCCAGGCCTTTTAACGGCCAGGTTTATCAAACGCCCCAGGCCATGCTCAAGCCTGAGTCGCTGTTTTATTCCGAAACTAGCGTCAGCCCTGGCAAGTTCTACACTAGTGATAAATTTATCATTATATAATATTAGACGTCAACGAACCTCTTAAACTGATTGTGTAGACAGCATTTGGAATATATTTATCGAAATCTCCACTGATAAGAATACGATATCCACCGCTACCAGGAAGACGTTGAGAGGAAGATTGATCTGGTGATGGACGCATTGGACATCCGGCCTGAACTGCGGCGACAATAACCGTCGCCAATAAGAACCTTAACATGTTGATACCTATGATGAAAACAAATATAATCTAGATTTTAATCATAACCAATTTTGAAGCTTCAAATTATTATATCAATGGAACCAAAAGCCTCAGTCTAATTTTGCGTTCATGAAAAAAAAAACTGAGAAATTTTATCCCCTTATATACCAAGGAAATTTCAATCAAAATTACAAATGAAATTCTGTAATTGTTATTTGAAATATATACATAATACAGCACTGTTTTCATTTGGATCAGGGATCAATCAAGTATTAATACATAATTTTTTTTCTGCGAATTTCAAGCAATATACTAAGAAAAAGTCCAAGAAAACTTTGGGTATTTTAATTAGTATCTATCGACGTACCTTGTAATATATTTAATTTTTCTCAGTAAAAGTTCAACTTAGACGTATGAAATAATTTGCCAAAAGGTTTTTGATTTCCTTCTACCTTAAAGCTATAGGATCAAGTTTTGTGTTGTTTTCCATCGACGTAACCAAACTTTCTGTATTGTTAGAAAATAAAAAAATAAAAATAATTCAATAATTTTGTTTTTTTACATTCTCATCATGGATGAGAAATCATGGATTTCGAAATTTTCATCAAATCTTTACGTTTTGAGACCCCCTGAGTCAGAAAAAATGGTTTTTACGAAAGTGTCTGTCTGTCTGTCTGTCTGTCTGTCTGTAGTAAGTCGTGTGCGGCATAACTCTCGATAGAATTATCAGATTGAATTGAGCTCTGGCACACTTTATCGGAGCCGAAAAAGTAAGGACAAGTTCGTTAACCAGCCACATCCAATCAAAATTGAGGGATTGAGCACTACTTTTGTGTTTTTGAAAATAACTTTTTGAAAAAATCAAAAATTCCAATACTGGTATTTGATAGTGCTCATAAATCTCTACAAATTATCCTGATAACATTTTTTTATTAAATCAAAATTAGAAATGTTACAGCATATTCAAATTCGAAAAAAGTCAATATCAAAATTCCATTTTCCAGTTAAATTATACGAGATACGAAAAAACGTTATAATACAATATTATTTTCTACATAAAGTCTCACAAATTTGAATTGTAACATTTTTTCATAAGATGCATATTTTTCTTTTTAATTAAAAAAAAACTATTGAAAATCCAAAATTCAAGTTTTTAACAATAATATTCGAAATACGAAAAAAACGTAAGAATACAAAGTTTGTCGTTTCAAAAAGATCTACAAATTTTGCCTCACACAGTTTCTGATAAAAGATATATTTTTCGTTTCAATTCCAAAAAATACGATTAAAATTCAAAAATTCCATTTTTTAGACAAAATATGTGAGATACAAAAAAAACGTTTATATGGAAAATTGTTTGCCTAAATTAGGTCTATAAATTCTCATTAAGACATTTCGATTTTTGATATTTAATATTAAAAAAATTCGATTTTTTTCACCAAAATATGTGAGATACGAAATAAGCATTGTCCTTCAAAATCGTTTCCTTAAATAAAGTCTACTTTTGTTTTTTCTTTTTGAGAGATTTGGAAGAAAATAAATTATTTTAATCATGTAATTTATTAAAAAGTGACTGAAATGTATACAGAAAATCAAGCGCGAAGCGCGAGCGCCATGATGAGAATGTGTTCCTTAAGGAATTTATTTTAAATTAACAAATACCAGAGAAAATTTATTCTTAGATAACAATATTAATATTGATCAACAGTAACTTTAAAACCACACATCCAATAATATTAATCTTATTACAATAAGGTTACATACAGATGAATTAAACAAATTGAACAAACGAATTATACGATGAATTTAGCGGCACTACTGCACAAAAGAAAGGCCACAAAATTCGTTGTTTCTGGAGTGAAATGCGGCCAGGAGGACCGTACTTTCGGCTAGGAGATCAAGAAAAATAAATCTTTAAATAGCCCCTTATGTGGGAAATTATGAAAACGGTAATATGTAGTCAAAGTCTTTTTTTCATTGATTGAACATAATCAATTATATATATGTATCAGTGCATTTAAAGTTTTAAATACCTCGAAAGCTATATAGTATATATCAATGGTTGACGTCATAATAATTCACACCGTACCTACGTGTATCTCCGATTAAGCATGTAGCTCTGAGAACGGGGTCAAATCTTTTGCCAACCTTGCCTAACGGCATTTGAGATCTCGCAAAATCATCACATATGCGTGTATATAGTTTACGAACGTACGTTGTTAAAACATGATGAGACTTCTTCCAACTTATGACCTCAGAATCCCTCGATATATATTTTTATAAAATATTCACTTTACGACGGTATCTTATATTTTTTCTTATACTATATCCGGATTGTAATCAGACCCCTCAACGAGCCTTATAATCAAAAATTCATTTTGCAATCTCAATATAATCAGTACAATTTATTTTGCACCCAAAGCTGAATTTACGATTAAATTCATAAAATTCGCTATAAATATATGTTAATCTAACAAAATGTAAATTTTTTTATCCTTGTAATTATTCCTCATTCAATTATTTTTCAATACAACTTATCAAGGCTAAATCACTTAAATTTTTCAACAGATATTTAAATTTTCAATAGCGGAAGTTTGACTAAATAGCATATTTTGAAACATCGTCACATTCAATGACATGACCTACTTTCATAAAAATAACCCATGCTTTTCTTTTCAATAATTTGTATAGAATTTATCTATACGTAGTTATTTGAATTTATTAAAATTCTTTAGTTAATGATAATTCAGTATTTATAAATAACCTTCTTTGATGCATAAAATAACGTATGAGTGGAAATTATGTTGATAGGCTTTGCGTATTATTCGAAGTTGAAATGAGATTCCGATATAATGAGAGATACAAATTACAGACCGGAAATAATAGCATGAGATGCATTCTATACGTGGGCTCGACAATCATTACAAGAGCCATCCGTGCAACCATCAATTGCAGATTGCCTGCAAGCAGGTAAATGACACTGATAGCTTTGTGATGAAAATTTAAAATCTATTCTCATACTAGTAATTATTTAATGCGATTATAATTATTTTCAGACCATAATGCAAGGCATTACCACAATCAATACATTACTATCAATAATTTGATGAGTAGAAAATTAATCCATATTAAACATTTATTTAAAAATTTTTTTTTATTTATTAAACATTTATTTGGTTTTTTATAAATATATCATGTATTAATATGATTACTAACTAAATTTCACAATTTTTGATAAAAATGCCACGATGTGTACACTGTTAAAAATCTTATTAATTTTAATAGACTTTATTATACAGGTGGTAAATTAGAATTAATAGATTTGTATATTATGAAAAATTAATATACATTCATATTAAATTTGATAACTTTTCAATGAAAATATATTAAAATTAGCAAACATTATTGAAATATATACACATGTGTATTAAAATTCAAATAAAAGTTTGTATTTTTTAAGATTAAAGTATTTTAAATTTAATATACGTCACTGAAAAAACTCCCATTACACTGTTAAAAATCTTATTAATTTTAATAGACATTAATATACAAGTGATAAATTAAAATTAATATATTTTTATATTATGAAAAATTAATAGGCATTCATATTAAATTTAATAACTTTTCAATAAAAATATATTAAATTTAACAAACATTATTGAAATATATATACACATCTGTATTAATATTCAAATAACATAGCATAGACTTAAAAATTGAAATTCATCCCGATCAATATATGCTTTAACATCTTCATATAATTCTCACAAACGTTTTTATCATTTTTTCTTCTGATTTAAACCACTGCCTAAAGGTCAAAAGATAAATCACTATGTAGATCGGTTCATTCACATACATTTTTAAATTCTGATCATAAATATGATTCATTAGTATCTCGTCAAAAGAAAATATTATTTGGTCATTTGTGATTTTAATTATGCCATGTGATGTTTTAATATTCGATAACGTAAATAATAATAAATATGAAGCATCACTTATAATAATAGGAACGAAGAATATCATCACAGTTGTTCAAAAATCAAATTATCAAATAAATTATTAGTGTATACTTGTAAATCAATTAAATAAATGAATTACTATTCTTTTTTAATTGAGCAAACACCATTTAGTCATTAAATTAAATCCGAAAATTGAATATTAATAGTCAGTAAAACACTCACTTAGAAAAACAGTTTAAAAACTATGCTTTCACCTATTAGAAGATATTACTCTACTTTTGCACTTTGTGTTGATTAAAATAGTAAAAAGATCTCGTTCCTTCAATGTGACTGTGATGAAATTAATCGCAACTCTGGACTGCAGTCTCTTTTATGAGGACCATCTTCATCCTTTCTCACGCTTACCAGCCATAGCCTGAGGACCTCAGTCATCCAAGATGAATTAAATTCAAAGAGTGTTACATATATCCATTAACTAAGTTTCAAACAATTAAGAAAAGGATATAAATACTTTTCAACGACTCACCGGTTATGTTAAAGTCTCGCGGGCAGAACAAGTTAAGTAAAGCTCGAGAGGCTGTCGCAACACGACTAAACGGGATAACGAGTCTGACGGATCAAGAATCAGGAAGACTATCAGTCAGTTTTCAAAAATTATATCATATACGGACATATTTTCCACAATCTTTATCTGCAATCGATTTTATTAGCATTTGAGAAAATAAAAGTTTTATTTTATATTTCTAGTAACTGATTGACAGTGTTTATAGAGTAATTTACCTCTCATTAAAAGTAACAAGAGGTCATTAATTTTTTTGATTAAAAATTATACTGTAGATAAATTTATTGAACTGATAATTAATAATTTGAATGCAATTAAGAGGATCCGCCAACTTTAATGTTTTCATTTTTTGAGTTTAGACATTCCATATAGTTTTTTTTTTATGTTAAGTACCTTTATTTGGAAAGGTTTTGGTCTTTTTTAAATTTCAGCACCTTTATGTATTTTTAAACTAATTCTTTTTAGATTTTTAGGAATTTTTTTGCCTTTGTATAACTTTTTTGTTTTTTAAAAAATTGTCATGATTATTGTATTATTTGGTTCCTTACAGTGTGTAGCAACTTTTTGGGACTGGAAAATAAGGTAACATGACTGAAAAAAAAGTTTCAAATAAAATAAATAAAAATATTCCAAAATATGTAAAAAACAAATTTTGTAGTTATTTTTTAAGCTAGAGTGCTTTTCATATCAAAAAATTTTCTACACATTGTAAGGAACAAAATAAAAAGAGAATCATGACAATGTTGGCTGACTGACTCTAAGATTACTTTAAACTCAGTTTTCCGCAAGTTGTGGTTTTCCGTGTTTGTTGCAATATACCTATGAATAAAATCTAAAGTATTAAACGCAGGACTTTAAAATTATTACATTATTACATATTGTAAAGAAAAATATAAAAAAATAATCATGACAATTGGTTAAAAAACAAAAAAGTTATTCGAAGTCAAAAAATGTCAATAAAATGCCCAAAAAACTCAAAATTTTTAATTTAACAATGGATAAATGTGCTGGAATTTTTAAAAAACCCTAAAACCTTTCTAAATAAAGAAACTAAACATAAAAAAACTATATGGAAGGTCTAAACTCAAAAAATATAAATATTAAAATTGGCGGATCCCCTTAATAAGAAAACTTATAAAATAAATTTCAATTATTATATTGTTGTGTAATGGTTCTTTGTAAAATATTGAATAAGTTGAGAAAAATACAATTAAACTTTCATAACAAAGACTGAAAATTACATACATCATGAAAGAAGATTGGATAAAATCCGTGCGTGGTCGGTTGTAATGTTTCTCATTTTCAGTAATATTCGAGGCCATTATCGAGAAATATGAGGTCATCTTAGGGTCATCACGTGTCTCTCGATACACTGACTTCTTATAGATAATGTCAACCTTAAAGAAATATAATTCTCTGAGATACTTTCTTCTGTAAAAAGAAGATTTAAACTTTATTTATTTATTAACAAAAACTCACTCCAAAAAAGAAATTAAAAGAAGTTTTATTTTGTTTTTAATCTATTCCTCTCCGGATTTAAAACAAATCGAAAAATATTGTTAACATATTAATATAAAATAACTTCAAAATTTATTGAAAATGCCTCGAATAAAAAAATTAGATCGATACTTTACCGACAGAAGGTACGGAATTTATATACATAAATGTGGAGATAATGGATGGTAAGGCAGTTTATGAATTGAGAATATAAAATAATTACTCAGGACAACTGCCTTATCAATGCAAGATAATGAATGTTAACTTCTAAATGTTAAAGAAACTCATCAATTTGAACATATTTTTGAAAACGACATTTAATATTAAAAAGCTTTAATTTATATAACATAAAAAAATTTCATTTCCTATCAAGGATATTTGAAGATATTAAAAACTCTAAACTGACATTTTCATCAAATTGATAATTATAAGTATTCTTATCAGAAATAATTTTTAAATAAATCAGAGTTATACAGATACATAAGTTATACGGATTTTATTGCTTCTGATGATGAGGGACTAATAACATGATTTTTGTATTACAAAATAATATTTATTATTAAAATGGGAGACAAAGGATGATTCAACCGGAAAATTGAACTATTGAGTATAGTTTGAAAGGCGAGTAATTTATCCCCAAAATATTTTCTATAATTTCAGATTATAAACAATATATAAAAACTATTTGCATCAAAATAAATAATTTAATGATTAAACAATTTAGTGTGCGTTTTTCATTCAGGTATACATTTTATATTGTATAATGGTTTAAGTTCCTTTACATAATAATATTAGAGCAATAGTTGAATTTTTTACATAAATGTATGACTTAAAGCCTAATTTTACTCCCTGTACAAACTTATTCTTGAATAAAGACAAAAAGGAATTAAATAAGTTTAAAATAATAGAGAATATTCAAATAACGCAAAAAAATTAAAAACGCCAGAAATTCTAACAATTTATACAAATATTTGTTCAATAAAAGTTGGTAAGAGTAATCAAATTTTTTATACATTTTCGATTATATTTGTTTAATCCTCTGGAAACTAAATAATAATAATATCTCTTAAGATTAATATAGAAGATGTCTTTTAAACTCGCAGTTATGTCAATTCGGAAACAAAAGTTTATAACATATTTCTATTACTGAAGAACGTAATACTTAATTTTTAATCAAGCTAAGAAACAGATTTAATTCTTAGACAGACTCACAATATTTTACAACCTAATGAAGATATAAAAAATATTTCCAGTAGCAGTCATTACCGGACAATCTATCTTTTAAATATAATATAATTGTTCTTTAGTTATTTGTATTAAAATAAATTCAGTTCTTCAACGCAAAATTATAATCTGATAAATTATAATAAATAGTAATAATAATATCTTTATAATACACTATATGAAAATTTGTTGAATAAAAAAAAATATTTAATAAAGAAAAGTAAATATTTTCCGATTTTTATTAGCTCTACTTTGCTTATTAATAAAGCTTTTAAAATATCACGAGTAACAAGAGATAATAGATATTCAAAAACTTTGTAGTAGTAGTTTTAGTCTGAGTACATTTTATATCGAGTTCATAGTTACAATGTTGATAAGAGTAACATAATAGTTAATAGTAATTAAAATTAAATTAATTTATGATCAAATAAAATTACATCTAAAATTTAATATAGAAAGGTACATATGATCCCAAAATTTTATGGTAACAGAATAAAAATATAAATATATTTTAATACTTCTGATAACAAAATTTCAACAATTAAATATTTAGCTAAAATTTTTTCTCGCAGTTGAGTAGGATATTTTAAAATTCAGTACATGTGCTTTAGACGTAGAACTTTCATTATTTACCACAATCAGCAGTGGATTATTATCAATCCGTCATACTTTCTCCAAATAATTTGGCACTTTCGTCGTCAGTGGAAGACAAAGGAAGATAGTTGCAAAAAAATCCATCTCAAAGTTCACAGAAAAAAAATTCCATCGAATTTCCATGAGGAAACTTTATTGAAATACTCATATAAATTTTTTTAATGAAAATTCTTATGAAATTTCAATAAATTTTCATTTCAATTCTATGGAATAGTTTGGAGTGGAAAAGTGAAATTTATGTACTAAGAAAAAATTGTTCCTTTATAAAAGGAGTCATTTTCAAAACTATTTTCGAGAAAACAGAAATTGTCACGAGTCGTGAATTCATTTAAAGGGACAGTCCACCAGTAAAACTACATATTACAAAAAATATAAATAATACAAAATTTTCAATTTCTTTTTAAAACATGAATAAAATTTTCAGTCATTTTTTAATGAATTTTTAATAAACAGTTTCTAGATATTTTTTAAATCTGCCCCCCCCCCCCTCCCGCCCTCCCATTTTCAATGTAAAAAGTAAAAACGGGATGATTTCAGCTCGAAAAAATAAAAAATTGACTTTTATGGTAAACCGTCCCTAAGAGCAGCTGAGTGGAAAATCTGGATGTAATTTATGGTGGACAGTAGGTTAAATTAATATTCGCTGTCGACGAATTCAAGATCTGACAAAAAGTCTTGTATAGGTATTCTTCTGATCCTCAGCCTGTCTCTGATACTGTTCTTTCTGCTATTTTTCTTATTTCCACTCGCTACCCCACTCGACGAAGCATAAACATCATAAATATCATCAGTGCTAAGACCCTGGAAAAAGAAAAAAAAAATATCATAATAGGTTACTGATTTTATTGTTTTTTCAAGAGAAAAAGATTCATGTAATTTTTATTAATGCAATTTTTTATTAAAATATGTAATCTTCTATAGGAACAATCCACTTACATTATCTAAGAGAGTCGTCCAAAGTCTAGAATTTGGGATGCCATTATATTCGCCATTATAGGATGTGGATTTTAAATCTGTATTTCCACTATCATGAACACTTTTATATCCAGGCTCAATAACAAATCTTTTCGTTTGGATTCCTCTGCATTGACTATGGAAGGGGTACATTCTGGAAACAGAATTAATATACTGAAGTATCTTCATTGTTACACTAGATTTTCATGATTGGTAATTTTTATTATTAAATTACTCAAATTTGTCTGCTTCATTAATAATTTAATAAAGTGCTTCAAACTTATATTGCATATAAAAATTATTAGTATTAATTTATCTAATTCCATTTGAATAGATCTAAAAAGTTTAGAATTTCATTTCAACTTAAATATATGCTTTTAATTTAATCTATTCAATAATTTAATATAATTGATTATTATTTTAAATAACAATAATTACAATATTTATATATATTTAAAATAAATTATCGATTGTATTACATAGAACTTATTTAATTTACAGCGTTGATAAGGATCGTAGCTTCAACCGAAATGCATGATAAGTTGTTATAGCTTTAATAAAATTATTATTATTTTGATTGTTATTTTAATTATCAAAAAATGTCGAACTTACTCGCAGTTGACCACTATTGCACGAGCATGTGTAAACCAGGCTAACGTACTCAAGATAATAAAAAACCTTCGATAAGTCATTTTACCTGTAACAAAGAAAAATAACATTCAAAGAAATAATTTAAAGATTGTAATAAAATAACATACTCTTAAATATTTCATAAACAAATTGAGAGAATTGACATTTAAAGTAGTTCAGCCACGAAAATTAGACCTCCAGCAAAAATAGATAATTTTGCTTTAAAAAATAGCAATATTATTATTGAAGGGCTAATTTGAAAGTGAAAAGATTATTTTCCATGAAAAAAATTTGAAATGCAGAAAAATAATGTATTAAGTTTTTATTTTTGCCGAAATTTTTACCTTGTCGCTTCATGCCAAATTTTACAAAATGATGCAATTCTAATAAATCAAGAATCACTTGTTCAGGAAAAAGAATCTTCACAACTTTACTGTTTCCAATTTTTGAAAATAAATTCTTTAATAGCCGAAACCATTAAAAATCAAATTTTCGAGACAAAATTCTTATAAACAAATTGCTGAATTTGGTAATAATTTATTCATTTTAGAAAATTGGAAACGTTTAAGTTGTAGAGAATCTTTTTTCTAAAAAAATGATCCATTATTTATTATAGAATTATATCATTTTTTTCAATTTGGTATGGAGCGTTAAGAAAAAAAGTCCGAGTAAAAATAAAATTTGTTAAATGCATTAATTTTTTCCATGGAAAATAATCTTTTCTCTTTTAAATCTGCCCTTCAATAATAATATTGCTATTGTTGGAAGCAAAATTATCTATTTTTGCTGGAGGTCTAATTTTTGTGGATGAACTACCATAATTAAATTTTTTCCAATAGTTTTATTAAAATCATAAATCAATTTGCAATTATTATTTGTATTTAACAACTGAGATTTCCTTTGAATCGAAACTTATTGGGTTTAATTTGAAAATCTTCAACTCCAATCTCAAGAGAAATGTATTTACTTCTGAAAAGTTGAACAATGAAGTAGAAAGCAAAGATAGTTTACAATAGATTCCTTTTTGATAAAAAAGGCTTTGTTAAAAGTTTAAAAAAATATCTTGGCACTAGATCAATCTGACTTTTCTTATTAGTTTCAATTCACCTTACTCTGACCTTTTGTCTACTTGAAATCAAAGTTAGAAAAGCTGAAAAAAGACATAATGAATTTTGTGCGGGAAATGAGAAACGAATCGTTAACCTCGGATTCGTAGATTTTCCAGTCAGAAACTTTGACAAAAGGTCTATACTTTATTCACTTCATTTCAGCTTTATCTTAAGTTAATTCCATCATATTAACTTCTTTACGGTGATTGGTAGACGTGTTTCGTACACCAAGTAACCAAAAAAACCTTTTTCGTTATATATATAAAGATCAAAGTCTCTTCAATTCCTTTAATTCTACCAAGTATATATTTGTCTTAAGTAGCAGTAATTAGTCCCTTTCTCAGATTTTACATGTTTTTAATATTAGAGAATTTTACATATACGTATTAAATTGAGTAAATAAAGTCGAGTTTTAATTGAAGGACTGTGAGTAAGTGGAAAATAAAAATCCGTGGGAGCAAAAATGGGTAAAGAAAGTTGTGGGCAAAAACGAATTAAAGAGAAGAAAAAAACACGAAGATTTTATTGTACACAGACAAAAAAATATATACAACACAACTTAATTTGTTGTCCTAACAAAGCATTTTGTTTAAATAACCAAAATTTGACTGATTTGGCAATAGATTTGACAAAACTGTTTTCTCAGTGTATATTGCAATATAACAATATAATATAACAGCGTATTACAATATAATACATAATTCTGTTATATCGTCTTATTAAAATATATTATATATTTGTCACATTTCTATTTACTTTTAACTCGTTCTTGCCCGCAACTTTCTTATTCCATTTTTGCTCCGACGATTTGTTTACTCCGCTTTTACTCTCAGCATCTCAATTCACTATAACTTACAAGGATATTAAATATGAATTATTTGAATAACATATTTTAATTTATGTAAAAAATAATTATGAGAGGTAGCGGTTAGATTTCTGCTATGAGAACAAATCTCATGAATGCTCATCGTAAAAACCCCTACACCTGTTGCATCGCATTGTGTTTCCCTCTACCTTTCACAGTCTATCAATGTTTTATATTGAAATCCCTTTCAGCAGAACAGATTCTCTCCAATTCTAAGTTCTTTCAGTATCTTCTTTCATCCGCATAGTATAGTTTCAATCAGTACCAACATCTTTCAATTTTTCTTCACGTTATGAAAATAAATTTGAACTTTGAAAATTTCCAAAAATTAAGTGAAATAGTATAAAATCGAAATAATTAATGATTGAATATTTCACTAATATTTTATTTTCATTACGTTGAAATTTAATTTTTTTTTTGCAGTTATCTGGAACACTGAGTGTTTCTCAAGATAATGTGACCAATTTACAACAAAATTTCTTTTAGTTTTGACAAAAAACTATTGAATGAGCCTAAATTTAGCCATGAATATTGAATTTTAGAAATTTGGCGACACTATTTCCAGTTAAAAAAATGGTCAATATTGAGAGCACTATGTTCAGATATTCTTTAAATTGCGAAAATTCCATATTTATGGCTAACTTTAGGTTCATTCAATAGTTTTTTGTCAAAACTGAAAGAAATTTTCTTGTAAATTGGTACATAAAAGTTTTTTTCCAAAATTGGAGAAATGGTAGAGAAAATAAAAACATACGTAAATAGACTAATTTTGGTTTTGATAATGAAAAAAAATGTTCCGATATATTTTGCTAAAATTGAATTTTTTTCAATTTCGAAATCAAAAATAGTCTATCAACGTCTGTTTTTATCTTCTCTGCCCTTTTTCAAATTTTGAAAAGAAAATTTTATGTACTTTAGACACAAACATGTAGAAACATAAAATCAATAAATAAGTATCACATGCTCTTAATGATATGTGACTTGTAGAAATCATGTACTTGAAATGAAAATCTTTTTCTCGATTTAACGCCAGCAAAAATTCTCTGCTTCTCTTTACAAGGGATAATAGGATTGGAAAAACTAATGTTTCAAATTTCCTGAAATATTGAATTTTTATATTCATTTTAAAACTACTGAAATCAATGTAAATTCTTTCGAAGGTCTCGAAACTACAGCTCATTCTATTTTACGATTCTTTACACTTTAGAATAAAATTGTGTAAATAAAAAGTTTGAGTTTCAAATGACATAAAGAAGATAAAGCGACATACAATAATAAGTTTCGTCGTTAAGATATTTTGACAATTTATCACTCAGTAGTAGACAAGAGGAATCAATTTTAATTTTATAAGTGGGGCCTGACCTTGAAATTCAAAGTCATTATATGATTCAGAAACATATATTTATTTGCAAACTTGCAACGAAAAGAATTGGATAGTAAACGTTTTATGGGTTAGGAACAGCAAGGTTATAAATATGAAAGTTTTGAGGGGGTAGAATGGAAACGTAGAAGCTTTTTGTTGCTTTTACAGACTTCCACAGTTTTTCATTGTCTGGCTTCTACTACTAAGTAAAAGTACTTTCCTATGCCAAGAAAAGAAGAAGAGAGGGAAGAAGCATCACAGTTTGGATATTTTAATTGAAAACCTCTATAATGTATAATAAGCTTTCATTTTTAAAGAAGGTGTTAAAGTTGAGATAAAAGCCTATTTTGAAAAACTTGAGAATATTTCCCCATGATTTAAAAATAGTTCTTATGTGATTACCCTGACGAAAGTATCGGATAGGAATTCATTCCGAGCCAATCAGAACTATTCCGATTCTTTCCGATATCTGTATCCGTGCCAATGCGAATTATTCCGAACCAATCCGAAAAACGTTTTGTATCTCGTTTTATGAAAAACGGTTAAAAATCGATCCGACCTAATCCGATTATCTGAGGCAACAATCCGAATAAATCCGAACCAGTCCGACACCAAGTTTTCAATCCGAATCAATCCGAGCTCGGATTGGTCCAAGCCGAACTTGGTTTCAGATTGATTTGGTTTGTTGCCTCGGATTAAATTGAATTAGGTCGGATCGATTTTTTACCGTTTTTCACCAAACGAGATATAAAGCGTTTTTCGGATTGGTTCGGAATGATTCCCATTGGGTCGGACACAGATATCGGAATGAATCGGAATAGTTATGTTAATTTTCGTGAGAAGATCTTTTTTAGAATTTACTGATTTATGATTTTTTATCTTGGCATAGTATACTGAGGTATTTTCAGAAAAATAAAAATTTTCTTGCTATGGTAAACACTTTTACGATTATTTTCAGTCGTGAAAAATCTTGATCTCCTGTGAAGGTGACTTTTTCTAGAAATATCTTGCATCATATTTTTTTCCAGTATATAGTTAAAATTCGTTTTATTTTTCACCGGCATTTACGTCGATTTTGTTTTGCATTTTGAATCGTAAAATTATTCATTCATATAGTTATTTTATACACCTCTTTATATTAATCTTTCATTTTTAACAATTCGTTTCAAACTGATATGGGCTTTATCAGTGATCTGCATATTTTCTAAGGGGTTCACTTCAGCGAGGTTTTATTTACCACAAGAAAATGAATTGTCATTGGCGCACGATAAAACATCTTTAGTGAAAATTTATCTGTAATCGCCTTACTCTCGAATCGTATTTCTTTTTTAATTCTGTCATGACGTTTGTACATTTATTTTTGGATATACAATATTAAATCTCTCTTAAAGGCGTTTTTTTTGTACCTCACAAATATTTTCCAGCTCTATTTTTCTAGACCATAATTCATTAATAATATCCTAGTAATAATTGTAGAATGTGGAATAAATGGTTAATACAATATTTTAGTTCAATCAACAACATTATCTCAATAAAATTCAGCTACCATGATTAAATTTAAATCCGCACGAGAGTATTATTGAATAATTTGATAACATTAGGAGGTTAATATTGGGATAAAATCTGTTTATAATATTATTTTGCTCAATATTTCTATTTCTCTTTTTTGCAAATATACAATTCTAAAGTTTATTTTTAGAAACATCATTTTCCGAAATGCAAAAACTTTTTCACTCGCGTGTATTGTTTGAATGCTTGTGTGCCGCCATACTAATTAATTTCTTGCTTACTAACAGCTGTTATTGAACGTGAGAAATAACAGTCTTGCATGAGCTAATTGCTTTCTAGATATAAATAACTAGTTACTTATGTTTTATACCTCTTACTACAATTGATTAAAGTTTTGTTAGTTACCTAACATTCAACAATTTTACGCCCAGCACGAATCTGGATGCTTTAATGATCTCTAGCATCCAACTAATTTCTGAAAGTTGGACCAACAATAATTTCAAGGAATTAATTGAATAACTTGTAAAACATTTATTTTCAAAAATATATTTATCATAATTTATCAAACATAATTAGAGGTGTTTAACTTTTCTTCTCTTTTGTATAAATGAATAACTTGAAAACATCGTTGAAGGCCCCAACTTTTAAATGATTAAAAAATAATCAATGATTAATTAATTATAATATTAAAATAGTATCTCTTATTTTGCATCGTACTCCGTTATTTGTTTCAACAAGACTCGAATTAAATGGGCTGACTACTTTCGTCCTTTTCTACTGAATTCTGAAGCTTTCTCTAAATTAAACCAACAATTCTTTATGATTTATTTTCTTAATAAAAAGGTGTAAAAGATAAAAAGTACCAAATGAAACAATTTATAATTATATCATAGAATTAGAATAAAAGCACTGAGTTTGCATCAATGAGTGGAGATAATGTATTCCTGAAGTTTCAATCAATCTGACTATTGAAACGGTCGTTTTGGAACCGATTTGGTTGAAAGTGGGTAACCATTGAATATCCAAGTTCTTCCTTCGGAAACGAGAATGGCTAGGTAATTATTAGTTTTTTTAGAGGATTTTTTTGTTCGATTTGTCTCGCAATCAATGTGAAATGGATAGAAAAATGTAGGGAAAATAGAATTGGGGAATAGAAAGAAGAAGGGGAATTTCATTAATTTCAGCCCCACAACTGGTATCGAGTAATCAGTTACCCGAAAATCCAGGCCTAATAACCTTTAAGACATGGTTTAAAAGTTAAATATCTACTTAAGACGTTTTCAATGAGAAAAGAATGTAAATCCATCTCCATAATATATTTTAGACAATTTTTTATTAATATTTTCAAAAGAGTAATTTCATATATAAAATAAATATAGCTCATTTCAAATGTAACAATACTAAATATAATTTATCGAAAATGTTGTGGCTTCCTTATGAAATACATATTTTAATGCTAGGGAAACTTTCAAAATTTAATCTAAACATCGTGTTATTTTTTATTATATGACATTCATATAAAATATTTCTATTGTTGTGAAAAATTCTTTCTGCTTTATAATTCATTTTAATTATTCTGAGCACAGTAAGCGGTGAGCGTATATTGAATTTAACTCAGCTAGTGAAAGTCACGGAGAAATTTTGTAATTTATTTTCTTAATTTAAATATGCATTGTTACGTTTTACAATATTGTGATAAATACTTTTATACCCAAATTTGAACATTTTAGTAAATATCAGCAACAATTCAATATTTAGATACTTGACAAGGAATATTTGAGTCAAACAAAAAGTTAAAATTATTAAGTGAACCTTATGATTTATGTTACAATTAAATCATATTATTTTATCAGGCCTATAATTGAAATTTTGAACTGAAAACTTTCAAGTTTTAAACCCCAGGAAACAATTGTTTTGCCAATAAGTGAATATTTTATTTTGATTCGAGAATAAAACAAACACTTTATCACTTGCGCATTCAAAATATTTATTTTACAGCATTGTATCACTTATTCAACAATTAAGGTAGTACGATCACGAAAATTAGACCTCAGGCAAAAATAGATAATTTTGCTTTCAAGAATAGCAATATTATTATTGAAGAGCTAATTTGAAAGAGAAAAGATTATTTTTTATGGAAAAAATTTGAAACACAAAAAAAGAATGTTATTAATAAATTTTATTTTCGCCCAAACTTATTTTTTTATCGCTTCGAGTCAAATTTTTAAAAATTATGCGATTTTAATAAATCACGGTTCATTTTTTTAAAAAAAAGATTCTCTACAACTTGACCGTTTCCTATTTTTGAAATTGAATTAATTATTATCAAATACAGCAATTTGTTTATAAAAATTTTGTTTCGAAAAATTGTTTTTTTATAATTTCAGCCATTAAACAATTCATTTTCAAAAATCTGAAACGGCCAAGTTGTAGAGAATCTTTTTCCTAAAAAAATAAACCGTGATTTATTAGAATCGCATCATTTTTAAACATTTGTCTCGAAGCGATAAGAAAATAAGTTTAGGCAAAAATAAAATTTATTAATAACATTATTTCTTTGTGTTTCAAATTTTTTCATGGAAAATAATCTTTTCTCTTTCAAATTAGCCCTCTAATTATAATATTGCTATTCTTGAAAGCAAAATTATCTATTTTTGCTTGAGGTCTAATTTTCGTGATCGTACTACCTTAACTTTCACCTAAAGTTGAATTTTTGTTGTATTGATACTACATATGTATAACTAAACAATCTTTGCAAGAGTATAAGGTTAATGACATTTTTTAGAAAAATAATTAAAACTTTTGTTCCTATTATCATATTAGTTATTATCTTTTATATTAATCTTCAAGTAGGTGACCGTGATGTATATTTCAAATTGTCAAACGATGTTAATTTTGCTTAATTGGTGGTATGAATTTAATTATAGATATTACAAAGCCCCAGCGATTATTTTATTCAGATATCACTATTTCGGAAACTTTATACCTACATAAAGCAATTTAGTAATGTGATCTAGATTAAAAGACTATTTTAATTAATTTAATGCATTTTATTAGTAATATTCATAATAATAAATATATGTTAATTGATATACTCATTTATGGATACATTAATACACTTAATACACCCACGCTTTCAATTTTTACTAGACTACATTTTAATTTGAGGAAAAATGTGTCATAAAAAAAATTTTTACAGTGAAAATGTTGAACGTATAAGAAAACAATTAAACCTTTGTAAAAAATAATAGTGAACTGTACTACAACAAATTTTTACCTTCATTGAAGCGTAGTTCAATGAAAATTATAAATGCTGGTCTCTCCGTGTATTAATAAATTAAAATGCATTCAGATTAAAGCGATTTGAAGTAAAGAATCCAAAAAAAGGTAATAATAATTTTATAATCATGATAAAATATTGTAAAAGTTGGAGAAAAATATTGCTCAGAAGGGAGATTTCATGCCTGTAGGCACCCTTTACGTTTTTTACACTACTAGAATCAAGAGATTGGTATCAAGGACTACAATTTATCGCAAAAATTTTCAAAGGTCGAAAGTCAAAATGTTTTAATTACATTTTTACGATATATACGGCAAGGGCAAAATGTAAAATAAAGTATCAATTGAACTTTAGGTAAGTTCAATATATTTTCATTTTTATACAAGTATCATAATTCTTTATACTCTTTACATAAATCTTGGTAATCCAGTAAGAGATTAAACCGCTTTTATTATAAGGACGGTATATTTAAAAACGCGTAATAACTTCAAGGGCTGAGTGAACATTAGGGACATTTTTTGACTTTGAATAACTTTTTTGTTTTTTAGCCAATTGTCATGGTTCTTTTTTAATTTTGTTCCTTACAATGTTTTTTTTTGGATTTTAGGTCATTTTATCAAACTTTCCATTCACAAAAACTTATTTTTTACTTATCTTTTCTTATATTATCAATATTTTTGGGTGTGGAAAGCACTCTAGCTAACAAAATAACTACAAAAAATCTTTTTTTATATTTTGAGATACTTTCATTAATTTTTTAATTTTATTTGTAACTTTTTTTCAGTCATTTTAACTTATTTTTAATACCCAACAAGTTGCTACACATTGTAAGGAACAAAATAAAAAAAGAATCATGACAATTGGTTAAAAAACAAAAAAGTTATTCAATGTCAAAAAACGTCAAAAGAATGCCATAAAAACTCAACATTTTTAGTTTAAAAATACATAAAGGTGCTGGGATTAAAAAAAAGCAAAACCTTTTTAAATAAAGGTACTAAACATAAAAAAATGTATATGGAAGGTCTAATCTCAAAAAATAAAAATATTAAAGGTGGCGGATCTCCTTAATGGGAAAAGGAAAAAGTGAAATTATGCTCATTGCAATTATATTTTGTTTTAGACTTCACAATATTTTGAAACGCTTTCCTATTCTCTTTCCTTAAATAATTTATTATTCAAACAAAACACATTTCTCTATTGGAACTTAAGATAGTACACTCGCAAAAATCAGATCTCAAGCAAAAATAGATAATCTTGCTTTCAAGAATAGCAATATTATTAATGAAGGGATCATTTAAAAGAGGAAAGATTATTTTCCATGAAAAAAATTAAAACACAGAAAATAAATTTATTAATACATTTTATTTTTGACCGAACTTTTTTTTCTTATCGCTTCGGGACAAATTTTAAAAAGTGACGCGATTCTCATAAATCACAGATCATTTTTTCAAAGAAAAGATTTTCTACAGCTTGAACTTTTCCAATTTTTAAAAATAAATTCTTTAATGGTTGAATTTATTGAAAAACAATTATCTAAAACAACTTTTTCATAAACAAATTGCTGAATTTGATATTAAATTATTCATGTGCCTAAGGCCTAATTTTCGCGAGTTTACTACCTTAAATACGAAAGCAGCATTTAAAACTCCCTTCTACACTTTAAAGAAAAATTCTTTACTTTATTTTTACTTTGGTAGTGGTTACTTCCGGACAGTCGTCTTTTTCACACACCACTAACTTGGCGCCTAGGTTTCGTACTATCCTGTAGATGTAGAACTTGAGGAAAACCGAGATCCTCTCAATACCAATCCATTAATAGTCTACTTCACCGGATCTTGCTATATATCACTGATTATCTATAAATATATATATATATATATATATTTTACTGCAGGAAGTGCGATACATCTAGTGACTATTGATATAACAATGAATTATCACCCGTAAAATGAAAGATAGCCTAATCCTGCATAGGAGACGTATTATCTTTATAGCATATAATAATATAACATATAATATTTACACCTTTACAAAGAGTCATTTTCCACTTTTAAATTGATAATTTATAACATGTTTGAGGTAATATGATTTTTATCCTTTTTTCACTGAATGGAAGATATTTAAGTGAGTGATCAAATCAAATGATTACTTTTATTGAAAGGGAGTTTATTTTCATTTATGTGCCTTACGTAAATAAAATTAATACAAAAATTTAGGTTACTAAGAAAAACTTCAATAGATCAAATAAATAATAATTAAGATTTTTATTATATATATATGTTGAAATATTTTGCTACACTAGAAAATTTATGGTCTACTATTGAGCATGTATCGGTCGTGATTGATTAAATTGCAGGCGCAACCGACATGAAAAGATTTGTCAGTTGTCCTTAGGCTTTTGTTTCGAAAATTTAATTATCTCTCAATTAAATCAACTGAAATTAAAGGGTAAATGGCAAGGCAGACTTTTGTGTAATAAGACGATAGAACGAAGAAAATAGTATTGTAAATTATATAAAATTACAAAACTCTTATTCATCGCAAAATAATAATGTATTTATATTTAAAAAAAAGGAACACAAATAATCAATTTCAATTTAATCAATAGACAAATAAGTATTTTTTATTGTTATTTGTAAATTTATCCAGGGCAGAAATTTCAAATTCAATTAATTAATTTGAAATCACTTATGATATAGTCTTGAAAGAAATTTACGTGAATTTTAAAAACAAAGAAACAAATTCTTTTACATAAAACAATCCAGTAGGTTCCATTGATATTAGGTATTAGGAGGAGACGAGTAAACAAAAAAATAAAACTTGAAACAATAAAATAATTCACTAGTATGATTTACAGTCGACCGAGTTTGCTTCAAAGTTCTCGCACTTTAACTTCTTGCAGTTAATTGCAATGGCATGGAGATGAAATTTTGTTCTACGAGATACAGAAAAAATAGGTATAATAATATTTTGGCTCTAAATTTAATTCTGTGAATTTTCCCTGGAAGTCCTACTTCTGGTTATTTTGATAAGAACGAATATTGACTGGAAATCCATAACTATTTACTTAATTATAATTTAGAGAAAATACTCTGAAAAAAATCCACGACCATGACAATATCGGTAATAATACTGATAGTGCAGTAACTGTCGTGAATAAATTGCGAATGGAGCTCTATCATTAAATTCTGATATTGAACATCAAAGATGGAAGAAACCTAAGGAAAAATATTGCAAGGGAGACAAGGAAAAGGAAAATCAGTGGAAAGAGAAATAATAGAAGAAAAAAGGTTAATTGAAGCTAACTTATGGACCTTTAAGACCTCGAAAGAGGTCGTATTCCCACATCTCCAGAAACCGATTGGAATTTTCGCTAATCATCAAGTTGGACAAAGGCGCGATAATTACAAGTATAAGATTCTTATTCTATTCACCTTCATTGTATAATTTAACATATAACAATAGAGTATTATAAGTCAAAGTAATGTAAAAAAATCTGCCCGCTTCGAGAGTAACTCACTTATTTGAGCGCGGCTAAGGCGCGCGATTCAATCGTCGCGCTTCGCGCTCGGTCTAATATTCATCGCATAAATTTAAGTTTATATCTTTTGATTTGATACTGAAGCTCAAGACAATTTTATAACATTGTAGATATGAATTATACTTTCTCATAGTCACTAAATTTGTTTTTGGTTTCAAATGAAAATTCAATTTTGTTTTGAAAATGGAGTTTTTAAATTTTAATCGCATTTTTTGGAATTAAAACAAAAAATATACATTGTATCAGAAACTGTGTCAGACAAAATTTGTAGACTTTATTGATACAAACAATTTTGCATTCTTATTTTTCTTTTTTATTTCACATATTACGGTTAAAAATTGAATTTTCGATTTTCAATAGTATTTTTTGAAATTAAAAAGAAAAATATACTTCTTATGAAAAAATGTGTCAATTTAAATATGTAAATCTTTTCATAATATAAAATTTTTTCGTATCTCGTATAATTGAATTGGAAAATGGAATTT
The DNA here is from genome assembly GCA_030998225.1 of Diplolepis rosae. Classification (NCBI taxonomy): domain Eukaryota; kingdom Metazoa; phylum Arthropoda; class Insecta; order Hymenoptera; family Diplolepididae; genus Diplolepis; species Diplolepis rosae. Next base: position 1,698,671 of record JAPYXD010000143.1, on the reverse strand, counting down.
AGATATTGACTTTTTTCAAGTTTTAATATATTGTAACTTCCCTAAATTTGATCTAATCAAAAAAATTCAATCCGATAATTCTATCAAGAGTTATGCCGCTCAGGACGTCCTCCAAAAAACGTCAATAGGACATTATTAGGACTTGTTTGCCCAGTGGGTAATTCAACTATAAAAACAGTTGAATTATGTTTATTTTTTCATCTTGTTTTGAAAAAATGTTAATTTTATGTTTTAAAGTCGAAGACGTTCATTCTAAGGTGTGCCAAAGTGACGATAGTATCCGTCACGTATTCACCTGTAGTGTCTGTGACCTATGAATTTCCCAATAAATCGTTTGTGAATAATTTTTTGTCTTGCATTCCGTCATTTTATGAAAATTGTATATTCCTACTATCTATATGATATATGATATATTTACGAACGGAGAGTATAAACTTCTTCTTTTACGGGGTTCCGCCACTTTTAATTGGTATATTTTTTATTTTTTTGACATTTTCCAAAAATGTTATTTTTTTATTCACTATACTTTTCTGAGTATGCTTTAAAATTTTCAGGGCAATCTGATTTTTTTTTCTTGAAAAAATAAATAAAATTAAATTATTACGATTTACGAATAACGCGTTTACATCGAAAATTAGCTTTTTACATAAAATAGTTTGTTTATTTATTTACTAATATTTTTGAGTTATGTGGAAAATAGTATATAGCAGGTATCCCTATAAAAACACAATATATTTGCTGAAGAAGGAACCATGTATGAAGCAGGGAAGTTTTGATAGTGAATATTAAGGCTTCACTATAAGACTTTACTTTAAACTCCGTTTTCTGCAAGTCGTGATTTTTCGTGTTTGTTGCAATATATATGTTTAAATAAAATCTAAAGTATTAGACACAGGCCTTTAAAATTTTTACCACTTATTTTTTCTTACATTATCAATATTTTTTGGTTTGGAGAGCACTCTAGCTAAAAAATAACTACAACATTTTTATTTTTTATTTTGGGATATTTTAATTTATTTTTTAATTTTATTTGCAAGTTTTTGCAGTCATGTTACCTTATTTTCCATACCCAAAAAGTTTCTATATATATTAAGGACCGGAATAAAAAAACATGACAATTGGTTAAAAAAACATGCCATTTAAAGTCAAAAAATCTGCCCGCTTCGCGGGCACATTCTCATCGCGCGCAGCTCGCGTCACTCGCAAGTTTGAGCGCGCCTAGGGCGCGCGATTTGATCGTCGCGCTTCGCGCTCTATCTTGTGCTCTTCGCATACGTTTAAGTTTATTTCTTATAATTTAATACTGAAGCTCAAACCAATTTAATGATATTAAAGATGATGTAAATTAGTCATTTTCTCAAATTCACTAAGTTTCTTTTCATCATATGGCGCTCGCGCTCGATTTTCTGTATACATTTCAGTAACTTTTTAATAAATCACATGATTAAAATAATTTATTTTCTTCCAAATCTCTCAAAAAGAAAAAACAGTCGTAGACTTTATTTAAGGAAACGATTTTGCAGAACAACGCTTATTTCGTATCTCACATATTTTGGTGAAAAAAATCGAATTTCTTTAATATTAAAAATCAAAACATAAAATATACCTCCTGTCCCGAAATGTCTTAATGAGAATTTGTAGACTTCATTTAGACAAACAATTTTCCATCTAAACGTTTTTTTTGTATCTCACATATTTTGTCTAAAAAATGGAATTTTTGAATTTTAATCGTATTTTTTGGAATTGAAACGAAAAATATATGTTTTATCAGAAACTGTGTGAGACAAAATTTGTAGATCTTTTTGAAACGACAAACTTTGTATTCTTACGTTTTTTTCGTATTTCGAATATTATTGTTAAAAAATTGAATTTTGGATTTTCAATATTTTTTTTTTAATTAAAAAGAAAAATATGCATCTTATGAAAAAATGTTACAATTCAAATTTGTAGGACTTTATGTAGAAAATAATATTGTATCATAACGTTTTTTCGTATCTCGTATAATTTAACTGGAAAATGGAATTTTGATATTGACTTTTTTCGAATTTGAATATGCTGTAACATTTCTAATTTTGATTTAATCAAAAAATGTTATCAGGATAATTTTTAGAGATTTATGAGCACTATCTAAAACCAGTATTGAAATTTTTGATTTTTTCAAAAAATTATTTTCAAAAACACAAAAGTAGTGCTCAACCACTCAATTTTGATTGGATGTGGCTGGTTAACGAACTTGTCCTTACTTTTTCGGCTCCGATAAAGTGTACCAAAGCTCAATTCAATCTGATAATTCTATCGAGAGTTATGCCGCACACGACCTATACTACAGACAGACACTTTCGTAAAAACCGTTTTTTCTGACTCAGGGGGTCTCAAAACGTAAATATTTGATGAAAATTTCGAAAGTCATTTTTCACATAAAACCAATACCTTCTCATCCATGATGAGAATGTAAAAATGTCAAAAAAATGCCCAAAGAACTCAACATTTTTAGTTTAAAAATACATAAAGGTGCTGATATTTTGAAAAGCCCCCAAAGTCTTTCTAACTAAAGGTACTAAACTTTAAAAAAATTATATGGAAGGTCAAAACTCAAAAAATAAAAATATTAAAGGCGGCGGATCCCCTAAAGGTAGTTCGTTCACAAAAATTAGACCTCAGGCAAAAATAGATAATGTTGCTTTCAAGAATAGCAATATTATTATTGCAGGGCTAATTTAAATGAGAAAAGATTATTTTTCATGAAAAAAATTTGAAACACAAAAAAATAATTTTATTAATAAATTTTGTGTTGCCCAAACTTATTTTCTTATCGCTTAGAGCCAAATTTTTAAAATGATGCGATTCTAATAAATCACGGTTCAATTTTTTAGGAAAAAGATTCTCTACAACTTGACCGTTTCCAATTTCTGAAAATGAATTCTTGAATGCCTAAAATTATAAAAATCAATTTTTCAAAACAACATTTTTATAAAAAAAATTGCTGTATTTGATAATAATTAATTAAATTTCAAAAATAGAAAACGGTCATGTTGTAGAGAATATTTTTTCTAAAAAAATGAACCGTGATTTATTAGAATCGCATCATTTTTAAAAATTTGGCTCGAAGCGATAAAAAAATAAGTTTGGGCAAAAATAAAATTTATTAATAAAATTATTCTTTTGCGTTTCAAATTTTTTTCATGAAAAATAATCTTTTCTCTTTCAAATTAGCCCTTTAATAACAATATTGCTATTCTTGAATGCAAAATTATCTATTTTTTCCTGAGGTCTAATTTTCGTGAACGAACTACCTTTTAAGCAGTATTCTTTAAAGTAATATCACAAAAATATCCTTAAACCAATATTATATAACTTTTGTAGCCCATTATCCAACAGCAGTAATAAATTAATTCACAGCAACTTTTAGGATTTGATTTTCAAACAAATAATTTTTAAAGATGTAAAGACCTTTACCAAAATATGCTAAAAACTTGTCATAATTAGTAAAGTATAATAAATAAAATGCATCTTTGTGGAGAATTAGTTTAAGTTTTCAAAATTTGGATCGAAAATACAGCATTGCGTGTTTTCATGAACGAGCAAAGGAAGAGAGAAAGATAGAGTGGTGGGGAAAGGATGAAATAGAGATGAAGCAAATCGCGTAGTTGCTCTTGCTCGGATGTGGGACGTCCTGGCGTCTCCCTGTCTGCATACAAAAAGCTGCGCTTCCCCAGTTTACCAATCTCTACTGCCCACCAGATCACTGCTATTTTCTCCATTCTCTTCTCGTTTACTTTTTCCAGGAACCAATTTGTATTCCTCAACATTATCAAAAAAAGTCAGGGTCAAAAACCTCGTGCCTGATAGAACTCAGATTGAGCCTGGGGGTTCTAACGAGGCTGAAAATAGGGAAAAGCACGTGTTCCTGAATCTTACCCGAGGGAAGAACTAAGGGGTAGCTTTCCCAAAAGTTTCAGGATCATCGGAGCAAAGTTTTAATCGGAAATTAGCCGATAGGGTATGCGCTACTGTGTATCATACATTGATTAAAATTCTTATTTGCATATGGGCTAAAAGCAATTTTTTCGTTTAAATCGATAAGATTTTTCTCCTTTTATGAGATGACTCATTCTGGAATCTTTAAAATGAAATTATAATATGAAATCAGCTCTTTACTCTTTGCTATTTCTTCTTAGAATTCTAAGAATGAAATTGATCTAAAGTTGAGAAGTATTTTTGTTCTCACTTTACCAGTTCTTTGACAAACATCTTAAAGTGGATTTTTCCTGACCGATGAAGTTCAACTAAGCTCTGAAAACTTGAATGCAGGTTAGAAAAATAGTCTGATTACTGTCTCTATTTAAAGTAGGAGGACCAAATAAGGATGTAAAAATCAACATGGCTTTATGATAAGAAAGTAGGATGGTATTTTGTAAATTAATGAGGATCTTTCACTGAACCCAAAATTTATTTTCCACTAACAAAATTTAAATCTAATAAGGAAACTATAAAATTTAACAAGAATTTAAAATTGACAATTTTGAAATTTCAGACCTTGTCAGTTTGAAGAAAATAGTTTGTCGGGGTTGCACTAACAAGGCGAGATTGCGATACTATTTTTGATTTACGATACACTTGGAGTAAATGCTAGTTTCGTGGCCCTTATATTGCTAACACGTCTTATGTTTTATCATTTTGCAAAACAACATTTATTGGCAATAATAATAGGTATCAATGTCAACATCCATATTACTTACACCCTTGATAACAGTAGAAATGATTTTTTAAGTATTCAAATATAAACCACAGTGAGTTAGGAGCTGATAGATGCAATAAATATACACAGGTATAAATAAAGCAATTACTTAAAATATTAATTATGAGTAACTTAAATCAGTAATTTAAAAATGCTATATAAAAGTAATATACATTTTTTTGACCTTTTTGTATTTATAATTTTAGCTTTTATATTCCTGACACGGATTCTTGAAAATAAAATTTTCAAAAGGGGTTTTTAGATGCTAAGATGCAACAGAATTCCTTGAGATAAAAGATAAATTTGACTCTATAGGAAACGTGTCACAAATTATTCAATTTTCATATCATGTCACTTTAACTGATGTTTGAATTTTTTGGAATATTGCTATGCATTTTTTATCCTTCTCTCTAAATTTGCATTAGTGAAAAATAAGCGACCAATTCAATTTAGTGAAAATTTCTACTAATTATTAGTGTTTTTTCTACCAACTACTTTTTAAAAACTGTATAATTACTAATGAAAATAGTAGAAGATGACTAATATTTTTAATCTTTTTTTGTTATCTTAAAACCTTATTTCAATTTCAATGGGTACAGATTCATACTAATTTTCAAACCTTCAGAGAATTTAAAATGAACTTTCTACTCGCAATAAGTTTATTATTAATTTCGTGCATTCAATATAAATTTCTATACATAAAAAGTAGGAAGATACTAAAAGATTTATTATGTAATATTTTAGAAAAAGTGTCTGCCATTATTACTGAAAAAAATTTGAGATTTTTGTACCGTAAATTATTTATATTTAGATGAGTGACTACACTCTTTTGCAATATGGATAGCATTTATTACGAAAAATTATAAGAATAAACATCTTTTGGTTAAATAAACGAAATGTTCGTTTGAATCTATCAAACTTTTCTTGGCATATAGTAATGCACAAATCTTTTCAATTCAAATTTTGTTTCCAAATAAAAGGTTTCTGTGATTGTATTTTGCTCTGAAATTAGAGATTATTGACTCAAATCAATCAAATTTTTCTAAATAATGAAACAAAACTTTTTATTCTACACGGAGAAAAATAGTTCGAGAATCTTGACTCAACTTTTGAGCAAAGTTGGGACATATGGACAAGTTGGAGACTATTTAATATTATTGTAATAATTTGTTAATGTACATTTTGAAAATTTGCTCTAAATGTTAAAGTTTACTGAACTGTACTGCATTCTCTAACATTTAGTACGCTACAATGATTACAAAAATATTAAATAATCTCCAACTTGTCCATGTGTCCCAACTTTGCTAAAAGTTGAGTAAAGTTTCTTGAACTATTTTTCTCCCTGCAAATCATTGAAATTGATCCATATCAAAATGGAACCACAAATCTCACTGCAGGTGTTCGTTTTATGCAGGATTCAATAATTGATAATAAAAAAAACCAAGACAATGCAAAATTGTAAATTCAATTTTAAGATTATTTTCCAAGAAGTGAAAAAAATTTTTTTTTATGAAATGTCTTACCGCTTGCAAATCAAATCCGAAATCGTTTCTTCAAAACACGAAAGAGTAATCGCGCAAGAAATCCTCGATGACTTCGACGCTTCCTCTAGATGTTCTTCTGGAGCACGAGGCACGGGACACAAGGGATGTGAATGCGTCCAAAAGGATATATAACACTCTAGTTATGGTATTTGGTACCGGAGCTTTGAGTTTGGCGGTTAGAGGACGAGTGATTGGTGGGGCTTGCGCGTCTGCATTTATACTGCCACCACCTCCTCTTGCACACTTTCTCTAGCGTCATCGAAAAATACTACAAATCCACCCACTCGTTGATGTCAATACCAAAAATCGCAGATTCTAAAAACGGTGGGGCTTTAGGGGTGAGGGGAAGTAATACCAGGAAGTAGAGAAGATGAACTAGCCAAAGATTTTCGAGATCGCTCACACCCTTTCTGTGTAATTGACTAATAATGACGTGTTCGGATTGAGTTTTAAAAAGAAGATATCATTCATTATCCATTCCCTTTTGACTGACTCTTATACTGATGAAACATCCTTCATGTAGAGATATTATCCTTTCCTATTCTTCCCTATTGAAAAACTTGACTTCAAAAACCATGTCAAAAACCACATGAAAAAAGACGTCAAAAACGTGATAAAGAATGACGTAAATAATTACGTCAAAAACGACGTCAAAAAGAACATAAAAAATCATCGTTTTGACATCGTTTTTGACTTCACTTTGACCTAATTTTTTTTAAAATACAAGCAGGACCGTAAACATTTTTACCACTTTTGCACGAAAGTACTATTTATTATGACTATAAGTTGAATATTAAAGAATGTTAAGGAGACTTGTGATTACGGAAAATAAATACTTCCATACCTTTTAACTGTAAACTTATTTTATTTAATATTTGAACTTTATAAAAACTATATCTGTGCATAATAAAAAATTAGGTCAAATATTAAGTCAAAAGCGATGTCAAAAACGGCGTCAAAAATGATGTCAAAAACGACGTCAAAAACGGTCCCAATTCATGACAACGTTTTTGATGTTCTTTTTGACGTCGTTTTTGACGTAATTTTTTACGTCATTCTTTATCACGTGTTGACGACTTTTTTCATGTTGTTTTTGACATGGTTTTTGAAGACATTTGTCAATTTTAGTTGAAGAATATTTTTTTACAATAGGTAAAACTAATTACCAACTGAAAAATTTTACTGCAGAATTAACATTATAAATTCTATACTTCGCAGGGCTTTGTTTTTTGTCTCTTTATATTTTCACATGGGAAATACAATGTGTTGGCCTTAAACATTTTTTCCGCTATTGAATTTTTCATTATATAGACAGAGTACTTTCTCATTCAAGAATGATTTTTCTAGAACTGAATTAACTGAAGAATTGATTTACCAGAGTTTCCAGTTTTACACGGAAAGAAGTTTGATGGCTAAATGTATTACGTTTTGTGAGAAGAAGTACCATTTTAGAGAGTAAAACAGAACTATTGGAAAAAGTTATGAAAGAGTCCCATCATAATGGTAATGTTTATTATGTTAATAATGACTCGCTGGCTGTCTGAAATTTGAGTCTAATAATGAGACATAATAGCAGGATTCATATCATTTTACCTAATCTTCTGATGTAAATATACTTTATCGTATAGAGCAGAGTTTTGGAATCAGCGCGTCTTTGAAAATGGAAACATTGAGCCAAATTTTTAGCATCTATGATGGGTATGTTTCACTTTCGAGCATTCTCATATTTCGACTAGAGTAGGGCTTAGATAGTCAAATCAATAAAAGTGGATTTTACCATCTCTGATGGTAATGATTCCAAATTAAAGAAAAAAATTGTTTTTCATTGCATCATTTCGTAGTGCCATTGTTGATCTTCATTGCTACTTGTCGATTCCCTCCATTTATTTGTCAAGTGGAAAACATTTCAGCCGAAAAAACTTACCTAAATGGGTTCGGCCGAGGGGAAATTGAACCTAAAATGTAAAAAATATCGGTAAATTTTCCTACTATGTATTAGGAAATTTTTCCTAAATCCTTAGGAAGCATAGACTTTCCTACAGAAAGTGGAAACATTTCATAGATTTGAGTAAAATTGGCCGAATTTTCAGACTTATTTCCGAACTATTAGGAAATATATCAAAAAGTTGAGAATATTTAACAAATCTCCTAAGCTTTAGGAAATTTTCCCCATGAAAAGCTAAAATTAGGGGAGAAGCGGCGAAATTGGCGCGTCGTCTAAATTGGCGCACCCTATTTTTCAGAAAATGATAACATAACAAAAAATAAAAATAGTTCTATCGTGTGCATTCTTGTATGATATGTATTTGATAGAAAACATTATAAAAATCTAATTGCTTAATACAGTTTTATTGCGATTAATCGTTTTTTGGCATAATGGTTATGTTCGAAGCCATTGAGTTAAATCGTTAAATAATAGTAATTCAAGGTGAATTAGATTAATGCAACGATTTTATAATCTTTGATATTTAATCTTACGATTAGGATAGAATATTTGTATGAAAAAATAAGCATTTTATGTAAAAAGTATTTAATTAATGAACGATACACTTGCGGCAAAATTGGCGCATACGAGATTCAAATCAGAGGCGAAGTTGGCACACGTGTTGTGTTTCTGGAAACCGGTGACTGAAGTCAAGTGCTCGGATGTTTATGATTGAAAACATAAAGAAGATAGTAAGTACACAATTATTAATATATAGATATATACATTTGAATGTTGCTGAACTTTTCTGCTAATCTTTTTCTTAAGATTTTTTGTGACATGGGAGGTAAAGTGGTTCGCAAAACTGATGTAACGACTTTTTAAGGTTATATTCATTTGAACAATCAGTGGTTAAATTTTTTTTTTAAGTTTGAGGTATTAAGGCATTTTAAAAGCGATTTTTAATAATTAATTTGCAGTCTGACAGTGTTTTGAAAGTTTTCTCGATTTTAAGATGTGAAAACAATGTAAGTAAAAAATTTGTATTTTTGATTGATTGTTTCTATTATTTATAAGTCTTCTAAAGTTAATAATTGTATATACTTCTGATTACAAATTCAAATAACTCTCTATAAAAATAATTTCAATTTGAATATTCACTTAAATATCCACAATTGCCAGTATTTTATTGTACAAATATAAAATATATTTTAACTTTGGCTGGTTTATGTGAATAAAGGTATAAAAAACTTCACATATCTTGATATACTACCTCAAATTTAGTTTCAAATTATAACTACCTCTTTTCATCAACCTTTGCTACTGAAATGTAATTCTAAATCTATGAAAATATAACTAATACGTGGCAAGAGAAGATTATAATATATACATGGCGGGTAAATTGACGCAGGTGCAGTCCTTCGGAAATCTGAATAAAAACCTGCTTTAATAATTTTCAATGCAATTTTTATCCATTGGAAAGTATAGAAAAGATATCCAGCTATTAAATAAATATTTTTTCATAATTTTTAGTCATATACTTTCTTTTTAAACTCGCACTTTGTATTAGGTGCGCCAATTTCGCCGCTTCTCCCCTATTGCACAAAAACGAAAATTTTTTCACTTTTTTTGGATCTTTTTCCACTTAAATTATGAAATAAATATATATTTCCTAGTAAAATGGACATTTCTCCGACCAAACAGTAGGAGCTATTTCCAGTTCTATGTCGGAAATATTTCCGACAATATCTTTGGAAAATTTTGGAAAAAAAACCTACACTGAGAAAAAAATGCTATTGAATCAAAGGCATTTCTTTCCAAAAGCATGTATATCATGGAGTCAAATCAATATGCTATAGAATTAGTAACATACTCTCTAAACCTGAATCAGTGAAATAGTCACTAATAATATCAGTGAAAATATATAAACTGATGAATCAGTATCCTGCTTTGATTTCACTGAGGAATCAGTGAACGCGCTACGTGAACATAACTTTTGAATTCGCGAATTCAAAAGTTTCATCTACATGTTACATAATATAATTATACACAATATTAATTACAATATATAATAATAATTGCGTAATTTCTTTTTAGTGTTGTTTAACCTAGAATAAACCAGTTTATCATTCGTTAAAATATTGCTGGTTTTATTATTCCCACCTGAATATTTCACTGATTCAATAAGTGAGTTCTATCAATATCACTGATTCATCAATCTAATTTCACTGATTCACAGTGAAAGACTTATACTGCATATTTTTGGACTAACTGACAGAAATCCTAATGGTTCTGATTTACCGTCAAAAATGGTACATTCAACCATCAAATTTCTATCCGTTCAATTCATTTCAAAAAGACTTATTTTTAATACACTGCTGTGTAAAAGTCACCGAGCACTTGATTTTGATCATTCACGTAAAAGCTTCTAATTTATAAAATACCTAAAGATGAATTTTTTCCTTAGAATAACATGGAAGGTAACAAAATTCTGCATTTAAAGGCCCCAAAACAGTAGTTTTTGGGGGTAATAGTTTTCTTTTAGACAATTATTAACAAAGATATTGCGAAAAAGTCAATTAAAGTTTTCTTGAATTTTAAACTACTCTTGAAACAATTAACATTTTTGATTGTTTCTTAGCTTATTATAAAAGTAAGTTTATATTGACTATTTATTAGCAATGTATCAAAAATATTTTGATAGATTTTTTCTTGATACTATTGAAGTTGAAATTTAGAAAAACAAACTTGTGAGAATACAAAGGATTCTCATACTTGAAAAAAAGGATTTTAAAAATTATCAAAATTCATAATATGAAAAAAATACAAATATAATTTAAAAATACAATAAAATTATTTTGAAAAATTGTTTCCATAAATAATTTCACAAATTTGAAGTTTTGCAACTTTTTTGTTCTGAGCTCAGATTTTGGCTACATTCAAGAAACAATGATTACAATTTACTTGTTACATTACTGACATTCTACGTAAACCTCATTTTGAAATGAGTCAAAAAAAGTTAGAAAATATTCATTATTTCAAGTGTTATTCAGAATTTAAAAAAGCTTTGAATTTTTGCTTTTTGGAAATATTTTTCTTAATAATGAACTAAAACATTTCGTTTTGGGGTCATTAAATGCACAATTTTGTTGTCTTTCATGTTATTCTAAGCAAGAAATTGATTGTTAGGTATTTTATAAATTAGAAGCTCTTATATGTCAATGGTTAATAACAAGTGCAAATTAGTGACCGACTTCTCACTAATTCAGATTTAGAGAGCGAATTAATTTTTTGCAATTTCATCTTTCTAAAAGTTGAGTCCTGAAATGTTTTCTGAAGGCATTTAAGTCCAAGAGGCATCTTGAGGACGAATAAGTGAGTATAGAATAAATCATGAGCCGTTTTAGAGCCTTGGCAGGAAAAATTTTACCCTCACAGATCACGCAAAGTGAAGAAGGGGAAAAACTGGGTAATTTGGGTAAATAAATAAGTAATTTCTTCGCTTGAGCGAACCCTCGGAGATCATGAGATGCTGCATACAATGAAGGAAATACATTTATAAATGAACAAATATAATTTGTATAATATCATGTTCAACTGTCGTTGATTGAGCATAAAAGCAGTTTTAAGAATAAAAGAGTGATCTGATGTTGCATAGAAAATTTCGTGGTATGGAATATTTTCATACGAATAGAGAAATTTAGTTTTTGAAAGTTAAAAAAGTAATATTAGATTTTACGTAGGTGTGAAGAACCGAGTCCTATATTGAGTCAGAAAAATTTTACTGATACGTACGTGGACTAATTAATGAAGAAGAACCCAATTATAAAGGAAGAGCAATATATATGTTGAAATTCAATTACATTCAAAGTATATCGAGTTTTTACCGATTTCAAGTAGGGATTTTATCTATTGAGCAAATAAAAATATTATTTGGATAAAAAGATTAATTTCTATCTCGTACGAATATGTTTTTTTTTGTACATTCTTAGAAACATATAAAATCCCTTTTTTAAATGTATTTTCCTAAATTTGAAACGAATTTAGTACTGTTTCAAATGTGAAGTATTTCTGTTTAATAATATTGAATGATCAGTATATATGATTAATAAAATAATGAATAGTCTTCAGAAAGTTTATGAGAATAATGAACTAAATTATAACAAAATGATAATGATATTAAAATGACCTGCCATGTCTGAAAACTAATTCTTCTCATTTTTAGCATACAGTGGTAGAAATTTCTTTTGTAATTTCCCGAAACATGTGACTGGAGTTTTATTCAGTTACAGTTTCGTAAAATTAAGATAGAATTTCAAAAAATTCAGTTACTTTTTAGTGAATTTAGGGAAAAATTTCTTTATTTACAGTTACAAAGTGTTGAATATTCTGATACTTGTATCTAGAAATTCTGAAAATGATAACTGGAATAATTTTACGTATTGGGTAACTGAAGTTTTATGCAGTTACATGTTACTGAAATTTTTGTTACAGTTTCATAATTTTATGATGAATTTCATAAAAATCCTGTTACAGTTTGGTAGTTTTAAGATATATTTTATAAAATTTCAGTTAAGTTTCATAATATTAAGAATAATTTCAGATAACTCAGTACATTTTTTGCAATTTTTAGATACCTTTACTCAAAAACATCACAAATATCGTCAAGTTTAACGTTACCTTGGTAACATTAAAATTTTGTAAATTTCCGAACATTTCTAACAGTATACTTTACTTGAAGATTCTGGGTTTTTATTAAAATAGTCATGTTACAGTTGTCAAATTCGTCTCCAAAAGTTCGTTTAACTGTAAAACCTTTCTGCTCAAGCTTTTTCTCTAGCATACAAAGAAAAATTTATTAATTTTGATGTATTACATATCTATTTTACCAATATACAATTGTTGTACTTTGAAATAGTAATAGAATATTAATAGTAATATAATATAATATCTATTTCAAATATTAACTTATAAATTGTATAATCTGTAAATATTACTTACATATTTTTTCTTCTGGTTTTTTATTTTAAAAAATCTATAACCACGCTTGACTTTTTTATTGGAATTGATTTACTTTAGAAATGATTTGACTAAAATGTATACATTTTAAATGATACAAATATAGAATTAACGCAGAACCTTTCAAGTGGAAAAATTTACGTTTAGTCAGACGTCGCAAGTATTAAGAGTTTAGCTCAAGTTTAATTATTTATTCGTAATATAAAGTCAAAGTAAATGATCCCAATACAATAATGAATTTAATACAAAATATCGTATGAACACAAATCACCTAATTTTTGTTACATGTATTATGAAGTTTAATCATAGTAAGAGTCTTTGAAGAAAATCCTGTTATTGATATTACAGTAGTTGCAATGGGATTTAAAATAAATCGATATCATTTCTCCTCAAATGCATTATTTTTATAAATTCCTCACCATACGAAACATGAAGACATAATACTTTTCCATGCTATTATCTGAAACTGAAATTGAGATCTTTAACTATCCTTGGGGTTTATATCGAAACCTTCAGACTTATATAAGTTGAAGAATAATACAATAAAATAAAATAAAAAAGGGAGGGAGTCTTTCTGATCCACGAATCTAGTAAGTCAAGCGAGTTTGAAATGAATGAATCCAGAAATGAAACACGCAATAGAAAAAGTAACCATGTCATGGAAAAGTAAATGGGTTACTTAGTGAAGAATAAATCTTGAAAAATAAAACACTCTTGTACTTAAAAAACTAATATTAATTTTCTTTTTATAATTTATACATATTTTAGCTTTGAATAACAAGCATAAACTTTAGCAAATAATAAAATAATTGAAAATATTATTTTTCCAAATTCAAAAAGTAAAGAAACAAATATATTTTATCATTACAAGAAAGTCATAAAATAATTAATTGCTTCAGCTGAAATTGACATTTAGCCAGACTTCTTGGAAACACAGCATCATAAAAGTCCTATAAGTTAGAAGATAATAACTTAATAACCTTGTGTTGGAGTCAAGTTATTCAAAACTGTGTTCCCTCTGTGAACTATTTAATACTTGGATGATTTTGCACAAAATAGAAATATTCTCTGGTCATATTTATATAATTTAGCCAGGTTATGCAGACACTATTAAATTCAAACAACAATGTATGAAATTTTGTATTTTATATATTAATTAAAATATTCTGATATATCTAACTTATGAAAATCATTTAAAAAATATAAACTCGAAATGATGATTGATTCGAATTCATTACAGTTCTGCAAATTTATTGTTATAGAAATTAATGTATTCATACGATACAGTGTCATCAAATTAATTCAGTAAAAGATATCAAATTTTAGATATTGGAGTTTCCTGAAAAGTATTCGTTCGTTCTATACTTGCAAGCAAATCGTCAACTTAAACAAATAAACATCACAAAGTGACCTGAGCTTAAACGTTAAACCTTGCGCACTCATAGAAAATATTTGATAGAATAAAAGAAAGTAATTTGTTTAAAATGCCTTCTTTGATTCAAAAAAAAAATTTATTTGTTCGAAAAAACATATGTTTAATCCAAAAAAAATTTTTGGGCCAAATAAATATTTGTTTAAATTAAATAAATTTTTCTTTAAAAAAAAAACAAATTATTGCATTCGTACATAGTCACAGATATAATTTGTTCCATTTAAGGGGCTTCATCGCCTTTGTATTTTCAAAAAATAATTTTTTTATTGCTTAAAAAGGTCCCTTAGAGTCCTAAGAATGATGCCCAATAGGATGGATGTATGAAGTAGACATAGCAAATTAGAGGTATATCAAAATTATAGTACTTTTTTACGTTATTAAAACTTTAAACACGTTTCTCTCGAAACTGACTTTTTCAAAACGGCAAGACACGTCATTTCAACAATTATTATTCAATTTACACGAATCTTGTTTTAAATAAAAGATTATTTATTTATCTAGTAAAGTACCTAAGATTTTTAAGATTGGTTGAGAATTGTTTATTCTTTTAACAAATTAAGGTCGCTTTTTTGGGCGAAAATCGAGTGTTACATTCAAATGCTCACCATTTTTTCAAAAATGAATATTTTTTTATAATCTTGGGTACTTCACTGGGCTGCAATTTTATAAAAATTAGGAAAAA
The DNA here is from genome assembly GCA_030998225.1 of Diplolepis rosae. Lineage (NCBI taxonomy): Eukaryota > Metazoa > Arthropoda > Insecta > Hymenoptera > Diplolepididae > Diplolepis > Diplolepis rosae. The sequence goes on along the minus strand of JAPYXD010000143.1, from coordinate 1,683,332 downwards.
ATTTATTTTATTGTTCCAGGTGCAACCGAACTCAACCGCCTAATTTGTAAATCTCAATTTTTAGAATTTCTTGCCGCGGACGACCTCCGAAAAAAATATTTTTTTTTTTTTTGACACAGCAATACTCAGCCGCCATTTTGTATTTCATAACAAAAATTTTTTTTTCTAAAGTTAATATATTTGTTAATAAACTCAATATATTTAAATTGCTTTACGTTTTGTTATCTGCCTGAAAATAAATCATAAAAATGACACTATTTTTGAAGGCTCAAAGGTGATGAAACCCCTTAAGGCAGAAATTTATTTGATTTGAACAAATTTTTATTTGATTCAATAGTATATTACATTACAAGGGGCGAAACAGAGCGATTGCATGAGTGTGAAGTTTGCTGCCCGAGTGAAACGAGGGCTGCAATCACACGAAATGCTTTCGCTGTGTTTTGTTTCGAGTAATGTATACTATTTTTCATAGCAACTCTTTTGAGAATCTGATTGGCTGTAACTGTGGAGCGGGTTGAAACAGCAACTTTCAACCCTAGGGTTGCAAATCATAGTTTCAACCCGCTCTACAGGTACCGAAAATCGGATTTTCAAAGGAGGCGCTATGAAAAGATACTTTGTTTGAAACAAACAAATTTCATTCATATATATCATTTGTTTAAATCATAGATTCAATCAAATCCTTTTTCTGAGCGCAATAATTGAAATTAGGACGGTAACTTTATAGTAGTTTGAGCTTATTATGTGTTCCCGACGTTCATTTATTCGATAAAATGAATAAAGGTAATCAAAAATGTCTGTCTATAACTAATACAGATACGTGAAAATTGTTATAGTTTAAAATAATTTCTCGTTCCATTTTGAAATGAAATATAGCCACAGGAAGCATAAATATCGATTAAAAACTTATTTTAAATTGACCATCATATTTTAGAGTTGTATTTTTGTGCTGAATATAATAAGGAAGACAACTTCAATAAAGTATTTTCAAAATAATTTGTGCTCTATCTCAAAATAATGACAGCGTTCCAGTTTTTGAAATTTTTAAAAACGATACTTTGTAATTCTTCTTTATGAGGATAATTCCTTTTTAATTCTAAACTATAAAAAACAATTAGAGCTTTGTCGTAAATATTTTATTTCACCTATTAGAGCTCTATTATTCATTAATTTTTATTGATTTCTTGTTGCTGTGATAATTTTTTATATAAAAAATCTTCAACCAATCATGTTTCCATGATAAATAAAAAACAAATTTTTTCTTGAATTTAAAAATTAAAAAATTTTCGAATCTTGTAAACAACATACTACTAATAGAATTATTCAAAACTGTCAATTATTGTCTTAAAGGTAATTCAATGTGTTGTTCAAAACAAGCTAAACAAACAATAGTTGGTTCTCACAAACTTTTTTTAGCACACATTGTTTTGTTTTCGAAGATAAAAGAGGGTTATTGTCTCTTTATGCTTTCAAAACTTTGTGTGGAGGTGAAGCTTTTTAAAAATTTGATCGTTTTATTTGAATTTGTGAAGATAATTTATTCTAAATGTCCTTTGTTAATAATAATAATAAAAAATTACTAAAATATTCCTAGAATTTATAATTTAAAGATTCATCATACACTCAGAAAAAAGATTTGATTGAATCAAAGAAAATAATTTATTTGAACGACTTTCTTTGATTTAAAGAAATGATTTGTTTAAATGAAATAAAATTTGTTTGATTCAAACAAAATATCTTTGAACCAAATAAATATTTGTTTGAATCAAATTAATTTTTCTTCAAAACAAAGAAATTAATGCATTGATATATGGTCAAAGATATAATTTGTTTGATTTAAGACAGAAATTTATTTGATTCGAACAAATATTTATTTGGTCCAAAGATATTTTGTTTGAATCAAACAAATTTTGTTTCATTTAAACAAAACATTTCTTTACATCAAAGAAAGTGTTTCAAAGAAATAATTTTTTTGATTCAATCAAATATTTTTTCTGAGTGTAACAATGTGGAATTTATGTTATTACTTCTTGTTTATTGTTACCTTTTAGTTATCGTCCTAATATCTATCGTATGTTTCTAGAGCATGATAGTTTCTATTGTAATTATGTAAAATCATCCTAAGAACGATGTAAAATTGTCCTCGGAAGCTTTTAAAGCTTCCTCAATTAGCGTGTAGTTGTCCTGGTGGTATTTGCTTTCTGATGAACTTCACGGTTGTTTCTTTATGGAATGTAAATATCAACTTAATCAAATCTTGCGTCATGCGAAATTGAGGCGCTATATTAATTAGTGTAAAACGCAGAATAACAAAGCGAATGAGTTCGCGAAATCACACGGAAATATTACTGGTTTCTAGTTGGAAAAAATTCCATTTAAAATTGAAAATAGATCATGGAAGAAAGATTAAGAATTGTAAATATGAGAAATAAAAAAACTTTTCCTTCACATTCTGTTAGTTAAAGTTATATTTAATTCGAATATATTAGTTTGATGTTTTTTTTCTTTTTTTGTATTCCTGATGTTCAAATTATTTTCTTTTCCTATATAGTGCCAAAAATACATATAAAGAAGAGTGGATCATTACTGGGTCATTGTAAACAGTAGGCATTTTCATTCATTTATAAAATAACATTGGATAACACACACAAAAACAATTTCATTCAAAAACTTGAGTCATCCAGGTCTATATTTATAATAGAGCAAAATGAAAAAAAAATGTTTTTAAGGGGTCAGTACCACATATTTTTTTAAAAAAATAGATTTTCTAAAAACTAGAGAATCTTGTAGTAAATATACGTAGAAATGCTATAGAAACTATTATTTTCCTTAAAAATTTTGAGAACAGGTCAAAAAATGCGAAACAATATTACATTTTTTTAAGGAAAAAAATTAAATCGTGTTTTTCTCGAAACAACATTTTTTTAACTGGTTGACACTCTACAAAAAACATTCTTAGGACCCTAAGGGACCTTTTTATGTAATAAAAAAAAATATTTTTTGAAAATGCAAAGGTGATGAAACCCCTTAAAATAAATATTTCTGAGGGTCTGAACTAGAATACTTGATGTCATTAAAAGGTTAAAGCTACAAAATTAAATGATTACAAATAGTAAGTCAAGCAAGATGTTTCAGATTGTTGTATTTTTTTAATTCATAACTGTCATTTAAGTGTAGTCGAAGGTCAGGAATTTCGAAAGTGAGCTTGAAAAATTCAATATTTAAGTTCACCATTTTATATTATATTTATACTTATTTCTTACAATTCAGTGAGAAATAATTATTTTACAACATGAAAAAAAAATATGGTGTTGAAATTATTAAATAATGTTTTAGAAGGCGTGACTCACTGTCGCCAGTAATGATAGAAATTTAAACAATTTATTATATTTGGAAATTGTATGATTGATGCAGTTAAATATAAAAAATCCTTCCTTTTATATTTCCACAATACTCTCTAAATCTGAATCAATCAAATTTTCACTAAAATAATCAGTGAAATTTGACTGATTTACAGTAACCTCTGTTTAGCTATTTGAAACAGTATAATTTCATTGATAATCAGTAGATTTTGACTGATTCAAATTTAGAGAGTACAACTCGGGTCAGACTCAGTGATAAAGGCACTGTCGATGAATTTCGTTTCCAATTGGACAACTGGTATATGGATATTTCGTATCAAATTTTTATTAAATATCACTGCCCATTCTCCTTGACATTTTCTAGAGTGCTTTAGTGATTTAAAGTATTTTAAGTCCCTAAATTTATCCGTAGTGAAGAAAACAAAGATTTTAATTATTCCAGAGAAGTTTATCTGAAAGAAAAACAGGAGACAGTAATATTAATGAATATGTCAATATTCGCTGGATTTTTTTTTTTTTTTTTTTTTTTTTTTGGTGAGGAGGAAAAATGGCAAAATCTTTTATAGACGTTGTACAGGACTATTTTGCTTTTTTAAATCATTCTTGAAACTGATGTTTCTTTTGTCACTTGGTTCTGTAATTTTTTTAGCGGTACTGGTTGTTATTAAAAAGCGGATCTGATTGATATTAAAATTAAGATTTAATTCGAACTAAACTTTAACTAAAGTTTAACTTTGTCTAGAATCAAACTCATATAAGGTAAAGGAACCAAATGTCTATCATGGTTCCAAATGTAAATCAATGTTTTTTCTTCTATAAATTTCAAACTTATTTTTTATATGATTTTTCCAAATCATTTCAGTCGATTATGTCGATCATTAGAAGAGTGGATCACTCACCGTGGTAACGGAACTCTACTATATCGACCTTATGAACCTGTGATTTAGAATTAATTTAACGTTAAATAAATTCTGTGAAAAAAATTGTGTGGAACCTCCGTAGCTCAGATGATAGAGTATTCTACCGGAATCGAAAGGTCCTAGGCTCAATACCCAACGGAGTCAAAGCGTTCCTTTTTTCACAGAAAATATCTTCAATTTATTTTTTTATATTTTTAAGGCGTCATTCTACTATCTCGGAAAAAAGGTGATTTTCAAGAATTTTTCTTCAAAAACTTCTCTATATAATCGAATAAAATTTTCAGTACTTATTTATGCAGTCTCGAGGTTTACAAAAAAAAATTTGTTTACACAAAGTGATTGTTTAGTTTAGGTAATGTTTAACAATGAACAGAGTGTCTATAAAAAGGCATGTCCATGGCGCATACGATATCCCCAGTCAGCATCATCTGAAATAAATAAATTTAAAATTTTCTTTATTAGTATGACCATAGCTCTGAAGTGACGAAACGGATTTTTTTGATTTTCCAAAATAACAAAATGGGGGCAGTTTAAACAAAAATTTTCAAAAATCGACTTTTTTGCTCTTCTTTTGTTAATTTAACTATGATAAAATTAAAAATTTCAAAAACCGCTTCGTCACCCCATCGATATTCATGTTTAAAATAAACGTAGAAAATTTGAAAGTAATACATTGAAAACTTTCTGAGAAATCGTGCGCGCCAAGCGTAAAAACGTTGTTTCGAGAAAAACGCGTTTAAACTTTTCGGAACATAAAAATTGTAAGAAAAAGTTACTTACACTTAATCAGCGATCCCTGCTTCAAATAATACTCCTTATGCTTGATATTTTTTAATATATAACCCATCAAAAAATGCAGCAAAAAAAAATTGATTTTTCAAATGTGAGATAGTAGAATGACCCCTTAATGCTAATGGTCCATCATATATTACACTAAATATTTACCATTTAAAATTTCAAATAATTCTAATATTCATAAAAGAAAAAAACGTACCCTTATTTGTTTTCTTTACCTTACCACAATATTTCTACAGATTTTTTAGATTTAAAAGTTTTTTCAAAAATCCAACTTTTAAACAATTCAAACATTATCTGAAAATTCAATTCAAGTGGAAAAATAATTCAATATTATGTAACAAATTGCTTTCTGTTTTACTTTGTACTAGATTAAAAGATAAGTTAATCATCCTAGGATTTCTTGCTATATTTTTCCCAAAGGTCTCTTTCACTTGTTTCACCAAGATATCTTTATTGAAGTATCGTTTATTACTGAGAGCGAAACTCACATTTCAAAGATAGCGTGTGTACATAAAGATGAGATAAAGAATACTTAAGAGCTCTAAAACTTCAAATCAATATGTCATGGATGTGCAAAAATGGTTCAATTTTGATTTTTCAAAACATTTTTACGTTCGAGTATTCTGCTTTGAAAGCTTTCTAATTAAAATTGAATTTTCAATTTAAGAGGCTCTTTCGGAATAAAGGGTTTTCCAATAGGGACATAACAATTTTATCTATGAATAAAACACAGAAATATTTGAGATATTGAGTTCAAATTTATTGTGGGTGTAATGCAAGCATTTACAGCGGTCGATTCTTTGGACCCAATTTTCCACCACTCTGGCACACATTTCGACCGGAACGTTGGCAATTTCGCGTTGGATGTTGTCTTTGAGGTCGTCTAAAGTTGCTGGCTTGTTGGCATAGACCAGTAACTTGATATAGTCCCATAAAAAGAAATGCAATGGCGTTAGATCGCATGAACAAGGCGACCATTCGACCGGACCATTTCTCGAGATAAAACGTTCACCGAATTTGCCTTTCAATAAATCGATCGTGACGCGTGCTGTGTGGCTAGTGGCACTGTCTTGTTGAAACCACATATCGTTGATGTCAAGTTCATTCAATTCTGGCCACAAATAATCTTCCAACATAGCACGATAGCGCTCTCCATTGTCGGTAACAGGACGGTCGTTTTCATCCACGAAAAAATACGGTCCAATCACACCTCCGGCATGAAAACCGCACCAAACAGTCACTTTTTGCGGATGCAACGGTGTCTCAAGAAGTACATTTGGGTTTGTTGCTGACCAATAACGCATATTTTGCTTATTAACAAAGCCATTCAGCCAGAAATGAGCTTCATCGCTGAAGATGATTTTTCGATGAAATTCTTCATTTTCTTCAAGCTTTGCCAGAGCCCAATTGGAGAAGTTTCGGCGTTTCAAATGATCAAGTGGCTTTAGTTCTTGAGTCAATTTAATCTTGAAAGCATGTAGGCCAAGATCTTTTTGCATAATACGCCACAGTGTCATTTGAGCGATGCCCAATTCTTGAGAACGACGTGGAATCGACTGATTTGGCTCATTTTGAATCGATGCACTTACGGCTGCGATTATTTCTTCGCTTCGAGCAATACGACGTCTTTTTGGCACCGGAACGTCCAATAGTGTAAATTTGGTCTCGAATTTATCCACTATAGCACGCACAGCCTGTCGGGTGGGACGATTATTACGGCCGAAAATGGGAGTAAGCGCTCTTAAAGATGCGACCACCGACTCAGAATTTCGGTAGTAATTTTTAATAATTTCCAAACGTTGCTGGTTCGTGAACTTTATCATGATGAAAATGTTGACTTTAACTAACGTTTTGACATTGACATAGTTCATTAAAAAAGTTGAAGGGTGCGTTCATATAAAGATACGAAATTGTTATGTCGCTATTGGGAAACCCTTTATAAGAATTAAAAATCTTCGAATTGAAAGTTTAAAATTCAAGTTTTCTTCACATTATATTTCTAAATATTAAATCTGTTAAAGCTTAAAGTTCTTCAAACTTTGTCAGATATTAATGGAAATAGTAATTTTGTAAAGGAGAGAATTAATTATAGTTATTATTCTAGTTCCAGCGAGCTGTATACATGATCGAGCAATGGTGGTTTGGGGATGGTTTCGTTAATGCAGCTCAGTGGTTACGATCGTCGTACATTTTATTTATTGCTCGCTCCTTCTTTTAAGATATTCTGCACCCTTTCATACTTTCATTCTTTCCTTCTTCTGCTTCTCTAAACTCGAATCGTATCCTTACTAACTTTTACGGAAACACACTATCTGTGGGTATTTCGTGACTCGCATGGCTACACGTACATTAAATATGTGTATATTTTCACGAACATACGTATGCAGTCATCAACACAATCGGGTCTACCTCCAAAGTTTAAACGCTCAAAATAAAAATTCATTTCCTGAAATAGACTCTAGAAACAGACTATTGACTGTCAAACGATTCCTTACACTATTAAAGGATGTAAATGAAATCCTTTGTCGTACAAAAGAAATATAAATTCGAGGATAAAAGAAAAAAAAATTGTATGATATAACCTGATAAGAAATGTACACAAGCCTAACTTTGACAATTGAGGCTTCGGATTCCATAACCGACGGAACGCGTGACCTAGTAGGCAAAAGAGGATATATCGCAATGCACGAACTTTTTTTTCATTTAAATAAAAAATTCGGAAAAATGATCTGAAAAACGTGGAAGTACATGTTAAATGTCATTCCGCATATTTTTTCTCCCATAAATTTTTGTTTCAAAACTCTAGTTTTTTTATAATCGAAGAAAACCGTATTTTTTGAATGTACGAAATCAATCGATTTTTTACAATCAACTCGCTGTTTTTCGTACAAATTTGTCCGGAATAGTCTGAAATTTTATCAACAGACTCGAAAAGCCCTAGAGCTTCATATGGTTATGTTCACCATAACAAAATTCTCAATTTGTTAATAATTTTTATTATAACACTTGCGGTTGGCAAAATTCTCATTTTTCATCTTCAAAGAAAAAAAGTATGCGAGGAAGTTTAGTGTTGAGAGAACTTTCAGCGAGAAAGTTGATCAGCAGGCTTTCAGGCAGTTTTTTAATATATTTTGAGATTTTTTAATCCAAAACTGCGGTCAGGATGGGAATTTCTTTTACTGCGTCCAAGCGCACCGATACCGTCAAGAGATTTATCGATCGATCGTGAAGAAAAAGAGATGCACCCATGCCGAGAGCACGCGATTCGACAGAGTTGCAACATGATTTTTGCCAATTCTTTTTCTTTATTTATATCTATTCTGTAAAAATTTTTTAGAAACACTCAAGACGAATTGGAAGAAATGATATATATATATATATATATATATACACTTTATATCGGCAATAATATAACAAAGTTTGATCATTTATCGTTAAATATACGTCAAAATAATCGTTATTACAGGTTTGGTAGTTACATATTGAACATTACCTCAAAATTTGTCGAATTTTTGAGGACTAATACATTTTGTAAGATAAATATCCGAAATGTTCGTGAAAATGGAAAACAAGCAACCTATTATTAAAAACATTTGATTTGACAGATCAAAATTATATGAATCAAATATAATAGAATTATGATGCTGATAATTTTATCTAATTGTTATTCGAATATTAATACTTTTTCGCAGGCTCAATAATAATTTGTACCAAGTGTACCTTGTTTCCTCTTCGAAATTGACTTAAAAAGAATAAAAATGAAGAAAAGCTTCAGAATATTTTTCCCGAAATTTTATTCCGAACCGGCGTAAGCACACAAAGAAAATTCATTTGTGTATTTTAAATTTCCACAAATGAATTTTCTGTGTGCTTCCGCCGGTTCGGAATAAAATTTCTGGAAAAACATTCTGAAGCTTTTCTTTGTTTTTATTCTTTTTAAGTCAATTCCTGATTTACCTTCGAAGAGGAAACATGTAATTAATCGTTAACAACGGTAACTTATTACATTAAATAAGTTAAAAAATTTCAAACATTTATTACTGTGGTCGTAGAAATGTTCCAAGAAACAAATCTTCAAGTTGGTAGGAAAAAATCAAAGAATCCCGAAAAGTGGAGCCAGAATATCGGAAAGAAGGCCAGAAACAAGGTATGTACACTTGGTACAAATTATTATTTAGCCTACGAAAAATTTTTAATATTCGAATAACAATTAAATAAAATTATCAGAATCATAATTCTCTATTATATTTGATTCATATAATTTGGATCTGTCAAATCAAATGTTTTTAATAATAGGTTGCTTGTCTTCCATTTTCACGAACCCGTCTTAGATTTCAGCTTAAAGAAATTTTAAGATACAACTTTGATGAAAACCGTAATATTCATTGAAATTCAAGCACGCTTTACAAAATCATTGTAATAAAAGACGACTGATAACCCCGTCGATGGTTAAAAGCATTAAAAATTAATAAATTTATAATGCTTCGATTATCAGAAGCAATGAAAAATGAGTTTATGCGGATAAAAATTGTTTGCTTTGGTATACGTATCTTCCAAAATTTTTATGTCGCACTCTGGAATACCCAATATTTTAAAGAAATTCATTTGCTTGACGTATCCACGTTAATTAATCGTGAAGATAAAACAATCTTTTAATAGTTAAAGTATTTATTTTTAGAGTCAAAAGAAGTCGTTTCTCGGTAAAATTATTTTCGTTTTGCATTTTTCAGATGACTTTTTTAATAGTCAAACGATTCTGTTGATAAACAAAAGAAATCTGCTTAATTTAATGGATGCACGGAGAAAAATAGTTGAAATAATTTTACTCAACTCTGGCGATTAAACTTGGGACATAAGGACATTTGAACATCTATTAAATCCTAGTCAGGTAAAATGAATTTGATAAATACCTAATTCACCCAAAGTGAATAACAATATGCGTTACATAGGGAATAGTAAGGAATTGAGTAAAACGTTGTCGACGACAGGGCATCAACATGCGTCAGTGGGTTAACATGAAATGTATAAGTATATCTCACCGACGCTTGAGGTCCTTCAAATCGTAGTTGATTAAAATGAGCATCGAGTGTATTATTTCAACTGGCAATGGTATGGTTCTCTTAAATAATATAAAATTCTTACCTCAAGCCTGCCATTAGTCATCCGATACATACATACATACATACATACATACATATACACCATTCAGTCGTAGCCCATCATATTTTAAATCACAAAAACAATTAAACATATAACCTTATATATATAAACCTAATGACTACCCTTATATATAGTACGATACGCTTTCGTCGAAACACGCAAACGCTAGCTTATAATCCTCAGACATAAAATTTGGAACTTTGTTATATACAGTGACTGCAAGAGTTATTCAGAGCTTGTGAAAGTAAGTGTCGTCAATAAAGTTTTTGAGCCTTACTCAAGTAAAAATAAATCAACTTTCTTCATAAATTATTCATGAAATATTTTTTTAAATTAATATAATTAATTATTAAATTATTATAATTATGATTGTTGATATATATAATATAATTAATATTTAGTATACATTTTTATTATAACTACATATGAAGTTTAATGAAACTAAAGTTTGAAATGTACATTAAAGAATTGCATTATTATCAAAAAGCATCTTGTGTAAAAACATTTAAAAGAAATTTTTTTTATTTTCTGTGTTGTATATTTTCAAAATATGGATTTTACAATTGCGACTTCCAAATTATTATTGTCCCTAATAAATTTATGTGAAATCTAAATCCTGTGTAGATTTTTCAAATTTTGTGTAATACACTTATCAAGACTTTTGTTGTTTAAATTTTCATGAAATGAATTTAATTTAAAAAATTTAAGTGAAAAAGAAAGAAGTAATTATAAATTAATTAAGAACAAATTTTGTATCACGAATTTATTAAACTTACAGAATTTATATAACTAGATTATGTGAAACTTTTAAATAAATTATATAAATTAGTGGGTAATCATAAAAAGAAATAGTGGTTAACACTGCGGAGCATGTACGAAAGCTTCGTGACGAACAGACAAAACACAATCAAACACGACTGCAGTACGATGAATTTTTAAAATCACTAGTTTATAAGTGTAATCCACTATTTTGGATTTAGAGAGTACTAAAATAAACTTTAATTGTATTTTGTATGTTTTTAATTGATTTTGATTATTAGATATAATAACTTGGAATATCAGTATGCTGAAAATTCAACAGGCTTTTCAAATTAAAAATATTTTTTGTGTGCCCAAGGCGCAGATTACTTTCATTCGTTCCTGCGTGAATAGATTTAGCTGGTGGAATAAGTCTTGCGATTCACGATTTACTCAACTCTCGTTTGAAGCGTAGAATAGAATGAACGGAAAGCTCTACTATTTTTGTGATTCAATAAAAGGACATTTTTAATGCACGCTTTCATACTCGACCCTACACTTTTGAATTTTACTCAACTTTGATCCGTTTTTGAACATTTAATACATCACAAATAATTATAATGATACTAAATAACTTCTTACTTGTCCATATGTCCCAAATTTGATCGGAAGTTGAGTAAAATTACTTCAACTATTTTTCTCCGTGTGCATTCTGAAAGGAACGTAACTTCACTATCAATAGACTTTCTTTTAGAGTATAAATAAGCAACAAAACTTGAATCCATCTCTTTAAATCTGATTTAGTGCTGGAATTTTTAAAAAACTCCAAAACTTTTCTAAATAATGGTACTAAACAGAAAAAAAAAATTATATGGAAGGTCTAATAAACTCAAAAAATATAAATAAAAATATTAAAGGTGGCGGATCCCTTTAAAAGTATTAAAATAATGGAAAAAGAAAATAATAAAAAATATTTTCCAGAGACATAATTTTTGCCACAACTACCTTGAGGAGGCTTGGCCGTGGCTATATAGAAAGCCCTTGGAAAACTTAATTAATTCCCACTTTAACTTTTTTAAGTTCAATGCACTTTTTTCCAAGTTTACTCTTTAAAAATGATCAATATTAACATTACCAGTTAGAAAATAAGAGATTAATTAGAAAATCTAGGATGGTGGATTTTTCTAAAAAATTTTAAGAAAGGAAATGAGCCATCGTTCCTTAAAATTCGATCATTCTTAAAGCCATGGATCAATCGGACCACGTGACTAAATTATACTTGTACATATATTATTTATAACATTTTTCTTTTAAAATATGAATTGATTAAGAGTTCAAATAGTTTTTAAAGTGGGAATTAAATAAGTTTTTTGAAGGTCTTACGAGTCACGGTCAAGCCTCCTCAAAAGCGAATTAAAGTAAAGAAGGAAAGTGGTTAAGTTGGAAAAGCCGATGATACACTCGAAGATTAATAACAGCTAAAGATCACCCTGAATGCATATACCGCCCTGTATAGAGAAACTCCCGGCTAGGCGCCAGCCACCTACGCGATTTTCACCCCCTTTACCGACGCCCTCGTGTTTCAGGGTGTTTTGCAAGCTTTGAAAAATCTTAAAGGATTTCATCCCCTCACCCGAAGGCGCTTATACATGAAAGCTGCATGTATCTTGCGGATAAGTACACATGGAACTGACCCATCGAACTTCCTATGGCAAACTTACATTTATCCGATTTTCAAACATATATTTCTCAAAGATAAATTACTTTCTATCAATTCAAGTTTTTCGTAGTATATTTGAATTCTGGTAAGTAGCTAGTTTAAAGGTTCTAAGAATAAAACATACTTTTTCTGTTTGAGTTTTATGGGCTGTATGAACCTGACCTGCATTAAATGTCGTATTCAAAATGATTTTCTCCTATTTACGAGGTGTTGCCGTGAATTCTGCTGTGCAGTAATCTCATATGTATCACGGGCTAATACGTTTTAACACGAAACAAGAAATAGGATTGCTCAACTTCAATGCGAGGGTTCACATCCGTTTAAAACAATCGGATTCATGAGATAATGTCATGAAATCTGCTATGCAACACTTTCTCATTGGAAATGCTTTTTACATTCTCATCATATGAGAAGGTATTGGTTTTATGTAAAAAAATCACTTTTGCAATTTTCATCAAATCTTTACGTTTTGAGACACCCTGAATCAGAAAAAACGGTTTTTACAAAAGTGTCTGTCTCTCTGAAGGTCGTATACTCGATAACTCTCGATAGAATTATTGGATTGATTTGAGCTGTTTCTCTAAATCTGAATCAGTCAAGTTTTCACTGATTGAATCAGTGATTTTCCTTTTCACTGATTCATCAGTGAAAACATATTTTCCACTGTTAAATCAGTTAATTTTCACTGATTCACCAGTCAAAAAACATTTCTTACTATCAAATCAGTCAATTTTCACTGAAATAATCAGTGAAATTTGACTGATTTACAGTAACCTCTTTTTAGCTTTTTGAATGAGTAAAATTTCACTGATAATCAGTAGATTTTTACTGATTCAAATTTAGAGAGTTGGCATACTTTATCGGAGCCGAAAAAGTAAGGACAAGTTCGTAGACCAGCCACACCCGACCAAAATTGTTAAAATAGGAGCATTTTTTGTGTTTTTGAAAAGAACTTTATGAAAAAATCCATAATTCCAATACTGATTTCTGATAGTTTTCATAAATCTTTACTAATTATCCTCATAACATTTTTCGATTAAACTAAAATTAGGAAAGTTAAAGTATGTTAAGGGGGTATTCTAGTCTAGAGACACAAATTTTGGAGGTTTTTTGAAATTCGATAAAAAAAACGAATAATATTTTTACCATCAATTTTTTTACCAGATATTTATTGATATTTTAATAATACACCAAAAAATTTTTTTTTTAATTTTTAAAGTTACAGGCTGGTAAAGTGAGAGGTAAAAAAATTATTCTTAATCAGTAAGGATGTCATTATAGTCCCTGCCTCAGAGAAAAAAAATAAATAAATTTCGCAAAATGGCGACTATTTAAAATAAAAGTCATTTTTTTCCCGTTTTTATTCACAGTTTTGAATTTTTCAAAAATAGTAAAAAACAAGATTTTCGACATAGATCTGGTTGGGGCGATAGAGGGTTATATAGAGAAATTTCTCGCCAAATTTCAAGTAAATCGGTTCATTAGAACTTGGGATATCATGTCAACTGTATAAGTCAAATAATGATGCGCTCTACTTACATTTTGTTAATCAGCGTTACAACAACCTTCGGTTGATCAATTTTATATTCTTGAAGGTCTAAACTTTGAAAATATGCACAAAAAAAATCGATTTTTTCACAATTCTAGACCAGAATACCTCCTCAAAACTTAAAATAATTCAATATCTAAATTCCCTTTCCCAGTTAAATCACACGAAATACGAAATAACAAAAATTCGAAAAAAACGTAAGTTTGGCAAATTGTTCCATTCAATAGGATCTACAAATTTTGTATGACATAGTTTCTGATAAAACGTATATTTTTTTTTAATTTCAAAAAATATGATTAAAATTTTAAAATTCCATTATTTTAACAAGATATGATATATTCGAAAAAAATGTTGAGATCGAAAATTATTTGCCTAAATGAGGTCTACAAATTCTCAATAGGACATCTTTAGGCAAGGTGTATATTTTATGTGTCACGTCCCGCGACTCTATACTGAGAGAAAATCCTGGGCATAGCGACGTGATATATGTAGTTGAAAATGTCCTTAACTACTTTTTGTGGCTGAATTCAAGCAATGGTTGACCCGTCAATGTAGGTACTAAAAGTGGTCGCAGTGACTAAGTAATGTAGTCACAGCGACTATGTAATGTTTTCACAGTCACTATATGTGTCAACTATAAAGTTATGTTAAATGAAATTCCTAAAATCAAATGCATGAAATCACTACGTGGAACATTGTATTTTTCATAGCACCTCTTTTGAAAATCTGTTTGTCGGCATCTATAGAGCGGGTTGAAACTTTAAAAGTAGTAGGATTTAAAATCACAGTTTCGAGCCGCTCGACACTTCAAATCAAATTCTCAAAAGAGTTGCTATCAGTTGCTATGAAAAATAATATGCATTACTCGAAACAATACACAGCGAATTCAACGAGTGTGAAGTTTGCTCCACTGGTTATAGCGACTACGTTATTCTAGCTATGACAACTCAATGTTTCAAGTTCACATAGCTAGGTTTAAGAGTTAAGGACAATTTCAACGATGTTAACTAGTCGCCACGACCAGGTATTCAGAATATGGCTACCATGGCTACAAATCATGTTACTGTAGCCATGAGTCAAGTAGCGACAACAAGTCTCCCTCGTTACAGTCACTTTTTTATTTCCAACTACATTATTCCTAGTCATTATGACCAGATGCTATTTTTCTCTGTGTACCGCCACAAGTAACAAGCAGATTAAGAAACCAATAAAGGGATCAAGACAGCATTACAGCGAGTGTGATTTTATCGACGCAAGTTATAGACAAATCTACAGATCAATAGGATGATCAATATGAAATTACCATGTGTCGTTATAATACCCACACATGATAACAAATGGACTGACCCAGAGAGAAAGTGAATGAAGCCCTACAATACCAACACACTACCGTCACAACATGCGACTTGTAATAGAATGTGACTTGTAATAACATGCGACTGGTCATAGCATGTTACTCGTCATACTTGACCTTTCAAAGTTCTATAAAAGCGAAAGTTCCAAGAGCAGTTAGTCCAGTACCATCATCTCTACACCGCGAGTTCAGTTCAGTTAGATGGTCCACGTCCGATTTCTACAATGTAACCAACGCGAGTCCAGTGCCATCGAATCTATACAGCGAGTGCAATCCAGTCAGTCTAGTCCAGCTTCACCAGATTTCTACCGCTACTCAACTCAAATTCTAACTCGACGCTGAGTTCAACGACTTTAAAAAGTGAAGGGGAATCGCCTTCCAAATTCTCTTTGAAACTGGGATCAAAGAATCAACTAGATCAACCGTCTGGACTACGAATTTACTATATAGCAGCAACTATCTCAAGATTACAACAAAGACTCAACTGACCACATTCGTTTTACTGGACTCAATTAATCAACAACCAATTTACAACTCAGGGTAATTACGAGGGTATTTCAATTTTCAATTCTATTTACAATTCCATGGTGCTTACTCATTTATTATTTGATCGTCAATAAATATATTTTACATCATTAACCATTCTCCTCATTCCTTAGAGAGGATCCTTTCGATCCTTACATAAAGTGAGGAAATCTTTTAAGAAGGGAATTTTTACGTTTCTGACGTAACATATGTTTTGGTTTTAAAAAAACACTATTGAAAATCAAAAATTTCATTTTTTAACCAAAATCTGTGAGATACAAAATAAGCGTTAAAATAAAAAATCGTTTGCTTAAAAACAGTCTACAAATTTTTTTCCTTTTCGAGATATTTGGAAGAAAATAAATTTTTAAATCATGTAAATTATTAGCCTTAAGTAAATTGAATTTTCTTTTTTCATTAGGAATCAAAAAATTTAATAACTTTGTGAAAATGTAATTTACATCTATAATATTATAAAACTGACTTGAGATTCAGTATCAAATTACAAGAAATAAACTTATATGTATACATTCTGATCGAAATTTCAAATTATTTTATGTAAAAATTATTGAGCTAGATGCTCCAAATTGAATTCAAAACTCTTCACGATTCCTGTCTACTGAATTCAAAAGAGATTAGTAAACAGATATTTCTATAAATCACAACTCAGAAATAAAAGCATAAATATATTAAAAGGTGATTTTTCGTCCGAATGATTTTCTTCATTAGGGAATGAAGAATGACCAACCTCAGACCAAATGGATATTCATCAATTTATTTCCATTTGAAAATGACGAAGTTTTGAAGACATTATGTCATCCTTTTCAGATCATAAACATTTGTTTCAGCATTAATCTTTAATAGATGTAAAGATTCTGGTAAAATTAGTAAGATAATAAACACAAAATTATCAATAATTAATTAGTTGAGTTTGAAATTTTTGTCACTGCCTACATTATCGGAGGATCACTAGTCACGTGTCAGATAGGATACGTTGTCGACAGGTGTCCTCGTAGACAATTTCAAACTCTTATATCGCAAATAATGCAAATAAATTTAATATTTTAAAGAATTTGAAAATCTTTCTGTGGAAAAAATGACGCTTTCGACTGCGCTGGGATACGAGCCCAGGTCTTTCGATTGTGGGCTCGTATCCCAGCGCAGTCGAAAGCGTCATTTTTTCCACAGAAAGATTTTCAAATTCTTTAAAATATTATCAATAATATATCTAAATACCTTTAGTTATAATATCCTTCAACTTTTGCACGAAACATCACAACTAATTGTTTGTAACTTTTTATCATATTTTAGTCAATATATTATTGTTGCAAAAGTTATTTGAAAAGGTTTCTTTCCCTTCTTCCAATTTTTGTAAAAATTTATACATTTTTCTTATATAATAATATCAACGTATGTGATTGAGAAGAAACTAATACTAATAATAATACTAAAAATAATGTAAAACATTTCTGCAATTATTCTTTTAAAATAGTTAGACAGTATTTTAGACAGTTAGACAGTTAGATAAGTATCAAGACACGAAACATTAAACTTAATTTTTACATTGCACCTTATTGAGTGCTCAAGTATGATAGTCATTATTATGGTTATATGCACTCGTTACTGGGTTCGAATCACGTCACTCTATCGGTGTTAAGACCTCTTTGCGTCGGTGTTATACGTTTATAGTTTACAGGATTATTCCTAGACCACCACTCCACTAAACTTAATATGACCGAGACTTGTCTGCAATGAAGAAGTGACGCCAACAATTGCTTGCCATTTACTACCTAATGAGCACATTTCGAAGTAAACAGTCGCCAAATAACTAATGCTTTCCTTCTATTATTCCTAAAAAAAATAATAATGCGCGTAGAAATCGATTTGAAAACACGATAAAAGTGATTGATAGATTCATCTCTGGTGTAACTTTCTGATAAGATTTCCTTCCGCACCAATAATTTGAAACTTTCAATCGAAAAAACGTTTTCAATCGAGCAAGATTGCAATCATTTTTTTTGGATTGGCGCGGAATAGGACAAAATAGCACAGAATTAAGTATTATACGAAACTAACACTAGAGATACACACCCTAAGTAACACAAGATCATCTATTAGACGTCTAAAACAGCTTTTTGGGAAAAACGGGAGAGCTCTAGAAGACGTTCTGATTTTCCACCGAAAGTGCTATTAGACGTCTAGTAGAGCTCAAATTGGCCGCTGATTTAACTAGTTATGGCGTCTAGAAGACGATCAAGGAAAGCATCTACAAGACGTCCTTATGTCCTCTTTTAGAGAAGTGTCATTCGATGAGTTTTAGATTGTTTAAAGAGCTCTATTAGAGCTTCTTAATAACGCTTTCCAGTCCTCTTTAATCTAGGTTAAGAGCTCTAGAAGAGGTTTGAAAAATTTTATTTTAGATATTAGAAATAGGGCTAAAAGTGATATTTTTACTTTTTTTTTAGATATCGGTTTCAAGATAAATATTTGTACTACATTTTTCGGCTTTTATTTGTAGAAAATCTCATGTAAAAATATCACTTTTAGCCCATTTTTAATATCTAACATACAATTTTTCATACCTCTTCTAAAGCTCTTAACCTAGAGCTCTAGGAAATATTTACTTACCTGTTCTAGCAGAATTTTTAATTGTAGGCTAACAGACGATTTTCGTAACGTCTTGTAGAATAGATTATCGTGAGCTCTAATAGAGCTCTTCAAACAATCTAAAACTCATCGAATGACACTCCTCTAAAAGTCGACATAAGGACGTCTTGTAGATGCTTTTTTTCGATCGTCTTCTAGATGCCAAAAATAGTTGAATTAGCGGCCAATTTGAGCTCTATTAGACGTCTAATAGCACTTTCCGTGGAAAATTGGAACTTCTTCTAGAGCTCTCCCTTTTTTTCCAAAAAGCTGTTTTAGACGTCTAATAGACGAATCTAGATTTAAAAATTGCCTATCACTTCAAATTTCAACGAAAAGTATATCTGAAGTTGTCGATATAGTGTGTTTTTGGACATTTTTGGTCAAGAAGACAGACAAAACTATTAAATTCTAGAAAAAGAATTGTAACTTTATCGAAGATTATAGCAAACTTTACGTTCTAAAGACATTCTATTGTTATTGCTGTTCGAACTTCCTCAAGAATTTATAGAAACAATTTCATAAAATTTCTGATTTTAATCCTGAAAAGGACATCTCAGGTGATATGCTAAAACCGTCGTGAATATTTAATTAAAAATATTTTTGAAAAGTCAGATTATAAACTCAAGTTTGTTTAAAAGTTTATCAACTTATTCGATAAATATTCAAAATAAGATACGTCTAATAGATAATAAAAAGGTTTAATTAAAATAAGAGAACTTAAGACTCAAAGCATTAATGACTCATGTTTCTAGTTTTGTTTGACTTTTTGTCCCTGTGTAAAGACTGGAAGACCTTTTTTACCTCAATTACTGTGGACGATAGTGAAAACCTGAAGGTTGATTTTAAGAACTTGTGACGGTCACAGACTGGAGGGTCAAGGGTCACCAGGTCGTCTTACTTTGAATAAACATTTAATTCAATTGAGATAAGCCCTTTCAAGAAACTATCCCCACACGACTAAAATTACAAGTCCAGACGATTAAGTCTCTATATTCACTTTATAACAATTCTCAACAATATCGAAATAGCAAATTTATTCAGGACTAACAATTAAGAAAAGATGCATTTACTGATTTCCTTTATTTCGTTTATAAAAAAAATGGAATAGAGAAGCTTTTTACTTTTGCCCTTTTTACTTTAGTAAAAATTATTACTTCCTTGATCGTCGTATAGATAAATAGCAGAGCAGATTTTCTTATATATCATTCGTGCCCCGTCCTTTCGCGAAAAAGATTTACCTACGGGTAAAGTAGTATTCAGTAATTTATCATTCTCTTATAGTCCAAAGTCCTAATTTCCAAGCTTCAAAGAAGTTTCTTTTGCTAATATGCATTATATTCTCTTGTTTTTTGGCAAAGGAAGATAGTCATGTGTACGTATTTTTTTTTGATAATAGAAAATATTCTAAGCAAGAAAAGCACTGTAGGATATTTATCCACCATAATTTAGACGTGTGAGATATAGGGAAAAACGTTTTACAATCACTAATATTATTATAGAATGCTTTATTTAGATGAATATAATTACCTTTGTTTAACGCAAATAAATTTAAAAGTTGTATTCATAAACGTAAAACTTAGCCACGATGCTGCATGTTTCTGTGCCATAATTCCGACATTAAACATTTTTTTTTCAACTTTTAATACTTGTTTTAATTGTTCATAAGATAAATAAATGTGACAAATAATAAATACCCTTAAGTGCTTGATTTCGAATCTTTAACGGCATACTACGCCCACCACTTAACAGTTTTTCTGTAAACAGTCTAGACGAGATAAAACTACTGCTTAATCTCAAGCATTCCTAAGAAAACAAATGCACCCAATGATTTAAAGTAGCTCACCTATTAATCGATTTTAAACATCTCACTTGTTTCAGGATTTCAAAAAAGCTTTTCTGCTTAAAAAAACCTAATTCTATTAATGAATCAGGGCATGAAAAAATTTAAATTTTTTATATTTTGATAGTGAACGAATTTAGGTAAATGTCTTTTTATGAAAAATATAGTGTTAAAATATTGTTATATCAGAAACAGGTAAACTATGACAGGTGACCATCCACGTAAGCCTAAAAAGTTAAGACGATATATGGCAGTATATAAGAAAATTTCTATATAGACTTTTACTGCTTAAACTATATATATGTGAATAATTTTGAAATAAAATTTATCATTAATAGAATAAATCAACCAGGTCTCGAAAATTCAAGAACACCCTAAAAAATTCATGACCATTTTAGAAAATTCTGGTACATTTTAAGAACGTTAAAAAAAATTCTAAACCATTACAATATTTCAAGACATTTGAGGAAGGTCAAAAGCTTTCAAGAATTTTTAAAAAGTTTAGAGAAGTCAGGAACAATTCAAGGATTTCAATGTGAATTTTAGAAACACAGAACACTGTCGGTTTTTAACAAGATATTGATTTTATAGTAGAGCAGACCCCAATTAAAAACACATTTGATTCTTTGGGATACAAAAAGGTGTTTATTCTTAGATTTCTGATTCGTACAAAGTAAAACGGTGCATATAGTAATGTGTCCATCGGGCGACTAGACAAGTGCGATGTAAACGATGGTAAGTGGTGCTGTAAATATCAACCACTCATTGTCTCTCACATTGTATACGTTAAATATATGTATAGACATCTTTAATACGCCTAACTTGCCTTAAAATACTACATTCTTGTTCTCAAGTTAAAAAAAAATAATAACAAAATATGTCCGATCAGTATAAGAAATTTCCATATAGAAATGAATAATTTCATTTTACGGAGGTAGAAAATAAATATCTGACTCAGGGTTCACTATTATGCATAATATGGTCGAGTCAACTATCGCTTAGTCTTATTGGTTATACTTAAAAATTCTTCATAAGCCTCAGCTATCATGTCATCCTCTTCGTCATCAACACCTTCGTTTGCCTCTTCGCCTTCACCGAAGATGTCTTCGGCATCTTCATTCTCAATATCCACATCCCTGTAATGAAAACCGTACTTTTATTAAATATATCTTCTATAGATAACTTGCTTTCTTCAACTACAATTTCATAATAAGTGATCACATTATTCAGATTAAAATAGTCAATAAAAAATTAAAACAACTTAAGTTACAAATTCATACACTTCTGATGCTGATCTAGCAATCTCCTGCAAAAATTTGCTTTCCTCTGCCGAAAGAACATTTCCATCAGGGCCGTAAAAAACTGGTTCAGTTTGTCGGACTGGTATATTATGTCGACGTGATGCAGGAGTAGAATTGGTTTCAGTCTCCGGTTTAACTGAATTTCCCCAATTTTCACTTCGTAGATTGTTGACTCCTTGAACCATCCGACCTACGTGAGGATCTACACGACCTTCCGTTACGAGCTTAGTCAATTTTTGCATTACTTGCTCCATGTCTTCCTTACTACTGCTATCGTTTTCCAAGATTTTTCCGGATAACTGTATATGAAAATTAAAAAAAATTAATATTGATTACAATTATTTTTCCATTACAGTTAACATGATTTTATAGATTGTATTTTATAAGTTACCTTAAGAGCTTGACAGATATTTTTAGCAGAGTTTGGAGCTGGACTTTGAAGTACTGTCGATATTAGTTGCACAAACAATCTGCCTAATGAAACTGCTAGTGAGGATTCCATCTGAATTACCAGCTCAGCAAGGAACAATATCAATCCATGACATTTTTTCTCCTCATCATCAGTGTGTTCAGTTGTTTCTTGCCAAACAGAAGACAGTGACTGTGTCTGTTCTTGACATCTGAAAATATATACAAAGTTAAAATAAAGCATTTCATTTTAACCCAACACGCCTTCAATTTTCAAACTTTATTGTCTGCAGAATTCATTCATATAAAGCTACAAAATATTCAAGTTTCAATAGAATAGGCAAAGATTGAAAATTGGAAAAATGCAGCGTTAAAATGAAATGTTCTCTAATATGAACTTTGAAGATAAAAAGATGATATATTATTGAATTATTATAGTTTTTATACTGAAAAAATCTGATTTACCGAGATAATAAAGTTTCTTTAAAAACTGAAGTCCTATCTTGAGAAGAAGAGAAAGCAGCAGCAAAGCTGCAAAGCCTGGCGCCACTATAACGGAAATTGCTCTCGTTGATTGACTAAAATTGTAATCAGTAATTAGAGATTTGTTAATCAGAGCATATTCATAAACAAGAATGAAAAGTATGAACCTTTTCGATGATCATGGTAATAATTTCTTGAGATTGACTAGGTTGATCGATGTAGGGTATAAAGCTATTAAGAAGACGATTTATTACTGTATCAAACATTCCTGGATTCAAGGTAAGAGTATTCATCACTTGATCAAGACGTTGTAAAGCTCCTTCGTAATCTGAAGATACGTTGTTTCCCTCTCTTCTTGATGTCTAAAATGATATAAAAATTTATTATACCAAATTTCATTTATCTGCAATATCCACAATTATATCCAATTTCTATATTCATCTATTAAATAGAAATAAGGTTTAAACTCATGGAGCCACAAACTTGATGTTTATCTGCATAATCTCCGGATCCTCCATCGTAATGACCAAAATCCTGACCACCATGATGTTGATTACTACCTTGATATTGTGACGCATCCCGATATTGTTGATGCCTTTGTTGGCCATAAGGTTCTTGATTTACATACTGCACCTGAGGCTGATGCATTACGTGCTGTGCTTGATGCCGTTGCTGATTGAAAGCTTGTGGAGAAAGTCCCTGTCTAGCCAACTGCAAACGATTTTGGGCCGATGAGGGACGATGTGAAGGGTAACCCTAATTCAAAGAAGGGACATTTGATGATTATCAGTTTTCATGCGAAAATTTCCTTACTACATCCAAAGAAATAAAAACCTTTATGAATATCAATAAGTTATATTTTAAATTTCAAGACACTCACACGCGGAAAAGTCAAACTCTGCGGAACAAATTCCGCAGCATCTGCAGAGAGCTTCGAGTTTTTCACCATATCTGCATCAAATCCACTTCCTGCAACTATATTACAAATATCTTAAATATTTATATAACGAAAATAAAATAAAATTTTAATAAAAGGTGTAGATTTTGAACTTTAAGTTGAAAGTATTATTTAAAGTCAATACAAATAGAAAACAAATTTATCAAATGTTTAAATATAAGAAATTGAAAATACCTACGTTATGAAACCTTACGATCAGAAAGCGATTCAAATGAAAAATTAGATTTGCAAGCGTAAAATATGAATCTCCAGCTTTTAAATGAAGTAACCTAATTTCATATTTTACACAACGAGTGAACAATTAAATTAGGGAATAAAGATAAAACCTATCAAAGTTTAATTAAATATATAAAATTAAAAATCAGATTTAAAGAAAATAAAGTAAAATAAATTTGTCTTAAAACCTGTTGCAGGTGTAACTTGCGTAGCACCATGTGGTCTTCGTAAGGACTGGGCTGCTTGTCTAGGGGTCGAGGTATTACGTACACGTCCACGACCCATACCTCGATGGCTATTATTTGCATCTCCACTTCCATCAGCTCCGTAATTATCCATTTTTCACAAGTTGTTTTATCTCACAAATGCAAAGTAATCTTTATATACTCTTCAAAAAACAATCCCAAGTTTTTCCAATTTTTGAATACAACGCAATTTATTGACACAAGCTTTATATGAAATATTCAATTATCCACTCGAAAAGTACACATAAAACACGGTTTCTTGGAGAAAAAGCACATTTCCGTCACTATTTATTACCGGCAACAGTCGGTGGCTTAATAAAAAGGAAAATAACTAAAATGTATTATCAATAACAGTCAAACGTCAATCAAACTTTTGAAGACGAGATTGAAATGCGAATTTTACAATGGCTTGCACGTGGTGGATAAAAACTCAATCACCCACTTATCGAGATGAGGCGATGTCTAGACTGACCAAGTGCAACGACAACGACGTCTCGTTGATGGGCGGGTAAACAAAACACTGCGACTGCAGGTCGACGAACGATTAACCTAGATGTTGCAACTCACACGTCTATACGAAAATTTAGGTATTAGTTAACTAAACCTGGTTAACGCTATCAATTAATGATTCCTAGTGTTTAATGCTAATATTCGATCAGATTCCCGTTCTACATGAATGCACAGAGCCATTTAGACACTATTGTCATTAAACATATGGCGCAACGTATGCGTTTATGGGTATATGTGGGTTTAAAACTATGCAGTGACGGTCTTATATGGTTTAAGGGTGGTGTACAGGGTTGGGTACATAGCAAACATAACGTATAAGGGTGTCGCCCCATGTAAGCGCAATACGTCGCGTCATAGCTAGAGTGAAAGAGACAAAGGTAAAAGTATACTTCTGTCTCTTTTACTTTCGTTATGACGCGATTTTTTTCAATTTTGGAACCAAAAGTAATCTGTCCACGTCCATTTCTACCTTCTCTATCATTTCGTAAATTTTGAAGACAAAATTCTATGCATTCTGGACACAAACATGTACAAACTCGACCAAATTGTTTACATGAAATTACTACTTTTCTCAAGTATCACATGCCTTTAAGGTTAAGGTGTTTTTATACCTCTCCGGCTGCAGACTAGTAAATTCATTTACAGAAATTAATTGGTCCATTCCGTTTAATCCTGTTTGTTAAGAATTGGAATGAAGAATACCAAATGAAGACAAAAGCAGAATAGCCATTATCCAATGAGAATAGTTTTTTGCCCTATATAAAGCATGTTTGACCAATCAATCATTTTTTTAAATGAAGGCTGAGTAGAGTTAATTTTCATGTCATTTACGAAAAGACATTCCAAGGACAATTACATATTATACTTGCTTTTTATAGATTATAAGTAGAGCTGGGTAACTATTTCAAATGAATCCATTTCAAATACCTATTTGAAATGCAAAATGCCATTTTCCATTTTGTATTTTAAATAGGAAGGAGAAAACCATTTTGCATTTTCCATTTTAAATAGGTTTTCAACCTATTTTCAACTTAAAATACTATTTTCTAGTATTTCTTAGCTCTGCCCTGGACAAGTAAAAACACATGTTGGCTTCCCACCGGAGAAATGCTGCCATTAGTCAAAATTTGGCGCGCGATTTAAAATCGAAATTATTTAATTATATATTGAATCGCGCGCCAGTTTACAGCCGATGGCAGAATTTCTCCAGCGGGAAGCCAACACTCGCTGCTCGCGCAAGCAGCCATTTTTCGAAACACTGATTTTATTTTACTATTTAGTTACGCAGGCATAATTTTGCGCCCAAAAAGAAGATCCATGGGGGACGCAATATTCGAGAAGCAATTGCTACTTAAAGCAAATGAACACATCCGCAAAAAATAATAAATATTCTTGATGTAATTTTTTGTATTATTAAAAATCCATTTTGCATTTTGTACTTACATATTTCAAATATACATTTTGCATTTTTCATTTTAAATAGAAAATCGGAAATCATTTTCTATTTTGCATTTTAAATGGATTTTGCGAAACTATTTAGCAATTTACATTTTAAATACATTTTGAGAACCATTTTACCCAGCTTTGATTATAAGTTGTTTTATAAAAAAAAAATGTTCTTTAATAAGAGTTACTTTAAGTAAATGTTACAAAATACAAAGTCTTGAAAAAGTAGGAACTGAGTTATAATCATTATTAAAATAGTTTTATTAAAACATAATATTATTATATTTATTAACATTTTATTTATGAAAAATATTAAACTTTCAAGTATTTGACGATATATTAATTTGAATTTCGCGCCGCGCATGCGTCTTTTTTTTGGTGAGGAGGAAAAATGGCAAAATCTTTTATAGACGTTGTACAGGACTCTCCTAAGACGGGTCTAGGCATACCTGTTAAAACCAAAAAACCCCCTCTCTCGAATGGAAAAGTTAGGCCAAATTGTGGTGGCATGGATGGGTGTTACCTAAGCTTTATGCGGTGCGCCAGAATACGTTTTTGATCGTTCTGCGCAAGTTGAACGAATGCGATGATGCATTTGTACTCGTACGACGAGACAACCATAAATGTGTGCGTACATGCGCAATAACCTATTGCACAGCGAAGCTCTGGCACGCCTTTTTGCCGACGTTTTTGGCTTCAATAGACTACACGGCCGAGTATCGAGAGTTTCTTCTCCTGTTTCTAGTCTTCTTGGTGTACCATAATTTTAATCATTTTAAACAGCCAAATGCAGTGTTGCCAATTGCATGGAAATTTCCCGGAATCCGGGAAATTTTGACTGACTTGGGAAATTTTACGGGATGTCAAGAAATTCCGGGAATTTCCGGGATATTGTCTTATAATTGCCTTATTATGTATTAAATTTGCATAGAAGATTTAATAAGAGATCTTTCGTTAAACACAACCAATCATAATGAGTTTTGTTACAAAAAGAAGAAGCATTTTATTGGTTGCAGTCCCTTAGGGCGCTTTCATATGTCATAGTGCTCTCATGCCACCAAGTGGAAAAGGCCTATTGCTATTCATTTCACTCTAACTCCTTCTGACGTCATATGCTAAAGTGAGATGAACAGATTTTTCAGGTTTCCAATGAATGAGTCACATCTCTTGCTAGTCGCTTATGTGTAAAATTAGCCTAAAGGTTCTCACAGTATGCATGTTGATTGGATAAAATTATTATATCCCAAAAAAGAATACATTGAATGGAATTTGAAATAGATTTTTAAAATATAGAATTCGGAAATGGATATATTTTTGATTAGAAAAGAGAATCCCAAATTACCTTGTATGCCTTATTATTTTGATTCTCTTTGATTATAGGAGTGAAAAGATAGAAAAGTAAGGTTATGTTTCTGTACAGTATTTTCTAAACGTGATCGATGGACAATTATTTGATTTAGAATTTTCATTATTTTTCGAAATTAAGAAATATATATCTTTTAAAAACTATGAAAACCTAGGATAAGACATATTTTTAACAGAGTTTAAAATATTTAAACAATTTTAAGAAGTTTTAGATGATTTTAATTTACGGGAAAGTTCTGGGAAGTTTTGAAATTTGTCCGGGAAAAGTTGGGAATTTTCTATCGAGCTGCCGGGATGTTAAGAGCCCTTACTCCGGCAACACTGCCAAATGCTGATTCCATAATTTCGCTCCGTGCCTCTGGCAACGCTACTCGAGCTATTTCCATTGCCAGTGATCCCAGAACGTGGGAGCTGGCGGCCCCCACCATAGACCCCACCAGCTCATGGCTTCTTCTTCGCTCGACTGCCATAGGTTGGTTGAATGAGGAAGACACAATGAGCTCGAGGCATCTATGGTGGGGGCCGCCAGCTCCCACGTTCTGGGATCACTGTCCATTGCACAAAAGCCAATCTATGGAGGTTTCCCTCAGAATTCACGTCACCTTTGGTCTTTAGAATTAATTATTGAATGAGTATTCTACTTGAACATGTTTTATTGCTATAAAAAACCTCAGGAATAATTCGTGGAAAGATATTCAAACGGACCAGACTGTGTAAAGCGTAAATTAGAAGTTATTTTGAAAAAAATGTTTGGTATCGGAGGGTTAAAAAACCTGATTTGCTCATATGACGCTATATCTCCTCTTTAAAAACCCTTTTACCTGATTTTAAAAGGTTATGACGTATCGAACTTTGAAATAATTTTCAACAGTTATGAATAAATTTGTTGATTGTTGACCGCTTTGAAAATCTGTGTTTAAAAACAAGCAGTTTTGAATACATAATGAAAAATCCATATAATTTGTAACTACCTAGTGCACCCAGAAGAGGCGCTTTTTGCATGATAGATTCAACGTCTAGGTGCCTTCTTGATGAACACGCGCTTCTCGGTGATGATGCTGCGTAATGTCGGATTCACGGGCTTTCCCAAATGTTCCGGACCGTTCATATTGACGTTTCGCGAGGTGGTTTTACGTAGGGCTGTTTCTGTATATTAACCTCGCACACGTCAAAGATCACGTATTGGCTTATGATTCCTAAGATTTTCTGCATATCCGGCCGTTCCAGGTTTGTCAAAATTACAGCATCTGCGTTGTAAAATATCAATAATTTCTAATTTACTACAGTAATTCGTTAATTTCCTTAAAAATTTAGTCATTTAGCTACATATTTCAAATTCAACAGAGAAGAATTTGTTTCCAGAGACTGCTAAAAAATTATACATAAACTTGTAGTCGGTTTCGGAAGTAATTTACAGAATATAAATATATTGTATTAATTAAAGTTACTTTATTCAGTTCCAAAAACCTAGTATAACATTTCAATAGATCTTTATTTTTATCCGATATTTTTCTCCTATATTTTATCACAGTTTATTATTTTAGTATTCTTTCAAAAAATTTACATCATACACGTTTTCTATCTACAAATTTTATTATAAACTTGAAACTTCGTAAGAGAATCTAATATGTTTACCCCTAGTTGACACATTTTCACCTACATTGTCATATGTGATCCATGAATATTTACTTTAAATCTTTTGAAATAAGTAAACATTAGAAAAGTTGAAATTAATATTTCTTGTAATTCCTATTTTCAAAATAATAACATTACATAATATGGTAAAAAATAAGAAAATCCCTTTGAAGTAAAAGTTTGGGCTAAGTAAAAAATTCAGACATCGACTGTGATACTTTCCTCAGCTAAACAATTTTCTTACATTTTAGCTTAAAATGAACTGACGGGTCTGTTTACTACAGCGAAATTGACATTATAGTAAAAGCTAACAATAAAATATTAACAATAGGAAGTAAACCTTTCGTTAAAAAAATACTGCTTCTAAGTTTTATATCGAAGAACTCGCCTGTGAGGTCATGATTTTTACCCAAAATTTAAATTTTATTATTATTAGTATATTTATAGTTTCTACCTTATAAGAATTTGAGAAGGACTGTTTTAAAAATTTTCCAGAAGCGGCAGACGGACGAAGAAAAATCGGATATGCTGGAAGTTGGTGTGAGAGTAGTACGAGGCAAGGATTGGAAATGGGGCGATCAAGACGGCGGGGAAGGCCACGCGGGGACAGTTGTAGAAATTGGCAAACCATATGATGCCAATAATGCTGCAACTGTCCCAGTTACTGGAGATAAAACTCCAGATAAAACAGTCATTGTCCAGTGGGATCATGGTCCACGGAGTAATTATCGAGTTGGGTACCACGACGCATACGATTTGCTCCTTTACGACAATGCACCAATCGGTGTGAAGCATCCCAACATAATTTGCGACGGTTGCAAAAGACATGGTATTTTTGGGATGCGGTGGAAGTGTGCACAATGTTTCGATTACGATTTATGCACCCAGTGTTACATGGCGGATGAACACGATTTAAGTCATACATTTCAAAGATTTCAAACTGCGAACTCTGCTGGGTAAGCAACTCGCAAATTACTACAGCAATAATCCTTTTGACCTGTACATTTTGTAATTAGGGTTCAACTAACTCCAAGGGAAGGTTGCACAAAACTGACGCTAAAAGGAATTTTTATTGGGGCGAAAGTAGTTCGGGGCACTGACTGGGAATGGGGAAATCAAGACGGAGGTCGAGGTATTTTGTTCGATAACTTGAAAGTTTCAATTAAAAAAAGGATTACAGTCTGTCGGATATTTATCCTTCCTATCGCCTGTTTTTTTAAGAAGATCTCTTAAAGTATTTAAAATCTACTTTTTTACCCTTTTTCGTGAATTTTTGCTACAGATCAGTGAACAATTTTAAGTTAAAACTTCGAGAGAAAGTTCACATGACATTCTCATGAATTCAATTGTCAAAACTTCAAATATCAAAAGGTATTAAGCTAAATATTTCTTAATAACAAAGAATTTCAAATTACAGGCTCAAAAGATTAAAACTTTATTTTTGAAATTAGAAATCTTGTAATAATTGTAAATCTTTCAAGACACTTGAGGTTTCTACAACTTAAATGAAGACCTACAAATTTTGAGGGCCATATTTAAAAGTAATTCTATTCTGAAATTCTACTTATGATAAACTGTAATCCCTGTAATAATGATTGAAATTCAATAGAAATAAAACTGAAAACTTACCTTATTGGTCAGGAAAAACTGGAAGAGTTATGGATATTCGAGGATGGGATAATGAAAGTAGTAGATCGGTTGCGACAGTAACTTGGACCACTGGGACTACGAATGTTTATCGAGTAGGCTACAAAGGATGTGTAGATCTTTGTTACGTTGAAGAAGCCACCGCTGGTTCTTATTACAAAGATCACTTGCCACTTTTAGGACAACCTGTTCCAATCGTTCCTAATAACGAAAATAGCTCTCTTGCAAACGGCGAGGATGCTTCCGCTGAAAATGCTGGACCTCGTCATTTGACGTTTCATGTTGGAGATAAGGTGAAGGTGATGAAAGATATCAATACTCTTAAAGAAATGCAAGAAGGCCATGGTGGCTGGAACCCACGCATGGCGGATTATATAGGAAAGGTATTTTAATTGTACGAATAAAATCAAAAAAATATAAAAGCAATGATTTTATCGCGAAAAATGCATTTTATTCTAGGTTGGAATAGTGCATCGTATTACGGATAAAGGTGATATTCGGGTTCAATATGAAGGATGTAACAATAGATGGACTTTCCATCCAGCTGCCTTAACGAAAGTAATGACTAAGGATAATTTTTCCGTCGGTGACATAGTTAGAATAAAAACTGATTCGGTAGCAGTAAAAACTTTTCAAAGAGGTCATGGAGAATGGATAGATGTGATGAAGACTGTGAGTACAAAAAGCTCATTTTGACAAAAACATTCTGAAAGCAAAAAAATTATTTAACTCTAAAAATTACTATTTTTAAAGGCTCTAGGTAAAACTGGGAAAGTCATTAAAATTTATCCTGATGGTGACATGAGGGTAGCATTAGACGGTCACATCTGGACGTTTAATCCATTGAGTGTGACTCTTGTTTCTTCAACTTCGGAAACAGGGAATGCAGCTTCTGCAGAAGAAAATCGAGATAGAGGTCAGCTAAATAGTCCTTTTATTTCTCTTTCTTCGTAATACTGAAACATCTTTCTTAAGAACAAGTATTCACAATTTCATAAACTTTTTAGTTTCCAACGACGATTCTGATAGTGATATAGAAAAATTATTACGGGAGACAGTAAGAGGTGAATCAGCGGTAGCCGCGGTTCGGGAATTTTTGCGAAAACATCCGGATAGGGTAGACGCAAGAGCTGGAGGTCCTGGTGGAGGTAAAAAGACTTGTTTGCAAGTGGCAGCCCACCAGGGTCAGCGTGAACTGTGCATTCTTCTTTTGGATGCTGGTGCTTCCCTTCACACTGCAGATGAAGACGGAGACACGCCTTTGCATTATGCTGCCTTTGGGTAAAAACTCTAAATCCAATAAAGAAAAATATAATTATGATTGTAAATGTTACTTAATTAATTGATTGTTGGACATTTCATAGCGATCAACCAGAAATAATGGAATTGCTTCTGGCTAGACGTGCTCCTATAAATGCAGTGAATAATGGGAAATGTAGTGCTTTGCATGTGGCAGTTAATAAGCAACAACCGCAATGCGTTAACACGTTACTACGAAAAGACTGTGATGTAAATCTTCAAGATTCATATGGGGACACCGCATTACATGACGCAATTGGTAAAGATGCTCTTGATATTATAGACGCTCTTTGCTCTTGTGAAAGAATAGATTTCACGCTTCGAAACAAACGGGGATTCAATGTTCTACACCATGCGGCTCTTAAGGGAAATGCTTAGTGAGTAGAAAAAAAGGTTAAATTTTCTTCAAATTTTTCAAGTTTTCACAGCTCACAAAAAAGTGTATAATCAATTATTGAAATTACAGTGCTACGGAACGAGTGGTGGCAAGAGCAAAGCATTTAGTAAATGTGAAAAAAGATGATGGTTTTGCAGCTTTGCACCTCGCAGCTTTAAATGGACATCGAGATGTAGCAGCTATTCTCCTTTCACCAACGGGTGGCCGGGCAAATGTTGATTTGCGTAATAATCGACGGCAAACTCCACTTCATTTAGCGACTTCGCAAGGTCACTGGTCAGTCGCTGAGCTTCTGATTAGTCACAATGCTGATATTTCTAGTACTGATGAAGATGGAGATACAGCTTTGCATATTGCTATAAAGAAAAGCAGAAACCAGCCTACAGCAGTTACTCCTGAAAGTTGTCGTGATTCTCCTTTAACTTACGTGGTAAGAGTAGTCTAAAATAGAAAAATTTTAATAATTAAACTAAGATCTGAATAACATAAATAATAATTGACTTGGTGCTTTAATTAATAATAGGTTTGGCTTAATTTGGCGAGACAAGGCACAAAGACTGAACTTGCGTTGGCTTGTTACCTCGTTAGTCAGGATAGAAGCGGTCTTTTACTGGAACAAGCAAAAAATTCGAAGGGGAAAACCCCTTTGGATCTCCTGCAAGCTGATCCAGATGCTTCTTCTCTTGTAGATATTCTGCGGTCATATCATAGCCAAAGGAACAGTTTTAATAATACTCGGACAGAGTAAGTTATTTTTATTTACAGTTAATATATCAATGATTAAAATTGAAATTTCCCTATGTAATGATTTAAAAATTTATTTAAGATTCTAATTTTTTTTCTTTTTTTAAGTTTAGGGTATAGTCCAGCAAGTAGTAGCGAGGAACCTTCGACGAATAACTTGGAGACAATAACGATACCTGACGACTCTATAAAGCTTCCCCGAGGCTCTGGTGATGCCGACGAGTGTCAAAGTTGTAGAGGAACTCCAAAAAGAACAGCTCCAAAAGGTAATGTTAAAATCAGACATAAAATTCATATTTAACTAAAGTTTGTTTACAAATATTCATTTCAGAATGAAACAAATTAAAACTTTAATTATTATTAATCTCAATTTTTGTACTAGAAGATGAAGCGAAGGAGAAATCGAACGAAGGAAGCCAAGGAAAAAACTCGGAGATAAAAGAAAAACTAGAAGAAAAACAAGAAAGTAGAGAAAAAGACAAAGACTTAGAACGCTTGCGGTACTTAGAAACTAGAGTAGCTGACCTCGAAGAGGCCCATATGTGCAGTATTTGCATGGAGCGTCGACGCAATGTAGCTTTTTTATGTGGACACGGGGCCTGCGAACACTGTGCAGCACCGTTAAAAACGTGCCACATGTGTCGTCAAACGATTACCAAAAAGATAAATCTGTACTAATAATACTTAGTAAAATACAAGTTGGGCTTAGGCGGCTTTTAAAAATCCGCAAACAAATCTCATCTGCCAAATATATACAATTTGTCGTCATAGCACAATCGCTAAAGTATGGTTTTACTCGCGCGACACGAGTTTATTATTTATGTACCATATCGTGCCATAATGCAAATTAGAAAAGTCTGTACGATAAATGCCTTATTTTTTATTATTATTGCTTCTGACTATTACTAAGAAACCATTAGTTTTGAAAATATTGAGCCTGCGCTTCGCCCGCGTATTCCCGTCCATGTTCCCACAGGTTGAAACTTTTTTTTTATATTATTTTATCCTAGAGGTGAAGCCACTTGACTGAAGTTTGTGAAAAAAAAATGAAATTCATCGAAAAACACTCTTTCAAGTTTTGATAAATACGTTTTTTCCTGTAATTTACGATGCGAGTCTG
Organism: Diplolepis rosae; assembly: GCA_030998225.1. Classification (NCBI taxonomy): domain Eukaryota; kingdom Metazoa; phylum Arthropoda; class Insecta; order Hymenoptera; family Diplolepididae; genus Diplolepis; species Diplolepis rosae. The sequence continues at coordinate 1,648,943 of JAPYXD010000143.1, read as the reverse complement.
TCTCGTGCCAATATGCATAACTAGTGATTTAATAAAACCAGATGGTGCACGATCTGAATCGTCGGAATTTAAATTTTTATAATAGTAGTTGTATTGTCGTTAAGTCTGTACTGTGTGTACTACAGGAATGAAATAGGGTAAACTATTTTAGAGCAATTAAAGTATTGGTAAAATTTTACAATTGTACGTAACGTAGGTGGTAATTTAAATAAAACATTTTAAATTTAATAGATCGCGTGGTTCAGATTCTCCGTACATTGCATGTCATTCCTTGACGATTTTGCGTACCACTTACCCGAAAAACATATCACGTTCACAAATGAATCAGAAAGAAAATAATAATGGTAAACACACGCACAGAAATCACGGTCTTGAAACTCTGGAAAATCTCCTGAACATTTGAGGAAAATTTATCCGAACCTAAGATAATTAGTAACAACAATAGCACAAGCGCACAACATATAATGCCGCGTTCGTGACGTTTTACGACAGTTGAAACGAAACCGCTGTTGACTTTGCCTTGACTTAGCAAGCAATCTTATTTATTTTGGTACTCGATAAGGTTCCATACTCATTAATTTACAATCTTGAGCCAGTTTGCAAAACTGTAATAGTAGTAATAATCATAATAATAATAGTAATAGCAATAATCATTCTTCCTAAGTAACCTAACACAATACGCTAGATGATATAATATTATTTAGTACCTAATAAACCTAAACGGTCTCCAACGTCGAGGCCATACGGTAGGACCACCTAAGTTTATCTATAGAAGTCAGAGGACCCTAACTACTTAAAAATAATTTTTCATCAGTTTCTTAAAGGTCAGTTAATCTGAAAAAAATATTTCTTAAATATTCATTTCAAATGAACTGAAATTTGAAAAAGTTTAATGCAACTAAAAACAAAAGTTTTCAAGTAGTTATTGACTTCTGGCCTCGCCTGTCCACCATAAAACGAGCTGAATCAAAGCAAACTTTTACCAAGCTCGTTCTATTGTAAACTTCTAAATTTTTTATTCCCTGAAGTGAAGTTCTCCGTGCAAAAAAAAGGACCATCAAACGACTAGTCGGTGACGGACAAAAACAAAACGACGCGGTCGTTACCGCGTTAAAAGCGATCTACTATAAAATACGTAACCGTAAAAAACTCTACTTCCGTCTACCGACGTATTCCGCAGAAATCCAGTTTACTGCTAATCAACCATGTGTCAGTTTTCGTTCAAAAACATACGCTATATTGCTTACAGCCTGGTCTCGTGAAACACGCTTGAGGGATAATATACTAATTCATAACTACTTACGATTTAGCGGGATATAATAATGGCGGTGAACGTTACGCGTCGATGACAATGCTGGTGGTGATTGAATCGATCCGCATAGTTAACACTGAATGAAGAATCGAAACGATTTACCGCGTTACATCGTTATTAAGGTTTAACGTCTTTATCGTAATATTTTTCGATCCATTACGACAGCGCGAATCATCACTCCGTACAAAGTTCAAGAGTGAGAAAATCAATAATTTACGGCTTTCCCGATTTTAGCATCAAATTAAGGCTGGGAAGAATCTTAAGCGACAACGGGTTCCGTAGTACAAGGCTGCAAATCAGATTCAGTTTGAGAATCAGCGGACTTTGAGCCACTGGAGTTAGGCGTTGCACCTGGTGTGTTAGGGTCATGATTTGGGTCCGGGTCTGGGGTCACTGCTGCCCACTGAGTTGTGTATGGCGCTGCTCGTGCTTGCCTTCTAGCTTTCCTATTGGCTCTGCGTTGCTCCATCACTAAACGTAAACGTTTTAACTTTCCCTTTGTCGCTTCATTCTCTTTCGACAGTTCCTCTGTTGAAAATAATTGTAATAATATGTACTCTTCTTTTTAATTTCAATTTAAAAATAATCACAGATATCGAGTATTTTTGCTTTGCTTTTCAAAGATAAAATCATTAGTAGTCTTGCTAATTAGCTGAGTACCTTAAGTTATAATGGATCCATATGTCCGTCTGCGAAGAAAGGTACCTAACACCCGAAAGCTAAATTTTACAGGATGGGCGATCGTAACTGTCCGAATTTTGCAAACGTAAGAGCGACTCAAGAACTCTATCATTTGGTGTAAAAAACTAAAATTGATTTTTCGGGCATTAGGTACCTTTCTTTGTGGATGGTCACATGTTTCAATTTTGAAGCAAAATACTCTCAAAAATCTAACCCAAAATTGTATACACACCACTTGGATATCCAGAATTAGGCGAATCAAGACAGCTATTTGAGACACTAGATATTCCATTTCCAACAGCAGAGGATCCACTAGGAGAAGCTGCTACGGATGAAGAGGAAATCTGTCTAGTACTCGAATGCCTATGATGATGCCTATAATGCCCTGCAGTAGAGGCTGGTGTGGCACAAAGTAGATCATTAAGGATATGTATGATGGTACTGATATCTCTCTTCGGTCGACCATGCCGATCTTGTAAAGCCGGGTTCAAAGTTCCACTGAATGTTCCCGAGTAGACACCTTTTCCATGGTGGTGCATGCTTTCTATTATCGCTCCTTGTCTACGTCTTGCATTCTCCTGAAGAAAAAACAACAATTTAGCAAACATAAAAAACGTTGATAAAACAAAAATTGAACAATGCAATTTGAATTAAAGAAACCATCAATGATAAAATTTTTGAATTAATTACACTTTCCAATTTGAAAGGAAAACATCTGGAAGTCTCTAAATATCAGCCAGCCGTTTTACTCACTGTTATCAAATTTGAAAAATCTTAATCACTTTGTCAGATGTATAGCAAATCTTTTCAAAAAATCAAATTTTTTCCTGACCTTCCAGATCCAAAATGTTAATTTTCTTTCCAGATTATCGTATCAAATAACAATTTTAGGGTTATCACGGATTTTCTCCCTAAAAATATACCTTTGCATTTATTACTCATTGTTTAAATTTCTTATTTGCAAATATAAGCATTGTTTAAAAAAATGTATTACTTCTGACTTGTTGAATTTTAAAACAATTAAAAGTCTGACGAGACCCATCATCAACGAATAAGCCGTATAAATTTTAATAATGAGACAAACTATTCAATGGAACCTAAGACACAACTAATGAAGTTTGCATAGGAGAACTTGCTTCGATAAATATACCTCTGCGAGATCGACCCGCGGAGTGAGTACCTCAGAGGAGAGCTGCTTGAGCTTTTGTGTGAGATTGCGAGATGCTTCGGCGAGGGCTCGAGTGTCCAGGGTAGCCGAAGTTCCTTTCACAACGTCTACAATTCCCATCGACGAATCTGTACTCGACATCGAACAGGATTCACCATTTGTAGGACTACGAGAGGTAGGTAGAGGGCTACTGGTAGTTTGCTGCTGTGGATGATGATGATGACCAGTACACAGTTTTTTCTTCTGGGGCGAGGTGTCATTACTATCGTCTCTCAATGAGGCGGAGAGATCCGTTGCGTTGGAGGTAGATGGGGAGATATCCAATGAGGTGGACGTTGGTGAACGGAGGTTAAAAGTGGTAGAGTTCGCTTTTCGCGAATGATGATGATGATGGTGGTGGTGATGATGATGATGGTGAGTGTGGTGGTGATGGTGATGATGTAAGAGGCAGGACTGGCGAGAGGATGTGCTGCTGGTATTGCTAGCACTGCTGGATGGAGGCGACATTGGAGAATTGCTGGTTCGTGATTGTTGCAGAGGTGAAGTTTGGGGACAGAAGAGCGAGTGTGGCGAGGAAACAGGGGAATAGGAAGCAGAAGAGGTGGTTGAAGCGGATGGAGAAGGCGTTGCTCTTTCTGAACAGACAGGGTTCGTTGTAGTCGTCGCTGTGAAGAGGCTTGTATTGCAGCTGGCTGAAGCTAAACTGCTTATAAGAGAGGAGGTCCTCGCTGTTGCTGTGGTATTCTGAAGTTTTGTAGAGGAACTGGTCGATCGAGCTGAGAGGACGGTGGACCTTCTGTTTGAAAGCGAAGTAGAAACATGATTTGAGGAAGTCATGGTTCCTGTGGTGGAGGAATTCGAGGCGCTGGAACTGCTTCCTGACATAGAGTTACTTGCACTGCTGGTGGGACTACTCGATCTTACGACTGGAGATACTGGCGTGACGGTTGATAACTGGAGCTGGATTAACATCATGTGATCTCCAAGGCGCATTGTCAAGTTGAGAGGCGCCTTACCCGAGAGGAAGTCGTTCACCTGGGAGTCGCTTAGACTTTCCAGAGCTTGCATCACACTTTGCTCCGGACGTTGAGCCTGGAATGAGAGATAATATTTTTAAAATAAATAACATAAATGTCATCAATTAGAGTTAATATTAAAAAATTAACGATTTGTATAAATAAAAAATCATAAATAGCAGAGAAACTACGGAAAACAAAATTGACTCCTGGTATTCTGAATTTTCTGAAACAAAATTTTAATTATTTTGTGAAAATATATTAAGATGAAATCTAGAAATGAAGTCTGGAGTCCCAACTGGTATTCTAAGGCTGAAAATTCAATCTGAAAAGAGAATAAATAACGAGTAATAGGCAGCTTGGTTCGGATGAAATGAGAATGCACGGATATTGCACGTGCAAAGATAAGGGAAATCGATAAGAGCCCGGCCAAGAGATAGAAACGCAAGAAGACCTGCAGAGGAAGAGGAAACCTCGCGGGATCGAAGCCCAGACCCTCAGCACCGCTAGGTGGTCCCAACCCACTCAACACACCTAACGGACTTCTTTCGCTGAAATGTGCTACGTGGATTCGGTAATTGAATTTATACATACATCTGATTATTTCGTCATAGGCATAAGATCATTGTGGAAAGTAGTGTAAGCCTATTAAAATTATCCTTTCCATAATTTATTTATTGAAGTCTTATCAATTATACAAATGCGAAGTGTGGAAATAAAGGCAACGCGTGTTAGTTGACCTTCACTAACTAAATCAGCCAATTTGTACTTCATATAAGTTATTTAGTTTACAAAGTTCTTAAGAGGCGTTATCAAGCACATTTGTGATAGTAACAACAAGTAGAGACTCGAAACCTGGCCTATAGTCAATAGCATGTTGCCAAGACTTATAATTCTCAATGTTACAGTGGGAACTTTATACGTGCGCATGTATAAAGAAAAGTTTGAATTCGCAGCTTTATACTGTTTAGTCGTGAAGTTTTACAAACAGAGTTTACGTCAACAAACGTTTTGTAGAGTAATTCTTGGAAATGAAGCATTTCAAGGAGAGAGACACAGTTAAATATTCCTACATCAAGTGTTTAAAAAGTAAAAACAAATTATTGAGATTATGCACAATATAGATCAAGTAACTAATATTATATGCCATAATTCGATTATACCTTCACTTATTACGACATCATTAGACAACACTCTAACTTTGAAAACAATAACAATTAAAATAGTAGAATACCTAATAAAATTAAGAAGCGTTCACATCAATGATGGAGAGAAGCTAATCAATGCTTCATAGCTATAAGATAAATAAAAATTTAAGTATAAAATGCATTGATTTTGAAACTTATTAGAAAATTTCCAATATCGATTTTTCTGAATAGGAAACTTCAGATCCGTCTACTTTTAAAATAAAATACTCTTTAAATTAATAAATTTACCATTTTTGATGCCCTTAGTTTTGAATTTCAATATAAAATTTGAAATATAATTTAACAAAATATAATTTTCTATTTAAATATTTTTGATGTTCTTAGTTGGCTTTAGGGCCCATAAAAAAATGTAACTCAAAGTTTCATATACAAGTCCTGTTCCACTATTATAATTTTCTATTTTACAAATCATTAAATCTCGAAAAATATTTAATTTTTGTACTTCTTCAAAGTTCTAAAGCCTTTTATTCAGGCTGTCTCTAATTTTATTAGATTAAATATTTGAGCATAAAAATTAACTGGATTTAAAGATACTTTCTAAATTTAAAATTTAAAATCTAAAATTTAAGGTAAATGAAGTTCGCAACGTTGCTGTAGCAACGAAAAAGTATAATTCCAAGTTTAGAAAAAAAAAAGTTCTAGTCATTCAAATCTACTTTAATCAAGTCTAAATGGGAATATAGCACGGAGACAACCCTTCCGCATGCATTTCATCCCTTGAATACCGAAAAACGTAAAAAAAAAAACAAAAAACCGAACTAAGCTCGATACCTAAAATTTCAGGACTGTATATTGTAGCATTTAGTGCCAATTAATTAAGAAAAAAATGTTCATCCCCAAACCTAGCTGGGATGTTTATCGTTTTCAACCCCAAATGCCCAAAAGTATGAATAAAAATTTGGAAAATCAAATTATGCGCTCGATACCTAAAATTTTAAGACGGGATATTGTAGCATTTAGTGCCAATTAATTAGAAAAAAGAATTCATCTCCAAACCTAGCGGGGATTTTTGTCCTCTTCAACCCCAAATGCTCAAAAATTACTTTTTCGTTGCTACAGCAACGTTACGAACTTCATTTACCTAAAATTCATTGGTATATTTTCAAAAGGATCTTCGAAGAACTTTTTCATAGAAATCGTACCTAAGCTTTTAGGATGATATTTTGTTAATCTTTAAGGGGCTCTTTATGAGAAATAGATGAAAAGGAGAAAATAAACGTACATGTTCAAGGGATCTAAACGGCAGCTTGTGAATTCAAAGCTGATATTTTTTTTCTTGGGTTTATCGACTTGCTCAGCATCCAACTATATCAAAGTTTAAGTTCTATGGACGTAGGTGGCGCCAGAGAGGCAATGCAACCTGCTGAATCCCACATCCAATGGGTGAACTGACCCACGTGTCACGTCCCGGTATACGGGTACACTACTACAGAGACAAAACGCAGTCATCCAACTATCTAGCATCACGCCAGTGGCCAGCATGTAGTAAGTAAGTGTAAGCTGGCAGGCAACCAGGCGAGCGAACTCGGACCTACGCCTTTTCGCCCTCACCCTCCCACATTATATTATACGTACACGTGTGAGATCTACGTTCGCACGCTTGCTTCCATATGAATGTCTCAGTCCCTGGTGGGAAGTGTACGTGTGTTGGTTCTATGCATATTGTACAGATATACATATATATATCTATACAGCTGCTGCAAGTAAAGCTATGGTCCCCGGTTAGTCGTATAAAACTTCCATGATACCTACTTTGCTTGCCTCTGAGCCAGGGTATGACTTTACCAACCAACTCAATGCCTTCCAACCGCATTGGCTTCATACGAAGGCTACGGCATCGTGTGGCCGCCATTGTCGATCCCGAATTTCCTGGACAAGTCATGCCACAGACTTGCAGGCTTCGGTGCCAACCTCGATCTTTTCGCTTCGCTGAATTGACCGATAATATTCACGCATGGCTAAGCCGCTTTGCGATCCAGAAACTGCAATTCGCAGTTTCTCAACTAATAAAAAGCACCTAGTTCAAAATAATCAGGGTAAAAATCATTATCAAGATGGATTTCTATTGGTGTAAAGGAATCCCTAAGAATTCCATTCTTGTGCGTTTGATCTTAATTCTCTGAAGAGCAATCGAAACTTAATAATTATCACTCCACCTTCGGATACATAAAATTCTTGATCACAAAGAATTGATTGAAGACTTGATGAGATCTTACTTTAAAATGATTTTCAGCTTGCATCAGAGTTGGAATTTTCGTTAGATAAATGGACCTTTACTATGCTCCAAAATTTCCAAATCAGTATAAATTAGTTAATTTCGAAATCAGTTGTACTTTTACACCAATGCCTTGCGTTCTGTTCACCATGATGAAACTGTACAAGGACAAAGGTTCACCAATAATAACCAAGTGTTTCGAGAATCAACCAATCAATGACATTCGAATTATGTAATGACCTTGCAAGGTTATCAACTATCTTTGCTCAATGAATAGTTTATTTCATGGCATAAAAGTCTGAGTCCATAAAAATATAAAGATTTGAGTCGTCATACTATCGAGACGGACTTCATAAATAATTCATCTCATTTTCGAAAATTTACTAACTATTTGAACATTTAATTAATTTTGCAATCCAAAATTTTTAAGTTGCTAAAAAAAACCATTAATAATTTGATAGGGAAAAAAGAATAGTAGAAACTCCACTTCAGCTGCATACTTTTATTCAAAGATTCTAATTATAAATTAGATATTAATCAAAGCCTTGAAACAATCTGAAAACTATTTTCGATAAACTAACTTTGAAATGAACTAAATCCCTATTATAAGTGTGACAGCCATAAAATCATTTTCTCACGAGGAATGAGAGATTTAAGGTGTGGGTCAGAGAAAAAAGAGTCCTTTCTTAGGTCACGCTCAAGGGGAATTGAGAAATCGGCCTGGAAATGGTTGAAATCGGTATCCTTAAGGTGGGGATATGAAAAGAATTTGCTGATCGATTCTCAGGTGAGAAAATGAATTTCCGGCCTGAAATTTTAGACACGCGTGTGCAGAAAGTCGAGCCTTGCAGCAGTTCGATCGAGCCGAGGCGTTGCGTTGGTATGTACGAAGGCGCTTTAAATTGACTGCGGAGAGCCGCGCCGGGCGGGCGGGCGGGCGATCCGCTTGACAGCTATGCGAAGCAGCCTCGTCGGCTGCGATAAGGACCGTGCGCTGTTGCCAGCTCACTTCGTCAATTTCGGAACACACCCTTTGTACGTTCATTCCCCTTCGCCCTGGTACAAAAGGAGTCGCAAGTCGCAACGAATCAGCTAAGCGCCATCAGCTGATTCCTTGTCTAGGCCCTTCTACTTCGATCAGAGTGGAAGGTGCGACGACACTGCAAGACTGAACTTATCAAAAGTTCTTAATCCAATTCTATTATTAGTTTATAGAATAATAATACTGTCGTGAGACTATCGTTTGTTTTCTTTCTCAAATGTGCCGACAGACAGCTGATTTATTAATATATCAAAAATTGATGACGTTAAAAGACATCTTTAAACATCACATTTTTAATACCTCAAAACAATTTTGGAGTAATAGTAAAGAAGAAATATATGTTCTAATTCTTGCCTAGAACGGATTCAAGAACAAATTTTGGAGTAATCTCAGAGACATCACTGAAATAGAAGAAAAATTCTTGGTTTTCAAAAAATATTACCGGCGATTCAAGTAAGAATAATTACTTTTGTGAAACTATTGAAAACTCAGAATGTATTTTAAAAATTTATAAATTAAAAAAATATTCATTCTAATGAACTAATAACAACATTTACAACAATACCAGAAATTTGTTACTACAATATTCTAATACTGTAATATTTGAAAACTGAAAAATTTCTGTGCTACTAAATTTAAATCTCTTGTGAAGTTAGAAATTCAGATAGTTAAAGACAAATTAGAGAATAATATAATTTGAATTGAAAATCAGTGAATAAAAGGATTTGAAAATGTATTAACTTACAACGAAATTTGAAAATCATGTAAAAAATTAGCTGATCAAGTGGCCACCCTGAAATTTAGTTTTTTAGTTCAAGTGAGTTTAACTTACTTAGAATTTAGGGTATTATGAAACATAACATTTTTGGAGTAAGTTCAACGTCTACCACTAGGAAAATTTAATAAATTGTACTCGAGTATTTTTTTTTCTTTAAGCTTAAAAATGATGATGACCACCAAAGAGCCTGGAGATGACCGAGAAACCAAGTGACCCGACGATGGTCGTGTACTAGAGTTAACGGAGTTTATTCAGAGCGCACGCTCCATGTTCTGCGCCTTTTCTGCTTGAGTTTTGCGGAACCTTACGTATCGGTTTCAGGATAGACTACCGTTTAGTGAACGTCACCGTCTCTACGCGATCTTCAAACGGTAATTAAAAATGAAGAGCGGGGGAGGAGGTGAAGGCAACAGGAGAAATGAATAGATATGAGAATTGGAGGGAATGAAGAAACGTTAGAGAGTAAGGAAGCATAAAAAACGGAACTGTCTGCATAAGATGTGTGTTATAAAGTCACTCACCAACAATCCAGTTTCCACGCTTGGCAACAACGTCAACCGACTGCCATCCTGAAGACGATTTTCCTCCAACGTCCCTTCTCGAAGTTGTCTAAAACAAAAAAATAGTTATCAAAACCTATTTTCTAAAACGCAACATATTCTCAAAATTTTCAAAGTAAAATAAAAAGATTGAATGAAAAATAACTTTTCGTATCTCAAATTTTTAATGATTTCTGTTGCCTAACATCAGATAAAAAATCATTCTTCTCATTGAAAGAGAATTATATGTAGATATTTATTCAGAATTTTAAGAGAGTTCAAGAGTCGAGGGATCCCTTTTTTAGGCCTGAGAAGTGTCCTATCTGGTTTAGTATGAGCAGAAGGACAAGCTTTTCGAGAAAGATTCTTTGAGGCAAAATAGTTTACAGCGATTTGATAGGTTACCGTTATCTAGAGACAAGCGGTGATAAAGAATGAAAATTATCGATCGACAGATCTTCAATCAATGAAAGATTCGTTTCAGGGAAGCGAACGTTAATTGCACATTCGATGACGTCTACAAATCTATAGAAATAAAATCCAATCTTATAAGGAACTTGATTAATTGACTCGAATTAATTATTATTTTTAATTTATTGTTATTTTTTCTCTATAAATTAAACAATATAAACAGATATTTTAATTCAAAGGTTCATAAAAAAAGGAATTTAATACTTTTTTTTAAACAAAATTCTTAAAGGTATAGTCTATATAACATAGTAAAATTTCAATCTAGAAAAAGAATTTGCATACGCATTGCTACTATATTTTCTAGAAGCGAACATTTTAACGATGAACTGAGCTGTTCCCAGCTTGAGAAATCGAATTCGTTTCTTAATGAAAAATTTGCATGCCTTTATTCTTATTTAGAGCAAGCAGGAGTATTACTGATTTATCTACATACTTCTTTGCAGAGGTTGTATATTAAAATACATTTTATGTAGCAGATGCTTTCCTTTTAGATGAACGTGGGAATCAAGAAACTTCCTCCTAACCCTCTTTCATAGAGACCCTATCCGAAAATATTAATCAACCTTTACCAGGTACTCTGCAATTCAATTCCATTCAAACTATATTTGTAAACGGTATAAAAACTTCATTCTCGTTCGCAAAAAAATGTATTTTTTATAGACCATGTTTGAGGTAATGGAAAGAAAACAATGAAAATTAAGCCCTTTTTTATAATTGTAACAAATATCAAATAAATCAATTAAATTACTCTATTAAATAAATTTGCAATTAATAAAAACTTAAGTTTGTTCAACTAGAAACATAAGGCTGAGGGCTGAAACAAAGTGAAGAAAAAACTGTTTTTTCATATCAGGAGTGAACTTCGTCATTCTAAAAAATCATCAAGCAATCTTTGATCAAATCAGTATTGCATAGTTCTGTTTATATAAGTCAATATTATAATTTTCAATTTAAATAATGGACAAAAAAAACGTATTTGCTCCGAATTCAGTAAACTAAAGACTCAGTGACGTCGATGACCCAACAACTGATTAGCGCGAAGAATGAGTAGATAAACATTCGTTGTTGTGAAAGACTGAAACAACAACTAAAGCCTCAGTCAGTGACAAAGGAAGAAAATTCTCAAGTTTCCTACGTATTAATTAATGACAAAACCAAGTATTTTATTCCTTTAAAGTTGTGAATATTAGCAGTAATAATGAATTTCAATTTGATTAATATTAAACTACAAAACTGCTAGTTCGAAAAAGCAAACTAGAAAATTATTAATTAAGTAGAATTTTATTTCTAAATTATACATATAAGAGAACCTGATCTGGAATTTATAATATTGCATTATTAGATGTTATTTTTTATAATTGATGATATTAATATGATCTGTGCATCGAAGGCGAGCTCCTTTTTTGTCTCTCATGAGCCTTATGTGGGAGGTTTGAGCCTTCCATTTCTAGAGACACAAATGCCTTGCAAGTATCCCACTGTTAATTTCCTTGCTGACGCCCTCGCATACTTTCGGATTGCTTTGACCATATTATGAGCGTTCGGTGCACTCAGAGATTATTTATTATCGATGACTGCCGATGAGTAAGACTCTTCTTTAGCCTTCTGCATGAGCAAATATAAAGTGGTCAAAGTTTCGACCAGAAAGGACTTTACTATCTATTCTTGACTCTAGAACTAGTCTCTTGCCTACTTATTTCAAAATAATAATGCTAAAATCATTTTATCATCATTGTGCTTCAAATTTAAAGGGTGTCTAGAAATCTTATGAAAAAAAATTCTCGAATATTTTATGACTGGAAGTAGTTTTTGTTTTTTCGCATTCGCAAATAAAATCTTTGCAATTGTGCTAGCTATAGCTATCAAAAAATTATCTTTGAGATAAAATTTTATAAATATTTGTCAACGAAAAAACTATTTCATGTGAGGAGTGGAGGTCAATTTGAACGTCATTTTACATTCCTGATCTCGGCCTTATTTTAGTGTGATATATAAACTTATTTTTATATCTCTATTAATATCAACATTGCTTTGAAATTTTTTTTTTTATAGTTATTAAAATCTATCGAAAATATAATATAAAAATAAGCTAGCTTGATTCTCTAAATAATGAACATTTTAAGACATTTCATTTTACAATCTGAGAAAAAAATTCGTCAACAATCAAGTTCTTGTGAAGTTTCTTTAAACATTCCGTGAGACAAGGAAAGGACGATGTAGCATCGAACTTCTCCATTTATCTGTGTGAGTCTTCACAGAAAAGCAAACTTAAAAAATATACACGTGGTTGTCTGCTTTTCTAGAGCAAGCTTTTGCGTTTTAACCTACGAATGCGTATTTGTGCACCCGTGCTACATATATATATATACATATATATATATATATATATTTGAAGCATCGATGAATACATGAGATAGGAAACAGAACGTATAAACAACACTTAGTTGCTGATCGGACATTGCCAAATATTGTGGCATTAAACATAGCCATAGATAGATTGTTCCCAGTATTCGGAATTGTTAGGAGATTAAGGAGGCACCATCAAAGAATATTGTCTTGAAACATTCTGTAAGCTTTTCTGTTTGAAGATGATAAATTTAGTACCAAGCAGATGCAACCTACTCTCCTTGCAATGTCGCGCCTATAATATTTATGAATTTCTTAGCTAAATCAAATTTAATATTATGAGAATAAATTTCACCAAAAAATAAAATTTTTATCAAATTTCAACTGAACTGGCATTTAAAAAAATACATTTAATCTGAATCAACCAAGAGTATCTTGGTCTAATAAGATATCTACGTAAATTAGGAATGACGTAAATAATAATTGCTTCATAATTTTGAGAGTTTGATAAGGCTTTAAAGCATTTTAAAATTAAAAACAGAGGAATGAAAAACACATGGTTGTAAGTTCTAACAATGTTCCCTCATGTTTCCTGTTTCATTACCGGAATGAAAACTAGCGGTTCGTTCCGGTTCGCTATTTTCAACTGGTTACTGGTTTCATCGGAAAGCCCTTTGCCATCAAGGGAATCGCGTAAAAGCGACAATGATCGTTTAAGTAATTTAAAATCATATAGAAAGATTTCGTTTTATCTTATCTCTTCTCGCAGTAATTTTATTCACAAACTAAAAAGCTCGAATTTTTCTAAACCAAATCACTGTCTGTTTATTTATATAGAATATTTTCTCCGAAATGACTAATAGTTTGCAACTATGATCATTTTTAAGTTTCTAAAAAAATTAATAAAAATTATAGTTCAAAACTCGAATCATCTCCTGAAATTCAATGGATTAATCTTCTAAGCCTATAAATTTATCAATTCGTTCCACAATACACGTAGGTACTACAAAGGAAACCATAGAAGTACCTTTGCAGTAGTTTTCATACCAGAATACGATTAAGCATTATTACAGCCTCTCAGATGATTCCATGACGTAAAATTGAGGAAAAACGGATATAAACCATAGAATATTATTGTAGTTTTCATGTAGATAGATCATCGACTGCTGAAGCAGATTTTATACTTTTTTTCATCTAAATTGCAAAGAAGTCAGTACGAATAAAATCAGGCCAGACGCTTTCCTTCGTAACCCATAGTAGTGGAAACCATATTAGAGGAAACCCACGATTTCCTCAGGGCAGTGGTAACGGTAATGTAACCGTAAATCTAAGGTACTATCATTATTTACTCATAGCCCTCGTCAGACATCTTTGGGTTTATCCCAAAGCTTAAAACAGAATTATCTTCGTTCAAGAATGCGTCATTTCTGAATGCTGTGAAATGTGAATAAAAGGATGCTATGAACAATGACTAATGGGAGTCTTTTAAGGAAAGACCATAAGGATTGTAGCTTTAGCTTGGCTTATGCCTTCAAATCTTAGAATTTTAGATAATTCAATGTACCAATAACCCAGAGTAATATATATTGTTTTATTTGAACATATTGGATCAAACATGAATTTTTTAAAAATAAATACAAATTTTTATTCATTATACAGCCGAAGAAATTTTATAGGTTCTTTCATTAGAACGATAGATTTGTTTGATTTTTAAAATTTAAACAAACCTTTCGTTTGATTTAAATGGAAAATCGTATTGATTCAATAAAATAGACTTAATGAAACTTGTTTGCTAGTATCAAATAAAAAATAAAATAGACATCCAGTTGCCGTCTGTCACATTTTTATTGTTCCACTAATTGATTGTGAAAATTAAAGCTTACGTAATGTTAATAAAGTAGAAATATCAGAAAATCCAACGCAGTCTATGATTACCAAAAAATTTTTTCAGGTCATCTTAATAATGAACTCTTCAATTAGGAAAAGATTCTGCGACGCTCCTGGTTTAATAGGTTTATAACGACTACATTTAATGGTGAATGAGCCTCTTAAAAATATTTACCAACTATTAAATTACTACTGCATACCATAAAGTTACAAGTGTAAAATTACTCTACAAGTTGTATTTTTAGAATTCTTTAACAGTTGCTGGCAAAATTATTAAAGTACACGGCAGAAAATAATTACAAGTAACTAAATCAATATAAATACATCACAGAATTGATTTAAAAAAATTCTTTGTTGCTTCCAGAGAGTTACAAGCTTTGAAAACTAAAAAATTTAATTTTTTCAAGATTTACAAATACAAAAGTTCCCGTGAAAATAGATGGACTCGACCAACATTTTTCTTAATTTCCCGGGATTCTCAACAGAAGTAAAGAGACGGATTGACCTAGACACGTTCCCTATACGTGCACAATCGCATGACCATGTCTGTAACACGTGCAGTAAGTTTTATCCCAGAGAGTACTAGAAAGATGCTCGTAAATAAAATTCTACCAAGCAGGTACGCTTTTCGTTCTCAAGGCATAACATCCATCCAACTTAAGAATTTCAAAACGTTAGACTACAATGCATAGTATTGAATTACAGAATACACACCCGAGAAGAAGATCACAACGCAGAACTCAATTTCTGAAGAATGAAAAAGCCTTACTATTAAAAAGCAAGACTTCATTTTAAAGAATTGCCATCTACTTTTTTAATTGAAACAATACTAGGTTCAGATAATGGAATACATCTTAGAATAGAAAATATGAAGAGCCAATGACCTAATGGGAAAACAATAGTCTTGGGTCACATCCACGATCCAATCAAGTTACAAAGAAACAATAATCACTGCACGCCAGTTATGAACAAAATTTTATGCGATTTATTACAGTCAGAAGATTACGACGTACGTAAGTGCCATTATGACCTATACACGTGTGTCTTTTGTTACATCATGAAGATGATACTTTGAATCTGATCACTAAATCCTATGTGGAAGAAAATTTTACCGAGAAGAAAGAAACTGACTATCTCGAATGTAAACCTAATTTCAAATACAAAGAGCGATATTAGAAATAATTTGTTTCCCTCTACTTTTTAAAAAATAAGTAATAATTAACGGATTAATTATTTCTTTGAAATAAATTGCTTTTTTTTAACACTTGTTTGCAGGTGGCAAGTCTTGTTTCGCTACTTTACACCTTCTATCTGAAGAAGTTTGTCCTCGTTCGAGTGGCCTTTTTGAAAGGCTTTTTTCCGTTTATGACAGAAGCCCGATTTCGTTTGGATCATATACAGGAGGATACGCGATACAAGGCCAACGTGTGTGAGTACATGGATGAACATTTGCGTTGATGTATAGCTGCACCTAGACAGCCCGAACAAGTATTCTATCTCTCGTCGCCGAGCTCGAAATACCAAGTATCAGCTTCTCCATAGCAGACTTCGTCAGCAAGATGGTCCGGAGCAGTGCTGTATTTACTCTCCAATTTACTCTTCTTTAAATTCACCATCTCTAAAAAAGAACTCAACTAAGATTTTTAATTTTTAAAATAAACCGAATTTACGTCAAGTGTTTTCTACATTTTAAACCTTTATTCTGCCTGCTTTGTATGATTTACTTCCCGTTACTCACAGGTAACTATAGTTGTAGCCTTCTAAAAACCAAGTGGAGCATAAATTTTATTTAGATAAAAAAACCTTACTAAATAGAATAATAAACCGAAATAATCCCAACTGATTAATCGTGGGAAATTATTATGTAATATGCCAAACTAATTTTCATTGTTGAGTGCTGGAGTGTAATATTTCAAGTCTGAAAATGTGAAAATAACTTTCTCTAGCATAGAAAAACATTTGTTTTTGCAACAATCGTATGAAAATAAGCGTCTGTTCTTTTATTGGAAAAAATATAAATTGAAGATATATGTTGATGTTGGTAATTGGCTTTAGGGTCCTTGTTAAAACTGGCTTTAACTCCCCACTCTATGTGTTTTATCGACTAAAATTGAATCTTGAAGAATTAGAGTATAGCTTTTTGTTGAAAATTATGCTTGACTGTTGTTCACACTCAGGAACGTTTACGAGGACAAGGCAAACAGGGTGACCGCCTTGCTCTTAAAATCTAAACAGCAACTGGAACCATTAAGTAACGATTTTTTTTAACTTATTATTAAAAATCATGAATTTGATCAAAAGTACTTTCACATCCAATTACTTTAAACAATTATTGATTCCTAATAGCAATTTATAAAAAAAAAAACATCACAATGTAGAGAAAAGTATTTTTATTCGATTAACGTTCATAGTTGCTAATCCTAAAACTACACTTTGCTGGGAAATCTAGAAATTGAAAGTCAGCCTTCTCAGCAATCCTCGCCTAGTGAGACAGACAGACTTAAATTTCTCTCCAAACGCAGGTGAAGTGAATGGAGGTTAATTTCACCATTGCAGCCAAATACACAGCAGCTGGTATAAAATGCAAGATTCACAAGTGTTTCAAGTAAATTATGTCTGTCCTTCGATTGCCGCTTAAGTAAGAAAACTTTACTTTTCCCTAGGACAGGGGAACGTGGAGTTTCATGTTCGGTACTGCACTCTAGAGTGCACGCGCCTCTGTGTTCGTAAAAACGTGCACGCGCAGATGAAAATAGATGTACGCTAGACATTCGCATGACCACCTTGCACACTGGCGTCGCATTTTTCCATTTTCTTTTCAAATTATTTTCTACTCCTAAAATCTCAACTATTTACTTTTTATAAAGCCTTATTTTTAAAATTATTTAAGCAAAATTTCCTATCGAAAAAGCAGATATGTCCGTAATAAAGAAAACGAAAATACTCTGAAAATAGTTCTAAACTAACTAAATTATGTTGTTCCTCAAAATTTCTTTATTTTAGTCAATAAATTTTGTGAATCTTATAAAATAAAGTAGCAAAAATAATTTTTTAAGATCTTAAAATAGTTATGTGTTTTGCTCCAAAAATAGAATAAACTCAAATTACAAAAATGGGCTTTTAAATAGCCTAAGCTTTTAAAATTAAGCATGTGATTGGAATCAAAAATAGAAATATTGGCTGAAAAAACTAAATTCTTGATAATGACGACAGTCAGGACCAAGTGATTTTCGTAGAAGTCAAGAGACAGAATGATCTGAACATGAACCGCGGGAATTAGGAGGATAGAACTTTTGTCGCTCTTCCCTTTCTGCATTGTTAGTAAAAGACGTAATCGAGAACGTTGCTACGCCTCTGACGGCAATCCAAGCACACATGTGCATCGACACAGTCCAGCGTACCTGCGCCTGAAACTGGCCCGGCAGGCACAAAGAAACGAGGCAAGCAGGCAGCCAAGCCAAGCCTGGGGGCCAGGGACCTTCTCGGGAATTACGAGACGCGCTATCGAGACTCCGAGCTTGAAACGTAAAAAGAACCCTGAGGAAAGAAGGGAGGTCGAAAATTCTCGATCGAATCAAATCCAGCGCTATTTACAGACTCAGTCCCATTTTAATTCAGAATCGACATGGCTAAATTGGTCTGCGCTCAGAGCTCTAGTTTCCTATTAATTTAGGAAGGCATACCTTGATAAAGCTCACTAGAATTAAAAATAATAGAATAACTGAGAAAATAAATCAATCAAAATATTTCTTGATTTCAATTTTGATGGCGTCAATTTTTTTTTCAAAATTTCAAGAATAATATTTTTATATTTAAAACAGGAATTATATCGACCCTCTAATAATATTTGTAATGTTGGATAATTGGCTTTAGGGTCCATAAATGAAAAAAACAGTAGTTTTAATCAAACGTTTCGACTCTGATTGGAGTCCTCATCAGTGATCTTTATTTTCTAGAATATGAAAAAATAACTAGTGAATGTTGCGCATGTGAGTCTCACTTTTGAGTACAACTTGGGTATTATGTGAAGAATAAAAATATGAGAAAATTTACATAAAATTATATATAAACATTTTTTGGGGGGGAAAACAGGAGAAATCTTAAGAATTAATGTTGAAAGGTAACACATACATTTTTTAAAAACATCTGAGATAAAAAACTAGACAGGTTTATGTATAAATGTAACTTGAATTTTAGATGCAAGTATATAAATGTGAGAAAAAAATATAACTCAAAAAATACACAAAAGACTTCGGTAAAAACTTCGATAAAACTTCAAAAACATTGATTGAAAAAACATGAAACGTTTATGTATAAGTGTATTATAAAATATAGATGTATACTATTAGTTAGTATACTAGTTATTTTTTCATACTCTAGAAATAAAGATCACTGATGAGGACTCCAGAGTCGAAACGTTTGATTAAAACTACTGTTTTTTTCATTTACGGACCCTAAAGCCAATCATCCAACATTACAAATACTAATATTTTAACTTTTACTAATTTAATTAAT
This sequence comes from Diplolepis rosae, assembly GCA_030998225.1. Taxonomy (NCBI): domain Eukaryota; kingdom Metazoa; phylum Arthropoda; class Insecta; order Hymenoptera; family Diplolepididae; genus Diplolepis; species Diplolepis rosae. Next base: position 1,629,765 of record JAPYXD010000143.1, on the reverse strand, counting down.
CACGAGATTATGAAATATGAAATTAAAGATCCTTAATATTATTTCAAAATTATTAGTTGCAAATTTAAAGAATACTAAAGATTGATGCACAGAAACTTCTCATTTCTTATATTTGAATTATTTCAAATTAATTCCTTTAAAATTCGATTCCTTTGACATTTGAAGATTTTTAAATTTAAAGGTGAAAAGAATTTGACTAGGTTTTGATTTTTCCTATCACTTATTTCCAAAAGTCCTTATTGAAATTTTTTATCAAAAATAAATAAGAGTGATTTATATTACTACACATTCATGAACTTAAAGTTTCATTTAAAATTTATAATTAGATTCGAAAATAATTGAATAGAGATTTATTTGTAGATGAAAATAAAAAAAGGTCTATGGAATATCTGTTCAAGCTTGCTTGGTGATTTCCCGAGATACTCCACCATTCTGCCTACTCCAATTCCTCCTCCACCTTGTCTTCCACCTACTCCTGTGGTATGTTGTTCACCATCTTATCCACCTCCTCCACCTTCTCCGTCGCACTTCCTTGCTAAAAGCAAAGGAGTATTCGCTAACGACGGTCCTCAAGACGCCCACAAATTTACTCATCCCACTTCGAAAGTCGTCGCGTACGAAAATGCACCGCGATTCCTACCCACGTCGCTTCTCGAACGAAGGACAAAGATTCACATTTGTACTGATAAAGTTCACGTCCGGGAGGAAGTTTCGCTCGTGAATGCGAAACTCAAGCAGGAACAACTTGTGGGGAGTGTCTCAGAAGTGAGATCATAATTTTGGAGCAAATCATGTTTCTAAAATCAATTTCGATTATAGATTGAAACTTTATATTAAGTTAAATCACCTTGATATTTATTTACTTCTAATTGAAATTTTCATTCGTAACGAGAAAAATAGCCATACAAGTTTATGAGAAAAAATTGAAAACTCATGAAAAATAAAGAAAAGCATTATTTAAGATGAAGTGAATATTTACTCTTAAAAATAAATATTTGTCAAGTAATTGAAGTGAACATAATCAAAGTCAACGTTAGATCCAAACTTTACGTAATTACTTTTTTCTTCTGTAATCAGAGATAAAATTTGTAAAAGGGAAGCGGCAGTGCTTAATTTAATCTATCAATTTTTTATTCGAAAACTCTAGTATCCACTTATCTTTCAACTCACGATTGTTATGCTTTGAGCGCTTAAAGGAAAAAGAATAAATTTAGGGTAATCACAAGGAAGAACGTTTACGTAGATACAAATAGGCAGTTATAAAAACGTAGAGTTTGATTAAGATAATTGACTAAAATTTAAAAGTAACTAAGGAGGACATTTTTAAAGGGATTCTAAGAGACAAAGAGAATAGGTATATCCACATTGCCACGTATATGTCAACGAACCAGGAATAGGTAATACTGTCATGGCATTACACGAGTATGGTATCGATATCACAGGTTGTCTGCACCTCCACACAGTGGCGTAACTAAAGGCTAACGAGCCTTTTCGCAAAGTCTTCGATTTGATCAATTTCCTAGCTTCAGAAATTATATGCATATCATCTATCTACATATCCTAACACTATTTAATTAAGCTATCAAAAATTTATAATAATTTTTTTTCAATCAAAAAAGCAACTAACTCTGAGTAAGTCGTTTCCCAAAGGTTTTTAGCTCTAAGTAGAAAAAATATATCTATTTACAATTTCAAGAATCAAAAATTAAATCAATGCTCTAAACAAATAATCCCAAATAGTACTTTTTGTAATTCTCTGACTTCTCCTTGGAGATTAATTTGAGGTTATATGAGGCCTACATACATTATTCAGGAATAAGGAAAAAATTTAATTTAATAAATCTGACTGTTTCCTAACCCTGTTCTATCCTTTATTCTCGATCTTGATATTCTGAAGAGGAAAGGGATCTCATGGTGTTAGGGTCGGTTGCTTATAGCTTAGACGACACACACTATCACCGCCTTCTGATTGCTCTCTCTTTTCGCAAATACACGCACCCTCCTTGCCCCGGGTCACACTCTCGAGTGCAACCGAACGATCCAACAGACAAAGGCAGAAAGCCACTCACCTCTCACGGTGTAGTAAACAAATCCGTTCCTTGGCGACCTTGAGCCTCTTGGAGATGATCTTTTTGAGGTTCTCGATTGTCTCGTTTCTATCTACAGTTAGGTCAAACTGTCCACCCGTAGTCGGTGTGATGCTGATAGTGATTTCAGGGTCCGTCACGGCAGGAACAATGCAGCCACACCCCGGCGATGATGAGGTCGGGGTTGGGGTAGGCGACGCGGGTCCATGCCCACGAAAATCAGAATTGGCCATGGCAGTCAATGGCGAGAAAGAGGAGGTGGCCGAGGACGTCTCAGCTTCGTCACCAGCGCCGCTACTGCTCCGCCCGGGATTGTCGTTCTCACTCCCCATTGCCGTCACATCCGACGGCGGCTCTGAGCTGCCGTTCATAATGTCTTTTCAAGAACCCTGGAGCCGAAGTTGATACCGTCTCACCTTGCACTCTACGAAAGCGGAACACGAGACGAAACCGCACCTGCACCTGTTCACCTTTGCCAGAGCGACTAAGGCACGACGCGGAGAAAAAAAAGAGCTACCTGCGAACCCAGATAATTTTCCAGTTAGAGAAATTTATTCGTCAATGATAGAAACAAAGTGAAGATCGATATTTTTTTAGAATAATAGAACGCAAAACACGGCACTGGCACTCTAGCACTGTAACACTATAAGAGTTCAATTCTTTCCTGACCGATCTCGAGCTGCCTCTTTATGCGCCGCGCACGCACCCACTCTTCTTCCCTTCGGGTACGTATATCCGTCCGTCTTCAATTCTTGTTACCACGGTCCTACTCCCTTCGTCGAGACGCGGCCAGCACTCCAGACTACCCGTGCCCCGCAACGAGGTAATGAAAACTCAAAAGCTCCACGAGCTCCACCACGCTCCTCTAGGCCGTGCTCAGCCGTGCTGCTAGCTAGCTTCTTCTGTCCCCCAAAGCCCCAAACCTCAAACCTCAACGACAATTCCCAGACCCCACCGAATGACCGTCCGTCGTAACCAAAGAGCACCAATGAGAAAAAAAGAGCACCACGAAGAAGCCCGAGAAAACCTTTTGCAGCGTTCATAAGATAGAAAAGTGTTCGTTCGATTTATTTTAAAGTTGGACAACAACAGGCTGAGGACTAATCAAAATGGCGGACAAAAAACGATAGCCCAATAAGATTTAACCTGAAGAACGGGACAAATAAATTATCCGCTAATCAGGTTCAGCAGATTAAATTAGGAATTTTAAAATTGCACGAACTTCAATCATTTGAATTATAATATTAATTCATTATGTTTAATTTACATATTATTTCCGGCAGTGATAGGTGTAAACAGCATGGAAAATACAGAAGCGGTTCAGATAAAGAGCGCACTAAAGAGATTATGCAGTTATCAAAAAAGAACTGTAGTAGACGTGAGAGTTCCTATAATAGATACGTAACGCTCACATTTAATTCTTCACCCAACTATAATTTTCGAATTTCAATTTAATATTTTTAAAATAAGTTATATATAATAGATAATTATCACAATTGTTTACTACTGTGGGTTGGCAAATAAATTCGTTCGGTTTTTCAGAGTATTACTATTTTAAATTGATTTTGAATTACTATTTTATTTATATTATTGTTTATTTATTATTAATTAATTCATTATTATTTATATTATTTTATATATCTTTAAATATATTTTGGAAAATCACCCGAACGAACTTATTTGTCAACCTAATAGAATTCTATAATATTCGAATTATCGTGCAAAACTGAATAAGTTATTAAGGACATCTCATTGACGTGACTTTATCCAATACTTTTCGTGCTTCCCATTTTTAAATTAATAACTCAAATGGATTTTCCATAGCACATAAACGTAAAAGAAAGATTAAGGTACGTTTATATGGTATAGAAAATCCATTTGAGTCATTAATTTAAGAATGGGAAACAAGGAAAGTATTGGACGATGTAACGTCAATGGCATGTCCCTAAGAATTTTTACAAAAAAATTATAATAATCAGGTTATTAAGGTTTTCTGAAATTTATTCTATTCTATTCTATCGTTAAAATACATTTCCACCAAGAAATTTTAATTTTAATTAAAAAATATTTATAAAATCGCTTTAGTCATCAAAAAACTCTTTGTCCGTTTCAGTAAACTTCTTTATTGTCCAGCAACCGTATAATTATACATATGTGAGTTTAAAAATATTTACATAGTGTGATCTACACATAACAAGATACAGCGTGTTATAAAATTGCATTCGCTATATCAAATAAGATTTCACTAGTCCCGACATTGCATTCCAAATTTGTGAAATAAATTTGATTACACCCTTCTCTATGGAAAATACAAATTTTAAGGATCTTTAAATTTTAAAGCAACTCAAATTATTCAAACACCTTTTAACCATATCAATACACTTATTTTTTTCTTCTCAATTATTTAGCAATTACTAATGGAAGATCGCAAGCAAACTTGCTACATTTGAACTGTTACCCTTTTCATGCAGGTGTTATAATTTCAAAAAATTTCAAGATTATCACTGCTCTGTTACATATAAAAAACAAAAAGTTCTAAAATAAATCAAACATTTAACATAAATTGTCCATAACCTAGAATTATAATGAATGATAAATTATAGCCCAAAAGGTGTACAATACTCCTTAAAACTAAACTCATTGTGCAATAGGCTCTGAATCATAAGCACTCTGACTCAATTTAACCTAATTAATGCCAGACATATTTAAATGTCTGTTTATATTTTGTATAAAAATTTCGTGAAAAGGAAGTCATCTCTTGAATACTACGATTTCTTTCATCGTCGAGTTTTTGTCTTGCTTCGGTGATTGAACATTTTTCTGTACAATTCTGACTTGAGTTTTTCTCGTTAAATGTAATGCACTTTTTTTCAAGTTCTACCCCTTGATACAAGGGATAACAAAATTCAAGAACCAAACTCTTGTGTATCTGAGTCGATTGGCTTAAATTCAAATTCTCCTCGTCCATCCATTTGAAGATAATACTACAAAAATGTAATTATAATTATTACGTAGATAAAATAAAAGCAGTGCTGTATTTACACTAGAGGCCGAAAGGCCATGGCCTAGGGCGGCACGGTGAATGAGACTTTTTTATATTTTGAAAAATATAAAAATATATTGCATACAAAGTATTCTATGAAATAAACAATTTATACCAAAAATAAAGCACTCTTGAAAGTAATATATTTTATTGGCAGTTACTCCATTTAAAGAATAGTAACTATTTTTATTTTGGCCCTAGAAATGAAAATAAGATCGGCACTTTCAACATAGGGCGGCTTCTGAGATAAATCAAGCACTGCATAAAAGGTAGATAATAGACGACAGAATTATATTTTTATATACCTCATGATGCTTCCAGAGAGACCGCCGATGCGAAACAGTAAAAAGGGTAATGTTGGCTTGTTTACAATAAGAGTACATGGAATCTTCTACGTCAACGCTCACTGCACTGGTACACTCATCCAGAATAGCAAATTGGGGTTTGTGATAAAATAATCTTGCCATCTGTGTATCACATGTTGTAGTAGAGTTTTATTAACTAGAGAGAAAAATGAAATTCGAACAGTTATGGAATAAATAATTACCGCAATTCGCTGCTTTTCTCCCCCTGATAAGACATCCATCCAATCAGCAACAGTGTCCCAACCTTGACCCTGGCTACCTGGTTGACTTTCTCTTTCTAAGAGATGGCCCAACTGAACCAAATCCAAAAACTTTTGCAAATCCTCATCTTTTGCATGACCTCTTCTTATCATCTCGGCTCTTGTGTGCGGATAAATAACTTGATCCCTTAAAGTCCCTAGCGTCATATAAGGCCTTTGTGGAATGTAGAATAATTTCCCTCTGGGTGGTTTCGTTACAGTGCCACCCCAAACAGGCCAGAGCTGAAAATTCGTATATAGAATTGATTTATTAGAAAAAGAAAATTTTCAATTGAAAATGTGATGAAAATTCTTAGTTTAGAATTAAATTTAAAGTTTTTCTTTGTTTTGTGTTAATTCTGTTAAATTAAGAAAAAAGTTTTGTTCCATCTTTAAAGTCTTTAAATAACTCTCAAGGCTGAATTTTGATTATAAAAAAACACATAAGTGAAATTAGTCTGAAATTATTAATTATCAATTTTTATAAGAATTGAAATATAGAAGTTCAAAAGTTGATACGCAACATTTTTTTCAAAATCGATTTTTTTCATTTTTTTTATCTACAATCAAACGCCAACACGGGATAATTATTGACGATTTTTTATCCAGGCTGTTGTTTACATCAGATTTTTTTGCGCGCTTTATTTTGCGTTAAAAAAAGTGTTGCAAAAGTAAAAAAATCACAAATCCCATGAAGCAATAATTAATCACACACCGGAAGTTATGATCGAACACATAGCAGCGAAATAATCAATCGCTGCTTGAAGATATCAAGTTTTGAACTGCCAACACCTGTGGAGTTATCATTGGAAATAACTTAATCGCGTATAACTTTATAACAACAACACACAACACAACAATACTAGAATTTAATTTTATACACATGATCACAATTGTTTAAATAACATCCACCAACTTCGTAGGTTTCAATTTTTGAAAAGTTTAGTTTAGTTATAAAATCAATATTTAAAGAATTTGAAAATCTTTCTGTGGAAAAAAATGACGCTTTCGACTGCGCTGGGATTCGAGCCCAGGTCTTTCGATTGCTGGTCGACTGCTCTAACCACTGAGCTACACAGGCATCCGACAAAAGTTTCAAACTCAACTAATTAATTTGAAATCATTTACAGCCGCAAGGCTGAGCCACTAGGCGATATAAGGAGATCTTCCTGTGGAGAAGGAGATGTCGGACGCCTGTGTAGGTCAGTGGTTAGAACAGTCGACCGGCAATCGAAAGACCTGGGCTCGAATCCCAGCGCAGTCGAAAGCGTCATTTTTTTCCACAGAAAGATTTTCAAATTCTTTAAATATTGAATTTATTTGCATTATTTGCGATATAAGAGTTTGAAATTGTCTACGAGGACACCTGTCGACAACGTATCCTATCTGATACGCGACTAGTGATCCTCCGATAATGTAGGCAGTGACAAAAATTTCAAACTCAACTAATTAATTAGTTATAAAATTACATCTAACAATACCAAGCGAGTTACTCAAAAACATCGATAGATATCGTCTCAATTGTTCTATGATTGGAAAAACCACCCATTAAACATTAGTCCACAAAAAATTTTTACCTCTCCTAAAACCCTAAAGAGCGAGCTCTTTCCACATCCGTTTGGCCCACAGACTAAAACGTTAATTCCTGATTTCACTTCAAAGGTCAGTTCTTTAATAAGAACATCACCATTCGGCGTTACAAGAGGAACTCGATCAAAACGAATTATATTGTCTTTCGCAACTATTTTTCCATCCCCTGGACGACCAATTGAACTCGTCTTAAAATCAGCAATCATTGTTCTTGCATATTTTCCTTCGTTTAATTCATTCAGGACATTCCTGATTTCAGTCACTCTCGCTGTGAATCCCGCTAATCTTGTCATTTCCCGTCCTGCTAAAATTAATCTACCAATAGCTTCTGCTAGTTTTACTAACATACGACCATATGTGTAGTAGTATTTGAATCGATGATCTGGAGTCCCAGATAAAATTGGGTGGTCTTTTTGCAAGAAAGGAATACTCACTGCGTAGAATCCTACAACCGATGCCACATCTAAAAAAGCATAATCCTTTAAAATCTTACTCCATTCAAGATCATTCGATTTATTTGAAATACTTTAATTTACTTACATTTTCCGACGAAATTATCCACTACACCAATAGCAACTTTAAATTCGAGGAACTTTCGCAGATGTGTTACCAGTTTGTGGAAGCTCGCAAGGAGTGTCAGTTTTTCCCTTGCGTTTCCTTGATAAAAGGCAATTTCCTCTGAATTAGTAATCAGTCGTGAATTAATGTGTCGATACTCTCCTTCAAGTCGCTGTTCTTTCACAGTCATCTGCGCTATAGGCTTTCGAAGATGAGTCAAAAATCCGCCAGCCACTACCAAATACGTGAGCATAAGGAAAGGTGTCTAAGAAAATAAGAATAGTTTATTAATGAAATTTAATCAATTAAAAAAATGAAAAAGTAAAAAATACTGAATAGTAAAAGGTTCCTTCACCTGTCCACCAAGCGTCGTAGTTAGTCGATAAACATATATAAATATATCAAGTGTAGGTTTTGCGAGGTTACTGTAGAGATCAGTACAGCTTTCGCAAAATTTATCAACATCTGTTGTGAGCAGTTGATCAGGATTTGCGATTCTTGTGTCTAAATTGTTCATTTTATAGTACGTGAAACCCCTGAAAAACATTGAGAAAATCTGTATTAATAAAAAATATGAGCCAGTCATTAGCGAAATAGAAATTTGATTCAATAATCTATAGATGTATAAATAATTAAACATGAAAAAGGTTTATTTGATGAAGATAATAAATTTTCTTGAATGAGTCAGCAAAAACTTATGTGCTAAATAGGTAAGCCGAAAGAATATAAAAACAATTCTGGTCACCTTTGACCTTACATTAAGCAGCAGACATCTATTAATCATTTCGCATAATTTTTATCGGAAGAATTTCACTTTTTCTGCCAAATGGAAAATTGAAAATAAAAGTCAAAAGGTAAGAAACTCAAAGTTATCACATACTTAAGATATTGGTCCAACAAATAACGAGTGATGTTTGTTCTTAATCTCAGTTTCATTTCTCCGATGCTGTATTTCAAAACATTATTTACCACAGAGACCTGGAATAAATAATGATTCAATGAGTAGACAATGGTTCTTATCCAAAAGATAATCTTTTAAAGGCTACAGCATTTACATTTAATGAAGAACTTTAGGGTGATCGCGGTTTTACATAAGATCAAAGTTTGTTGCCACGCAACATTTTTTTGGAGACTGAAATAAAATTCTACAAAATACTAATATTTCAAAAAGTAATGTTTTAATGCAATTATGCAACAAATATATTTTTAATGAGAGTAATATATGTATTGTAAATTAACTTTTATTATAATTATTGATAAATAATACTTTAGATAAGTTTATCATCATAAAATTAGTTGACAAAAACCGGTTCATGAAGCAAACTTGAAACAGTTTGTTTTAAGAACGAAAAATAAAAAAATTTAAACTCACCACCGGCAAAACGGCTAAAAATCTGAGCAACCGCTTTCTGAATAAAGCTGAATCCATGTTGACAATGGAGCTGTATAAATAAATTTGTAAACATTTTTTGTAGATTAAGAAGGATTCATTATAGAAATACTTTTCTTACGTTTCGATGAGAGTGCCTGTTTGAATCATCCAAAGATCACAAACTGATCTAGCGACGAGAGCAGCTGCGATAAGAAAAGCGTAGGCAGCTTCTGCAGAGAAAACTCCAGGTATTCCAACTGCAAGTAATTGACGCAATTGTCGAAAGAAAGCTGCATCCACGTGTGCTTTTGGTCCTTTAGGTTTTTCCTATAATGAAATAATATTTAAAACAAAATACATATTTATAAAAAAAATAGGAAAGTAATGCTGCACAAAGTTGATTTATTAATCATTTTATAATAAAAAAATTGTACGTACCTCTTTAATGACATAGTGAATATCGTTGGCAGGCCAGGCATTTCTGTAGGTAAATTAATTACAAGTGAATTTCAAAAGGAAGGTAAATGTAGATTGGATGCAAGACTGATTGTGACACACAAGTGCTTCGTAAGGATTTTAATGGAAAGTTTTAAATGAAAGGAATTTGTAATGACAGTTGCGAAATACATACTTGGATTTAGCGACTCGTTTTTTGCTTCTTCTTTTTAATAACCAGATCAGCGCCGTAACAGTCAAAGCCCCAGCAGCGGTCCTTTTATCGACAAATTTGCTAAGTGTTGGCGCCATCCTCTCTATTGTTCTCTGGATTTCACCACGCTCTTGACGGGTGAAGTGTTATGAATCGTCTTTGGTACAAAGAGCACATAAAGGTGGTGTGGTGGGGCAAACCTCTTCTTGGTACCGGACAAATCAGCTGGATCAGCTGCTCCAAGTCAGCAACACATTTTCTGAAGTGACACAACTACCAACCTAACCTCATCAATTTAATAACTCATATATATGTGCTGTAATGACCGTTAAATGATACCGTCACCCTTTTTGATCACTACCAGGGCCAACCAGGACAGAGATGAACCAGAGTATACTCATATAAATGATAAATTACCCCAACTGTTGAAAATGACAAAATTTCGCGACACCTGAAATGTGAAGAGAAAAATCGATTTTGTGAATAAACCTATCCTTGCCTATATCCTTTCTTGGTTTAACGAGTTTAACTACGACAGCATAGCACAAAAAAGCGAGTGAGAATGAGTTACACACAAATCTATCTATCTGCGTTTTTAAATTCAGTTTTCAACGAGACCTTACATATAAATAAGATTTAATAGTTTCAATTTTTCACATAAAGAACAAACTGCATGTATCAGGGGTGAGCTGTCAAAATTTTAGTTAATTTGATGTTTCCAGTTTTTTATACTTAATTTTTAAATGCAGTTGATCGATTCATTCTTCCTTATTTAAAAAATATTTTAATAGTATATTTTAGAGTATTAATACAGTTATAGCAAATTTCAAAATTTTAATTATATTTTTTATAATGTGTATTCAGAGGTGTATTTTACAATGCCAATTTAAAAAGAATTCTTAAAAACCATGGAAAAGTCGGCAAGGAAGGAAAATTTGATATTTTAATTCATTCTCTTTCCACTACGGAGCAGAAGCTGTCATAGCCCGAAAAATTTGTTGAAGTTCTATCTGATTCTACCAAGTTCGACGTTCGACGGTTCGACACGACGACGACGTCACGATGTATTTTGAAGTTACTAATGTCAGCTAATGTATATTACGTGTTTGGGACATCCCGGAAAACGCAATTGTCGGAGTATTGAAATTTAGTGCATAAAATAGTTTAAAGCCCACACTAGTAACAAAAGTGTCAATAAAAATTGAGATCCTTTTTGCAAATTTGCCTTCCTCAGTGAAGGCTCTGTTTTTGGGTCCAGGGTTAACCCGCTGGGCTCTCTCGGCTCAGGAGGAGATGTCGATTCGGACTGCAGCTTACCGTCTCGTGCAAAATGGTCGGGTTGTCCTACGCTCCCTCAGGAATCCCGAACATCGATACAGTAGCTGCTACAACAGAAGCCAACTTAACAAGATACACGTCGCGCAAGTAGGTAAGTTGACATATCGTTTTTTTTTTTTGTTTCTACATTAGAAGGTCACCGGGCTAACAATTTTGAGGATTTATTTTGCCAACGCAATAACAACTTTGAAATATTATCACAATTATTTCTTGTAACTTGTATCTATATAGTTTCTAATCTTTAAAGTATTTTCTAGATATCTAAAAAAGAAAGGCTAGAAAAACAGACGAAAAAAAGTCACTAAATTTTTTAATATCTTAGAACATTAATTATTAAGTACCAACTTTTGTTTGGTATTTTAAGAATTCAAGAAAATCGGAAAAACTGGTTTCCAAGAAGAAATTTTGGCTACAAATTTATAAATAAATTATGTAAGGTGTTAATTGGTACTCCAAAATAAAAATAGTGTCATATATTGAATTTGATGGAAACGATTATTTTTATATAATTTTGTATCGAAACAGTTATAAATATTTCAACATTACTGGTTTGATTGAATGCCAATTTCCTAATTATATGTAATTTCAAAAATGTAATAAACCAGGATTCAGGTTTAAATAATTATGAATATTTTTAGAGTTCATTGTTAATAGTTTTATCCCATAATGAATAATAGATTTTTCTATGGAACTTGAAAGAACTAAAATGCTGTATGAATGATAATATTTCCAATGTATTGAATACTTGAAAAAAAATTCTTGCAAAATCTATTAAATATCAAAAACTTGAATCTGAATCTTGTCTTTTATTCCCAAGTGACTATAAAGGCAAGTACTATATCCATTTCTGATTTCATTTCTAAAATTTGTGATTTTATTTTGAAGATAGTTTGAAGGATCCAAAAAGTTTTTTCTAGAAATTTTTTATTATAAAAAGTTGATTTTGAGTATTTACTTAGTATTTCATCTTATTCCAAACCAATGCACACCAACGAACAAAGGAATATTTTCTTGTTACTATAGAAATCCTTTTATACTATTTCTCATTGTTTTAGGAAAATCCCAGGGCCATGTGCCTCAGGGTACCGGTATTTCTTCAGCTGCTGGTAGGCACCTTGGCTTTCTGGGGGCCCATGCTCGACGATTATTTGTTGATAATATCTTAAAAAGAGTAACTAACAGCCTAGCAGCTGATTTGCGTCGTCGTGCTGCAAGTCGTCTATTATTTGGGGATTCGAGACCATTTTTCGCCTTAGTCGGTGTTTCTTTAGCTTCTGGCACCGGAATTTTGACAAAAGAAGATGAATTAGAAGGTGTCTGCTGGGAAATTAGGGTAAACATTTCTTAGGGTGCTTTGAAATCAGATTTGAATGTCTTTTTTAAAATGTTTTTATTTCTTAAAACTCTCCCTTATCATAAAAAAATAATTTCAGGAAGCAGTATCCAAGTTACAATGGAACAGGCCACAAAATGATCAGAACTACGAAACCACCTTAGTTGATGATTCAATAAATTTGAAAAATTTCGTTATTGGTCCAGTCATCGCGAAAGGGTGTTCCGCTGTTGTCCACGCAGCTCGTTTCAAAACTCCCACCCAAAACCAAAACAACAATCAACTTGTTGTGGACAATAAAAGCAAAATTTCCACGTTTCCTCTAGCGATTAAAATGATGTTTAACTACGACGCTGAATCGAATGCGATTTCGATCTTGAGGGCAATGTATCGAGAAACTGTTCCAGCTAGAAAGTACTACCAAAATGAGGAGTTAGCTATCTGGGAGCAAGTTATGGTTGATAATAAACGAGTGCTTCCTCCTCATGAAAATATTGTAGCTATGTACTACGTTTTTGCTGATAAAGTACCTTATTTGCCAGAAGCATTGAGAATGTATCCGGATGCTTTGCCTTCAAGGCTCTACGCTGAAGGGTCTGGAAGAAACATGAGCCTTTTTCTTCTCATGAAAAGGTATTTTCACTTTTTAAATGGAAATTAAATAATTTTAAAGCTTGAATTTTAATCTTATTAGAGTTTTCCTTATTTCAGGTATGATACTACTTTGAAACAGTATTTGACTAATCGAAATATTTGCACGAGAGAGTCGATTTTGCTGCTGGCACAATTGCTTGAAGGAATTGCCCACATGAATGCTCATGGCATTGCTCACAGGTATCTTTAGAAACACTATCTTTTACTCAATTAAGGACCGAATCAACTTAAAAAATCTGCCCAGTCCTTTCCGGGTGCGCGGGCCTTTAAGTTTATTCTTCATTATTTATTACTAAAATTCGAGTTAATTTACAATCTGACAAAAAATTTTATAAAATATCCCGATTTTTCCAGGTAATTTTATAGTCTCTCCTTGTTTAATCTTAATCAAGAAATAGTCGTTTATTAGTTTAAATTATCAAGTTTTATAAAATTTCATAATTCTAATTCTAATTGTAATTCTTTTCAAACAGAAGATCTTTTGTAACAAAACTTTCTTTTCCAGAGACTTGAAGAGTGACAACATTCTTTTAGATTTATCAGAAGAATCTGACAATTGTCCATCGCTGGTAATCACAGATTTTGGTTGTTGCTTGGCAGACAAAAATCATGGGTTATATCTACCTTATAATTCACACGACATGGACAAGGGCGGAAACGTAGCGTTAATGGCGCCTGAGGTTGTAACAGCGGTGCCAGGACCTTTTACAAACATAAACTACACGAAGGCAGACCTTTGGACTGCAGGAACTATTGCTTATGAAATGTTTGGATTAAGAAATCCGTTTTATGGCGGTAAAAATGAAAAAGAGAGCTTGAAAAATCACAATTATGCAGATGATGACCTACCGCCACTTCCTGAGTCTATTCCACCGGTTGTTGCTTCTTTAGTTAAAAACATGCTTTCTCGAAGTTTATACAAAGTAAGCAAATTTACATTATTTATATACATTTTATTTCCAATCCCATTATTTTTTAAAATTTATTTACAGCGATTAACTGCAGAAATGGCAGCGACAATAATGCAACTGTACCTCTGGGCACCGAGTTCTTGGCTTCAGAATGAAGTAAAAATTCCTTCCAGTAACGAGGTAGTTTAAAATTGAATCTATATCATATTTCTACGTTCATATCTTGCTGGAATTTACAAATGATTTCATTTGCTTACATAGATTCTTCAGTGGCTTTTGTGTCTGACATCTAAAGTGCTGTGTGAGGGTCGAAGAATATCGGAAAAAGCTTCTGAAGCTTTAGAAAGAAGTGAACAGGAAATTGTGCGACAAAATGAATACGAACGTAGCCTTTCGACACAATCCTGCGGTCGACGAACAATGCCCGAATATCAGCTAATTGCGAGTTTTCTGGGTAGAGTCAGTCTCGGAAATGTCAGAGATGGTTTTAAATGGATTCAGAGAAATGCAAAACCTTTTCCTTCAATTCGATGAGTTGTAGTATCATCAAATCAAAAATGCTACAATGAAAATACTTGATATTTTGTAGGGCATCAACTAGAGCTTTATCGGTAGAAAAACAAATTTTTCAATCTAATCTGGCATTCGTAAAGGGCTGTTATTTCCCTACGGATTTGTTATGAGATTTATTTTTTATACTTGTGGAAGCACAAAAGAGAATTCGACCAATATTTGTTTTTTTATATTCAATTTATAAACATTTTTGAAATAGAAATTCAAATCACTTTAAGCTTGATTGGTAAAAATTTAGATTTGTTCAAGTCTACTTTTTTGTGCTTCAAGCATCTTAAATAGGATTGTAAGAGTTTAAGATGGTTACTTAATTTATGTATTTGCTTTATGTAAAATTTTTAAATCTTTATTTATTGGTATTTAAAAAATATATAGATGTATTCTAATCGATTTGTCAAAACTGAAAGTTTACTTTAATTAGCACATAAATCGATTCAAGCATTGTGATGATAATATTAAAAGCGTTTAACTTGTAGAAAATAATGTATCTTTTGAAATTCAGATTATTCAAAATAAAATCTGTAAATGAGATTTTGAAACAGAGAGATCTTAATTTTCTTCTACTTATTTAGCTTGATATTTCGTGGGTTAATCGGTTTCCGAATAGTTTGCATTTTGAGTTTCATGGCTTCCAAATCTAGATTTTTCGTCATTGCGAGATCTTCTAGATAAGAAAGATATTCTTCAAAAGAGAGTGCTCGTTTTCGAAATTTAAAGAAACATAAGCCAGTGTCTGTTGTTGTTACTTTCGTCATATCAAGAATCCCTGCTGAAGACAACCACTTGTCACTTTGTGAAAGAGGCAGCATGTTTACTTCCATTGCGGCAGAAAGGGGGTCGAGTTGACAAAAAGCTTTTAACAAATTTTTAAAATCAAAATTTTTAGATTAATTAATTCTTTTAAAAATATTTTTAAGCATTGATTATCACCTTCAAACATTTCATCCAAAGAAACGATTTCATTCTCCTCTTCTTTCTTAGAAACAGAATGACGCATTTTTATTTTTTATAATACTTTGACTGAAGGTAGTAACGAAAACTGTATATTATCGCTTTTTTGTTAATTCAATATCATTTTCAAATATATCTATATGCGCATGTACACTATTATGCAATTAATGCCGTCTCCACTTTGAAGTTAGTCTCTGTGTTCTTTTAAGGGTACACTGCTGTTTATAAAAGCCGTTCACTTTGAAGTTAGGCTTTGTATTGTTAAACATACTGTTAAACCTCTGGTTAAACAATGGTGAAGCCTAACTTCAGAATGGACGACATTAATAAACAGCAGTGAGCAGTGAACAACACAGACCAATGTCTAATACTTACATCTCTTGACTTATAATTAAAATGCAATTTGAAACTCTACCTTTATTAATTTAATCAAGAAACAAAGCGAATAGGATAATTGAAGAATAAACATCAAGATATATTCAAAATGGACAAAAAGCAAAGTGAAAATAAAGAATTCAATGATGATTGCTACGATTTCCTTGATGATTTTGATGTCAGCACATTAATCTACAAGGAACTTTGTAGAGATAGTAAAAAAAAAATTACTGAAGACATATACGAGAATTTAATAATAGAAACACCTGAATCGAAGGATTCAATTTTTTATAGAGCTTATAATATCACAAGAACTGAAATTGAAGCCAAAAAAAGAGCAAAAAGAAACGTTTGTGGATTCAATCTTAAAGAATGTGCTTATTGTGTAATTATTGGTCAGTTACATTTTCTTCTTTACTTACTTATGTGATTTGTTTAAGAATAGGTGTTAAGAATATAAAAAAAGGTACTTGAAAAATGTGCAATATTTTGTAGAAGATTGGATAGAAAATTTCAAAGCTAAAAAGGCAAGGGAAGAAAAAATTAAGATAAAAAAACTAAAAATGGATTTCAGAATGCAAAGAGAACCTTCAATTTTTCCTACCATTCTAGAAAGATATAGGAATTTAAAAGATGAAATAAAGATGAACGATGTCTTCTACGCTTGCTTTTGTAAAAAGGATTCTTATGGAAAAAGGAAAATCATACTTAATGGAAATAATCTCCTTTTGAGAATAGGGTCTGTTTAAAAAATTGAAGAAATTGTTGGTATTGAACAAAAATAGGATAATTCTTATTTTATCCATTTGTAGAAGGCGATTTCAAAATTCAGACATGCAAAGTCTTCTGGATTTTCTAGAGAAAAATGCAGATGTTGCATCTCTATGTCTAGCATACAATGAAATCTACTGCAGTAGTTTTATCAGAATGATTGATTATTTGAAAGTAATATTTAAAAAATAATCAAGAATATAAATTCAAGAAATTCAAGTAGTCATATAAATTGTAAAATAAATTAAATTTTACATGTGTATCTATATTTTCTTTCAGGTAACTAGGAACATATTAGAATTAAACTTACAGAACAATGAAATAAGAGAGTTTGGAATTGAATATTTGTGTAGAGAACCAGAGAACCTGAGACTGAAGATGTTGCGATTAAATGGGAATAAATTCGGAGTTGAAGTAATTAGTATAGAGATTTATCCAGATTTAAAATTTTTAAATCGTTGTGAATAAATATGAATGGAATGAATGAATATATATAAATAAAAATATGAAAATAGGTATGAAAAATAAATAAAAATTTAATATTTGCAAAATTTTCAGGCTTCTAAGAAAATTGCTTTGTTTATTTCAAAAAATAAATATTTGAGACAATTGGATATTGCTGAAGTTGATCAAACGATTTCAAGTTTAGTTTATTACACTACTGTTCTTAGATGTGATCAAAATCAATATGCTAAGTCTTTAGCAATTTTGGATATCAGTCGACCAAATCCAGGGCACATGAATTATCTTGATTCAGCCCACTTTGCAACTCTGATTGGCTTGATGCTCAAAGTAATAGAACTTTTAATCAAAAGAATCTTAAAATTCAAGAGTATCAAGTAAAAATGAATTTTTTTTGTAAACTTTAGTTCAATGAATCTTTAATTGAATTGCACTTGCGAAAATGTGGCTTTTCCTGTCACGATATCGAATTAATTTTGATAGATGCAAAATACAATAAAACATTACGTTTATTGGATTTGAATGAAAATAATATAGGAGACCATGGTGTTGAGCAATTTGCAAACTGGTTTACAGAAAAGCCAGCTTTAAGAGGTCTTTTATTGTCACACAATATTATAACCAGTAATGGTGCCAGGTATTCCAGAAAATAAAATTAAGGGCATGTGATACTTATGAAATTAGCAAATTTTATTGATTTTAGGTTTACACGAACTTTCTATTTTTCTCAAGTATCACATGCCCTTAATTCCAAAACTTATAACAGGTATGATTATGTCTTAATTTGGATGATTCTTTACTAATTAATAGATAAAAGTGTTTGTTTTTAAAATTAGAAGCTTGAGTTTCTCTTTACCATTTTCGAGAATTAGAATACTGGACCTTTCCTATAATCGAATAGATGATGCTGGGGTAATCGACATTTTGAATTCGATTAAAAAATCTTTTCCCATGAGGCATCTCAGACTTTTTGGAAACCACATTAATCATCCGACAGCTAAGGCAAAATTTGTGACAATTTCTTTCAATATTTTTTACGATTAATGTTAATCTATTTTTATTCTCTAATTTTCTTGTGCTATTAATTAAATTTCTAATCAGATTGTGGAACGAATGTTGGTTTCCGGTGTATTAGTTCAAGAAAATCTTGATGTAAAGCCTGTTGAAGTTGATGACAAATTTTACTTTGCTCATTATCCTGCTGATCATTATGAACAAATATACTATGACATTCCTCTTCATCCATAACCTGAACCGCTATGCATATAAATTGTTTAGCTTTTGCTTCTGAAAACGCCCCGCAAAATATTTGTGAGTCGTATTTGCTCAAAATTCGAAATTAAAAATATTGAAAAATATCAATCAGAAATTCACAAGTGTCCTTTGTAAAAGAATTATTTTGAATGCTAATGCGAAGGTTTTGAAGCATTAACTACATTAACTTTTTACACATTTGGAGAAAATGAGCCTCCCATTTCTCTGGATATAAATGAAAAAGTGGACTTGAGTTTACAACAAATGGACATAGATGTTGGATGAAAAATCTCACGGTGGATTACGATTGACGAATCTTCACTGGAAGATTTTTAAAAAATTGATAGTTAGTATGAAAAATAGAAAAACGTATATCATCTAAACCAAGTTTATTCTCTCTTTAAACTTAAAATAATATTCCAAAATATATTCTTTTTCAATACGCATATAACGGATACACACATCCCAATAAAATATAAAATAAAACTGAAAGACTATTATCATAATCTCTGATTTATTTTATCAGGAGTGTTCGAAAAAATATGAAACTGAGGAATCCAAATGCAGAGACGCCCAGTAGTTAAAAAAATGTTAAAATAAAAGTAAAAAAAAATAAATGCAATCATGGTGAAAAATCTATTTATAATATTTACAAACATTTATTTGCATTTTTGACGTCTGTTTGGACGGATGGAATGACCGAAGAATCCGGACCCGTATAAACGTTCCTAAACTTTTCAGATTTAGTAACTAAATCGAAGGCACTGTCGTAGTCCAAAATCTCATTTTTGAGCTCTATTAACTTTTCAATTGCTGCTTTGTGAGCCTTAGTAGTCTTTTTTTTGTAACGCACTAATTTTATCATCTTATCTAGTGTGTAGTGTAACCAAAGCACGTTCGTGAATGGCTCGAATTGTTGCCAATTGTTTCTAAAATAATGAATGCAGTAAAAATTATCAATTAGATATTAAAGAAACGAAATATTCAGTTTAAGAGTTATAGGAAATATTGAAAGGCTTATTACCCTATTTTGTCTCTCATTAGTCGATAAATTTCGAACTGGTATTCGCCCTCAGCAGTGAACAAAGCTGGGTCTAGAGACAAATCGTTAAAAATGCAGCAGCCTTTATATGACATTCTGGAAAGCGTGAAGTCGATGATTGCAACCTAAAAATAAAAAAATATATTTGTTAAAAATTATCTTCATAACGTTACATTGAGTAACAAAATTCTAAGTTTTACCTTCATACCACTCGAAGGAATTGTTATTTCTCTTTTCCCAAGTTTGTAAGTTATTTTGGATTTTTTACTTCGCGATATTAAAATGTTGCCCCAGTGCAAGTCTCGATGCTCGAACTCGAGACTCTGCTCTGCAACAGCCAATGCTAAGGCAGTCTGAATAAAAAAATAATAAACTTGTAAAACAGATAATAATAAAAACAAAATAAATAAATTAAAAAAAGATACCTGAATAAACACTGCATAGGATTCATTCGCATTTTGAAAAACAAAAGCCTCCAAGTCCTGTCCACCATGTCCAAGTTCCAAAGATATATATAACTGACTTTTATCAAACATAGATGGGCAATCATTCTCCGATTTTTTCTCGTCGTCGTATAGCTTCCAAAGTTCAATTAATTTCTGAGGATATTTGCCTATTATACATTTTATACTTTTTACTTCGACAAAACCAGATGTATTGTAATTTTCATCAAATCTTAAATTGTGAAGCTCCCTAAAACAAAAACCTCTTATTTTCACCCATTTTGAATCGTTAAATCTCAGTAAGTCAATTCAATTCATACTTGGCTATGACGATTTCCGAAAGAATTTCATGGAATTTTTTTTGAGGTTCTCCATTTACGAGTGCGTTGCCTTCTATTGGAATAACTTTGATAACGGAAGTATCAGATCCGTTCTCGTAAAGGAAAACTTCTCCGTAAACGCCTTCGCCAATTTTTCGACAGTGTTGCAAAAATCTAGTAAGAGAAAGCAATTTTGAAAATCACTGGTCATTGTAAAATAATAAGTAGAATAAATAGTTGTTTTTTCTACTAACTTCTTGGGGTAACATTTGTCGAAGGGCAAGTAATTTTCTTGGCGACATCTTTCTAAAACAATATCTTTTGCAGTTACAAGTGGTGGTAAATCAGAAGTTTTTATAACAGAGTCTTCTACTTGAACATTATAAACCAAAGCTTCTTGGGGTTCTGTTAAAATACAAATCGTTTTATTATTTTTATTACAATTTTTAGTATATGATTTGAACTATTTTTTATATAATGATTCAAATTTAGTCTTACCTATGCTAGTTTTGGCATTTTGCAAACTTGAAAGTCTATGAGAAAGCCTGTTAGAAATTTGACTTGATGTGATACCATAAGCTTCTAGGAACTGAGTATCTTCAATGCTATCTATTCTCTTAACGTCAGGTACAACACGAATTGAAATTCTTTTCACGAATCGATTCGGACTGATAGAGCCAAATGTACTAAACCTTTCGACTTTCGATTCACAGTCAAAATGACCAGTTGAAACTCCAGGACATGATTGTGGTGATTTTGGTTCCTCTTGTTGTTTCACGCAGCTTTGTACAAGTCCTAAAGTTACATTTTTATATTGATAACAAAAATATTTTAAGTTATTTAAAAATCAAATCTCTTTTAGGTTAATCGTACCCATTTACAATATTGTATAGAAAGACGAAACTAATTCAAATCATTCCCTTTTCCATTTCCATTTATCTTACTAAGAAGTATACCACTCAAACATGAATTAAAAAATTGCGTGTAAACAGTATCAAAATATTAGTTGTAAAATTAAATATATAAAATGTTTTGGGATAAATTCTTACGTCATGAAGAAAATAATATTTCGGATGTTTTTATCCCATTGCTAATTTTGTTACAAAAATTTTTTTTTTTGCTAATTACCTGTGAGAATCAGGAATTAGTGTCTTAAAAATTCATTTCAGAAAATATAAAAAATTCACTGAAAAGGGTTTTCTTTATGATTTTTACACTTATAGGCTTTTATTATTTTGTCTTCTAATATTAAAGCCATACAAATGTAAGTTTTTAAATCTGTAACTTAAAATCCTTATGATTTAAAAATACACATTTGAATTGTAAATTTATTTTTATTAATAATCCATAAATAGCCGTGTAGGAGACAAAAAAAAAAGTAAAAAAATAACGGAATAAACTGTAATGCTTGCAGAACTCATTTACATTTTTTGAAAAGTTTTATAGATTTAGAAAATAAAAAAAAATTAGAAGTTTCATACTAACTGAAAAGATATAAGACTTTAATTTTAAAACGTGGATTAATATTTTAATCTTGCCAAAAGAATTTTAAATCAATTAATGAAAATCGATAATCTCATACCTTTAGTTTGCATATCAAGGATAGTAATGACGCTCTTCCTCCATTTTTTTCCTTTTCCAATAGAGAGTTTTTCCATGTCATCTTTTGAGTGAATATTGTTTAAAATAGACAAGGATCTCGCCCAAGACTTGCCAGGTCTTAGGAATAATGGTTGTTCCTGTATTTCCACGTTCTTACCAACATTCAAAGAAGCAGTACTAGCCACGGAGACTGTGTCACAAGGAGAATCTGCATTTACTTCATCGGCTTTAACATCAACCATCATATCATTCACCTGACCATTATCCTCCTGAGTTGAAGTTCTGACTTCAAACCCATTAGATGATCTACTCTCATTTTCGGTTATCGCTGTCAGTTGCCAGCCACAGTTTTTATACTTTTTCCTTCGATGCGTGATTCTATTCGAATCTTTTAGCCGATTCAGAGCCACTGTAGAATCCTTTATTTTAATTTCACTAAATTTCACAGCCTGAGTTTCAGAAGCTTTTTCCTTGAAATCAGGAATTTTTTCGGGAATTAGTTCTTCAACCTTTTGACCGAGCATGTCTTGTCTCCCATACGTTGAATTTAAACTCTGTCGGCTTCTATTTTCCAATTCTAGTAAACTAGTTTTAGATTTAAGGCAGGATAGAGAATCTTCTACATCCAAGAAAGAATTCATTTTAAAATCTTCAAATCTTAAATTGTTATCAATTTTCTTCTCAGACTCCAGAATATTATTTTCTTTACTACAAGATTCTTTATCTTTAGAAACAAAAAAATCACTAGCATTTTGTAGACTAATTTTCGACTCTTCATAAAAATTTAAACACTTTCTAGGGCTTTTCGAATCAGAAGCTTTTATTTTTTCGAACGCCACCGATTGAACAGAAGTGTTTCTTTCGTTTTCCAAAATGAGACTTTGAGCAAGATTCTTTTTCGAGTCATTATAAGAAAGAGAATTCACAATACTAGAGGGTACAGAAGTCATCGGTGATAGTTTCTTCATATAAGGTACAGCCATTAACTGATCTTCGAAGCCCTTAAAATCAGATTGAGCTAAGATTGATAAGTTTTTAAAAGATGCCTCTTCTCCAGACAACATTTTTCCAACTGGTGGTGAATTTGTCAGGTTACTTCTATCAATTGCTAGGGGAGATGATTTTTTCAAAATTGGAGTGAAATTTTGCACTGAAATACTTGTATCATCAAACATCGACATCGATTTTTCATATTCTGGATTCAAATCCAAATTTCTTTTGGTAACGAATGTAAATGGCTTCAACAAACGATTTGAATTTTCATTAGTTACTGAATCCTTATAGTGATCTTCATGGAAGACCGATTTTTGCTCAGTGACTCTATTAAAAGATTCAAGAGTTTTGTTATCTTGGTTTTTTATGAATGATTCCTTTAAACTCGAAGCTGTCCAATCAATTTCAGAATACTCTGAAGAATAATTCCAGTGTCCAGAATTAAACTCGGAAGGTTTAGGAGTGATATTGTTTTTACAATTATTTATTTCAAATATGTTCGTATCTTCCGACTGTATGGTAGGTGGTGGAGTTTTAATGTTTTTAGATGGACTTGTGATTTTGCTTAAATTGAAAGTGATAGGCGATAACTCTCCCAATATAAAATTTCCATTTGGCCTTCTCACAAAAGGAGTGCTACTAACTAGTTTTTCCGAAAGTAAAATTTTCAGGGGTTTTATGCGAGTTAAATTCACGACGCAGTCCTTAACAGCTTCATTTTTATTCATTTTAGCAACTGATTTTTTATTTGAGTTACTTCCTTCAGGATTAGAAACGCTTCTGGAATCATTTTCAGATCCAGTTTCTGGATCTTTTACTGACTTCGCATTCACATCAGAATCGACATGAAGGCGAAGTAATTTAATCAAACAAGGCTTTAATTTGACGAATTTTTCTTTTCTCGCTGACTTTTTCAGTATCCAGTCACATTGTTTCAGAACAACAGAACATGCTTTCAGACTCGCATCCGATACTACTTTAGAACCTATCATAGAATCAGTCTTATTAGATTGGAAGCTTCCTTTAGAATGTACACTTTCCTCAGAAGGATAGTCTTTACTATTTCCCTCTGGGCTTTTTACTTTTGAAGTTTGCTGTGGAATATTTTCAACTTCTTCAAGATTATTATCATCGTCTAATTTTTTAGAAAAAGAGTTGGTACTGTTTGGTGTCTGCGGAAGTGAGAAATTTTCTAAAAAGGTTTCACTAATGCTATGAACACAAGGATCATTCTTAGAGCTACATTGTGGGACATTATTTATCTCTGATGAAACAGAATCACATAAGCTATTTGTAGTTTCTGAATCACTACTGATCACTCTTCTTTTTCTTTTAGCACGAACTTTTAGTTTCTTCTGATTAGTTTTCTTTTTACTGGGTTTAGTAATGATTTCAAAAGTTGATTTTTTCCCTTTTCTTTCCTCACCATCGCTTTTCAATTGTTTTTTTTTAATTAATCGAGGCTTTTTCAATTCCTTTTTTTTAAATTCTTTAAGGATTAAGTCGCTTTTACTTAACCTTGGTTTTTTTGACGGTACTGAGATTTCCAAATCAAAATCAGAATCCTCGTATGAGTCTGGAGTTAAAACTTTTGGGGAAGAGAAATTGTCACTGAGATCTAAACTAGAGTTGATATATGACAATCCAGCCTTCGGAGGTGGTGGTGGTGGTGGAAGTGATCTGTATAAATTATAATTTCTTAAAATAACATATTTTGAGAGTTAAAGTATAATTTGAGTAAAAACTATTTGGATTTAAAGACAGAAAATAATGTCAGTAATAAAAACTTTTATTTGTAATCGTTATGCGTTGTATCGTAATTTAATCTTTTATAGATATTAGAAAAAACTGAGAATAATAAATTCGCGAACTAATATTTCATTCAAAATATTCTTATCACTTGTTCTCGAAATGATTGTACCATTTTTCGAATTTTTGAGGGCGGAGAGATTCATATGCTAAAAAACTTCAAATTATAAAATAAACGTCATATTTTAAATTTTAACTCCAATAACGCAAAAAGCAAAGGTTAGGTGTAAAACGTGATAGGAAAACAAAATTATTTACTTGACTTCTTTCAGGAGACGATCAAAAGTCGTATCAAAAGGATCTTCTAGTGTGTCATTGAACTTATTCTCCTTTGTAGTCTCCTCCATTTCTTTGGCTTGTAGAAGTTTGTTTGTAGGTTTTTCAAAAGTCGAATAATTAAGTTTAACATTGTTCTTTTTATCGTAAGTTCTCAAAGGAGGTTTACGAAACATTTTCACCGTGAAAAAAGAATTTATCGAATCGTTAAAATACACTCTTCCACTTTTAACATCAATTCTAGGAAATTCCAAATATTTTAACCATCAATGCTTCAAAAAATAACGGTTGACAACAAGAAAACTGAATGAACTTTTATTTTAGTGTTTA
Source organism: Diplolepis rosae (assembly GCA_030998225.1). Taxonomy (NCBI): domain Eukaryota; kingdom Metazoa; phylum Arthropoda; class Insecta; order Hymenoptera; family Diplolepididae; genus Diplolepis; species Diplolepis rosae. The sequence goes on along the minus strand of JAPYXD010000143.1, from coordinate 1,604,425 downwards.
TTTCTTCTTAAGTAGAATTGCTTCAATCAAATTTTCAGTCGAAATAGACTGAGTCTTACGTTACACAACCGAAAATAATCATTTATCGAAATAAACTTCTTACACTGAGAAGCTTATGACTTGGCGCGAAAAACATTTGTGAGCAACGCCTGTTGCTCCACAGTCCACATGCTACTGCCTACTGACATGACATGCTAATGCTATTGTTCTGACAGTGACTTGCAGAGAATAGAGATGCACTGATGCTGACTGATGCAGAGGTGTTCTTCGGTCTTCCTCCTCTAGGATGTTCATAGACGCGCTTTGCGATCAGTGATCCCAGAACGTGGGAGCTGGCGGCCCCCACCATAGATGCCTCGAGCTCATTGTGTCTTCCTCATTCAACCAACGTATGGCAGTCGAGCGAAAAAGAAGCCATGAGCTGGTGGGGTCTATGGTGGGGGCCGCCAGCTCCCACGTTCTGGAATCACTGCTTTGCGTTGCGCCATAATGGATGTAACAAAGAGAGATGTATACTTTTGTTTCTTTCTTACCCATTATGGCGCAACGCAGAGCACGTCTATGAGATGGCGCCCTAAGAACTCCCAACATTTATTGTGCTTAGACTCAATTACTCTATTACTCAAGTAATTTACCATCAATTTATAGGTTATGTGTAATTGGTGTGATTACTGAAAGGAATGTAAATTGTGCACAAAATTATTTTTACAGTGTGGTGTCGCTGCTTCAACGATTTTTGACATTTCGATGACGTTTTAAAGTTTTTTGAAAAGCGGCGAAGAAAAAATTTGTTCTAGTTTAAGGAATACCGTAATTTTATAAAAAGTAAACAGCGTTTGCTTTTGTTATTATTCTTAAAGTATGAATGATACAACCGGTTGGCGGAGCATTGAGAACGATGGTATTTTTCTGCACAAACCTAACATTTTTATACCATATTGCTAATATTCCTGGTTTATGAATTTCTCCATAAATAATGATATAATGATACTTTCCCAAACAGTTTTCTTAAAACAATTTCTAAGTGAAAATGAAAAAACAGGCACCGCAGATCACATATTATCTGTAACTCAACAACTAAATAAGTTAGGTGAAGGTTAGTTCAACATTTGCTATTATTTTTTACTTGTCTTTTTGTAGCAAATTTCATTAAAACTTTTTATTGGTTCTTAAATATATACACGTGATCAGTAATTAATTTATTTGTGAATAGATTTTTTTCTTAAAATTTTGCAGCTTTTTATAATTATTTATTTCATATTAAAATTTTATTACTAAAAAATAAATTCTTATTTTCAAATATGAGCTAATGTATTCATTTTTACGCACTAAATTAAGTTACTATTTACTTGTAAGGGTGAAAATTTATTTTAAAAATCACTTCTTCCCAGCTATAGCAGTTCTAGACGCAGAATTACAAAAGCAAGTACTGGCTAATTATGAGGGATTGCTTTCTCAAGCAACATGGGTTGAAAAACTCGAAGGGGTTCTCGCAATAATGCAAAGTCATGTACAGGTAAATTTCTCTTTGCTTCAAACAAAATCTTTCACTCAATTCGACTTCAGTCATCATTTCTTAAAAAATTTTATGCAACGCGTTTAACATCTGGGATTTATAATAATTTAAATTAAGAAATGAACGGCTCTTTCAAATAAATAATTGAAGAAGAATCGTTAATTTTTTAGTTTAATTTCAGTTGTCATCAATTTTCATTTTTGTAGAGCCTTTTATCGGCTGTGGAACGCTTACGGGGTAAAGTTGTCGAACCTTTCAACCGGATAGAGACGCAAACTTTAATGCTTGCAAGACTTCATGAAACTTCTGATTTATTACGTAAAATATCCAGGATGCAACATTTAACTAAACGTTTAAATTTTCAAATGAGCGGCAGTAACCATGGTCCTGACATTATAAAAGCAGCCAATTGCCTGCATGAACTTGGTAAATTTTTACAAAATAAAATTGTAAACATTAAAGGCGAAATATTTGTACATATAATTATAGACTTTATAAAATCCTAACAGTTATTTCCTAACTAACTATTATTAAATTGTTTATCAACTTTCGACAGAACTATTAATGTCAGACACAGACTTGAGTAATTTGGACATAATTACGGATGATCAACAAACTATAAAGTCTCACAGAATAACAGTACAAAAAGTAGCAACTCACGCCTTGACTAATGGATTGCAAGCTAAAGATAGAGGACAGGTATCTTCTGAGATTCCAATTTCACAACTAACCTTTAAACAGTTTGTAAACAAAGAATAATTTCTATTTATTATTTTTACCTCTGCAGGTGAGTATGGCAGTAGAAGTCTTTGAAAACCTTGGGATTCTCGATACCGCAGTTAACGCGATAGAATCATCAGCATTTTCCAAAATAGAAGATTTAGCCAGAGAAGCTTTGGATGTTTCGTTAACTTCTAGTCAAGATCCTGTAAAAAAAGGTGCACCTGGAAGAGCCATGGTGCCTACACCAGGTTCTTCAGGAAATCTACGCACCAGATTGTGGGATAATTTGGAAAGGCTCTACCAAGAATCGATACATAATCAGTGTATACAAGTAATTAAAATAATTATTTATTAAAAGTTGCAGTTCAATTAAGTTCGAAATTGGTTTAGAATGGAATTGTTACAATAGAAGTTCATATTTGTAGATTGAATTGTTACATAGGATATTGCTAGAAAACCATTCGCAGAATTTCAAAAATATGTCTGAATCTTTTTGGAACAAAGTAACTACTATGGTTGCGAACGTTCTTGTAGAACGTGCTCAAGGTGAGAGAATCATATAAAATTTAGATTAAGACTAAAAAGATCACAATTCTTATTTGACAATATCTTATAGGGTCATCTTTCATAAAGCAGGCTTTAGAAGGCGAATATCCAAAATTCTTAAGAATTTTCTTGGACCTGAGTAAACATCTTAAAGAACGAACTCAAGCAATTGGAACATATACCGTGAAGTATGAAAAATCTTAGATATCAAATTAATTCCTGTTTGTTTTTTAAATATCAGTCTAGTTTTAATCATGATGCTATTTTCTCTTCTTAGTCGAAATATTCTATCGCCTTTCGAGAACGCCTACTTGTCACGTTCAGTATCGAGACTGTTGGATCCGGTTCACACAATGTTTTCCGGGGGGGCTGTTCCAGGTCAAGAAGATATTGATAGTTTAATTCGCACAATAACAAGGTATATTGCAATGGATTTCAAGTTCATAATGATGTATACAATTTCAAAAATACCATCTCTTATTTTTTTCAAATGTCATTTCAGTGAATTAAGTGTATCGCTAGTGGATGAAGGTTTATCAACAGTCGTAGCTCGGAATGTAGGAAAAGCTATTCGGTTGTTCTGCTTGAAATGTGAGCAGAATCTGGTGACCGGAGGAGAAGCCAGTCAGGTGATTGACTCACCAACTGTAGGACAACAAAAAAACGTCAACCTCGCAAATCTTTTATATTATCTTTCCACTCAAACTAATAGAGTTATTGCTAATTTATCAAGCAGTCTACCAACAGAGGGTGCTGTCGTAATTGCAACTGCCCTTGAAGAAATAAGCAATTTATCCAGGAATATTATTGCTCCTTTGCTTTCCTCTATCAAAGATGCGATCGAAAGCATCATTCTAACTATGCATGACGATCCAGAGTTTCGGGAGTATGTATCAAAGAATTGATCATAGTTTTTTATGAAATTTGCCAATTTTTCAAATGGATTTAATTTTTATTATTATTTTTAGTACAAGTAGTCCTCTGGGAAGAGAAATTGTATGTTCTCTTTACATGAGAGAGCTACAAGGTTTTATTTTAAGATCTGTGAATACATTTCTTGCTCCTTATAAAAATCAAACCATAGTTGCCGAATGGTAAGTTTGCCATGGAAATACATTTTTCAATTACTAATTTTTTTTTCTTTTTAAGAAAGAAATATTAAATCTGTTTGTAGTTGTAAATCTGTAGCTTCGAGATGTATTGAATTATTTGTAAGGCACGCGTGTTTACTGAGGCCTTTAACAGATTATGGAAGAGCTAAACTTATCGTCGATTTTTCACAGGTAATATAATATTTCCTTCTTATATTAGCTATATAGTAAATTTTTATTTCAATTATTTCAGATGGAATTAGCAGTGGCGCCACTTTGTAGAGGAGGTCAACTAGGTTCTCTTGAACAACAACAATACAGAATACTTAGAGCAATGAAAGCTCTCCTCCCACTTGAACCAGAAAAGATGGTACAGAAAGTTTTGGAAGAGGGAGAAGGTAGTGTTCCTCCTTCGCTTATTCTTCTTCATCTTTTTTCTGTTGCTCCTTCCGATTTGCCCTCCCCGCATCAGGTATATTTTGCTAGAATATATTGAAAAATAGGAAGAAACTGACAATTGTCAGTCAATTTTATTATATATTAAATCAAGAAAAAATTATATAAAATCATTTTTAACTTTTTAGAGTGCCAGCTGGTCTATTAGTCGATTATCTCAATGGATGGATAGCCATTCCAGTGAAAAAGAACGACTAGCATTAAGCAATGGACCTCTTAAACATTATCAATCAATAGTTCAACAACGCAATCTTCCATCTTTTCATCCCCTCTACCCGTTAATGATGAAATTAGCCAGCTTTTACGAGCATTGACTTGTTACATAAAGATATTTGATAATAATTAATTTGTTTTTAATAAGAAATAAATTTAATTTAGATCATATTTATGTTCTCTGATTTTGTTGAGACCTAAGAGAAAATGTTAAAATATGGAAAATGAATTATCTGCTTTATTGGCAAAACTTAATTCTAAGATGAAAACGTATTGCCACGAATAATATAAATCGACTTACGATATATAATACAAAAATATAAGTAAATGCATATCGAAGATTTCTATCAATCATTCCATAGTTTTTGAACGTACTTCGTTTTAGAGAGCAACATTCCTACCATTACACTAACGCTTAAAACTATTGTCCAGTTATATGATTTCTTATTTTTTTCGATGTAAGTCGCTGGAGTTTTGATTTCGGCTTCTTTATCGATCTGAAAGCCAGTTAAATTAAAGTTTAACGCCGATTTTATTCTTTAAAAAAATTACTAAACATTTTATTTTTGCATTCTAAACGGTTTTTAATTTTTATAATTTATACCTTTTCTGCAAGTTTCTCAACTAAGATAAGTTCTTTTTTAAGCTTCACTAATGAATCCTGCGATTTCTGGAGTTCCTTTTTGTACTCAACTTTTTTCACAGGAAAGAGATCTAGATTCTCTTTTTGGTCTCTCATCAAACTATTCTTTATAAAACGAAAACTAGCACCCACGATGCTAATTTGCTTTGCTGCGTTGCCCAATGTTACAACTCCGTCATAAATTCTGTAAGAGCAAATAGATTGATTTTTATTTTTTAGGAGTGAATTTCATGTTAATTTAATAATTGAAGTATTCAAATTGAATTTTTGCTGGGAAATTTGGCGTTAATTTAAGAAACTGACGTGTAGGGCAAGGTCTTTTTTATTGTTCCCAAACTGCCAAGGTCCCACTTCTTGGTGTGAAATCTGTGAAGATCTTCTATGAACCGCTTTCTATGAACGCTAATATCCATTCCTAATTTCTCGAGATCTTCTTCAGTGAGTTTTAAGAAGGTCTTGAGATTCATTCCCTTAAAAAGTTCCTTGTACCTATCCAAGCCCATTCCGTATAAGATAGTAGCTATATCAAAATCCAGTTTTTTAGCATCCTTTTCAGCAAGCGCAGGAAACATATCCCTCCATTCTAGAAATTTTACAGAATCGCTAGCAGGAGCCTCATCGATTCCTTCAGTATCTAACAAAGCTAAAATCTAAAATAAAAACTACTTTAAATTCCACTTGGGAATTAAAACAATCTAAAAATAAATATGAATTAGATTTACTTTGTCGAATCCTTTGGTTTTTGCAATATCGTATGGAGTTGTAGAAAATCGATCTCTGACGCAAATATTTGCATTGTATTCTATAAGCATCTCTACTATTTCGATGCGATTAGCTTTCACCGCGTAAAATAATGCCTAGAAAGGAAAAATGTTGCATCTTAAGACTTGTAATTCTTATAAATAAATGAATATAAATAATTCAAAGCATTAAACCGTTTGGCCTTCACTGTCGCATGCGTTAACAGTATTCATATTCCTCAGAAGCTCCAGGACGAAATCTGATTCTCTCATTTTACAAGCATACATTAATGCTGTCTCCCTAGTTTGAAAATAAATTAGAATAAAAATGTATTATTACATGTCACTACAAATTTATTCTTTCTGAACACTTTTTATGTGTCTACAAAGATTACCTTCGTTTGCTGGTTGCATTCACATTAGCTCTAGCTTCTATTAAAAGCTTTAAGCAAGCCAGACAATTTTCATTTGTACCTCTCGGACAATTACTCAATGCCATTACAGGTGTAAAGCCATCTAAAAAAGAAATAAATTAAAAATCAACTTTGAAAAAAATTCAAAAGTGATTTTTACCTTTGTGCAAATTAGGATTAGCTCCAAGTTCTAAGAGATGCTTTACAATGTGTGTCTGAGCTGCGGACGATGCATACAAAAGCAAAGTCCATCCAGTGTGCAAAAACTCGTTAACATTGCAACCAGCTAAAAAAAATAGAATGTAAAAAATAATTCCAGAAAAAGGATTTTTTGGGAAAATGTTAATGCTCACAGGATAGGTAATCGTCGATTATGTCTTTACGGCCTGACATACAAGCTTCCAATACTTGGAATTCAAATGCCTGTTTTTCATGTTTTGCATTTATTGAAATGTCATTGAAATTGATCTCGCCATTAGCTATATTTTCATCGTTTTCTTTATGAATATACGAAATATTATTCTTTCTAGATTGAACCTGTAAGACAGATTTCTGTCAGATTAAATGCTTATAAATTATTAGGTGTGAAAATATAATCTAAGAAATTTGTCGAAGTTTCATACTATCATTGGTAAAGTTCGTACAAAAGGAATTGCTCACAAGAAGTAATTAATTATGTATGAATTAACGTTAAATAAAAAATAAAGTTCTTCAATAACAAAAATTATCTTAATTTTATAGCAAACATATTTTCCTTCATGCCGGTATAAAAGATAGGTTACGTATCGTTTTTCAAACCTCATCATGAAAACAAAAACCCTCTTCGTCGGATTCCTCATCGGACATTCCAGCTGGTCTGGCATTGAACATTTTTATTTAGTTTTACATAAACTGCTGTCAGAATGTAAGAAGAGAGATATTTGTTATTTAAAAAATAAACAATATCCTGTTGACGATTTTTAGCGTCACTTGTTAATCCTACCCATGAACGTAAGAATATATGATTATGAATGGAACCGAACACCGATTCACCGAACTCAACCCTCCGGAATGTGTGCCGAAATAAGTAAGGGGGAAACAGTCTCATTAATTTTTTTGAAATTTGTTCTTTAATCTTACTGAAAAAACAAACAAAACCATTCACATTTTTTACTTGTTCATATTCATTAACCTTTATATAAATATTCAAGTTATAAAATTGGAATTCAGCTATTAGAAAAAAAATCCGAATCATATTTAAAATAGCGCGCGACTTCCGTTAACCAATCACTGCCAATCAGGAAATCGGCCTCGGCCAGAGGCCTAAAGGAGGAATTACACCTCTGCATGCAGGCATTATGCATGCAAGTATTAATTGGAAAATACATAACATTAATTATAATAACATATTAATGGAAAAGAAACAGGAAAATTGTCAGTCTCTTTCTCTCTTGTATGTTAACATGGTACCTGCATGCCGAATGCCTGAATACAGAGGTGTAATTCCTCCTTAAGAATGCCCTCAAGTACATAAGGCTGGCCCCACAATGACAGTGTCCGAATTGGCGAAGTATATTAATGGTGCATTTATACCTCTGTCTGCCTGACCGGTGCGGATAGAAAATACATAAGAGTAAAGGAGACAGACAGTGTAAAGTTGGACAAAAAGAAAACGTCTGTCTTTTTTGCTCGTATGTATTTTCTGTCCGCACCGTTCAGACAGAGAGAGGTATAAATGCACCATAAGAAGCAAATACTTCCACCATAGGATGTAAAGAGGCCGACTTTTACTGATGGAACAACTGACTCTCTTCATCCTATGGTGGAAGTATTTACTTCGTAATGTACTTCACCAATTCGGACACGCACATTATGTCCTGAGATTCGTACATATCGTCGAGCGCGTAAGTTCTGACGTCATCAACGCGTTGTTACCAACTATCGCATGTGAAATCAGGGTGCAATCCCATACCGGCGTTTTTACGCAGCATAAAGAAGAAAATAATGAGACAGAAAGAGAGTGGTGTATCTATGTATCTTTTTCTCCGTTGTTATTTTCTGCTTTACGCCGCATAAAAACGCTGACATGGGACTGCACCCTCAAACGCTGGAATGAGTAGTAGTTTCGAAAGTGACCGCTTGGGCAGCGCTGCAATCGAGTAGTTAAAGGAATACCCGTGGTTTACAGACAGCTTTCAAGGTGAAATCCTATGACAGCAGAAAACGCAAAGCAGAAATCGGACAGCCAATTACAGAATATCTTTAGATTTCATTCTTCTTAAAGGTGTTCTGTAATTGGATGTTCGTTTTCTGATTTGCGTTTTCTGCAGTCACGGGATGGCACCTTCATAGCTGACTACGTTCTGGGTATTCATTCAGTCTACTATGTAGGGAACGACATTGGCTAGCCGCGTTTCGGCGAGTTTCCTTTCTATCTGTATAAATATATTCTATGCCGTAACGGCAGCCATGATTGTAAGTCACATGGAGACTAGATATAAGGAGCAGTGTGCTCAGATTGCAAACCGGGGTACCTACAAAGAAGATTGCACGCCGTATCCGTCTAAAGCAAGTAGGGAGAGATGACGCGGCGCGCTGCTTTTGTTCTTTTCTTGTCGCTCTCGCACGCGAGAACGACTCCTATTACTTCTCCTCATTCTCCTCGCCCCGTCGTCTCTTCCTACTCGCTTCACACGCATAAGGCGTGCAATCGTGTCTGTAGGTACCCCAGTTTGCAATCTGAGCACACTGATAAGGAGACCAATCCCTTATGGCCGTACTTCACAAACCACGAAATGAAGTTCTGCCAAGTACTTAGTTACAAAACTTCCCGATGAGGGCACGTGTGTTCCCTGTGTAGGGATTTACTTTGACTTACTTAATGTCACGTATATTTTTACGAGTGGGTTTTCCACTCTATGTTGTTTACTCAGGGACGGATCTAGAAAAAATTTGGGGGGGGGGGTCCGATCGAAAAATTTAAGAATAAAAGATATTTCGGCTTTCACAAAACGTGACGTTAGAATTGTGTTAGACAAACCCGAATTTTTTCGCTAGTGAGATTTGAAGGAGTCTGATATTTCTTGGTGGGGGGGGGGGCGGACCCCCAGGACCACCCCCCTGGAGCCGTCCCTGTGTTTACTTCATACGCTTACGATCTCTCATCTCAGGTATTCCATCTGTCTTGTTGTCCCGTCCTTCGTCCATCGACCACACGATTGACAGGAGAGCATGCAATGCTCTTTTATAAATAAAAGTACACTTTGTTAAGTTGAAGTGGTGTTTAAATTATTATCCTTCTGCATTCGGCAACTCAGTTTGAGTTTATGGAGTCAACCGAGTTTATTCAAATATTAAACCATACCAAAAGCCTATAATTGGTGACCCCGTCTTGGACAATCTTTTTGGAGCACCGGCTCTTTTAACGCTCGATGGAAAGAATATAAGCACAATTATGCTTAATAATGCTCAAATATAAGCATTTATTACATATCTACACCATAAAAAATCATACTGGACGTGGAAATTTCAAAGGACTCTTGACGACGCTTTAAAGGACGCCAATTCTTAATCATCGCAGAATGGCGGGAAAATCTCAGCATTAATTTATTAACTGAAATCGATTTGGATCCTCACATCATCAGTTAATATAATAACATCAACGGTAACATATTATTTATATTTCTATCAATTTCGAATTTGTCAACCTAATCAAGTAATTGTCGAAATTGGATCATTTAAAGATTGCTCCGAAATGCAAAATATTTAAAATGTACATTTTAAAATAATTTACATTGATAAATTTATTAAATATTGTCAATTTTAGATCATAAAAAAGTTATGTGCAGTTTCTTAAAAATATTTAAAATATTATTCATTGGAATTTAGAGTACTCAGATATTGTGTGTAATGTATGATTCAATTAATTATTGTACGCAGCTATGTTTGTAAATGATTTACCCCGAGTGTCGCGTTTAAATTTTTAACTTCAAACGTATTTTATAATAGGTGATATGTAAATTGTGGTGGCATTCAGAAAGCACGCAACCCATAGTTGTTTTGTTTTATTGGACTGTTTATTTTCTGAATGTCATTACTGCGGTCGATGCTTATACAATTTTCTTATTTATATTTTCGAAAACTTACATCCATGTGAATATTATTTGTAACGAATTTACATTTATTTACAATGATTTCGTTTCTACGTGATTTATAATTTGAATGTGTGTTTAGTCATGCACTTTCGTGCGGCAATTTTTAGAAAAAAAATTTTAATTCTAGATCTGATGATTGCTCTTGACTTTTTCGCCGTTGAAGGTTGTTGTTTTCTTTTATTAATTACACCAAAGAATTATTAATATTGGCCTTATCGAGACACTTCTCGGTTTCATTTGTGAAATATATCTAACATATGTATGCTAATAGCATTCTTTAATTTTATATTTATAATTTTTGTAGGTTATTTTATTCATTGTTGCTTCGGTGATTTTTTGATGATGGCCGATGGTAACGGTCAGGACGGTCCTTCCGGGACTCCGGAGCGGGGCGACCGCGGACGGATTTTGGCGGCGCTAGCTAATGATAATATAAACCGCACTGATGCTTACGTCAGCGCTAAAATACCAAAATTCTATAAACAGGATCCGGTTTGCTGGTTCTTCATTGTTGAGGCTTCTTTCACACAGACTCGTATCACTACCGAAATAACAAAAGCTCATGCCATTATCGCACAATTGGATTCGGAAATCGTGGCTCATATTAAAGACATTATTATTAATCAACCCGCAGATATTTATTCGCAGATCAAAGCAGGGCTGATCTCAATTTTTTCAGTTTCTAAGGAGACTAGGCTCCGTCAATTTCTCAAAGGTGAAGTGATTAACGAAGGCAAACCTTCTCTCGTTTTAAACCAACGTAGAAATTTAAATGGTAATACTTGTAGCGATGATGCTCTTAAATCAATTTTTATGGACCAGCTTCCTGGCCATATTAGAGCAATCCTAGCGATGGCTGAAGTTAACGATCTAACGGTTCTCGCGAATTTAGCGGATAAAGTATTTGAAGCGTCTAATCCTTCTGGATTCCAGATTTCTGCGGTTACTTCACCCTGTCCGGTAATTTCAAACGCGGCCAACACTTGTGCTGTTTCTTCTGTTGATTCGCTTACCACGGTAGCTGATCAGCTAACTAGACAAATGGAAAAACTTTCTAAACAGCTCAAACAGTCATCGCAATGGCGCGGCAATGGACGCAATAGATCTAAATCACGTGACTCTCGTAGCAATTTTGGTACGCACCACCGCAGTAAATCTATAAGTAGGAAAAACAAGCTTTGTTTCTATCATAACAAATATCGCGAGAGTGCTCATAAATGCCAGGAACCATGCTCGTGGAAGCTGAGGGCATCGTCTCAGGAAAACTATTTGAGCCTTGTCGAGTGGAGACTCTCGATTTAGGTAATGGAACGTCTAAACGTCTCCACATTCGTGACCGTGATTCTGGGTTGATTTATCTTATCGATACCGGATCGGATATTTCCTTATTTCCTGCCGACAAAATAACTCAAAGAAAAAAAACCCAACGTAGTACTTTGTACTATTTGCTGTAAACGACTCGCGAGTTTGTACCTTTGGCGAGAAATATGTCTCGTTGAATTTTAATTTGCGTCGCAATATATCGTGGAATTTTTGCATAGCCGCAATTCCCTATCCAATTATTGGAGCGGACTTGTTGGCCCATTTTCACCTGGTTCCAATTCTTCACGAGGCACGACTTTTGGACTCTACAACAGGTCGTAGTGTCAAAGGGTTTGTCAGAAATACTTCTATTTTTGGAGTTAGTGTGGTTGATCGTTCTGCTCAATACATTAAAATTTTGGCAGACTACCCTGAACTTGTTTCTCTGTCTCAGGGTCCTCGCCAGGTTCTTACTGACAAGGTTTATCATCACATCGTTACCAAGGGACCTCCAATAGCTTCTCGGTCAAGGCGATTGCCTCCTGACAAGCTTTCCGCGGCAAAAAGCATTTTGAAACAGCTTATCGAGGCTAACATTTGCAGACCTTCCAGCAGTCCCTGGGCTACACCTATCCATATGGTCCGTAAGAAGAACAATGAATGGCGTGTTTGCGGCGACTATCGTAGACTGAATGCCGTCACCGTCCCTGATAGGTACCCAGTGCCTCATTTGCATGACTTTTCTGCCATTCTTCGCGGTAAAGAGGTATTTTCAAAACTAGACTTGCACATGGCTTATCATCAGATACCTATCGCTCCCGAAGATGTTCCAAAAACCGCAGTCATCACACCTTTTGGGTTATTTGAATATACGTCTATGACTTTCGGTTTGCGAAACGCGGGTCAAACTTTTCAAAGGTACATCCACCAGGCCGTTGGAGACCTGGATTTCATGTTTGCGTATATCGATGATATCCTCATCGCTTCTTCAAGTCCTGAAGAGCATAAGTTACACCTAAAGCAAGTTTTTAATCGGCTTAAGAAATACTCTCTTCGCATTAACGTCGGAAAATGTCTGTTCGGTCAGTCAGAGTTGGAGTTCCTTGGATATCGTATTAACCGCGATGGTTGTTACCCTACTCCTGAGAAAGTTCAGGCTATTACCAACTTTACCAAGCCCAAAAACCATAGCCGAACTTCGTAGATTTTTGGGCATGATAAATTTTTATCGTCGTGGTTTACCTCACGCCGCCGAAAAACAAGCGCCTCTTAATAAATACCTGGGTGATTCTAAAAAAAACGACAAAAGGGTCATTAACTGGACTCCTGAGGCGGAGGACGCGTTTATCCGGGCCAAACAAGACCTGGCCAACGCAACTCTTCTTGCCCATCCTTCTCACAACGCTGAAACCCGTCTTGTCACGGATGCGTCTAATATCGGAATGGGAGCTTCACTCGAACAACGATTTGATGGTATTTGGAAACCTCTCGCCTTCTTTTCAAGAAAGTTTTCTCCATCTCAATTAAATTATAGTGCTTATGACCGTGAGTTGACAGCTGTTTTTGAAGCTATTCGTTACTTCAAGTTTTTTCTGGAAGGACAAATCTTCAAAATCGCCACTGATCATAAGCCTTTGATTTTTGCGTTTAATCAACGTTCTGAAAAGTCTTCGCAACGACAACAGCGACAGTTGTCGTACATTTCTCAATATACCACTCAAATCGAACATCTTCCTGGTACCGACAACCTCGTTGCTGATTCCTTGTCTCGAGTAGAAACCATCACCATTCCTACCGAATTCAGCATTGTCGAACTCGCTGAAATTCAGAACACTGATGAGAAACTCAAAAATCTCCTTAAGGACCCGAAATGTTCGTTAAGCCTCAAGAAAATCCAATGGGATTCTGGAAAATCGTCAATCTATTGTGACCTTTTAGGCGAAACTCTTCGCCCGTACATTCCATCTGAACTGCAAAAACATGTATTCCATCTTTTTTATAACCCAGCGCATCCAAATGCTAAAATAACCGAGCGAGTTATTGCAAAGCGCTACGTCTGGCCTTGGATGCGCCGAAACGTTTCGGACTGGTGCAAGCAGTGCACGGCTTATCAGCAGTCCAAAGTTTCCCGCTACAACCGATTACTACCTGCTAGTTTCATGGTTCCAGATGGTCGATTTCGACACGTTCACATGGATATCATTGGTCCTTTACCGTTAAGCAACGGTTATCAATACTGTCTAACGATGATTGATCGTTTTTCGCGTTGGCCCGAAGCGGTTCCGCTTCAGAACATAGAGGCTCTTACGGTTTGTCGAGCATTCATTGACCAATGGATTTCACGATACGGTACTCCGGAAACCCTAACTACTGACCAGGGCAGCCAATTTGAATCGCAGCTTTTCAGAGCCTTACTAAGACTCATTGCTTGTCATCGGGTTCGCACGACGGCTTACCATCCTGCCGCAAATGGCATGATTGACTGTACATTTTATTTATAACAACAACTGTCCTTCTATCAACTTAATCTTTAAAAAAAAAATTGATCATTTATCTAGTCTATAACTTACTGGTCATGTATTATTAAATATACACCCCAGCTTGTTTATACTCTCTTGTCAACTTTGCGAGTTGCATTTATTTAAACTTTCTTATGTATTATTATATACAGACGAAAATTTCTTAAATGAACTTTTTACATTCCGTCATATTTGATATATATTCGAAACCTTCGTTAACATCATTTACTATTTTTTTTTTCAAGATGTTGACACGTATCTTTTAATACTAAATGTAAATATATTTTGTTTCTTAGTAAAAGAATATTTTAACTATTAATGGTTGCGCAACCACTTATGTAAATATACCTCGAACTTATTATTTTATGTTGTTTACACATGTTTATTGACTAATCGTTAATGTAATGTCGAGGATGCGTAGTTTATAATATCTTTGTACTTTTCTCATCATTTTAAATTAATTAACGTTTGATGTGCGTTATATTATCTATAAATGTCCGTCTGTAATTGGAATTATTTTCCGTGCCGTGTTCGTCTCTTTTCCTTCAGAAATCAGAACATCTGATCCCCAAACTTCTGAAGGGGTTGAGATTATCAGGGTTCAGAAGTAATTTCATGCGATCTCAATTAGCTAATTATTTAACTCGTAAAAACTGTAAACTACGTCTTCTTATTATTTCGTTAAACACTTGGGGGGGAGTACCTGTAGGGATTTACTTTCACTTACTTAATGTCACGTATATTTTTACAAGTGGGTTTTCCACTCTATGTTGTTTACTTCATACGTTTACGATCTCAGGTATTCCATCTGTCTTGTCCAGGCCCTGTTAACTCTAATGGATGAATATGAAGAATTATGATTATTATTTTAGGCGTAGTACAAGTTGTGGCCAACTGTTGGCGCTACGTGTCGGCCCCGCTGCACCCCACCCCGCTCGCAAAGTGTGCGTCTGTCCTCGCATATCATCGTTTGGTCCTCGTTGCACTGCGTTGCACAAACGTCAACAAACGTTGTGGTTAGAGGCAGTGATCCCAGATCGTGGGAGCTGGCGGCCCCCACCACGCTCCCATGTGGGAGCACACACAATGAAGCGCGCCGTGTCGGTGTGTCCCCCACTTCCTCGCTTCGATTTCACGCTTTCGTCTGTTGAGCCAAGATCGAAAATTATGTTTCTGTCGACCTCGTGTCAAAGTGGCGCGAAGCAGACGACAAATTTAAAACCACCAAATTTATTATTTAGGATATTACCTTTCTTTCTTTGATATTTCCAAAAACATTCACTTAAAATGAATATCTAAACATTTTATTTTAAATTTTAGGGTGATTTAAAGACTCAAAAGATGATTTTCTATTAAAATTTAAACTCAATAAATTTTCAGTTTCAAAACAAAATATCAATTTCAATATTTTTTAGCTGTGCAAATCAAATAGTTCAATTAGAAAATTATGTAGAGAATATTATATATTAAGGAATGGTAAAATATGATATTGTAGTTTAAAAAATAAAATATTAAAATACTTAAGTAATACATAAATTATATCTAGTTATACACTCGAAATTATACGATAGAGTTTCTTCTTTGGTATGAGGCAACATTGAAAAAAATAAAATACTCAGAAAACTTTTTAAAATACGTAATATTATTCACATATGAATTTTATTATAAAACTGTAAATAAAAGGTTTCAGTATTCAAAAAACCAAGATCACATCTAAATTTGCATACGAAATTACACTTTACGATTTCTCTTATATAAAATACAAATATTTATTTCAAATAAAATAGTTTTTAACAAATTTTTTAGTACGTTAATCAACTATATCAATTAAAAAATTAAATGGAAAATTGATTTCAAATTAATTAGGAGCAGTCGACCGGCAATCGAAAGACCTGGGCTCATATTCCAGCACAGTCCAAAGCGTCTTTTTTTCCACAGAAAGATTTACAAATTCTTTAATATTTAAATGGAAAATATTTTTTTTTTTAAAATAAGAAATTAAGGTTAAAAATTTACATTCCTAATTACATGGTGTTAGTAGATGAAAATTCTATACGATGTTGTTGTTAATAATTGGCTTTAGGGTCCAGAAATGATAACTCAGGAAGTCACATACTTTCAAACATTCCAAATCTAATCGGACTCAGTAAATTTATAAAAACAATTTTTTTAATTAAACTTCAGTTCCAAAGTGTTGAATATTCTGTATATGTTTACCTGGAAATACTGATACTTGTAACAGGAATAATTTTACGTTTTGGTAAATTTTGAAAATTCAGTTGAGCTCTATAATATTAAGAAAACTTTGTTTTTATGTATATATAAAACTTCAGTACATTTTTTCCAATTTCAAGTTCTCATTTTACGTTTTAGTGGCTTATATGATAGACTTTTTAATGAAAAAAAGAAATGCTTTACACAAAGGCAAAATTTTCTAATTGATGCAGTTGATCAAATTTTCAAACTCAAAATATGTTTTAATTAATATATTGATTTAAGTCTTCAAATATTTATTGACTTTGAATTTTACTGAGAATTTTCCAAGAATTTCACATAATCTTAAAAAAATTTTTATTAGGCGAATGTTTTTACAAATATCTGAAAAAAGATTATTTATACATTGCATTCAAAGAAATATTTTTCAGATTTGGCTACAATCTTGCATACAATGTAATATATTATATAATTAGAACTATTTTTTTTCGCTTTCGTCTTATTGCATATTTTTGAAAAAATGGATCAGCACCTGATTACTGACAGGGCAAAACAGCTAGGGCCCTACCACAATCGAATTAAATTTTCTGTTGCCTAGAAATTGTGGCTGATGATTCCAAATTTTCACCTCACGTTTTTGTGGCCTATGAATAAATTTTTAATTAAAAAGTTGAAAAAATCTACGAAAATGAAGAATTTTCTGATTAAAATAGTTAACTAAAAAAGCTACTAAATTTCCAATCAATACCTTAACTTGAAACTTTAAACATTTATTGACTACGGAATTTTATTGATATCTGAAAAGCATTCGCCTAATATAAACATTTTTGAGATTATGTGAAATTCTTGGAAAATTCCAAGTAAAATTTTAAGTTAATGAATCTTTGAAGCTTTAAATTAATATATTAATTAAAACATGTTTCGGTTTTATAAATTTGATCAACTGCATCAATTAGAAAATTTTGCTTATGTGTTTGCTTTTTTTCATTGAAAAGTCTATGCATATAAGCCGCTAAAACGGAAATGAGAACATTTTTATCTACTATCACCATGTAATTAAGAAAGTAGATTTTTAACCTTAATTTCTTATTACTTTATTTTTTAAAATAAAATATTTTCCATTTAATTTTTTAATTGATATAGTTGATTCACGTACTAAAAAATTTGTTAAAAACTATTTTATTTGAAATAAATATTTGTATTTTATATAAGAGAAATCGTAAAGTGTAATTTCGTATGCAAATTTAGATGTGATTTTGGTTTTTTGAATACTGAAACCTTTTATTCACAGTTTTATAATAAAATTCATATGTGAATAATATTACATATTTTAAAAAGTTTTCTGAGTATTTTATTTGAATGAAATTTTTTTCAATGTTGCCTCATACCAAAGAAGAAACTCTATCGTATAATTTCGAGTGTATAACTAGATATAATTTATGTATTACTTAAGTATTTTAATATTTTATTTTTTAAACTACAATATCATATTTTACCATTCCTTAATATATAATATTCTCTACATAATTTTCTAATTGAACTATTTGATTTGCATAGCTAAAAAATATTGAAATTGATATTTTGTTTTGAAACTTTGAAAATTTATTGAGCTTAAATTTTAATAGAAAATCATCTTTTGAGTCTTTAAATCATCCTAAAATTTAAAATAAAATGTTTAGATATTCATTTTAAGTGAATGTTTTTGGAAATATCAAAGAAAGAAAGGAAATATCCTAAATGATAAATTTGGTGGTTTTAAATTTGTCGTCTGCTTCGCGCCACTTTGACACGAAGTCGACAGAAACATAATTTTCGATCTTGGCTCAACAGACGAAAGCGTGAAATCGAAGCGAGGAAGTGGGGGACACACCGACACGGCGCGCTTCATTGTGTGTGCTCCCACATGGGAGCGTGGTGGGGGCCGCCAGCTCCCACGATCTGGGATCACTGGTTAGAGGCAGTGTTAAACCCACTTGTGAAGAATCTAACCTACAAAGAAATTTACAAGAGCGGGTATCGAGTGTGCTATTTGCATTTTCGCGAGCAGGATTATTTATGTGGTCCGCGAAATGTGTTCAAGAAAAAAATAGTGCCTTCAGTGTTGTTGCCTAAAAAAGATGGGAATGGACTTACATTGTCTTATAATTTAAAAAACTGAATATAATGATGAGTAAAATGGATATACTAAGTGAAAAAATGTATAAAAATATCAAAAAATTTATTGCTTAAACTTTCTGTATTTTTATACGTGTTTTTCACTTAGTTTATCCATTTTACTGATCATTATAGTCAATTTTAAAACTTTTCACATATATACAATGTATTATTAACATACATACGCCACACATTGATAGTTTTAGTTCAAGTTGCGGCCAACTGTTGGCGCTGTGCTTCTTCATATTTTACCCAAAGATATTATAAACCTAGATGCGGCGAGTGGCCTCGGAGTGGGGGAACGATATATATAGAACATCGCTCTTCCTTGGGTATCGAGGTGCTGCCCTCTTCACAACTTTCAGCCATTTCCATGGCGACGCGTGTTTTCGCAGGGTCTTCTGAATTCGAAAACACGGAGATGCTCGAAAATCTTGGGAGACTTCGGCTCTCTCCTTATTTCGTCTATATATAGCATATACGAAATAAAGTAAAAGCAAGCGTTCCCTAACTTTCTGAGTTTCTGCGATTTCTTCGATTCGATGTCTCATGCATCTCGTCGTCTGCTCGCCCGGCGACTTCTGTTTACAAAATTTGACAGCTGACAAATTTTGTAAAAAGTCTTAAATAATGTTGATGACGTGACATAAATTTTATGAATTTCAGAAAATGTTAAATAATTCTTTCGAGTGTGTGATCTGCAAGGACTATTTATTCGATACTATTTGTTTGTAGAATTTAAATGCAGAATTTGAGGTTAGGTTCATAACCTGTTGTATTCGAGTAGTTTTATTTTTTAACTTTCTTTGATTTCACTCAATTGATTTTGAATATTATAAATTCAGAACTTTAATTAATTGCATTTTTATGTAAATTTTAAAAATAATAATCATTATTAATTAATAAATTCTGTCATAATTACCTTTCTTGTAATTCTATTTTATGAGAATATAAAAACACTCCTTTAAAGATAAAATGTGGAAACTTAGCTTCAAGTTTGCTTACGTAGGAAAAACTTTGCAGCCGACAAGAAATTTATGAAATAACTAAATAAATAATTACTTACAGGAAATAACTATTTAATATTCATTCTTACCTATACCTTATGGTAATAAAGTACATCTATGAAGGGAAAAATTGTTACTGTCAATATTTTTGGTCGAAATGAGAAATTGAAATTTTGAGTTTAGAATTTAAATCCAATACTCTTACAGTCTTGCAAATGAAAATTAAATTACAGTTATTGAAATTTTACAAAAGTACAATGTAAATCAGATGAATTAATGATACAATGATCTAGAAATGAAAGAGTTTTAAAATCTTTTGAAATCAAAATTTTTTTAATTTTCAAAGGCTTTTTTAAGGCTATAAGTGCTTTTTACAAGTGATTAATTAAAAGCTTACAAGAAAATCATAAGTGGACAGATTAAAAAATAATGAGGTATTGAAAGTTGCTTAATAGTAATATTTCCAATTTTAAATTGAATAAGTTGGGAATATTTAAATAAAAAGATCTACGCAAATAATTATAGTAGTTCTTCTTTACAAAAATTTTAATTGCAAACAATTCCAATTGTAAAATATCCTCGATTTTCAAGCATTTTTAAAATAAATCTATATAATTTAAAGTAATTTTAGTTATATATCGAAAAAATTGAAATAGTCCTCGGACTTTAGAAAACTAGAAAATTTATTCATGGAAATCATTTCAAATTGTATTTAATGAAATATTACAAATGAAACAATTATTTTTTGTGCCCTCTTTTGAGGATATTGTTAGAATTTCCTTTTCTCACAATTTTACTGGGAATTCTTATATAAATCAGGATCGCCTTCGGTAAGTACGCTTTATTTCACTCTCTAAATCAAAATAGACGCACTCAGAAAAAAGATTTGATTGAATCAAAGAAAATTATTTGTTTCAACGACTTTCTTTGATTTAAAGAAATGATTTGTTTAAATGAAATAAAATTTGTTTAATTCAAACAAAATGTCTTTAAACGAAATAAATATTTGTTTGAATCAAATAAATTTCTGCCTTCAATCAAACAATTTATATCTTTGACCATATATCATAGAATTAATTTCTTTGTTTTGAAGAAAAATTAATTTGATTCAAACAAATATTTATTTCGTTTAAAGACATTTTGTTTGAATTAAACAAATTTTATTTCATTTAAACAAATCATTTCTTTAAATCAAAGAAAGTCGTTGAAACAAATAATTTTCTTTGATTCAATCAAATCTTTTTTCTGAGTGCACTTATTTTGATATAGAGAGTAAAATAAAGCGTATACTTAGCGTAGGTGATCCTGATTTATATAAGAATTCCCAGTAAAATTGTGAGAAATGGAAATTCTAACAATATCCTCAAAAGAGGGCACAAAAAGTAATCGTTTCATTTGAAATATTTCATTAAATTCAATTTATTTATTTATTCATCTTATTATCAATATTTATAAATCAATTCATTTGAGTTTTTTTGAAAAACATTGATCTATTTTTTTTCAGAAAAGTGTGGAATTATCACTTTTTTAATAAGAAAATACAAGAACTAGCCATAAATTACAATGAGATTTTAAAACATTCTGACTAGTGTGAGTCAAAAAAATATGTCAGAAATTGATACAAGGGTATGTGATACTTTACCTTGAAATCAATTTAGTTTACACAGTTGTTTTTCCACAATTTTGAATTTTTCAAAAAAATAATAGTGCCGAGACGTAAAGAAAATTAACACTAACGTCTGTGCACTATTATTTTTTTGAAAAATAGATTTAAATTTATTTCTTATAATTTGATACTGAAGCTCAAACCAATTTTATATTAATATTACAGATGATGTGAATTACACATTTTCTCATTCAATCAATTTCTTTTTGAATTTAAGTGAAACAGGAAATTCAATTTACTTAAGGCTCTATCAGCCTTAAGGAACACATTCTCATCATGACGCTCGCGCTTCGCGCTCGATTTTTTGTATAAATTTCAGTAACTTTTTAATAAATTACATGATTAAAATAATTTATTCACTTTATTCCAAATATCTCAAAAAGAAAAAACAATCGTAGACTTTATTTAAGGAAACGATTTTGCAGAACAACGCTTATTTCGTATCTCACATATTTTGGTTAAAAAAATCGAATTTTTTTAGTATTAAAAATCGAAACATAAAATATGCATCCTGTCCCGAAATGTTTAAATGAGAATTTGTAGACTTCATTCAGGCAAACAAGTTTCCATCCAAACGTTTTTTTTGTATCTCACATATTTTGTCTAAAAAATGGAATTTTCGAATTTTAATCGTATTTTTTGGAATTGAAACGAAAAATATATGTTTCATTAAAAACTGTATAAGATAAAATTTGTAGATCTTTTTGAAACGAACAATTTTGTATTCTTACGTTTTTTTCGTATTTCACATATTATTGTTAAAAAATTGAATTTTGGATTTTCAATAGTTTTTTTTTTAAATTAAAAAGAAAAATATGCATCTTATGGAAAAATGTTACAATTTAAATTTGTAGGTCTTTATGTAGTAAATAATATTGTATGATAACGTTTTTTCGTATCTCGTATAATTTAACTGGAAAATGGAATTTTGATATTGACTTTTTCTGAATTTGAATATGCTGTAACATTTCTAATTTTGATTTAATCAATAAATGTTATCAGGATAATTTGTAGAGATTTATGAGCACTATCAAAAACCAGTATTGAAATTTTTTATTTTTTCAAAAAGTTATTTTCAAAAACACAAAAGTAGTGCTCAATCCCTCAATTTTGATTGGATGTGGCTGGTTAACGAAGTTGTCCTTACTTTTTCGGCTCCGATAAAGTGTGCCAAAGCTCAATTCAATCTGATAATTCTATCGAGAGTTATGCCCCACACGACCTACTACAGACAGACAGACACTTTCGTAAAAACCGTTTTTTCTGAGTCAGGGGGTCTCAAAACGTAAAGATTTGATGAAAATTTCGAAAGTCATTTTTCACATAAAACCAATACCTTCTCATCCATGATGAGAATTTTAAAAAAAGAATTAAAAATACGAAAATATGAAAATAAAAAATTAAACTTTTTAAAAATAAGAAACTGATTCTCTTTCTATTGCATACATGTTCAAATTATAATAATTAAATATTGGTTTTTCATTCATGTACTTATCTTTCACTGACAGAAAGTTAATTTAGCAATGCATGTTCACTGTAACCTATTTCAATATCAAAATGATACTATAAAGCAAAATAAAATACACATAAAGTAACATTGAAACACTTTACACGACGCTTTTCCTTGCTTTGTTTACCAATTTTTAATTTTCTTCAATATATATAATTTAAATTTAAATTTTTAAAGTGCGCTTACTGTTGTTTGGTATCTCAGCGGGTGGAGGGGATTGGAGGGAGATACATTTAGCGCCTCTATAATGCTTTCGAGGAACTAATTTGATAGGATCCTACGGTTTGGTGAGAGGCAAGAGGTGACCGGTAAAAACACGCCGAAAGCGACGTCTGCATTTAAGTCTACCAAACTATAATTGGCCGCATCTAGGTTTATAATATCTTTGTTTCTACCATTGAGTTAAGAGGGCCTGGTCTTGTCGTCCCGTCCTTCGTCTATCGAGCACACGATTGACACGAGAGCGTGCAATGCTCTTTTATAAATAAAAGTACACTTTGTTAAGTTGAAGTGGTGTTTAAATTATTATCCTTCTGGATTAGGCAATTCAGTTTGAGTTTATGGAATCAACCGAGTTTATTCAAATATTAAACCATACCAAAAGCCTATACCTGGGTGCAAAATGGCGACATCTACAGTTTATAAGCATCGTGTATTAGGCGTCGCCATTCTGCACCCAGGGAACACACATGCCCTCATCGGGAAGTTTTGTAACTATGTACTTGGCAGAACTTCATTTCGGAATTGAGATAACCAAGTTGACGTCACAGGCCATGTGGTAGGGATAGACTGTCAAGGTGGCGCTGACTGTTCATTGGGCCGACTTACATGAAAATCATATTATAAAATGTAGTTTTTTAATCTTTTCCCTGTACATTTTTAAATTTTCGAGTTCTTGAACGGTACTGAGATAAATTCCGCGAGTCTAGAAACAAATGTCTAAAAAAATTGGTGCGAAAAATGGTAAAATGTGTCTGTTTTGGGTGTAAATCCGGATAAAAGTCTTGCTCCGATAAAGTTCGTTTTTTCATTGCACCGAAGGATGAAAATACAATAGAATTATGGCAAATTGCTATCCTTCGGGATGATATGAAATTAAAAGCAGGTCATGCGATTTGCGAAAAGCATTTTAAGCCAGAAAATATTCTTTAAGAGGTTAACCTATGCGCCTGATGGAGTAAAAGTTTTGGGAAGAGTCGAACGTCGAACATATTGTTTATTTTCTTAATTAGGTTAAAATAAAACATTTTATTTGATAGAGATATTAATAATTAACTACATAATATATTAAAGATTAATGTCTCAATATTAATCAATTGTATCTACCTGTGCAATGAATTTCTTTTGCACCGCAATAAATGTCTCTCAAATACTTATCGCAAATAAATTCAGTTGCAAACATTTTGTGTGATAGAAGTTAAAAAATAGATAAATGAAAGTGACTGAAATAAAGAAAAGAGATGAGAAAGAATATTTTTTAAAATTCTGAATTGAATTTAATGTGACCTTGTTAGAATTAGATTCTGTAGATGTGGAAAAAAATTTCTGATTTCTAACAATTTTGATATTAGAATAAAGTTTTAGACTTTAAAAATAATATAAGGTCAGTTTTTTTGTTAATTTAGATTCCTTACTTTTTAATGCTTGTAGTTTTACTGAATTATTTGGAATTCCTAAAGTAATAGAAATTAAAAACTTAAATTCATAATTTTACGATACATGAATTTCAAAATAAAATAATACAACGCAGATAAATGAAAAAGAAGTAACTATAAAAAAATTAATAAATGACAAAAAATTGATTGAATATGTTATAAATACATAAATAGAAAAATAAGTAAAGTATATTTGTAGATAAAGAAATTTTTTCAGAGCACTTATGAGAGACGTCAACTATTTAACTGATTTGAACTATAATATATAACAATAATATATTATTAATATATTTCATTAATTAATAATTTATTTCGTAGTATAATATTAAGAAATTATCAGTTCATATTCCAAATAGTATTATTTAAATGTTTATATTTTTAAAACAGTTTCATTTAATTACAGTAGTAATATATAGTGTATATGCTATATTATATTTATTGTAATTTTATAATAGCGATGTTAGTTATTAGTATTCATATTCAAATTAAATCAAAACAATTATAAAATAAAGAACATGACACAAATAATGCAATTCCCGCCAGAATTTGGAAATTAGATTTTTGCCTAAAGTGAATTTCTTAACCTTTTCGAAGGGAATAAATTTTTGTAAAAAATATGAAGATCTTATTAGATTATTGTCATGTATAAGAAAATGCGATAAAATAGTTTTTATTAGGAGAAAATTAAATATTTATGCTTTTTACCATGCATGCAGTGTGTCCAGATTTGACACGCGAACGTTACGTACACAGCGCCAAGAGCAGTACGTGCGTGAGAATGGTTGCGCGCGCAATGTAGTGTGCTGCTGTTCGCAGTGGTTCTCTGAGTTTTCTCTGGTTGAAGGCTCCTAGTCAAGGAGAGAAATCTCAGAGAACCACCACGAACAGCAAACACACTACGCTGCGCGCGCAACCATTCTCACGTACGTACTGCTGTTGGCGTTTTGTGCGTAACGTTCGCGTGTCAAATCTGGACATACTGCGTCATAGCAGTGATCTCAGAATGCGTAAGATTTTTTCTCCCACCACGTTCTCGCGTGTAAGCAATACATATAAACGTGGCGTGTCGATGTATCCCCGCTCCATCGCTTGTTAGCACGCTCGCAAATCGAGAATTGGATGATAGCCACTGCTTCTTCGTTTTATCTCGGCTTCGCTTCGGCTGTTGGGTTCGGTACTGTTGGTTCGTCGAAAGTCGAGAATTGCCGAGAATGCACGATTGCAACTTGTATTTTTTCGCCGGCTTGGCTAATTTCAAGATTTGGAGTATTTGGAGGTTGGGGTCGTATTCTGTCACTTTTGTTTACAAAATTTGACAACTCCAACAAAGGCTTGAAAACATTGACGTTTGAAGTCTTGAAATATGATATGTTAATTACTTTCAGGACATTTTACAGGATGTTTTCGAGTGTGTAATCTGCAGACAATATATGATAAGTTACTGGAGGTCTATAAAGTTGTTATATATTCAATATATTACATAAGAAAAGTGGAGGTTAGGTTTAAAGTATATATTTCATTCTCAAGTCTCAAGTGGTTTTAAATTTTGAAATTTCATGTTTCATTTTTCAATGATTTAAAATATTGCAAATTTAGAATAATACTAATTATTTTTATTATACATTTATTCAGTTAGTCAACATTTATTTTAATGACATTTTCGTGAAGAAGCATGCAAAGTAAAAAATTTGTAATTTATAATAACAGTCTATTCATATTAAAAAATTTTTTTTGCATAAGTACTTTCTTAAATTTTCATTAAATTAAATATTAAATATTTATAATGTTTTCAATGAAAATAGAGCATATATATGAAATAATAAAAACCACAACTTTGAGAGGAAAACTTATTAATATAACTACAAGTTTTTTTATTAAAACTTTACAAAACTATTAATTGCTTAAAATTCTTATATCAGTATAGGGATAAACAATATTATATTTCATACATATGCTCTATTTTCATTGAAAATATTATAAATATTTAATATTTAATTTAATGAAAATTTAAGAAAGTACTTATGCAAAAAAAATTTTTGAATATTAATAGATTGTTATAAATTACAAATTTTTTAATTTTCATTCTTCTTTACGAAAATATTATTAAAATAAATGTTGATTAACTGAATAAATGTATAATAAATATAATTAGTATTATTCTAAATTTGCAATATTTTAAATCATTTGATAAATGAAACACGAAATTTCAAAATTTAAAACCACTTGAGACTTGAGAATGATATATATATTTTAAACCTAACCTCCACTTTTCTTATGTAATATATTGAATATATAACAACATTATAAACCTCCAGTAACTTATCATATATTGTCTGTAGATTACACACTCGAAAACATCCTGTAAAATGTCCTGAAAGTAATTAACATATCATATTTCAAGACTTCAAACGTCAATGTTTTCAAGCCTTTGTTGGAGTTGTCAAATTTTGTAAACAAAAGTGACAGAATACGACCTCAACCTCCAAATCCTCCAAATCTTGAAATCTTGAAATTAGCCAAGCCGGCGAAAAAATACAAGTTGCAATCGTGCATTCTCGACAATCCTCGACTTTCTACGAACCAACAATACCGAACCAAAGAGCCGAAGCTAAGCCGACAGAATACGAAGTGAGAATGGCAATCATATTCCATACAATCATGAATAAATTAAAGTACAGCAATTAATTTTTTTAATTAAAAATTTGTACTTAGACCACATTAAATTAATATTAAATTTAAATGCAAATCCGGTGTAAACTATATTGTTTTTCGACCTGAGCAACATTTCTTGACTTTGAATTTCATTGGAAGATTTTTCGATTAACGTTCAAATTTTTCAACAAATTTGCCAGATCAGACAATTGCAAAAGTTTTCAAAGTATTTAATTAAAATAATTACACGTATTTCTCGAATATTTCAAAACAAAAATGGCCTAAAATAAAGATTTATAAGATTTTGTAAAATTGTGGGAAAATTTGAAATGTCTTATTAAATAAGTGGTTGATCTCTAGAGCTTGAAAATCTTTCACTTAATATTTCGATTAGACATTGAAAATTTATAGACTGAATTAAGCATAAAAATTTGTTTTGGAGTTTTAAAATCTTTTTACAATGTAACAAGATGAACCAAATACTTTAATTTTTCTGCATATAGCCGCAGAATGAGTATGTTTGTAGTTAAATAATAGTTTGGACACTACAATAATTTTTTCAAATTCCAAACAGCAAGACATTTATTTTAAAAGGTTCGCATACAAAAAATTTGCTTCTGGTATATATACAAAGGATTTAGTCTACTGAAATTATAGTTTTCAAAACTGTCGAATATACAGAATTTTTTTGTACAAAGATAAATAGAATAAATGGAATATACATTTTTCATCTGCAGAATCTACGACATAGCCCGTAAACTGACTAACTGTATTTGTAAAATTAATAGATTGAACTAAAAGAAAATACATTTTCCATTTTTATAATTTGTATATTTAATCTGCAGAATTTACCGATTTTATCTGCGAAATTTACAGGTTTTTATTTGCAATTAGGCTACTAAAACTTGAGATGAAAATATTTCTAACATAAAACTAAGAATGTAAATTTCAAACATAAATTTTATGTACATCTCTTCTCAATGAAAAATAACTTGCCAACTGAAAATTGTTTAAATGTACGAATTTGTTAAGAAGTATGGAAATTCGTAATTACTAATTGAAGCTTTGATTTTTGAAAAGCTAAAAATGTTTTAGATATATATATTGATTCAAAATTTTCACATTTAACGTGTTAAAACCCTTAAATAATTTGACAGGATTTTTCAGATATTTATTTTAGGGATATTTTCTAAAAATTTCAAAAAAAGAAATAAATTTCTTAAACAACATATTTCATATATTTAAAATTGTCGTATGTTTCGCGCCTCTATTGAACGATGTCGAGAAAGTTGAGAGAAACACAATTCTCAACTTCCACTCAATAACCGACAGCATGAAATCTGAAATTATACTACGAGCCTCGTTCTCGAGATTATACAAATACCTTAACCATGTAGTTATCCCTAAGTCCGCTAGAGTGCACAACTTTTAGAGAATAAATCAAAATATCAGGGTCCCTTGGTCGCCTGTACGGCCCTGCACGGAACCAAACTCATATCTCTTTGTTGTGCGCTAGAGTGTAGATGTACGTTATTCACTATCGATATCTATCTCCATTAGTATTAATAGCAAGTGGATTCTAAAATGAGTAAAAAAAGAGTAAATAGTGAATTCTTAGACTCATTGAGTAAAAAGCTAAAGTCTTTAGAGAATCAACTGACGCTTCTGACTCGGGTTGGGGAGCAACTGATGATATAAATAATACACACGGGTGCTGGAAGCAGTATCAAAAGAGGTGGCACATAAATTACAAGGAACTTTTTGTAGTCAAGATTGCGTTAGAGTTTTTAGCTAACGATTTACAAAATTGCCGGATTTTGCTTCGCATTGACAATACGACTGCCGTAGCTTATATAAACAAGATGGGAGGTACTAGATTTCCTAAGCTTAACGCTCTTGCCAGAGAAATTTGGCAATGGGCTGAAAGTCGAAACAACTTTTTGTGTGCCTCTTATATTCCATCTAAAGAGAATTTTAAAGCAGACGCATTGTCGCGATTAAGCAATGATGACACGGAATGGGAGCTGTCAGACTCTGCATTCAGTAAGATTGAGCATACTTTTGGCAACATGGATATTGATTTATTTGCCACTCGCAGCAATAACTTAGAGTTGATTGTAGGACGATTATCTCCAAGGCTTTCCGGAAGAAAGGAGCACCTAGCGAGGCAGTGGAGATCCTGATCGCCTCTTTATCCAAAGCTACACTGGATCAGTATCAAGTAGCTTTAAACCAATGGGTGCTATTTTGTAAATTCAACGAAACAGAATTTTTAAACCCAAGAACAGATTTGGTCTTTAATTCTTAATTAGAAAGTTCAAAGAAGGAGCTTCTTATGGAACTTTAAACTCCTATAGATCAGCGTTATCTTTAATTTCATCAGACAAAATTGGAGATGACCCTATGATATCTAGGTTTTTTAAGGGTATCTTTAAACTAAAACCCTCTTTCCCAAAATATTCCTTTACCTGGGATGTATCTACAGTTCTCATTTATGTAGCAGGCATGTTTCCTTTAGATAGCTTATCTTTTACATCATTGACTCTCAAAACGGTCATTCTACTTGCCTTGTGTACAGCCCAAAGAGCACAGACGCTAGCAAGTATTGCAGTTGAAAAAATTCTTATTAAAAAGGATGAACGAGAAATAAGAATTCAAGAATTAATCAAAACCTCGCGGCCAGGGAAGGCACAACCCCTATTGTTAGTCCCCTTTTTTCAAGCACAACCTGAATTGTGTGTAGCTTCGACGTTGTTAAAATACATTGAGGTATCGTCTAGTTTAAGAGGTAATATTAGTAAACTGTTTATTTCTATAAAAAAGCCTTACAAAGCAGTTACAAGTCAAACCATCAGTAGATGGATTAAACAAGTTTTAACTAAAAGTGGAATAGACACTAGTGTTTTTTCGGGTCATTCCACAAGGCATGCTGCAACTTCCGCAGCTCATAAAAAGGGCATTAATTTGGATGTGATCAGAAAGACGGCCGGATGGACGCAAGGGTCAAAAATGTTTGCCAAAGTTTATAATCGACCTATAAGGTCTAATAACCAAAGTTTTGCTCAAGCGATCTTCGATAGCATAGTAAGTTAAAAATAATTCATCTAGTGATAAGAGGATTTATCATGAGTTGCATTTACTATGATTTTATGTACGTTCGTGTTTCTTGGATTTTATTAATAAAGAGTTTATGAAAATTGTGACCTTCTTCTCTAAACCTCTACATGGTTAAGGTATTTGTATAATCTCGAGAACGAGGCTCGTAGTATAATTGATCGATCAAACGAACTTCTTTAGTAAGTGAAGTTCGATCGCAATTATATGAAGAGCCTCGTTCGAAGAGATTATACACCCACCCAATAAAACAAGTATGTTTTAAACCCTTCCCAATTTTTAAGGCCAACAATTTTCCTTTCTTCTAAAAGAGTAGTTAGCTTACTTTGCTCTAAAGATATGAGTTTGGTTCCGTGCAGGGCCGTACAGGCGACCAAGGGACCCTGATATTTTGATTTATTCTCTAAAAGTTGTGCACTCTAGCGGACTTAGGGATAACTACATGGTTAAGGTATTTGTATAATCTCTTCGAACGAGGCTCTTCATATAATTGCGATCGAACTTCACTTACTAAAGAAGTTCGTTTGATCGATCAAATATACGTGTTACAATCGTGCATCCTCGGCAATTTTCGACTTTCAACGAACCAACAGTACCGAACCCAAGAGCCGAAGCGAAGCCGAGAGAAAACGAAGAAGCAGTGGCAATCATCCAATTCTCTATTTGCAAGCGTGCAAACAAGCGATGGAGCGGGGATACATCGACAAGACGCGTTTATGTGTTGCTTACACGCGG
This sequence comes from Diplolepis rosae, assembly GCA_030998225.1. Classification (NCBI taxonomy): domain Eukaryota; kingdom Metazoa; phylum Arthropoda; class Insecta; order Hymenoptera; family Diplolepididae; genus Diplolepis; species Diplolepis rosae. Next base: position 1,573,423 of record JAPYXD010000143.1, on the reverse strand, counting down.
GAACCCGGGAACGTGGTGGGAAGAAAAAATCTTACGCATTCTGGGATCTGGGATCACTGCGTCATAGTCGAACGACACCTTGAATTCAATTAATTTTTATAACGAATATTGGAAATTGGAACACCCTGAATCTTCCCCGACCCTGTGATGTATAAATTTCATGCTTATTTTCTGTTACATATTTTGAAATAATCGCCAGAAGAGCTAATTTATTATTTCTCGGTAAAATTTGTGAATATTGGATTATATGAATTATATTTATACAAATTTTATGATTATAGATGGTTACTATAACCTGATCATTTAGGCATTTCTATTATATATCGTATTATATATCGTACTAAGAACATAGACCACTAGGGCATCAACAAACCCACGTGACTAATTCTTTTCTAATGTGATTAAAAATGTAAACAGTTTTAAATTACAATTATGGTGCGACTGCTTTATTATGAATTTTCTATAGTATACTTGTTAAGAGGACGCATTTTTCTTTACGATTCCTTCAGTGATAAATGGAAAAAGCATAAAATACAGAAACAGTACAATTAAAGAGGTTATGTAGTTATCAAAAAGGCGTGAAAATGCATAGATAATTGCAATAAAGTCTGATTAAAGTAAATTTTCAATAGATTTATAATAAATTAAGTTGTTTACATTAGTATTTTAAAATATAAAGTATTTATGGCTAGTCATGTTGGTTTTTTGTTTTCCTAGTGATAGATGTTTTTGACACAAGCAGTCGAAGTAGTAATGCCTAATTGATAATTTACCAACTCGCAAGAAGATTTGTTCTATTTATTTAATTTTTGAATAAAAATCATAAGCTTATATTTTCATTTTTTTACACAAAAGTCTCAACTTTATTTTGGAATAAAATAAGATTCTATTGTGTGTTTAAAAAAAGCATATTGAAAAATTATAACAATAACTATAAATAATATCTTATGCTTATTAGCCGTTAATTCGTCATTTCTTTATTTTTATTTGGATAAGCATTATCAATATGTTTTGCAGATGTCTGTTCCACTGCTCGCTGCATTTGACTTCGACCACACGATTTGTGAAGACAATACAGACTATGAAGCCCAAAAGTTGCTGCCAAATGAGAAAATTCCAGATTCAGTAAGACGTTTCTATAAATCTGACAACTGGATTACGTATATGGGCAAGATCTTCGAATTGCTGAATGAGAATTCCATTGACCTAGAAAAAATAAAAACTACTATCAACGAAATACCTCCTGCTCCTGGAATTGATACCCTATTAACTGAATTATATTCTCAAAACTGTGAAATAATTATAATAAGCGATTCTAATTCACTTTTTATAGAATGGTGGCTAAATCACAATGGTCTAAGCCACACTGTAAAAGAAATTTTTAGTAATCCTGCTCTTATACAAAATGGGATGCTCAAGATAGAAATGTATCATTTACAAGATTATTGTTTACTCAGTAACAAAAACTTGTGTAAAGGTCAAATTTTAGAAGAATATATCTACAAAAGGTCGCTAGAAGGAGTCTGTTTTAAAAAAATTGCATACGTTGGTGATGGAAGGAACGATTTCTGTCCTATTTTACGACTTTCAGAAAATGATGTGGCTTTTCCAAGGCTCGGTTATTCGCTTGTAAAAATTTTAAATGAAAATAATATGGAACCAACTCGTAAAACGAAAGCTGATATTGTTCCTTGGAAAACTGGCTTGGATATTTTAGAGGATTTAAAGAAGAGGATTGAAAACTTATAAAATAATCTTCATAAAAATGTTTTGCCTTTTTTCTGTGATATAAATTTTTATACAATATTTATTAAAAGGAGGTGTCAAACATTTTGTGTAATAAATAAAATATTTTACAGAAATTTGTCTAGATTCTACATTGATTTGTTTTATTTATAAGCTTATAAAGGCGTAATACCTATGTAACATAATTTGCGACTAGACCTAAATGTTCGAAAATATAAACTTTCAGGTATAGAGTACTCCTCAACCCCACGCAATATCCATCGGCTTTGTAAACATTGTGTAGGAAATAAGTTTTGTTCATCAAAAAGCAGAAAAAAGTAGAAATTTTGTAGGCTTGAGTTTTTTCTCACTACGGAACTAATAATATTTCAATTCTTAAAATTTGGAATTAAGGGCATGTAATACTTAATAAATTAGCAAATTTCATTGATTTTAGATTTTTACATGTTTATTTCTAATTTCCTTTTCAAAATTTGGGAAATGGTAGAGAAGATAAAAGCGGACGTAGATAGACTACCTTTTGTTTCAAAATTGAAAAAAAATTTTAATTTTTGCAAAATATATCGTAAAATGTTTTTCATTGTGAAAAATCAAGAGTAGTTTATCTATAGGTCCGTTTTTATCTTTTTTACCATTCGTCAAACTTTGAAATAGTATTTTGCATTACAAGGGACGAAACACAGCGATTGTAATGAGTGTGAAGTTTGCTACCCGAGCGAAGCGAGGGCTGCAGAGTGCAGACTCCAGTCACACGAATTGCATCCGCTGTGTTTTGTTTCGAGCAATGCATTTTATTTTTCATAGCAACTCTTTTCAGAATGAAAAATCGATCTTTGTTCATATCATGCCTCGTTTATCAGAAATAAGAATGAAAAAAACAAATTCGACATCCTATCATTTTTTTTCCGCCATATGTCGGTCATTGCGAAACCTGCAATTTTTTTTTCAATCGGCGATATCTCCGGTTAGAAAAATTAAAATAATACATGTAAATAGTGAAATGGAAAGCTGAAAAGTGGATCTTTTTGATGGTATTCTCATATTTAAAAAATAATAAAAATTCGCGGAGTTATCGATGCTCAAATATAGCGAAAAACCGTGTTTTTCGCACATTTAGGTTAGTATTACTCAAAAACCTGACGTGATGGAGCAATTCTGAGCCCGAATTCGGTTTCTACGCCAAAAATTACTTCGGAAATGACTATCGGTATTCCTATAACAATCACAACCTCATATTTTGTAGACCTGTGTATCCGTTTTTTTATTCCCGCGTTTAATATTCGGTTTTGTCCAGGATGATTATAATCGTACCTGATTTCTATATGGATCTTGACCAAAAATCTGTGTGATCTCAAATTAACCTATTAATTACAATTCTTATAAATAATTTTTCATTTATTTCTCACGTGTCTCAAATTTAAAAATTCAATCTATGAAAGAAATTCTTTGCGCATCGAGAATCGAACTCTCTTGCGCTCGACAGAATAAATAGATCGCAGTTAAAAATTTGAATTGAAAACATTTCTATAAATAAAGTGGGGACTCAAGATAGTCGTTAGTTGAAAGACATAAGTAAAATTACCAAATGCAGACAAGATCATATGTTATTTTTTTAAATATCTCATTAAGAAACCATTTTTTAAGGGAATGATATTTAGAGATTATCTTTAAAACCAAATAATAATTTACATTATTTTGTTTAAATCAAGATTTTTATTTATTTAAATAGCTATAGAAAAAAAATCAAATTTTACTTACTGAGGTATTTAATAAATAGATTTTGGTACAATTGTTTTGTGTTCTAGTTAACGGCCATCTTGCTAGATGATGTCATAAGTCATAAGTGGCAAACCTGATGTGCATACACAATCACATACAATGCGCGCGCAACTATTGAGGTTAGATCAGGTTAGATGCTTTGCCTTGAATCGTGACTCGTGACGTGCACATCTCTGATAATTGATAGCAACGATTTGTTAACAGTTTCCATCAATTATTTTTGTGCATCCTTTTCTTCCTATGATGTAATGAAACGCTAGTATTCCTTTTTAGAAACATAGAAATAATTTTCTGCTTCCAGACTGTTTTTCTCTCGGTAAGTTCACGTCCACTTGTTTAGTTTTATCTTAAACCTCTTTATTTCCAAATGGTTCAGTCGACTATATTAAAATGAAATCTGCCTAAAAACGATAAGAATTTTGAACCGTGAACTTTCAAATGATTTACAAAATTTACTTAAAATTATTTTGTTCCCAAAAGTGGCACGTCACAACTTTCACTTTTAGAAATTTCATTTTTCACTTTAAAGAAATATATTAGTTTAAAACAAGCTGGAAATCCACTAAATATTCGTGACAAATATGTTCCGAATTCTTCAATAAATATATGATATTATTGGACCAGTAAATCAGTCAATAAATTACGAAAAATAAAATCTAATTAGGAACTTGGATGCACACAGTTACTATTTTTAATCCTGCTAGAAATCCTTAATGTTTTTATCATATTTATATTAAGAAAATTTCTCATAATTCCGAAAGAAACTGCCCCAAGAAATGAACTGTCCATTAACCAGTTTGGAACATTCATACAGAGAAAAACTTTCGATAAAACTTCCATGAAAAGTGGAGTCCACAGCAGTATTGCTAGCAATAAATTAATTTTCAAAACCTTTGAGAACTTTTGCGTTTTCCCAAGCTCTTCTAAAATATTCACAAACATTTCCTCTTCATTGAAAATTTCGATTTCCATTGCTGAAGTTTTTTCTTTAATTATTTCATTTTCCTGGAACTTTTTCCCATTTTCTGTCATCCATCCGACTTTTTTTACTCCTGTCACATCTTCATAATCTTGATCTTTTTTATCTCTTTTTACTATCTCTTTGTCAAAGTTAGTCAAAAATTTTAAAGTAACTCGATTTGTTTGAACTTTTTCTTTGATTTGTTTATATTTATAAGTTGCATATACACTGAGAACTGTTGAAGCTAAAATAGGAATAAAATACACCGTGAAAAATAAAAGAAATAGATGCACTTTTAAAAATCTGCTTGGTATAAAGCACTGATTATCCATACAATGTTTCTCATTTCGCAAAATTGCATTGGAAAATTGGTTTGCTTGGTTAGGCTGAATTTCTCTATTCATACGAGCCTTTTCCTTCTCTTTCACCTTTTGAATTCCGTTCTGAATCCGATTTATTAGCTCTTTAAAAATTTCAGTTTGGGATATTATCTTTTCAGTTCCAGTACGAATAATATTCAGATCATAATTTGTGCTATTCTTTTTCTGATAGAGAGTTTGACTAGTATTTAAATCAAAATCCGTATAGTTAATTTTATCTTCCAAATTTTCAGCAGTTTCCTTGGGTTTTAAAGATTCCAAATTCATTTCAGGTTTCAAATTTGTTTCATTCTTATCTTTTGGTATTGCTTCAAAAAAATTCCACTCTTTGTTTTCATTTTCAGAAATCGGCGAGTTTTCTTCCGTGAATGCCGTTAAACTCCACAAATTTGAGTGGTTGAATTGGTTTATATTTCCACTGTCATTTATATTCAAAACTGTATGGACCAATTTGTAAACATTGGAAATGACGTTTTCTACTTCCGATGCATGTGGATTTTCAAATTTATTCGAATCTTCTGCCTCAATATAATTAGAAGTAGATGTTGGATACGAGGTTAAGGAAAATAAAACGGATTTATTTTTATTCGATACTAGATAGCAATTATTGAAAGGGAAATTGGTCGCGAAGATACATTCTTCGTTTTTCAAATTTTGCTCTTCGCTTAATTTCTCGTATCCTCCAAGATGTAAAATCGCAGTCAATAAGATTGGAACAAGCCATTCCATTATCACGCTTATGATGGTAATTTTGTCATATTTTGATGGTTGGTTAAAGGTGTTTTTTTTCAAAATATTCGAAGCTATAGTTTTTATTTTATGAGGAGAAATAATATTCTCTAGATTAGATTCATTGTTTCTGATTGATGGACCTTGAGAAGACAATGCTTCCGTGGATTCTATATTTATACAATTTGATTCCTTATCCATTATTTGTTTTAGAGGCTTTGTTAGGTCTACACAAGAACAATCGACACTAATAATATTTGCGACATAATGTACAGAATATCCAAGTAGTGATATAAAAGCATTTGTAAATGGTATAAAAAACATTCCATACTGCATAAAAACGTATTTCAACTCACAATTTGCAGGTTTATTAAAATCGGTCTCTTCGTTATTTTCTACCAAGTCAATATTACGTTTGAATTTAGTTATATTGTTAAGATTATTTTCTTGATGATAACTTGAGCTCATATTCAATTGGTTCACAAGAAATATTATTCCTGCTAGTATAGAACTTAAAGCGTCCGATATTGAGAAGATGTGGAGGGGAGATTTCACACACTTTTTGATACTGTCCTTTAGCAAAAAGAAAATTGATGTAAAACTTGAACTAAGAAGTGCATAAGCAGCCACTCCTAATGTTGTTGAATGCATTTTCAATAAAATAAGTAATTACTAATTTACTTTTTATTAATGTTAGTAAGTAGAATATTGAAAGTCTCTTTAAATTTCTGACGATTACTGAACAGAGGTTAAGAAGAGATTTCTCGGAACTAGTATGATTGATCGTAATATATGGTACAAACTTCGAATTGATGGGGGTTCCCTCCTGATATACACATGTGCTGGGAACATAACTGTTAAAGAGTCAAGAATAGGGGCTAGTTTTAATTTTTATCACTTGATAAGAATAGTTGTGTTCAGTACCCGCAATTCTTTGATTTTTACTGTTAATTTCTATTTCGACATAAATGAATAAGGCTATATTTGTTTCATTCGTTTTTGTCTTTCAGCTTATTGAACTTTAAATAATTGTACCATCGGTTTAGTTGCACTTTGAATATTAAGAATGTCCAGATTCTATAGGCACATATATGATGGAAACCCTTATTATTATTCTATAAACTTGGGAAACAGGTAAAATTTTACTAATTTGAAAGAGTTTCGATTTTTATTAAATACTTTTAGGCATTCAAATAAAGGTATTTATTATGATTTTGGTCTAATTTGTTTGATGAGTGCATGAAAAAAAAGTAAATTAAATTTATCTATTGGAATCAATTCATGAACATTATTGAGCATCCCTATTTTTGAGCAATAAAAAAGATGATTTCAGAGTTAGCTTCTTAATAGTTTTACATTTTTTTCAGTGAATAGTTGCCATGTCCTTGAGACGTCGTACCCATCCAGAGATAGCCCAACGAATATGGGATTCAATCAAAATTACGGTACACCAAAGAAATTTACCCACCTACGATCGTATCATGCGGCATTTAGCACGTGTTTATGGAATCACAGAGCTAGCTGCACAAGAGGAATTGAATAATGCTCTGGAGGATGGATTGATTTCTTTAAAATCAGTACCTGCAAAGGGCGGAATTGAACAGGAAAGCTTTAGATTACCCACTGAACTTCCTAATGATGATGATCATGACTGGTACTGTTGCAAATGTTTCAAAGCTGGAAGAGTGGAGTGTTGCCAACAATGTCACAGAGTCTTTCACCCTGAATGCCATGTACCAGAGAATCCTGAGTTAAAGCTTTGTTACTTTTGTGAGGTTCGTTGTCATTATCGAAATTCCAAAATTTAGTAAAAAAATTTTGTTAATTTAAACCAAATCAGAATTTTTATACTTGGTTATGTAACTTTTTTATGTTTTGTAATTTATTTTCAGAAAATAAATAGCGATGTATATACAGAAAAAACAGATTTGAATACAATTCTTAGTTACACGTGTGGACATTTGAAAGCAAAATTGCCTGCTGAGATTACGAACCGCCAGATTCTCGGTGATAAAGTTCCTCCGGTAGCTCCTCCTGGTGGTTTTTCAGGACCAACGTGGATCAGCGAAGGAGAGGATGCATGGAGGCCGGGAATTCTGGTTAAACGTCATATGGATCTCGCGATAATGGATTCCAAAACCCAGAGAAAGGAATACAAAAATCTTGCCGAGTTCCAGGCTGACGCACACAACATTCTTCAGAATATCATCATCTATCATGGAAGTGCGTTTATTTATTTTTATTTTTTTTACCTTTTTTTTATTTGATGTATAATTTTTTTCTGGTTTCTTTTTAGAATATAGCATCGTAGGAGATATGGGCGAAAAAATGTACGAGGATTGCTGTTATGATCTTCAAGAAATTCGTCGTTGTTCTGATTGCTACCGACTTTCTAATGAAAAGGGAGAGAAAATGTGGTTTTGCAAACCTTGCGATCCACCACATAAATTAGTCTACGCAAAACAAAAAGGTTATCCTTACTGGCCAGCCAAAATTATGCAAGTAAAGGATAATATTTACGATGTTAGATTTTTTGGAGGACATCATTTAAGGGCTAATATCGAAAAAACGTTTATTCGTCCTATCAACGTTAATCTAAAAAGTCTACAGGTGAACATACATTTGTATTTGAAATTTTAAAGGTTTCAAAATGTTCATAACATTTTTTGTTTTATTAGATTAAAAAGTCAGTTGCATGGACTAAAGCTTACGAGGAATTGAGACATCATCAGGCACTGCTTCATAAACTTGGGAAACATAAGCTGGTGGACTCTCAAGATATATTTGAAGAAAAGTCGGGCATGAAAAATGTAAAAATTCGCAAGATTGACAAATTGAATACGGGCGGATCGCCAAATTCTTCCTTAAAAAAGCCACTCCTAAAAGACTTAAGAGTCAGCGTACAGAGGCTTAGTACTGAAGGGAATTCGGATCAATTAGAAAAAGTAGAAAAGGAGGAAAAAGAAGATTCTTCAATGAAGAGAGCTAAAAGTGAGGAAAGGCAAGTGCCGCATTTACCTGTTGCTGAGGACGAACCAGCTAGAGAAATCTCAAGCTCCTGTCCTCAAGGTTTAAAAAAGGAAGGATCACAAGAAGATATGGTCACTTCCAGCAGTCAGGAACCGAGAACGAAATGCGTTCTCATACAAACAGAACAGGTGCAGTCCGAAGTGTCTCCTGCGAAGGTAATTTGTAAAGATAACTACTCGAAATATAAGTAATTTAGGTTTAAATTTTTTTTAAAACTAATACCTTCGCATTTATGATGAGAATGTAAAAAAGAAAATATTTCACATTTTTTAGTTAAGGAAAGAGCGTAGAACTTCAGATCAACCTGTAACAAGTGTTGTGGATAAATTACGCCAGGAACTTCGGCAAGAGTTGGAGCGAGAAAAATGCAAGGAAATAGAAAACCTTCAGGAGGAACATGCTAACCAATTGCGACAACTGAAGGAGAGACACCAACAAGTTGTTTCTGAAATAAAGAAAAAACAATGGGTAATTTAAGTTCATATTATCTCTATTTCAAGACCCTAATTAAAATTTTACTTTTTTTTAATAGTCGCAAGACTCTTGAAATAAGTTGCATAATAATTGCATGAATTGTTTTTTTTATGAAAATTAAAACTAGGTGGCGAATTCAAAAGTTCTAATTGAAAAATTATAAATTTGAAAACTATTTAATTATCATAGGTTTTGATTTTGAATTTGAAATTGAAATTATTATCAAATAATTTGCAGTGTTACAACTGCGAAGCTGAGGCAATTTATCATTGTTGTTGGAACACCGCTTACTGCAGTACAGATTGTCAGCAAGTTCACTGGCAGCGAGAACACAAGAGAGTTTGTCGTCGCAGACGATAACGATTAAGTTCACTAAATCCCTCCACTTTAAGAAACAAATCACTGAAAGCACAAATATTTGTTCTCAATATGACAGAACTGCTTTCTAAACCCTTCTTCTGAAGATTCATCTTTGAACACTATTTGACCAATTAAGTTTTACCCGAGGAATACTGTTCCTCAGAATCGGGAACTTGTAGTCTCTTCAAGTCGAAGAAAATATTCAACGCCGACTTTACGCGAATGAACTCTTATCTTTGGAATAACTATCGAAATTTTAAGTGTAAATATTGAATACAGTTTGCAATCTAGAATGTTTTTCAAAATTTTACGCATTAAAAGTATACGTTTTTAATGTTTTGGAGTTTAAAAAATCAATTAAGAGCATGTGATATTTAGTAAATTAGCAAATTTTATTGATTTTAGGCTTCTACATGTTTATGTCTAATATAAATAAAATTTTGTTTTCAAAATTTGGGAACTGATAGAGGAGATACAAATGGACACAAATAGACTACTTTTGGTTAAGAAAATTTAAAAAGGTTCAATTTCAGCAAAATCTATTGAAATTTTTTTTTTTTCATTGTCAAAAATAAAAGTAGTCCTTTTATGCCCGTTTGTATCTTCTCTACAATTTGCCAAATTATATGAATTTTGCACGTGAACATGTAGAAACTGGACCAAGTTGTTCATATGAACTTGCTTCTCCCAAACTATCATGTGCCCTTGAAGAACCATCATTGATGAATTTTAAATCTCCAAATTTGCGTGACAGTTTTAGAATATTAATAAAATTTTCGATATTTGTAAAGACCATTCGAAAGTAATACTATATAATTAGTTTTAATGAAGTTGAGATTTTTTTCTTAGTTTCCGTTACATGTTATAATTAACATGAATGTGTTTATTGTCTGTAGTACCCTCGTACAGACCTTTACACTTTTACCATTGCTGCTCATAAATGTGGTCGTTTTCATTTTTAAACTGATTTTTCAAAAAAATTAAGCATTTCTGTTTTTGCGTTTCATTATATATTATAATATTATAGATCATTTGAAGTTCACCGAAATTATATATAAAACAGCTTGAGGGTTTTGCCTGTTTAAATCTAGGGCAACGTATAATGGAAATTGCTGTGATAAATTTGCACATGGTGCAAGCATTGTGTACAAAAAACGCCTTAAACATTGCAGATAATATTTTGATATATCTTGTCTACGTTGAATCAACTTTAAAAATTCTTGATTTTTTTTTTTTTTAATTGACAATAGTGTGAAGTGAATGAAAAAGTATTACAATATTTTTAGAAATCAGAGTGTTTTTCTTCTTTTGATTACTCAATACTAAATGCAATGAAACATAAATAAAAACTAGCTAGGTGAAAATTAGAGAAATAGGAAATAGTCATTACACAAACTAAGGCTAAATTTTCAGAGAATGCAAGTTCTTTGGCCCGTTCAAATTGTTACGAATTAATTTTAAATTTCAAATTTCAAATTATGTTCGCATGATAAACATCTTCCGCTTCCTAGGTTTAAGAAATATTTTTTGCACATTTACAGTACTTTTGTACTGAATAAGGCAAAAGGCCAAAGTTACTGTAATAAAACGTATGTATCTTATGAATTATAAATCAAGATTTTGAAGTCATTACTTCTGTTCTTTGAACCGAAGCATTTTTATTGTTCTATTCTCCCTGGCGGACCCAGTCCAGTTCACAGGACTGGGTCCGCCAGGGCTGATATTGTGAATAAAGATTACATCTATAATAGTTAGATTCAGTTATGTTTTCAAGTTTTACATTTGTTTTCAAGAATTAATTACCCGTTTAAGCCTCTTATTAAAAGGGCAAACTCTTGTATGAGTTACGTTTCATAAATAAATTTTGGGCAAAAACGATCTACTAGTTTGAATTGATTGCTTCCTTTTTTAATTAATAGAATTAGTATATTGCAAGGTAAGCTATAGCCATAATAAAATTTATTAATAAATTCATTAAAGTTTATTAAGAATTACAAGTAGATCAAATTAAGTACAACTTTATCAAGTCCAGAAAGCGGATTTTTTCAAGTGTTTATTTCTTTTTTATCATTTATAGTAAGATTTTCATCTGTGTTTTCACTAATTTTAATAAAACTGGTCTGCATCACTCCACTGAGGGTCAATTTTTCTAATAATTGAAGTTCTGACTGGTCTAATTTTTCTCCCAGCTGTCTTAGGGCACTCAAAACTTCGCCACGCTGTCTTTCAGTAGCTTCTTTGCTTAATTTTCCAAGCTTCAGTTCACGATCAATTTCAACAAGACGATTTCTCAAACGATCCGGTTCTCTTTTGCCAAACATTCTAATTACTGATGGAGTTTTAAAAGCAGCACTAATTGCTGCTTGTGTTGCCTAAGATAAAGGAAAATTAATATTTTGTTGGTAGTAAAATGATTTTTTAATTTGAAATATCTAAATAAATCAAAAAATGTATTAATTCACTTACTAATTGCATAGCTCCGAGTTGATCGACAAGAGTCACATCTCCAGAAATAAGTCTTTGTAAACTTTCGTTGAACTCCCTGAGCTGCTCCATAGTTTCACCTTTAGTTTCTTCATATTCAGCATCGTCTAACTCTTCTCTAAAATACATAAAAACATATTCAAGTTCGAGAACCTAGATGTAAAGAGCTATAAATTTTTAAACAAATTCAATACAAAAATTCCAGACCTGCAATTCTCCAAATCTTCTAATTGCTGTACGAGCCTATCAAGCTGTTCTTCTAAATTTTTTCTAAGCCTCTGCGTCTCTGCCTTGCCATATGAAGTCATATTAATAATAAGCAAAACCTAATCTGCCTTAGTATTATAAATTTGATGTATTTTTATATCCCATACAATTAATATTGAGGTTATGTTCTCACTTTGCCAATTCAAGATCTATAAACCCCTTAGAAATATTTAAATTTGATACGGAATACAAAAAGTGATATATTACGTCGAACTTTCGTTTTCTATCATCAAACTATCAAGTATACAGCATTTGATAAAAAATTTTACTAATAACTCACGAATTTGGCGGTTATAGTTAAATTTTACAACTTTAGGTGGACGGCCAATCTCATCCCAATGACCCAATCAAAACCCTATCCTGCTCTCTATCTCATATCACAAATGAAAATGACCAAATAATAGTAACACAGTGGAACTGTGAAATCTTATATTATTTTTACTGTTTTCACATATTCCTGATTTGTTTTATTAACATATTATTATTTAGAATAATTTAGATAATACTGCAAGAACTTTGAGTACTGATTAATAATTTTGGAGTCACTAACAAGGTATTGCGCTTGATTACATGTAAATCATGTAATTTTATATTAGATTATACGAATCAAAGATATTTATACATGCACATTACATCTAAATTATTTGTTTACATTTTTATTTCGATCAAACCAAAATTTCACGTTTGTTAATAGGTTAGTAAAAGGTAGAAGCCTGAAGACAAATATTATAGTTCTAGATTCTAGAGCTTATATTAAGATTATTATTGTTATTTATTAATTCACAAAACAAACGTCAAATTAGATATCTTCCTGTTCTATTTTTGGTTACGGATTTTTCAAACTGTTTATTTAAAATGGGGCAAATTTTCGAATAGAAGTAATGGCCTTTTTAATTATCTGATCTTCGTGAGTTTCTAACCTATCTATAATATGTCAATAACTCCTGAAACCGTCAGGATTTTGGAAAACTATAGAAAGTTTTCTGCATGTTCGCTTAAATATTCGGATCAATGAAAACATTTTTATTTGTAATGTTTGTTTCAATGAGCCTTATCAATTAATACAATTTAGGAAAAATTAAACTTAATCAATTTTTTTATTAAAAATTTAATGGAGAATGTTAAAAATATTTTAGTTATTACATTTAATATATGAGACGTAAACAATCATTTTTACTATAATTTTTATTCAAGTCTCTGGAACAATTTTAAAATTTTTTTTTAAAATATGCAAATGGAAGATATAGAAATTCACGAACCACATGTGTGGACTGTCAAACAAAATATCCAATAACATTGTTATTGTATTTAAAAATAATGAAATGGACTAAATTTTAAAGATATAAATATTAAGCTTACTAGAAGTTTGTAAAAATGAGTGATTTTATGCTTTTGAGGACAAGGTTTCGAGACATGAAATACAGGTCATTGCATCCGTTTCCAAGGTGGTTACTCCCACTTAGTTTCATTAATACCATTAACGGCGCCGTTTAGGTAAATTTAACACCCGACAATCGGCTTTACCGTGCAATATAATTTCCCGTTGCGAAGAAATACACATCAGAAAATGCTAATCCTCTGCTATTCACTATTCTCGGCAAAAGTATACCTTTTCAAATTCTCAGGTCATAATTTTAATTGTGGAGGTGCGGGGGACTTTCCCAAAGGGCTTTACTACAGCGCCTCTATGTTGTGCAGGAAACGAGTTTCAGTCTACTGCGCAACTGAGCGCGACGGAGAAGGCCGCTGATGAAAGTTAGGTTAGAATGAGAAAGAACGAGTGATTGCATATATCCATTACTATCTGAATATATCCCTTCCGACTAAAGGCGTGCTCAGGCGTACTTCAGTCATTCTTTGAGTGGATATCTGTGCGTTTTTTTGTTTGAAACAAACCGGCTTGTCAAATAGTTCACGCTGCACTTTACGCCTCTAATGGCAACGACTGTTAATTTGTAGATTTAACAAGGTCGCGTCTTGCGAGCTTTCAAGTTGAGTGAAAGTGATAAACCGAAGAAGGCACAGAGGACGACGGCGACCAAGTTAGAAAGAAATAGAGAATACGAAACTAAACGAAAAGGTGTAACCAAAAGAATACCGCGTGTGCTAGTCTTCTTGCCGCCTTTCTGAAACGAGAAAACGAACACAAGTCTACAAATCGCTCTCTAGTGTACCTCATTTTTATTTCAAAAGAATAAGTTAAATCGCGAGTGTCTTGTTGTTTTATTAGTGATTGAGAGGTGTGAGCCATTTTATAAGTTATTGTTTCGTAAGAATCACGGCTCTATGTGGACTTTTTCGGTGAGCCGCTCAAGGCAAGATTTCAAATCAGCCGAAAGCTCCAAAGGAGGCGAACTCCTGCGATGAGCATGCCAGGGAAGGGCAATAAACACCACCACATGCCCCATCACCAGCAGCACCAACAACAACATCATCATCCCCAACAACAATCCCACCAGCAGCAGCAACTTCATCAAGCACAGCACGTCGTCAACGTGAACGTCAACCAGCCCGGCGTGGCTCATTCGCCACAAGCCGCCTACAACACCGTGGTTGCAGCTAACCAACGTTTTGTGCCGCATGCTGGTAAGCTTTTTTTGATTTTTCAGGATTTTGTTCATTTTCTGATCATTGCTTCATTATGTAGGCTAGGTATTTATCAGACTAGTACAGTTTTTGCCATCTGGTACTTGCGGCTAAGCGTGAATATCTTTTTAGGTTAGGTTGTCTGCGCAAGCACGCGTCTCCACACCCCAATCTAAGGTCCGGACAAAAGAAAGTTTCTGGAAAGTTGCACATGGAATGCGATCTTGTTAACATATTCCAGTTTTAATTTAAATATTTATTTACTCATTTAATTTTTTGTAATCTTTGAAATCCGTGACTTTTTAACATTTGGACAGAATTTTATTAGTAAGTTTTAAAGAAACTTATTCATGTGCAATTTTTTAGATGTCTTTTTAACGATTTGATTCAATTAACATTATTCTATTACCACAACCAATACCTACACTAGTTTGGAAACTGCTTTTGATAATAGTCCTGTCAGAATATTTTATGTTTACTTTTTTTTCAAAGAATTGCAATAAACGTTAGCCTTGATTTTTTAGCTTATGTTTTATTGTCTATTTTCGAATGCTTTGCCATTTTTTACTCAAAAGCTAAAGCATTTACGAATTTTTGCTTATTCATCAAATTTTCAAATAATAACCTTATTCATTTTTTCTATATAAATTTAGAAATTTGTAATGAAAATCATTCTCTGATTGCAAATATTTTTAAAAGTTTATTTAATTTGTGATAAAGTCACTGAACATCAAATGAGGAATCATTTTCAAGAGTCAGTTACAATTTTGAGCTCTGAATTGAAGTAAACAAGCATGGGCAAGTTGCATAGTACTCTACTTTTTATCCCTGTTAATTTTATTTATAAAATTTCAAAAATACTGCTTAACAAATTAAACAGTAATAAATATTAAAACACTTAACAGTCGTAAAATATATGTCAGATAGCAAAAAAACGAGGAATTTTTTTTCAGTAAATGCAATTAGAAATACAAATCATTCGGCAGAAATTAGATTTCATAATTTAATCTTCAAAATCCGCAAGTTGATTAAGTGTATAGATACACATATTGAAGTAATAACAATGAGTGATTCATTCATTCGACATTGGATCTCACTTTCAATACTCGATAAGGATACTTACTTTTCAAAATATTTTCATTTTGAACTTGCTGACGAATGCACAAATAAGTCCTGGGTCTATCTGAGGAAGCTGTCTTGAAAAACAAATCAGCATGATTAATCTGCATGTGCACAAGACACAAAATGCATAGCCCTGAGAATATGCGTTTTCACTTTTTATTATCGTGGTCTTTCTTTTATCTTTTCAACGAAAGGTTATTGACGCACTATTTAGTGACGTACATTGATTTTAGGATATCTAGCATAGTCAGTGATCCTTTTTATTTTGAGATGTAGGCTGTTTACATTAGTCATCAGTTTTTCCCAAACAAAAAATATTTCTCATAAATCAGTGATTACCTTTCACCGATGAATCATAACAAAATAAACAGCTGAGCCAAAAGTAATCTTTTAGGTATTTTCCAGTGTAATGGTTGTACTAATTGATAAAGTCATTTCCTTCGTTTCCGATGGATTGATTAATCCACAAAATCTTGCTATAAAATTTTCTGGTTTTTCGAAATTATGGGTCATCAATTAAAAAAAATAATTTGTTGGATTACAGTCTTTTTAAAGGACTTTTTATATATCAAACGCCATTTAAAAGTCACTCAGTCTTCTCTAATCTCCCACGAAATCAGTCGGAATCTCTCCGGCGACACAAGAGAGCGGAAGTCAGGCATTTTGTCTAACGATTTGAATAATTTCATTTCTTCTTTGAGCTTTAGAAATGTTACTATTCATGTTATGATATTGGTCTAATTAATAATAATTGTTGATAGGTCTCGATCTCGTGCTAGTGATAAGACCCAAAGTTTATGTAGCGGGATTCTTTCTATATACATTAATAAGTTCAAAATTCTGCCTTGAATTATTCTTTATATGCCAGACGATGTTTCTATTCTGATATTTATTTCTGTTTGGGCTTTTCCGTAAGTAATTTAATTTAGCTGGCTAAACTTCTTTTGTATTATTGTTCCATTAGGAAGAAATTTTAGGAATACTTGTTTGATTTTTTATTTATTTTTTACGCTAATTTTTCTTATCTATATAAGTTATAACACTAACCGTCTTTCTGCTTCTGTAACCTGTTCTTTTTTCCCGCCCCTCTCATGCCTGTTTACCAATACACTAAATTCTAAATAAGAACGGTTTTTCCTGTTTATGAGCAAGACAAGGAAAGAGCCTGCTCTCACTGACGTTGCTCCGGGTGATAAGAGAAGGATGAAACTTGTGAGCAGAGCAGCATTGCTCGCGAACCGAAATCTAACGGAAACAACCGAGAACAGAGTTCGTCCACGACTGGTGGCCGCACGTAGGCAACGTAGGCTGTGTACATGTGGCAATCAAGCTACAAGGTACACGCGTCTCCATTTTATTTGTGACGAAAATCCCAGTTAATTTTAATTTAATAGAATCAAAATTTCATTGGTTTATATTTATTTTTATTGGGAGGAAGGTAATTGATGTATCACGAGACCGGAAATAATAGTGTTTAAGAATTATTGAACTATCTAGCAAGACTTTCCCCGTTCCTTAGGTCTTTCATTTTTTTGTAGAAGGTACCGGCCTAGAGTTTGCGTCGTGCCTTTCTCAAAAACCCAGTGACCTGAGTGTAGTGCAGTGTCTACGTTGCACGTCGTTTTCGTTAGGCGGCATGGGTCAACCGGGACAGCATATGTTAACAATCTGAGAACATAGACTAGGTAAGAGAGCGATCTAGGTTACCGGCTCGAAAAACGTGGTTAAGCAAAAATTGTTCAGCTTCTAAAAAAAACTAATGGATCTAAAATTATTTAGGAATAAAGTAACTACATGAATTATACAAATTAGAAAAATTAAATAACTCGAGAGACAATTCAGCTGGTGAAAAAAATTGGAATTGTTAAAACTGAATGAATCGAACGCATTCAAATTCTCAAAAATATTTCCAGGCATTAAAGCCTCTTTAAAATCACAACTTGATCAAAGATTTTGGCACCGAAAAAGACTGGGCCAAATCTGAGAGCATCAGAAGAGAGTACTACCCGACCCACGCACTTCGGTCGCGCCAACTAGTGAGGTTATATAATTCCTTCAAGTGATCTTATCATTTTCCATTGCGAGGCACTGCCTCAGGAAAGCGAGAATCCAAAGTATTCAGGAATCTTGGGGAGACCTCTCTGGATTCAGAAACTTATTCGGGACGAAATCGGGTTCGAGAACACGTGGGTTTTATATGTCGACCACTGGAGATAGCTCTCACACGGCAGAGTTAAGAATGAACAAGTGTACCAATTCGAAAAGTCTTTGTTGAATATTAATATCTCGCCTGGATTGGAGGAATCAAGGGGATCCGGCGCCAGGAACATGTCCACCGCGATGGGTGAGTAGAGAATTACATACGTGAAACGTGTTGTCAGGCGTGCTAGGTCCAAGGTTGATGTTTTCAGGTTAGGTTGATGTCTTTAGGCTGGTGTCTAAGAGTTTGAGTACTTAAACACGAAACCGTGTTCTGGGAATATAAACTGCGTCTTGCAAGATTTTAATTTTGAAGAAAAATTAAAAGTTTAACTGAGTTTAACTCAAAATGTTTTGAAATGTCGCACATGTTTTTGATTGTTAGGTGAGAGGTGTTGTCACATGGTAAAAGAGGCGTGATGTTTCTGAGATGGTGAGTAGGTTGGAACACGTGCCCAGTGTGGCGAGGTTTTCTACAATATGGGAAAGTTTTGGTTTATCTTCACAAGGTGTGAGATAAGAATTTTTTTCTCTAAAAGGACTATTCTTGGAATCAGATCACAGAAGAAAAGGCGTTCTGTCTTTTTCTGAGTTTTGAGATTTAATATTAAGATTTGAATGGCAGTGAACTTTAAAGTCAACCTTCTGTTGCTTGTACAACTCTGGTTGCGTAATTGAACTATTTTTTCCCTTAAGTAAGGGCATGTTATACTTGAGAAAAGTTAATTCATGTGAACAATTTAGTCCAGTTTCGATACATGCTTGTGTTCAAAATATATAAAATTTAGTTTTTTAAATTTAGGAAATAGTAGAGAAGATAAAAATGTACGTCAACTATTTCTGATTTTGATAATTAAAAAAATATTTTCGGTATATTTTACTAAAATTGAACTTTTCTTCATTTTCGAAAGCAAAAGTTTTTATCTTCTCTACCATTTCCAAAATTTCAAAAATATAATTTCATCGAAAAGAAAGTGAATTTAGTGACTACCCAGTATTCTAGCTTCAAAAGAAATAGTATGAATTGAATACTTATTTTTAGCTTCTGTCCAAATTTGAAATATGATACGATAGGTTTCAAAATTTTTAAAATTACTCTATTATTAAACGTAAGTAAAACTATATTTTAAGCCTCACAATATCACTGAGCATTCGATTTTTAAGATACTAAGGTTGTTCTAAGGGATAGATTGCATAAAATAGTCTTTAGAATCCATATCTAAATGCTTGAGCTAAGAATTCTAAAACGACTTCTTTCTGATTCAAACTATCTACGTGAATGGTAAGACCTTAGATCGATAAGTCACAAAGTTATTTACTGAAGTAGCTCTCTAAACATACCTTTAATTTTCTACATTTTTCCTTGAAATTGAACATCGTTAAGATCATAATTAAAAACTTGCAAGTTTTAAACCTTGGGTCGCGTCTAGAGTCTAGACGTCTGGCTTTCTCTTAAAATAGTGCGAAACTTGAAGTATAATCGATCAAAGAGATTTCTTTAGTTTATTGTTAAAGCAGTTTAGCTTTGTGTTAAAGTGCAGTGTTCTTTAGAATTATTGCAAGTTTACTTAAGGTAACCATTCGACTGGAATTTTTCTAATTTATTGTTATATAAATGTACTTACAGTTTTGAACGTTCATTGAACGATGACAACATTTTTTTTCCATAAAAAAATTAATTATTATATTTATATTCAGGGCCCTTTAAATATACAATCGTTCATGAACAATACACTTTTTTTTATTTTCTGGACTAAAAACTAATCATTGAGTTTAACGAAAAAAATTGTCCATCGTTCAATGAACATTCAAAACTGTAAGTACATGTTATATAATCCTTTTATTTTCGTCTTTTGAAATTAACATTTTTTTAAAAATAAAATTCATATCTTTAATACAATGTAGTTATTTATCAAAGACATGGTACTGATTACAATACAGATAATTACCACGACTACCTTATTCTGATTATTCTCATTTGTAACTTAAAGAGACATCTTTTAAAATGATTTTTTTATATTTCAATTTCCTGAGCCTGTTTGTATTAAGTAATATAGTTCCTTCTTATTCTTTTAAATCTCTGATTTTTTTATTCAATTATGTATGAAATAAACGCATGCAAATATGTCTTAAATAAGATATTAGTTTATTGACAAAAATTTATATTACTTCTGTAATAGAGATAATAAGTGTCTAAGGTTGTAGAACTTTTATAGCTGTATCAGTGAAAATAATTTGCTCATCTGTTGGAGATTTCCCAAAAACCCAATCTATCTTTTGAGAACAACAAAGTATCTTGTTTCTAAAAATTTTATTTTTCTATTTTACATTTTTGCTGCAATATCTGGAATCAGTAATTTAAAATATCCATAGAGAATATTAATTTTATAAAAGTTGTATATCTTTTGAAGAAAATTTTACTGGGCTATATTATTGTGAGCTGTAGGTGATAATCTACATTCCAACCAGGTGACTCTTATCATTAGATAATGTGTCTGAAATTTTTGTTTAACCGAAAGGTGGAAGATAGAGGATTGGGAAATTCGTAGATTATAGTGACTCGCTGTGCATTATATATATATATATATATATCGCACATCGTCGTATACTCGAAGACGATCTACAATTGAACCTCCGGTGATCAAAAGGAGGGGACCTCGCGCAATGTATTGTAAATTGCGCCTATCCCCTTTTGATCGCTTGATGTTCAATTTACCACGTGTCATGGGTCGGGGGCTGATCAAATCTTGTATCATCGGTATTGGTACACGTGGGTGAAAGATAGTGCATTAATTTGAATCAAAACTAAACAGAATCAGCGGAAAATGTACATTCCAAGCAAGGCCGCTTGAGAGAAGGAGGCCATTGTACATCCGGAGAAACTAACCGTACTTTACTTGTTCACTTGCCAGTTCTGAACGAAGCCTTTACGGTTACGTTACGCTCGAATTAAGAATCTGCAGAGTTTTATTGTTAGAGGCTGGAGTCCTTTCGTTGTAAAAGAATAACTAGAAGAAATTTTCAAATATATTCTGGAACAGAAAGTAAAGAATTGCAAGGGGTGCTTTGATACATTTATTCAAATCAACTTGGAATTTATACAATGCTAATAAAAATATTCACATTTGAATGCCGATTTGTCAGAGCTTTTAATTGACTACGCCTGTACAATTCGATCCAGCCAACTTGGAGCTTTGATAAACTCAAGCGCTCTACATTAAAATTTATTCACCACAAATAATTTTGATATTTAAAACACTAGACATGTGCCTGGCCACGAAAAAATTTCATTTGTATTGAACAAAAAGTTTATTTCTATTATTTTTATTTTTTTTTTTACTCAATACAAGTAAAATTTGAAGTAAAGTTTTATTTAGTTAATCTCTCTGTTGAATATAAACAGAATTCCGTGAATAAATTTTAATTCACAGTTCAATTAATTTTAATTTATACGTGTATGAAATTGACTTTTAATCTCTAGTAATTAAAATGTCATTCACACAACTGAAAAGCGTATGGATTTTAAAATACTTTCTAAGAGTACATTCCGTTAGCAACATTGCTGGCAATGAAGTGTTACGTCGCTTCTGGTTACGTATACATTCTTATCATAAATCTCACAAGTGGTTGTTGGTTGAAGAGTTTGAATAAAAGCAATATATTATGTGTAAATATTAAAGTTATAGACTTTTTCGTTTAAAATCGAAAGTAAATGGGACATAATTAACACCTTCAAATTAACAGAAAATTCTGAATTCTTAAACAGAAAAAAAAAAGTTTATTGTATCCTTTCAATGATTTCCATATTGAGGAGTCATTTTTCTATTTAAAAAAAATTGGAAATACATTTCAAATGCAAGAATGCACAGAAAAGTTTTTTATTTCCTGTACTTTGAAATTACTAGAGAATATTTTAACTGTTACCCAATTTTCTCTGAGCAAATAAAATATTTCGTAATATATTTTATATTTTTTGAAGGACTCTAAACATAGATTTAATCAACAAATTTTGTTTAAATAAAAAATTCTTTTTATCGTTCAATCAACATTCAGAGCTGTAAGATGTACTTACAGTTTTGAACGTTCATTGAACGATGACAAAATTTTTTTTTCCATAAAAAAAATTAATTATTATATTTATATTTAGGGCCCTTCAAATATACAGTCGTTCATGAACAACACACTATTTTTTAATTTTCTGGACCAAAGACTAATCATTTAGTTTAACAAAAAAAAATTTCCATCGTTCAATGAACGTTCAAAACTATGTAAGTACATTTCAGGAAGATACTCACATACATTTAATTGCAAAACAGAGAAAGTGTGAGAAGATCGGATAGAATAGTTGAATTGACCAAGGGAAAAAGGTGTATGTCTTAATTTTAATTAAAATTTCCAATGCTTTTTTAGGCTCCTGCGTTTGAGTTAGTAAAAAACTTGATCTGTCTCTCAGTAAAAGAAGATATTTACGGAAATTCAATAGAAAATAATTTAAATGATTTGATTAAGTAACATTTTACTATATTAAATTTAATTATTTTCGACGGTGCTTCAATGCATACTTTAATGGAAGTTGTTACCTTTGCACTTGAAAGTTTGTAAACGAGATGAAATATTTCTTGGCGAGTACCTATATGTGTAAATATATTTAACGATGGTGAGGTCAAATGTTTTCACATAAATTCCTTTGAAGTCACTACCTCAGCTTTAAATTAGTT
Organism: Diplolepis rosae; assembly: GCA_030998225.1. Taxonomy (NCBI): domain Eukaryota; kingdom Metazoa; phylum Arthropoda; class Insecta; order Hymenoptera; family Diplolepididae; genus Diplolepis; species Diplolepis rosae. The sequence continues at coordinate 1,550,588 of JAPYXD010000143.1, read as the reverse complement.
TTCTTTGCTTTTAAGAGTAACAAAAAAAAATAATATAAATAATAATAAAAAAGATACCAGTAATTGTTTGGTATTTTAATAAAAACTTTTTAGATATATATTTTATTTTAAAAACATGAAACATGTTTAGTATAAATTAAGAAAAGAGAGTATGAGTTCTTCGATGTTTTCTATATACTTTAACTAAAGTCTTTGGAGATATGGTGGAATCTAGTGCTGCTCCACTTGCGTGGCCTTGTCGGCAATGCGGCACAAGTCTATGAGCCAAAACGCGTACGTCAGTTTCTCTCACAAATTCTCGTTTTTTTTTTAAATTTGAAGTAATAAATAACTCAAGATACAAATTTCTCAAGATTTATCTTCAAATAATTCAACAAACTTTCCAAACTGTTTAGATGACCAATCGGAAATGGAAAATTGATAATTTAAAAAATGTATGTGTACGAATTTTATTTTAAGAGGATGTTTATGGTAATTGAATCAATTCCTTTTCAATCCCAGGAATCCATACACCAGGAAAAAGTTTCTTTGATTTAAAAAAAATTTCTTTGAATCAAAGAAATTTGTGCATTGCTATACGGTCAAAGAAAAGTTTATTTGATTTAACGAAATTTCTTGATTATTTTTTTTCCTTTGAATTAAAGAAATGAATGCATACGCAGTCACATAATACATATGTAATGTGATTCAATGAAATATTTTCTTTAAATTAAAGAAAAAATTGTCTCCGTTCAAGGTTATAAAATTCATTATTTCTTAAGTTTTTGCCAGTACTGTATTTGAATCAAAAGAATATTTTTTTTAATGAAATAAATAATGTTAAAAAAATAATTTCTTTTATTTAAAAAAAGACTAAAACCGTAATTTATTAAAGTCAGATAAATTTATATCTGTTCTAAAGGTGCTTTTACTTCGAATTGAAGAAATGAAGTTAAAAAGACGATTTTTTAAATTTAAATAACAATTTTTTCTGTGTGTAATTGAATCGTGTTGAAATTTTTGAAATTTTCTTTTAGAAGTTGAAGCTCTTTTAAAACTATTTTGCATTTCAGTATTGAAGTAATTTTTTGATTCTCATCATTCAAGTGAAATAATCGAAAATGTTTGAAGATTAGGAACTAAAATCGTTTACTACCAATTTAAAGGTTTTATTACAAAGTCACAGAACACCAGGAACACACAGTTTGTATGCTATAACTTGAATATTTTTTAAGATTTTGACATTTAACACGTGCATAAGATACTAGTCAGTCAGGTGAGCAGCGAGTTTTCGCAGAGTTCCTGGTAGAAAGTGCACGTCTACCTTTTCATTCGGTCGATTTTTAATATTTATTTTTTGAAATAAGTTTTAGATTTATTACCAAGAGTTTTTTGTAATTTAATGTTGAAGATGTTTTAATATATATTTTCTTAGTTGCCTTGTCGATACAACAATGAAAAGTCTGTAACTATCTAGATTTTATAGTGAGCTATCTATAGCTAGTTTACACGGCACGTTCACTACTCATAGTTTTGAAATAGTTCCCAAGGACGTCTTTAACCTCGTGAAGGGAATAGAAGATTCATCACAATTTAATTACATATTTTGTCGTCCATTATTCAGACTACACGGAGAAAAATAGTTCGAGATTTGGGAAAATTGTTGAAAAAAAATAAAACTGGAAGAGTTATTGAAAATTGCAGTTAATTGAAAAATTTTTACTAAATAAAAATTGACAGACGTTATTTTATTGTCTTCTGATGTATTTTCTTAATTTCCAGAGAGATATTTTTTTAACTAAAAAAATTATATATAAATTTATTTTTAGCAGTTCTATATAAGATTGTCGAATTGAAAGTGTTTGAATTTTACTAATTCCTAGTCAGATATTAAGAAATACTAAGTGTTTAATAACTGAAGAAGAGAGCAGTCTTTCATCAAGAATAAGTCAACTTTTGTTAATTTTGTCGAATTACGAAGTTGAGTTTTTACCTAATTATTTTTTCTATTGCTAATTTATTTTGTGAAAGAAAACTCCTCATTTCGGGACTATAAACTGATTACAAAAAACTTAAATCGACTCAAGGCCCATTGTTCTAAAAGAAATTCTTTTAAAATTTACAATTCTGTCCTAATCCATTCATTTTCTTAATGATTGTTAAAATGATGACAAATTTACAATTGAAATGTTTATTTAGAAAAAATAAGTTGAAGAACTAAACAATTTTTTATATATTGTTTATAATAGGAACACATGAATTCGTCTCGGTTAAAAATAGAACAAGAGTTGATTTTTCCCGAAATAATATGAAAACAGGTGTAGCAATGACTTGCTTACAATTAGTGTAGAGTCATTCATTATTAGAAGAATGCGATCGACTACTGTTTTGAAAGTGTTATATTGCTTCAAAAAGGATGAAAAAAATCAGAGAAATGGATGGTATTTTCCGAGAACCCACGACGAATTGAAGCTTTTGTAGAAAAATATTATTTCTTATTTAGAACGAATTTTTATTGCTCAGATTTGATTAAATCAAATTTGAGAAACATCGAGATCCCTGTTTTACCGATTGAAGGTTATTATTAAATGATTGTATTGTACGATAATTTTCTTTGTTGACTTCTTCAGTCTTATTTTACCCAGAATTTTTGACCTTGAATACAACTGACAGAAACTCTTTCTATTCTTTTGGGATGAGTTGCCTACCAAGCGAGTTATTCACCTTATCCTTACAGTAACGTCCTTACTGCATCGATGAAACATAAATTTTATGGCAGTCAGCTGCGCAAACAATTCTTTTATTTACAAATGAAAAACGACCTTTGCCGGTTCTAGATTCTACTTTTGAAATTACGTTTAATTTTAACTCACTAACTTGCGGGGTCGTCTCAAACATTTCCATTTGCCATTATATACTTATCGTTTTGAACGTTCATTGAACGGTGAAAAATATTTTTTTTTAAAAACTAAATGATTAATTTCTTCCCCTATTAAATTAAAAAGTGAGTTATATTTAATAACAAATTATAAGTTTTAAAGACTGTTAATATAGACGTAAAAATTAATTTTGTTTTGAAAGAAAAAATTTTCTCATCGTTCAATGAACGTTCAAAACTGTAAGTACATTTTGCCATTTCTAACACACTAATGATTACATACATTAGTGGTGTATTTTTCTGAAATTAATTTGTGTAGATATAGAAATTAATATACTTATTAATGTAGTTGTTCAATCTTTTCGGAAATTCCATTAATTAAAGGCATGTATCAAGTGAGTTATATAATTTTTCTAGGGAAAATAAAATACTTTTCTTGATCATGTGATTCACTTATACATGCCCTTGAGGCCATCACTTGAGGCCATGGACCAATTTGGCCACGTGGCTTAAATATAGTTTATATTCATGCAAAATAACTTTTTTCGTAAACAAAATATCTTCCTAATAAAATTGGAAAGTATGACATAATACAATAAGAAACGTCAGTTTAGAGTAAATTTTAGTAAAACTTTTAGCAAAAAAATAAATAGCTAACTATTTGTCCATGGCTGTAATGTAACATTTAACTGCTTCAAAAACGGCTCATTAATATATTATTGATTAATATTGTCACTTATTTTTTTGTATTTTAAAGAAATAATAACTTATCATTTAGGATCTTTGAGTAGGTCTTTTTAACTTTATTAACCTTATTAACATTAGTATTTGAGTAAAATATTATAATTTCTACACGTCTAACAATTCTTTAAATATTTGAATTCAATTGCATTATTTGCGATATAAGAGTTTGAAATTGTCTACGAGGACACCTGTCGACAACGTATCCTATCTGATACGTGACTAATGATCCTCCGATAATATAGGCAGTGGCAGAAATTTCAAACTCACCTAATTAATTTGAAATTTTTATTATTGCTGATCTTTGTATTTGAAGTTATTTAAGGTCATGTATAATTTATCCGATCCCTACATTACCGACCCTTTTTTCGTCCTTCGCATTTCCACGTTAATTAAGCTATCGAGTTGAAACTTTGAGCAATTAGGAATTTCTAATTATTTTTGGAAGCATTTTTTCTTACAATTATACAAATTTAGGACCAGACAAACGTTCTTTACTGCTTTTTACTTGATTAATGAAAGTTTCAAATCGATATCTCAATTAATGTGGAAATGCGAAGAACGAAAAAAGGGACGGTAATGTAGGGATCGGATAACTCATACTTGGCCTTAAGGGCATGTGATAATTGAGTAAAGTAACAAGTTCATGTGAACAGTCTAGTCCAGTTTCTACATGTTTGTATCAAAAATACATATGTTTGTTTCCAAAATGTGGGAAATGGTAGAAAAGATAGAAACAGACGTATATAGGCTACTTTTGGTTTTGAAAATGAACAAAAATTTTCCGATATATTTTGCTAAAATTGAAATTTCTTTCAATTTCGAAATCAAAAGTAGTCTATCTACGTCCGTTCTTGTCTTCTCTACCCTTACTCAAATTTTAAAAAGAAAATTTTATGTACTTTGGACAGAAATATGTAGAAACTTAAAATCAATAAAATTTTCTAATTTCCTAAGTATCACATGCCCTTAAGTACTCATTTGAATAAAGTTCTTGCTTTAGTATCTTTCTGACTTATTTATTCGTGATAGCAGCACTGGTTTTTGTGGGGGATGAGACAAGGTTTGAGGTGGATCTGTGAGCTATTTACCATAACATTTGCTTTCTATTAGACCTAACAATGATTGACAGAGCACTGATTTTGCTTGAAACAGGTGGATATATATTGTCACGCGTTGCGGAAAGAGAGTCGGGGAAAGAATCGACGAGGGCACGAGGACATCAGAACAGGCCATTCAAGAAACAACATAGAAACAGTTAGGAATTCCAGTCACTTTAAGTTTAATCCATAATAATCATAGCTGGTAAAGCGATACTTCCAGTATTTGCTATCTAGCATTCTTCTCCCGAAAATTCAACATTTTTACAAAATATCATATATTTCACTGAGCATTCTGTAAAAGTGCGAATTTCGGAATCTTCATACATAAATTTAATTATTTGAAGGGCATATAATACTTGGTAAAATAGCAAATTTGATAGGTTTTAGATTTTTACATATTTGTGTCCTTGGGAAATGGAAAAATTTCAATTTTAGTAAAATGTATCGGAAAAGTTTTTTTTATTTTTTTATTATTTTGTATTAATTTAATTTATTAATGTATTTTAATTTATATTATATTTTATATTTATTATTTTATATTAAAATAAAAAATAGTCTATTTACGTCCGTTTTTATCTTCTCTATTTCCCAAATTTTGGAAATAAAACTTTATGTATTTTGGACACAAATATGTAGAAACTGGATCGAGTTGTTCACATAAATTAAATTTTCTCAAGTATCACATGCCTTTTTAAATATCTCTTAATATCAATATCACTGAAATATTTATCAATGAAATGATAAAAATTACTTCTTTGCAATTTTATTTGGTTATTTTATCTAATATTACATTTTGAAGCTTCGTTTTTTTGAATATGCATATTTTTAAAAAAACTAACTTAATTGAACTTTTTTATTTGCAGGTAACTTTTATTTTCGCTATTTCATTACTGAATTTTTTGTTTGGCCAATTCAAATTTGAATTTTAATTTGGTCAGATAAATTTTTTAAATTTTATTGTTTTGATAGGTTACAATCCATATAAGAATTTTTTAAAAGTATTTCATCCTCATTTCCGACGTCTAAGATGTATTTTATCATAAAAAGATAACAGTTTTGAGCGAACGACGCCGGAAGAAGAGGGTTAGAAGATTCAAAAATGGTGTGATGTCTTGAATGCTTATGAATGTCTTGTCCAAAAAATATATTTCAACATTTCTAATAATTTTTATGGTAGAGTTAAAATAACACTCGAAAGATTTTAAATTATTCTCATAATTATTTTGAATTAAACTTGTCCTTAGATTTAAAATTATACCGTTAAAATCTGACTGACGATACAATATAGTTTATATTATCTTGTTCTTCAAAGACTATCTGAAGTTGATTATCAAGGAATTGATGAATAAATAATCTGTCTTAATTGAAATATAATTTTACATATAGTAAAATATGGAGCTCAATGGAGCTTAAAATAGAAACCAAAACAAACTGAAGTCATCGTTCGGTCATTGCTTTGTGCATTAAATCGATGCTGTCGACAATGAATATTTTATTTCTGGTGCTGTGATTTCTCTCTTCTGGTTTCGCAATATCTTTTATTGTTGTCAGTATCGCACGTCTCTTTGACACACGAAGGAAAACGTCACGTTTTTATCATGACAACATTGTAATTTTTCACGCCTTCCTTCAACCTTTTGGCTGCCATGCCGCTTGCCACGTGCTTCACTACATGCGTAAATGAAGATCAAATGTTAACACGTCGGTCAGTAGAATTAGCCATTTCCGCCTTGGCCTCATTCTCATCTACTCAGCTAGCTAACTGCATATTTGGCCGATAGATGGAGTCACTAAAACTGATTTCATACATTATCAATTTGTATTTCTTTGAGCAGAGTCGTGTTTTAGTATGATTATAAATTAAAAATATTTATTGGTAGAAGTATCACTTAAATAGGCTTAGACGCTTTAGAAGTTGCAGATTTCCAAATTTAGAGACTGATTTTCATAGATCTCTTGATATTAAAATTAAGGACTTGGATATTTAATGATAATAAATACAGATTTTTCGACAATAATCTTGTAGTCTATGTTGTTCATCTATAAAAAAATAAAACGTTCTTCAGAGGTCTTTTATTTACTTTTTCTTAGACTACAACAATTTTTCTGTAATATACTATTTACTTACGTAATCGTCTGAATTATTTTCCTTTTTATTAAATTTCTTGAGACTGAAGGTCGCCCATTCTTGCTGTCCTTATTCCTTTGTAATAAAAACTTTATAATTAGCTAATATAAATGCAGAATTTTGCCTTTATGAAGATATGTCAATGTCAACGATATTTGTTTACAAGATCCGAGATATTCGAAATTAGTATATTGTGCAACTAGGGAAAAAAAACATTATTTTGCGAATGTGAATTTTGATGCCGAAGCAAAGCGAAGGAAACAACCACACAAGTAAAATAAATGTTTTTCCCGTGTTGCACACGATTTTTTTTCTACTAGTGGTTAAAAAAATGGATATGATTGCCCCGCACGGATCAATAAAATCCCCTTTATGACTCGCTGGTAGCAAAAAATTATTTATATTTTGAACTTAAAAAGAATGTTTCCTTCAACAAATTAAATTTTTAATTTGCTGGACTTTTTTTCCACAGAAAGATTTTCAAATTCTTTAAAATATATGAATTCAATTGCATTATTTGCGATATAAGAGTTTAAAATTGTCTACGAGGACACCTGTCGACAACGTATCCTATCTGATACGCGACTAGTGAACCTCCGATAATGTAGGCAGTGACAAAAATTTCAAACTCACCTAATTCATTTGAAATAAATTTTCTTTAATATTTATAAAAACTCATTTTGTTTAATTGCATTTTTATTAATGAACTTCTTATTTACGGAAGTGCTTCAGTTTCTTCATCTACATATATATATATAGTAAAATAATTTTTTGTTCCGGTTATTTCATTCTAGTGTCTAGTCAGAGGGACAATTTCTTTGTTCGATTCCTGGAGGCGGCTCGAAAGTATCTCACGCACAAGGTATGAGGTATGAGGTTGTAATAAGGGTAGCAGTAGTGAAGAGGGTTAGGTGGTAAGTCATTACCCTTACTGGAGGGCCAGTAAATATCGATCGCCCCTTTGTACAAACTCCATTTTCATCCTGACCAGACATTCGTTGCCCTGAGTGCTTTTCTTGTCGCCCAACCCTCTAGATAGGCGTGTGTTAACTATTAACCCCTGTGAGACACTCACAACGGTTTCTAATACGAACTGCGTAACTTCACGAAGTTTTCATACCAGCTCCCAAGGTCAACGGCTCAACCTAGTTCAAAGCCTTTGTTCCGTTGATATTTTGTTCATTTTTCCCCTCTCATACCTTTGTTACAAACCGGAACTCCGAGCCATTTTTTCTTTTCTCAAAAACAATTTACATTTTTTTGTAAAAATATTCTTATGATTAAATGTTAAATATTGAACTTAAGGATATGTGATACTTGAAAAAAGTAGCAAGTTCGTGTGAACAACTTGGTCCAGTTTCTAAATGTTTGTGTCCAAAATACATGAATTTTTTTTTTCAAAATATGGGGAATGGCAGAGAAGATAAAAACATCAGACGTAGATAGACTACTTTGGGCTTTAAGGCCATGGGTCATGCAGGTCACGTGACCAGTTCAGTCACTGGCTATCTATTTTTTTCTCCATATATAGAATTTTAAATAATAGCATATGGAAGCAATAGGGGAAGGCATAGTACATTAAAATAAATTTTTTTTTCTAATTTTATTAATAATACCAACTGAGTGTCTTGAGTTCTGCTGCACTGGTCTAACACTGTCGGTAATATATTCCGTAAATTTGCTAAAATTACTTATTTTTATCAACATTTTTTTATATAATTATGAATATTCAAGACATAAAAAACCTGTCTCAGTAAGTTTTGATTCATTTCCCAAAATTTCAAGACGATATTTCATTCTCCGTGGAAATGTAGTTACAAAACATAACTGCCGTTTGCAACGTTTATAGCCAAAAAAATAAAATTTGTATTCAGTTATGATTTGTTGGTCAGTAAATGATTGACTGATAATTACTTTTGTTGTCTTTTTGAACATTTATACATGAAAATATAAATTGTTCATAAATTATTATTAATTTCATTTGCTGACGATGGAATTTTGGTTCTATATTTTCGTTTATAAACGTTGCAAACGGCAGTTTCATGTTACAGAACTGTAATTGACGATAATACTTTAGTTTTATATTTTATAAGAAAAAAGAATCCACACATTGTACTTAAGGTAGTTGATCCACGAAAATTAGACCTCAGGCAAAAATAGATAATTTTGCTTTCAAGAATAGCAATATTATTATTGAAGGGCTAATTTGGAAGAGAAAAGATTAATTTCCATTTAAAAAATTTAAAATACAGAAAAAAATTTTATTAATAAATTTTATTTTTACCCCAACTCTTTTTCTTATTGCTTCGTACCAAATTTTAAACAATTATGCGATTTTAATAAATTATAAATCACTTTTTCAAGAAAAAGGTTCCCTACAACTTGACCATTTCCAATTTTCGAAAATGAATAAATTATTATCAAACTCAGCAATTTGTTTATAAAAATTTCGTGTTGGAAAATGTTTTTTTAATGGTTTCAGCCATTAAAGGATTTATTTTTAAAAATCAGAAATGGTGAAGTTATGGGAAATCTCTTCTCTGAAAAAATGATTCATGATTTATTAGAATCGCATTATTTTTTAAAATTTGGCAAGAAGCGATAAGAAAAAGGTTGGGTCAAAAATAATATTTATTAATAAAATTATTTTTCTGTGTTTCAAATTTTTTTCTTGTAAAATAATCTTTTCTCTTTCAAAATAGCCCTTCAATAATAATATTGCTTTTCTTCAAAGCAAAATGATCTATTTTTGCCTGAGGTCTCATGTTCGTGGATGAAAACTACCTTAAACGAAGTTAACAGGCAATTCTTATTATTATATAATATTAAGTAAATTCTGAGCAATATATTTTATAAACAAAAAAAGTTTTCTTACATGGTTGGATTAACATATAATTTTTTTCACGTGACCTGCTTGGTCCATGGTCTTAATGGACGAAGTCTTATAAGCAATATTTGCACCACGTGGGTACTCGCAGTTCAATGCAGTCATGTACTTAAATGCCATATCCACTGCTCCTGACTTTGATGTTGCTACAAATTTCTTATCATTAACGACGAGGAAATTGTGCTCAATCGCTAACTGAGGTACAGCAGCAACAATCGAAGGTTAGAAAGGTTTTTTATGTTGACTCAGTTCCTCTTTTCTCTTTTAATTAATGAGTCCGATTCTACGACATTCTGTAAAAAGTAATAATTAACACATTTTTTGCACAAAAAACGTGGAGCAGTAATTCAAATAAATTTCTCAATTTTGATATCAGAGTATGCATCAAAAATTCATAAAATGCATAAACTTATTCGCATAATTTATATACTCGAAATTCAATAGAACATTAATTAAATAATATTCAGAAGGTTTAATAAAAAAAATTTCTTGATTTTTATTTACCTGATCTGCAGATTCAACTGCGTGCGAAGCCATATTCAAAAATATAAGATGATTAGAACTTTTATGCAAAGCGAAATAGTATATTGTATCACACGGAACGAAACACGACCACAGTTTCAACCTGTTCTACAGGTATCGAAAATCGGATTTTCAAAAGAGGCGCTATGAAAATAGGATATAAATTGAGATTAGCGAGTTTAGCTTATTGATAGCTCGTTCAGAATTTGTAATTTCGATCTCTTGAAAAATTGATGCAATTTCGAAAGAAAAAAGCATTATAAACGGTGAGAGGTTTGTTTCACATGAAAGAGACGAATACTTACCTCAAAAGTTCTCTCCAGAAACGAACAATTTGTCGCCATGTGGAAAAAAATATATTTCCGTGACGAACAGTGCACAGACGCGAGTTGCTTACATAAGCACGTGCGCCTGCGCATAACGCTCCAAGTGGAAAAATTCCCATACCAAATGGTTTGACTTGTAACGAGAACATTTTAAAGGCTTTACCGCATCATCCGATACGCTGATCAATATCAAGTTACAAATTTTCGTATTTGGCTTAAAATCTTTTCATAGAAGACAAGATACATTTTGCATCATCAGCAAAAAGCAATACCTCCCTGTCTATCTCTCGGTTTTCAAACGAGTGTTGAAACTTTTACCACTTTCTTGGTAATTCGTTCAAAAAATTTTTTTTAAGTGTGGATAAAAATCTTTTTTTTTTAGATCAGAATTTCGGTTCCTGAGTGCCAAGGTATTCGCAACCAAGGTCAATGTTCGGAGTTTGGTTGCAACGAGGCTCGTTTATCTTCTTGAGTAGATGAAAAGAGCAATTTTCTTCTTAATCGTAAACAGACAGCGCCACTGTGAGTCAGCAGCCATGTTTTCGTCCGAGGTCTTTGAACCACCCTGTCTGTCTGGCTGAAGCGTTTGAACCGGGGCGTCCAAAGGTTGACTGAGGTTATAAGTCTACCTCCACCTCATTTTAAAAACCTGTCTTCGACTCTAATTTTGCTGCTCTTTATCCAACTCTCGCGACCATTTTTTACTCATTTATCTACACAAACAAACCCTCTTTTTATTTCGAGGCTTCTTTCACCCTTCAAGGATTTCTCTTTCTGATTGTTTAATTTTTGTTGATTTGATCAAACATACCTTGTAGAAAGAGAGACCAAGTCATCGAACTTGCATCCTGTCTTAAAACAGCACTGTTACAGAATTATAATTAGAATTACTATAAATAGTTTATGAATTCTACCAGGTAGTGGTATTAATAGTGGTACTAATTTGATCAAATCAGAGTCAACTTGTTTCGCGTACATTATTTTTTTGTTTTTCTCCTGGCCTGAACCTTTGAAGAATCTTAATTTAAGATTACAATAAAAGTCTAGACATTTACAATAGAAACAAATAGAAGTGGTATGTCGTTAGGTTTAGGCATTGGTGGGTGAGGTTTAAGTGGGGGGACAATGTAGAGGTCGTTAGAGTTCATTTAGCTTAGGGTTGTTATTCCAGGAGAGATTTATAGATGGTTGCGCTGGTCTAGAGTACTGTACACTAGATGATTGGGCGAATTTTAAAGCTAAAAGTAGGTCATGCAACTCCTCTTGCGAAAATCCTAGATGTGTGAATCCGGCTTTGGAACTAAGCGCTAGTGCACATGGGTATCGATCGTAAAGCACGATATTGCAGACTGATCTGGTGCACCAGCGAAACTAGGTTACTCAGCCTAACCTAGACACAAAGAGCTCTCTCGTAGAGTGTAGACGCTCGTGAATCTACAAATACTACTCTAGGCTAGTATTCAACCGAGCGGGTGACGAGACAACGCCCTGTCGTTCGTCACGAGTCAATTCATTGTCGCGAACTTGTTGCCTTGTCTGTAAACCTTGGGAAGGGCCAATGAGCTTTTATTATCGGAAAATAGGGGATTATTGTACTAAAAACTGGTAATCTTTCAGTTCATATAGCCTTTGTTATTCATGGAAATAAATTTCTGATCCTGCAATTGACTGTGCAGATTCATTTAAATATGATGGGCTATTTTGACTGGTACTTTGGAAGATTTTGAAATTATTATATCCTATTTTATATTTAGCAAAAAGCCAAACAAACTATTAATATTTTTTCCCGATTAACAAAATACCATATTTAGTTCTGAAAAGAATTAGTTATTCAAGTTAATACGGGTAGTACAGTTTTCCTTAAAATTTTCATGTCAGAAAACAATGTTTTAACCCCTAAAACAATTTATGAATATGGCGTGAATGAAACAACAGATGTTCTTTTCGTTGCAGTTTTGGGCTCAAGTCTAAAAATACTTGTATAAGACTGATCATCGATATAAAATTTCCTGTACAATTTTAATATTGCAATCACGATGTTTTTTATTCACTGCTGTTCACAAAGGATCTTGTTTTCTTAGCTGTGTTGAACGTGTAATGCTCGTAACATTTGCAGAACTGATATGGGTTTTAACGGTGAAGATAAAATGGTTTATAAATGCTGGGAAACGATAAGATAAGCATTCAATAACAGTGTAGCTTGAGAACTTAAAACATAAGAAAAACAACACTAAACTTGAAATTAATACTAGAAACTTTTAGCCGCTATTGCAATTTCCATAGGACTAATACTGGTTGGTCTTCAAAATTTTGTCTGTACGAGGCAACTTACCTGACATTTGAATCTTTCCTCCTACATTTCGCTTATCGATCTTCCCTTTTGTCAAATGTGTGTCTTGCTTCTTTATTCAAATTTTGGTGAAAACGAGTGAGCAAAAGAAAAGCGTCACAAAACTAAAATAGAAAACAAATTATACTTTTGAGAAAAAGTCTGGTATTGTTACACGTTTTTAATGAATTGGAAAGCCCGCGCTTTTTAGAATAAACATCATGCTTGGTCCATGACTGTGGAAGTTGGAGTTATTGCGAATGAAGCATTGCCTGCGCACTACTCTGAACGTTATCCCCTAATAGCCAATGCGCTTTCATGTCATTGCTGCTGCATCCTCGCAAGTTAGTTAAAGGGAATCTTGTTTATTGCGCATGCGCTTTTGACACATACTTCTCAACAATGCTTGCACAAGTTTCATTCGTTTGACTCGTGTCTGATTTACCTTTTCACTACATTTCAGGGCCGTCTTTTATTTCCATTTACATCAACACATGAAAGCTTTGTATATCACAGAAATTTTACTGAAAAAACTGATAAAATCTCGTTATTGCTCCAAAAAATTTTGAGCTATTACAAATCACATGTACTTATGTTGCAAACTACTTATTTCAGAGCCAAGTGATGAAAAAATCAACGTTTATTTGATTTCTACTCAGATCCAGAATCAGATTTTCTATTTTAACTTGACTTGTCATTTTTTAAAACAATAATTATTAGAAACAGTCATCAGACCGATAAATCTTTGATGTCGTCAGTCAGCATTGGACGTCCTTGATTAGTCTTTGTTTAATATTCATTCATTCTGTTCAGCTGATTTCTCCTATTGTCTACACTCCATCCTTGACTAATACTTACTCTTATCTACTCGCAATTATCATAGATTATTCTTGAATAATAATTTTTCTAAAGAAAAATTTGAGGAAAAGTGGTTAAAGTAATTCAAATTTTATCTATAAAAAATAATCAGGAATAGGGTTTGTCATGATTATAACAATAATTATTTTGTTTGTAAATCTGTGATAAAATAAATATTGTCAATGCTACTGGGAAGTGTACCCAGCACCTGTCGTTTATTAGATCGAATCCCAAACAAGTCTTCAACGTTTCCTCTTCACAGAATATAACCTCTGTTCTGTTGTACAATTCAATCAATTGGAATGACTAACTGTTTAAGTTTTGTGCTTTTTGTCAATGTCTACTTTATCTCAATTTTGCAACTAGCTATACAGATTATTTTAAATCTGCCTACGGCCCTGAAACTTAGTAGTTGCAAAAGTGTTCGTGCAGGGGTCGCGGTTCGTAGGTCGTGCGCGGAGGGCAGACCTGCACCAGTCTACTTTGCGTCCCTATCAAAGGGAACGCTATTACTTTCCAACTTTTCTGAAATTCAATTCAAAACATTAACAACATAGGAAACGTGTACATTATAATCGGCCTTAACGTCTCGTTTCGCCCCTCTTCGTGCCGTGTGCAACTCAGGATTATCAAGAAAATCTCTCTAACACTAAAGCAAAATATCTCGACGCTAAACAGTAGTTTAAGTCGTAGTTTAAGTTCGGAGTTTGACAGTCCGATTCAGACTTCTAGACGTTGTGCTTCTTGAATTTCTATTATTGACTAAGGAATTCGCCGTCGAGACGACGTTTTTGCATTTTTTCTGCTGTCTGCCTCCATCCTGGAGGAATTCTTGGTGTTAAAAGGGCGCTCCCCGCTAGCAGTTTATTAAGAATATCTGTGTTCTTTAAAAGTAACCTATAAACTCTGTGAAAATTATTAGTGAATCACTGGTTCACAGACACTTGAGATGAATTTTTTGTGCTCAGGGTGCGTGTTTTAAGAAACTCTTCTGAATTTTGAAAGTCATTTTAAAAAGATTTTCAATTAATAGGATTTCTAATTTTGAGAATAATTAATTTTTTATATGTATTTTATTTAAAAAATGTATAACTCGTGCAGAGGAAATTTTGCAGTGGGATACGAAACGAGAGGAGGCGGGAGAGGTACCAGGACGCCTGCTGAGTCTTAAATATCGATTTTGGCACGGACGAACCGCTATAGTCCGTCCACCTGAAATCCTCGAGTTATCCACCAACCATTTGGTAGTCGCGCGCTTTCAGCTCACGCGTGAAAAACGATCCCTTTGCGGAGATAAATATGAAAAATAATCATGCGAAATGGTTTAATGTGAAGTGTTTTTAAAAAAATTTAAGGTGACCGATTGTGAATTTCTGTGTCGTGCTTGTTTTGTGTAAAAAATGCGATTTTCAAGTTTTCACCCTTTAACTGTGTATACACTGAATTATGCTTCTAATCGATTCAACACTCAATCTTCAAATACCTACTTGAAACGTAACTGACTTTCGAAACAATTTGATTGGATAAATCACGAACAAGATTCGAAAATTAAAATTTAGTAGTCAAACAGAAAGAGAAGATTAAAAACTGATGATGAAGAATAACTGAAGATAAATAACTAAATACGTATACTGTTAGAAAATAATCCAAAATTCATGTACTTTCTGATTGAAAGTTATATGAAATGGTAGTTACTAATGTTTAAAGGTCAGTGTTTTATACACACATAAAAATATATGCACCTGTGAATTAAATTCCATGCAGGAAAATCCCTTATTTTATTGTTAACAAAATTATAAGTATATTCTTTCCAAGTGAATATTTTTAAAAATATTTTTAAGTAAAAATTACTCATCTGAGAAGTTAAAAACTTGACTGAAGTGATTTAGAAGTTGAATAACAATTTTTTGAACTGAAAAAAACTGTCAAATCTTATCTATAAGTTAGTACACACGTGCATTAAATTTGATGCATCAGTAACTGCATTTCCATGTACATACATGGAACAAAGTTCCATCACATGTGTCTTAATATCGACGAATTTTTTCTAGCAGTGTAAGAAATACATAAATGTTGAATTAACAGAAGAAGTACATGAAGGCAAAGAAGATCAAAGAGACTCCCCCATTGCAACGAATCAAAAATTCCCTAGTGAGGTCCAATTAGTTTTGCAGCATGTGCCTGATATTTAAGAGTTTTCGGAAATAAGGGATGTTCGAATTTCGAACCAGTGTTGCCTTAAAAGTTGAAACCACCATGGAGCTATGGTGCCCCGTGACTGGTTAAGGGTCTACAGACCAAGAAGAATCGGACACTGCGGAAATATGGTCTCCAGATATGGTGTGACGAAAGATGGCGCTGTGGGCGTTGCATCCATGCACTGCCTGCTACCACATTGTGGAGGACCACATCACCTGTCGCCGCACCCCCAAAATCCCGCCCCTCCGATGCCTCCACATACCCACAACCACGTGCATCCACACAATCATCAGCCACCACCTCCGCCAAGTCCACATGGACATCTAAATCACCTCACCCACGCGCAGCATCAACTCACTATCAACATCGGACATCATCAACATCAAAATCAGCAGACACAGCATTCACAGGCGCCGCCGCCGCAGTACCGCATCATTACGGCGGCAGCTAGTAAGTCGAATGAAGAAGGTTACTGTGTCATTCTTACCAAGGCTTTTAGAAATCTGGCTCCTCTGATTTTTGGCTATGATTTGTTCGGAAGTAGTAGGTTTTAAAGTAGATTAGAATGCGGTTTTAATCCTCTATGAAAAATGTTTGTCAGGTTCTGTTTTGTTTGTTGGATTGGATTATTGGATCTTTCATTGATTACACTGGCCGACAAAAAAAAATTTCTGTTTGCTGCAGGGTATACAACAACTTTTTTAGGGTAATTTGGGGTCGCTGAATCCAAAAATGACTATCATTTTACTCAATCAGCTCTTGTTTTCGCGATATTGCGAAAAAACCATTTTTTAAATATTTAGTACCATTTCGCCAATTTTTATTCGATTACGTTAAAATTTTAACACAATGAAGAAGATAGATAAAGGTACAAAATCAATAAATTTGATTAGAATTGGACAAAAATTGGTTGTGTAACAGCACTTTGAATTACGTAACTGCCGTTTGCAACGTTTATAGCCAAAAAGATAAAATTTGTTTTCAATTATGATTTGTTGGTTTTTAAATGATTGACTGATTAATACTTCTATTGTCATTTTGAACATTTATACACGAAAATATAAAGTGTTGGTAAATTATTTTAAATTTTATTTGCAGATAATGGAATTTTGGTTTTGTATTTTCGTTTATAAACGTTGCAAACGGCAGCTACGTTTTGAATTTTGAAAAATCCAAATTTTGACTAAAATATTTAGTTTTGTTCTTTTAAACAATTTTCGAAGGGAACAACTTGATAGATGTGTATAATTTAAGGTCTTTCAGTTCAATTAGGACCCATACATTACTAATGATCGTTAGTTGAAGTATTTGATTTTTTAAAAATGTAAGAACTTGAATGTCTGCATATCGAAAAAAACGGTTTTTTGCAATGTCACAAAAACAAGAGCTGATTGAGCAAAATGATGTACATTTTTGAACTCAGCCTGCCCGCATTACCTTGAAAAAATTGTTGTCTACCCTGCAGCAAAATGTCTGTTGACCAGTGTTATTATAAAAGTTACATTTTGACTAAGAAAATTGGAAAAATTCTAAAGTCGCTAGATACAGTTCTCCCATAATCTCAGTATGCAAAAAATTAATTCTCATTTCCTTGGTTTTTTCTAAATTAATTTTTTCTGTTCTATATGTATTATTGTGGTTTCTATTTCCAATTAAACGAATACATATTAAGACCATGGATCAACCAGATCACATGATCAAATGCCTGTAAAAGTTCGTGTAAGATAACTTTTTTATTTTACAAAATGTCTTTCTGCCCGGAGAAACTTTGTATATCAATATATATTTTTCTTAAGGAGGTTCCCTACCAAAATCATATCGAACAGATTTTGCTTAAACTTGGACTAATGCTTCATTATTGCGTTTAGAAACACTCATTGAAATTTCAAGTAGCCTAGGTAGTTAATAACGGTCAAAATAGTGTTTAATTTTTACATGTGTTCTTATGGGAGCATGTAATAAGTCATGCTTTTTGAATCATTTTGAATTTTTTTAGTAGAGAAGCAACGATCATATTTTCATGAAACTTTGAGCACATATAAACATATATTTTGTAAATCTATAGTATTTTTTTCAACAAGATTCAGTAGCTATTATAAATGCTGTAGTAACCTTAAAAAAAAAGTTACTAGAGCAGCTGCTAGGCACGCCATGTTTGTAAACGTTTTAGATGATTTTTTGCTCGCACACATAAATAGCACATTTTGAACCTTCCTAAAGTAACGTATGGTTATGCTTTATCCAGTTTAGTTCTTTATGACATTTTTTCAATTACGTTACTTTACATCAATTATTGTGGTATGAGGCATTGGTATCAAGTACTCTCCGGTGCCCCGAGCAAACATTGGAATATATTTTTTCAGAAATCCAAGCAAATAATATAATTGGATCGTGAAAATATAGTTATCTATTCATTTCTAACGCATAAAAGAATTTATAACTTACAAATTACCGCATATCACAAATATCATGCCTTTGCGTAATGCCCCTTTTTACTGAGCCGTACCTCCACTAGGCAACCTCCTTAACCCTTTAGCCACTGGAATCGAAATACGAGGTATTTTGTTATGAGACAGAAATGGCTGTATCTGTCAGACCATTCAACTGAGTGCGTTCTCACCGACACCGTTCGATACGTACTTTCAATCTACGCAAGAAGTTTGGCGGTCAGAGCGAAACAATTTTTAATTTTAAATATAATTGGATTTTAGTGATGCAGACCTTCTGTGGACGGTCTTAGGTGGTTAAAAGGTTAATAATGATAATTTAGTATTTTACTGCGAAAATTCTCACTATGACACGTTTTTCCCTGAATTGAAATATAGTTTAACAAAAATTGTAAACTTAAGTTTCTTCCTGTGGAAATGTGGAAAATACAACAGAAAACAACAAAGAACGTCTGTCAATAAGTTTTAGAATTTTGCAAAAAATGTCTCAGTATACGTTTCCCAAATTTTCAGAAAGATACTTTGTAAATTAAAAAAGTTATCTCACATGAACGAATCAATGTATAATTTAGTCACGTGATCCGATTGATCCATGGCCTTAATCAGTTATTAATATCGTTTCTTGTAAACTCTCAGACAATGTTTTTATGTTGTCTTTTACTTCACACGCAGTAATTTTATCCGAACATCAGTATATTATTATCTTTAAAGGTAGACTTTGATTATAACAGTGATCGACGTGGCCTAAGATGATGGAAATGACAGTTTACTGTTTCCAGTTATTACCGGTCTATTTATTTCTCTTATAACAATGTTAGAAATCGCAAGTGTCCGTTCAACAATAAACGAGCAAAGTCTAGTTGTCACAGTAAAAGGAGGGCTATTACACCAGGCGTGAACTATATTCGAGTTATTTACCTGCTTTTTGATAATCTTAACCTCCGTACAAAGTCAATTAACCAACCAGAGCACAATATTAGATTCTTACCTTACCATCATTTCAGTTTTTGTAAACCCATTTCCATGCAAAGTAAATTCAATAAAATCCAATAGGATATGTCTGCCTGGTCAGAAGTATTCATATATATGAAAAAAAATTCTGAAAAAGAAGTAATTTTACAATTTTTTAGTCTTTTTTTGCACTAATTTAATATTTTTAATTATGCTTGGAAATAAAATGTAATGATGCATTCATGATTGCATGGTAAATTAATGTAAAACAACCTCTGACTAATGTCATATCATACACGGAAAATATTAGTCGTCAAAACTTTTTGACTGTCATTGACTTTTGGATAAGGCTAAAGTTGTAAACAAATTTATTGACGATTTATTTAATAATGGAAATTTTTTTTTTGAACTTAAGACCTTCTGCCGTGACACCCGTTCAATTATAAACCTCTATGACCAGTATTTGTCTTTTCATTTATAGGTTTGCAAGTGAAAGTTTGTGTTAGTTCGCGATTAACGACAATTTTTCACTTTTTTTTTAATCCAATAATAATAATTGTGCTTTTCTGTATAATATACGTGTATGCTTAGTTAAAAAATTTCAGACAGAATAATCATTACACTATTTTTCTTTTTCTTGTGAAACACTTTGTACTGATTTTACCATAAATAAGGTAATTTTTCGTTATAAGTGTGATAAATCTCATAAGTTACGGTCACTACCCATCCGTCATCTTGTCTGCTTTTTCTCAAAACTTAGATTCCTATAACAAAGCAGAGAGAAACATTCCTTTAGAATTGTGAATATTTTGCTTCATTGAGGAAAGATATTCTGTGATCAGTGGAATCTTCATCATTTCCAGTAAAAACTCCCACTTGCATTGCTTGTTGATTTTCTTAGAACCTCTTTTTTAACTAAACCAGATTTAGTTTTCATAATTTTTATCTTTGTATTCCATTCCTTGCCTGAAAGTTGTGAATTCTCATGTAATTTTGTATTTAAAGTCATGGACCAATAGGACCACGTGACTAAATTATACATTAATTTGTTCATGTAAGATAACTTTTTTAATTTACAAAATATTTTTCTAAAAAATTTGAGAAACGTAACAAAAGGTAATAAAGCACGTCCGTTAACTTCTTTTCAGTAAAAGTTTCGAAAAAAATTGAAAGGCTTATCGATAATTACAGTTAACTATGAACATTTTTGCAAGATTTTCACTCAAACGAAGTTTAAAAAAATTCTTCATCGTCTTCTGTTGTATTTTCAACATTTTTAGAAAGTTATTTTATAAAATAAAAATGTTACCTTGCATAAATTTTTACAGTAATTTGGTAACGTGGTCTGGTTGATCCATGGCCTTACTCGATCAGTCTTAAAATTTACATTTTCATTGATAAACTTCTGAAGTTTTAAACTATTATTTTTCAAGTTTTTACGAGCTGGGGATCGAAAGGTCACAAGCGCTAAACCGGTGACTTATCGCTACAATCTTACCTGGGCTGAATCTAAAATTCGCTATCACGTTGCTTTCGAAATTATTGTTTCGCGTTGGACAACTGGTCTTTGTCTAAAGCCTTGACTTATACACCTGAATATAGTCTTTAAGTTTAGCTCGTTTACGCATCTCTAAATAGAATAAAACCGTTTCTCTCTTCAGATAGGTCACGGGTTCAGATTAACTACCTCTTCCGATCAAAAATAACATCATCCAGTATTCATTGCGTTTATTTCAGCTCATCCTGAGTTACGACCTAAATCCCGGAAAGTTTTATTGGGCATTTTTAAAGATTTTTAAAAAATCTTTAAATTGCCTAGTATTGTAAAAAAATTAATAAATATTTCGCAAAATTATTTTTGAATGTTTGCAATGAGTTGCTGAGTGCATATTTCCCTCAATTTGCATGAGAATGAGAGAGCATTGAGTTGTGGTGAAACATACGATAAAACTGAATAGAGCTCTTCCATTGTGTTCTCAGCAAGTCGAGAGGAGAAGCAGGTGCTCACTCACGTCCTTCCTCAACATTCGCACATGCAGAACATGTGTGGATACAGCAAACCCTTTCCTTCTTGTTCCACCGCGCAGGGCAGCCATTGATTTAGGTTGGTTAGGTCAGGCCAGACTTTATTTTTTGCAGACAAGACATATTTCTACCTACTTCTAAATCTGACACCCTAAATTTTAGAAGTCTTAAATTAAACTACCTTGAAAAGTGTTTAAAATACTTCTCATTATATTCAGTCGTAGCTTTCGAGATTGAAATCATTTGATTTATTAATTTTATTCTTGGTCAAATGTTTCCGATTTAATTGATATTCGTATTTTTTTATAGTGTGCAAAATGATTTCGGGTCAGGACGGGTTCGCGGGTTAGCCTGGAAACCCGCAATCAACTTAAAAATCCGAAACGTTTTGTAAATATAAGTGTTGTGACTTTACAACACGAGTTTTAATTGACGACGGAAGAAAAAATCTGTTTCTTGTAAAACGTGCCGATACTGAATTTTTAAGGATTATTTTATAACTCTAAGCTTTCAATCACCAAAGACTCATTTAACTGAATCTTGAAGAAAACTAGAAACTGTATAAGTTTAGGAGTTTATGTTTATTAGCGTAATACCGTACACATTAAACTCAAGCATAGGTCTGCCTTAATCCCATAATAGGCTCACACAATGGTCACTGCGCCTCCCCTGTCTGGGATTTCAGTAGTATATTGAAATTCGCCTTTTTCCCAATGTTTACGATTTTAACCATCGTCCACCTTTTGAAATTGTCACCCCCACTTAATGCGTATTTTTCACTACTTCTACCAGCTCCTTAAGTTAGTTGCATTTTGTAATCGAATGAGTTCTCTTGATCTCAGGAACTCTTGTAATGTAAACTCCTGTAAGTTACTTAAAGCTTACAGTATATATTATCTTTAAAATTGTGTTCCCTTTCTCTTTTTGTTTATATTAATTAAATCTTAATAGAAATTAGCCATTTGTTGATTTCTTAACCTTGCTCATTAATAAATAATAAGAGATCTCTCAATTCAAACGTTTTGAGAGATTTGGTACGGCTCTTCAGTCAACGTGAATTCTGAGTTAGCAGCACGGCCAGCAACGAACAACATTTTGGTCCTTCGAGCCGGATCCAGCTTCAATGGATAAACGGCATCATCGCTTACAATCAAATTAATGAGCAAGTCAACGTTGTCATCCTTGACATCAGCTTAAATAAACGGAAAACGAAGATTCAACGTATAAAAATCTTCCAGCAAAAACGAGTGGGAATACATATTATCAAACAATGATTGTTAACAAAACGAGAACGTAAACAACTAACAGAACGAGAACGTGAACGAGGAACAAAACGAGAACGTGAACGAGTAACCAAACGAGAACTTGAACGAGAATTTAAACCAGAAATTAGACGAGAACTTGAACGAGAATTTGAACGAGAACTTGAACGAGAATTGGAACGAGAATTTGAACGAGTAACCAAGCGAAAACGAAAACATCATCCAGAGATTCGACGAGAACGAGAAATCTTAACGTGCACGTGAAATCAGCAGTGAATGTGGAGTGTTAGAGAATTGTAAAATTTAACAGTGTATGGTGCATTATAATATTGGATTTATAATATTTGTGTAGTGTCCCATCACCAGAGCATCAAAAGGGTAAGTCTTGCATGTTTGTTTTTTGAGTCATACTTATATTTCGAAGTGACCGTACATTCTCATTATTTCATATTTGGCGTACCCTATCTCAGTTGTATAAAATGTCGAACGAATCTCGTATCAGCAAACTAGAAAGGCTTCGAGGTGCCTTAAAAACAAAATTAACGCGATTCGAAAATTTTCTTAACAAATCTCCGGAAGAGATAAATATAATAGAGTTAAAACGTAAAATTACAGAAGCAGAAAATTTAAAGGATAGTTTCGAAGATAAGCAAACTGAAATAGAGTCATTAGTATCGGACGCACAAATCGAGGCCGAATATGAACAAAGAGGCGATTTCGAAGACAGGCTCTCTACGGCATGCGCGAAAGCACAAACATTACTTAACGAAAAGGAACCGATAATTGTGAGCAATCCATCCTTAAATCGATCACCTTCGCGCGATTTCAGCGGTAATATGAGTCCACAACATGTCGGAGCTAGTGAAAATGTTGTTAATCTTAAATTACCAGCATTAAATTTACCAACTTTCAGTGGCTCTTATGAAAAATGGCCGGGTTTTAGCGACACCTTTAAATCCGCGGTTCATAATGACAAGAGATATACCGATTCTCAGAGACTTATATTTTTGCGTTCGTGTCTGACTGGAAAGGCAGCGGATAGAATAGAATCGCTCGAAACTACTGACGCGAATTATCAAGTAGCGTGGAAAATCTTGGAAAAATATTATGACGATCCGACGGCTGTGATTAATAATCACGTAAAATCATTTTTTGAATTACCAAGTTGCACAAATGCATCAGCAACTTCTATAGGAGATCTTTTAAATAACGTTACAAAACATTACCGCGCATTAGAGGCTCTAAATAAACCTTTTTTGCAAGCCTTTCCAATTTATGCAGTAACCTCAAGATTAGATCCACAAACTCGTTTAAAGTGGAAAGAACATATTCAGGGCAATACCTCTCCGACAATGGAAGAATTACTCGAATTTTTGCATTGCCGAGAAAAGGTACTAGAAACAAATAGACTACCAACGAAAATCGATAGATCCGAAAGGAACGTGTCGCGTAGTGATAATCAGAACCGTAATCACCACAACCGTCAATCAAATTATCAATTAAATTCAAATCGACCAGCCGTAACTTACGCGGCAATGAAGGCCTTTTGTTATATCTGCAAAGGCGCACACTTTACGCAAAGTTGTGAAAAATTAGTAAAAGCAAATTTATCTGAACGTTTAAATATCGTAAAAAATCTTAATCTCTGTTTTAATTGTCTCCGATCAAATCACTCTGTGGAAAATTGCAATGCGAGTATGTGTAAAACGTGTAAAAAAAGGCATCACACACTTTTACATCGAGACGATGATGTAAAAATGTCAGCTCAAGTAAATCTTGCCAGTTTACACAGTACAACTCCTTCCCAGGTCTTATTATCGACAGCAATTATCCACATACTAGATCGTGAAGGCAACCCCCATAAGTGTAGGGCTCTGCTTGATAACGGCTCACAAGTACATTTTATAACCGAGAAACTAGCGACAAAATTGGGACTTAGACAACGCGAGCTTGAGATTCCTCTCGGCGGAGTAAATCAAATGAGTTCGAGCGTCAATAAAATAACAAATAGCACTATTCAATCGCGGTTAAATAAATACTCTGCTTGTCTGACATTTCTGATAACGCCAGAAATTAACGAATATACTCCAAGCGAACCAATAAGCAGAGTTGCTTTAAAAATCCCTTCCAATATCCATCTTGCTGATCCAGAATTCCACATATCCAGATCAATTGACGTTCTTATTGGAGCTGAAATATTTCTGAAACTACTATGTGTCGGACAAGTATCTCTGGCGAATAATAACGTGATTCTACAAAAAACTCATCTCGGATGGATATTGGGAGGAAAAATTCCGGGTGCGAAGCTTTCAAATGTGTCTGCTTGTAATTTATCATTAAATTTACTACATAATAAATTATCGGAATTTTGGGAAATTGAAAATGGTCCTCACGACAAAACATTATCAAACGAAGAAAACGAATGTGAGGAACATTATATAAAAAACACATCGCGCAATCCAAAATCGGGACGATATATCGTAAAACTTCCTTTTAGAGAAAACGTAAACGAACTCGGTGATTCATATAATAGAGCACTTAAGCGATTTCATTCGTTAGAACGATCTTTATCCAAGGAATCAGATCACAAAACACAATATATTACCTTTATGAAGGAATATGAAGAACTAGGCCACATGAGTGAAGACAAAACAGCTTCTATTCGTGACGGTTACTTTTTACCGCATCATTCGGTTATAAAGCAATCGAGTTTAACAACAAAGCTTCGAGTCGTTTTTGATGCATCGGCAAAAACGTCAACCGGAGTCTCATTAAATGACACACTCATGGTAGGCCCTAAAGTTCAAGATGATTTGTTCTCCTTACTCGTCCGTTTTCGATCACACACATATGTGGTAACAGCCGATATTGAAAAAATGTACCGGCAAATCGAATTGCATCCAAGTGATCGAAAATATCATAAAATTCTATGGCGGACAGATTCTAATCAACCTATAAAAATCTTCACATTAAATACCGTTACCTATGGGACTTCCTCTGCGTCCTTTTTAGCTACTCGATCATTAATTCAATTGGCTAATGACGAATCAGAATTGTTCCCAAATGCAGCTATCGCATTAAAGGAAGATTTTTATATGGACGATCTTTTATCGGGAGCGCAGACACTCGAAAAAGCGAAACGACTGATTAACGAATTAATACAAGTTACTCATAGGGGTGGCATGAATTTGAGACAGTGGGCCTCAAATGAGCCTGACCTTATGAATAGCTTATCCGAAAGGGTTAATGGCTCGCATATGTGTTTGAATTTGGGAGATACAACTAAAACACTTGGTGTTTATTGGAATCCCAAATCAGACTCACTGATGCACACAGTAAATCAGGCAAAAATCGAAGAGCCAGTAACAAAGAGAACGATATTATCACAAATCGCTCAGCTATTTGACCCACTAGGATTGCTAGGCCCAGTTATCTTACAGGCAAAATTGATAATGCAATCTTTATGGTTATTAGAACTCGGATGGGATGAGTCTGTGCCACAGCAAGTGTACACAGCCTGGCTTGATTATCGAAATCATTTGCCTCTCCTTCAAGAGTTCAATATCAAACGTAAAATACTAATAGATGATTACAGATCACTTCAAATACATGGTTTCTGTGATGCTAGCGAAAAGGCTTACGGAGCCTGCATTTATCTTCGATCAAGTGATAAAAACGGGGTAATATACACGAATTTAGTGTGTTCAAAATCGCGAGTCGCACCTCTGAAGAAATTAACACTACCACGTTTAGAGCTTTGTGCTGCTCTTTTATTAGCACACTTATTAAAAACCGTCTCTCATGCTTTACGTAGGTTATCTGTAGAAAAGGTTGTCCTGTGGTCAGACTCGACAATCACGTTACACTGGATTAAAAGTCCTCCACACACACTTAAAACATTCGTGTCAAACAGAGTCGCCAAAATTCAATCAATTACGGCTGCATGTGAATGGCGTCATGTGCGTACGGAATATAATCCCGCGGATTTTGTCTCACGAGGTCTCTCACCAAAGGATTTTATTCATAATTCTCATTGGTTGAACGGCCCATTATGGCTCAATAAAGAGGAAGAAGATTGGCCTGTATCGGTTTTAGAATTTGAAACGGTTCCTGAACAAAAGAAAGCATTTGTACATCTAACGTGTAGAAACGAAACCGAAAACGAAGGCTCAAATTATACAAACGAAATAGCGAATACCCTCTTTCAAAATATTGGAAATTTTTCCAAACTTATACGCGTAGTAGCTTATATTCGAAGATTTATTGATATCAAGGTTCGCAAGATAGGTATAAATGGCATTCTCTCTTCTAACGAACTTAAAAGAGCAACGATATGTGTAGTAAAACTCGTACAACGCGAAACGTTTTCAAGAGAATTAAAAATCCTAGAAGAAGGAAACCAGATCGACGGACGGTTAACTCCCCTTAACCCTTTCTTGGACTCTGAGGGTCTTCTCAGAGTGGGAGGTAGGCTTAGACACTCCGATCTCACATATTCGCAAAAACATCCGATTCTTCTACCGAAAAATCATAATTTAACGCATCTTATTATTCGCGATCAACATTTGAAGCTGCTTCACTCTGCCACGCAAGCAACACTTAATGCTATTCGAAACAATTACTGGATCGTTAACGGAAAAAATACAGTAAAAAACGTAATTCGTAAGTGTGTTGCTTGTTTTCGCGCTAAACCACAATTTCCAACTTACGTGATGGGAGAACTTCCTAAGGACAGAACTGTCTTCGAGAGAGCCTTTAAACATGCCGGAATCGACTACTGCGGTCCCTTTTTCATTAAAGAAAAAAACATAGAAATCGAGTCAAGGTGAAAATCTATACCGCTATTTTTGTTTGTTTTGCTACGAAGGCGGTGCATATCGAAATCGTCAGTGATTTGACTACTGAAGCTTTTCTAGCATGCTTAAAAAGATTTTTTGCAAGACGCGGAATAAGCTCTGATCTTTATTCCGATAATGCGACTTATTTTAAAGGTACAAAACGAGAATTAGCGGAATTATATCAATTCTTAAACAATGAAGAAAATATCAACGAAATCTCTCGTAATCTTGCGAATTATGCAGGAATCAATTGGCATTTTACTCCTCCGCGTTCGCCACACTTCGGCGGACTCTGGGAAGCCGCGGTAAAATCTTTTAAGCACCACTTTACTCGCGTTGTCGGAGAAAGAATTTTAACTTATGAAGAATTCACGACCTTCTCAACTGAGGTAGAGGGTATCTTAAATTCACGCCCTTTAACACCTATACCTTCAGACCCAAACGACTTAATTGCTCTCACCCCAGGTCACTTTCTTATAGGTGACTCAATAACAAACGTGCCAGAGCACAATTTGATGAACGTGCCGCCAAATCAACTTTCCTCTTGGCAGCAGGTTCAGCGAATAAAGCAACATTTTTGGGCTCGATGGAACAAGGAGTATCTCCACGAGCTAACTGTGCGTAAAAAATGGCATAAAGGTGCCACTCAGAACATTCAGGTCGGCAAACTAGTAACGATTCGAGATGATAATGCACCTCCTATGCGATGGAGCTTAGGCCGTATAATTGCCGTTCATCCAGGAACGGATGGAATTGTTCGAGTGGTAACGATGAAAACTGTACAAGGCGAATATAAGCGTAGTATTAAAAATTTGTCCCCACTACCAATCGACGTTATATGATACTTCTAATCACTGAATTATATGTATTTAGTATTAAGATGTATGCAATTTACAATCATTTCAGCGATATATTCATTTTTTATCAACCATCTCGCCTAGTATGTTAGAACTCCTTTATGATCAGCTCTGATTATCTTATGCTTAAACTATTATTAGTCTCCGTATCCTATTTATATCAATTGCTTGACTATAATTGTTTAACAAATTCTAAAGTTGATGTATTATAACTACCACCTTTGACCAATTGCTTTGAACATGACAGTTCAAGGGGGCCGGCATGTTGTGACTTTACAACACGAGTTTTAATTGACGACGGAAGAAAAAATCTGTTTCTTGTAAAACGTGCCGATACTGAATTTTTAAGGATTATTTTATAACTCTAAGCTTTCAATCACCAAAGACTCATTTAACTGAATCTTGAAGAAAACTAGAAACTGTATAAGTTTAGGAGTTTATGTTTATTAGCGTAATACCGTACACATTAAACTCAAGCATAGGTCTGCCTTAATCCCATAATAGGCTCACACAATGGTCACTGCGCCTCCCCTGTCTGGGATTTCAGTAGTATATTGAAATTCGCCTTTTTCCCAATGTTTACGATTTTAACCATCGTCCACCTTTTGAAATTGTCACCCCCACTTAATGCGTATTTTTCACTACTTCTACCAGCTCCTTAAGTTAGTTGCATTTTGTAATCGAATGAGTTCTCTTGATCTCAGGAACTCTTGTAATGTAAACTCCTGTAAGTTACTTAAAGCTTACAGTATATATTATCTTTAAAATTGTGTTCCCTTTCTCTTTTTGTTTATATTAATTAAATCTTAATAGAAATTAGCCATTTGTTGATTTCTTAACCTTGCTCATTAATAAATAATAAGAGATCTCTCAATTCAAACGTTTTGAGAGATTTGGTACGGCTCTTCAGTCAACGTGAATTCTGAGTTAGCAGCACGGCCAGCAACGAACAACAATAAGATTAAAAGTACTAAAACACTTTTGATCCTAGTAGAAGGTATTTCGATAAAAGCAGCCTCGTATTTTAAGTATTTAATTTTTTTTCAATCGTAATAATTATAATAATTCAAATTTAAAGAATTTGAAATCTTTCTGTGGAAAATAAGACGCTTTCAACTAAAGAACATCCAATGATGTATAAAAAATGACTCATTCGGACAATGAAATTTCAATATATATATTTGGCAATTTTTCTATGGTATTTTATTTAGAAGTTATTTCTCTAATGTCAAATTACAACTCTTACTCAAAAGAAATATGTTTTTAGTAATAAATCTTGCTCGGCCCGACCGAGTTTTTTTTTATAGTACACCCCTAATATTTTGACTTATTTTATTTGTGTCATTTTTCTTGAAATCATCACGATGGAGAAAAATCAATCAAATTGACTGTCCATACATTGAAATAGTGGCAGCATAGCTAACACTGAAAGGTAATATTTACCTTCATTTGTAATACTTGCAGAAAATCTGTACATTGTATAGAAATATCTGTAAAACCTACAGAATCAGCTATGTTGTCCCTATTTTAACAAATTTGCCTTGTACTGGGAACAAGTTTTTTCTTCTGTGAATTTGCAATTTTTTAGTTGCATTTTTAGACAGTATATTTTATGGAATTCGTAATATGGGTCAATCGATAAATGCATTCCACTCCTTGTGCAGATGTTCGATCGAGTTTACCTCTACCCTGAGACAAAAGTATGCATTCAAATGTACAAATGTGACGTAATATAGAGGATAACTCTTAGACATTAAATGTGGAGGAATAACTTACGCTATGGTTGAATTTATGCATCAGAAAAACCATTCAAATTATACTGCAAT
This sequence comes from Diplolepis rosae, assembly GCA_030998225.1. Classification (NCBI taxonomy): domain Eukaryota; kingdom Metazoa; phylum Arthropoda; class Insecta; order Hymenoptera; family Diplolepididae; genus Diplolepis; species Diplolepis rosae. The sequence continues at coordinate 1,520,432 of JAPYXD010000143.1, read as the reverse complement.
GACACTTATAAAATAAAGGCAATATGTTCTTCTTTATTACCACTCCATAGAAAATCCTAGATTTAGGAAATAATTGTTACTTAAAAAATAGATTAGAGCTCAATAAGCTAATTTAAATAAAAATTTTATTTGCTTTTTTTTTTGTCCTTCAGGTTGAATATAAATAGCATAAAATTTTAATTCTTAATCAACCTTGTTATTTAATTGAAAGAACAAGAATGAATAACTTCCAATGTGAAATTATAATCATGACGATCTTGTTACAAGAAAGGAGATATCGTATTTCTACTGCGACATATCACAATGCAATGGAAATAGTCCTAGGCATGGCAAATTTTCTGTAGACAGTAAGCTCAATTTGTGGCAGCCGAGACAAGCGTAATTGTGGGAAACTGTACATTGATTAAACCTCAAAAAACTGGTATTTATGTCTTCAGTTTAATTTAAATCGTTTAATCTTATTTGATTAAGAGAGAGTTCAAGAATTTGAATATGAACTAAGACAAAAATTTTAATTTTGACCATATACCTAGTACCTTTATAGCTCCTGTTTTATTTTTTATTCTATTTTACTTTTCAACCTTAAAAGTACAATATTTTCCAATTTTTTTTACTCAAAAGGTAAAATTTTTAAAATTTTAATTCTTTTAACCTCAAACTGTAATTCAACTTCAATACTACAAGTTCAAGAACTTTTTAATTTTAATTCCTTCCAAGTATAAAATACTTTTCAGGTGTAATGTACATTTTTCTTCAATTTCAATTGTTTATAAATAGGGAATTATAATCGAATATCTTAAAACTACCGGCTTATTATTGTTATTAAATTTAGAAATCTGTCACACGAGAATAATTTTATTACACTTCTCTTCCTAAAGTCTATTTAAAAAAAAAAAAAGTCACTCATAAAAAAATGTATTAGGCCAGACGACGAAAAAATATCTCAAACAAATAAATATGTAAATGTGCCCCAAAATAATAAAATCGCTTACTCTTCTGAAAATTCAGTTGACATGGAAAGGGATTTTTTAAATATAGATATCAAGAAATCGTTATAAAAATTACATATTTGTGTCTAAAATACATGAAATTTTGTATTTAGGCAATAGTAGAGAAGTTAAACGCGGACGCGGATAAACTATTTTTGGTTTGGAATGTGAGAAAAAGTTCAACTTTAGCAAAATCCATCGGAAAAATGTTTTTTATAATCAACAAAAAAACTAGTCTATCTACATTCGTTTCTACCTTCTCTACGATTTCCCAAATTTTTAAAACTGAAGTTTATGTATTTTGGACACAAACATGCAAAAAGTGAACCAAGTTGTTTACATGATATTTCTACTTTTCTCAAGTATTACGTGCCCTTAAAGTTGATTGTACGAGTGCTTGGTTTCTTTAATGTTCAATAAGCTCTGCTTTCATCAGTGAGAAACTCCAATAAAGTAATGTACTCGCAAAGTCTGCAACGTGGAAATTTCATTGAGCAGACAATGTTACGTCATTCAACGAACGGGAAATGACGTAGGCAACGGGTTCGGCCCCCCACATTCCAGAATGCGCTCTAGGCCAACCCACGATGAACGTCGTGACCTCGCCGAAGGCTATCGAGTTCTTCCTCTGAGTCCAAGTGTCCATATTGTAGAAAAGGGCGTTTCGCATCTCATGTAAAATTACATCCGTTATACTTGTAACTAGACTATTTAGAGTCAGGATGTAGAAATGACAAGGATTAGATTAGAGCTTAAAGGGAAGTGACTTTCATTCCAAAGGAGATTCTTCAAACTTTAAAGAATCATTTTTATCTTATCTTTGTTGTTGCTCTTCTTCATAATTCTGAAGTTTCTCTTGTAGGTAAATTGACGTTCAATCGGTTTTCTCGTTTGAATCTTTTTGTTTCCGTTTGAATAATTATTTCTTATTACAAGACTACTTATTTTATAGATAATAAATAATAGTCAAAAAGTAGCAAAATAATGGTCAGTTATATTATTGAAACGTAAAATCCAAATTTTTAATGTTAACACTTGTAAAGTTTTAAACTTTTGAATTATATGTCATTCCTTTCCCGAATTTTCTATGAATATGCATTGTTTGTATACAGATGTTTACGAGCACGAAGTTTCCATGTAGTTTGTCCAAGTTCCAGGTACCAGAAAGAGTTAACACGGCCCTGACAAGTGACAGACACCGGCCTCGCCCCCCTTTACTTGCAATCGATGCACTCGGATGCCTTCAGGAGGCAGCACTGCTTCGGACCTTGCCTACACACACGTGTAAACATGATTTCTTGGCAAAACTCGTGTCTAGGGGCTGATACTTCTATATTTCAGCCTGCAAGAAAACCGTGTCGACAAAATTGCCTGTGGCCGTGTGGCGGCGCTGGCTAGATTATGGACTAAGTATCTCAAAAATACATTGGAAAAATATAAATTAATATTTTCTTAAAATAATAAAATCTATATTTTGGTAGGGAAACAGCATTTTTAATAATTTTAGTTTGATTTTATTTATTTAGTTTGTTTTATTTGTATTATTAGAGTTGATTTTCATTTGGAACAAATACAATAATGAATAATTAAATAGTTTGAAACAATAAAATTTCAAATTTAGCTTCTTTTTGATATTAGAACTATGTGAGATGCGTTTGTACTTTCACTCAAAGTTGTTTACAAACTTCATTTGTACTTATTAATTTTTTAAATGATAAAAACGTTTAGAAATATGCTCTGGAGTAAAATTTAACATAAATTTAGGTTTTATTGTTGAACAAGAAATTTTAAGTTGTTTTTTCCCGATGTATTTTTGCAATTTTTATTTCGGAGTCTAGTAAGCGCCGCCACACGGCTGCGGTCAACTTTCACAACACTTACAACTCTAGAGTATAGTAGCCCCGTGACACTTGCAAGCAGCACTGAACAGTACTTAGTCTGCTGTTGGTTTGCGATCTTTGAAACATTCACTTTCGTTCGGTAGTGTGTACGTGATTATCCCCCTTAATTAGTGTGATTCTTAGTTTTCTACATCGATATTTACGCAATAAAATTCGTTTATGGTGGCCACTCATATACTACCATTATTATTTTTTTCTCTTTTGGGCCTTATCTGTGTTCCCTTTGACAAGTGGTGAAACGAAACATCATTCTTGACATGTGTGTCTGTATGTGTAATCGCAGCGCAACTTGCTTTTCAGCTACGTCACATAGATTTCTAGTGTTTCTGAAATTCCTGAGATAGCAAGTACTGGTCACAACCCCGATTCAAAATTATAAATCCAGTTCTTTTTTTAGATACTAACCAAGTTTGAATAACATATCATTAAAAAGTGTACACGTGATACTGTTTTTGATAAAAAGAGTGGAATGTACTAAAGTTTATATATAAAGTAATTACTATCTCGATTTTGAAGAACACAATTTGGAAATAGATCTTGGTCTTCTAACCTCAAAGACTGTAGAGTGAGTCGGTTTCTATGTTCTTTTCTTCCATCAAATATAATTCGCTACAAGCTTGCATTTTAATGTTTGTGTGCGGGACGTCGTATCAATTGAAACACTTAATTGTCTGTTCGTGTCAATCACAAATACTTTTATTTTGAACTTAGTGCTCAAGTACAACAATCTCGCAGAAAATATTTTTGTTGAATGGAGTTACTGTCCACTCGTATACGTAATTCCAGTTTTTCGTCATTTTAGCCTTTTCTTCAATTCCACCTAGACGAATGTTGCCATTAAAAGTTTTATTCGAGTGTACGTTTTCACAATATGCTACGTTACTTCAACAAAATTTTGCTTTATTTCACAGAGAAAATCTGAAATTTAAAACTTCTGACTTTTTGCGTTGGAAAACTTGTTAAATTAACATTTTTAATAAATTTATATTTACTTAATTTTCTGACGATTTAAAAGAAAACTTAATAGATGTTGAATTTCTAATTTAGTACGAGCTAAGTGATTATGATTCGTACCTGGTTATCATTTCCTAATGGAATCATGAGAGAAAGTGATGCTAACGATTGGATTTTTATTTTTTCAGGATCGGAGTTTCATGTTCCTGGACAGAACTACGGTGCCCAGCCAGGTGGGCAGGTGGGTGGGGGAGGGGGCAACGTAGGAGTCCCAGGAGGAAGAGGCCCTCCTCCACTGGGAGGAATACAGTCGATAGGACAATCGACAACAGGTATACCTCCAGGAGGTCCAGCAGCTGGTCAGCAGGCACCTCCTCAAGCACCAACACCTGGTGTACAGCCACAACAACCTCAGGGTCCAGCACCTACAACTACTCCCCCTGTACATACTCCTTCACCACAAGAGATGGGAAAACAGGGCCATTTGCAAACGCAACCTATCCCAGTTTTCGTTCCAAATCAACAAAGAGCAGCTTCTACAGTGAGTCCAATTAAAATTTCTAACATCAGTACGTTTCCAATTAAAAGTCTGTATTTTTGATCGCCAACGGTTCAATGACATTTTTTACTTTTCCGAAATCTTTTATTTGCTCTAAAACTGAACTTCTAAGCCACTGTGATCCCTAAAACATATACGCCAGATATTTTGTTTTGTTTAATCAAAAACCTAATAAGTAATGAATTTTGCAGGGTTATTACTCAGCAGGTCCGAGGCCGCAGCAACCTAGGGGGATGAATCATAGAGGAGGCCAGGGCGGCGGTAATGCCCAGGTAATAAATATGGCTGGAGTAGCTGGTACCGGTGCTCAGCAGATTCAGTATCCGCATCATAACATTCCGGGAATGTTCGTCCAAGGTCAAGTTTCTGGTCTTCAGCACCAGCAAGCCACGTATCAACTGCCTGTGCAGGTAATAGTTAAATACTGATTATTTTATAACTAAAAAAATCCAGACAAATTTTTATATGAGGCTTAAGTAATGTAAAGCAATGTTGGGTTATTTAAAAGATAATGTTTCTGTCTTTTGTAGTTTCGGCCACCACAAACGCATCATAATCAAGGCCAAGGTCAATTTTACCATTTTTCACCGCATCCTACCGCGATTATTGCGCCAAACTTTTATGCGGTTCAACCTGGACCACATCAACAATGTGAGTTTAAATTAAGTATTTTAAAAAAAAATTTAAATACCATTGTCGGTAAAAACTAAACAACTTTTTTCTGTCCTTTGCAGACTACCAAGTTAATCCTACTTACTTAAGGACTGCTTCTGCGAACGCTGTTAACAGCAATGCACAACACATGGGAGGGCAATTGGCCAATGCTCAGGGTAACTCTGTTGTACCTCAAGGTTCTCTTCAGCAACCTGCGCAACAACCCCAGCCGATGCAAACGATGACTATGCCTATAACTCAGACTGGTAAGTCTCCTTCAAAATTCATTAAAACATTCATTGTCATAATTTTCAATATCCAAAAGCATATTCGTTTTGAAATAAGATAGTATTACATTTAAAAAAAATTTAATCTATTGCGATCACATAAAATATTCCTAGTGTTGCTATGAGTCAGGACATTTTGTGAAGTACGGAAATGTTAGAAAAAAACCTGATAGACGGGGAATTTCCCACTTGAAAATTATTAAAAAAAATTCGTTAACCTTAAATGAGAATATGTACCAGTTTCTAGCAACACAAATTACCGTAAATTAATTTTAGTTATTCACACAAAGTTTGGATTAATATCAATATTAGCGTAATGATCTGATAGCATTCCCTTAAGGTCACATAGCAGTGTTTGACGCGCTTTAGTGACGTAAACAATTACATTCAGCGATTTTTTTAATGACGTAATTATTTTAACGGATTTTCGGGAGAATACGACAATGCAAAAAGAGCGTAAAGTATCGCTGTCTTCTACGGAATATTCATGAAAATTATAATTCTAAAAAAGGCCGCTCGATGCAAAATTATTTTGGTCAGTAAAACAAGTTTAAAATCGACGGCTTTATGACTGAAACGATAATTCCTTAGAATCGTGAAATACATAAAAAGGGCATTGATTTTTTGGCTATAAACGTTGCAAATTTCAAATTTTTCTCAAAATATTATTTCCTCATTTAATGCAATATAAGGCAACGAAAATTATTAGTTACGTTCAAGAATCACACAATAGAGTATACAAAGGGACGAGTAGGTAGTCCGGAAAGGTTAGGTATTAGAATCTAGGTCTACTATATTTTCGTTTACTTGGACATTTAACGCTTGGTCTTATCCTTAGCCCTTAGCTTCAATTTGCTAGCCTCTAACACACTCTCAGCTACAGAAATTCAGGTAACGAAACTTGTTTCGGCCTAACTTAGAGATTTCTGCTTCTTGCAAATTTAGTCAGTTTCTCTCAGAACGCTATGAAGAGAGATCACGTTTTAAAATTTTAACCTGCTATTTTATTATTTGTGACTTAGACTTTAAAATTTTAACTACATTTTTAAAATAATGTATGTCGTCAATAATGAATATAAACTGTACTTTGGTAAGCAATATTTGATCATTTTTTAAATGCGTTATTCATTTAATATGCTTATTAAAATTCAAAGTCGCTGTGTGATCATAAAGCAGCAAAAATTTTCTTTCGCATGTAAATCATCTAAATAATTATTTTTATCTAACACGTAAATACTCTTATTTCACTGCATTAACTATAATTTACTTGAATTGATATCCAAATCCTTCCTAAAAAGTACTAGAAAAGAAAAATTATAACGAATTTAACGATTTAATTTTCTAATCAGAGAAGTCACCGCACTATCGCTATAGAATGATGACGAAAAGTAAACAAAACTAAATAACATAGATTTTGAACATTGACAGGCGACTTTATTTATCATTATTCTTCGCAATTACAAAGCAATAATGGATAATTATATTTGAAATAAGATTGCCACTCTGGTATTTTAATATATTGTATTTATTTGAAAATAAGTTTATGGTAGTTTCACTTAATAGTTTTCTCTTCTTTCTTTTAAAGAAGTGTACTCGGGGCATAACGGTGGCACGACGGGTTCGTCAGGTGGTAATCCAATCAAAAAATCTAGAAGAACAAACGCAATCGAAATAATTGATCCAAAAACTGGCAAGAGCATCGAACTTTTTGAAAATGATGGGCCTAAAGGAGGTGAAGCCAGTAATCGAGAAGCGCCTGAAGAGTCGGTGAGTGATTTTAAAATACTAATTAAAAGTAATGGTCTAAAATCTAAAATAATTTCAAATCATTATAGTTAAGTACTGCATGCTTAAAATGAATTTAGTTTGTCTGAATTTTTTGAATTTTGAATTCTTTTGAATTTTTCTAATAAAACTATGATTTGCATTTGGAACCAGGTTTTTTTGTTTATTGCCAAAACACTGTATCTTTCACGTTTCTCTGTCTATCACGTAGATTTGGTGATTGTTACAGAATTGCGATAAGGCTGTGATAGCTGCTGACTTTGCGGCGATGGTTGCAAAGGTCGCGGCTGAGTCGAGTTCCGATTCCCCGGTGGCAACTAGTGCACTTGAAACTCCCACTCCCCAAAATGCATCCCAAAGCTTACCTAACCTAAAAATCCAAACAAATTCTAATACCGATACCAATAGTCAATGTAGTACAGGTCCTCCAACCCCTATACAAAACATCCCCGGCGGTTTCACGCCAAACAGTCAATCGTTAGGTACTTCTAATAACGCGGCTCAATTAGATTCGTGTCCTATTAAAGTGGAGTCGAAGCCACTTCAACCCTGTATCAAAGAATTCCAACCCAGAGGGACTGACGTGAAATCAGTTGTCACTGAGGAACTCCAATCGCAATTGAGTTCAACACCTACCGTAGCGAATAAAGATAATAATATTCCTACACAGTCTCCAGCAGCTGGTGTGCCTGTATCTGAGGTCGAGACGAAGAGCACGAGTTTGCCACAGACTCAAGCACCAATTTCTTCGGCACCGATTACAAATATTCCTGATGTCCCTGTCCCGTCCGTTACTGCCTTGGGTATTAACCCCGTTCCTGCCAAGGATCCATTCCCTAACTTAGTCAACAAAACAGCGTCAAGTTCGCCACCGCGTCGAAAAAATCAAAATCAGCCTCATCCTCCTAATGCGATTACCATCAATGAGATTCCACCATTAAATAAAGAATCGAAGGATCACAAAGAGAAGAAGGCCAACGAGAAGAATATCGGTTCCAGGGGCACCACCTCCACGCCTGTTCATCAAACAGAACACATCCATCAAAAAACTAATGGAGAGGCTGGCGACAAACCTGAAACTGAAACACTACCTAAAACTGAAGCGCCACAGAAGACTTCAGATGGTGAGTTGCTCATTTTTTCCCCTTATTTGCAATTTTTTTTTTATGTTAATTTGTGTGCTAAACTTCTGCAAAACTTCCACTATAGTTTCCGTTAAAACTCTGAAAAATATATGAATATTATCTGAGATAATAAAATATATTTTTCAAAGTCTGGTTGTCTAATGACTTGAAATCTAGAATTGGTCCGGAGTTTTAATTATTTCGTATTTGTTCAGACAAAGCACTAAAATTCATTTTTCAAAGGTTTTAGTACTGCCAACTAAAATAAATATATTACATATGATTCAATTGCTTTACTGGTTCATTTCTAAAGTATTTTAAGGCCACGGATCAACCGGGTCACGTGCTACCAAATTTATAGGTTAATCGAATCATGTAAGATAACTTTTGTGTTTCATATATCCCACTTGATAATTTAAAGCAAGTAATAAAAGGCGGAAAGGATTGCCTGTTAACTTTGTTTTAGTAAAAATTTTGTAAAAAGTTCATTTTTGAGAAAATAAAACTGGGAGTTATCGGCAATTACAGCTCTGTAACGCCATTTGCACAGTAAATGTAATATCGCTCTGAAATTTCGGAACATGGATGAGAAAGCACTAAGATAGGTTTGTTGGGTGCCAAATATCGAAATAAATAAAAAAATTATTTTATCAAATTGATAACATTATACCAAAAACACAGAATTTTCGAAAAGCGCTATATATATATTACAAAAATTCAAGATTAACTAAAAAATTTAAGTTTAGGTTACAGTTAATAATGATATAATGATTTAGGTAAAATTCAACAAGTTTTAAGTAGAGATCTGTCTAAATTTTAATCAGAAAAATGCAGTCGTGTACACATTTATAAAAATTTCTCCTTGGAAATTGCAATCCAAGGACATTGATATCGTTTCTCTCTTTCACCAAGATGGATATTTTATCGTGCATGTAATGCACAAGTGACTGCTGTTCATAATGAATATTTTATAAATAGTTCATAACAAAACGAACTTTTTGAAAAGTAGCTTCAAAATAAATTCTTCCATTTAAAAAAAAAAATTTAATTCATTAAATCTTAATTGAGTTCGCAATAATAATTTTCAAACCTTATGCCACAAACCTCAAAGTGTACTTTCACTTAATTCGCAAACTCAGTAGAAGTAAAATCAGGTTTCTCCACATTATAACAATGTGGATAATTATAAATGCATTCAAAATGCGAGAGATCCTGATAAATATCTATCTCCCACAGTAAAAAACATGTTTTTTTTTTTTTTTATAAATTAAGAACTAATTTGTTTTTGTCTTTAAATCGCCGTTTTGAACGCTAAAATTAAATATAATTATCTAAATATAGACTACTTGACACAGGAAAACTAAAATATTCTATTTTATTAAGATTATTTTACTATTTAAAGATCTGTTTTTCCTCATTCTTGATGAACTTTGTGCATAAATTTCTCGATAGCTCTGATAGTAAGAATTTTCATATAAACGCAAGATTTAAAAAAATAATCCTGAAGAGTATAGGTTATAACATAATTTAACGGAGGATTACATCATCCAAATGCTAGAATAATTATAATGTCTGACAATTTCCAGTCTTGAAGTAGGATCCAAGAATTATTTTAAGAAGAAAAGCAATAAGAGTTAACACTAGGTTTATTTTAACACTATTCGAGTGATTTTTAATCTCTAAAAATTATGATTTTGAAGCGATTTACCCCTCGGGGCATGTGATACTTGAGAAAAGTAAGAAGTTCATGTGAACAATTTGGTCCAATTTTTGCATGTTTGTGTCGACAATACATCAAATTTTGTTATTAAAATTTGGGAAATGACAGAGAAGATAAAAACGGACATAGATAGACTATTTTTAGTTTTGACAAAAAACATTTTTGGATATATTTTGCTAAAATTGAAGTATTTTCTAATTTCGAAACCAAAAGTAGTCTATCTACGTCCGTTTTTATCTTCTCTGCCATTTCCCAAATTTTAATAACAAAATTTGATGTATTTTCGACACAAACATGTAAAAACTTAATATCAATAAAATTTGCTATTTTTCTAAGCATCAAATCCCCTTAAAACTTTCTCGGTAATTAGAAAAAGATTAAAGATTTTGTTTTTAAATCCATAAATTTACAATTTGTCTGATAAGCTATTAGGAGTTTCATAGCTGTATTTTCGTTATTATGAATACAGTTATCAAAACAAAATCTTTTCCTTGAATTCATGATCAGGTATGTAGATTTAGTGAATTTTCCTTTTCTGCCTATACCTTCTTTTCTGTTTACATTCATGCCAGCGACCTTTTGTTTGAAGAGATAAGTTTGTGAAAATCTTTTCCATGAGATATCCCTAAGTTTATCAAGAGTTATTTAGTATTTGCAAAAGCTATGGGTAAATTTTAGGATAGGCAACAATAACTGTAGAGTAGAATTGAAAAAATTATTTGTAGTTTTCATTTGCACTTGCTTTTCATCTATAATCGTTCGGAATACGTTCTGAACTTCGTTTAATTTACTATTCGCTAGTTAGTCCAAGTTAGTCGTTCCAAACGCTTAGTCCAGTGACCACGTGTGTCTTTAGAATTAATAATTGTAAATCAAGGTGTACAAGTCAATCAAATGTGTGTGTAATATTTATTAGCGTCCCAAAAACTTTATTTTTTAGAATTTTTATGCAATTCAACTATTAATTTATTAATGTACGTATTAAACTTCTTTGATGACAAATTAATCTTCAGTGAAAAATTAAAGATTTGATGAATTATTCGTAAAGTTTTGTTGATTGTGTCTATTATTAACGAATTCCTTGAAGATGGGAAATAAGAAAAAGGGTAAGTTTCCTAAATCCATTTATGTTTTATTTTACTTAATTTTCTTATTGATTCAACTTGAATTGTTCTATTGCCAAGAATAACGTATTTTACCATTAAATTTTAGAGGTTGTGAATTAAATTTAAAAAAAAAAATAATTTCCAATTGTTAAGATTATTTAAAAAAAAATTTTTATGTGCAATCTCAAGTCAGTAGCAATTTTGTTTAACTTAAAAACAATTCCTTTCTAATTATTTCTAGGAAATTCAATATTAAAATTAATATATAAGTTAAAATCGGATTTCAGTCAACTTTCTCAAAGAATTTTTCATGTATAGTTTCAGTCAGTACTCAAAGAATTCTTTTGTGCAATTTTAAGTATCTAATTTCTGTATGTACTTTAGGGTATTCCTAATTCAAGTACAACTCACAAGCAATCCTTCACCTTAGTATTTATGTACAATATCAGGTTGCCGCCTAAAAAATTGTTTTTCCCAATTTAAAAGTATTGTTTCGTTTTTTGTATTTTTATAGAAATAAATGTTCACTGATGAAGAGCTCGATAAGAATCGAAACGTTTGAAAGGATGTCACTTTGAGTTTCATCATAAATTCCCTTTAAATCAAACTTCGGTATCACTATGAGCCCTACAATAAAATAAAAGATTATTTTCAAATAGTAAATAGAAGAAAATTAATCCATGCTTTGAAATTTTTCGAATAGAAAAAATATGTTTAGACTCAGGTATAAATTCGGCCCATTTAAGCCTCTATTATCTAAAATCCACAAAATAATCTACCCTTGGTTCGTGTAGATGTAAATAGATGTACAAAAGAGCGAAAGTAGCTGAACATGTTTCCATTTTAGATTTAAAGTTATATAAGGTTGCCATATTTTTCTTCATTTAAAATCGATAATAAAATTCGATTTGACATTCGTCTAGGAATTTCTAACAGAATCTTTTAGACCTAGAGCTCGGAGTTCCATTAGTTAAGAAATTTTATTTAAATTTTGAGGATGTCAATTTTTTTACAAATTATATTAAACAAGTTATAAATATCGTTCCTTCTAATTTTGTAAGTGAAGAAGTAAGGGATTTCAAAATTTGTAAATGAATCTATAATTCTCATTTCTTAAGGAATTTTGCATCTTTCTACAGAGAAATAGCTATTTGAGGCAAAAATACACATAACTAATCGACTCTGTTGAAATTTCCCTAGATCCACGTTTCCCAAGTTAGGGGGACTTTCAGTCATGTGGTGACGTCACTATAGACGAAAAGAAACGAGTAACGCCGAATTTATCCGATCGGAGTTCCATAAGCGCTAGTGGGGGAGGCGCCGGTCTTCCTTCGTCTCTGGGAATTTCAAGTCTCTCAGAGGCCAGCACGTGCTGTGCTATCCAGTGTGCTCCATATTTTCTCCTTTCTCAACCCTTCTTTCCAAGCTCCACAAAATTACTACCCAAGCAACCACTGCCATACGTAAAAAACATCGCAAATCATTCAACGAATACGCTTATTCCTAATATCTCTCCCTTAATTTTAACTTAAGTAAACCAATACTCTACTCATCACGTGTATAATTCCCTTCCAATCCTGCGCCCTTTACACGCAACCATTTTTTACACAAGTCGACGATTTCTTAATTCTAATTTGTACATATATTTAAAAAGTTTTTGTGTTAGTGATATTCAATTTTAAATTATTTATCAAAGTGCCGTGAAGGAGAAAGGAGTTTGAGCAAAATGTTCTATAGCAATTCGTAAGTTTCTTTTTCTTTTTTAGAATTTTAAGCGTACTTGCGCTCTAGTTTTAGAATAGCTGGAAATTGTGAAAAAGAATTTTGGAGCAAGTTGTGTTTCTTTGATCGATTTTCGCTTACAGTTTTGTATATTAAAGCAATTCATAAGCTTTCACCCACGAGGATTCTAAATAATTTTATGAAACTGATTCCATGATGCCTGTCTCAAGGCTGAACTCAACCACGTTTTCTCCATGTGGGTGGGGTGCCTGGCGGTATTAAAAATTCTCCACCAGAGACTGATTCTTACATCAATTAAATTGCAAAAAAGGATCTTAGTCAGGTTCTTTTATTTCGAGCCTTGAAAGGATTCTAATTGGATAATTTGGGACTAGTCAATCGCATATGGAAAGGAAATCTTAAGCCGGATGGTGGCCATTTTGTCTGATCGCAGGAAAGTAATAAGACGCCATATTGAATCCGGAGCTGAGTGCCGGTTTGAGAATGCGGTTTGACCTGCTCCGAGTCTTTATTCATCACTTTTTTTTTATTCAGTCGCCGATTCTTTCGACCGTTTTCATTGGATGTAATGGGTTATCTGGAAGCTTTCATGACGTTTTCATAAAGAATGGAAGGAAAGTATCGATCCAGGAATTAGAGTCCCTTGCCTTTTCCTTCTCAATGATATTCAAGACTTTCTTTCCTTTTTTTGCTGTATTCACTGGGGAACAGCTGCTCGTGTTTATCAGTCCCAGTTTCTTCTGTGATTTCAATAGGCCGAACCCCCAGACATCTGGAACTTTATAAGGGTGCTGGATCACAAATTGAAAATTTAGGGAAAGCTTTATGAATTTCACTTAAAATTATCATTAGAAAAATTTCAATATATTTATATAATTTCAACGTGGACATATTTTTTCTTCTAAAAACATGTTTTGCAAAGCCCCTTGAATTTCTTCCTACCAATTACCGAGGCAATTAATTTTTCTTTTTTGCTATGAAGGAAAATTGTTAAAAGGCCTTGATTCTCTTGTCCTTATCGGCACCAAAGTTACAATAATGTAATAATTGACAAGCTTTAATTGCGTGCAATTCTTTCGCACATGCTTGCACCTCATGATAAGAAAAAAGGAAAAAGTTTAAATAATATTAAATAATTCATATCTTACACTCAACTAGAAATAGATGCAATTTACTGAGAAAAGTTACCCTGGTGGGTGGATTGCTTTTTATGCTCAGTGAAAACGATTTTATTTTCGATTCTTCTGGAATGCTTTTACTTTCTTTCTGGGCATATTTTGCAACAAATGGAAATTAAATTATTAGGCATGGTATTGCAGCATTTTTTATAATCATTGGCGTTGCTCAATAATCATTTATATATATATATATATATATATATATATAGCATTCATCATAACTGAAAAACACTTAGAGTTGAGTAATAGGTTTACTGCCTTAAAAACAATAAATTCAAAATGCGTTCTAGACAGTCGTTTCTTGACTTGCTTAAATTAGCTTATATTTAACGATAGAGCTGAAGAATTCCCTTCCAATAGCAACCGTCCACCATGTGTGGGGAAATTAATAGTATTCAAATTGACTCATCGTTCGAATTGGTCTAACCCGATTGCGAAGAGAACCAAGAGTTATCGCAACTCATGTCAGTTGAATGGACAATGTTGCGAAACATCGCGCAATGAGTTTAGAAAATGCCTGGAAAAATTCTGTCTGATATTTTACCACGCTGCCTATACACAGATTGAATACTTTCCTCAGTTCACAGATAAACTTATGTTTCTTTAAGTTATTAATTTTTCTTTTTCATTTTTTTAGGTCTTTGATTTAATTATCTCTTTAATTGCTTTCTTACATAAGAATTATTTAGAAGTAAATTCGTTTCCATAAATTTTTATTAAGTTTTGATTGAATTAACAGTTTTTTCTGGAGTTATAAAAGATTATCGATTGAGGAATTTTCCCGAGCTCAAGCACCCTGCGTTTTTGAACTTTAGCCACGTCGCTTTGCGACAATGTCTCCATTACATGGAAAAAGTCTGATTCCAAAAAGGCCGTGGCCATCGTTTACAGCATTGGCGTGGATATGCGTCCGTTTAGGTCATTATAGAATGCAGGAGGTCACGGTCGCAAGTCACGTACACGCATTAACTTCATCAGTCGACGTAAAGCATTCACTCATTTGCACGACATTACCTTTCATCAGATATCACCCGACACGAATTCACCTTTCTTCAAAAATATATTCTGGAATTTAAAAAAATTTTGTGTATTAAATCTATAAAACATTGTCTATCAAGTATTTGTTATAATAATGTAAGGAAACTTGAATATAAAGTTTTATTTGCACAAAACTTACCCATTTCCATTATTTCAGAAGTTAAAACACTTTTTTTATGTAAAAGTTATAAGCAGGCAATTTTAAAACGTTATAAATAAGTACATTCTTTGAAAGACATTAACCAAATCAGAATCTTCTTTTACAAATGAAGAAATTTCTCAAAGTCAGTTTACCTGACGTAATCTCCTGCTTCATTTTTCAATATTTTATATTTTTAAAAATTTTTCCAGTTATATAAATTGACTAGTAATTATGAACAATTTTATTTTCCTTGAAACGTATTTACTCTAGATGTTTGCATTACGTCATAAAACACAAAAGATAAAACATTCTACCAAATAATCATTTCTTATCAACCAGGAGTTGCGGCAGTTCTGATAAGTTTTATGTATAAAAAATCTGTTTGACGCATTAGATAGGACAATTCTGAGGTGGAGAATAATCTTCCTGCAGGCGTTTCGTGAGATCGTCCATTATCTTAAAACGCATCAGGGGAAGAGGTCTCATAGATTGTAGAATTTAGAAAGGGAGGCTTCTATTCTCTATTCTTTTGTGTTTTGGATCCCCAATAGTAGACATTTGCTTTTTATGGTGATTATTCAACAAAAATCTTAAAGGAAAGAAATTTTTTGCTTGATTCTTCTCATTCTACCCGTGAAAGAATACAGTCCTGTAATATTTAAATATCTAAGCTTTAATGCATTAATAAAATGCAAAGACAACTTAGCCGCCTCGACCTGCTTTTACAAAATCTTACTCAACCTCCTTTCATACATTGAATTAACTAGTACAATCAACTGGCATCTTGTTCGTCACTCATATTATGTCATTGGCATCTCTTATAGCTGGAAAAGTCGTGGCAGCTAAGATACTTAACATCTCGAGTAAATTACAAGCATTTTCTCTACTAAAGTCAATATAAATGGAAAAAAAACATAGATTAAAACTATGCTAGCAACTTGAGAATTATTTTGAATCAGCTGTTAAGTATTATTTAAAACGCATTCTTTTCTGATACGGCAAAATTCAAAGAAATAAATAAGATTCAGGGAGAAAATTAAAAAATTTAACAAACCGTACAATTTCTACAACACTTGCTTATTAAAAAATCCAAAAGAAATTAACACTTCTAATAAAGCAATGACAAAAATGAACCGTGATTTCTCTGGAGGTTGATATCAGGTTTAAACTAATTGCTTTTGACAATAATTTCAAGATGCACACACCGGACGACGACACCGGACACGAACAGTTGAGAATTTCAGGATACTAGTTTAGACTGGGTTTATCTTTAATGCGCGTGCTCCTCTGATCGTCTAAACTAATTTAAGAAATCGTATGGCGAGTCTGACGGTTTGTACCAGTTCGCAGGTTAAAATAGACACGTGAAAGTCGCGTCGATATTTTCCAAACCAGATTGAAAAGTTGTACGAAGCCTTCCTCGAATCATTCTCCAGTGGAGTAATAATCTCCAGTGAGAAAATGCAAAGCTCAGTGCGGAGAAAACAAAATCCCAAGTTCAAAATTCTTGATAATTTTTTCATAATTCCTATCAGTATTCGCAAATCTTCCGGTCGTGGTTCCCTATTTTTTCATCTATAAAATGCTTTCAAATTTCATTCAATGCTCGCGACCACTGTCGAAAAGGTGGACAGTTACATACATCGTCGTTGGCAAAGATTTCGTAGTTTTATAAATAAATACTGAATCAGTGCAGCTGCTCTTACAGCCTGCTGAAACCCGAGTCGCAAGGAGTTTTGTGTTTCGGTGAGCCGCCTTTTTATCGTTAATACTATTTTCGAGTGAAGATTTCAGGAAACTTAATTTCATTTCGTTTTATCTCTTGTTTTTTTTTCTGCCACATCTGTAAAAAAAAGTTAAGAGTCAAATCTTAAAGGAAAAGACTGAAAACTTGATACCATTTTGAATTGTATTGTGATCGTAATTTTGGCTTCACTATCAGTCTCATCAATGATTTGGCAAATGTACTCGAATCAGATGAAGAGTGAAAGAAGGAAGTTCATAGACTTTGTTTTTAGTTTAATCTGGTCTCTTTGAGCTAATTTTGAGTGGTTTTTAATTTTACTTTTTAAAAGTTTTCTAACTTCTCTTGACAATATGGATGACGATTAGATCGAAGAAGATCTCGTGCGATGGTCGAGTACAAATAGTGCCTGATTTCTTGATCTTGGAAAAGTAAAAATGGGCGATCGGAAAATCAATGGCAGCGGACGTGCCGGTAGCAGTTCGAGATCCAGAAGTAGAAGCCGTCGGGGTTCCAGAGATCATGGTACAGAAACGTCTAAAAGTAGATTTTATGTATTATCTCGGTACAGAAAAAATTAAGCTTTCCCTTAAATTTTCTGCACTGTGATTAGAATGTATTTCATCAATCAAAACTCCATGTTTGATGTCAAGAATAACTCTTTCGATACTCGAAAATCACAACTAGCTGATTAAAGCGTCGGATACATTTTTTTAGCGAAGGCAATATTTCGATTTTTAAACATTACGTCATGATGTCTGACTGTCGCATCATATTTGTCGATTACCGAGACTTTACGAGGATGACCTTGTGAATACTCTTATGGATTTAACCGACTGCATTGAAAAGCTATTATATAACCCGTGTTTACATCCTCATTTGAACGTAGTCTCAGTATTAGAAACTATACAATTATCGACAAATATTATTATATTCCTCAAAGGCTCTTTGAATTATTCTTCCCTTTGAATTATTAAAATGATAGAGAATATTCAGGCATCAAATCAAATTGAAAAGCAGAATCAAGGCGACCAATTTGAGTTGAAAATAAAAAAATGTGTCAATATCTTTGTGTAGATGTTTGTAAATGTAAAAAGTCGTTCATGAACTATTCTACAGCCGGCATCTATAATTATCTTTGGCCAGAAGCCGACACTAACTTTTCTTCACGACTCGTATCCCTCTGAATTGATGCCATCATGTTAGAAAATTTCATGCTTTTTTTTTATTGAATTCGCTTTCCTTAAAAGGAAGTTTTTATAAATTACAAATACAATGTTTTAATAAAAATTATAATTTGTAACGCAATTCTTTGGTTTGAAAATTAATTTTATAAAGTAGCTTTCTAAAAATAATAATTTTCCTGTTACAGGTAAATCTGCCATGCAGAAGCAGAAAAACAAAAGTAAACTTAAAGTTCGCGATATTAATCGCAGAGGAGCTGAGAAGGAAGGCACGGATATGGATGCCTTTGTAAATACGATACCACCGCCGAAGATAGAAACCAAGCAACCAGAAATCAAGGAAGCTGTTTCTCAGAAAGATAGTAACAAAGAATCTAGTAAGGAAATTACAAAAGACATTAAAGAAAAGGATAATCATGAATCGAAAAAAGAAAAACAGGCCTCAGCCCATTCTCAGGAGAAACACACAAGTTCAGATGTTTCAAAAGAAAGCACTCCGATTATAGAAAAGCCCACTGCGGCGACCTTCAACCACAGTGATAGCAAACCCACGATAGAAGAAAGCTCAGAACCTGAAGCCACGAGCAACATAGCTCCAATTCCGGACGATGTTGTTGACCACTCAGTGCCTGTCCAGAGTGATTTTGATGTCAACTCAATCGTTGCTCAGAAGAATGAAGAGAATGCGAAGGTTTCAGCTCTTCGGGCCTCCAGTGAGGAAAAGATTCCAGTCATTGAGAAACAAGATGAAAATGCAGCGCCGAATCAGTTAGAAGCTGCTCCAAAAGGACCAGTTGCTCTTAAATATACTTACCAAGATGATCAATGGAGTCCTATTAATACGGAAGGGAAGAAAGTCTACGGCAGAGAATTCTTGATGAGGCTTCAAGATGATCCCAATAGCAAAATCAAACCTTCGAACCTTCCAGACTTAGATGTTGTACTGAAGGATATTACGAAGGTGCGTCAATTTGTTAATGGAGTACGTTCGATAGATTTTTTTTCTGAACTCTCGTACATACTTGTTCATAAAATTGAGTGGCTGATATTAACCTTTTTGAAAATTATTATTTCAGAACCGCAGCCCTGTAGATCCAAGGGCGTTCAAGGAGTCTACAATGAGATCTCACGATTCCTTGTTCCCTGGCTTCGCCAAAAACTCCATGAACTCAAAAATGGGTGGCTTGGTAAGACTTTTGTTATCCAGAAATTGGGAATTTTTATTTGAAAGTTTACATTTATATATGATGATTTATTTAAAATGAAAGTAGTGGACTGAAAGTATTTTGAGGAGAACTATTGAATCTGAAGTTTCTTTTATAAAAATGAATTTATCATGACTCTTTCACGGTTTACTTATAGGTTTCTTTGAATTTTCAGCTGCCACCAAATAAAAAGAGTAATCCTGGAAAGCCTAGGGTCAGTAACAAACCAAATATGATTCACGTCTCACTTTCACTGCCAGAGAATGTGAAGCTTAAAGAGTCGGAAAATGCATGGAAGCCGACGAGGCTCAAAGCCAACGATTTGCCTGAGGATGTAGCTAAAACCGAGGCTCTTTATAGGAGAGTTCGCAGCGTGCTCAATAAGCTTACCCCTCAGAAATTTTATACTTTAGTTAGTCAAGTAAGAGACTTAAAAATCGATACTCAGGAAAGAATGCAGGGAGTCATCAACCTTGTTTTTGAAAAGGTGAGGATATTACTTTTAATTTAACTTTTGGTTATTTTCCGTTATGTTTATGTATATGAGGATACCTAATGTCATGCCAGACTGGAGTTTCTGATCAGGTCTGATTGTACAAAAATTCTGATGCTGTCAATAAGACGACAATTATTGTTAATTACACTCTTTTGAATTTTTTTGTCATCATTTAATTTATGCTTCTGTTTTTATTTGCAGGCCATTGATGAACCTAGTTTTTCTGTAGCATACTCTCTCATGTGCAAGGAACTTGCATTGATGCAAGTTTCTGGTACTGATCCAGCCGACACGAGTGCTGCAAACTTTAGGAAATTAATTATTACTCGATGTCAGAGTGAATTTGAGAAAAACAAAGACGATGAGGAATCCTTTAAAACCAAAGCAAAGGAAATGGAAGAGTGTACAGATCCTGTAAGTTTGCTTGAAATCTATATAGGATAATGATTTTGTGCTCACATTTAGAATATATTGAATAACACTAACATCATTACAATTACAGGAAAAGAAAAAAGAGTTACAAATGCTCCTAGAAGATGAAGAAAGGAGATCGCGAATGAAGTCTGTTGGTAATATTAGGTTCATTGGAGAGCTGTTCAAGCAAGGAATGTTAACAAAAAAAATCATGCATTCCTGTATAAAACACTTGCTAGATCTCAGAGATGAGGAAAGCTTAGAATGTTTATGCAAACTGTTAACAACAATAGGAAAAAATTTTGAAACTGATGATGTAAGTTTTATTGTCTGCAAAATTAGAACTATATTGTTTAAACCATTTTGGAACTTTTTATAACTGACTTTTATGTGTATAGGACCTGAAAGAATACGTCAAACAAATGCAGAGTATTGCGAATGATAAGGGCCCTAAAAAAATAAGTTCAAGAGTTCGTTTCATGCTCCAAGATGTGATCGACTTAAGACTGAATAAATGGGTGCCTAGAAGAGATGACAGTAATCCTAAAACTATGGCCCAAATTCAACGAGAGGCAGATTCAGAGCGATTAGACTCGCAACTGAATAACACTCCTCTCAATACTCCACGAAAGGATGACCGAGGCGGTGATAGAGGCGGTGACCGAAGAAGAAACCGTAAGAAATTTCCTATTCAAAACTTCAGAAAAAAAGTTTGAATTAAAAAGTTTATATGATGATACTTAATGTCATGCCAGACTGGAGTTTCTGATCAGGCGTGATTGTAAAAAAATTCTGAGTTTTATAGCGACACAAAAATAGATATAACTTTGATTATGAATCTTTTTAACAAAAAATTTAATTTTTAGGTGGTGGAATTGGATCTGCAGAAGACGGTGGTTGGAGTCAACCAGTCAGATCAAGGGCGACTCAGTACTCTGTTGAGACTGCTAAACTTAAAAATAAACCTGTAAGTATTTAGCCGAATATTGAAAACTTACCAAGCAATTTTATTTAAAATTAGAGAAGTTTAATCGCATCTTTTTTTGTTTTATAGCCTCCTATGGAAGAGATTCAACTAGGGAATAGAAATGCGTACGTTTGGAATAAAACTGCTTCAGCTACTGTACCCTTAAAGCCAACTACTAACAAATTTGCTTGCTTAGAAAACATGTCCAATTTCGAACAGGACAAACGTATTCCCTTGCAACTCTCCGGCTCGAGGTCGACAGGACCACGAGAATTCGGAAGATCTGACTACAAATCTTCTTATGGTAAGTTCAAATATACATTTAATTAAAAAAAAGTTTACACGAAAGATATTTTAAGATTTTAAATGATGACAATTTTATAACCGAAAATTCTCAAAGGAAATTTGTGTGGCACAGCCAAAAGGATACTGAATCTTTTAAATCTTAATAAATATTATATTACGAATACGTCGAATTCATTAATGAAACTGTGTTATCTTTTACAGGGGGTAGAAGTTCACGTAATGGTAGTTACCAATTAAGCAGTGGCTCTTCGAGTAGGGAAAATTCTGTGCTGGATAGTGCAAGAAGTCAAAGCATTTCCCTGCCTCCTCCGAACAAACTTACTGTACAGTCTGCTTCTACCAGCAATAATCCCGAAAAATCTGAAGATGAACTGGTTAAAATTCTCAATATGATCGTTGAAGAGTATATTGCTGAAGCTAATTATGAAGTAAGTTCATATTCATTAAACTCAGGTTATTTTTAACGACGATGATTGATATTGCACGCTCCTTAGATCCATCTCTGATGTTCTTAAGAGATGCTTGAGTCATTGGCGTGCGAAAATATGCAATACCTTCTTTTTGGTTCACAGTATTTGTGTTGGGAATTTAGTTTTGAACGTGCTGAGTTCTTCTCGAAGCACAAATTAAACCAACGAGTGGACAAGAAAAAATTCGATTCAAATTGTTTTATTTGTAAAAATTCTTTGTACTGAAATAAAAATTGTACTTAATTATGTATTTATTTTCTTTCAGGACGTTTGTTTGGAAGTCCAAGCGAACTTCTCGGCTTCTAGACTTCCTTGGTTTGTTCGCGAAATTATTAATGCAGTTATAGAGAAATCAACTACTGCTCGAGAAAGTATATCGAAACTTTTATCCTTCCTCATCACTAAGAAAACTATAACCCTTAAAGATTTTAGAGAAGGGTAAGTTATCTTTCTATTATTCTTTAAACGTCATTCTATTTTTTTATTTATAAATGATGACATCTTTTTAATGAGAAAGGTAGTTTATAACCACATGTGCGTTTTTAGCCAAAAGGATACTGACATTGCATGTATGAGAATGACTTTTATTTTAAGTTTATAAGAATTCTTACAAGTGAATTTTTCATTTCAGATTTGGTGATATACTCGACATGACTGATGATCTGATCATCGATATTCCTAAAATTTGGAGTTATCTCGCCGATAGTTTGCGTAAGTTTAGTATTTTAATTAAGATTGAATTACTTTTATTGGATAAAAAGATCAACATATTTTATGATGAGCAAACTTGACCATAAAAATTACTTCATGCTGGTTTCAAAACTCAACAGGCCTGATTATTTACAAAAATTAAGAATATTCTAAACAATATTGAACTTTGCATTAATTGCATATCATTTACTGTTTTCAGTGTACCTTGTGGTAGAAGGAACTCATCCGGTATCAGAATTAAAGACTACTTTAGCGATTTTAAGAAATAAAGGACAATCTGGAAAGCTAATAGGTGAATTATTCTCCAAAATGTGTGAAGTCATTGGACCAAAGTCGGTTGCTGAAAAGTTGAGCCAAAGTGGACTGCAACTCAGCGATATTATTAACCCTGAACGAGAAAATATCGACGAAATTATTAATAATTACGTAAGTATATAATTACATGGGTTATATTTTCATTTCAATATAATTTAAAACTTGAATGATGACAGCAATTATTATATAAGAAAAGTATTGGATACTTACATGAATTATTAGCCAAAAGGATACTGATTACGGAAATGAATCCAACAATTCAATATTGATTTTGATAAGCAAACGAATTTTTTTATAATAAGTATCTTGCTTTACAGAAATTACAGTTCCTGACCGGTGATTGCAAGGACATACAGAGCGGAGTTCAACTCAGCCTTGATCAGGTCCACGATCATCTGAAGAAGATGATGGATGATAATAGTAGTTTCGATGACATTTGTAGTTGGATAAACGTAAGAATTTTTTAATTTCCTCAAATATATGCATGAATTAAAAGGTTTTAAACTTTTTGAAATTCGTCTTTAATTTTTACTTAAAAAATTGTTTTCTTCTTGTTGCAGAGTAATGTTGGAGAAAAATGTAAAGAACCACAGTTCATCAGAGTTCTAGTGACTGCCATTTTGGAAGTATCTACTGGTCAGTATGATTATCATTGTCTTTGGAAGAATACGAATTAAAATTTAAATTATGTTATTATAAATAATAATTAAATTTATTCTTCTTGTTACAGTTTTTAGCAATAATAGATACGATTTTAAGCCAGATATTTTCCAAGGCTTGCAAATACTAATTCAAAGATATGTCGATGCGAATGAGAAACTCGAGTTGCAATGCCTCTTCGCTGCTCAGGCTTTCGCGAATAAACTTTTATTCCCATCGGGTAAGCTCTTAAAATATTTCATTGTAATTTATAATGAAGGATAAAGTGTATAATTTTATCTTCTGTTTTTCAGGACTACTCTTAAATATTTTTGATAAATTTTGTGAGGAAAATATAATTTCCTTCGAATCTTTCACTCAGTGGGAAAAAAATGTCGACGCAGCCGAACGTGAAGGAAAGGCTGTGGCTTTAAAAGCTTTAACATCGTTTTTCACGTCCCTAAAAGAAGCCGAGGATTTCTCTGAAGACGAGGGTATGCCGTCTGCTCAGTGCACTAATGCCGTTAGTGCTTAAAACCAAGAATTCCTATTGGAACTCGAAGTGGAATTCATTATAATTAAAAAGTGAAAGCTAACGGAACAGTGCGTTGATGCAATTACGTGCTAAAGACTAAGAATTTATACCAAGACTATAAAGTTTACTTGAACTCGAACCCTGAGAAGTGTGGCCAAATTGCAGTTGTTTTTTTATTATTTAAAAATGGATTATCTTAAAAGACTGTGGAGTGATGGTTGTGCGGGGAGATGTGTGACAAAAGATGTAAAGACAAAAAGACGAAAACGAAGTCGAGGTTCAATATAGCGGATACATTCGTTGTCCGCATTTGCGATACGGTATACATAATAAAGATAAAATATTAACTATTAATTATGATACAAAACTGCAAAATAATTACTATATATAATTGATTAAAAAGGTTTAAAGTTTGAATAAAGAAAGAAAAAAAAACAAACAAAAACTTGAAAATGATATCGTGTTTTTATGATTTACGAAATGCCTTCGCGGCTTTTCATCCGTTCTCGAACTCGCGTTTATTATAATCGACACACTGCTAGCCGCGGAGTCATTTCGACTTGAGCCAAATCGCACTTCGATGGAAGTGCTTGCTACATAAAAGTAGATATCGGGAAACAAAATTGCATAAGTGCATCCAAGTAGTTTAACCGAACAAAAATTGCTATTAAAAAAAAAAGAAGCACATTCTTTACACGCGCGTACACGAAACTGACGAATGCTTTTGATAACCAAGTCTGAGTACGTTGGTTCTTCCTAAAACTAATGAGTATAATATAATTATTTATAACTATGCGAATATGG
The DNA here is from genome assembly GCA_030998225.1 of Diplolepis rosae. Classification (NCBI taxonomy): domain Eukaryota; kingdom Metazoa; phylum Arthropoda; class Insecta; order Hymenoptera; family Diplolepididae; genus Diplolepis; species Diplolepis rosae. The sequence continues at coordinate 1,495,462 of JAPYXD010000143.1, read as the reverse complement.
TCTTATAATATATTGTACTTTAAGAGGAGCGCTCATTCTGCGGATAGGGGGTATAAATAAGATAGAGAGGATGATAAACAATACCGACCGCGTGATTTTCTTTCCTGAATTCGCAGTGGAGGTAAAAGGCTCTACTATTTTTTAACAAACGAGTTATTTATAATCATTGAGAGAAACAATAGCAGTACGTCAATATCGAATGTCTGCATATGAAAATATGTAAGGGAATTTTTTTTAATGAAGAAAGAAGAACCAACCCTTGAACATAACTTTACTTTTGCCGGATTTAATATCTCGCTGATACCGTGTTCACATGTAAATAAGCTGTGTCGCAGCGAGACCTTTGACTAAAAGTGCTCATCACTGCAGTGTCGTACGATGTAGAGATTGTTGAATAAAGTAATTCTACTCTCACTACCATTAATATCGTATTAGGGGAGGTATGCGTGCAGAGAAAAAGAAATACTCGAAATACTCGACTCACATGAATCGGCAGCTTATTTCCGTGTAAACTTGGGCTGACTTTATACTAGTTGCGTGTGAAGAATGAATTGCAAAGCATGTTTCAAAAAAGTCACAAGAAATATTTTTCAAAGAATTTCTTTCACCGAGTTTTAGTTTGTTTTAAAGATTCGTTACGATTAAAAACTAATCGAATATAGCTCCTGTATTTTAAAGTTCTTAGGAAGGAGTTATATGATTATATTTTATTTTATTTTTAGTACTTTTATTATATTATTATTATTATTACTATTATTATTATTATTATTATTATTATTGCTGCTGACATTTGTCAATGAGTAAATGTATCGCTGTGAGGAAGAGTGATAGAAAAAAATTAGGACAAATTACCTTAAATGGTTTGTTTCTTTGAATTCGCACATTACGTCGAATCGGAGTGTGCTTTTTGACGAGACAAACTTGTTCTCTTTGAGATTGGTAGATAATTGAAATAATAATAATAATTTATGTGGAAAAAATCTTGTTGATACATTGTGGATAGGAAGTATAGGAAGTACAGAAAAGTTGTTGTTGTAAATACTAAATAATCATAAGTGGATTGATGGATAAAAAGTGAGAGGAACTGTTGGAACCCTATGACCGCTTTCATGGGAGCATATATAAAACGCGATACTGTTTGTCTCGCCTTTGCTGATCGCATATGTATATATACATATACATTTATATCCAGATGCGTATATTTGTATATGTATATTGGTATAAAAAGTATATATACATATATTATATTATATAAATAAATAATGCTAAGGACTCAGAGAAACAAACCACACACATACACGCGTACACTTATATAATAAATCATATCTATATAAAAAATAAAAAAAAACCAACTCGATGACAGTCTTATGAATAATTTTTTCAAAACCAGGTTCCCCCATCTAGGGTAAGTGTGGGTATTACTGTGGATGCCCCAGTTACTGCGGTTTCAAATAAAACTAATGATATCCAATGTTTTAAAGATATATAACGCTACAGAACAATTAAAAACAATTAATTTCTAATCCAAGCATAATAAGTATCAACGAATTATCAATAGTTACGATATTTGTAGCTAATTGATTGCAATTTGAAACTCTCATGTTCCCGATTCCCATAGTTTTAATGCTTAGATTTGTTGACAGGCCATGAACACGTTTTGAAAAACTTGTTATAATTCCGTTTCTGAATATAAAATATTTATTGTGATATTATTTTTTGCAAAGTAAATATCTTATTTTTCTAAATATTTATGCAAAATAACAAAAAATACGGTTTTTAATCATTTTTTTACCAAAACAGTATTTGGTACATGATTTTCATATGCCCGTGAAGTAGTTAGCACAGCAACTATGATAAAACCAACTTTTTTTATATGAAATCGTTTGGTGGTCGTTTGGTGGTGTTTGGTAGTCAAGTTTTGACGTTTGGTGGTCAAAATTAAAAAAATTATGGATTATTCAAATTTGGGGTGCTAACTTCACGCTTGCACCCCACTTTTTAAAATTTATGAAATTTTTTTTCGGGAATCGTTTGGTGGTCGTTTGGTGGTGTTTGGTAGTCAACTTTTGTCGTTTGGTAGTCAAAATTGAAAAAGATATGGAATTTTGAAAAAAATATGTTGCACCCCAACATTTACTTTTCCGAATTTTTCTTGCACCAATCGATTCGAAATCGTTTGGTGGTATTTGGTAGTCTGCTTTAAATGTTTGGTAATTAAAAATAACGCGATTATAATAATTTTCTAAAAGAATTAAGTGTCAACGCGCAGCTGGCCGCTTTGGCGAGTCGGCGGCGTACTCTCGTACTTACCATTGGCGCGAAAATTTAAAAAAATACAGAAAATGCCAGAAACACGACAAATTGTTTATTAATATATTATTGGTGTTAATTAGATAATTAGAAATATGAATAAGAAATAAAATGATTTATCATGCTAATTTATTTGTCATTGCGGGTAGTTTGTGATAGGTTCGATAAGAAAGACGCTTAAGGATTTTGTGATTTATTAACTGTATTGCACAATTTCATTTTACAATCTGTTTTTAACTGTTAATCATTAATTTTTATATAAATGGCTCCATGCGGCACTAGTAAACAATTCTTTTTCCAGGCACTCACATTGTCTTTCAGACCGTCATAAACCTCCCAGTGATTAGTTATTCTCTTACAAAGAGCATTATAATGACCTGGACGATAAGCGATGATTCCTTTTAGCCTGCAAACCATTTATATTATGCATTATGACATTAAACAATTTAAATATTAAAAGCTTTATACTAGATACTGAAATTTTCTAGTTTATTTACCAAGTATTGTAGTCTTTACATTTCTACTTTTAAATTTACAACGTTTCCGTAATGTTGGCAACAGTGTATCAATATTGATGAAATTTTGCTGCAATTATGAATGTCCGCTGCCAATCAATATTGTTACAACATCGCAACAATGTTGTCCTGTAATATTGTAATCCTTTTTCAAATACAAATTAATATAGAAATTTGAATACGGGTTTGTGTATTCTACCGATCACAAAGCATATTTAGAGAGAATTTTACAAAATTGCATGACAATATCGCTAAAAAAACATTGATTGGAGTCAGACGTTCGTACACTGCAATAACGTTGCCGCAACATTTCACGGCAAAGTCTTACCTATAGCTTAACTGGAAAATAGAGCAGCTTATAATCATTTTTCGACAGGAGCTAACAACCAATAATAAAGATAGTATATTTTAAACTTTGTAAATACTGTAAATTCTGTGAATATTGTAAATATTGCAAATATTGTAGTTTTTAATGCAATAAGATACAAGAAACAGTACAATGATTCGGCTCAAGCACTTGTAAGCCGACAAACTGACAACTCTATAGAAAGAGATAACTTCTCTGCCATGTATCTTTCGAACAGTTGCAGCTGGTCGAACTATAAACTTTTCTGAAATTTTTTCTGCATCAAAAAAAGAAATCAATGACACGCAGTCGACTAAAAGACAAATTATATTCAGTTTAAAATAAGGTTTTTTGTAAGACACATAGGTCATATTTTGTTGACCAGTGTTAGTAAAGATTTATGAGCACTATCAGAAACCAATATTGCAATTAATTTTTTCTTAAATTTCAATAATACAAAAAATGCTCTTATTTCAGCAATTTTTATCGGATGTGTCCAGTTAAAGAACGTTTTCTTACATTTAAGGCACCGATTAAGTATATCAATGTATATGAACGTCTGATTCCAATCAATTTCGTTTAGTGATATTGACATGCGATTTTGTAAAAATTCGCTCTAAATATGCTGTGATCGGTAGGATTTCTTATTCATGTTTATAATTATCTAATTACAAACTACATTATAAATTAATAAAATCAATTAAATACGAATCAAATCAATAAAAAAATCAATAGAAAATAACTTCAAAGATGTTTCTTCAAAAATAGTTGTAAACAATGAAGTTAAATCGTGCATTTCAAAGTTTTTATTTATAAACTACCCGCAATGACAAATAAATTAGCATGATAAATCATTTTATTTCTTATTCATATTTCTAATTATCTAATTAACACCAATAATATATTAATAAACAATTTGTCGTGTTTCTGGCATTCTCTGTATTTTTTTTAATTTTCGCGCCAATGGTAAGTACGAGAGTACGCCGCCGACTCGCCAAAGCGGCCAGCTGCGCGTTGACACTTAATTCTTTTAGAAAATTATTATAATCGCGTTATTTTTAATTACCAAACATTTAAAGCAGACTACCAAATACCACCAAACGATTTCGAATCGATTGGTGCAAGAAAAATTCGGAAAAGTAAATGTTGGGGTGCAACACATTTTTTTCAAAATTCCATATCTTTTTCAATTTTGACTACCAAACGACAAAAGTTGACTACCAAACACCACCAAACGACCACCAAACGATTCCCGAAAAAAAATTTCATAAATTTTAAAAAGTGGGGTGCAAGCGTGAAGTTAGCACCCCAAATTTGAATAATCCATAATTTTTTTAATTTTGACCACCAAACGTCAAAACTTGACTACCAAACACCACCAAACGACCACCAAACGATTTCATATAAAAAAAGTTGGTTTTATCATAGTTGCTGTGCTAACTTCACGGGCATAATTTTCATAGGTGTATGAATTACTGCGATCTGTCAGGCGGCACTGCATAACCTTTCAATTTATTACAAATGCTTCGTTATGCTTACTTTTTATAATTGAGATTAAACAAAATGTTGAAAACTCCAAAATCGTTGCTAATGAGGCAAGAGGAAGTCAAGTAATATAATTTTAAGGTAAATTAAATAAGAGTTATAATATTATTTAATCTTAATTTGTTAAAAATGCTTCATGTTCACTTTTTATAATTTAGTTTAAATAAAATGTTCAACACTCCTTAATCGTTGCTAAAGATGCAAGAGGAACTCAAGTGATATAATTTTAAGTTAAATTAAATAAAATTAATAAAATTATTAATATTTAAAGAATTTGAAGAAAGATTTTCAAATTCTTTAAATATTGAATTTATTTGCATTATTTGCGATATAAGAGTTTGAAATTATCTACGAGGACACCTGTCGACAACGTATCCTATCTGATACGCGACTAGTGATCCTCCGATAATGTAGGCAGTGATAAAAATTTCAAACTCAACCAATTAATTTGAAAATTATTAATCTTAATTTGTTACAAATGGTTCGTCGTGTTTACTTTTTATAATTGAGATTAAATAAAATGTTCAACACTCCTAAATTAATTGTAAGTTCACTCAAAATAATATCGCAGTATTACGCGCGCAGAAATTTGGGTTTCCGCAGTAGTTGGAGCGCAGTAATTGGGGATTCCGCAGTAATTCATGCAAACCCGCAGTAATACCTACATGGAACATTTTTTTTATATTCGCATTTTTTAAGTAAATCTGGTTTCTTTTCAGGGTTTAAGGACTGCATGCTACTTACTTAATACCAAATACTGCTTTAAAAATTAATTCGCGACGACTTTTTCATCGCAAAATCATTTTTTTTAACTTTAAAAGCCGTCTTGATTTTCGACCCGCAGTAATTGGCACATTTACCCTATGAAATTTTTTTTCAAGTATCTTTATTTTATTAAAAATAGAAATAGAATATCAATGGAAATGTTTAATATAATGTTAAGTTAATTAGTATTGACGTTAATTGACATTCAAAACTAATTTTAATTGTACACATTTTCTGTAGTTCGCTATAGTCACAATAATTAAAAACATACTTTTGTAATTTATAACTAAGTTACAATCATTTTTCTTATGATAAAACTCTTATTATATTCGCTGCAGGTTAAAAATATGATGAAAAAGAATAATCTCTTTCAGAGAAGAAAATTATTATTTTTTTTCAAATTGACATTAGATCTAACAAATTAAAATGTGATTGAAAAATCCAAACTCATTTACTTTACATTAGTCACATTATGTGTATTACTTGAAATTCGTGAGTAGGTTTTTGAGCACTATATGTAAATTTTATGTAATTATAACAATCCACAAGACAGCAATAAAAAATCACCGGTTCATGATCTAAATTCTGAAAAGTAAGAAAATGTGTTGAAATATAATTAATTCAAGATTTAGTGATTTTCTAAATTAAATAAAACTAAAACATTCTTTGATTATTACAAAATAATTATTCAAAGAGAAGTTATGTTATGGCAGAAGTATTTCAAAAACTAAACATTCCAATTGCATAAGAGCAATCTCTATAATAGACTTTTCTTATATTTTTTGTAAGAATCCATCATAGTGCTTATATATAAAACTGAATTTTAAGAACTATATTGAAACTAAATAGTTTATTATTTTTTAATTTACTAATTGAACGGCTTCAGGGCGAGAAGGTAAAGACTTTATAGCAGGAATGGGATAAGGTTCTCCAGCCCTTTCCATTTTTTCTTTTTCACTTTTTTCCCTCGATTTGTCCTTGATATCGGAGTCACTCGAACTTGATTCTGAAGTAGAAATAGAGGGACCTACTTCATTATCAGATAAGTTTGGCTTTGTTTTACTTTTCAGCTATAAAAGTACAGCACTCGTTAGAATATTATAAATTAGAATACAAACCAAATTTGAAAATTAAGCCTACAAGAAATACGCGGATCATGAAGCAAGAATATAACAATATGTAAAGACAATTACAATTTTTATTCAACAAAATATTAAAAATTTGAATATTTACCAATATCCAGAAATCAAACAGAAACCAGAAGTGGATGAAGTATAATATCATGCCCAAAATTGAAATAATACAAAGAACAAAATCGTGAATGAATATTGGGTGTTCCAGTAACTCATCATCTGACACTTCAGTGAGATCAATGTACTTTTGGGCATGTTTCATAGAAAAAATTCCACCAGACAACATCAAAATACCTCCAAGAAAACATCCCACAGGAGCCTTTAAATGGTTTATTTGACTACAATAGAAACTAATAGTCCATTGATTTATTAGTCGATTAAAGTTTTAAGAAACAACATTGATCCTAATTTTAGTTCAACAGAAGAATAATTAGTCAAATTGAAAATGTAGGCAAAAAATAATAAAGAATGTAAATCTCACGATCGTTCTAAATCGGATGAAAATTTTTGTATAGAGCCATAATATACCGAAGGTAAAACTAATAATCATGCAAATATAATAAACAAAGTAAACCGGATTTCTTTCTTCAGGCAAATCTGCAATAGTCGGATCCAATTCCTGACGATGATGATGAACTATATGATGAACATGATGAAAAATTGCATCCATTGAAGCTGCAACCTGCGTTGTAAAGAAATTTTTACTTCACGGAAAAAAATGTGTAGCTGTTACAAGGATTTTTTAGGTTATATCAGCCATATTTATGGTTAGGATAATTAATAATATAGCTGGAACAGCGATATGTTTCTTTGTACCAGCTACACATTTTTTTTTTTGTTGCAAAGTAAATGCCCACAGAATTATTAATTGATTCAAATAAATTATATAACCCTTTTAATAACTTTTATATCCAATTTTTAGAATCATGGAATTTTAAATGATTGTGAAATTAACATCCCTTGTAGAAGAAAATAATTGGACCCGATTGGGATCGATTGATCCAATTGACCCCCCTTCAAAAACTTCATTGAAACCAATTTATTAATCGGATTCAAAATGGTCTCGCCTGATTGAATCCGATTAATCAATCGGTTTCAATGATGTTTTTGAAGGGGGGTCAATTGGATCAATCGGGTCCAATTATTTTTTTCTACAAGGGATGCTGTTTAAAGAATTGCCCTGGCGGAAGTATCGGATAGGAATTAATTCCGGGACAATCAGAACTATTTTTTATTATTCATTCCGATATCTGTATCCGAGCCAATACGAATCATTCCAAACCAATCCGAAAAACGTTTTGTACCTCGTTTGATGAAAAACGGTAAAAAATCAATCCGTCCTAATCCGATTTAATCCGCGGAAAAAATCCGATGACTCCGAACCAATCCGAAACCAATTTTTTAATCCGATCATTCCAACTTCGGATTCATTCGGATCGTTCTTTTACCGTTTTTCATCAAACGAGTTACAAAATGTGTTTTGGATTGGTTCGTAATGATTCACATTGGCTCGGATACAGATATCGGAATGAATCGGAATAGTTCTGATTGGCTTGGAATGAATTTCGATCCGATACTTTCGCCAGGGTGATACTTATCAAATTAAAATACCTCAAAATTCTGGATGTGGAAAAGGTACACGCAGATTGTAACATATCAATAAAATTAAGAATTTTTAAAACCTATACTTGAATTTTTCAATCCCAAAAACATCTTGCCTGAAGTTTATTACAACTGAACATAAAATTTCACAGAATCATTAAAAAGAAAGAGAGATATAAAATCAGATTTCATAAACATACACATTACTAGAGACGACCTAATTTTTAGAATTATTTATGCCTCTGAGGCGTGATTCAATCAGATTCAGTTGTGATAAACAGATTGTGCGTACAACATAATTTTATTATGTAATGTGAGTCGATGTCCTGTTTTGCCCTGTCCTGTGATGCACATTAATTTTTCTTTATGTATTCTTTGTGTTCACTGCATTCTTATATCTAATCTCTATGAAAAAATGCTGCTCATTACATTATTCTTGTATTTTGTTACAAATCTCATTCTACTTTCCACATACTGGACAAAGTAGTTTATTGAATATAATATGATGTCCTAGTTCTCAATGTGAATCTCAGGAAATAATAAATTAGTGAATCATGCAGCACGGAAAATAAGAGATTAGAATATTTTAAAAACTTTCAACTATGTGGAAATCCAACTCATACCTTTGTCACTAATTTTACTAAAATCAACTAAAATAAAAATATCTGATCAAAATATCTCTTACAAATTGTGAAAAATTAAGGGTGGCATGAACGATGTGAGAGAGATTTGTATTTTTTGTAAATTCCAGTTCTCCTTTATGATAATTGCTTGCAATTTCAGCTGCTTCTTGCATCTGAAGAAGTTCCATGGCCAGTGGATCGTCGACTGAAGGCCTTCTATTTTCTTGAACTTTCATTTATAGATCCACTATAGATTCATGAGATTGTTGATCTCTTGGATGAAATTTTAGCAGATTCAAATATGCTTAACCTTTCCAACTGACATGGGAAAGAAGACCTTTTTTGTTTTTTTGTTTCTCTCTTCTTTAAATTGGTAATTAGTACTCTTGACTTTTTCAGTAAATCTTGATACAATCAACACAAAATTATCAAACATGATTTTAAAAATCCGTTCACTAAGAAAAATGTTCCGTTTGTTTCATGCCATTGATCAAAATAAGGACCACGTGACTAAAATACATATCTGTCAATTTATTTCTGGGAGATTTTCTTATCTTTTAGTAAGATGCTTTTTGAACTAAAAAAGTTACCTTGCAGGAATAAATTAATATATATTTTAGTCACGTGACCCGGTTGATACATGACCTTAACGTAGTTCATCCATGAAAATTAGGCCTCAGGCAAAAATAGATCATTTTGCTTTCAAGAATAGCAATATTATTATTGAATGAATAATTTGAAAGAAAAGAGATTAATTTCCAAGGAAAAAATTTTAAACATAAAAAATTAATGTATTTAACAAATTTTATTTTTACTCGAACTTTTTTCTTATCGCTTCATACAAAATTTTACAAAATTATACGATTCTAATAAATCACGGATCATTTTTTCAGGAAAAAAAATCTTCACAACTTTATCATTCCCAATTTTTGGAAATAAATTCTTTAATGGATAAGACCATTAAAAATCTATTTTCCAAAACAAAATTATTATAAACAAGTTGCTGAATTTGGCAATAATTTATTCATTTTAGAAAATTGGAAACGGTCTAGTTGTAGAGAATCTTTTTCCTTAAAAATGATCCGTCATTCATTAGAATCACATCATTTTTTAAAATTTGGTATGAAGCAATAAGAAAAAAAGTTCGAGTAAAAATAATTTTTGTTAAAGGGGTCTTCTGTAGTAACATTTTCAAAAAATCGATTTCTTTTTTTGCATTTTTCAACAGTTTATAGCACTATAAATAAAATTGCAATAGGATCGATTAATTGTAAATGTCAATTTCCCGGAAAAAAGTGAAAGTAAAACTTTAAACGCGTTTTCCTCAAAACGACGTTTTTCAAGCTGGTTCACGCGATTTCTAACAACTGATCGGACGAATTTGGGTCCGCTTTTTTTAAAATGTGTGGCATTGTTGTCGCTATCATTTGACTATCATTTCTCTCCCTATTGTTTATAACAAATGTTTTATGAATTTTTTAAGATCGAAAAAAAGGTAAAAAAAGCATTTTTTTCAAAGTTCCGCCATTTTGAAAATTGTTAAGTTAAAAATCTGAAAGGTAGTCAGACGAGAATTACACTCCTCCAAATTAACAAACACAATACGTTTTTCATTTCAGACAAACCGAACTTGAGATATCGTGTGAACCGATGACCCAAATTTTTTGGAAGGCCTCTCTTCGCAAGGGTGCAGTGGACAAACCGATGAATGTTTTCCCAAGAGAACCATTTCATTTTTTAGTTCAAGGTTTAATAAAAATTTTAAAAAAATGCATTCAAAAATATTGATAACTTTTTTCACAGTAAAATTCCAAAGTACGCTTCGAAAAATGTCCGTTACTACAGAAGACCCCCTTAAATGCATTATTTTTTTGTTTCAAATTTTTTTCTTCGAAATTAATCTTTTTTCTTTCAAATGATCCCTCCAATAATAATATTGCTATTCTTGCACGTAAAAAAATGTGTAGCTGGTACAAAGAAACATATCGCTGTTCCAGCTATATTATTAACTATCCTAACCATAAATATGGCTGATATAACCTAAAAAATCCTTGTGACAGCTACACATTTTTTCCGTGTGATAGCAAAATTATGTATTTCTACCTGAGGTCTAATTTTCCTGGATGAACTTCCTTGATTATTTATTTATGGTGTAAGCAAATAACTATAATTAAAAATAAATATTGATTAACGTGATAATCTTTTCATAAAATGAAATCACTTTTCCAATATAATAATGACGTGTTATTTCTTAATGTAGTCGTTCGTTAATGCAGACGTTACACTTTTCGATCATAATATTAGTGCACTAAAATCTATGCAAGACTGCATGATGAAATAATTGACACCGACAAAGAACCCAGTGTTTGACATGATAGTTTGTACTGACGTGTAATATTACGTTCATTATAAAGTAGTATGTCATAACTGGGTTAATGGTTGCCGTAAGAGGATATAAAAATGATTTAAATCAATGTTTATATGCGATGCTGCATGCTCACAATACCGGAAGTGCATTCCGTTCTGCGTCGGCGATCCAAATCCTCTCTTATTCATCATTCATTAAATTCTTTCCCTCAAAGGAGAAGAAATTTGCGTTAGCAATGAACCCCATTTTCCTTTGAAGAGAACCGCAATCGATAATTTTTAAGAGCTTTTAACCCCACAATGAAGAATGTATGTAAACATGGAAAATATATCTACATGGAGGAAAATGGTTCGAGAAAAATTACTCAAATTTTTAGCGAATTTGGACATATCGACAAGTTAAAGATTATTTAATATTTTTCATACGATGTTGTTGTTAATAATTGAGAAGTTTTTTATTATTAAAAATCTGCCCACCTCGTGGGTCATTAATTCTTCCAAATATCTGATAAAAGAAAAAAATTCGTTGACTGTTTTTAAGGAAATTTTTTTTTATTTTAACGCTTATTTTGTATTTCACATAATTTTTGATAAAATATGGAATTTTTGAATTTTAATCGTATTTTTTTAAATTAAAATGAAAAATATATGTTTTATCAGAAACTATGTCAGACAAAATTTGTAGATCTTATTGAAACGAACAATTGTTTTTAATTTTTTATTTTCAATAGTATTTTTTTAAATTAAAAAGAAAAATGTACATCTTAGGAAAAAATGTTGCGGTTCAAACTTGTAGATTTTTATGTAGTGAATAATTTTTTATCATAACTTTTATTCATATTTCGTATAATTTAACTGGAAAATGGAATCCAGGTATTAACTTTTTCCAAGTTTTAAGATACTGCAACTTTTTTAATTTTAGTTTAATCAAAAAATGTTGTTAGTATAATTAGTAGAGATTTTTGAAACATTGCTCTACTCTTTTAAGATTTACCGAACTGTGATGCATCCTTTAACCTTTGGTACATCACAAATTATTACAATAATATTAAATAACAAAAAAATAGCCTTAATGATCTAAATCTGTGCTCCTTCAATTCAGCTTCGCACCAAAGAATTTATTTGTAGATACAGGTATGAATAGGACATACAAAAATATATATACACATTTCAAAATAGTTTTAAAATAGTTTTTAGCTAAAATAGTTCAAAAAAAGGCCTAATGGCCTGAACCAAGCTCTTTTAATTCAGCTACGCAGCAAAGAATTTATTAGTAGATTTGGGTTTAAACTTAAGAATAAAATTGATGTTTATTCAAGGAATCCCTGTAAACCACTCTAAAAAATGTAGCACAACTATTTGAAGTGTTTTAATAGGGCAGGTCAAAGTTTTTAAATCCAGCTTCACACCAAAGAAATCAAATTAAGTACACCTTTTGTTCTGGTCGAATATCCAAACTTTTCATTTTCACTTTACAATTTAATTTAAGGTAGTTCGATCACGAAAATTAGACCTCAGGAAAAAATAGATAATTTTCCTTTCAAGAATAGCAATATTATTATTGAAGGGCTAATTTGAAAGAGAAAAGATTATTTTTCATGAAAACAATTTGAAACAAAAAAAAATAATTTTATTAATAAATTTTATTTTTCCCCAAACTTATTTTCTTATCGCTTCGAGCCAAATTTTTAAAAATGATGCCATTCTATTAAATCATGGTTCATTTTTTTTAGGAAAAAGATTTTCTACAACTTGGCCGTTTACAATTTTCGAAAATGAATTCTTTAATGGCTGAAATTATAAAAAAACAATTTTTCAAAACAAAATTTTTATAAACAAATTGCTGTATTTGATAATAATTAATTCAATTACAAAAATAGGAAACGGTCATGTTGTAGAGAATTTTTTCCTGAAAAAATGAACCGTGATTTATTAGAATCACATCATTTTTAAAAATTTGGCTCGAAGCAATAAGAAAATAAGTTTGAATAAAAATAAAATTTATTAATCAAATTATTTTTTTGTGTTTCAAATTTTTTCATGAAAAATAATCTTTTCTCTTTCAAATTAGCCCTTCAATAATAATATTGCTTTTCTTGAAAGCAAAATTATCTATTTTTGCCTGAGGTCTAATTTTCGTGAACGAACTACCTTAACAAATCAAGTACTCGTTTTTTGTATTACATTTTTAAGTACTATAGTTATTCCTAAAAATGTGAAATTAGCGCGACCCCTTTTTTGTATTTTCTAGATTTTAATAAATATCACTGATAAGGGCTCCGACCTGAGCCGAACGTCTGATTAAATCAATTTAATCATTTTTGGGCCTCAAAGCCAATTTTTTCCAACAACGTACCATTTTATTAAAATTGACGATCTCAATACAGAGTCTAGCCATGTCAACTGTACTACAAAATTTTCGTTCAAAATCTAAATAATGAAAACAATGATATATTCTTAAAGTATTTAGTGATACAAAAAAACAATTTTAACGATTTTGGAAAATTCCTTTTTTATGTTAGTTTTTTTGTTAAATGAATATTTGGGCGTTCTTTTTGTGCAAAATTCATAACTCAAATTCAGTTTAGGATAATTGAATGAAATTTTCATGGCTAGTTGATAAATATCTTACATGTCAAATAAACCAGGCAAAAGGTAATAATTATGTTTAAAAACTTATTTTTAATAACAATTTAATAAACAATTGCAAATTATGATCTGTTCTCAATACGCGACCGGGCGAGACCTTCACACGTATGTACAATGAACCTTTAGCCTCGAATTTCCGAAAAAAAAAATTTCTGTATTTGACCTTGGATGTGTGGAAAACGAATTTCTTTCTCGCGCCGTGCGATGACTGACGGCCCGTCAATCCAAGCCCGCGTTTTACTTCAGCGCCGAACGCGCCATTGACGGGCCGCCAGTCATCGCACAGCGCGAGAAAAAAATTCGTTTTCCACACTTCCAAAGTCAAATACGAAATTTTTTTTTCGGAAATTCGAGGATAAAGGTTCATTGTACATACGTGTGAAGGTCTCGCCCGGTCGCGTATTGAGAACAAATCATAATTTGCAATTGTTTATTAAATTGTTATTAAAAATAAGTTTTTAAACATAATTATTAACTTTTACCTGGTTTATTTGACATATAAGATATTTATCAACTAGCCATGAAAATTTCATTCGATTATCCTAAACTGAATTTGAGTTATGAATTTTGCACGAAAAGAACGCCCAAATATTCATTTAACAAAAAAACTAACATAAAAAAGGAATTTTCCAAAATTGTTAAAATTGTTTTTTTGTATCACTAAATACTTTAAGAATATATCATTATTTTAATTATTTAGATTTGCAACGAAAATTTTGTAGTACAGTTGACATGGCTAGACTCTACAACTTATACTACTTTTAATATTAAATAATCTCCAACTTGTCCATATGTTACAACTTTGCTAAAGGTTAAGTAAAGTTTCTCGAATTCATTATTCTTCTCCGTGTACTTATGTAAAGAAATGTCAGATTGATTATTGCCTACAGAATTTCAAATCTTCACTTTTCATTATATTATGAGAGTGGAAAATAATCAAGAATGTTATTAGGATTTGTTTTTGCTCGTAGAGCAAGTATATTCAGAGAGTAAACAATGAAGTGAAAATGACGCTACAAAGGATAATTCTTGCTTGATTGGTTTTGTAAAAGCTGGAGTTCCAGGAATAAGAGGGGATTTTTCAAGCACTCGGAAATACCAGGCATTCTGCCCTCGAATGACGAATATTATCTGGCTAGGAATTTAACAGGTTTCTTATTGATGTTAAATGTGAATGCTTTTTATACTTTTTATTAACTTATTTCTTATATAAAGATGAATATCTTACATTTAACACTTTTAGATTCTATTTTAGTTCCTGTTGGGATCACATTTACATAACAATTTTCGAAAGAGTTAGAGAACTACATAATTCAGACTTAAACAAAGTTTATAGCAGAAGAACAAAGTTTAAAAAGGATAGTGTTGTTAACAGAATATAAGTTTGTAGGTACAAAGTTCAGTTACGCATTACGAGTAAACAGCTTGCAGTCTCGTTAACTGTTAAACTTAGAGTAGTAAATTATAATCTAATGAACACACCCTCAGGAAACTACCTTAGTAACTTGGCTCTAGATTCTTAATATCAAACCAAAGTTACCGTCATTTAATGTAATAACATATTATCAAAGTTTCTTCTATGTAGCTATAAACACTAATAAAATATTTAATATCAGTAATAATTATTCCTTAATAAATTCCACTAATGCTTTAATGCTAATTCTACAAAACATGAACAATGGCCCCTTTTATAAGAAAATATCCTTATTGCCGGAAGTTTTATTTCATCCAGCGATTAACTGAAATGAAGATTCAAAACGAAAGTGACAAGAGTCAATAAATCACATTCGCAACGGGTATTTATGGGCATAAATTTATTTATCTCTTATGCAATAATGCACCGAGAAACCTTCAGCAGCAAGAGACTTTAGGAATCATGAGTGACAGAAAAATCGATCGACTGGCGCCAGATTTTTATGCTGGATCCTTTTTTCAAGGTCAAACCGCTGGAGAAAGGCATAGAGAGGCGCCATTGCAAAAGTACAATTACAGCGAATCCGGATGCATACTTATATTAGGTCACCTTATACATCCACACCACTTTCGCGATTCAGACTTACGAGTGTAAAAAGGACTCTTTTTATTTTTACCGCTTCGATCAGTGTGTGTGTGTGTGTGTGTGTGTGTGTGTGTGTAAGTCACACATACGTTATGCAATATGTTGCATCAGAGTTATATTGCGGAAGTGCTTCCCTGAAAACCATTGAAAAAACAGGTGTTTTATTTACTCCCTTGATTTTAATAACTTTTACTAATTTCAATAAGTAATTGAAAATTATTAAATTATCAAATTTGTAGTTATGCTATTTTTTAAGTCTCTCCTTAGTAATTTTACAGGAAACATTTTTTTGTACTCTCTAAATTTGAATCAGTCAAAATCTACTGATTATCAGTGAAATTTGACTGATTCAAATAGCTAAAAAGAGGTTACTGTAAATCAGTCAAATTTCACTAATTATTTCAGTGAAAATTGACTGATTTGACAGTGGAAAATATTTGTTTTACTGATGAATCAGTGAAAATTAACTGATTTAACAGTGAAAAATATTTTTTCACTGATGAATCAGTGAAAAGGCAAATCACTGATGAGGACTCCAACCTGAGTCGAAACGTTTGAAAATATGAAACCTTGAGTTTACATTTTTTTTGGATCCTAAAGCCAACTAAGTACACCAAAAAATATCCAAATATCAAATTTGTACCGTAATTTGTGAAACACGTGACTGGAGTTTTATTCAGATAGAGTTTCGTAAAATTAAGATAGAATTTCAGAAAATTTAGTTACTTCTCAGTAAATTTGAAAAACAATTTCTTAATTTTCAGTTACAAAGTGTTGAATATTCTGATACCTGTATCTGGAAATTTTAAAACTTGAATCAGGAATAATATTTTACGTTTTGGGTATAACTAAAGTTTAATGCAGTAATATTCGATATATGTATAAATTATTGGCTTTAGGGTCCAGAAATAATGAAAACTCAGTTCTTACATTCTTTCAAACGTTTCGACTCAGGTTGGAGTCCTCATCAGTGAGAATTTATTTCTATAATTAATACAAAGGAGGAATCTTAAAAATTGCCCGCGTGACGGATAAACATTGTAGTAAAAAAGTAATATAAGAATTTTAATGCAGTAACATGTAACTGAAAATTTTGATATAGTTTCGTAATTTTATGGTAAACTTTATAAAAATTCTGTTACAGTTTGGTTTTAGTAGTTTTCATTTCCTAAATTAACTTACTGTTCGAGATTTTTAAAGGGAAAACCATAAATCAGTCAAGAAATTTTTTAACAGGGCGCGTTTTTACACTGTTAACAATTTCTACCGTAATTTTCTGAAACATAAAGCTGAAGTTATATGCAGTTACAATTTTGTAAAATTAAAATAAAATTTCGGAAAATTCAGTTGAGTTTCATAATAATAAGAAAAATATTATTAAATTCAGTACATTTTTCGCAATTTTAAGATACTTTTACTCAAAAACCTTATAAATATCGCCAAATTTGACGTTTCCCTTGTAACATAAAAATATTGAAATTTCCAAACATTTTTGAGAGTGTAGCTAGAAAAAGGTGATTGAATTAAATAAGTCATAAAAAGGAGAGCATAGAATAGGATAGAATGGTGTACGTAATCATATGTTTTTTAAAGTTGCGAATCGATTTCTCTTTCTCACGTTATTCAACCAACAATAGTTGAATTGAGTTGATATGATGCTTTGTAAAGTAGAAAAATGTCGAATAATGAGATAGAAATAATGCCTTGAGGCAGAAATAAATAATTAATATATAATGATTAAGTAATTTTATTTTAATTGGGAAATAGTTTCTTTAGAGAAACAATTTTATTTTCCAAGTTACACGATATTTACCAAGCCCACCGCTAAACAGCAAATAAAAGATTATAAAAACACGTGTGAACGTGACATTGTCCGAGGAAAGAAATTAAATATTTGTGTGCTGGTGTATGTGGAAAATTGTATAAGTTTGCAGAGCCGCGGCAGGAATGTGGCGAGAAAACAAGATAGGCATCGAGGAAGCTGGATGCATAGTGTGAGAACGAATTCTGTCTACCTGTCCAACAAACTGCAAGCAAAACGTAGCCTACTACAACTCTATTATAAATATTAAAATACCCATTGTGCAATATTATAGAACGAATCTCTATAATATATATATCTCACAACTCCCAAACATTTATTGCTCGATATCGAAGCCTTAATAAAAAAGTTAAATTTGAAAAAAGGGTGAAAGATATGTACACCAAGTTCCAGAAAATATAGCGCAAGTGTTTTTGTATTCCATTTCTACTTATATTTTATTTAGTACCTCATAAAAGTAAAAGTAAAGTATAATTAAGGTCAGAGATGAAAGTGTTATTCAGAAGAGTGAAAAAATATTAAACAAGGTAAACAAGATCAGTGGTATTTGAAACAAATACTTTTCTTATCAATTCAATATTACTCATTAACACCTACTCTCTAAATCTGAATCAGTCAAATTTTCACTGATTCATTAGTGAAAAATATTTTTCACTGTTAAATCAGTTAATTTTCACTGAAATAATCAGTGAAATTTGACTGATTTACAGTAACCTCTTTTTAGCTATTTGAATCAGTCAAATTTCACTGATTTAGTAGATTTTGACTGATTCAAATTTAGAGAGTAAACACTACTCATAATCCAAATTTATTCATGCATTCTTAAAGATAAGATTGATTCAAGAAAAATTGCATTCATAAAGAAAAAGTTATAACTTATGTTCTTTTCAACACTGGTTTAAACTTTTTGTTATTTTGTTTGCGTATAAAATAGACTATTCCTTATCCGGAAAAAATTCGCAATAAAAAATGGTTCTGCTTGAGATTCATGATCTTTTTCTGATGAACTATTTTTTCGCGACGTGAATGTGAATCAGTTCCAAGATCTAAAACAGTCATTTCTTAGAGAAGTCGACATGAAGAAGAAACATAATCGAGAATCTAGAGAAGCGACAACGTATACGTCAGAAATAATACCGACGATGCCTGCTAGACGCGATGTTTTGAAGCGAGAGTAATTAATTAAGCAACGGCTTAAGATGCGAGAGAAAGGCCATCTCAAATCCGACATATTAGGGTCGTTATTTTAGTTGAATCTTAAGCGTCAACCATCTGCATTTAGTTTGAGCTGACGCCCGACTAGTTTAACTTTGCGAGCTATCTCAATCACTTTTCTACTCACTTGCTCTACACTCTTAAAAATCTTATTAATTTTAATGGACTTTAATATACAAATGGTAAATTAAAATTAATAGGTTTGTATATTATGCAAAATTAATACACATTCATATTGAATTTAATAACTTTTCTATCATAATATATTAAAATTAAGAAACATTGTTAAAATATATATAAATGTTTATTAATATTTAAATAAAAAATAGCACTTTTCAACATGAAAGTATTTTAAATTTAATATACGTTAATGAAAAAACTTCCATTACAGTGTTAAAAATATTATTAACTTTAATAGACCTTAATGTACAAGTGGTAAATTAAAATTAATAGATTTTTATATTATGAAAAATTAATATACACCCTAAAGCCAATTACCAACATCAACATATATCTTCAATTAATGTTAAATTTAAGAATTTTTCAATCAAAATATATTAAAATTAACAAAAATTATTAAAATATATATATATTAAAATTTAAATAAAGGCTTGTATTTTTTACGATGAAACTATTTTACATTTAATATACGTTAGTGAAAACAACTTCTATTACACTGTTAAAAATCTTATTAATTTTAACAGACTTTATTATGCAAGTGGTAAATTAAACTTCATAGATTTGTATATTATGAAAAATTAATCAAAATCAAAATATATTAAAATTAACAAACACAAAAATTTCAAACTCAACTAATTAATTATTAAAATATATACACATGTGTATTATCTCTCTAAATCTGAATCAGTCAAATTTTCACTGATTGAATCAGTGAAAACAATATATTTTACTGTTAACTCAGTTATTTTTCACTGTTAAATTAGTGAAAACAATATTTTCCACTGTTAAATCAATTAATTTTCACTGAAGTAATCAGTGAAATTTGACTGATTGGCAGTAACCTCTTTTTAGCTATTTGAATCAATGAAATTTCACTGACAATCAGTAGATTTTGACTAATTCAGATTTAGAGAGAAAATTTAAATAAAGGTTTGTATTTTTTAAAATGAAAATATTTTTAATTTGATATACGTTAGTGTAAACAATTAACATCTATTACACTGGTAAAAATCTTATTAATTTTAATAGATTTTAATATACAAGTGGTAAATTAAAATTAATAGATTTGAATATTATGAAAAATTAATATACACTCATGGTAAATATAATAACTTTTCAATCAAAATATATTAAAATTAACAAACATTTTTAAAATAATATATGTGTATTAAAATTTAAATAAAGGTTTGTAGTTTTTAAGATGAAAATATTTTAAATTTAATTTACGTTAATAAAAAAAACCACCCATTAGGTAATGGAAGTTTAATACAGAAATTTCTAAGACTGTATATTAGAGGAAATCTGCTCTCTGTTATTTACTATCAGGATTATCTACCGGAACAGATGATGGAACCAAAACCAAAATCAAGATACCATTTAAAATCAAGCTAAAATAGGTACACACAAATAATTCCAAAGATTCATAACCGTGAATAATGCTGTTATTAATATTTCCTGCGCAAAAACACACTGTGGAAAATTGATGATAACATACAAGATGGCGATCTGTAGATATTCAGCCGTAAAATCTAGATATAAGGTTTTAATATCCAGAAAATTAAAACTTGGGGTCTAGACTTTACGGCTTAATATTTAAATATCACCATCCCGTAGTCGTATTTCTAAGACATTAATCAGCAATATCTATTTCTTACACTGCACTTGAAAAACTTCCCAGTCGAAAACGATATTCAAGGGTCAAAGTCCCAGAAACGGAAAAATACAATGCTGATGATAAATTGCCCTTAATTAACTGCCAGTCCTTTGCACCGGACGTTGACCTACAAAAGGTTTTTTTAAATTACAATTTCTGGTGTAAGGGAAATAAAATGGTCTATCAATCAAAATTAACACTTGGATAAGTTAAGGTCAAAGTTTTAAAATTAATTGTAAAGTGACATGTCTGATAACATGTCTACTATTATATTAACTCAAAATTCACAGAATTTTTGTTAATTTCTCATTTTTTTGACATAGAGTCAGTTTCTTTTTATTTCCTTCCATTAAAAATGATCAATGTTATATATAAAAAAACGCAAAAAATAAAGGCAAACGTTTCGGTCACATATGGGGGCCCTCTTCAGTGCCATAAATTAAAAGATTAGTTCAATGTTTTCGTAAAAGATAAAAATATAGGAGATAATTAAAATAAGGATAATCATAAAACTCAGAAACTTATCTCATCGCTTGCAATTCAAAATGAAGAAGTCCAGTATGTAACAACACAAATTGAAATAATATGTAGAATTCACTGTATATGGAAAACCGGATAGCATGAAAAAAAAACTTAGAAATTCGCAAACATGTTTGAAGGGCATGTGATACTTGAGAAAAGTAGTAAGTTCATATGAACAATATGGTCCAATTTCTACATGTTTATGTCCAAAAGACATAACATTTTCTTTTCAAAATTTGAGGGATGGTAGAGAAGATGAAAACGGACGTAGATAGAATACTTTTGGTTTTGATAATGGAAAAAAATTTCAAAAGTATTTTGTAAAATCGAACTGTTTTTCATTTTTAAAACCGAATGTAGTTTTATCTACGTCCGGTTTTAACTCCTCTGTAATTTCCCAAATTTTGAAAACAAAATTTCATGTACTTTAGACATAAACATGTAGAAACGTGACTAGGTTCCTACCTTACCAGCATTTTCAATTCGTTTAACCCCATTTCTGTAAAGAATGCGATAACAAGTTGAAAATTAGTGAAACTAAATAAAATGCACTAAGTCAAGTTTGTCTGATCATAAATGTTTATAATTATAGAAAAGTTTGTTTTTTTCGAAGAAATTTTATTATATAATTATAAACATTTATGACCAGACAGACCCATATTAGTGTATTTGATTTAATTCTACAGATTTTCAGTTACCTATCTTATTTTTTTATAGAAATAGGGTTACACAAACTAAAATGCCGGTAAAGTAGGAATCTAGCCACGTGACCAGGTTGGTCCATGGCCTTAATGAAGCTGCACTTGGTAAGGGATTTCTTCATTGATTCAATTTTTAAAGAGTAGATTTACGAAATTTGAATTTTTGGAAGATGACCTTTTCTTTTGCAACTCTTCGGGCTAAAACTTCGTCTGTTTTCTCAACTGAATATATAATGGACTCAAGAATCCTTTGCTAATAAATTAAATTTCCAGTTTCCGATTTGAAAAAAAAGAATTTCACATTAAATTTGTAAAATTTATTGAATTTTTATTCT
Organism: Diplolepis rosae; assembly: GCA_030998225.1. NCBI lineage: Eukaryota > Metazoa > Arthropoda > Insecta > Hymenoptera > Diplolepididae > Diplolepis > Diplolepis rosae. The sequence continues at coordinate 1,473,119 of JAPYXD010000143.1, read as the reverse complement.
TTTAGCATGAGGTCAGTTTCTGCTTTTTTATAAAAAAATCATCAAAGGCGTATATAAAAAATTCACAAGCAATGCTTTACAGAAGCATCAATATTTATTTATATTTAATAATAAAAAATGGTTAAAAAAATGTTTTAAAATAAGTTTTCTTTATATATATATGTTTTATTTTATAATGGTAAATTAAAAAAATATTAGGAATCTAGGGAAAATAGAGGTGCAATGGTAATTATTCCGAGCGGATTGAAAATTTTTCGTAGCTAAAATACTAATGATTCGAAAAATAACATGAAACTTTAGTATAGGTTATAGTAAAGTTTGATACAATCTATAGTTAATTGACATATAGTCCATCTAAAGTTCAGGATTTCGCTGCGAAAAATTCACACTATGACATGTTTTTCCCTAAATTGAAACGTATATTTTAGCAAAAGTTTCAAACGTTCTAAACATTATAATTAAATTTTATATTCCATCTAGTTTTTTTTTTATTAAGCTGAACCTCCACCTCCTGAAAAGGAATTTTGATTACGTTGTTTGTCCAATGCGAACAAAAAAAAATAGTAGTCAGGATAAAAAATTTCTATGAGAAGATAAAAATGTTCTAAGAAACGGAATAAAATCGAATATTGATTTTTTTATCTATAACTTTAAATTTCTAGAATTCTATAAGTTCAGCTGTAAAGGATCCACCTGATCAACTTCCCAGACAATAAACCTCTGACATTTATATCTCTGACAATTTACCAAATGAAAAATATAATTTCATGAATAAAGGAGATAAACCTTAGATTTAATTATATATTTGTTTATTTATAACTAGAAACAATTTCAAGAAGATATACACCTATTCGGAAATACATAGATAAAACAAATTAATTAACATTTATGTATCTAAAACATGGAGCACATTGTTTATGGAGTTTCATCGGCCACTTTTAGGAATAATATATTTAAATTCGTATCTAATCAACCCAATCAAAATACATGGATTAGAAAGTGGCGAAGCTATATTTAAATTGTTATATCCATAATTTATTGAAAAGTTACCTCATCTAGATTTTTCGACGCTTAGTTATTTTTTTAAATAAACAAAATGACATATAGAAATTAAAGAGGTGAAATAATTATAAATAATGTATTTTGTAAGTAATTTTTCCAAAGTATTATTCATATTGACGAAGCTTCCAATACTCAGTAGAAAATTTAATCGGCTCTTGTCTTCTGAGATGAAAAGTAGGACACAGAATAAAAAGAATGAGAAACTAAATCAGAAGTGAAAAATGTTGACCAATAGCTAAAACAGTTCCGGGTCGTCCCTTCATTGCATAAGGTTTCAACTATCTTCACTCAACGGTTTCAATTCTGAGAAAGGGAGCAAGGGAAGTGTGACTATGAGGCAGAGAATTGAAAAAGGAAAAGTAAGGGTATAAGAATGAAATAAGATGACTTCTTACGGCGTGAATCATATGCTATAGTATTTCATGTCTTATATAAAATTTAGATTGATTTAAATCATTTTTAAAAATACGAAGAATATAATTCTTCTTTCCTATACACGCGGAACATACCTTGTTTTAAAAAACAAAGAACGCGGGGTAAGGCTTCATAAAATTATGAAACTTTTAGGGGGAGAATAAAATATTCAAAAATAAGCATTTGAAAAAAATAGGAATTAGTAATTTATTGAATATGAAAACTTTATTTACTTAGTATTTATATAAGGAATAATAATTATAGAATTAAAAAATTTGCACAGAGAAAAATAGATGTATCTAGATGTTCAACTACACTGTTAGGAATTTCTGTATTAAACTTCCATTACATGTAATGGAAGTTTTTTCATTAACGTATTATATATTAAATTTAAAAGTGACAAACTTTTCAAACTCACCTAATTAATTTAATATTAATTTTAATAGAATGGTATGTTGTTGGAAAATTGGCTTTAGGGTCCATAAAATGATTAAGTCAAATTTAATCAAACGTTTCGGCTCTGATCGGAGCCCTCATCAGTGATATTTATTAAAATCTAGAAAATACAAAAAGGTTGCTGGCAATAATTTCACATATTTTCTCTGAGTTACTGGAGTGCTTAAAATATGTCACAAAAGGAGTACTTAATATATTAAATACAAGAAGGAAAGTTTGGATATATACATTGGTGCGAAGCTGAATATGGATAGCCTGGTATTACTATTTATAAGCTATGTATAAAAATATTAACATTTTTGCATTTCTTGTACATACCGGTGACTACGATTAAAATACGCAAAAATGAATTGGTTGAGGCTATTAGGGATTTGATTGAACTATTTTCCTAAACCATTTTAAAATGTGTTGAAATATGTATATATATTTTGAACTATTTGTCTGAAAACTATTTTGAAAGCATTCTTGAACAATTGTAGCAATGTGATTCACAAACGTGAATTGGTTGAGGCTATTAGTTTTGGAAAAATATTTCAAACAAATATTAATTTTGTTACAAATTGTTTAAGATTGCTTTCAAAATAGTTTTCAGACAAATAGTCCCAAAATATATATATACATATATTTCAACACTTTTTGAAAATATTATAGGAATAATAGTCCATACGAATATCTAATAGCCTCAACCAATTCACGTTTGTGAATCACATTGCTACAATTGTTCAAGAATGCTTTCAAAATAGTTTTCAGACAAATAGTTCAAAATATATATACATATTTCAACACATTTTAAAATGGTTTAGGAAAATAGTTCAATCAAATCCCTAATAGCCTCAACCAATTCATTTTTGCGTATTTTAATCGTAGTCACCGGTATGTACAAGAAATGCAAAAATGTTAATATTTTTATACATAGCTTATAAATAGTAATACCAGGCTATCCATATTCAGCTTCGCACCAATGTATATATCCAAACTTTCCTTCTTGTATTTAATATATTAAGTACTCCTTTTGTGACATATTTTAAGCACTCCAGTAACTCAGAGAAAATATGTGAAATTATTGCCAGCAACCTTTTTGTATTTTCTAGATTTTAATAAATATCACTGATGAGGGCTCCGATCAGAGCCGAAACGTTTGATTAAATTTGACTTAATCATTTTATGGACCCTAAAGCCAATTTTCCAACAACATACCATTCTATTGATATTAAGGGCCAATATAAGGTACAATACTTTTAATTAATTTTAATACACATGTGTTTAGATTTTAATAATGTTTGTTAATTTTTATAAATTTTGATTGAAAAGTTATTAAATTTAATATGAATGTATATTAATTTTTCATAACACACAAATATATTAATTTTAATTTACCCCTTGCAGATTAAAGTCTATTACAATCAAAAAGGTTTTCAACAGTGTATGGGACCGCCATCTTATATATTCAGTTTTAATATCTAAAATTTTATAATATGCAGAGATTTTTTTAAAAAACATTAATCACTTTTTTAATGGCTCTGACCCCTTTGAATTTGTTTTTTTGTCTCCTTTGTTCTTATTTGTGTTGTTTCTGTGTTTTTCACGTCTTTTGGTGTTTTTTCGTGTTTTTTGTGTCTTTTCGTGTTTCTTGTGTTTTTTGAGTTTTTATGTGTTGCTTATGTTTGACAACCTCACTCTCTCACGAGCGCAATCTGAAGAATTTTTTACTACTAAAAACTGTACCTTTCCTTGGGTTGACCTGTCGTCCAACACCAGGCCTTCACTTTTCATGAGTTTTTTACCAAAGTTTTTATGCATGGTTTACTAACTTATTTAAAATGATAAAAAATAAAAGCAAAAACAAAAATAAGGATTACTCTTAGGTTATTAAATAACTCATAAATTGCACGCATTTCAGTTTAATTATTAATGATTAATAATATTCGATATTGTTGATGTTCTTAGTTGGCTTTAGGGTCAAGAAAAAATGTAACTCAAGGTTTCATGTTTTCAAACGTTTCGACTCAGATTGGAGTCCTCATCAGTGAGAATTTATTTCTATAAAAATACAAAGGAAGAAACTTACAAAAAATTTCGTGTGACCGATGAACATTGTGGTAAGAAATGATATAAAACAAGTCCTAATCATTATTAATGATTAATTGTTAAGTTTTTATTCTCTAAGGTGATCTCGATACCTTAATGTTTTTAAAAAAATCTGGCACTGAAGAGGGCCCACATCTGTGGCAGAAACGTTTGCCACTTTAAAATTTTATAGTTGCACCACCTAAAAGGTTGACAAAAATAGTATATTACATTACAAGGGGCGAAACAGAGCGATTCCATGAGTGTGAAGTTTGCTCTGCCCGAGTGAAACGAGGGCTGCAATCACACGAAATGCTTTCGCTGTGTTTTGTTTCGAGTAATGTATACTATTTTTCATAGCAACTCTTTTGAGAATCTGATTGGCTGTAACTGTGGAGCGGATTGAAACAGCGACTTTCAACCCTAGGGTTGAAAATCGTAGTTTCAACCCGCTCTACAGGTACTGAAAATCGGATTTTCAAAGGAGGCGCTATGAAAAGTAACTGACCCCACGCCAATTCAATTATCATATATTTATTACTGTGGATCAATATAAAAAATCGAAAACATGTACAGGGACATATCTTGCAATAATCCTGTAGTATCTTGAAATATCTTAAACTACCTTACACGGAAAAAATAAGTACTGGGAAATTTACATGACAGAGTGCTCGACTTTCAGATACGTTCAAAAGTTACTTAAAACTAGAAGTACCGTTCTTGTACAATTAGATCAATAATCCTGGAAAAAGTATAGAACTTTCCAAAAGTATATTCAGTAGAAAGTCCTTGAAAATTCTGAGTACGCAAAATATATAATGTCTATGAATCATTTGAGAAAATAAAGTTCAAAGATTGGGTATTTTTACGAATTAATATGAAATTCTGAATATAGGCAGATAGAGCTCGCACAGCACTCGTGCATGAAAACTTCAAAGCCAGTCAATGAAATTTTTATGAACTATCAGTATCAAAGGCAATAAGAAACAAAAATTATTTTCGCAAGCTGTCTTTTTTTTATATACTATTTTATTGATTTTTATTACAAATTATATTACCGCTGTTGAAATTAATATTACGCTGATAGGATTCGAACCTTAACTTTTACCTAACCTACATGTATAACGCAGTCTAACCTTATAAATTAAACCGCACGGCTATCGAAGCACTTGCGATACTTCTCAAAAAATGTTGGGTATATTTTATCCTTTGAAAATGCAGGGCCGTGTAAGAAATTGCTGCGCCTTGTTTCGCCATCAATTTTATATAAGGCTAAGAAAAGTTTTTAGATGAAGAGACTTTTAATAAATTAATTACTGAATTCTAAAATATCAAATATAAGAATTTCATAATTTCTGAAGTTTATGTCAATTTACAAAGTAATAAAAATTTTGCGTATCTAAAAAACTGACATTGACAACTGCGAATCGTACCACTAAAAATTTCACAAGACTTTCAAGCGCAGTCCAACAATTTTTCTTTGATTTGTATAGCAGGTATTCATCTCTTCCTAATCAAATTATTCTATCCAAACTCTTTTAAAACGTGAAGCACTCTTTAGAAGAAGTATTATTTACCTTTCTATAATTTTTTCAAAAACTGTACAATAAAATTTGAAAGAATTTCATTCATTGACTGTGCTTGAATTAATCTAAGACATTCTTTCTTTTTTTCGATGAAGTTCTAAGCTTCTTAATAAAAAGTATATAGGATCTTCGGAAAAATTTGTCCTGTCCAAAAGTCGAGGACTGTCAAGTAAATTTCCCAGTACTTATTTTTTCCGTGTAGAATACACTGTTAGAAATTTCTGCCGTAATTTCCCGAAACTCGTGACTGGGGTTTTATTCAGTTATAGTTTCGTAAAATTAAGATAGAATTTGAGAAAATTTAGTTACTTTTCAGTAAAATTGAATAACAATTTCTTAATTTTCAGTTACAAAGTGTTGAATATTCTGATACAGGTAACTAGAATTTCTGAAACTTGTAACAGGAATAATTTTCCGTTTTGGGTAAATGAAGTTTTATGCAATTACATGTAACTGAAAAATTTGTTTTACACTTTTAAAAATCTTATTAATTTTAATTGACTTTAATATGCAAGTGGTAAATTAAAATTAATAGATTTGTATATTATGAAAAATTAGCATAAAAATTTTGTAAATTTCCGAAATTTTATTTTAATTTTACAAAATCGTAACTGCATATAACTTCAGCTTTATGTTCAAGAAAATTACGGTAGAAATTGTTAACAGTGTAAAAACGCGCTGTGTTAAAAAATTTCTTGACTGATTTATAGTTTTCCCTTAAAAAATCTCGAACAGTAAGTTAATGTAGGAAATGAAAACTACTAAAACCAAACTGTAACATAATTTTTATAAAATTCATTATGAAATTACAAAACTGTAACAAAATTTTCAGTTACATGTAATTACATAAAACTTTAGTTACCCAAAACGTAAAATTATTCCTTTTACAAGTTTCGGAATATTCAACATTTTCTACCTGAAAATTAAGAAATTGTTTTTCAAATTTACTAAAATTCTATCTTAATTTTACGAAACTATAACTGAATAAAACTCCAGTCACGTGTTGCGGGAAATTATGGCAGTAATTTCTAATAGTGTAGAGATAGTTGAAGTATAAGAAATTTTACATTCCTGGTTGAAAAAGGGATAAACGAAAAAATGTGTTGGAAATAATGTACTTTAGGTTACCGAAAGCAAAATAGGGTAACAAAAAGAAATAAAGGACCGGCTGTGATAACTATTTCTGACATCTTTCTTAAATATTTTTAATTTCAATATTCGAGAGCATAAACTATTTTTCTCAAGTTCATTAATAAATGCAATTTTTGGAATAAAAGATCATTGACCTCCAAATGTAAAGTGAAGAGCATTAAATGATGCATTGATATTTATTATTCTTAGAGTGAGTGCAAATATAAGAAGTTCGAAGAAACGAAATGTTTAATGTAGTGAAATGGAGCCCTTTTATTTGTTTCACTGCTCGCGTAAATTTGTGTAAGTGAATGAAAGAAGCTACCCTTCAAGCTTCCTTTTTTCTTTTCTTACATTTGTTGATCCAACTCTTCGTGGTACATACTTTCGGCGTTAACATGCTTTGAATTTTCGCCAGTATTTAACCTTCTTGCATATAAGAGCTCGGTATAAAGTGTAATTCCGCGGAACAGATGTTTCTTTCAATTGGTTGAAGACTTGAGCTCTTCCTCCTTCTTTCTCATCCTTTAATTCCCTTATTGGACCTAGCAAATTCAATAAATAAACTACGTTCATTTATATCGAAGAAGTCAAGTGTTATTCTCAGATTGCTTTGCATGTTTAAAGAAGGAAAAAAGCTTCGAGTGCAGAAAGCTTTTTTGTGCAAAGTACAGAGCAACTTTTTCATTTCCTTTGTATATTTTTGGAATGGTACTATATTCTTAAGAAATTCATTTGATAAGATTATTTGACTATGCTAATTCAGGTCAATAAATATTTTTTATTCTTATTATTCATTCTACACTATTAGGAATCTTCTGTATGAAACATCCATTAAATATAATGGAAGTTTTTTCAGTAACGTATATTAAATTTAAAATACTTTCATCTTAAACAATACAAACCTTTATTTAAATTTTAATATATATATATTTTAATAATGTTTGTTAATTTTAATATATTTTGATTGAAAAATTCTTAAATTTAACACGGAGCCAAATCAGGCGAATATGGTGGTTGTGGAATGATTTACGTTGAGTTTTTGGCGAAATGGTCACGAAGAACGAGTGCAGTGTGAGACGGCGCATTATCGTGATGCAAAAACCACGAGTTGTCTGCCCAAAATATCTTTTGAAACGGTGTTGAGTGATCCTCTTGAAATGCCAATAGTGTCAGCAAGGTTTCTAATTGTCAATCGACGATTTTTGTGCACTAATTCTTTGATTTGATTGACGTGTTGCTCGTCAGTTGATGTTGATGGTCGTCCAGGGCGTTCCGAGTCATTAACGAGTTCTCTGCCTTCTTTGAAGTCTTTGTACCACTTATAAACATTTTTCTGCGACATGCTCAAATCACCGAAGGCCTTCTGTAACATTCTGAACGTTTCCGCAACTGAAATTTCATTCCGCAAACAAAATTTAATGGCACTTCTTTGCTCAACAAATTCAGACATTGTAAAACTTGAAAAAATCACTTTTAGTCATTTAGAAAACACAAGGGTAACTATGAAATGACTGATGACATTGACATGAAATTTGACACAGATGTCAGTAACAGTAGGACCAACATAAAAATAAAAGAATTTGCCCGAATCGGTTAGCCTGCGAAGTTTAAATTAAAAATTCACCTTAGTTTTTGCCCACAGTTGTATACAAATCAATTAATTTTAAATTAATTAGTTGAAAGTGACATGTTTGATAAGATGTCTAGTATTATATTGACCTCAATTCATAGAATTTTTGTTCATTTATCGTTATTTTGGCATAGGGTCAGTTTCTTCTTATTTCCTTTGATTAAAATTATCACTATTAGATTTAAAATTGCGCAAAAAGAAAGAAAGGCAAGCGTTTCGGCCACATATGGGGGCCCTCTTCAGTGCTATAAATTCAAAAATTAATTCAAAATTTCTGTAAAAGATTAGAATATAGGAGATAATTAAAAAAAGGGTTATCATAGAAAATAAAAACTTATCTCATAGCTTGCAATTCAAAATGAAGTAGTCCAGTATGTAGCATCACGAATTGAAAAAATATTTAAAGTTCACTGTGAATAAAAAACCGGATAAAATGAAATAATATAAAACATTTTGCACACGAACCGACCGGAATTTTTTGTTTGTAAATTTTATTATTAAAGAAGGAAGCTAAATTGGTTCTCAATGACAAAACGCGAACACGGTTTACATTTATCAAAACTTTTTGTGAAGACTTTGTTACCGGAGTCTCTCACAGAATGATCTGAACTGTTTTAAAAACCGACTCGGGACATGTGGCTTTGCTGACCGACAATTTTTTTTTTTAGTTGAGTTTGAAATTTCTGCCACTGCCTACATTATCGGATAATCAGTAGTCGCGTATCAGAAAGGATACGTTGCCGACAGGTGTCCTCGTGGAATCCGTAATTCTAACAGACATTTCTGTAGATTTTACAGGTTCATCTGTTGAGTTTACAAACAATCTGTGAATCTAACAGAAAAATCTGTAAATATTACAAAAAAAATCTGCTGTCCCTATTCCAGCAGATGACATCTGTTGATTCAACAGTTTTTTTTTCTCCGTGTAGTAATTTCAATTTACCACTTGTATATTAAAGTCTATTAAAATTAATAAGATTTCTAACAGTGTATATGAAAATTATACTCAAGTTTAAAGGTGCATGGAGAAAAATAATTCGAGAAACTTTACTTAACTTTTCAACAAAGTCGGGTTTTATGGACAAGTTGGAGATTCTATAATACTAAAAGTAGTGTCAGTTGTATTGATCCTCATTTTTAATTCAACTATCACGTTGTTGGAAAAAATTGGCTTTAGGGTCCAAAAATGATTAAGTCGATTTAATGAGACGTTTCGGCTCAGATCGGAGCCCTCATCAGTGATATTTATTAAAATCTACAAAATACAAAATAGGGGTAGCGCTAATTTCACATTTTTAGGAATAAGTATAGTTCTTAAATATTTAATACAAAAAACTAATACTTGATATGTTAAATTAAATTTATAATTGAAAATGGAAGGTTTGGATATTCGACCAGAACGAAAGGTATACTTAAATTGATATCTTCGGCGTTTCCTTGAAAAAACATAAATTATATTCTTAAGTTTAAACCCGAATCTACTTATACATTCTTTGGTTAAGTACACCTTTTTTTCTGGTCGAAAATCCAAACCTTCCATTTTCACTTATAAATTTTTTTTATCGTTTTTTTAAATATTAATACTATTATTATTAATAATACTACTGCAATAATTTGTGATGTACATTTTAAAAATGTACTCTAGATTATCAAAGTTTGCCAAACTGTAATTCTTTAACATTTGATACGTCACAAATCATTACAATAATATTAAGTAATCTCCAACTTTTCCATATCTCCATATAGCCCAACTTTGCTAAAAGTTGAGTAAAGTTTCTCGAACTATTTTTCTGCGTGTACAAAACATTAGGTTGATTAAGCGTTCTTTTCTCATCCAAATGTGATAAAATAGTGAGATGCTGTCAAGTGTTGGGGTGTACGGTAATAGCAAAAATGTATTCTCAGGGAGGCGAGTTAGTCCGCGAACGCGTCTGCGTTGCAGGAAACAGGAAATCCTGAGAGTTAAACCAACCAGAAACAACGAGAGCATCAAACAGAGTCTTCACTATTTGTGAACATTATCCTCGCGAGAGAAAGAGAGGAGAATCAAAGAGTGTCTTCTGCCTTTTCACAGCGCAAATTTGTTTTTTAATTACCTTAACAAGTACCAACTAGAAAAATAAGCTTATAGAAAATTAATAAATTAAACAGATCAAGGTTCAAAATATTAAATTTAAGAGCATTACTCTCTAAATCTGAATCAGTCGAATTTTCACTGATTGAATCAGTGATTTGCCTTTTCACTGATTCATCAGTGGAAAAACAATTGTCACTGTTAAATCAGTTAATTTTCACTGATTCATCAGTGACAAAAGTATTTTTCACTGTTACATCAGTTGATTTCCACTGAAGTAATCAGTAAAATTTGACTGATTTACAGTAACCTCTTTTTAGCTATTTGAATCAGTCAAATTTCACTGATAATCAGTAGATTTTGACTGATTCAAATTTAGAGAGTAGGCCAATTAAATAAAATTCTTCCTACGAATGGATAATTTATGAACTCTTAGAACCAATGAACTTTAAACAACAAGCCAAAAAATTTCTGGATGTTTTCAAATAGTTTCTTAACAATCGTTATTGATTTCCTAATTATGGAAAACATTATGTTACAAATGACGCAACTGAACACAAGTTACTAGCATCCAGGTGAATGTATAATAAAAATGAGTTGATTGAAAGATAATTGATCCCTTCACACGACAGAAAAAAACCAAGTGTTATATTAACCCAGATTCTGATATAGAATTTATACTTTATCCCAAATTTTACACCAAAATCCGGGTTGAGAAAATTAAGAAAATTGATTGCAAAGAAAGAAAGAAAGAAATTACACTCGCTAAAAAATATTGTTTTTTATGTGGTCACATATTATTAAAAACTTCAATGGAAATATTTAATAATCCGTTCTTGAGGAAATAATTTTTGTATTAGTTTTCCATAAAATTATCTGAAATTACCGAACGATTTTATTTTTCAACTAAAATCTAAAACTGATATAATTTTTTGAAGGTATCCCCCCTCCTTCTGGGTCAAATGGCAATGAAATTTCTATAATCTGTTCATCACACTGTTAGAAATTTCTGTATTAAACTTCCATTATACATCTTAAAAATATTTTCTTAAAAATATAAAGTTTTATTTAAATCTTAATATACATGTATATATATTTTAATAATTTTTGTTAATTTTAATATATTTTGATTGAAAGGTTATTAAATTTAATATGAATGTATATTAATTTTTCATAATATACAAATCTATTAATTTTAATTTGCCACTTGCATATTGAAGTCTGTTAAAATTAATAAGATTTTTAACGGTGTACCGCAGATTAAACCATACGTACTGTATCCAGATTCTTCATATGATGTAACAAACTTAATTTACGTGCAAGTCCTTCCGGTTCGGAAGAGTAAAAAGGCAGGTCTGTTTGTCCTTATTTTCCCGAACGGTGAGTGCAAAAGTGTTCATTTAGTTATGTGTGTTTGTAATTTTACATGTGTTCCTATACAGGGAAGGTTAAAGGGAAAAAGGAGGGACATTGAGAGACTGATGGCACAAACCTTTTAGGCAACTAATGCAATGTACTTGTAACACGGCAGAGTCTACTGTGTCAGGTAGACTTTCTTTGTGTACGTATATGAAAGGTATGAATGTGTTACCACCATTCATTAGGGCAAAGCGTAGTATCCAAAGTTGTATATAGATGACGTGAAACAGCACACTGCAGAATCGCGGATCTAATTACTTGCTTTGCTCCACGTATCGTACTTTAACAGAATGCTTTATGAACTATTGTGTTTACCGAAGAGTGCTCACATGCTCACATTTATATGAACACAGAGTAAACACATTCATTTATACTGTGGACGAAAATCTATACAGGTGCAATTAATAATGAAAGATTAATTCGCAAACGCTACACTGTTAAAAATCTTATTACTTTTATTGACTTTAATATACAATTCATGGGAGAGTTGAAGGGGCTCCGAAATATACTGACGCATTCTGCATGTAAAGCTTAGGACAGGTTACAAAAACATTTTTGTTTTAATAGTTTTCAAAAATTCTGTTTAGAGTTATAGATTCTTTGCAAATAGGACTACAAATAAGTCCGAACACATTTTGTTCTAAAATCAAAATTTGAAAAACTATGGCACTTCAAATTTTTAAAATTTTTTTCGAAAATCTCATTTTTGGGAGTTTTAAAAATTATGTTCAGAATTCTAGATTATTTGAAAATAGGTGTAATAATAAGTCCCAACACATTTTGTTTTTAAATCAAAATTCTAAAAACTATGGCACTTCAAAGTTTTTAAATTTTTTTCGAAAATTTCATGTTTGAGGGTTTCAAGAATTCTGTTTAGAGTTCTGAATTCTTCTCAAATAGTACTACAAATAAATCCAAACACATTTTGTTCTTAAATCAAAATTCGAAAAACTATGACACTAAAGTTTATAAATTTTTTTCGAAAATTTCATGTTTAAGGGTTTTAAGAATTCTAAATTAATTAGTTGAGTTTGAAATTTTTGTCACTGTCTACATTATCGGAGGATCACTAGTCGCGTGTCAGATAGGATACGTTGTCGACAGGTGTCCTCGTAGACAATTTCAAACTCTTATATCGCAAATAATGCAAATAAATTTAATATTTTTTTAAAGAATTGGAAAATCTTTCTGTGGAAAAAATGACGCTTTCGACTGCGCTGGGATTCGAGCCCAGGTCTTTCGATTGCCGGTCGACTGCTCTGACCACTGAGCTACACAGGCGTCCGACATCTCTTTCTCCACAGGAAGATCTCCTTATATCGCCTAGTGGCTCAGCCTTGCGGCTGTAAATGATTTCAAATTAATTAGTTGAGTTTTAAATTTTTGTCACTGTCTACATTATCGGAGGATTCTGTTTAGAGTTATAGATTCTTTGAAAATATTTCTACAAATAAATCCAAACACATTTTCTTCTAAAATCAAAATTCAAAAAACTATGGCAATCCAAAGTTTTTACATTTTTTTCGAAAATCTCATTTTTGGAAGTTTTAAGAATTCTTTTTCGAGTTCTGGATTCTTCTCAAATATTTCTACAAATAAATCCAAATATATTTTGTTCTAAAATCAAAATTCCAAAAACTATGGCACTTCAAAGTTTTTAAATTTTTTTCGAAAATCCCATTTTTGGAAGTTTCAAGAGTTCTGTTCCGAGTTCTGGATTCTTCTTAAATAGTTCTACAAATAAGTCCAAACAAATTTTGTTCCTAAATCAAAATTCGAAAAACTATGGCTCTTCAAAGTTTTAAAATTTTTTTTCGAAAATCCCATTTTTGGGAGTTCTCTTTAGAGTTGTAGGTTCTTCTCAAATAGTTATACAAATGATTCCAAATACATTTCCTTCTTAAATCAAAATTCGAAATACGATGGCACTTCAAAATTTGTAAAATTTATTCGAAAATTTCATGTTTGAGGGTTTCAAGAATTATGTTTAGAATTCTAGATTATTTTCAAATAGTTCTACAAATAAGTCTCAATATATTTTCTTCTAAAATCAAAATTCGAAAAACTGTTGCACTTCGAAGTTTTTTAATATTTTATATTTCTAATTACAAATTTAAAATCAGAGACGCCAGAAATTTTTAAGTAACAAGAGTCTATAGGGTCACTGAACAATACAATTCAATATTTAGAGCATTCAAAATTAATTTCAGGTAAACCAAAGCATACATAGGAGATTAGACCAACTCAATGAATAGGCACAGTACCGTATTTAGACTAAAAGGCAAAAAGGCAATAATTTATTTTTCATAGAAAATATCTCCTCCTTTGAATGATATTTTTCGCATTTTTGAAAAAAATCCTTAAATGAATTTGCAGAAATTCCCGAAATCACATGAAGTTTACTTAATTCCCTAATTTTTAAAGAACTTTTTTTTAAATTTATCGTAAATTTTTTGAATTTTTCCGTAAAAAGACAACACAATTAGGGTAAATTCCCCAAAATATAAGTGATTTACTTATTCACTAAATGGTTGGGGAATATTACCTACTTTTTCTGGAATTTATCCATTTTTTGGGGGAAAATTCCCCAATTTATTGGGGAAAAGTATTTTCACCCTAAAATGTGAAATTTTCCCCAATAATTGGTGGGGAAAATTCCCCAAATTTTTTACAGTGTATGTAGTATCTTGAAATATCTTAAACTCCTTTAGAATACACTGTTATAGAAATTTCTACCGTAATTTCCCGAAACACGTGACTGGAGTTTTATTCAGTTACAATTTCGTAAAATTTAGATAGAATTTCAGAAAATTCAGTTCCTTTTTAGTAAATTTCTTAATTTTCAGTTACAAAGTGTTGAATATTCCGATACTTGTATCTGGTGATTCTGAAACTTGTAATAGGAATTATTTTATTGTACGTTTTGGGTAACTATGAAGTTTTGTGCAGTTACATGTCTGAAAAGTTGGTTACAGTTTTGTATTTTTACGATGATTTTTATAAAAATTCTGTTATAGCTTGGTAGTTTTAAGATACATTTTATGAAAATTCAGTTGAGTTTCATAATATTAAGAAAAATTTTAGAATATGCAGTAGAATTTTCGCAATTTTCAAAATATCATAAACATCGTCAAATTTCACATTACCTTTGTAACATAAAATTTTTATAAATTTCCCAACATTTCTAACAGTGTAGTTTGAAGCATGTGAAATATCTTGAAAAATTTTGAACTCACTGCCACATCCTGAAATATTTTGATGTCAGAAATAGATGCACATGTAGATGACTTATATAATTTTTGTCCATGTTATAGGTTATTAAGGTAGTTCGGCCACAAAAATTAAACCTTGGATAAAAATAGATAATTTTGTTTTCAAGAATAGCAATATTATTATTGAAGGGCTAATTTGAAAGAGAAAAGATTATTTTTCATGAAAAAAAATTTGAAACACAAAAAAATAATTTTATTAATAAATTTTATTTTTGCCTAAACTTATTTTCTTATCGCTTCAAGCCAAATTTTTATAAATGATGCCATTCTAATAAATCACCGTTCATTTTTTTAGAAAAAAGATCCTCTACAACCTGACCGTTTCCAATTTATGAAAATGAATTCTTTAATGGCTGAAATTATAAAAAAACAATTTTTCAAAACAACATTTTTATAAACAAATTGCTGTATTTGATAATAATTAATTCAATTTCAAAAATAGGAAACGGTCATGTTGTAGAGAATCTTTTTCCTAAAAAAATGAACCGTGATTTATTAGAATCGCATCATTTCTAAAAATTTGGCTCGAAGAGATAAGAAAATAAGTTTGGGCAAAAATAAAATTTATCAATCAAATTATTTTTTTGTCTTTCAAATTTTTTTCATGAAAAATAATCTTTTCTCTTTCAAATTAGCCTTTCAATAATAATATTGCTATTCTTGAAAGCAAAATTATCTATTTTTTCCTGAGGTCTAATTTTCGTGAACGAACTACCTTAATTGTTTTCGCTATAGGAATATTACTATGAAAGAAAATTGGACAACTCGGAGACCAATATTCAGCTTAGATTGCCTAGGACAGTCAATGTCCAAATTGGACACAGCCAATTTCGTGGCTTATTCTATGAATATCCGATTAACCCTGCGAATTAATTTTGCAACCGAGGGGCGGAAACTTTAATTTTAATGGAATAATATATGAACTCTCTCCTTTTGGAGGCTGCGAGTTTATACAATGATGAGATGAATTCGATGTGCTCACTTCAAATTTTTTTTACCAAGTGAAGGAAACTAATGTGTTAATAAAAACCGATACTTTTGAACCAAAAATAACAGGTGAAATATACTCTTGGATTTTTCTCAAATGCATTTGTGATGCGAAAGAAAATTAGGTTTGAAATATATTATATTTAGAATAAAAAATATATGGAGAACAAATAATTTTTTTCTTTGTTTCGAAATAGTTTAATGTGAAAATTACATTTTATTTTATAAGATAAGGAAGCAGAGCTGGTTGAAAATGATATTATAGAAAGGGTAATGCGATACACTGCATCCTCGCATGTATCTTTATAGTCTTTTATTGCATTTTTGCTTGGGACGAAAGAAGAGACATGAAAACTGAATGTTGTTACAATGATTTCTTTTTTGTGTTTCATTTCCCCTTATAGAATGAGAAACATGTTTTCAAACAAATGATTGATAAATACGATGATATTTAAACTGAAAAAGTAAGAATGATAACACTCTAAAAACAAACTATTGACTGTCAAATGATTCTTTTCACTATTAAAGGATTCTCTATTCAAAATTGGCATGAGGAAACCCTTTAACAGATAAAGGATTGTCGTTTCAAATGCTGTCATTTTACTGTCATGGTATTTCCTTTGGTCTGGAAATGAAATCATTTGTCGTACAAAGGAAATATAATTTCGAGGATAAAAGAAAAAAAATTGTATGATATAACCTAATAAGAAATGTACAAAATCCCAACTTCGACAAATGCGAATATTAAATCGATCATTTTCAATACTATAATAACGACTCGTCTTCCCTTATGAAAAAGAAGTATTGGTAAGTATTACATCTAATTCATTTTTCGGGAATAAGTATTAAAAATCCAGTACTATTTTTGCGAAAAAGTATATGTATAAGTATAAGTATAAGTATAGGGGTTAGATTTCCGCTTAAAGAAATTTTAAGATACAACTTTGATAAAAATCATAATATTCATTGAAATTCAAGCACGCTTTACAAAATCATTTTAAAAAGAGACGACTGACAACCCTTTGATGGTTAAGACGAGCATTCAAAATTAATAAATTTATAATGCTTAGATTGTCAGAACCAGTGAAAAATGAGGTTTTGCAGATAAAAATTGTTTATTTTGGTATACGTACATTCCAAAATTTTTACGTCGCACGCTGGGATTCCTAATATTATAAAATCCCTTAATACTTAAAGGATTTCTTTTCAGAGTCAAAAGAAATCGTTTATCGGTAAAACTATTTTTGTTTTGCATTTCGCAGATGGGTTTTTAAAAGTAATACGATTCTGTTGATAGACAAAAGACATATGCTTAATTTCAATGGATGAATTCTGAAAGGAACGTAATTTCACTATCAATAGACATTTTTTAGAGTGAAAGGAGCAATAAAACAGAAATTTAATGTTTTCTTTTAATTATCAACTTAAAATATTAAAATTTTCAAATTTTTTAACAGATTTTTACATTACTTTAACATGAAATAAATTTCTATTCTCCAAGCATATATGGTTTGTTCAGCATCAATAGAATATACAATAGAAGCCAGGCGGTGATTTACTGATGAAACATTTGCACAATCAAGTTCGAGACGCTATTTTTTAATTGTTGAAACACCAAACGCAATAAAAAGTATATGTCATGCAATTCTTAAAAAAATCATATTGTGGGAACTCTTAGCCACTGGCAACCATTCATCTCAGTGAACGTGATAGAATCGCAATAGAAGCAAACAGTCATCCAAGAAACGTGCAAAAAGATAAATGAAAAGCGATATACTTTATGTTTTCAGTACGTCTATAACTTGCTCTATAGTTCATTGGCGATGGCTGTCATTTGTGCTATTTTCCAATATGTCACTAGGTTACTTTATTTTATAAAACGAATGATAAACTTTTTTTCAGGATATATGTACTAGGTTGTTCAAAAAGTTTTGAAAGCGGAAATGAAAATACGTTTTTTTTTTTGGTGAAATCACTTTTATTGCTCAGTATAATCTCCCATAAGATCAATACATTTGGTCCAACGGTTTTCCAACTTGTTTATCCCATCATGGAAGTGACTTTCTGCAAGGCCTGCAAAATACTCCTCTACGACGGCTATAACCTCTTCATTTGATGAAAAATGCTTCCCACGAAGGAATTTCTTGAGGTGTGGGAACAGCCAGAAGTCAGAGGGAGCTAAATCAGGCGAATAAGGTGGATGCTACAACAATTCGTACTTTAATTCGGTTATTTTAGTGATGGTTTTTTGAGCTGTGTGAGCGGGTGCATTGTCTTGATGAAAAAAGATTTTTTTCTTCTGCAAACCGGGTCTTTTTTCACGAATTTTTGCATCCAATTGATCCAAAAGGTTACAATAATATTCAGAATTTATTGTTTTGCCAGTTTGGAGATAATCCACCAACAAAATCCCTTTTGCATCCCAAAAAACTGATGCTAACACCTTCTTCGCCGATTTCTGGACACGAACTCGCTTTGGTGCCGAAGTGCCTGGTTCACACCACTCCTTAGCCTCTTGTTTTGATTCAGGATCATGATGGAAGACCCAAGTCTCATCCATAGTGATGAATCGACGCAAAAAATCCTTTTTATCCTTTCGAAAACGCTCCAAATGTTGCTCAGAAAGTCGCATTCAAACGTGTTTTTGTTCCATTGTGAGCGAACGCGGCACCCATTGTGCACAGAGCTTTCTGAAACCCAAAACTTCACGTAAAAAATGACTCACACTGCCTAATGAGATGTTTAGGGCCTCTGCTAAATCTCTCTCGGTCAATCGACGTTATTCCAAAACCATATCCTGTACTTTTGCTATGAATGCAGGTGTTGATGCACTTTTTGGACGTCCTGAGCGTGGATCGTCTTCAACGCTTTTTCGACCACGTCTAAACTCTAAAACCCATCGATGCACAGTTGGAAATGAAGGAGCAGCTTCCTTTAACACTTTCACCATTTTTGTATGAATTTCCGTTGCTGATACACCTTCCAAAACAAAGAATTTCATCACTGCACGATATTCGGTTTTTTCCATTGTACAAAAATACACTGACACGTCAACTTCAAATGGCTTGTAAACAAACAATGAATTGACAGAGTGGAATGACACTTTGGGTATGTTCATATGAAAGATGAAATCTTAAAATGCCGTAGAAATTTTGGTTCTTCTACTGCTCTATAGATGTCGCTTTCAAAACTTTTTGAACAACCTAGTATATGTACATAAAATACTTACACATGTGCAATATTATATACACGTATAATACTCGCATATCGTAAAATGTATACAACATGACATGCCACCCAGATCTGCATACTTCAGCAATTCAGTACAATTTTTACGCACTAAAATTTGCGTAAAGCATGCAGTCCTTATAAGTTTTAAGCTTCAAGGCATAAAAATCATTGTATTAAAATTAACTAAACTCGTGCATACATATGCAAATATGTATTTTAATATATAATTTTTTTTAATATGCAAATCCAATATATTACTATTACTACTGGTAATATTACTATTGGTTTCGACTTGATACTCCGGGTTGATTTTCCAGACAATACGTGATAAAGAGAAAAAAAATACTAGAACACTGGTATCTTTCCCACGATATATTATTTCTTGTATTTGGGAGAGAAAAGCTCCCATATGTTTTTCTTTGGAAAGTATAATGCTTAGGAGATTCAATTTTCAAGGTACGAAGTAAACAGCTTTAAAATTACTTTTTTTACATTCTCATCATAATAATAATAAAAAATTGAAATGCTCATGAATCTCTACTATAATTATCCCAATAACATTTGTCGATCAAACAAAAATTAGGAAAGTTACAGTATATGTTAATACTTGAAAAAAGTCAATATCTAAATTCCATTTTCTAGTTAAATTATACGAGATACGAAAAAACGTTAGGATACAAAATTCTTTATTACAAAAAGATCTAAAAACTTGAATCGTACAATTTTTTAATAAGATGTATATTTTTCTTTTTAAAATAAAAAAATAGTATTGAAAATAGAAAATTCAATTTTTTGACCATAATGTGTGAAATACAAAAGAAAAGAAAGAATACAAAATTGTTTGTACCAATAAAGTCTACAAACTTTGTCTTACATAGTTTCTGATAAAACGTATATTTTGCATTTTAATTAAAAAAATACGATTAAAATTTTAGAAAACCAATTTTTTAAACAAAATATGTGAGACATGAAAAAACGTTAAGATGGAAAATTATTTGCCTGAATGAGGTCTACAAATTCTCAGTAGGACATTTTTTGACAAGATGTATATTTTATGTTTTGGTTTTAAAAAAACCATTGAAAATAAAAAAATTTTTAAACATAATATGTAAGATACAAAATAAGCGTTAAAATAATAAATCGTTTGTTTGAAAACAGTGTACACATTTTTTTCCTTCTTGAGATATTTGTAAGATACATTTTTTTAATCATGTAAATTATTAGAAAGTTACAGATATGTATACAGAAAATTGAGCACGAAGCGCGAGTATCACGATGAGAATGTTTCCTTAAGGCTGATAGAGCCTTAAGTAAATTGAATTTCATTTTTTATTTGATATCAAAAAATTTAGAAACTTTGTGAGAATGTAATTCACATCTACAATATTATAAAATAGACTTGAGTTTACAGTATCAAATTACAAGAAATAGACTTATATGTATTCGAAGAATTTAAGACAGAGTGCGAAGCGCGACGATGAAATCGCGGTCCCTATAGGCGCGCTTAAACGTTTTTTTACGCTTGCTTGCTACATTGATGCCAAGGATGATTATAAGAATATAGTTAAACCTGTTAAAGATAACGCGTTACTATAACATGGACAGCGCAAAGTTATGAGTTTTGGTTATCCACCCTAGTTCTCTCTGTGTGCCTTTCAGATCACCACTATGCTATACTAACAATCAATCGACTTGTAGTATAATGTACCGAGATATAGTAATGAAGTTCCAAGAAATTTTTATCACTAATAAATGCAATATTAAAATTTTTTGTAATTTTATTGCATTCTTGCATTCTATGAAAAAATATTGCTAAATTTATCATTTTTAGAATTTATCAAATACATTATTTAAAACCTTTTATTTAATTCACATTATTGCCATGTTTTGTATTCTTGTTTAACATTAATGTGTACGAAACACGGAGAAAAATGAAGATAAGAAAATCGGGATTGATTACTGGAATTTCTGTAACAAAATCTCACATTTTGTTTTTTCAACTGATTTTCCCATAAACAGAAGAGAATATATAATGTCGCTTGGCAATGATTACTGCGAATTCAGTAATCATTGCCAATCTGCGTCACACTCTCCTTTGTTTATTGGAAATTTAGTCGGAAAAAACCAATTTTTAATTTTTTTTACAGAAATTTCAATGATCGATCCGGATTTCCTTAAGTTCACTTTTCTTCGTGAAACGTGAATCCCAAAAAAAAAAAAAAAATCTGTCCCCCCCTTATTCAGCGAGCACATCCCTATTGCGCGCTCCAATTTTCTATGATTTTTCAATAAATTATATAGTTACAGCAATTTATTTTTTTCCATATATCTGAAAAAGGAAAGAAAATTCGTAAATTCGTTTTTTACATAAAACCAATAATTTCTCATTAATGATGAGAATGTAAAAAACATTTTCAAATGTTGTTTAATAGAAAATATTTATATATAATGCGCAAATGCGGATGCTTACAACACATACATATATGTGTACATATACTACTGTAAATTGTGAATTTGTAAATAACGAACTTGAACAGTAAACATAAAGAAATTTGCAGAGCGTGCAAAACGCGTTATATAGAGAAGTTGAGAAGGAGTGGGGGTGGGGGGAATGTTTGTTGTGAAGTGATAACACAATTAGTCTGTCTCTCCATGCGAAACCTCTGATAAGGGATTCTCTTGTCGCGTATAGAACGAACATACAAGGGAACGTTCGTCAGCTAGCGTAAATCCAGATGGAAGATCCCAAGGGAATATACAGAGCGTTTCAGGGGCGACCAATAAGGGTAGTTAACCCTCTCCAGTGCAGACACGGGATATTCGCGACCCCCAGGAGGTAATGCCTTCCGGCACGTTTTCTTCGGTTGATTTATTCTATAAGGGTCCTGAAACGCCGTACCATGAGATATTTATGTGTGGATCAGGTGTTTCGAGTTTTGCGAAAGTACTTCTGTAATATTTTTATTAAATTCTCGGTAAGAGATATTCACAAGATTCTTTATGCGAATTCATTGATACTTGACTGTAAAACATTTTTCAAAATTACTAGGTTTGCATTGTAAGTTGTGCAAAAACGATATAAATTTAGTAAAATAATATTAAAAAATATAGAAAACTTAATAGATAGATGTTTATTGTAAAATAAAAAGAAATTTACATTTT
This sequence comes from Diplolepis rosae, assembly GCA_030998225.1. Taxonomy (NCBI): domain Eukaryota; kingdom Metazoa; phylum Arthropoda; class Insecta; order Hymenoptera; family Diplolepididae; genus Diplolepis; species Diplolepis rosae. Next base: position 1,450,625 of record JAPYXD010000143.1, on the reverse strand, counting down.
TCTTCCTTAATATGGGAGCAAACTTTTTTGCAAATAATCGTTTCATTTTAAAAATAATTTCAAAATTAAGTAATCTTGCAAAATATTGTCAATTTCGTATATTAGAAAGACTACACTCTAAAAACAGCATTACCAAAGTTTATTCCAAGATAGGGCTCATACTATATGTGCAATATTTATCCAAAGTTTTGATATTTTAGAAATAAAGATCACTGATGAGGACTCCGATCAGAGTCGAAACGTTTGATAGTATATAACTTCCTGAGTTATCATTTCTGGACCCTAAAGCCAATTATGAACAACAACATCGTATTAAATTATTATTTGAGGGACGATACAAGTCCTATTTTATGAATATTCGTAATATTATAAAGAAATCCATTTCCTTGAAGCATCCACGTTAATTAATCGCGATGATAAAAGAATATATCACGCAACACAAAAAGTACTCGCGCATATTGCACTGTTAGGCACTAGACGATGTACACTCACTGATGCGCAGGCGCACATCGTCTGCTAGACAACACATGCAATCCTTCAATAGTTAACGGATTTCTTTCCAGAGTCAAAAGAAATCGTTTATCGGTAAAACTATTCTTGTTTTGCATTTTACAAATGAGTTTTTTAACAGTAAACGATTCTGTTGATAGACAAAAGAAATCTGCTTAATTTCAATAGATGCATCCTGAAAGGAACGTAATTTCACTATCAACAGACTTTTTTTTCGAATGTACTAAATTGTATTGTACATAATGCTATGTATTCGTGAAGATAATTTCGACTATATTTATTATAAAGTAAATAGAGTATCAAATTTCAAAGTGACATGCTTGATAACATGTCTATTATTGTATTGACCCATATTCATAACAGTTTTGTTCATTTCTTTGGAATAGGGTCAGTATTCTTCTTATTTTATTTGATTAAAATTATTATTATTACATTTAAAAATGCGTTCGTGTGCAAAATGTTTTATATTATTTCATTTTATCCGGTTTTTTATTCACAGTGAACTTTAAATATTTTTTCAATTCGTGATGCTGCATACTGGACTACTTCATTTTGAATTGCAAGTTATGAGATAAGTTTTTAATTTCTATGATAATTATTTTTTTAATTATCTTCTATGTTCTAATCCTTTACTGGAATTTTGAATGAATCTTTGAATTTATGACAATGAAGAGGGCCCCCATATGTGGCCGAAACGTTTGCCTTTCTTCCTTTTCTTTTTTGCGCATTTTTAAATGTAATAATAATAATTTTAATCAAATAAAATAAGAAGAAACTGACCCTATGCCAAAGAAATAAACAAAACTGTGCGACATTTTTTCACCAAGTCAGGTGTAAACACGAGAAAAGTTAATGTGGTTACTATTCCTCCCCTCGGACTGGTACCTTAACGAAGTCCTTCTCTTGGCTATGCCAAAAAAGGACGGGTGGGGAGGCTTAGCAGACGGCCCTTGGGTCATGGGGGTTGTAGTGTCCGGATGAATCGGTGAACAAATGCAGGGGGCTCTATAGACGGGCATCTTCCCATTGCGTGAAGGGTGCCCTATAAACGGGTCTATCCCATGTTGAAAGCGGGGGACGCTATGAACGCGTCCATCCCCATGCATGAAGAAGGATGTATGCCCCAGGCAGCGACGCTGAGAACGAGTCTGCGAGTGTCTGTGAGGAATGAGTGAAGTGATTGAATGACAGCGCCGCCTGACTGTGATATGTGTTCTTCGAATGTGAGAGGAGAACCTATAGACGGTCTCCCTCTTGAAAGAGACTAAGAGCGAATTGGTGTATGGAATCTCCTGGGGGACACTACAAAAGCCTCCGCAGTCTGTGACCAAGAACAGTCCAAACGATCGTTTCCGTATTGCATCCCACTGGGAGTGCTTCGTCGCCGAGTGATGTCTTCCCCGGCCCACGAGGTGGCGAGGTTGATTGAGCCTAGCTCTGCCGAGGTGGGGTGCCATGCGGGATCAGAAGCCAGCCCCTTCGGGACCTTGATCAGGTAGTGCGTATTGAACACAGGTGTCGGAGCCTGTGTTGCTTCGAGCGAGTCCGGTCTGTCCGCGCATTCCGGGACCGGCTAAGCGGAGGTTGGGCCTCAGGGAACTGGGGTAGGACTTCGGTCCGAGGGTACACCCGTTCCCAACTTTTACGTCCCGCTCCTCTACGCACGATGCGCTGGTGAAATTGACTTATGAATTCAAAAAAAAAAACTGTGGGGAAAGTGGACTTAGGTGCTTCATCAGGAGCTGAGGGATGGAAGGACGTCCTTCAGCTCCTGAAGGAGCAAAACGAGAAAATGGAAAAGTTAGCCAGGGCCCTGAGCGTAATACAAAAGGGTATGCTCAGGAATAACCCTGGCTTTGTGAAAGACTCGGTCAACGAGGCAGCTGAGGTGTTGGGCGGTATGCTCAACACCCACAGGTGCCTACTTGAAAGCGGGGTGGAACTCCAGAAGAGGCTGGAGACCCACCCCGCCTCGAAAAAAATGGGTATCTTCCGGAGACCGCGCTCTGCGTCTCTGGGAGACACCCCACAAACGCAGACAAAAGGTGAGAAGAGGGCAGCTCCCTCCCCCCCTCAGGAAAGAACTCCTAAGAGAGGGAAGGGCGGCCTGTCACCGTCGTATGCACAGGTGGCCAAGAGCCAGGCCCCAATTAAAGACGGGGACTGTCAAGTGGTCGCCAAAAAGAAAAAAAAGAAAAAGAAAAAAATGGTAACGGAGAGAAGGTTGAAGGACCCTGTGCAAAAAGCACAGGGTACAAACGACAAGGGTACCCCGAAGCGCTCCTCGCCCGCCAGGTCGGGCGACGCCATCGAGGTGTCGGCGAAGGACGGCCAGTCCTATGCCGACATCTTGAAGGAAATGAAGGCGAAGGTCGACCCCCGGAAGGCAGGACTTGAGGTCCTGTCTATCCGGAGGACCAGGAAGGAAGAAGTCCTTCAGGTCCTCAAAAAGGGGGGAGACGTTTCGGCCTTCCGAAAGGAGCTCGACCTGGCGGTCGGGGAAAGGGCGCAAATTTCAGCCCTGGTATCGACGAGGTCCCTCGAAATTAGGGACCTCGACGAGACCGTTGAAAAAGAGGAGGTTGTGTCTGCCCTGTGCTTGGCACTGGGCAGACCGGCTTTTGAGGGGTCCTGCAGGCTCTTCACCCGCTTTCGTGGGGTGAAGACTGCAGTGATCCGCCTGGCTGAGGCAGACGCCGCGCGTCTGCTTAAGCTAGGTAAACTGAGGATCGGGTGGGTCGCGTGCCGCATTCGCGGGCACGTGGAAGTCGCCCGCTGCTTTAGGTGCCTTGGGTACGGCCACGGGTCCCGGGGCTGCAGCAACCCCGACAGAAAAAACGTCTGTTGGAGATGCGGCGCCACGGGACACTTGGCCAGGAGTTGTAAGGCGCCACCAAGGTGCCTGACATGCATAGACAGGGGCGACAAAGATGTCGCCCATGTGTCAGGGAGCGGCTCCTGCCCGGTCTTCCGGGAAGAGCTTCGGAGGTTGAGAGGCAGGAATTGAAGTTCCTGCAGCTCAACCTCGGAAGGGGGAGGGATGCCCAGGACCTCCTGATGCAGACTGCCAGGGAGAGGGGGGCCGATGTACTGCTCATTAGTGACCAGTACATGTGGTCCGAAAACTCTGCTTGGTATCAGGATGCATCAAGGAGGGCCGGCATTCTTGTTTGTAACCCTGATTTGGGCGTCGGGGACTTCCTGGAGACCGACGCGGGGTTCGTTTGGGTGGAGGTGGCGGGTGTGCGTGTGTACAGCTGCTACTTCTCCCCCGGCGATTGCTTCGATGTCTTTGAGACCCAGATCCTCCTCCTTGAGGAAAGCCTCAGTGAGGCCATCGGGCGATCCCTCATAGGGGGTGACTTCAACAGTAAGTCGCCCGAGTGGGGTGAGGCCCGCCTAGATAGGAGGGGAATCTTGGTTGGCGAGATGGTCGCTAGGAACGACCTGATCGTCCTGAATCAGGGCGGGGATTTCACGTTCGGTCGAGGAGCGGGAGGGTCAATAATTGACCTCACGATCGCCGCACCTCGCCTCGCTTCAAGGATAAGCGACTGGTCGGTCCTCGAGGTAATAACCTTGAGTGACCACCGGTGCATCGAATTTAGTCTAGAACAAGGGTGTCAAGCGGCGGAAAAGGGTAGGGGCGGCGAAGGAAGGAGCCCCTCCTGGAACACGAGACGACTCAGTAGGGAAAGACTTCGCGAACACCTTGAAGAAACCAGGCTCATCGATGAGCTTGGTTGGGTCTGCCCTGCTGGGTCGTACGAAGCTGCTGTGCGCTCGGTGAGGCAGAAGGTGGTCGCGGCTTGTGACTACTCGATGCCTCGCCGTAAGCGCAGGCAAGCCAGGGGTTCGATGTACTGGTGGAACGACCAGTTGGCAGCCCTACGTCGAGAATGCCTCGCAGCGCGGCGAAAATTCACCCGTTCAAAGGGGGATGCTACGCTGCACGAGGCATGGAAAGGGGCAAAAACAGCTCTGAGGCGAGGCATAAAGAAAAGCCGACTTCAATGCTGGAAAGACCTGATCGGTGAGGTCGAGAAGGATCCATGGGGTCTCGCCTTCAAAATAGTCACCAAGAGATTGGTGACTAGAAGAAAGACCCCGGGCCTGGATAATCCCGATCGAGTCAAGTACATTGTGCGAAGCTTGTTTCCACACGTGGAGCCGTTCCAAAGACAGGACCGAAGTTCCTGCGTGGTCCGGCGCGAAGAACTCTTCACTCTCGAAGAACTAAAGAGAGCGGGTGGAAGGCTTAAGGCAAATACAGCGCCGGGTATCGACGGGGTGCCGCACGAGATCCTCAAAGAGGTGATCGGGGCATACCCGGAGATCCTCCTAGAAGCCTTTAACTCCTTTCTTCGGGACGGGAGGTTCTTCGCAGATTGGAGGAAGCAGAGGTTGATCCTGCTGAGGAAGGGCAACAAACCTCTAGGGGTTGCCTCGTCGTATAGACCAATATGCTTATTGGATACAATGGGGAAGCTTCTGGAGGAGTTGATTCTACAACGGCTTCAGGCTCTCTTGGTCGGGGAGAACGGGCTCTCGGAAAGCCAGTTCGGATTCAGGAAAGGCAGATCCACTGTGGACGCCATCCAAGCTGTGGTTAACATCGCCACAAATGCAAGAAAAGGAACTGGCAAGCGTAAGGGATTCTGTGCGTTGATTAGCATTGACATACACAATGCGTTCAATACCGCGAGATGGGACATCTGCATCGAGGCGATGATGCGGAAAAATGTTCCAGACTACCTGTTGCGAATGATGGATGACTATCTGAGCAACAGGTGGGTGATATACGAGGGCGACAAATGGTCTCTCAAAGAAGAGATGACATGTGGCGCTCCTCAAGGGTCGCGGGTGGGTCTACTCGTTTGGAACATCATGTATGATGACTTCCTGCGCATGGACCTGCCTGCTGGAACGAGCATCGTCGGCTTCGCGGATGACGCACTTGTCGTGTGCGCCGCTGACGACGTCAGAATCCTAGAGCTGAGGATCAATGAAAGTCTGTGGCGAGCAAAGCGTTGGTTGGATGGCAGAGGCCTTAAAATGGCCCCTGAGAAAACCGAGGCTTTGCTCGTTACGGACAGGAGATCCTTCCAATATCCGAGGATCGTTTTCGGAGAGCATGAAGTCGAGTGGAAAACAAGCATTAAGTACCTGGGGGTGCAGCTGGATCGTAGGCTTAGCTTTGGCGAACACCTAAAGATCGCAGCTGCCAAAGCCATCCAATGTGGAGCGGTCTTGACCCGGCTTATGCCAAACATTGGTGGACCCAGGGAAGCGAAAAGGAGATTGGTGGCCAGCGTGGTCCATTCGAAGCTGCTTTATGCAGCTCCGGTCTGGGCCAATGCCTTGCAAAACCATGCTATCCAGAAGAAGCTGTTCTCGGCGCAGAGACTTGTCGCGCTGAGAATAGTTTCGGCATATAGAACTATCTCGACGAGCGCTGTGCTGGTCCTGGCGAGCGTCCCGCCAATAGATTTATTGGCGGAGGAAAGGCAGGAAACCTTTCAGCTTCGCAAGGAGCTTACCTGCGCAGACCTGCAGGAAATCGCTCGCGCGAAGGAGGCCATCCGCAAGGATGGAAGGCGCAGACTCGTCGAGAAATGGCAGATGAGATGGCATGGTGAGCAGACAGGGAGATGGACCTACCGCCTGATCCCGGAGCTCGCCACCTGGCTGAACAGAAAGCACGGGGAAGTCGGCTTTTACTTGGCGCAAGCGCTCTCGGGCCATGGCTGTTTTAACGCGTACCTGAGGCGCTTTAAGAAGATAGACGAGGAGACGTGTCGCTATTGCGATTCTCCGGTGGATAACGCGGAGCACGCACTCTTCGTCTGCGCAAAATAGGGTGTGGCTAGGGGGGTCCTCGGTCAGGCGGTGGGTTCCGAACTTACTCCTGACACGATGGTCCCCCTCATGCTCCAGTCCGAACGGTTCTGGACGCTCATCGAGTCATTCGTCACACTTGTGATGAAGACGAGAGAACTTGATGGGCGTCGAGAGCGAAACAACGGGGAGGGCCAGTAGAAATCGCATCGGGGCCTGCACCCGCGGCCCTGCGTCTCGGGTAGACTTGGCTGTCCGCGTAGTTCGGGGGTGGAATCTGTATGTTTTCTCCCCTGGGTGGTGCGGCTAGTCGGTTTGCCTAGTGGGCGTGTGGCCGCGGGTGTAGGTTCCGAGCGAACGGATGACGGAAGAGTCGTACGCGACTTTAATGGAACCATCCACCCGTGAAGTTTAAAGCCGAAAGGCGGTTCCGCGGGTGGAGTATTGGTTCGAGAGAGAGGGTTTTTTGGTTTTAACAGGTATGCCTAGACCCGTCCTAGGAGAGTCCTGTACAACGTCTATAAAAGATTTTGCCATTTTTCCTCCTCACAAAAAAAAAAAAAAAAAAAAAAAAAAAGCATGACACTTTGAAATTTGATACTTTATTTACTTTATAATAAATATAGTCGAAATTATCTTCACGAATACATAGCATTATGTACAATACAATTTAGTACATTCGAAAAAAAAGTCTGTTGATAGTGAAATTACGTTCCTTTCAGAATGCATCCATTGAAATTAAGCAGATTTCTTTTGTCTATCAACAGAATCGTTTTACTGTTAAAAAACTCATTTGTAAAGTGCAAAACAAAAATAGTATAGTATATTGACTATTGACTGTCAACGATTCCTTTCACTATTAGAGGATTTTCTATTCGACATTTTCATGAGAGGAAATCCTTTAACAGTTAAATGATTGTTGTTTCAAATGTTATCTTTTTATTTTCAAAGCATTTCCTTTGGTCTGGAAATGAAATCCTCAAATTGATCATTATCAATATTGTAATAACGATCCGTCTTAGATTTCAGCTTGAAGAAATTTTAAGATACAACTTTAAAGAAACACATAATATTCAATGAAATTCAGGGACGCTTTACAAAATCATTTTAAAAAAGGATGACTGATAACCCTTCGATGATTAAAAGAATAAAAAATCAATAAATTTATAATACTACGATTGTCAGAACTCTGGCGAAAGTATCGGATTGAAATTCATTCCGAGTCAATCAGAACTATTCCGATTCATTCCGATATTGGTATCTCAGCTAATGCGAATTAATGCCGAAAAAATCCGAAAAACGCTTTAGCAGTACTGGCTTGCCAGCACTGGCTGAGTACTAAATATTCATGATAGCCATTACTGCGCCAGTAATGGCAAGTCAGTAGCGACTAACCCGTACTGGCGCAGTACTGAATTTTTGTGAACATCGCCACAATACGGTTTAGTGCTACTGGGTTAATCCATGGTCGGAATGATTCGGATTGAAAATTCGGTTTGGATCAATTCGAGCTCGGATTGATCGGATTGATCTGGATTGAAAACTTGGTTTCAGATTGGTTCGCTTTGATGTCTCGGAATTCATTGGATTGATTTTTGACCGTTTTTCATCAAACGAGATACAAAACGTTTTTCGGATTGGTTCGGAATGATTCGCATTGAATTCAATCCGATACTCTCGCCAGGAAAGCAATGAAAAATGCTCTCTAAATTTGAATCAGTCAAAATCTACTGATTATCAGTGAAATTTGACTGATTCAAATAACTAAAAAGAGGTTACTGTAAATCAGTCAAATTTCATTGATTATTTCAGTGGAAATTGACTGATTTGTCAGTGAAAAATATTTTTTTCACTGATTCAATCAGTGAAAATTTGACTGATTCAGATTTAGAGAGTGAGGTTAAGCGCAAGACGATGTACGCTCACTGATGCGCAGGCGCACATCGAGCACTATACTACAAATGCAATCATTTAATAACTAAAGGATTTCTTTTCAGAGGCAAAAGAAATCATTTATCAGTGAAACTATTTTCGTTTTGCATTTTGCAGATGAGTATTTTAACAGTGAAACGATTCTGTTGATAGGCAAAAGAAATTTGCTTAATTTCAATAGATGCATTCTACAAGGAACATAATTTTACTATTAATAGGCTTTTTTTAAAGTGAAATATGTAGAAACTTGACCAAATTGTTCACATGAACTTGCTACTTTTCTCAAGTATCACATGCCCTTAAATTAAATACATGCATAGAATTTATTAAGGAGGGCAAACTTCAATGCGTCCAAGAACCATGCTTCTTACTTTGACAATTCCTTCCTCTAATCTAATCCCTCTTTAAAATCTCCACACTAGCTATCTAATCACCAGCTCACTTCAAGATCATAAAATAAAAAAGTAAATAAAAATAAAATGTTTTAGAAAGACGGGAACTGAAAGGATAGAGGATGGGCGGAGCAGAATGAAACATAAGGGGTGGTTCAGTGTGGTAATAGCATAAATCCGAAGTGGTGTGCCGTCAGTAAAAGGGGAAGGGGAAGGGACAGCAGCAGCAGACTCTGGTGTTGGAAGAAACGACAGTCGCCACTCGACGTCCGTACAGAGCGGGAAGAACTTCTACTCAATCGTGTTATCAATTTTTAAAAACTTCTTCCACCTTTCATTTACTCTATTCAAAAAAGAATAGAAAACCATCGAAAAAAATTTTTTGAAAAGCCCAGGAGTATAGTTTTGTGAGTTCGTGATGTTGTTCTATATTGCAAGGATCAAGTTCGAAAAATAAAAATTCTATATGCACGTGGACAACATCTCTCCCTGAAAACAACAAACGATCCTGGGGATTGTATTTGCTTCGCGTTTAAAGTGCAACAAAAGTGGAGTGATAGTGATTCTATAATACACTGACACGGAATCGCGCACTCTCAATAACATCAATCGTATCGAGAAGAACCTAGAGTTTATTCCCAAACTTCTTGTAATCATCAATTGCTGCAGGCCAGAAAGGAGGAAGTTTCAATTCTATATTTATTTTTCACCTTTCCAGCCACAAAGTGTCAAGGTTACCAGAATTGCCCTCGTGTTAAAAAAGCCAAGCTGGCTTCAAACTTCAGAAGATATTTAAAAACCATCTGCTGAAGTTGTTGTTTTCTAAGAAGATAAAGAAAATTGGAAAAATTGCGAAAAGATCAATAACAAAGTGTTTGGAGTTGTGCTGGAGTTTGATACAGTGCGGATTTGTTGTTGACTTGAAATGGTAATTTTTCAATTTTAAATCTCGAGCAATAATAAAGAGACAAATGTCACTCTAGCTAATCTTTAACACGTGTGACGACAGTAACGGCACATGTGAGCACCGGTGCAAGATTAGCAATTTGATGGAACTAGCGAAGAGCCAATCGCGAACAAGCGGTTCGGCACGAGCCGTTACTCAAATGAGATGGGCAGGGGTGAAATAAAATGGAAGGGAAGATTAAATGAACTGAGAGAAAGTGTACTCGGCAGGTACGAGTGAACACGTGCGACATTTTTTCACCAAGTCAGGTGTAAGCACGAGAAAAGTTAATGTGGTTACTATGAAATTTTTAGTAAGTCCTTCCGGAACGAAGAATTTATTCGAAGAAATATTTCGCGGTATAAGACCGTGCGATATTTGTAAATAGCCGCAGAAAGGGAAACACTTTCGCAATAACTTAACAAGCGGAAAGTATACGGCGACAAAGTTGATGACAGTGGCGCGAGAAGAAGAGTTCCGTGGTGATAGTACGCGCTATTATAATATTCTTTTATTGGATATCCTGCTTCCTCGATCCACTTATGATAGCGGTAAGTTTGAATCTACATACACACTTTTTGTACAATTTCTTCTCTTATGTCTGCATCTCAGTATCTCACTAGTGACATTTTTATTGCTGATAATAATTTCAATGTCACACTTCATTAAAATCCGCGAATCAAACAATCCACACAAAAAGGTCTTTCCCCATTTCGAGTTTTAATAAAGTATCAAATTTTACTTACAATAAATTCAACTTTTAAACTCACTGACTATTTGTTATTTGAACTCGATAATTAAATATAATCTTCCAATTAATGTAATCCATGAAGTCCTGTAGTTATAAAAAATATTGATCCATAAATTGAATCGTTGATTGAGAATGTTGAATTAAAATAATTAAAAGTACACCATTTTTTCTGGTCAAATATCCAAAACTTCCATTTTCACTTATGAATTTAATTTAACATATCAAGTACTCGTTTTTTGTATTATATGTTTAAGTGCTATAGTCATCTTTAAAAATGTGAAATTAGCGTGACTCTTTTTGTATTTTTTAGATTTTAATAAATATCACTGATGAGGACTCCGATCTGAGCCAAAATATCTGATTAAATCGACTTAATCAATCTTTTCCAACAACTTGCTAGTTGAATTAAAATATTCATAAATTTGAATTAATGAAAAAATTAAACCTAAATTTTGATGGTAGTCGACCGGCAATCTGAAGATTTTAAATTATTTGAATAGAACATAGTGATTGGAAGATGAAGTTATTTCTACTGTAAATCATTTTTACAATAAATTAACCGATACTCGTATATTATTAAAAGTTCAATAAATGTACAATAGCTATTTTAAAAAATGAGTAACAAAGCCTGTTATGTGCACTTAGTCAATGAAAACGGTGATATATTCCCGGGTTTTACACGCAACACGAACGATTAAAAGTTTATGAGAGATAATTAACTAATTATTAGGACTTCAAAGAGCCAAGGATGTATTGGGCTGAAGTTTGTGATGTCTTGTGTGATAAATTTTCTTTTTTTCGTTGTATGATCTTCAAAACGATCAAAAACATGCACACGGAGAAAAAAAAACTGTTGAATCAACAGATGTCATCTGCTGGAATAGGGACAGCAGATTTTTTTTTATAATATTTACAGATTTTTCTGTTGGATTCACAGATTGTTTGTAAACTCAACAGATGAACCTGTAAAATCTACAGACATGTCTGTTAGAATTGCGGATTTCAAGAAAAAAGAGAATTCCGTAATTCTAACAGACATTTCTGTAGATTTTACAGGTTCATCTGTTGAGTTTACAAACAATCTGTGAATCCAACAGAAAAATCTCTAAATATTACAAAAAAAACTGCTGTCCCTATTCCAGCAGATGACATCTGTTGATTCAACAGTTTTTTTTTCTCCGTGCATAATAGTGATTTTTGACAAAAAACAACATTTTTTATTGTGGGAAGAAAATGTTAATGTTTGACTAAAGGAAGCCGTTTAAGGACGAACTTGTTGAATTATCTCGCAAGTCAGATAAGAGGCCCATATATATGTCTCTTTTTCAGTTTGCGAGATAATTTAACGAGTTCGTCCATGAATGGCTTCTTTTGATCAAACTTTTCTAATCTTAGTTTCGCTTCGCAAACTTAATTTTTAATTTTTTTATTGTGGCGCTACGTAACTGCAATCAAAACCCGAAGTCCATATATATAACTCTTTTTTAGTTTGCAAAATAATTCAACAAGTTCGTCCATAAATGGCTTCCTTTGCACTGTTAGAATCTCATTAATTTTAGTAGACTTTAATATACAAGTGGTAAATTAAAATTAATAGATTTGTATATTATGAAAAATTATATGCATTTATATTAAATTTGATAACATTTCAATAAAAATATATTAAATTTTGCAAATGTATTAAAATTCAGATAAAAGTTTGTATTTTTTAAGATGAAAATATTTTTAATTTAATATACGTTATTGAAAAAAACTTCCATTACATATAATGGAAGTTTAATACCAAAATTTCTAACAGTATAATGCTTCAATAAAAAATTATAAATTAAAAATTGAGTTTGCGGAACTAAACCGTAATTAGCAAAGTTTGATTAAAGATATATATATTTCTCTTTATTATTTACAAGATAATTCAACAAGTTCGTCCATAAATGGCTTCCTTTGATCGTCAAACATTAAAAAAAATTTCCACAATAAAAAATGTTGCTTTTGCAAAAAATCACTATTCTCCATGTTTTTGATCGTTTTGGAGATGATATGACGAAATAACATTTTTCACACAAGCCGTCACAAACTTCAGCCCAATCAAGGATGTTATGTTACCGAATAATAAAAGACTTTTAGTTTTAACGAGTTATTGCATGTACGAAAGAAAATTTTATCGGGAGAAAGTTCCTTTTAAAAACGAAAGTTTGATACTGATTGAAAGCGATACTTTTCCAGTTGATACTCTTTTCAATACTATACGGAGAAAAATGCACAATAAAAATGTCTAGACTGGGTGGTAAAAGTCGTAGATTTTTCTCGGTTTAAACGTGATGTACGACAAAGAAAAGTACCTCCTGGGGAGTTCTGAATTACTGGTTAGAAAAGTGAAAATGCTAGTCCTTTTAAAATTCGTTTACAGTCCATCTATCAATCACGAAAATGTACGAAAAGTCATTCTGTATGCAAGATTTCTGCTTACTCGTACAATTATAAATTATACCACGGCTTCATCGGGGAAAAAAGCGGAAATTTATAATGAGATTAGTCACGAAATTCGATGAAGAAAGTACACTTCCAAGCAATATTCATCTGGAAAAACTTCCAGTTTTAACAACAATCAGCACTTCCTTATCATAATAATTTATAAAATGCAAACAGCTGTTTTCAAATATCAAACTGATCTGCAAGTGTTGTTTAGGAACAAAGCAAATTTATAATGAATTTCTTCATCATAAATGTCATATTCCTAGATTTATGAATATATTTTTTTAAACGTGTTGTTTGAGTCACATTTTGAAGAATTTTAAACGAAATGAAAACGGGAGCGAAGTTTTAAAAAGTTAACGACTTTTTTTTATATATTGCGGTTGCTCAATGTTGACTTAAGATTGAATTCGCCCCAATTCGTGAATAATTAATAAAACCATTGATTGGATTATATATTTTAGTCAAGTTGACCTTCTGTACCAGTTTGATTGGCCCTTAAGATAATTTTAATATAAATATTAAATTATTTGAAAGCATGAACTCCAGTGTGACGTAACAATTTATATTAACTCCAGTCACTCATTAATTAATCAGTTACATGTAATTTCCATACCAGATAAACAAACAGAAAAGAGTAAGGAACGAGTGTCTGATAGCAATTTGCATGAATAACTTATAATTAATTAACAAATAATACAGATTGTAAATTGATGTACAGTAGACAAGAATTGAACTTTAATTTGAAATAATCAAACCAATGAACAAGAATCATTTTGTATTACAGATATTTACAACTTAATGATATGTCAGTTAAATTTTCTTTTGTTTTTATTATATTTCAACATAATATTCGTACCATAAGGAGCTTACAAATCACTGTTTATTTCAAAATAACTCAGGTTTGGTCGACTACTTTTTACATAAAATTAAAATGAATTAAAGTTGTTTCAAGGATCAAAATAAGCTCTTAAAAAAAAAAAATCTCAAAAACTAAATCATAAAGTATGTAGCCATTTCACGTAATTCTAAAGAAGCAAAACCGTAATGATTAATGTCCCTTATATAATTTCGTATGATTACAAGAAATTGAATGCTTGCATTGCAAAAGGTTGCACATTTTTGAAAACGTTCCAGTTTCAGGAATGCGGTAAACACTAAAGAATGGGATGCAAGTCAGAACCACCTCTAGTTTTGGTAAAACACCATAATGTATGTTCTAGAACACTTAAGTGCGACATGATTCCAGGTTAGTGGAGGTCGGGATCCGCGATCGGGTCGTGTTGAGATCTTGGAAGAGAATCGAGATCAAAGTGGTTTTGCGATAGTTGTTTCCCTGGACTTGGCTCTTTCCACGTACCCAAAGAGTTGGCCGCAGGTGCATCGGTTATGACAATATTATGAGTGCCACCGCACTCTGCCAGCCGATCCTGTTTGTAACCTCGCCAGGGCAGTTCTCTCTCTCTCTCCCCCCCTCCCCTCTCTGTATCTATTTCTATATTCGTATCATCTACACAGATAGAGTATCAGAGAGGAAGAGAAGTGAGTGCACAAACACAAATAGAGAATTGCACTCAGGATACAGAAATATAGATAATAGTGATCGTAGATCCTGCAACACTTTCTAACAAGAGCCGAGCAGAATATTCGATACGGTATAGATCTTGGGATGGCAGTATCTCATCATCAAGACTCGATTCATCTCACGTTTCTGGCCTGATCCTCGAAAGTGTGTCCGAGCGCAAAGTGGGTCGACGATGCCACTCTTTTCCAAGTCTTCGTCTCAATGAATTTATCACTGACCGGTTCCCAATGTCGGTAGAACAAAGAAGTATGCGATGGGTGGATTCATTAGTAGATCCCGTTTGTCTTTTTAAGTCCCTTGGTTAGATTAGCCCTGGGTCAACCTCTGAAACCTACCAATGAAATTTCTTCAGATCTTTCACTAAGATATTCTAGTAAAGAAGGTTCAATATTGTCTCGAACAACAGAAGAAATTTCCAGATCTCAGAGTTTAGTGTTTTGGGAAAAAAGAAACTATATTTGTTTTTTTAATGGAACTTTTAAAAAAATTATTGAGAGGAAAACTAAAAGCTTTTGAGTAAAATGTTGAGTCACAGGGATTTTATTTTGATCTGGTAGACAGACGAGTGTGAAATAAAAATTAGTTAGGCTTACATTGCTTTAGAATCTGAGTGACTAATTAGCTGCTAAGACTTTGGGAATAGGGTTGCCACCCATCTGGTTTTTACCATTGGGGCTGATATATTTTAAGACACACTTGAGGGCTTTGACCTTTTTTAAATCAGACTAGAGTAAACTACTTATATTTACCCTGTTTCAAAGCAAGTCTCAATTTCTTTCGATTGGGCTGAAGTTCGTGAAATCTGGTTTGAGGAATTTTTTTTATTTCGTCGTATGATCTGTAAAACGATCAGAAATATGAAAAATAGTGATTTTTGACAAAAAATACATTTCTTATCACTTTTTTAGTTTGCGACATAATTCAAAAAGTTCTTTCTTAAGTGGCTTCCTTCGTTCAGAAACTTAAAAAAAAATTTTCACAATAAGAAATGCTGTTTTTCTCAAAAATCACTATCCTGCATATTTTTGATCGTTTTGGAAATCATACGATTAAAAGAAAAATTCGTCACAAACTTCAGACCAATTTTCTTTCGTAGAATTACAAAATAAATAAAAAGTTAAAAAATGGAGATTACCCATAAAAGATAATTTGATAGTATAATTTAAAGTAAATATAGGTTCATGGATTGAACACTTAGTTTTAAAAGGGGATTATTCATCAGAGAAAAGCTTCAATGTGAAGATTTAAAAATGCAAATTTAAATGTCTCAGTAAGTACTTTGTCGAATCGACTTTGCTCGTGTGTAAAGGATTTGCACTCAATGACAGAACTTTGCATGGAATGAAAGGGAAGGGTCGGTAATTGCTATAGGTATTCAATCCTTTGGCTGTTGGGACCTAATACTGTCAGTGGTCACAGGTTCAATCAAGAGCTGAACCAATTCGCGTTTTCGAAACGAGAATTTAGTCATTAATGGAGTATCGGTTCGGCAGAATGGGTGCAAATAAAGTGCGGTGAAATGCGAGTATATGCAAGCAAATAATACAGGCTCGTATCCGAATATTTCGCCAGAGTAGCATTCAATAGCAATTCAGCTGTAGTATTAGTTCTAGTGACTCAGTTTTTATAGATTTATTTCTACAAAGGGGATTCGTTTCCATTCCAGGCATTGTTTCAATTAAGGTAGTTCATCCACGAAAATTAGACTTCAGCCAAAAAAAGATAATTTTTTTTTCAAGAATAGCAATATTATTATTGAAAGGCTAATTTGAACGAGAAAAGATTATTTTCCATCAAAAAAATTTGAAATGCAGAAAAATATTTTTATTAATTTTATTTTTATCTGAAATTTTTTTCTTATCGATTCATACCAAATTTTTAAAAAATGATGCGATTCTAATAAATCACGAATCATTTTTTTCAGGAAAAAGAAAATTCACAACTTTACCATTCCCAATTTTTCGAAATGAATGCTTTAATGGCTGAAACCATTAAAAATCAATTTTCCAAAACAAAATTCTTATAAACAAATTGCTGAATTTGGTAATAATTTATTCATTTTAGAAACTTGGAAACGGTTAAGTTGTAGAGAATCTTTTTTCAGAACAAATGATAAATGATTTATTAAAACCACACAATTTTTTTTGAAATTTGGTACGAAGCGATAAAGAAAAAAGTTTAGCGAAAATAAAAATTTGTTAAATACATTATTTTTTTGCATTTAAAATTTTTTTCATGGATAATAATCTTATCTTTTTCAAATTAGTACTTCAATAATAATATTCCTGTTCTTGAAAGCAAAATTATCAATTTTCGCCTGAGGTCTAATTTTCGTGGATGAACTACCTTAAAACAAAAATCTATTACATATCTAATTATTTTTCTTGTATAAAGTTTTTTATATCTCTTCAGCATTTTTTATGGTCTAAAGTGCTCGGTCCGAGAAAAGTGTATGAAAACCCAGAGTCTCTAGGAAATTACTCGAACCGTACTTACTTACGGTACATTCTAACTAAACTCGACGATGCGGTCACCTGCGACGTCCGCACAATGTTCGGACAATAGCCCAGGAACCGCACGTTTCTTTACACATAATAACTGCAATTTAGTCGGGTAGTATCTTTAACAAGCTTGCATGAAGAATTTCATTACATCTTTCATATCAACAGAATATCGAAATTGAGATAATCAGTGAATAATAATATTGAATATAATTTTATCACTGAATGTGCAGAACCAGTATTACGAAAATGTCAAATATTGACAGTAACAGATAGTAGAAAGCGTTTATTTTATTTAATTAGGTGAATCTTGCAAAAGGTGAACACTAAAATACCAACTTGTGGGTATAAACAAAATTTAGGACGCATTCTATACTAATCTCCTAATTGTATAATGACTGCGAAATGAAAACCGTTAAAAAATTAAGTAATTTCTCGCTAGCATAACGTTGCATTTAATCTTAAATCTCTTGAGGAGACCGTTAAAAATATTCGTTTGCTTAAAGAATTTTTGCTGTGAAATCGTATTGCAAATTCAGAAAATTGGTTATTAATAACTTATATTAATAATACATATTGTAAAATTGTAAAAAAATCATGATAGATCTACACAAAGTATTCAAAATGGTTTTGAACTATCGTCAAGTTTATTTGCATAAAAAGTTCATAAAATATTTTTTGTACGTCTCACACAGTCTCTGTCACAAAAAGGAGGAATATTTTAGAAAATTGGAGGAATTTTAGCGTATAAATTAAATTTTATAAAAGAACAACCTTAAATTATTATTCACACCATATTTTGAAGTTTTATTTCTTTTAACGTATATTGTAAACATTTACTTGAGAATCTCAACATAATGTTTGGGACCCAATAATTTTAAAATTTTTTGTAATTTTTTCAAAAAAAGCTTTGGTGAATTATTCTAGTATCTTTGGTGAATTTTGAATTACTTACCTTATCGGACAAATTTCCCACATACTAAAGAAATATTTCCTTAAAAAACGAGAATTCATTTTAAGTAACTGAAAAATTTTCAAATCAAATTTTCCTACACAAAATAAAGAAATTATACCTACAAAATTGTTAGAAATATTCTGAATATTTGTTACAGTATGTCTTCCTTATTTATATATTATCAATGTAATTTCTAAGCAGTTTCAATCAAAATGTATTATAATTAACAAACAATATTAAAATATATACACGTGTATTAAAATTCAAATAAAATTTTGTATTTTTTAAGATGAAAGTATTTTAAATTTAACATACTCTCTAAATCTGAATCAGTCAAATTTTCACTGATAATCAGTAGATTTTGACTAATTTAAATTTAAAGAGTACGTTACTGAAAAAAACTTCCATAATGGAAGTTTAATACAGGAATCTCTAACAATGTACTAATATCCGTAAAATTGTATTAAATTTTGAGAAAGATGGGTTACTTATTTTTTTATTCCTTGCGCCCGATAAAAAAATCGTTTTGATAAAAACGCGTTTAAAGTTTTATGTACGAAAATAGCATACCCCCTAAAGTAATTAAATTTCTGAGACATAAAAAAAAAATGGTAGAAAATGCTTACTGGAATAGTAATTTGCAGAATTACTCATTTTTCCAGTGCGGCATCATGTTTGAAGAGAGGATGATTTTGATTATGATGGGTCCAGAGTAGAATCCCATCGCAGCAATATATCTTTCCAGCAATGAACCATAGTCCATAGTTGCCCAACCGCGGACCACTTCCGACCTGCCCCTAAATTACAAATCCCCTTCCATTGAGCACCCTATATGGAAGAGGGCCGCACCGCGCATCATTCCGCATGTACAGAGCGCAGATCGGAAGCGAGACAAAGTGGATGAAGTAAAGTCATCTTCTGAATGTCTTATGAAGAAGCAAAGGAGACGCGTGTTCGAGACTCAGACAGGCGGATATCCTGGCATTATGTAAGATTGCCCTCTCTAAAAGCCACGCGATGGTGTGAACTCATCTTCTCCACACGACACCTTTCTCTTCATAATAGTTCTACTTTGTGAGATGAGTGAGAGAGGGATAGAGAGAGAGAGAGAGAGAGAGAAGATAATTTATTGTGAGAAAGAAAGAAGTAGAGGGAACAGGGTCACTCACATGCTTCGCGCCAAATTCACCGGTACACAATTCCCCAACCCACGCAGCCCTCTGCTCTCACGTTCATTATACAACGGTAGCCTGTCAGACCTTGATCATGAAATCTCGAACTGACTGTTCTCGTCTCACCTTGTATCATGCATTCAACGTTAATAATGGTACATTATCTTTTATTAATTCTCTATCGTCAAGACATCTCTTGTCTGCCAAGTTCATCAATTTCATCAAACACCCAAGGTGTCGAGAAAGTTGGGAATAGTTGATGATACAGTTAAGGTTGGTGCTTTAAGGTCATGGATTAACCAAATCATGTGACCTCAATAATTATAATTACAATGTGTAAGGTTATTGAAAAATTAATAGCTGGAATGGATTTCCGGTAATGGAGAGACGTGAAGGAAAGAGCCAAGAAGGTCTGTCTTGTACCAAAAATCCATTTTAGTTACAAATTTTTTAATAACCTTACATACAGTAATTGCAATTACTGACGTCACCTGGTCTGTTTGTTCCATGACATTAAGGAAAAATGTGGAGCACTTACAGTTCTGAATGTTCGATGAACGATGAAAATTAATTTTCTTTCAAGAAGACATTTTTTCTACTGGCGAGTCATAAAGTGGATTCTACCGCCCCGTGCGGGGCAAACACATCCACTTTTTGACCCACCAGTAGAAAAAAGATCATGTGCGACACGGGAAACATATTAATTATACTCGTGTCGTTATTACCCTCGCTTTGCTCGGGCATCACACTTCACACTCGCAAAATAAATTTTTTTTCCCTAGTTGCACAATATACTATTATATTTAGAAACCTTTAAATATGCAATCTGTCATGAGACATACGTTTTAATTTATTGAAGAGATAACTAATGATTTTATAACGAAAAAAAAAATTTCTATTCGTGGGTCATAAAGTGGATTTTATTGCCCCGTGCGGGGCAAACAATAGTATATTGTGCAACTAGGGAAAGAAAATGTATTTTGCGAGTGTGAAGATTGATGCCCGAGCAAAGCGAGGGTAACAACCACACGAGTAAAATAAGTCTTCAACTAGGGGATCAGAAAATGGTGTCGTTCGCCCCGCACGGGGTAATTAAATCCACCCTTAGTAGAAAGAAAATCGTGTGCGACACGGGAAAACATTTATTTTACTCATATGGTTGTTATCCTCGCTTTGCTCGGGCATCAAACTTCACACTTGCAAAATAAATTTTTTTCCCTAGTTGCACAATATCCTATTACATTGTTCAATACACGTTCAGAATTGTAAGTACCTGAAAAAAATAATTGAATTTCTGAAGACTAGAGTGTTAAATCTCAAATTGGAATTCAATTCTGACCTTACTAATTACATAGAAGTGAATAAATAATAAAAATGTGATCTCTGAGAAAAGTAAGTAGTTAATATCTAGAAGAAAATGATATATACTCAGAAGGCTAAACTCAAAAAAAAAGTTTTTATTGAATTGTACTTTAATCTTAAGTTGAGATAGATGTTCATTGTCTTTCAAACTTGATCTGAGACATTTTCTGCTTACTGTTTACATATCCTATCTGCTATTTTTACTGTTACTTAACGGCTCAAGAATTTAGCTATCATTTCGTTTGGAAAAATATTCTAGATTATCAGTAAATCTTTTAATTGCTTGATTTATAGATTACAAGTTTGGAAGCTTGGAACACTATTCAGAGAAAAAAGAGGACACGCATTTCAGACTTGAACAAACATTGAGTTAGCAATTCTATTGATATTTTTAATAACCTCATAATTATGATGTTTTGAAGTGGAAAATATAATATCATATTCTATTTAATTACTAGAAATAATTAATAATCTGTCCTAAAAATAAGCAAATCAGTGACAAAGGCGAGTTTGTATAGAAAATTCGGCGCCAAGTTGAACACCAGGGATGAATACCTAGTAACATAGTATTGTAATAGCAACCGAGACATAATATTATAATTACAATAGGATAACCAAGGGCGAGCATTTAATGATTCAGGTGTCGAATCCTGTGTATACCTGTCGCTTTGGACGGTCAGGTACAAGTGAGTCACGTTCAAAGGAAACTTACAAACATCCTTGTTTTGGAAAATATTCCCACAGGTTTTGAAACCGAATCCTTCAAATAAACGTGTTCAGGCATGTATCAGTGTATGAATAATTTTCAAAATGTCACGACTCAGATACCCCGTCGTGTTTTTAAAACTTTAAACACCTGAGAGAAATGAAAGCGAATGCCCGATTGGGAAATTTTCACGAAATGACTAACGCCCTCACTTAAAGACAAAGAAACAAATTAAAGTCTCAGTTTTATTCTTGAATTCAACGAATTTACCAAAATGGAAAGGCAGCAAAGTGTAATGTAACTATAACTATAAATTATTACTACATAAACAGGCTAATCCTTTGATTGCTCAGGGCCTTTCACACGCTCCAGAAGATATATGACGCACTTTATAAAACGGTAAAACACTATTTTATACTTTTTTTTAGAATTAAGGTGTTAAATAAGTGAGTTCAGCAATGGATCCAAAAAGGTTTTATCACTATGTTAAATTTGAAAAAATATTTATGAATAAGGTAAAATTGAGCAAAGCTAATAAAACGCAAGTGGGCCACCTTAATTTGTATGGGTCAGTGCCAAACCTTGTCGAACGTGATATTCACGAGGAGCAAAGAAGCCTCATGGTCAGCCATAATTGAAACCGTTCCGAACATTTTACCTCTCCTGTCATTCATAAAGATTACTTTATTTTCATTCAATTCTAAATTTCTGCCAATTTAATTTTGCTACTACACTATCACTATTATCTTATTCTTTCAACTTATTTTTCATGACAGTTTTGATCCCACGTTTCTTAGAGTTGTATTAGTGAATCACATGATAATTAAACCATGTGAAACTACACGAGCATGACAATTAAAGTCGTAATTATTCGACAATTAACAAGTGCTTCAAATTAACTCCTCTAGAAATAATGAGCAAAACATATGTGTCCAATAAAAGACACGTTTCTCAATCTCAAATTCGCTTTCCTTACTCAAAACTAAATTCAAACCCGTGTCACCACGAACTCAAATTCATCTTAATGTCCAAACAAAAGTATAATTCACAATTTCAAGAATTCGAAACCCTTCGAATTCTCAAATTCAAATAACGACCAAATTTGGACCAAAAAAATTTCCTAGGATTAACGATTATTAGAAGCCAACAAAAAAGGAGGAAAGGAAAAAGAAGGCAACCTTCCAAAACCCCTTCCTTCTTTTTTTTCTTTCGTCCTTTTTTGTCTTTACTATACCTACAATCGTCTACATAGGAAATAAGATGGTGTGGGTAGAAAGAAAGGAAAAGAAGGAAGGGTTTTTGGAAGGTTGCCTTCTTTTTCCTTTCCTCCTTTTTTGTTGGTTTCTCATAATCGTTGATCCTAGGAATTTCTTTTGGTCCAAATTTGGTCGTTTTTGGTATTTTGACAGTTCGAACGGTTTCGAATTCTTGAAATTTTGAATTATGCTTCCCTTACTCTTCAAAAAAAACTATGATTTGTTTGTTTATTAGTGTATAATTTTACTAAGGTTCAAAGTACTTTATAAATGTTATCTAGCAAATTGATGTAATTAATTATCCTTTTGATCAGAATCCCATTTGAGTAATTGCTAATAAAAATGTAGAAAATGATACGTATTGAAACATGCTGTGGGTACTGCACACCATTCGCGTAAATGTCAACATGTCAACTTTAGCGCAGCCTACTTTTTACGTTCGCAAATAGTCTACTTGTAAAAACAAGCATTGAAAAGTACACTCGCATCCTACGCCAAAATAATCACAGTTGAAAAACAAAATTTCTCAATTGCGATCAAAGCATATCTCAAAATTTACGTACTTCACAATATTTGAATATTCTTCTTTCCCATTGCAAAAATATATCTAGGGACCTTGTAGGGCTTTAGCCAGTTTTCCTTAGTTCTAATCTGACAAGGAATAAAAGAATGGTCAGAACCCTACTGCACGTTATGCTCTTCTATCGAAACACCACACACAAGGAAAAACTGTTGTATTGAGGGGAATAGGAAGTCAAACTAATCCTATTTTCAAAGTCTAATTAAGAAGTAAATATCAAGATATAAATAATTTTTTTTTCATGGGTTATTTATAACAATTGAATAGAATACAAAAAATATTTTTTTATTAAAAAATTCCAATATACAATTATATAATTAAATAAGCAATTTAACAACAAAAAAAAATACGGAAATTTCAGCCTGGTTCAGCCCGTAAAGGAACATGTTCTGCGAAAGCAAAAATATTTTCAAACCGATCTCAACCTCCGTTTTTTTGTAATCACTGCAAAACGGAACAAAAACAAGATTTGGAGAAAAACGAGTTTAAAGTTTCCTGCGGCCGGTCAATTTTTGCGAAAGGCGCTCAGCCTTTTTGTCTCTCATTTTTTCATTTTTCATCCAAACGATTTAAAACTTTGGCATTTACCTTTTGAATAGTAATGCTATTGAAAAATGCAATAAAAAAATCGATTTTTTGACTTCCTAGTCCCCTTAATTTTAATGATATTATACATTAAACTCAACGCATACAGTAAACAAATTAAAAATCTAGCAATTCCTAACAGATAATTTTAGTTTCAATTCAGCCGCACAAATTTATAATTTCTAAATTCTTTTCTACCTGAATGACTTTCTTGAATTACGAAATATAAACCGCGTTTTTTATGGAGTTATCTCGCAACAAGGAAATCTAGAACCATTAGTAAAAAAAACACTTTTCCGATTAGAAACAGCCCTTAAGGCTGGGATTAACCTCGATACTCTCGATGTATCAAAGATTATTGGTGGCCTGAGGATAAACTAGAGAACGCAGGTAGTTTGAGAAGGTGCCCTTCGTATGAGCGTGAGATTACAATTTCTTTGGTTTAGTAGACTTTTCTTGTGCCATCTTTTGCTGTCAGGTTCAGCCGCAATCATGACCAAGAGTCAAATCGCTCAAAAGCGCATTAAGGGTCATTCATTTCGAAATTCAAACTTTTAAAAAATAAGAAAGAGGAAAAATATCTTTAGATAATTTTACTGATTTTGAGAACATTTTCTAAGATATGAGAAATTGGCCAATTTTTTCCATCAACGAACTATTTTATTTAAATTGAGGAATTCCTTCAATTTTTAGTGAAAAAATGTAAAACAATACTCGACAAGAGTGTTTGGGAAATTTGGGAAAAATTCAAGAAGTAACACGTTTACGCTAAAAAGGATATATAGTTTGAAAACATGTACATAAAATATATTTTAAGATCATAGCGATAAACATTTTTGAAGATATCTTGAGAGTGCCGAAGTGTAACCATTTGAGATACTATAAAATTCTTTCACAAATTACGAAGATACAGTGGAAGAAGATTGATATAATTATCAATTTTTAATTCTAAAATGTATTCTCTTTCATTGTATATAAGTTATATAAGTTCTAATAAAGTTTTATGTATGTTTAAAATAAATTTCTCATTCATTTATATGATTTAATTAGCTTGTACAGTTACTTGAACCTATAATTTTATTTTCATTAAAAATATTCAAAATCGTAGAGTGTTTTTAAATATACATTGTACTATCATAAATATTCGATGTATGTATAAATTGACTAGATGATAATTACCCTTCTATCTAACTCGTAAAAAAATTCCCGTTGATGTGCTATAAAATTTATTTTTATCTAATATTCGAATTCAAAAGTTTAAAATTCTAGAGATCTATTTATATCTTACAATATGTAACAGAAATGACAATGCACAAACAAATGAAGATTAAAAGAAAGATAAGTCAGAGTTAAAGAATAAACTCTTGAAAATGGCAAGGTGGATTTTAAATTTGACATCAGACAAACTGTTTAATTAAAAATGTCAAGAATTCGAAATTTAAGAATTCAAAACTGTTCAAACCTTTAAAATATAAAAAAATGACCAAATTTGGATCAAAAAAATTTCTTGAAATAAACAATTATGAGAAACCAACAAAAAAAGGAGGAAAGAAGAAAGAAAGCAATCTTCCAAAACCCCTTCCTTCTTATTCTTTATTTCGTCCTCTTTTGTCTTAAAATTTTCAATTATACTTTTGCTTGGACGTTAAGATGAATTTGAGTTTCTAGTGATACGGATTCGAATTTAGTTACAAACTGTTTACTTCGAGTTCTTTTTAATAGTTACAATATTAGGCCTGATTAATTCCATCGCAATGACTATGTGGGTGAATAAACCATAATTATATCAACTTTACTGCAAGTCGATCCAGTAGTGTAGGCTGATTTTACATAACTCGCTAAACCGGATTGAGGCACACAATACATTCATCGCCACACCCCCATCTTTTCCTCTAAAGTTACGATCCATTTCAGTTAATACTGTACTTCTAATAATACATATCTAATGAACAAAATACTCGTCTAGAAGTTATAACGTACATAAACATTCCAAAAATTTAACGATACAATGAAAAGTGTTTCTTACTTTTCCTTATTTGGAAACATTGGCTGATAAACAATTATTTATATGACTTCAATAAGAGGCCATAGTGAAAGTTAGGACCTGAAGTGAGAGTCAAAAACAATCGATATAATAATGAAAATGAAATGTATTCAGCCTGAAGTTGAAATCAAGAACAGTTCAATTTTAAATCAATAATTATATATTAATTTTATAAGAAATTAAAAAAGAAAGTTTGATAACACAATTTTTAAGATAAAGAATTGTTCTTGTGGTGTTTCACCTGTTTCGTGTGAACGGTACTTAATACTTAAGGCGATGTTCCATGCAAGGTGGTCTGATGGCCTTAGGCAGTCGGTCACTGACACTGTTTCCCAACCTGTGCTACGGGGTCCTCGCACATCACGTGACCGTATTGCAAATTTTAAAAAAAGTCATCTTAAAGCGATAAGCTAACAAGGAAATTATAAACGCCTCCAGCCCATCATATTAATGATCCTCTGACTACCCGAAATTTTAAAGCTCAACAATCCAGAATAGAGCTCAATCTTTTATCCTGATCGTAATTATGATGACTTGCATAATAAGTGTCAAATTTCTATCAACTTAAGGTTTAAATAGCCACGTGCGCGCTGATTTCTTTTATGTTCATGCAAATCACTCTGTTTGTGACATTTTTTTGTATCTTTATGAGAGTTTTTATGAGCGATGTTAATTAAAAGCGTGAAGATTTCTTTCTAGCTCTTGATATATTATTTGAAGTTTACTTATATTTTATAGATTTCTCAATTCCTATAATTCTAAAATAGGTGTTATTTAAGATGATACACAATAATCAGGATATTGGAAAACAAAATATCACGTAAAATTGATTTTATAGTACGTGTATTTTTGTAGTTAAGTAATAAGATTCGTAGCATGTAATTAATGAGATTTTGATTGCTAAGAACAATATACGGAAGTGTTGGAAAAAAAGCAATTAGAAAAGTCATAAATTTATTTTCGCATAGCCTTTGTCGGAAGCATTGACCGGACGCACGTGCGAACTATATAAAAGGGGGTTTGCGAACTCGTAATAGAATCCAGCAGTCATTTCTGGTCCAATAGTAGTGATTTGTGAAATGACATTTACGCGTGGATAATGAGACACGTGTCCAAGCTTGAGAAAGTTTTTCCTTATATACTTAGAATTTAATGTGATACATCTGCAGTTTAAATTGAACGGGGATGAATCAGTATTTTCCGGCATTTCGGTTTAGAAGAAGATTAAATGATTAATTTTCGTTAGAGTAAACCATAAAAATGAATTATATTTTAGTATAAATTCAAATTCAAAGAATTTGAAATCTTTCTGTGGAAAAAGAGACGCTTTCGACTGTGCCGGGATTCGAGCCTGGGACTTTCGATTGCCGTTAGGCACAGTCGAAAGCGTCTCTTTTTTCACAGAAAGATTTCAAATTAAATTAGAATTTATTTGCATTATTGCGATATAAGAGTTTGAAATTGTCTACGAGGACACCTTCCGGCAACGTATCTTATCTGATACCTGACTGATGGTCTTCCAATAATGTAGGCAGTGGCAAAAATTTCAAATTCAATCACCTATTTTGAAATATTTAACTATAATATCGTTTCAAAATGAGGCAAACAAGGATTACGTATCATAAATTAGTATAGTAGTTTTCAAGCAGCAAAATAAATATTTTCGTTTGAATAAATGTAATATATATTCTACTAAGTGTTATAAAACCTACAAGAATTTGAAAATCACTATATTAAAGTTTTCTAACGCGTGAAAAACAAATAAAAGAAAGAAGGCGTTCGGTGCTGTTTTGTAATCTCACGTTTGAATTAAAAATTTCATAATCGCTTTTGGATTAGAACCCTCTATCCGACCTATATCTACATAACTGAACGCATTCCTAATGCCTAAAGCCTCTTGGCTATTCTCTTTCTCTGTATTTGGACAGATCGAGTATACGAAACCAACCGGAAAACGACGGAAGCGCTCGAACGACATTCTGAAACAAATTATATGAGAATGAATGTTTCAATTTTTGCTGCGCGTCGCCAGGTGTCTAGCAAGTTCATATTCATAATACGGATTTCTTAAATATGCTTTCCAGGTTATAATTTTCATTGTTCAACTTGTTAGAATTATTTTTAAGCAACTTAATAATCATAATATCAGTTTTTCGTACTCTTTAAATTTTCAAATGGAGATTTATAATATTTGGTATTTAAAATACTAATTTGTCTTCTACATACTTTAAAGACTGTTATGACTATATTGAATTTCGGTGACATAATATGAATAAGTGTAATAAAACCTCGGCTTTCCCCATTTAAAAATAATAAAGCTTTTTACAATTAAAGGTTTTATTTTTATTTATAAGAGAAGCGCGTGTTTTTTGTGAAAAATCATTTGATTTTTATTTCACTCAATAGCGGAAGGTTTGCCACTAATAATGAAAATACAATATCATTCATATGGCACAGTCTTGTTGGAAATAAACATCGTCCACATCCATATCTTCCAATTCTGGCTATAAAAATTCATTAATCATGGTTCGATAGCGCAATCCATTCACTGAAACATCCGTTCCAGCTTCATTTTCCGCACTGTGAGCTACAGAAGCAATATTCGGTGGTGTTCTTGCACGACGGGCACGAGCTCGATTCTTCACATCACTAACTTGTTCCAACAGCTCGTATTTTTGCACCAATTTGACAATAGCTGGCCGAGAAGGTGCTTCACGACGTCCGAGAAAACTTTTAACTTTACGAACTGTTTCAGCAAAATTTTCACCATTTTTGTAGTGAATTTTAACGATTTTAATGTGTTGTTGAAGCGTGTATCGTTCCATTTTTATTAATGGCATAGTTTTTAGTTGTCATCTGTCAAAAAATGCCACCTCTTATTGTGACAGCTGCCAAAATAGCGGGCTATTCAAAATCAAACCTCCAATTGGAAAACCCTGTATTATACTAAATTTTCATTTATTTTTATCATTCACTCTAACGAAAAGTCTTTCAGTGTATATGAAAAATAATGTTTAGACGGTCTTTGATATACGGTACACTCTTAGGTATTTCTATAGTAAATTTAATATACAAGTGAAAGAAGCATGGACGTTTATATTCAGTTTAACAGTGTATGATAAATCTCTAAATGTACCTGTTAGAATAGTACTATGATATAGTGCGGGAAGTTGGCGATTTCCGAGGAAGGCGTGTGCTGTAACTCACACGAATGGGGAACCACCAACCCGCACGTGTATTATATACTATTTTTTGCAGCACTCTACGAGGAGTTTACACTTATCGCACCGAAGAATGTACGTAAAAGATAGTATGCAGGAATCAATATTCCCGAACACTTAAGCGTGCGTGAATCTGAAGATGTGTGTGGGAATATCATGATTCTCGCAAATTTTCTAGTTAATTAAGAATATGCGATTCTACGAACGTTTTTCGGTGTGGAATGTGCATACTTCCTATAGAGTGTTGCAAAAATAAATTTTCTAGAACCAGGAATCTTTTAATTTCTTGAAAAATAAGATGTTTTATTAGTTTATCGGTATTAACATTTTTTTTATATAACCTTCCATTCAAAGAGTTTACTTCACCTCTAGATATCCTCCCCAAGTAGAACTATAATATCGCAATTTTTCGTAAAAAACTTGAATGCAATTTGTTTCGTTTTGTCAAAAATCACGCCGTGGACATAGACATAACCTTGCAATATATTTATTTTTGTACGAAACTCTTAAAATATACATGGTAGGTATGTAAAGTTCTACTTTGTATATGAAGTAATTTAATTGTAGTATGCCCTAGTTTATTGAAATTGCAAAGATTTCTAACAGTCTTTAAATATAGAGATCAGTTGTTGAGCAACAAATACTTTTTCTGAAAGGACATTCGTAAACAGAGTTTATAGGTAGAATGGTAAGTGTGAGCTCACGATATTCCACCTTTCGAAGAAAGAGCGAAAGACGGTGAACGGCGCTGAGACAGCGTTCTTGAACCTTTTTCATGACCTTGTATTATTCAGTATAAATCTCTGTAACTGCGAAGAGGACCGCACGCTTGTATCGTACAACTAGACCGTAAAGTGACTCTGAAAGCGCATTCTAAAATCAAACTAAGGCCGTTACCCGCACACTAAGGAACTCAAGAACGACGCGTCCACCCGCGTGTGGCGAATCGTTAAGGTCATTATTATAAGGACCCTCGTAACTCTTAGAGAACAAAGTTTTGTGGTTTCAGGCTGAAATTCTGTGCAGTCTCGAAAATACCAACAAAATTATATCCTTCCGATCATGGTATTCTAATATAAATAATTATGACTATTGATTGCGTTCTGGAATTGTATACTTGACATTCTCTTCCAATCATTTACATCAGGAAAATAATTTTTTTTTTATTAAGGCCATGGCTCGATCGGACCACGTGACTAAATTATACATTTATTCGTCCATGTAAGATAACTTTTTTAATTTACGAAGTATCTTTCTGAAAATGTGAGAAACGTAACAAAAGACAATAAAGTACGTCTGTTAACTTCGTTTTAGTAAAAAATTTTAAAAAATTCTAAAACTTATCGACAATTACAGTTAACTGTACAATTTTTTGCAAAATTTTCAATAAAACGAAGTTGACAGACGTTCTTTATCGTTTTCTGTTGTATTTTATAAATTTCTAGGAAAACATTTTGTAAAATAATAGTTATCTTAGATGAACTTTTACAGGAATTTGGTCATGTGATCTGGTTGATCCATGGCCTTAAGAAAGTACAATATGTTATATGCTTTCCAGAAAGTAAAGGGATATATCTAAAGCCTTTACTGTCATATTCATGAATCAAAACTGTATTGTTAAGACAACAATTATTATATAATCTGGAAGATGAAACTCAATTTTCCTTAAGCATATTATACTTATTATAGATTATTAATTAAAATAACTTTGAAGTACACTCAGAAAAAATATTTGGTTGAACGAAAGAAAATAATTTGTTTTTTGATTCAAACAAAAGATTTATTTGAATTGAAAAACATTTGTTTATTTCAAACAAATTATTTCTGGGCTAATTAAATATTTGTTTGAATCAAATAAATTTCTGTCTTAAATCAAATTATTGCATTTGTATATGGTCAAAGATAGAATTTGTTTGATTCAGGACAGAAATTTATTTGATTTGAACAAATTTTTATTTTTTTCAAATAGATTTTGTTTAAATCAAACAAATTTTATTTAATTCAAATAAACCTTTTTTTAAATCAAAGAAAGTCTTTTAAATAAATAATTTTCTTTGATTCAATCAAATATTTTTTCTGAGTGCAGGATCGTCTGCTCTGGGGAAGTTATGAATGAACTTTACTATACATGCATGGAGAGCAGTAAAAGTTTTTCGATCAAATCTTTTATCCGAGTGTAATGTGCCAAGCTATTCTGCGAATAAACTCTCGCAATATCGATATAAAGCACGAGGGGGGGGGGGGGGGGGGCGGATACCAATTTTATACCTACTGCAATTGAGCTAATCAATCAACTTTTTCACTTTGTTTTGCTTCACGATTCACTCAATATGAATATTCAGATGTCAGTTTGGGGCAATGTTGAATCATTTAAATTGATTTTAAGGGTATATGATACTTAGGAAATTATCAAATTTTATTGGTTTCAGGTTTCAAAATTTTTGTGTACAAAATGCAGAGGATTTTGTTCTAAAACTTTGGCAAATGGTAGAGAAGAAAAAACAGACGTAGACAACTTTTAGTTTAGAAAATAAGAAAAAATGTAATTTTAACAAAATCCATCGGATTACGTTAGTTTTGATCTTCTCTATGATTTTTCAAATTTTTAGAAAATTATCCTTTGTATTGTGAACATAAAGATGTAGAAACTAGACGAAGTTGTTCACATAAACTTGCTACTTTTCTCAAGTATCACATGCCCTTAATACACCAAAATGAAATGTGAAATGAAAAAAAAGATAAAAGATTAGTAATCTATGGTTTATAAAATATTCATTTCATGGAATATAATACACTGAGGATAAAACTCAATGTTCCAGATATCTATTTTATTTCCATAATATATGTAAAATGGCGATCAATAACTTTAATTTGAGAGCAGAAGGCTTTCAAGACCCGGTAGCCTGGGGCCCTGAATTAATCAATGCCGACTCTGCTTCCGTTCGTGGGGTTATCGATAATCGAGAAAACTTTACAGACACCCCACAAGATTCTGGGCAATCTTATTTAAGACGACTCTCACTATAAGTTTCTTTATGTGATTGTTTGATCCATTCTTAGCATGGAATATAGGTGCAAACTAGCCTAGCTAGAGACGACCCTGATGATAATAATGAAAGAATAAAGAGAAAAGGAATAAGGAGCTTGGTTCTCGTTCGTGACTCGGTTTCAACCTGAAGTTAGTAGTAATCACTGATCTCCGTATAATGTAACGTGAGGAAGGATACTCGATGATTTAATAGTACTTTCGGTTAATTCAGAAGGAAGTATGAAGCGGCACGAAAATAGTAACCGGTTGCTTTTTAATGACTTTATCCCTTGAGTGTCGTAGAACGATAATAGAACACTGATTCTGGCACGCGTTTAGATCGAAACAAAGTTAATTGCCAGGGAGCTCTATCATCAAGTCAGAGAAAGGAAAAAAGTGAAAAGAGATACAGAAATCCAGATGTTATTAGTTTTTGTCATATGCGTGATGTAAGGTGTCCCTAAAATTATTATTTACACGAGCTTCCACGTTTTTTGCCTCATAAAAGCTCTCATAGTTCAGGACGATTTTATTGATCACGTAATTGGGTTAAAAAATTAATACCAATTTAGCAATTGGACAAATGAAAGAGATCAAAAGAGTAGATTAGAAGGAAGAGAGCCATCACGAGTTCACGCGTCTTAGGTTAATAATAGGGTTAAATTTTTCACCAAACTGTCTCACCAGAATAACAAATGCGATCAGGAAAGATAATCAAAACAATTTGCGTATCCTTGATCAAGCTGACGTTTATATCACGGAAAGAAATAATTAGATGCAGTAGCTAAATATTCGCTACCACAGCTAAAAAGGTTATTTGATATAGGGACAGCAAGCTACTTAGCTACCAGTGCTAACGTCTATCAGCGACAGTAAGTTAGCAGTGACAGATAACATTGTTAGTAATTGCTGCAAACAGAGTTAACACTTAAAGCCACTGGGGGTACATTTATATGTGAATATCGTTAGCACTCTTAGTAGAGAGGCTTAGCTTTTCTGGTAAAGGTGACTAGTCTCTGCAGCTACATATTTGAGTAACCACCACACTGAAAGAAATAAACAGTTGAGGCTACCATTATTCAATTTATAAAAAATAGTTTTGCTACTTTTGATAGTTTGTATAACTATTTTTTGGTGATGCTACTATTCGCATGTTACTTTAGGAACTCAAGTAATAACCTTATGAAAAAAATAGTTGTACCAACCAATAAAAAGTAGCAGTTCTATATTTGACAAATTAAATAGTAGCCTCAGATATTCATTTCTTTCAGTGCACCAATCTTTTTTTTTCGCTCTTACTGCGGACTATCGCGTTGCATCATATCCTAAGAGGAAAAATGCCGGCCGGTACAATAACAAAAGGGCCAATATAGGTTAGGTTACAACTCTGAATATTTAGAGGTTACGTCACTGAAAAATAATGACCATTCAATGCTAATTTTTTTCTGTGTACTCTTATCAAGATTGTGAATAAAACACAATTTTCTTAAATTATTGAAGATTTATTCTATTTTTCCAGGATAAACGCACGTTTCAGTAACAGGCATCATGGGCTACAAACTTCTTCCGGTTTTTGCTTTGCGCGAGCGCAAGGCGGAAAACGCGGGATACCTAACAGCCATTAGCAACCACCGCTAATTTACTAGGATGTTTGATATTGACGTGATAAAATGAACAAGAATTTATTTCATGGCAAAAATCGGTTTTATTTCTCAATCTATCCTCCTTTGAGCTCAATACAACGAGTTCAACGATCTTTCAACTTTTCTATGTCTTCCAAATATTATGATTTGTCAAACCCTCCAAAATATCCTTCTGTTTCTTATTTAACTTCTTCGATTGACTCAAAACGCCTACCACACAGCCATCTCTTGAGGTTTGGGAACAGATAATAGTCGCTGGGGGCCAGGTCTGGAGAGTGCGGTGGATGCGGAAGCGATTTGAAACCCAATTCAGGCTTTTTTGCCTGTGCAATGTTCGATTTGTGAGATAATGCACTGTCATCATAAAAAAGGATTTGTTTCTTCTTCAAATGTGGCCGTTTCTTCCTGATTTCGTCAACCAATCGATCCAATAATGTAGCATAATATGCTCCAGTAATCGTCTTTCCTTTCTTAAGGTAGTCGATGAATATTACTCAATGTGGATCCCAAAAAACGCTAGCCACGAATGCGTTTTTGGTCGATTGTGAGGAATTGCGGCACCCATCTTGCACAGAGCTTTCTCATGCACAAATGTGTATGCAAAATATTGACCACACCCTCAGTTCAAATGGATACGATCTCAGCTATCTCATGTACTTTCACTTTCGGGTCATTCAAAAACAATATCATGGATTTTATTGATCATTTCTGGTGTAGTGATCTTATTCGGAACTTGGTATGGTTTCTGTGCTCACACGGCCACAACGAAATTCGGTAAACCACTTCTAAACCATTCCATACGACGGAGCAGAGTCCGAATAATATTTATCGAGCTTGGCCTTGGCTTCTGATAAGTTTTTTCCACGCAAAAAGTACTGTTTAATCAACACACGAAATTCACTTTTTTCCATCTTTGCAAAAAATTCGTAGGTTGGTTGCTTTCAGACACTCTAACGTGTAAACTAATGAATCGATTTGACTCAAATTTTAACAGAAGAGATTTGGAGGATGGAACTTGTCAACAATGATAGCCGTTTGTTATTAGTGACGACCTCTCATATAGATATCACGGCAATATCAAACACCCTAGTATTAAGGTAAATGTCCCAGTAATCGGTATCTTAGTTTCAGTAATCGGCACACAAATAATCTTACATTCTATTGGATTATCATTGATTTTTGCAATTTTTTATAATCCATGTTATTAAGCCGTACTATTACTTCTTGTAAAACACTTCAATTAAAATTGTTTTCAGTACTTTGTCAAATTTAGAGAGTAAAATGACGATCGCACTGGTACACTGACGATTACTGGGTCATTTACTTTATATGTCACCTCAAAAATGTAAAGACTATGATTGCAAACTTTTAGATTCACTAGGAAAGCTAATTGCTTTAGAAGTACACTGAAAAAACAGTATAGCTAAGAGAACTATATTTTGGTCCTCAGAACCAGAAAATATTGCTATCAGACCAATGCTACGGTATGGTCCTCAGAACTATACGAGTATAGGTGAGACAGCTATACAAGTTCGTTGATATGACAATACCATGTATAGCGATCGTAAACAAAATATTATGCCATCGCTATCGCTCTTGTGAATTTTCGCGTGTGATAAAACAATACGCGATACGCAAAAATGATCTTTCAAAGAAAGAAAAAATGCTCCAAACAAATCGACAAACGCTTCGAAAAAACGCCTCGAAAAAATGACACTTCTTTCTCATTTCGAGGTAGGGAGTTCAGAGTAAATTTTCAGCTATTACCACAGCGAATATTTTTAGCTGCCCTAGCAAACTTTTTGTTCACTTGCCGAAATTTTTATCAGTCACAGCTAACTAGTCGACAGCTAACTTCAATTAGCAACAGCAGCCATTTGATTTTTTTCCATACAGGTATAATCGAGAGTGATCAAATGCTTCAGTTTTAATAAAGATAATAAAAGATGAACTGATGCCAAATCCACGACTAAAATAGAATGACTTGAATGTATTATTACTATATTTATTGGAAAAAGAGAATAACAAAAATAAGTACGTAATTTATACGTAGTTTTAAAAAAGCAGTCAAATGGCGTTAAATTACTAGGAGCGCTGAGAAATTACTGGAATCCAATACTGCAATATTGTAGATTGGATGATAAACTACAGGCCAATGTTATAAACTGAGGCGGAAACAATTTTCACGGTTGTCATGATAGAGTTTTTCTGATCTTTTTTAATTCTAGGGAGAGATAGGGGGGGGGGGGATTTATACTTCTTGCAATATTAAATAACCTACCATAAAATTTTACAAAAAAGATGTTAGGCTATTTATTAAAATATTCCGAGCCCAGCTTCAACATTCAAGTAAATATCATACCCAATAACAGTCGCAGAAATAACTTTCATGTCTGATAATTAAGGCCGTATGGTAGACTCTGACGTTAGCAATTATATACGAAGGCTTTATAATTAACATAATAATTAAAACAATTTTTCCGGAGAAGACAGTAATGCGTTACATTTTCTCGCATTGCTGTCTTCTTCGGAAAATTTTTAAAAATTATTATTTTATTAATAAAGCGGTCGTATATAATTGGTAATGACAGACCTTACCACACGGCCTCAAGCATACACGGAGAAACTTTTTATATCAATTTTTACTATAGTACTTTTCAATTTAGGGAAAAATGTATCACTTTGAGAATTTTTGTTAGTAAAAATACTAAACTTTAGAAGAATGATATGAAACTTTAGTATAAACTATAGTAAAATTTGCTATGAACTATGCTGAAGTTTCATATCATTATTATAAAGTTTAGTATTTTCACTAAGAAAAATTCTCAAAGTGATACGTTTTTCCCTAAATTGAAAAATACTATAGTAAAAATTGATATAAAAAGTTTTTCCGTGTAAATATTACAAACTTCTTTATACTAGAAATACCGAATAGCAACATTCTTTATTCAGGTATATTGGTGTTTAAGTATTTAACACTAGCAGTTTTAAAAAAACATTTTACTTCTTCATTAATAGTATATTATGATACACGGAGAAATTTTTTACATCAATTTTTACTATAGTATTTTTCAATTTGGGGAAAAACGTATCACTTTGAGAATTTTTGTTAGTAAAAATACTAAACTTTATAATAATGATATGAAACTTCAGCATAGTTCATAGCAAATTTTACTATAGTTTATACTAAAGTTTCATATCATTCTTCTAAAGTTTAATATTTTTACTAACAAAAATTCTCAAAGTGATACGTTTTTCCCTAAATTGAAAAGTAGTATAGTAAAAATTGATATAAAAAGTTTCTCCGTGTACTAGTGCGGAAAATTGGTGATGCATATTTTTTGGCAGAGAGTATTGCAAAAATTATATTTATATCTGCAAATATTCACTCTAAATACTTTTCATATTTCCAGTGAAAAAAAAAAACTAAAATTAATCCAAAGTCAAATTTAAAAAGTTTCAAAATAAAAGATTCTGAAAAAAAAATTAGGAATTTAAAATATATCATAAGCAATAAAAATCAAATTAAAGAATTAAGATTTTTGTTAAAATCATTTAAAAATGGGAAATTGAGATATTTGAAAAAATCAAAGATTTCAAATTCTTCAAAATGAACAAAACTGGAAATTTGAAGTCTAAGAGATTATCAAATCAGGAAACACAAAATCTTTATTTCATCAAAATTGATTTAAATAAACGCATTAAAAAAAAAGTAAAAAATAGTCTTATCAGCAGAATTTCTTTATTGAAAACAATTTGAAATGCAAATCCGAGCGCAGATTGATCACGCGGCAAAATTACTTTGAGCTCTCTTTGTCGGAAACTGTACAGAAGGTCTGAGAATCGTTTTAATACTTTTTCTCAACTTCAAAGAGGACGCTATTTTTCCTAGAGATTAAAAACTTTTGCACGCCATTTTAGCCAATAAACGCGAAAACTGCACATATGTATAAGCACTCGAAAGCGTAGAGCTACGTGTATACTTTGGATATAAGCCAAAACTTTCCAGACAGTTGGGCGCATAACTTGCACGCTGTTGAGGTAAAAGGTTATTGAAAAAGGTTCTTGATAGTAACAATATTTACAGTAGTGAATGTCGATATAGCTCTACCACACGATTAAAGCTCGACATTGAGAGCTAACAGATCGCAGTTTGAGATTCATATTCATCACTTCCGCTCTTCTCTTTCTCTCAATTATTTCAAGATTATTATTTCCTGTACGGGAAACTTCTGGTAGAAATATTGACATTTTCAAATATTCACCCTTAATTTATTGCATATATTCGTGAAACTTAATATTAAATCGATTCTGAATAATTTTATCAAGCTGAGAAAATAAAAGACGTCATATTGTAAATATAATAAATTGCTGAATAAAAATGATAAGCCAGAATGTCAGATAGCAGCCAAAAAAGTGAAGTATGTATGAGCACACATGATTATCATTTTTTATTCTGTAGATAATTTAAACTCCAATATACCGACAAGATACTTAAATGAATTGATATAAAATAAAATACCGTAAGAATAATAGTATAACAGTAAAATTTGAAAATTGAAAACTGACGAGGGAAGTTGGAAGCTGAATGGGGAATAATCAAGTGAGTGAATGAAAATGCTGGTCATGTTGTTGATATTTCTGGAGTACGTCTTTACTCGTGAATGTGCTCTCGTGAACATTCATGAGATTCGTTGACGGCACATACGACGCGGAGTCAAGATGATTGTGTTTATTTGGTACAGATCCAGTGCCTAGTTCACTTGAATCGAACAGATGGACTAAAATGTTATGCTCATTCCACTGTCAATGTGATAGAGTTATGGATGAGACTTTTGTATTCAATAACAAACTATTGATCGTTAACCCAAATTCAGTTGTTCTAATTTTCCAATCCTTATAAGCCAATAAGGAACTATATATGTTGAGATAAAGCTCTTTTCATTCATACTGTTCTTAGTAAATGTGCAAGAAGTTGATAGAAACTGATAATAGTTATATTTCGATACTCACGTTCTAATATGTCGTATCCCACATTTAGAAAATTTTTCAGGAAACGATAAAAACGTCTTGCTAGCACAAATAAATAAATGTAAATAAATTTTTGTTTTATACGTTCATAAAAATGCATAAATAATAATAATTAAAGCAAAAAAGATTATTTAAATAAATTTTATGATATTTATGTGGGTTACGCAATAAGAAAAAATTAAAATGTATTTTAGAAAGAAAATTGATTTAATCGTTTTATAATTAAATATTGTTGTAACATTTTTTTTCATTTTAAGCACTCTTAATTTTTTTTTTTTTTTTACTTCAGGTACATTTTCTTGCTGAGATTGTTGGAAATTTCTTGTCCTCTTTCGTCTTGTATTATCACAATTTTTTTTATAATTAATATCATTATCTTCAGGTTTTTTAAATCTATTATTAGTACGCAGTACTTTGCTTTTAACACCAAGATTAACTTGATTAGCTTTTCGTTTCTTACTCTTAGTCTTTTCAGTTACCTTAACTATATTTTTATTCTCGGCTTCCAAATTTTTCATTGATGGAGATTGGTCAGAAGCAGAGTCAGTATCATCAATATATTTTATATTATTATAGAAGCAGTGTGTATCTCTCAGCAACACTTTTTTTAATGCCTGTAATTGTTGCCATTTACTTTTAGTTATTTTTAATCGATCTACAAACAGAGGTTTCAGCGGATGCTCTAGATTCAATTGGAGTTGTAAAAATATTATTTGTAATTACCTTCTTACTCATTTTATTAAATAATTTCTCAAAATAAACTAAAGACTAATCACAAAATAAAAATTGACTGTCACATCGGTGGCGCTGACTTAACCAATGGATGTGGGATACGACATATTAGAATTCGTGAAAATCGGCATGTGGGATACGGCATATTAGAATATTTATTTAAAAATATTAAATAAACAATTTGACTCACAAGATTTTAATATAAGCTGTAAAACATTATTATTAATCCATTTTTCAAAAAAAGTTAATTTCTCAAATTTTGTGGGATACGACATATTAGAACGTGGGTATCGATTTACATTTATCTTTCGTAACAAGTAATAAATCAGTTATTAATGAGTAATTACTTATGGGTATTAGGTAACAGCCTCGCATACGAAAATTTTCCTAATTATCCTGGTAATGTTTTGCATCCGAGTGTACAATCAACTCGATAAAATTTTCATTGTTCATTTCCCGAACGTAAACATTTTAATTCAACCAAGCAAATGACGCTTGGTTTACGGTCAATCCCATAAAGCACTCAGATCATTATCGGCTTTATCGTTTCAATACAGCACGAAGCTTTCCCTGGAAAACTTTCGTTTTATTATTTCATATAACGGTATTATGAGACTCCGTAAATCTCAACATAAATTCATATTACTAATCAGTTGGAGTGAACCGTCGAAGAAGATGGACAGAGTAAGAATTAGTAGTTTTATTAAAACGATGGAGTTTCCCTCTAGAGTAAGAACATTATTTCTAAGAATTAAGGGAAGAAATTTCTTAAAATAGAACTTGAGGAAGAACGCTCAGAAATTTCGCTCGATTCCAGTAAATGGTTTATTAGGCTACATTCGATTAATTTCACAAAACAGTTGGATTAAACCAAACAAATGTTTCCTCAATTCAATCATATATTTTCCTGGCTTCATAAATAAATCACACTGTTAGAAATTTCTACCATAATTTCCCGAAACACGTGACTGCAGTTTTATTCGGTTGCAGTTTCGTAAAATTAAGATAAAATTTCAAAAAATCCAGTTAATTTTTAGTAAATTTAAGAAACAATTTATTAATTTTCAGTTACAAAGTGTTGAATATTCTGATACTTCATGCATTTACAGTTCACAGTTAACAGTTTGGTAATTTCGAGATACATTTTATGAAAATTCAGCTGAGTTTCATAATATTAAAAAAAATTCAATACATTTTTCGCAATTTTAATATACCTTTATTTTATGATAAATTTTATAAAAATTCTGTTACTGTTTGGTAGTTTCGAGATACTTTTTATGATCATTCAGTTGAATTTCATAATATTAAGAAAAATATTTAAAAAACAGGAGTTATATCGACCCTCAATAACAATATTTGCAATGTTGGCTGATTGGCTATAGCGTCCATTAATGAAAAAAAACAATAGTTTTAATCAAACGTTTCGACTCTGATTGGAGTCCTCATCAGTGATCTTTACTTTTAAA
This sequence comes from Diplolepis rosae, assembly GCA_030998225.1. NCBI lineage: Eukaryota > Metazoa > Arthropoda > Insecta > Hymenoptera > Diplolepididae > Diplolepis > Diplolepis rosae. The sequence continues at coordinate 1,409,917 of JAPYXD010000143.1, read as the reverse complement.
ATATGAAATAAAATAACTAGTAAATATTGCACTTGTAATATATTTTATGTTTGCTATACACTGAGAAAACAGTTTTGTCAAATCAACAAAAATATTTTGTTAGTATTTAGCTAACAAAATTCTTTTATTGTGCCAACAAAACATTTTGCTATATCTATCAAATTTTGTTACTTAAACAAGATGTTTTGTTGGGACAAAAAAATATTTTGTCAGGACAACAAAAAAAGTTTTGTTGGATAAATTTTTTTTTCAGTGTGTTCACTCTACCTCCTTTTTGTCGTTTGTTTTTTGTGTACTCGCATCTACATTTTAAGTTACACTTATATATAAACGTGCATTGAGAAAACAGTTTCTTCGATATACGGTCGAAGAAAAAATTTCTTTGAATTAAAGAAAGTTTTTTAATTCAAAAAAAATTTCTTTATCCAAAGAAATAGATTTGTTTACATTAAAGAAAATGTTTTTGAATCATCAAAATTTTCTTTAATTCAAAGAAGTTTTTTCTTTGACCGTAAATCAAAGCAACTGTTATCTGAGTGTGATCTAGGTTTTTTAGCCCAGATGTTTTTTTAAAATTTATGTGCCAGTGTTCAATATTAATTCTTAAGAATTTTCTTATGTTCTTAAAAAATGTTTATGTATAATTTTATGTAAATTTGCTCATTTTTTATTCCTCACACAATACCAAAGTTGTACTCAAAAATAGGACTCATGTGCAATATTTACTAGTTACTTTTTTCCATATTTTAGAAATAAAGATCACTGAAGAAGATTCCCGTCAGAGTCGAAACGTTTGATTAAAACTACTGTTTTTTTCATTTATGGATCCTAAAGCCAATTAGCCAAGATTTCAAGTATTAAGAAAAATTTCTAATCTACGTAAATTAGTTGAATTATTACTCTATCGATTATTGTAATTTCCAAAGTTTCAGTTCATTCAGAAAGTTTCCACTGCCAGGAAAACTGGGAATTGAACGAGAGTTGGAGAAGAGCGATAAAGCTAAAAACTTGAGCTTAAAGTTTGAACCCCTCGAGTACCCTATTGTCGTTGTCACCTTTTGTAATCGTCTGGTCTCGAGTCGATTCGGCACGTCTTCTGGACGTTTGCCAACTTCAGAGTAACTTTGCAGGTTTACTTTTGAAATGATGCTACTTTCAGATTGAAAAACATCTATTTCAAAAACCAGTTGTCAAAAATGAATTGTTTAGTACAGAATTCGGATAATTTGATGAACGACTTCAAAGTACTGTTGTTTCTGCAGAATGAGAGGATAATTGACATTTATCTAGCGCGAGAAGAATGCACCGGAAGTTAACGTTATCATTAGACCGATTACATGCTTGTATGCTCGCAATTTCATTCATGCTTTATTAACTAATGCAAGTTAGTCACGTGTGAGTTTGATTCTTACATGAAACCCGACTGAAACAATGAGTGTTGCAACTCACAAAAATTATTAAATTTCTTTGTTTAATCAAATTAAAGTATTTTAAAATAAATATTTTTATTGGAAAATCAGTAATGGACAATTATAACGGAATATAGTGTGGACAATTTATGTCAGCAGACATTGATATTGTTATCTACTTGTTCTATATTTTACCTCCTACATCTAATTCATTTAATATTCGCTTAATGCGGTTTAGAATCGTTAGATTAGCCATTCCGTGGAAATTTCAATGAATTATGTCACTTTACATTGATGCTTCAATTACGGTTGTATAATCTAGTATTATTTAGTGTTAAAAAGGTTCTAGGCTTTTAATTAAAATTTTTTGACTTTTTATTACATTACTGCTTTATGACCTCCTTTAAGGTAGTTCGTTCACAAAAATTAGACCTCAGGCAAAAATAGATAATTTTGCTTTCAAGAATAGCAATATTATTATTGAAGGGCTAATTTGAAAGAGAAAAGATTATTTTTCATGAAAAAAATTTGAAACACGAAAAAATAATTTTATTAATAAATTTTATTTTTGCCCAAACTTATTTTCTTATCGCTTCGAGCCAAATTTTTATAAATGATGCGATTCTAATAAATCACGGTTCATTTTTTTAGGAAAAAGATTCTCTACAACTTGATTTTTTTCAATTTTTGAAAATCAATTCTTTAATGGCTGAAATTATAAAAAAACAATTTTTCAAAACAAAATTTTTATAAACAAATTGCTGTATTTGATAATAATTAATTCAATTTGAAAAATAGGAAACGGTCATGTTGTAGAGAATCTTTTTCCTAAAATATTTTTTTAATATTAAATTTAAGCTTTAATTTGAAATAGGATAAAATTATTGAGGTAGGTCTCCTATTAAGGAGAGCACCGGATTTCAGTAAAGAAATTGAAGCTCACATGTCTTTGAAATTTTGTTCATTCTTGATCTACAATAGAATTCCTCTCAAGGACGGTAAGAGAGGAGAAAAAGTGAAACGCGATTTATGAAAGACAAAGAAGATTATTCAGTACAGAAGAATGTTAGTGTCTTCCTTCACCTTTTCTATCTTCGACGAGAAGATAACCATAGGAGAGCAATGACTCTTTTAAGGCCATAAGAGCATAGAATAATAAAAGTATCACAAGTCGAGATAAAAGGATGTAAAAACTGAAAAAATTGAAACCAAACCGAGGTTGCTGATAAAAAATACTATCCCATTAAATCAATTTCAGTTGCACGGTCTTTGAGCAATACAAAAAAAAGTCTTACGTAAAAGAGATAACACGATGAACGAATACAATTGTTTTCAAAAATATCTGAACGGTTCATTTATGGGTGAATTTTTTTTCACTAAGTGAGATTATTTAATAATCATCGAACCTTATCTGAGTTTTGATACGACCTTCCAGGCAAATTGAATATCATTTCCAATTTGCAAATGCGCAACATATACATTTAAATCGTAAAGAATATTATTATTTAAAGCATGTCAGCTGGAACTCTTAATTAATTACAACATAATGATACTGAATGATAACGACCAGGTGTTTTCCACGTTTTCTTAATGTTCGAGGGGAAAGAAAGCGTTAAAAAGATCATTTATTTGCGAGAGATGTGAGTAAAGGGTATCAGAACGTGTCTGCTCAGGAATTACGTTGACATTACATCGTTTAACATTATCATCATCAAGTGCTCAATATTCGAGACAATAATTAATCAAACATTAATTAACTTCAAGCAATAATTAATTTTAATGCATGAATGTTCTTAATATCACGTATTTCATTATAAAATGCAATATTGCAATGTCATATTATGCGTGTAGACAAGAAAAACAACTGGTTAAATTAATAAAATTATCAGCAGCTAATCACTTTTAAAATCTTTAGTCGTGGATTGCTTTTATAGCCTTTCGAAATTCTAAAATGGTTTTAAACACAATTTATGTTTAAAAATGTTTGTTAACCTTGTGTAATCTTTTGATAGTGGTTTAGGATTAGAAGGAAGCCCTTTTGGAGCGTAAGAACTTTATTTGGAACAAGAGGAATCTGAAATTGCACACAAATGAAATTCCCCTTGATTGAAATTTCCTTTTGAGTCAGCCGCAGAATTCCTACTAAATTTGCTATTTAGGAAATCCTTCTGCTTCGAGAGGATTGTTTACTGAGCTTTGACTGTAAACTTTCGTGTCGGATACGCGCCCTCGCATAAATGTTCAATTATGCAGGCGTGCAAGTCGATATATTCCACAGTACAGCTTTCACAGCTCAGCAGGAAAGAATGTTTTTGTTCAAACTAAAGAAGGTGCAGCCTTCGAAATCCATCTCAATTTTATTTATAGTAAGGTTCTCACCTTGTATTCATGAAAATATTTCGAAATTTGGGGTGCCAAGGACTAAAAGTGTAAATATTTGACGTGCAGACGATAAAAATTAAAAACTCACCATCTTTCTGTTTAAAATAAAATGTGAGGTGCATATTTTTTATAAGAAAGATTTCTTTCAACACATTTTTATTGATTTTTGTTCTTATAGACAGCAGTCCTGGGACTGGTTTGATGCAGTTCTACACCCGTTCCTATCCTAAGCGAGTCATTTTATATTGTGTAGAATGTAGATGATATATATACTGCTGTGCAAAAGTTGCTGGGCACTTGTTTTTAAGTGAGTTCGATCACGAAAATTAGACCTCAGGCAAAAATAGATAATTTTTCTTTCAAGAATAGCAATATTATTATTGAAGGGCTAATTTGAAAGAAAAAAGATTATTTTTCATGAAAAAAATTGGAAACACAAAAAAATAGTTTTATTAATAAATTTTATTTTTGCCCAAACCCCAAACTTATTTTCATATTATTAATAAAATTATTTTTTTGTGTTTCAAATTTTTTTCACGAAAAATAATCTTTTTTCTTTCAAATTAGCCCTTCAATAACAATATTGCTATTCTTGAAAGAAAAATTATCTATATTTGCCTGAGGTCTAATTTTCGTGATTGAACTATCTTTTAACCATTTACATAAAAGCTTCTAATTTACAAAATGCCTAACAATTAATTTGTTCCTTAGAATAACATGGAAGATAAATAAAATCTGCATTTAATGACCCCAAAACGAAATATTTTTGTCTATTATTAACAAAGATATTGAGAACTCAGATTTTGGCTGCATTCAAGAAAAATGTATTCAAAATTTTTGCTTTTTTTGGCAATATCTTCGTTAATAATGGACTGAAACATTTCGTTATGGGTTAATTAAATGCAGAATTTTGTTACCTTCCATTTTACTCTAAGGAAAAAATTCATTGTTAGGTATTTTATAAATTAGATGATTTTATCTGAATGGTTAAAAACATGTACTCACGCAGTTCTGAACGTTTATTGAACGATGAAAAGTATTTTTTTTTGAAAAATAAATGATTTATAGTTTTTGATCGAGAAAATTAAAAAATAGTGTATTGTTCATGAACGATTTTATATTTGAAGGGCCCTTAATATAAACATAATAATTAATTTTCTTGTTGAAAACAAATTTTTTATCATCGTTCAATGAACGTTCAAAACTGTAAGTACATTTAAAAATGTATTCAAAAATATATAAAATGTTGTTACTAAAATTTGAAAAATGGTAGAGAAGATAAAAAGGGGCGTAGATAGACTACTTTTGTTTTTGTTAATAAAAAAAAAAATTCTGATATATTTTGCTAAAATTGAACTTCTTTTCAATTTTGAAACTGAAAGTAGTCTCTCTACGCCCCTTTCCATTTTCTCTAACATTCCCGAAAATTTGGAAACTTTTTTTCTACTTTGGAAACAAACATGTAGAAACCTAAAATCAATAAAAATTTCTAATTCCCCACGTATCACCTGCCCTTAAGCGTTCCAAATTTTGATACTTTAATATTTCAAACTAATCATTAAATAAAAACCTTGAGCATAGGAAACCACATGAGAAACCAAACGGGAAACTGCATATATATGATCTGGGCTTAAATCACAATACAATACAGCCCCCCATATGGTTCCCAATGTAGATTCTCACATAGCTTTGACTTTGACTTGGGTTGAAAAACATAGAACTGCATTTCTCGGCAGAAGTTGGTTACTCACATTAGCGGTGGTTTGCCATTGCCTTCCACTTATCGCTATGATGTAACTAGTGGAGAAAAGCTGAAAATAATGGCTGTAAGTAAGTTTTCCTGAGTGACTTTTATTCTTTAGAAATTTTTGTCCTGTACCGATGAGTAAAGACATTTGAAACCGCTTGAGAAATGCTGGTTCCACGAGTCGACGAAATACTTTATTTAAAAACAAACAAGGATTTTAATATTTATAGAAGATTCATTTGTTGTTGTTTTAGTCATTAGTCCTGGGATTGGTTTGAAGAATTTACAAGCAACATTCACCATTAATTTTTTCATCCTTTCATAATATTCCATAAAAAAGTAATTTATCCAAATTGATCTACAAAAAAAATGTTATCTTTTAATTTATAAAAATTGTATCATAATTTTAAAGAAATATAATAAATTTAAATAAATACAAAAACTGTTTCAGGAGCTTTTGAGATTCCTCTCATGTTTGTTTGACAAAAAATATGCTTAAAAGGTAAAAACGTTGTATGAATTTTAGAGTACTGCGGGATAAGTCGAGTAGCAAATTATCTCAATAAATGTCACTGTGAATATCCTTTCCGCCTTGCTTATGTTGAGACAATTTGTTTCTCTCGAGGAAAACATTTTATAAAAGTTCAGGATTAGAAAACGAGTCGAGTTATATTTTGGAAGGTCGTCTTCTTTTTTCTTTCCCCCTTTTTAGTTGGTTTCTCATAATCGTTGATCCTAAGAAATTATTTTGGTCCAAATCTGGTCGTTTTTTTTTTGTATTTTGAGAGTTCAAACGGTTTCGAATTCGTGAAATTTTGAATTATACTTCGCTGTTTGGATGTTAAGATGAATTTGAGTTTGTAGTGATAAGGGTTCGAATTTAATTCTACATTTTCCATTCCTCAATAATTCCACGACTTGTTTTGCACAAATTCTGACTTTCTCTCGAGTAATTATAATTATTTTAAATAATTTCTTTATTTGATTTCTAATTCGCTTTTTACACACGAACTGAAATTCCATCAAGTGTTATTTGTCTCGTTTTTTCTTCTATAGTCGTTGATATCCAAGACTTGTTTAGTGAGGGTCGAGTAACTGTTTTCACGTGAAAGATGCTGAAAATCAATGCGACTAGAAATTATTAGTCACAAGAAGGCAAGGCAATCTTTCTCTTATCGAAGGTGAGAGTTTGTCGAGCCACGTGTGTAAATACAAGCTTTAAAAGGAATTATGGAGCCCACCAAGTTGATCTAAACAGGAATGGTGCCTCTTACTTAGAGAGCAACTCAGAAAATAATACTGAGAAATAAAGATCCCAGCAGAAAAAAAAACAAAATGTTCAATTGTACAAGTGTCACGCCGAGAAAGATACATTTGTGACTAAATATAGCAAGATATGGGACAGATTTAGAATCCCAACTTTCCCGTTTTCTGGGACGCAGAAAAAAAAGCATCCGTGCATTTATTTTGGTTCTTTTGTGTCTTTTAATTCCCTCTTAAATATCACTTGATTTAAGAATAATTCAGCACGTTTGTATAGCTTAAATAAACAAGTCTCATGTTTTTTTTCAATACAAGTATTTCGAATTCGGAATTTTTATTTTGTGAAGTATTAAAAATTTTTCCACTTAGTCATTTCAAAACTAGTGTTTAAAATTGGTCTTATTTTATAATTTTCTATTTTTGTCTCAGGAATGTTTCACGAATGACTGTTTTCAAAATGAGAGAATTAAATTTCTTGCTATTAAATTTTTTACAGCTTCTATAAAATGCAACATCATCATTCAAAGCAACGGAAGCTAAATAAATCTTACTCCGGGAAAACCCGAAACAAATAAAAAAATATAAAATATTCTGTACAAAAAATTAATTTCCTAAAATTGATTATTCAAGGTTAAACGTCTGCGATTAAGTATAAAGTGCGGCTTTAGATTTTTGTTTTCCTGGATATTGGGAAAGTGTTCAATCGTCTTGACTTCACATCGAGACGATTGAAGTCGATTTAAAATTACATGCGTTTGCTGAAACGGTACTGCGTGCTCCCACGTACGCACAATGCGTACCCAGAAAAAAAGAAACGATTGATTGAAATTTCTGTGAATTGCGTATCTTAAAATTTACGATTAAAAGTTTCTGAATCTGCAGTTTTATCAGAAAACGATTGCATTGAAACGTTGTTGAATTGCGTTTAGGACTTTTCAATCGTATAAATTTGTTTCAATTACGTTGAATATTATAGTTTTACGATTGACACAGTCCATAAAATTTGAATCGTTAAGATACATTTCGTGAATTGTTCATCTCAATTGTGAAATTACGATTAACATCAGTGAATCAAAGTTTTACAAATGCAAGAAGCGTACAAACAATTCAAGAAAGTAATGATTTAATCGCTCTGGGATCAAACAGTCGATTGAAAAAGCTTGCCGATTCAAATCCCCACAACACAATTAAACGAAAATATTTTGAATCTGCAAATTTTAAAAACGCAATTCACAGCGATTTTAGCCTATCGTTTTTTGTTTCCTGGGTATACAATACAAAAAATACGAATCAACAATTGCTTCCCAAGTGCGAAGTTAGAAACGGCCCAACACTGTCCCAGCATCGGCAAAAATGTTGCCGAAGATCGGTTGCCAATATTGTGCCGTTGCTGAAATGATAACTCTGGTATGCACTTTTGCGGCCAAATCTGGCCGCCAACACTTATTTTCAGCACAGCAACGGGCCGATGCTGTGCCGAACTCTGGTTTTCTCACTTCCAGAATCGTTTGCCGTTATAATAAGTGACAATCGGCTTGGTATAGGGCCGATACTAGGCCAAGTTTCGGCTAAGGGTCGGTAAATTCAAACAATTAACAAAGGCCGCCGTCGTCGACCCAGCACTTGACTGATGCAAATGGCGACACTGGCCCAATAACAGCCGGCTGTTGGCTGCCGAGATGGGACCAATATTGTGCCGTATTATCAGCTTCGATAATTCGCACTTGGGTTGTTCTCCAAGAGTGAAACGCGTTATTTTTCCTAACACGTCCAGTGACAATTGTACTTTCATCGTCGGTTTTGAGACGTTAAAATGGAGTGGGGAAAATAGATACAGTTGTGAAATCAGCCATTTTCCTGTCTCAAAACCGGCGGTGAAAGTACAATTTTCACCAGACGTGTTGGGAAAAGCATTTTTGTCCACGGTCTTCGAACATCACTTCGCGTGCGATGGTCAGGTGTAAAGAAAAAAATGAAGACGCGTTAAGGGCGAGTTTCCGCTAAGGGGATTCCAGGACATGTTTGCAACATGTCTGGCCCTTCGCCAAGGAGGTTGGAAAGAGCGTAATAATCTGCCTGAAAGTTCGTCTGGGTCGTCGTAAGAATTAAGACTCTGGCTTATGGCCAGAACGCTTAAAGACTAGTCGGTTGACAGTTTTGATACTCTTAATCATCAGCACCTGCCGTGCCTTTAAATTAATGGCTCTGGATGACTGGATCACCTTTTACAAACCCTCAACACATTAGACTCAAAGGGAAACTCAAAAATCCAAACCTATCAACAAACTTGTGCGTCTTATACTTTTGTTTTTCATTCTTATTTGTATTCTTATTTATTTCTTATTCATACAATCATTTTTCACCCATACTATATTTTTTATTTTTACTATACATAAAAGAATAAAGTAGTAGACAACTACTTCCGGTCATTTAGAGAAAAATTATTGCCATTAAATTATAGGTATTAAACGAGCTTTGAAAAATTTCGAAATCGAAAAGTTTTAAGAATCGAAGATTGCAAAATTAAAAGATATTAATTGTAGTATTTGAAAATTTATATGTTGAAGAAATATAAAAATAAAAAACGTTTATAGATTTAGAAAATACACGGAGAATATTTTATTTGTGAAATATTAATAAATAGTTCGGAAAAACAAGGACAGAACGAGATATAATATAGAAAATTCTTGTGAAATTTTAATTTGCAAAAATCTTTACGTTTTTCTGTATTTAATACATCTCAATGCATCAAAAATCAACAAAATTTCACTCTGTCCTCATTTCGTTGAACTGTATTCGTTAATATTTAACCAATAAATTTTCTCTTTCTAAATAATGTTTATGATTTGAAATTAAAACTTTGAATACTAATCATCTTAACAAATTTTAAGTTTGAAAAATATCATGCGTAAACAAAAAAAAGTGATAAGTAAATAAAAGGAAAGTTCAGAATTATGTGAAAACTTGAAAATTAAATTTTCTGATTGAAAAATAGTGTGATTTCTATTTACTTTAAATAAAAGATCAGTAAGTTTTAAAAATTTAAAAATTTTCGAATTTTGGAAGTCTGAAATTAAAGAGGTTGTGTGACCAAAAGTCGGGTGTACAAAAATATTGATGTTCTGTCGCTTCCTGGTTGAATGACCACTCTAAGATAGACATTACATTATATTTTCCGAAGGCCAGTTGTTTCAAGTTTGAAATTCGTCTAATCTTATTTAATTCGCTTTCAGTGTGAAATACTGCGATCCGAGAACAAATTAATTTATTATCTTCTTCTTTATATTTTACAAAGCATTTATCACTAATAACTTGTGAGATGCTTGGCCTTCAGATCCGTAAGAGTTACAAGATTCGTACAAGTTATCACGATATAATCCAGATTATTGAAACATTTGAAGTAATAAAGTGGATTTTATTGCCCCGTACGGGGCAAATGAATTCGTTTTCTTACCCCCTAGGAGAAAAAAAATCATGTGCGACACGGGAAAAACATTCATTTTACTTGTGTTGTTGTTACCCTTGCTTTGCTCGGGCATCAAACTTCACACTCGCAAAATAAATTTTTTTTCCCTAGTTGCACAATATACTTTTTTTGGCCCTCCACGGGGCAATAAAATCCACTTTATAACACGCTAGTAGAAAAATTTATTTTTCGAAACCCTCGTAGAAAAAAAAATCGTGTGCGACACGGAAAAAACATTCGTTTTTACTCGTGTTGTTGTTGCCCGAGCAAAAACACTCGCAAAATACATTTTTTTAAACCCTCGTAGAAAAACAATCGTGTGAGACACAGGAAAAACATTCATTTTATTCGTGTTGTTACCCTCGCTTTGCTCGGGCATCAAACTTCACACTCGCAAAATACATTTTTTTTCCCTAGTTGCACAATATACTTTTTTTGGCCCCCCACGGGGCAATAAAATCCACTTTATAACACGCTAGTAGAAAAATTAATTTTTCGAAACCCTCGTAGAAAAAAAAATCGTGTGTGACACGAGAAAAACATTCGTTTTTACTCGTGTTGTTGTTGCCCGAGCAAAAACACTCGCAAAATACATTTTTTTCCCCTAGTTGTACAGTATACTTTTTTTGGCCCTCCACGGGGCAATAAAATCCACTTTATAACACGCTAGTAGAAAAATTTATTTTTTGAAACCCTCGTAGAAAAAAAAATCGTGTGCGACACGGAAAAAACATTCGTGTTTACTCGTGTTGTTGTTGCCCGTGCAAAAACACTCGCAAAATACATTTTGTTTCCCTTGTTGGACAACATACTATTGTTGGCCCCGCACGGGGCAATAAAATCCACTTTATAACCCGCTAGTAGAAAAATTTATTTTTTTAAACCCTCGTAGAAAAACAATCGTGTGAGACACAGGAAAAACATTCATTTTATTCGTGTTGTTACCCTCGCTTTGCTCGGGCATCAAACTTCACACTCGCAAAATACATTTTTTTTCCCTAGTTGCACAATATACTTTTTTTGGCCCCCCACGGGGCAATAAAATCCACTTTATAACACGCTAGTAGAAAAATTAATTTTTCGAAACCCTCGTAGAAAAAAAAATCGTGTGTGACACGAGAAAAACATTCGTTTTTACTCGTGTTGTTGTTGCCCTGAGCAAACACACTCGCAAAATACATTTTGTTTCCCTTGTTGCACAATATACTATTGTTGGCCCCGCACGGGGCAATAAAATCCACTTTATAACCCGCTAATAGAAAAATTTATTTTTTTAAACCCTCGTAGAAAAACAATCGTGTGCGACACAGGAAAAACATTCATTTTATTCGTGTTGTTACCCTCGCTTTGCTCGGGCATCAAACTTCACACTCGCAAAATACATTTTTTTTCCCCTAGTTGCACAATATACTATTCTTTCATATTCAAAAACAGCATTGGACACTTGATTCCAGAGAAAAAAACGACAATTCTTGATAATTTTCAGGAGATCTTCAAGTTGCTTATGTTTCTGAAGAGCTCATGTAATCTGGACCTTGACTTTGTGATCTGGAGACACTATTCAATTGATTAAAAAGGACAAGACATAATGAAAGAGAGTCCATCGAGGCTTCGACTGCGTAGTTCTACAGCTCTCTCACGAGAGAACATGCCCCTCGCTTTCCAGATCAGATTCATTGACCTCGGTGAATCTCTTGGACTCTAGAGCTCTTTCCTCTGAAGTGTTCCGCTCGCTTTTTTATTACTGACAAACACGTACTACGTACACTACTTGTAGTATACCGTTTACCAGATACTTGATAAGAAAAAAATCAAAATAAAAACTTCTAATCAGTTTGTGGAATCTTCTTTGCTCGATTGCTCGAAGTAAATGTTTTTTTTTTTTAATCCACCATATGTAAAATCTAAGTCGTCAATATAAATCAACCTCTTGTGCTATTACGAATTTCAAAACGAACAAAAGTTTTTATATTTATTCAATATAACAACGATTTTTTTCTCATGAAGATAAATAAATAAAATTAAAAGTTACTACGATTTAGGAGTAACGCATTTTTAGCAAAAATTAACTTTTTGCACAAAATAATTTGTTTATTTATATACTAATATTTCTGAACCATACGGAAAAGATAATATTAAAGGTATCCCTATAAAAACACAATATATGTTGCCTTTATGTATATAAATATATGATTTATTATTGAGGCTTCACAACAAGACTTTACTTTAAACTTTGTTTTCCACAAATTGTGATTTTCCGTGTTTGTTGCAATATATCTTTGAATAAAATCTAACGTATTAGACAAAGGCCTTTGAAATTTTTACCACTTATTCTTTGTTATATTATGAATATTTTTGGGTATGGAAAGCACTCTAGGTAAAAAAATAACTACAAACATTTTTGTTTATATTTTGGGATATTTTTAATTATTTTTTTATTTTATTTGTAACTTTTTTTAAAGTCATGTTACCTTATTTTCCATATCCAAAAAGCTGCTACATATTGTAAGGACCAAAAAAAAAAAGAATCATGACAATTGGTTAAAAAGCAAAAAAAAACTTATTCAAAGTCAAAAAATGTCAAAAAACTCAAAACCTTTCTGAATAAAGGTACTAAACATACAAAATATTATATGGAAGCTCTAAATTCAAAAAATAGTAATATTAAAGGTGACGGATCCCCTTAAGAAATTATAAGTTCATCGTATATAGGTCGTTAGATTTTTATATTATCGGAAACTTGAAAGATGTAAAATTTATGTTTATAAAGACAGATTATTTTGCTTACTTCTAAGTTTAATCATAAACGAGACGATTGCCACAGCAAGGAAGCTTCCATTCAAATTTTTTACGACATTATAAATTTAGTAACCTCGCTGATAAATATTGAACAGCTGGAATGATTCAAGTCTTAGTGGAATATTTTTTGCACTGTGTGAGAAAGCATTATTTACGTTTCTATCAATGTAATAGAAAGGGTTAGAGTCGAAAAACTTTCACTGCTCTCCATGCATGTATACGTATATAGTAACGTTCATTCATAACTTCCCCAGAACAGACGATCCTGCATTCAGAAAATAGATTTGAGTGAAGCAAAGAAAATTATTTATTTATGAGACTTTCTTTGATTTAAAGAAATGATTTATTTGAAGTAAATAAAATTTGTTTTATTCAAACAAAATCTATTTCAACCAAATAAAAATTTGTTCAAATCAAATAAAGTTCTGCCTTAAATCACACAAATTATATCCTTTACCATACATCAGTGCATTACTTTCTTTGTTTTGAAGAAAAATTTATTTGATTTAAACAAATATTTAACTGGTCCAAAGATATTTTGTTTAAATTAAACAAATGTTATTTAATTCAAATAAATCTTTTGTTTGAATTAAAAAAGCCTTTCAAACAAATTATTTTCTTTGATTCAATCAAATTTTTTTTCTCAGTGTGATTCTTGGGTACTCTGACTCGGTGTTTTAGTTAATTATTTAGAAATTGTAATTACCAGTGGTATACCACTCTTTACTCGTCATGATCAATTAGCGTGAAAGAAATGTTACGTATCCTGACTCCGAGGTACATTAAAAACTCCCGCCCACGTCAAAGTACATTTTTTGTTACATCACTCAGAAAAAATATTTGATTGAATTCAAGAAAATCATTTTTTTGAACGACTTTCTTTGATTTAATGAAATGATTTGTTGAAATGAAATAAAAATTTTTTGATTCAAACAAAACATTTTTGAACCAAATAAATATTTGTTTGAATTAAATTAATTTTTCTTAAAAACAATGAAATTAATGCATTGATATATGGTCAAAGATATAATTTGTTTGATTTAAGGCATAAATTTATTTGATTCGAACAAATATTTATTTGGTCCAAAGATATTTTGTTTGAATCAAACAAATTTTGTTTCATTAAAATAAAACATTTCTTTACATCAAAGAAAGTGTTTCAAACAAATAATTTTTTGGATTCAATCAAATATTTTTTCTGAATGATGTCTTAACCATCGATAAAAGAAAAATTGATTCAATTGCAATTTTTACAAAATCTTCATTTTATTCGAACACTGTGATGTTAATTATAAAGAGATGAGATCATTAAAAGTTTATCAGATAATACCACAATCTCTTTAATGAAAAAGAATATACATCTTATTCTTCTCATATTTCTAGCATTTCTTTGTATGTCCATTTAAAAACTTAGATATACTGAATAATTTATTTCTCTGTTTAACGTCTTGAAAACGTTTCTTACATACTGGTTATTAAGTAAAGCATTCAGCGCTGGAAGTTTCAGATCCGTACAGTTTACAATCTCTTTAATCATCTCTCAGACAAGATATAAAAAATTCAAAAATTTTATTCATCGTCTAAAGAATGCATAAAAAGAATGACAAATTACTTAATTAATGACGATTTATATTTCAAGGTCATATTTATTAATAGGAATTTCTCATTACCATAAACCCTGCCCAGTACCATAACGCTTTCATTTATTACCGTAACAGCAGTTTTTCTAGACTTGTAGAGTCGGTACACGGAGTAGGTTACACGATGGAGAAAGTAAAATAAGTATGATATGAGGCAGAAAGTCTCTTGATGAATATGCATAATGAAAATTCCCATAACTAGAGCACGTCGGTCAAAGTGGTCTCTTGGCAATTGGCCAGACTGTCGCTGTAAGAAGCAGGTAATCGCCTGAGAAAAGGGCACGATTACAATCGTACGGAATGCGCTTATAGCCGGGACGTTTCGAAAGGCTTCTAACTCACGTTTTACCGCTTATGTGCGTGCACGAGACACCACTCTTGTCTCACATTATCTGTGTATAATGCACGACCGAGCGTGTGCACGTAGTTCACTCAATCTCTGCTCACGTTATCAGTACTCTACAATTATAGATACATTGAGTACTTAAAAGTCTGAATGATCACGCACTTCAAAAATCCGGAAGTCTCTTTCCAACATGAGTTCTACATTTGAGCTTTAATTCATTAAGGTAGTTCATTTACAATAATTAGACCTCAGACAAAAATAGATAATTCTGCTTTCAAGAATAGCAATATTATTATTGAAGGGCTAATTTGAAAGATAAATATTTAACAAATTTTTATTTTTGCCGAACTTTTTTCCTTATCGCTTCATACCAAATTTTACAAAATGATGCGATTCTAATGAATCACGAATCGTTTTTTCAGAATAAAGAATCTTCATAACTTTACGTTCCCAATTTTTGAAAATAAATTCTTTAACGGCTGAAACCATTAAAAATCAATTTACCAAACAAAAAATTCTTATAAACAAATTGCTGAATTTGGTAATAATTTATTCATTTTAGAAAATTGGAAACGGTTGTAGAGAATCTTTTTCCTGAAAAAATGATCCGTGATTTATTAGAATTACATCATTTTTTTAAATTGGGTATGAAGTGATAAGGAAAAAAGTTTGGGTAAAAATAAAATATGTTAAATGCATTATTTTTCTGCATTTCAAATTTTTTGCATAGAAGATAATCTTTTCTCTTTAAAATTAGCCCTTCAATAATTATATTGCTATTCTTGAAAGCAAAATTATCTATTTTTGCCTGAGGTCTAACTTACGTGAATGAACTACCTTAAATATTCAAATATCATTTAAGTGGTTAGTCGCAGTCGGAGGAGGAAGAAAAGCGTATTTTTTGAGAATTTTTTTCTCTTTGCTATATGCATATATTTTGTCAATTATTTTAGCATTCGAAAGTTAAGATTTTATTAATTCTTCGTCAAAATTTCTTTGAAAAATAATTAAACATTGAAGAAAAACACGTAGTTTGCCGGAGAATGTTTTGCAAAAGACTTTCTGCGGTGACTATTTCAGTTCCTTAATGGGTTATTCGGAATTAAAAATCCCAAATTATTTCTTTAATCTATTAGTTTCTATGGTGCTTGATCGTAGCTTGTCAAAAAAAAAAGTTTTTTAACAAAATGGTAACCGGTCAAACTTGGATGTCCGATTTCGCCAAAAAATTCCCCGTTTTTTTTAATTAAAGAAAATTTTTTGAATGTAAAAAAAAATCTACAATCAAGCACCGTACTTTTATATATCAAAGAAGCCTGTTCGTTTGAAGTAAATCGTTTAAGCGGTTTTCGAGTAATCGTGGTCACCGATTTAAAAAACGTTGTTTCGAGAAAAACGCATTTAATGTTTTAAGTATAGCTTACATGTGAATTAAATTTTTGTTTGTCTACTAAAATAGCTCAGTCAATTTTGCTTGGATCGTAAAAGGGTGTCTACACCCAGAAAAAAGATTCTTTGATTCAGAAAAATTTCTTTGAATCAAACAAATTTGTGCATTCCTTTTTTGCCAAAGAAAAGTTGTTTTGATTTAAATAAATTTCTTGATTGTTTTTTTTTCTTTGATTTTAACAAATTAATAGAAATAATGCAACATACAAGATGCACGCTTTCAAATTTTTTTTGGCTTATACAAATATTAACATCTGAATATTAGCCATTTTTATATTTCACGAAACTTAATGAGGAATCAGAAATATTTTCTTTAATTTAGAGAAAAAATTGTCTTTGCTCAAAGATAATAAAATTAAATAAATTATTTCTTACGCTTTTTCCGGTATTTTATTTGAATCAAATAAATATTTTTTTAAATCAAATAAATAATGTTGAAAAAAGAATTTCATTTAAAAAAGGCTGAAAAGGTGATTTCTTAAAATCAAATAAATTTATATTTGTTCTAAAGGTGCTTTCACTTCGAATTGAAGAAATGAAGTTAAAAAACGATTTCTTAAATTTAAATGAAACTTTTTACTGGTTGTATATTGTTGTCATTGAGGTCTAGTAATGCAATTTTTTATAAATTTGACAAAAAAAAAAACATTTCCGGCTGAACCTGCAATATTTGTCTATTTGTCCTTGATCTTGTCACATATATCGTTGGCAATGAACCATCGATAATGTTAATCGGCTTTAAAATATAGGGATTTCCAGTATAATTTGATTTGAGTACTATTATGGATGAAGCACATATATGTAAACAGAAATATTATTGGTATTGATGTTTATTTACTGTAAATATCTTTGTTGATAAATTTTCCTTCTATTGCTGAAATAAAGCTGAAATAAAAGTGTCGGAAATTTGAATATAGCATTAATTGAACACGAATAGTTTGAAGGAAGGTTTAAAATTTATAATTAGTTTCGTAATTAATATTATAATTATGAATGTTATGAGGATTGATAAGTCATATCAAATAAATAAGTCATATAGCTAATTCAATGATATTAAAAGTCTAAGGATCAGAAATACAGTTGGTTATTTCAATAACAAATTATATACTGATGTATTCAAATATATTTCAGTTCCATTTAATAGATCTATTTAATTTGTAGATATTTTCTGTTTTGAACTATAAATTTTTTCCGTGTATACCATAATATTTTTATTCAGGTAACTTAGGAAATGAGCAAATTTTATTGATTTTAGGTTTCTACATGTTTGTGTCGAAAATACATAAAATTTTGTTTTCAAAATTTGAGAAATGGTAGAGAAGATGGAAACGGACGTAGATACACTACTTTTGGTTTTGATAAAGGAAAACGAATTTCCAAAATATTTTGTGTAATTGAACTTTTTTTCATTTTCGAAACCAAATGTAGACTATCTACCTCCGTTTTTAACCAGTTAACTGTGATTGAGGAGTATACTCGTCATAAATACATGGAACTTGCCATAGTCGCCACAGTTAACTGGTTAACTTCTCTGAAATTTCCAAAAATTTCAAAACAAAACTTTATGTACTTTGGACATAAACATGTAGAAACCTAAAATCAATCAAATTTGCTAATTTTGGAAATATCACATGCCCTTAAGAAAATATTAAACAAATTTTTCAGTTAAAAATGAAAATTTTCATACTAGAATCACTATTATGGGCTTGATAAAATTGTTGAACTTTACTTTCTGGAATGTTAAAATTAATTTGAAATTATCAATACCAAAATTGTTCTTGCTAAATTTACATAAACATAAAAATTCCTCAAAGTTAGGGACATTAAAAGTTAAGTCTCGTCATTTCTCAAACGGCATCGACTACAAAATTGAACCAATGAAGTCTATAATGTTTTTAAAGCCTCTAACTATAAATGTGAAAGATGGCACAACGATGATTGTTTTGTCCTTGACTTCAAGGCTGTATCAATTCACTTATCATCATATTAATAAAGATGTATATGATCTTTTTTACATATTTCTACAGATATATATTTTCTCAATAAATAGTTGTGCTATTAATTATCTAAGATAATAAATTAGGGTATGATGATTTGAAACATTCGGTATCAGTTAGTTCAGATTCTATGTATCACCAAATTAATGATCCTTGGGCAGTTGTGTATCACTAATAAAATTCTATTATTTATTGTTCTGAAAGGTGATTCGTAGCTCATCCTATTTTTGGAAGGAATATGATATGATTATTCATAAACCATCCGGGGTTGACACTAATTTCTCTCGGCTGCTATCAAGTTTTAAAATAGCCTTGCTTCCTCAATGCAACATTTAAACTCTAATTTATCGTGAACTTTTGCCAGATTTTGAAAGAAAGATTCAATTGTCCTTGCTAAATAAATGTTATACTATCCATGATCGTTTTCATATTACGATTTGTCTTATGTCACGATTTTATCTCAAATCCAATTTTAACTAAAGCTTCCAAGGCACCTAAAAAACTTGAAAAACCTGAAAAATAGAATTTAACTTTATAATCTGCACTTTCAAATTTACGAATATCTAATAAAAATCTTGATTTTCAGGATTAAATAAAAGTTCTTAAAACCTCATCTCAGATTCTTAATATAAAAAAGCTACACGAACATTTTACCTCCTTCTGAGTACGAGTTGCACGGGGTTAATAGTATAGTGCCCTCTTATTAGTAACTCCATTCCCCATAGTATATTTACAGAATATAAATAAGGCTTGGATAAATAACGTTGAATAGATAACATTTATGCAACATTCGGGTCGTATATCATACCGAACACCTATCACATTCAATGGATAATTTTATTTTAACTCGGTAATTTTATTATATCGATAGGATTGTGAAGGTTAAAGGTATAGGGCTTTATTAAAGTGTTAGCGAAGTCTAGAACGATTATACTTTAAGGTCTTTATCTCACGATTATGGAACGCTTATGAATAAGTAAATGGTGCCAATTGAAAAGTTTTGTTATGAGTATGATTCTCAAATAAAGTAAACGAAGGTAACGGTTACATGTGCGATGCAATCATAATGATTATGTGTGCATTCGTGCTACGCGTGAATGCCATCCACTTCTTTAAGAACTTCCAACTTTCATGTATAAAAATATAAAAAGTTCAACTTTAACATCTCAAGATTTATAATCCTCTAAAACAAGAGAAATATTTGTCTGAAAAGATATAAATTAGTAAACTTTTTATAAGAAATTGTCGTCTTCCACAAATAAAAGACAGACAATAAAAATATCAGAAACCATTTAACATCATTCCTGTCATTGTATTATCTTCCCAAGATGTGAAATTCACGTTAAAAAAGAAAAATGGGACTTGACTATCATTGGCTTCTATGTACTGTTACACCCACATAATGGACATGGGTTGAAATTTTATAGCGAACCCTGCGATAAAGATTATTTCCCTTTATCAAGATCAGAGATCGTAAGTCACGACCGGTTTCGCGAAAAAGATGCAAACGAACATTAACTTGAGTTAATAAAGGAATAAAGGATTTTTTTCAATTCTAAGAGAGGACGGAGTTGGGCATTAAGGGGATCCACCACCTTTAATATTTTTATTTTTTCAGTTCAGACCTTCCATATCATTTTTTTTATGTTTAGTACCTTCATTTAGAAAGGTTTTTAAGGTTTTTTAAAAATCCCAGCACCTTTATGTATCTTTAAACTAAAAATTTTGAATTTTTTTGACTTTTATTGAATTTGAATAACTTTTTTGTTTTTTAACCAATTGTCATAATTCTTTTTTTATATTGTTCCTTACAATGTGTAGCAACTTTTTGGATGTAAAAAATAAGGTAAGATGACTGAAAAAAAAACGTTAAAAATGAAATAAAATAAAAAAATTAATAAAAATATCCCAAAATAAAAAAGTTGTAGTTACTTTTTTAGCTAGAATGCTTTCCGTGCCCAAAAGTATTGATAATATAACAAAGAATAAGTAGAATAAGTAGTAAAAATTTCAAAGGCCTGTGGCTAAATATTTTAGATTTTATTAAACGATATGTTGCAACAAACACGGAAAATCACAAATTGCGGAAAACGGAGTTTAAGGTAGTATATCCACAAAAATTAGAGCTCAGGCAAAAATAGATAATTTTGCTTTCAAAAATAGCAATTTTCTGAAATGAAGAAATTATTACCAAATTCAGTAATTTGTTTATAAGAATTTTCAATTTTTTAAATTTCTTATCAAGCGATAAGAAAAAAAGTTTGGGTAAAAATGAAATTTGTTAAATGCATTATTTTTCTGCATTTCAAATTTTTTTCATGGAAAATAATCTTTTTTCATTCAAATTAGCCCTTCAATAATAATATTGCTATATTTAAAAGCAAAATTATCTATTATTGCCTGAGGTCTAATTTTCGTGAATGAACTACCTTAAAGTAAAGTCTTGTATATAGTGAAGCCATAATAATAAATCATATATGTATATACATAAAGGCAATATATATATTGTGTTTTTATAAGGATACCTGTTATATTCCCTTTTCTATATAATTTAGAAATATTAGTAAATAAATAAACAAACTATTTTGTGCAAAAAGCTAATTTTCGCTAAAAACGCGTTATTCCTAAATCGTAGTAACTTTTAATTTTATTTATTTTTCCAAGAAAAAAAAATCAGATTGCTCTGAAAATTTACACACATACTCAGGAAGGTATAGAGAATAAAAAAATAACATTTTTGGAAATTCTCAAAAAAATCAAAAATATACCAATTTAAGGTGGCGGACTTTTATTAAAAATTTATATTAGTTTTAAATCGACAAAGGGTTGAAGAAAATGCATATATCAGTGAGTAAGGTGAATAATGCGAATCGTATGGAAACAGGATAGGTGTATTTTTATTTCACGGCGCTGCGCTACCGCAAGGACGGCCATTGAAATGAAACCGACAACTGCTGGCGCCGCAGAATCAGACAAATGCCACGATCTCGAGCCAAAGACCTAATTCTTTTTTTACTTTTGCGTCCACAGCAAGATTTATTCAGTTTAAATTATTCACGATTTATTCATACTGGAACATAATAACATCTCTTTCTCTCACTTGAAAGGTTTTTTATTTGACGACTTTAGACAACTTAACGAACAAAAAATTGAGGCAATCTAATTCCAATATTTTTATGAGATACCTTCATGAGGCTTCATGTCTATATGTATCTTGTAAATAAATTTATCAACAATTTATTGTGACAGTAAATTATTAATACGAGACTAAAACTAGTTTATAAAAATTCGAGAAGACTTGATAAAACCTGAAAAAGTTAATTAAAATGTGAATAATTGATGAGTAGAAGGGAAAAGCAATAATCGCAATCTTGCTCTTGTAGAAAGAAGCAAAACATATTGCATATTTCTAGTAATACGCGTGCCTGCACATATGTCAAAAAAATTATTATCGATGTTTCACGTTTCAAGTATTTCCCATGGGGAACGAATGTTTTGAATACAAATCACCGATAGGAAAAATTGCATGGACTTTGTTGAATGGTTTCCACGTCTAAATATTAGAGTAAAACTCATTTGAACTTCTAAATGCTAAAAGCTGATTTAGATTAATACACTGTTAGAAATGTTCGGAAATTTACTAAATTTTTATGTTACAAAGGTAACGTCAAATTTGACGATATTTATGATATTTTTGAGTAAAAGTATCTTAAAATTACGAAAAATGTACTGAATTTACTGAAATTTTTCATAATATTATGAAAATTGAGTGAATTTTCATAAAAGGTATCTTCAAATTACAAAACTGTAACAGAATTTTTATAAAATTTATCATAAAATAACGAAACTGTAAAAAAAATTTCAGTTACATGTAACTGCATAAAACTTCAGTTACCTAACCAGTGAAATTATTCATGTTACAAGTTTCAGAATTTCCAGATACAAGCATCAAAATATTTAACACTTTATAACTGAAAATGAAGAAATTGTTTCTTAAATTTACTGAAAAGTAACTGAATTTTCTGAAATTCTATCTCAATTTTACGAAACTCTGAATAAAACTCCAGTCACGTGTTTCAGGAAATTACGGTAAAAATTTCGAACAGTGTAATTCATACCCTTTTCTGAAAGTTTAAAAAAGTATTCGTTAATAGAATAACGTTAATTTTCATACAATTTTATCACTAATAATTGGCTTTAGGGTCTAGAAAAAATAACTCAGAAGATTACATACTTTCAAACGTTTCGACTCTGATCGAAGTCCTCATCAGTGATCTTTATTTCTAAAATATCAAAAAATAATAGCTAAAATATTGCACATATGAGCCCTATTTTGGAGTAAATTTTGGCAATTTGAAAAAAATTTTATCCTAAATAATTTTTTATGTGTTTACATCAGAAGTTTCTTATTATTAGAAAAATATTTTAGCACAAGAATTCGTATTAGCAATTCTTAGCTATTTTTTCATAAATAATCCTTTTAGTTTTTATACTATTTATGGACTTGCATCTTTATCTTCAGTAAAATTTAGACACAAATATATTCTAGTTTTTTAGTTTAGGTATCTCAAAGTTATGTGCTAGAATTTAATTGTTATTCCTAAGGAAGTTTTAGGTATTTTATCGATGTTTTCTGTACAATTTTATGTAAATTTTCTCACGGTTTTTTACATTTTTTCACCTGTGAAAAATTTACTCCAAAACAGGACTCATATGTGCAATATTTTAGCTATTATTTTTTGATATTTTAGAAATAAAGATCACTGATGAGGACTCCGATCAGAGCCGAAACGTTTGAAAGTATTTAACCCTCTGAGTTATTATTTCTGGACCCTAAAGCCAATTATTAACGACAATATCGTGTGAAAATTATTATTTGAGAGTCGACACAAGTCCTATTTTATGTTGTTGTTGTTGTTGTAGTCAGCAGTCCTGAGACTGGTTTGATGCATCTCTCCATCCGTTCCTATCCTAAGCAAGTCTTTATTTCGCAGTATCCGCTACAGCCTACGTCATCTATAACTTTTTTCACATACTCTAATTTTTGTCTTTTATAAAGTAAGACAAACTGATCTTCTGAAAGCTGAAAGAATGGGTTAAACATAGGAATGATGTTCTTTTGAACGTACTTTATTTCTCAACCGGATTCATGACTTTTTCTTTTCCTTTCTGCTTGTTTACTTCGTTTTCAATGTTCACTTTCAACACTCAATCCAAAAGAATTTTAAGGATAAAATTCAAGAAAAATGTAAAAAGTTCTAGAATGTTTTAAAGCAATAACATAATTGCACTTGTAATCTATTGAAATTTTCGTGATACCTGTTTTAAAATTGTATTTTATATTTTATAAAAATATTGAAAATACCATTACTAACAGTGTTTTTTTCTCTTTCCAGATATTTTCAATGCGTCGTCTCACAAAGTGGATATGATCTGCGTGTCGTAATCGAACCTCGATCAGACAAAAATAATTCACGTCCGTGAGAGAAAAATGAATAGGATCAATCCCAAACGTTCAACCACGCGCTGGAGGTTCGTCCTACTTTTTCTGGGCTTCCTAGGATCTGCAGAACTCATCAGTTCAGCTCCAATAGACCCGGGAAAACCAAAGTTAAGAACGTCCTCCCTATCTTCTCCAAGAAGACCATTGGATCAGGACATAGGATCTCCAAGTGAACTAGCCTGGCAGGCCTGGCTTTTAGTGGATGCCCAACCTGGATCAAATTCAAATCTTGATTCTGCGAGCATGTTGAGAAGAATAACGCCCAAGAGTGTCTTCATAGCACCCCAACTTCAAGCCTGTGCTGAAGGCTACAAAGCAGACAACATGGGAAGATGTCAGAAAATCGTGAACATCGACCACGAGGCTCATCTCAATTTCCTAGTGCAACGATTAAATCAACTTTACGGAAAAGGTGCCCCCCAATCAGCGAGTTCTTCTAGTGAAAAAAAACAATCACCTCCGGTCACTGGTCCTCTGCAACTGAACATTCCTCTTCTTCCAGAAGTAAATAAGGACGAATCTATTTCCCAGGTGGAAGTGGATGAAGCTCCTTATGGAGCGATGCCTCTGGAAACAAAAAAAGAAGGGTCAGTTGTTAACTACGATCGGAAAAATATAACAAAGGCGACTGATGACGAAAATATCGAGGATTCGTTTTTTCTTCATTCAAATTCAACTTCTCATAAGGAAGTTAATCAGAATTCTTCTTCGCCTGCATTTGTGGTTCCTGTAGTAGACTTTATTGACGAGGCGAACGAAACCTCGCCAGAAGTTGTAGATTATATGATACCCTTGAGCTTGCAGACAGATCGAAACCAATCCCTAGAGAATGAAAAACCGGAAAGGGTAGACTCGACAAAGGAGGAAGAATCAAGTGAGGATGATAAACATACGACAGAAAATAGTTTAGGACAAGAAGAAACTACAACAAACGATGAGGATTTGTTAGATGGTGATAATTCGACGACGTTGTCTGACAGGGATGAAGTCAGCGAGAATGATGATTCTCGTGAAAACGCAACTGTGACACGCGCCACGAGAATGGAGAACGTGACCGAGAGTCCGATTCGAAAGGAGATCATAAGTGATGGCGTAACTGATATTGTCTCGAAAACGGAAACTTGGAGGAACGAGAACGACACGTCACCGATCCAAAGTACAAAGAAAAATGAGACGAGGAAAGTCGACGTTGTTTACAATGAGGAAGAATTCGAGACAGATTTGGAGGATCAGGAAGAGTACTCGGATCCGACTGAAGTCTCGGTGGAGGACTCCGAGGAATCCGAGGACGAGATCCTTAAGCATGGGGAGACGGGCATGACGATTCCAATCGAGAATCAGGCCCTAGTGCAATCAGAGAAGAAGAAGAAGATCCATCTACCAAATGATGAGTATCCGTTGGAAACGACTACTTTTTTTGAGGATGAAAGTGATTCCATAACGACCACTGAAGGAGGTGAGGACCTCGAGAGCAACGTCTCCAGCGAAGTGAGCATCAACAAAGACTTCGTATTGGAAACGACTCTCCTCGACTTAAATACCGGAAAGGTGAAAAATTCCACGAAACCTGTTTCTGCGAATAGCACCGCCAGCCAACAAAAAAGAAACGACGATTTAAAAGCACTCTTCGAGGTCGAAAAAGAACTCATTACGGAACCGGAGGTCGTCCTCTCACCACAGGATAATCATAGCTCGAGTGTTTATGGCAGGAAACGAGACGGACAGCTACTCAAGCCCGATTTTCAATCTATCAAGAAATCACCCAATTTATCTACAACTGAACGACCCACGACTCCAAAGCCACTTCCGCACACTATTCGTTTTCAAGAAGATTCTTTAGTGCATCGCGATGCAGAGACTTATCCAATACAAGAGCAGGCGAGCTTCCAAAGTGAAAGAATCGTACCTCCATATACCAAGAACAACTTCCCTTTTCGGTCCCCTAACTTGGACCCGAAGCCTCCTGATTTTGTGAATTTGAGACCAATCCCACCGAACAATAGACATAACCAGGACTTTGTGAGATTTCCAAGTCACGAAAGACCTCGTCAAGGATACGTCAGATTTCCATCAGACGAAGTCAATAGTATTCACAGTCCAGAGTTTAAAGAAAGGTTTTCTTATTCTCGTGACGAAATTCCCAGCTCTTCCGCAAGCACTAAGAACAGTATTTCGTTTAATCAGAAGCAATCTAACTGGTGGGTCCCACCTTCCTCGAGGGTTGAACAACAGCAGTCATTTATGCAAGGAGAAACATCTAATAATCAGAATCCTCTGCTCCTGAAATTTTGGGCTAGGATGCCTCTCGTCAGGGATCCAAGTTTGGATCCCAGGTTTTCAATATCTAATGCTGAGTCTTTTGAGAAAGAGACGAACTCCAGGTCTTCCAGAGTTTCTCCCTCAAGGAGGATGAACTTCTACAAGGAAGCATCTCCGCATGAAGTGAAGCGAGTCTTCACCCAGAATTTGCGGACCCCAGTTGAAGAATAAAGAACCAGGAGAGCTGGACGCTTTCCTTTGTTCAATTCGGGAAAAAAAATTGCTCGCTGTCTTTCAGAGCAGTGCCAAATAAGTATGAACTAAGGATTGATGGAAAGTCGGACAAAAGGTCTGCTTAGAAATTTGCCATTGATCAACTTCGCAATTTAAAAAGCACGATCCTTAGGAATTCATCTCTGTCTTCTCCTCGCTACGAGAGCGATGAATCAAGATCAGAAGAAAAGTGTCTCCGTCTTCATAGCAATGTTCCTTAAGTTTCACAAGATTGAAGGACTTGTGAGGCTTTAGAAGGATAGCATTACTGTCATTTTGGCATCCTTAGGATGATGAGAACCGTCAGCAATATTGCGTCCACATTAGGCAACCTTTGGACATTGATAGTCGGGTGAAAACTTCGATTGGAGAAAGTTGCGAGGACGTTGCACAACTATGACGTTTC
The DNA here is from genome assembly GCA_030998225.1 of Diplolepis rosae. Taxonomy (NCBI): domain Eukaryota; kingdom Metazoa; phylum Arthropoda; class Insecta; order Hymenoptera; family Diplolepididae; genus Diplolepis; species Diplolepis rosae. The sequence goes on along the minus strand of JAPYXD010000143.1, from coordinate 1,382,978 downwards.
AGTTCTATCACGGATATCCTTTCGAGAGAAAGAATATGATTGAGAACAGAATCACGTAGAAATAAGCATTTATGATATTGTTGTAACTACTCAAATGCTTCTATAGTATCAAAAACGACTTTAAGATAATAAAAATTATTAATAACTGTGAACTTGATCTTAGTGGTATTTTGTACATTTAAAATTGCAAATCTTATAATCTTTTTATAAGTTTCATAACTATTTATACCGACAGAGCGTTTAAGTAATTATAACAAACTTAAATGTAATTCTTAAGAATGCGAACTATTTGCAGAACAGATATGTCGCTTTAGTTGAATTCTGCGAGCAGAACTTCTTTAAAATCTTGTAAATTTAATATTCAAATGAAAAGAAATGAAAAGTCGACGTCGAAATTTGCATACTAACGCAAAAGTTTAAATATATATTTCATGGTGATTAAGCGCCAGTTCTTTAATACTTTTTATATTTCAATCGGATATATTGTAGTAAATTCCTATTGTATCGACGCGTCCATATTATGTATTCTAACTCATATAATTTCAAGTTATTTAACATTTGAGATAAAATAATATTGATAGATACGATCAGTTCATTCAAACATATAAGACCGGTCATATCTATTAATATTAACTTAAATCAATTATAAAGAGTAATTACTCATAAAATTATATCTATTCTTAAATTTGAAAGCGACAAATTCGGAGATTGCAATTGTAATCAATTTTACAGTTCGTTGTCTTTTTCTCATGCATTTAAATAAAGCATAGATGTGCGATAGGTGTATGCATTGTCGAGATGTACTATCATTCTCATTTTACATAAGAATCTACTAAATTTAATAGATATCGATGTTAGGCGTAGATTACTGTCCAATAAAGTGACAAGTAAATATAAAACTACTCCTTAAAGAGGAGAGGACGAGTGCGTTTGGTACAAAATGTACCTTGATAGACTGAATGTAGTGTACTTTATTTTATTTATGTGATCATCGCGATATCATTTGCAACAGATCCTATTATATTATACTATAAATTTCGGCTTGACGTCTTTATTTCTGATTAGAATTATTCTTTCAAATAAACTTCAAATCTCCTGATTTGAAATCTGAGAGAAAGAAAACTTTTGATTAGATTTGAAGAAATGAGCCCTTCAGATCACATCACTGTTGTGCAGTAAAATAAATGAGTAACATTGTTACTAGATAGATATCAATGTGTGTTTTTGAATTACAAGAATGTGTCTGTATGTTGTACCGATTTACAAATAATCTTCGTCCTTCGTTTGTGACGTTCCAAAGAATCACAGCCACTACTAAAAGTTTTTGATTACAACTTTTACTGTGAACTGAAAATGATTTAATAAAATCTTATAAAATTGACTCTTAGGAAAATAAAATACCGGTTTAAGTTACTGATTGGTATACATATTTGTGTGACATTTATTTTTCGATATTCGTAGCAAATACGTGAAGAATTGCACGTAATGAGCCATCTATAGAAATTATTTCGTACATACTTGACATTGCGGCCAGTAACTTTATCTTTCATTTTTTAACGCGCTGCGTAACATCACCTGTGCGTCAATTTATGTAAATATTGATTTTATTAAAGAAAAGTGTATATACAACGTAAAAACGATACAAACGTTAACTCTGCCGTAAAGATGTATTGATTGTAACTGTATTAAATACTATTGTATTATTTATAGCTGAATATATTGATGTACATTGCGTATATAATTGTGTCAATTTTTTTTCCAGTTACTCATTTTAATAATTGCAGTCTTATGGTGATCAAGATTAATGCTTTACAATCCTGATTTGAATAAATTATTTACGAAGACTAGACGCCATTATTTACTTCAGCTAGATTTCAATCCTTTGAATTCCCTTGCTAAAAAGTACTTTTCAGTAGAATCGTCTCGAGTCGCTTTAGGTCTAACTATCTTTACCATTTTATAAAATTTTAATAAATCTTTTTCAAGTTCAGATGATTTTGCACCGTCCCAAACTTTGGTTACAAAGGTAGACCCTGGTTTTGAAAACTGTAAAGCGAATTTTAAAGCAGAATAACAAAGAGTAATTATAATTTCATGGTCTATATCTTTAACACCAGAAGCATTTGGTGCCATGTCAGACATAACTAAGTCCACTAATCGTCCATTTAAAAGATCACGAAGTTTAGCATGAGTTTCAAGAGATGTGAAATCATTATTTCCCAAGATTGTTGCTCCTTCCACTTGATGAAAGAGTTGCTTATCTATTGCAAAAACAGAACCTTTTGGTTTATTATGCTGAGATCCATTTGCATTTGTAAGCTTCACAGCGACTTGTGTCCAACTTCCAGGAGCAGCGCCACAGTCTACTACAATCATACCTGGGGAAAGTATTTTGAACCTGGCAAGAATACAGGAGATTTTTATATTTTACTTTGAGGAGTCTACTTTAAAGTAACTGAATAAAATTTAGAAAAGCAATTCTACAAATTTTATCAATGAAAGTCTAATATATAAAACGAAATATAAGACGAATACAGAGTAAGATAACTCTTATATAAAAAATATAATACCTTCTCATATGTGATGAGAATGTAAAGAAACTAATATTACCTTTCATTTATTTCCAAAAGCTTAAAAGCACTTCTACACCGATAACTTTCTTGTTTGGCTTTTTCCACATAAGGATCTTGCATTTGTCTCATCAACCATAATTGTGAGCTGTGCTTCTTCCCTTTCAAATTAGTTGGTTTTTCTTTGAAAAGAGCGCAACAAGTATGCATTCGTCTAATATACATGCTTTTAAAAAGCACATGAATTTCTCAAAAACATAACCTAAGAGACTTTGAGGTTATTCTAGCATCAGTAAGATCCATAACACATTTAAATTCACAAACTTGACAGAATACGTATTTTTTAATATAAGATTTGCGATTTAGAAATAAATAGACACAATTCTATAACAATTTCCACTCTTGAAAAAATATAATATAGGCAAAACAATCTGATTTTAACAGTATACTGACATTTTCTAACCCCACTTTTTAACGCATGCGTATTTAACTGTACTCCTTCCGTCGTTTATCCAATCAAGTTAGGTAATATAACGGAATTGACTAATCAAAACTGTGCTAGGAAAATTACATGTCAGCTGATTGACAGGTTTTTTGGCATTCAGCAATGCATATGTACCGCATTACAAACGCAAAAAAACAGTGAATAAATCTTGGTGGAATACCTCTCACAGTTTGCCGGTGAAGATGTGATAAAATTTGCAATAAAATTGTTTTGGATAGAATTTAAAGACTGAAGGTTCGATAAAATGAACTTAAGTTCAGGAAATCCACATGGAAACGGTTTACTTTACGCTGGTTTTAACCAGGACCAAGGTACTCGAAGTTTACAAATTAGGATTTAAGTTGCATACGTTGCATACCAAGCCGATAATATTTTTGTATTCATTAATCTCCTGCTCTCAAAACCTTATATTAACTTTCTCAGTAAATGAAGACTTTTTCCTTGGATCTTTCACTTACACGTCACGGGTGGTAAAACGAACTTTTCTTACATGAGCTCTAAAAACGAAATCTAATACATTTATCCTCCAATCTAACCTTTCTTCTTTTCACATTTAAATTTCACTCGCAAATTGTTATTACCATCAAATTATTATATATGTTCCACATATTATAAGTGTGAAGATACTACTTTCTTATTTGATTTGTAAAAAATAGGGGAAAATTATTTTCTGAATTGATAATTTGAAGTCCTTTTAAATGCATTAGACCCTATTTATAGTTTGTTAATTAGTTGCATATACGTTTATTAATGATTATTAAACAACGATTATTTCTTGAATTGGATAAAACTTCATTGCAGACCAATTAAAGAATCAAATTAGTGATTAAGTGTTGATGGTTCGAGTATGAGTTCGTAATAAACAGATAGTGGTTATCGTCAAGTCTTTGGACTAATGTAGACATTGGTTTTAATAGGTTTTTTCGCTTGTGGAATGGAAAACGGATTCAGAGTCTACAACTGTGATCCACTGAAGGAAAAAGAAGGACATGATTTTCCAGATGGTGGCTTAGGATATGTCGAAATGCTTTTTAGGTGTAATTACTTGGCTCTCGTGGGAGGAGGAACTAAACCTCTATATCCAACAAACAGAGGTAAAAGAATATACTAAAACAAATTTTTAATATATATAATATATTAAAATATAATATTAGAATAATAATAATAATAATAGGTAATCATTACATTTAATATTATCATTTTAGTGATGATATGGGATGACTTGAAAAAGTTGCCGGCAATCACATTAGAATTCAACGCTCCAGTAAAGGGAGTAAAGCTAAGAAGAGACCGGATAGTCGTTATTTTAGAGGGTGTTATAAAAGTTTACACCTTCACGCAAAATCCTCAGCAATTACACGTATTTGAGACAAATCTGAATCCCAGGGGTTTGTGTGTTCTATGCCCGAATAGTAATAACTCTTTACTTGCATTTCCTGGAAGAAAAAATGGACACGTTCAAGGTAAGAATTTAAATTTTACTGAAGATATTAAGTAAATGAATCAGTTTCTTTCATACTTCATTGGGCACAGTTATAGATTTGGCCAATACGGAAAAACAACCATTAAATATAGAAGCTCACGAAACACCATTATCATGTATAGCACTGAATTTACAAGGAACGAGGTTGGCAACTGCCTCTGAGAAGGGCACCTTAATTAGGGTTTTTGATACTCAAACTGGAAATAAAATTAATGAACTAAGAAGAGGTGCGAATCATGCAAATATTTATTGGTGAGTTTATAAAATACTGTGAACATTATAAAAACTTTACTGACCTAAACATTATTTTGATAAGTCATTCAAATTGAATTTAAATTAACTTTGTGATTTTCAGTATAAATTTTAATCATGATTCAACGTGGTTGTGTGTCGCGAGCGATCATGGCACAGTCCATATTTTTGCAGTAGAGGATCAAAAATTAAATCGACAATCTAGTTTAGCGTCTGCTACTTTCTTGCCAAAGTACTTTAGCTCTAGTTGGAGTTTTTGTAAATTTCAAGTTCCCGGTGGACCGCAATGTATGTGTGCTTTTGGGAAAGACAACAACAGTATCATAGGTCAGTCATTATTCTTTATCATATAATAGTTTGATCATTTAATTTAAATTGTATTTTACTTATTTATTGTTGATTGAGTAGGTGATGGCTACTGATCACCTACTCAATCAACAATTTTATACTGGTAACAACAAAAATACATTTTCAACTTACTTATTTATTGCAGTTATTTGCGCAGATGGTAGTTACTATAAATTTGTATTTAACAACAAAGGCGAATGCACGAGAGACTTATACGCACAGTTTCTCGAAATGACTGACGACAAAATGTGATTAGGAAATGATGAAAAGTGGAGAAAGGAACTCCTAATTATGAAGCTCTGCTGTGACTCGTGTGCTTTGTCACTACTTTTGTTCCAAGTGACAACTATCGACTGAAAATACACTGTCAGTGTATTTCACAAAATTTTTTAAAAAGTTACGTCACATAAATATCAAGTCTGCTTGTTTGCGCAAACCCAAAGAAAAGGGGTCAAGTCTCAAAGTTATTAGATTCAAGACACAATGAGTTTGCTATCGGATAACGTCAAAAAAGCTCTAAATATTCCATCGAAATCTGGATTCGGTGAGTTGAAGATTTCTAATTGAAAGGAAGAAAAGAGTGGAACAAGAAGTGCATTGAATGTACGAGGAATCGAAATTTGCTTGTACTCAGCGACTGAAAAGAACATAGGCATCTAGTCTACAAACCGCACATTAGCTCGCATGTAACTCTCGGTTAGTTTTAATCATTGAACAATTTTTAAAACAGAAAAAATTTAAGAAAGTACGTAAAAAAGGTATATGAGGTAGAAAGTGCCAACAAATCTTGTCTACGCTTTCATAACAATTTCATGTTAGAGAATTGCTCTCTGACTAACAGGATTTCGTATTGCAATTTACTTAATTAGTATTAATAATGTTACGAAGTACTTTGAAATTTTTATTAATTTATTATAAAAAGGAGAAGAAAGAAGTTTGAAACGAAATATTGAAACAATTCTCAGTCAATGCTATATAGTGTATTTAAAGTGTAACAATGTTTCTCGATTGACAGAAATAATTTAGTGTCTAGTTGTTTTATAAGAATTTATCGGACTTCTCAATTTTTGAAATGTTCTCAAAGTCTCAGAATGAGATAGAAATTAAATGTCAATATACTGTGTTTAAAATTAATGCAATTTCCGGAAGTTTTAATACCAGCAGGAGAGCAGACAAGAAAAATTTGCGAAATCTTCAGGCATTAGTTTCCGTACATTTATTATACATATGTATACATAAGAAATAACTAAACTTATCTGTAGATACTGAACATTGTCATAAATTACAAAATTGTAATTTCACAGAAAGGTTATATTTCCCAAAATATAAAATACAAACCATTATGCCTTAAATGTCAATTTTCTGATTTAATTTAGATTTATATCAGCCTATTTTACAAGTTTGTCGAACATATGAATTAGATTTTCAAGTTTCAATCGGTTCAAATATGACACCTATTTAAAAATAAATAACTTATTTTTATTTTCTCTTCGATGTACGAATTTAATATTTATCACGATTATATAATTACATTTAGAGTTGATTTCGTTAAAAGTTTACAAGTTTAATATTCTTAACATATATTCGGCAATGCCACAATTCAACATTAATAAGCTATGTATGAATAGTTTACCCTATAATAATTGTTTTAATCATTCTGCAATGAAACTCAATTCATTTTCAAACAGGGATGCTATTTCAAGTCTTCTTATTTATTTTCTTACGACACAAGCTCATTCTTAGAATTCATCCTTTCAGTGATTTTTTTCAACAAATTTCACTCTTACAGATTTTTTCTTAATCTTTCTCATTTCATCGAGAATATGGAGTATCATATTATGAAGAGAATCAAATAGATATTCCTGAATTCCTCTCAGATTTATGGGCCCCAGCACCATTTCTGAAAACTGTCTAGAAATTAAAAAATCAGAAATAGCTTATGGTTTCTGTTTTCTTTGAGTTTGAATCGCAAATTCGTCAATAATTGACGCCTTATGTTGATTTTTTAGTTTCTTTCAAAATTTACTTTGATCGTCAGATCATTTCTCATCGAGAATTCACTATTTAAACGTCATATGGCTGTGGAATACTATTGCTGTTGTGTGTCTTTTTCTCTTGGTTAGTGTCAGAGAGAGCATATTTTATTTTCGTGTCATGTACCTCGTGAATTATGCCTTTCTTGATCTCTAGACTTTTGTACGTGCTGTAAACCACCAACCACATGTAGATACAAACGGCTGCACAAAACAGTACAAAGAACCCTGGAGGATAAAACACAATTTAATTTTGAACAGATCTTGGCACAAAGTTAAAACAGCGGTATAAACTAAAATATTTGTTGGAATGTCAAAATCGACTCTTATTTTATACTCACGATCACTAATGTCAGCCTTTCCTCCAATTAGAGCAATTAAAGGACAGTCATCTTCTACGATAAATAATGATATGATCAAAGAAACGATTATTGTCATCATCATCATCATCCACGGGGTCATAAATAATCGGTTATTCTGTTAATATTTATATTTAACGTTAGAATGAAAAAAACAAGTTGTGGAAAAAGTAAACAATAATTTTTACGAATAAAGAATTTTCATTTTTACCATGAGAGCACCATAAAGCAATAATATAGTGTCAATGAAATGAATTACTGCCATCACGAGTCCAAAATACATAGAATACATTTCCTCTGTAAACAGGGTCAGAATAAATTGAAAAAACTGTTTAAAATGCATTATATACAAAATGATGAAGTAATTTTTCAAGGAATCAATATTTTTAGAAAAGACACTGATAATATTTTGATACACTGGAATTTCAATAAAGTGCCATTTATAATAATTATCTTAGAACAAAATGCACAACTCTAAAAAATTATTTTAATGGATTAAAATATTTAATGATATTAAATTGGTAGTTTATCATGGAATAGATGTTCCATCTTTCACAACAAACCCATTGCTTTTTTGTGTGCCAATTCCATTCGTTGACTGTTTAGGCGTTTTGAAGTTATTTCCTCTAAAGCTTCTCTTTCCAAAGCATCTTCAGTATCCCTCACAATCATTTCTTGAATCCCGGTAACATGAGCTAAGCCCAAGACTAGGAAAATTATAATGTATCCAGAAATTAACTGTAATTATAAAATATGATATTAAATTAAATTTTTTTTAAAGTTTTTGAAGACACGTCACTATTAAAGTGAGTTTTCTAAAATTGATTTATATACCTACCAACTGTAATTTTGCGATAAGTACAGTTCCCTGCCTTAGGGTGAAAAAGTGCAGAAAATTTTTTAAAAGTCCCAACTTCATTTTGATTTTGAAAATAGATCTCCTGGCACTTATTGTAAACAAATGTCTGTCAACAAATTATTCTTAAATCTTTTGAAGAGAAACAAAGGTCAGAGCTAGTGTTTGAAAATAATAAAAGAAATTTCGTCATTTTGTTGCAAAACAAAAAATGTATACATTCAAGGTAATTAAAGATTCCTTTTCATACTTACAAAAATAGGTTCGAGTTGTTCTACTATCATTCAGCCGATGCAAATCAATAACTTCTCTTGTGCTAATGCGTTCCAGAATAAAAGACTATCTGACTGAAAGTTTTTGACCCTTGGACAGTAATCTAGACTTATTTTTATAAAAAAAACTTTATTAATGCAACTGAAGAGCGAAAATTTGTGCGGTTGTTTAAGAAAGAGTGACACACAAAATATTATCTTCCCGACCCGGGGTAGATATCAGCCCCTGCTGCTTATACACCGCTAGGCATGCGCGTTCCGATTTTATTTCCTCGATTCGAAGCTTTTAGTTGCTTCCATTCAACTATAGATACGAAAATAAAAAAAGCTAAACAAACTATTTATTAAATTATATGATCATACAAAAATAATAAAAGCCTACAAAATTTAATCTGCTTTCATATGGATAGAAATCAGAATCAAAATTAATTTTTTGATTAAAAGTCAAGAGTGTTGATAAATTTCAGTAGAAATTGATATCTTTTCAGCATTCATTTCAGGAAATAAATCCATGTTTATAATTTAATTTTTTAAATCTATTAAAGCCGAAAGAATTCATTTTAATTGTTTTATTTTATGTCAAAGTTGACACGTTAAAGATGTGTATTTTAATCAAAATTTTTATTAATAATAAACTTTATAGATTTCAGATACTTATAAGAATAATGTAACTTTTGGCTACATTATTGGTAGGGTTTAAACACGGAATTAGAGTTATGAGAACGAGTAAAGTTAGTTCGATCAGCATTTGAGGGTTGAGTATCAGTTAAAGAGTCATATCGAGTAGTCATAGAAACAACGCAATATCATTCGAGTTTGATTAAAACCCTTTACGTTCTTTACCATACCATTTTTTATCGGTAAAATTATAATCATGGTTTTAGAGTAATTTTTATTTTAAACAAAAATAATTATGGAACGCAAAACACAAAGGGTAGGAATAGGGGTTGGCGCCTTTCACAATCCTCCAAGGGCAAAATATAGCGAAGAGACAAGAAAATTAATAAAAGGTAAACCGTAATAACCTGATTTAAATTTTATCAATTTGATATTTTGAAAATAAATTTCGTTTTTTATCTTAGAACTGATGGAAGAGTCGAGGCTTAGCATGATGCAAAGAAAAACTATTCAAAACGCCGTGGATCGTGGGGAGTCTTTGCCTCCCAACAATAAATCCAGAGCAGAGAAGAAAATAGGAATCGAGCCACAAGTACACTGGAATTATATAGATAATAAAATATCAGATAGAAGAAGAATAAAATATAATTAGAAAGGAATCTTTTCTTTTAATTTAGGTTATATACCCATCTGTTTGGAAGAAACGTTCTCAAGATATGATAGTCAATAGTGGTGCCTACGAAAGAGAACAATATAGAAGACTAGCTCCTTTACGTAAAGATTTCAAAATATTTAATTATTATTTTACAGTTCAAATAAATTAATAGCTTGAATTTGTAGCGGACATGGAAAAACAAAAACGACACTTAGCATATATGATGGCTTATGGAAAAGATATGCCACCTACTCCACATGGACCAAAAATTCTTCACAGGGCTAGGAAACTACCTCGTGTACCTGACGACCAAGAAGTTTTCGATGAACGTAAGTTAAAGTTATTAAGTATAGTCAAAATCAGGGTCGTAACGACGGTCTCGGGACAAAGTTTTTTGGGGGCCCTTTTCAATCGACAATTTCAAAATCAACTTTCAATAAAAAAAAAGAATTAAAAAAATGCTCTGGGGGCACCTTGCATCTAAAGGGCTTCCAGGACCAGAATAAGAATTAAAAAAAGATTTTTCTTGGAAATATTGTAATTTGTTAGTGACTTTTTTCCGAAAAAAAATTTCCGTCCCGGAGACCCTTCGCAGCCGGGGTCCCCAGGGCGCCGCCCCGCTTGCCCCAGCCTCACTACGACCCTGGTAAAAATAAATTTTGGTTGAAAACGAAATAAATTGAGGTTTTCAACACATTAGTTCATAATAGATATGTTTTTTCAATCGATTAAATTTTAAATTAAGAACTTATTTTGTTGCTAATATTTTATATTTTTCTAGTTGTAGAAGGTATTCGTGAAAGAATCGAATTCTTGAGCGACATGGAAGCTTTGGGACAGGGAAAGAAATATCGACCGATAATACAACAAGAAATCGCCCAAAAAATTCGTCTAATTGAATCAATGAATAAAAATCGATCTACAGAACTTGGAAAGGAACTGGAGAAATTCAAAACCGAAAGGCCTCCACCGAAGCCTTACCCTTTAGGAGACTTAGATGAATCATAATCATACGTAATTTTATTTTGTTTACGTTCGTTATCCTTTTCTGCTGAACAAAAAGAATGACCATTTTACAATATTATGGCTAAAGTAAATCTGAAGAAGGGGTCACAATAAAGACTCTGTGAGAGTAAAATAATTTATTCTGACCAGTTTTAGTATTTATTGATGAGAAAGAAAAGTTGTTATTCCAATCTGCATAACTTTAAATTATATTTTAAAGCATTTGTGTATAAACTGAATTATACTAAATTGTAATAAATACTCTAGATAAGTATATTGTTATTTCCCGTTTTAGAAAGAGTCATCAGAAGGAGTTTAACTAGCGCTGATTCAGTGAAAATTTTCATTATAGAAAGTACAAAACTGATCACAAGAATCTCCTAAAATCGGTTTAAATATGTTTAAGAAAGAAAAGAGTTGAGTTCATGTACCCAGGAAACAAAAAGTGATAAGCTAAAATCGCCGTGAATTGCGTATTTTAAAATTGCAGATTTAAAATATTTTCGTTTAATTGTGTTGTGGGGATTTGAATCGGTAAGCTTTTTCAATCGTCAGTTTGATCCCAGAGCGATTAAATCATTACTTTCTTGAATTGTTTTTGCGCTTCTTCCATTCGTAAAAATTTGTTTCACCGATTTTAATCGTAATTTCACAATTGAGATGAACAATTCACGAAACGTATCTTGACGATTCAAATTTTATGGACTGTGTCCCTATTGAAAAACTTGACTTCAAAAACCATGTCAAAGACAACATGAAAAAAGTCGTCAAAAACGTGATAAAGAATGACGTAAAAAATTACGTTAAAAACGACGTCAAAAAGAAGATCAAAAACGTTGTCATGAATTGGGACAGTTTTTGACGTCGTTTTTGACATCATTTTTGACATCGTTTTCGGCTTCATTTTTGACCTAATTTTTTTAAAAATACAAACAGGACCGTAAACATTTTTACCACTTTTGCACAAACGTACTATTTATTATGATTATAACGAGAATATTAAGAAATGTTAAGGAGATTTGTGATTGCGGAAAATAAATACTTCCATACCTTTTAACTGTAAACTTATTTTATTTAATATTTGAACTTTATAAAAACTATATCAGTGCATAATAAAAAATTAGGTCAAAAATTAAGTAAAAAACGATGTCAAAAATGATGTCAAAAGCGACGTCAAAAACTGTCCCAATTCATGACAACGTTTTTTATGTTCTTTTTGACGTAATTTTTTACGTCATTCTTTATCACGTTTTTGACGGCTTTTTTCACGTTGTTTTTAACATAGTTTTTGAAGTAAAATTTTTCAATAGGGCGTCACTTAATCATAAAACTACGTTTCAACGTAATTGAAACAAATTTATACGATTGAAAAGTCCTGAACGCAATTCAAGAATGTTTCGATGCAATCGTTCTCAGATAAAACTGCAGATTCAGAAACTTTTAATCGTAAATTTTAAGATATGCAATTCAAAGAAATTTCAATCAATCGTTTCTTTCTTCCTGGGTACTTTCACAGTGATTTAGTCTAGAGGGAAACCACGAGAGGTCGTATTGTGATGCGATAACCAAGAACGAGCAGCGATTGCTTGAAACTTGAAAGTTGGAACTGGTTTTGCTGTCAGAGAGTCAGAGTCAGTTCTGCGCCATACGGCAATGGCATGCGACGGTCGATTATTAGATGTTCTTCTCGTAAAGTTACAGTTCCCTGTTTATCAAACCTCCCCGGTAGTTTGGAGAAAAACGTGCAATCGATCGAGCACGTGTCGACAGTGACTGACAGTGTCAGTAGGAAATAATTTTAATACTGTCTTCCAGGATCTTCCAGGATCCCGGATGATCTACAAGTGATTCAACATGGCGTCAACCGATCTGTCGTCCGGTAAATACACCTTGACTTATGAAAGCCTCCTTTCCCTACTGTTTGTTTTCAATTGCTCTGTACATTCCTCCCCACATATGGTACAAACTACTTTTTCAATTTTTTCCTCCATTCATAAGAAACAAGTATCATTTTTAAATCTCTAAAAAATATATTTGAAGGATAAGATTTTTCTAAGCAGGATTTGTAGACTGTATCGATTAAAGGATATATCAAAGTATGGAAGTTTAGTTCACTTAATTCTTATTGAAGTGTTAATGTAGCGATCTTATTCCGGAACAGGTGTTTACTCAGTTGAAAACGTGTTATAAGGTATTGTGAAATTGATGCTTGCAAAGAAGAATTACTCATGTGTTGAAAATATTTTCTTTAAACTTGATTTTTAAAAAATGATGATCTGTTCTTAACACTAAATTCTGAAAAGGCAATGTTACAAGAAATAATTCGCGTATTTTAAGTTTATCATTGTAAGAACAGAATCACTTATTTCTCAGGATGAGTATGACGTATACATTTTTATCTCAACATTTGGAAATCTCTTGGATGTGACATTTAACCTTCTTAAGATGACTTTTATACTTTTTTCATTTATCTACTTTTTGACTTTATGCAGGGAAAAATTTGTTTATGGATCCCGGTCCGATAATTTAAATTCATGAGATTGTCTTGTCAGTCTTATGAATCAATATTGTAAAACAAAATTGAAATATAATGAAAATATAATGAAGAACTATTAGTTTTTGAAATAGAGTGTAGAGAAATTTCCCATGTTATTGACCTACATTACAGTAAAAAGTCATCAGGTTTTTCGGTGAAGAATTTTAAGACACTGACAGAAAAGAAAAAGAATACTCGATCCCCGATTTATTGTCAGTTATGAAGTCTTCTGTTTACATCAAACAAACATATAAAGATAGTCACATATATATATATAGTTTTGACTTTATGAAAAATTAAAGAAACATAAATTGATTTATATTAATTGGAAATGAATAAGTAAATGGAAATGGCTAAATAAAATTTATTAACAGAAACTGGTATAAGATCACTGAACGTTATATTTTTCTAAAATAAAAACAATTATAACTTATTTTTAAACACCTTATTGAAGGTCGAGAAAGTAAGATTAAAATATAAACTTTCATTTTTTAAACCAATTTTGTACCAATGATGCTCAACACAGAAAAAATTATTCATAAACTAATTTTAGTCATTATAATTATATTAATTAAATTTTTAGAGTTATAATAACGTAATATGATTGTGTTCGATTCGAGAATATATAGTTATGCCGTTACTCTATCTTTCAATTAACTTTCAATTAGATTTAAAAACATAACTATTGTCTTAATTTTACTTCCGGTGAATGGTAAACCTTATCACTTTAAAGCTGTTTTCAAATAATGAATGATTGATCGTGGGCCTATTTCATTAATAGTTCTCTCAATCAATTTTTCGTATTTTTATGGCAGTGGTAAGTAAGAAAGGGTTTAGGTACGTTTGGAGCAAAATTTAAGAGTCGTATGATTTGTTAAGTTTCACTCCCTCATGCTTAATATTAGATTGCTAAAGCGGATATAGTGCATCCTGCAGCGTCATTTTCCGCAGTATTTATATAGCATGGGTTGATTTTTAAAATTACTGTCTACTCGTTCTGTCAATGTTCTTCCAATTATATGTTCAAAGACAGAGATTCTATGATCAATTAAATCACAGAAAGATCGCACGAAAGGTAATTCTTTAAGAAAAAAACATGATTTAGATTGATCAACTAAAAACTGACAAAAACTAGACTCTGAATAAGCTAATCTATTTTTTATTCAATTAAGTGAAAATGTTTTTAAAAGACCTAGGTCCTTGAATTATCCGTTTCAACAATTCAACAAAGTAAAGGCACTTTTTATCTTATTTTTAAATTTTTTGCAGGTTCAATACCGGCATTTTACAGAAAGGTTTACGAAAAAATCTGTTCGCCAACTAGTGGAAACGTGGAAAAAGAAGTTTTTAAATCACTACTTGTCAAGTCACAGCTAAGCAGCTCTATACTCAGCCAGGTTTGTTAGACTATCTAAATTCTGTAGTGTGTAATAAGAGAGAGAAAAAAGTACAGTTTTAACCTACAGTGTCTTTAGTGACGGCTAGTGTACTTTATAGAAGTACAGCAGGTAGCACTGTGGTATGTACCTGTAATTCAAAGTCGGTTAGCATACGTGATTCGAGCGTGCGAACAGTTGCCTTTACGTAGAAAATATAGCGGTCTTAAGGAATTCAGGACATCTTGTCATAATATCCGTCACTATTTCTCTTTATTTCTCGACACTCTTTTACAGATTGAAATCCACTTGTTCTTTTACAAAATGTATTCACGTAATATATAGTATTCAAGATATCTTTCACATCTCGTGAAAAAAAATTCAGAATCGAGAAACAAAATTTATTTGCTGAATTGAAATTGCAAATTTTAAAAAACCATAAAAAGATTTTTGTGTTTTAAATTAGTTGAGAAGAAATTTTAAAGTTCAAACTATTTTGAAAACTCTTAAAAAATGTCCAAACTTTTAATAAAATAAATTAAAAATGTTAACCTGTTAAAGTATTTATCAATATTTACTGTATCTTGAGAAAACTCTCAGAGGGTTGTTTATTTTTCAATGCAATTTTGAAAATGATACTGTCAGTAATTATTTTTTTAGCCTTTTCACAACGTAAACCGGTTTTGAACCAAGGTCTCCTGAAAAGTAAATTGAGATTGAAGTCACTAACATAATTCTGTCCTCGACACTAATAGACGAAATCATTTTACATTTTTGTAAGAAACATTTGCATTTGCTGTTACATTCAAAAATAATAAAAATGCCTGTTTAACTAAAAGGACATTTGTTATAATATAGATGTCAAGGTTCTTCAGTCAAAGTAATGTCATTTAGTGCCAACTTTAACGGAATGACTGTTACTTATATTTCAAATAATTAATAAACCGACTTAATATTATATATTGTTCAAATTGTGATATAAATTTAATGTAAAATGAAGGCTTACTCTGTAAAAGAGGGTCCGAGAGAGAGATCGAACCGCGTTTGAAAATCGCAGATTAGAAGCAGCAAAATTGTTATTTGAAAAAAAAATGTTAATTCATAAACATGATGGTTGAATGATACTATAAAAATGTTTGCAAACTTTTTTTTATCATTAATACTTGGTAAGTTTGTATTGGCTTTAGGGTCCATAAATGAAGGAGTCTATTTAATCAGACGTTTCGGCTTAAATCGGAGCTCTTATCAGTGATATTTATTAAAATCTAGAAAATACAAAAAGGGGAGTGGCGCTAATTTAAAATTTTTAGGAATAACGAAAATACTTAACTTATAATACAAAAAAAAAGGAGTACTTGATGTGTTAAATTAAATTTTTTTATCATTGTATTATGTTGAAAAATGCTTCAGAAAAGTAACGAAAAAACGTTTAAAGAGTAAGTGTTGAAAGGGAAATGACTTGTTAAAATATGCGTTGTCATTGATTTTTACATTGAGGAATTTACTTAAAATACTTATTTCTTCTAGGTTAATTATTCAAAGATTTGAGTTTAAATCACTAAAAAGAATATAAAATATTTAAAATTTACGACGTATTATTGAATTTCAATGTCCCCCATGTGAGATAAGTTCATTTACCTTTATCTGAGTTTACGAAATTTGTTTGTGAAAAGACAATATTCATTGGTACGTAGACCAGAATGTTACTGCTTGAGCATCATGATATCTAAGTTTGAACTTTTGCCTTTCACTTATGACTGCACTTCACTCCTCCAAGGTTCTCTCTAAAATTATAAAGTCGCTATCGTGTTCAATAATTAGATAAGAATGCTTCGTTTTAATTTTATAAGGAAGTTGATTTTTTCCAATTTTTGGAGCAATAAAAAAAGAATATTATAAGTGTTTGAATTGCTATACTATTTTGACCAATATTTAGTTACTGTAATTAAGATTATAATAGTATTGTGAAAGCTTCATTAAGCAAGTGAAAGATCACTCAATCGTCTCGAGTTAAAAACATAATTAGCAATATTAATTGATGAAAGTTATCCCGCTAATTCTATTCTCACAATCACTTAAGCATGTGTAGCGATAATATTTCACATGACAACCAGGTTATTCTATACGTCTTCAGGATTAGGATTTTAACACATGTTGACTAAAAGATTTATCCAGGTACAGATATTGTTTACAAAATTAAATATACACAAGTTTTGAAAACCAAATGAGTGATTATACAACACGGAAAAAAAATTAGTTTGATACCAAAAAATTATTCATTGAGAAAAATAGAATTTTTTTTAATTTGAGAAGAAATAAAGATGTTTAATAATACAGTAATGTTTTTCACTCATGGGATTTAAAAACAACTTATCAACAAGCTTTTATCGTCGAAACGCCCGCCAATGATATGACTTACGCCTATATTTGATTTTTTAAAGGAATCAATTAAAAACATGATAAAAATATATTTATTGAAATATAAATTTGCTTCCTTTAATTTTTACTGAAGAGTATTTGGTAAAATCAAATAAACTACTTTGTTTGCAATAATTTTGGGATTTGGTTTGGTTCAACAAAATTATTCAATAAATTTTTAAATGTGACTATTGATTCAACATGTACTTACAGTTCTGAACGTTTATTAAACAATGGAAAATATTTTTTTGGAAACTAAATCATTAATTAAAAGTAGTATACGTTGTATTGACCCTCAATATTAATAAAATGGTACGTCGTTGGAAAAATTGACTTCAGGGTCCAAAAGCCAATTTTTCCAACAACGTACATTTTATTTTAAATGATTAATTTTTGCACCAGTAAATTAAAAAGTAGCGTATCTTTTATGACAGATTGTATATTTGTAGGGCCATAAATATAAACATATAAATGAATAAAATTTTGTTATTAAAATTTGGGAAATGGTAGAGAAAATGAAAACGGACGTAGATAGATAACTTTTGTTTTGGAAAATGAAAAAAATTTCACTTTTAGCAAAATCTATCAAAATTTTTTTTTCATTATCAAAACTTAAAGTAGTCCGTGTTTATCTTCTCTACCATTTTCCAAATTTTGGAAATTTTAGAGGTAACAATGCAGAAACTGGACCAAATCCATCACATGAATTTGCTACTTTTTCCAAGTATCACATGGCCTTTTATAAAACAAAAAAAATTGTTAGATTTAACCAAACCACTTTATACCAAATTGATCAAATGTATTGATGCAGTCAATATGTATGAGATCAGTAATCGTTCTAGTATTAAGATTAGTTATTGAACAGTGATGAGGGACATACACGAGCCACCGTCATTGCGTGTTCATTGATATCTCGTACCCGTTGAATCATGTTGATAATATGAATTATACTCAAATAGCCTACCTTTTGAACTGTGTGGGTATTTATATGGGCACCATGTTTACTACACATTGAACTTTCTAAACTTGAATCAGTTAAAAATTAACTAAAAATAAATCGGTCAATATTTTTTTATATAAGAAATCAGTAATTTACACTAATTTTCAATAAAAAGGGTTAATTGTGTAAAAAATAGTTCACTAATTTTAATTCAGTCAGTTTTTGACTGATTCAGATTAAGAGAGAAAAATTGTCAAAACAATTTATATGATTTGTTCATGACAATGCGAATATTTAAGGACAAAAAAAATTATTTATCTTCAATTATTGTGAAAGGATTATAGGTCAAAAATCTGCTTACATCACGTAGAAGCAATTGATTATTTGCAAGGTTTTACTTTTCTGAACTTTCAGACCTGGTACTATTCTACAGGATTTTTAGTTGATTTTAAAAATTTGTTAAATAAACTTAAAACGGAGAAATTAATTGTTGTTAAAGTACTAATTTTTCTAAATTCAAGATTTTGAGCTAACCAAAAAGATTTTCGTTTCTTGGAGAACTTGGAGCGGACCTTGATAATTTCAATCTAGCTCTTCCTGAAGATTAAAATTAAAAGAATTAGAGCATTGTTACTTAATTTATTCGAGCAGCAGAAAAATTGTATTAAATAATATTAAGAATGGATTGCAAATAGTAATGATTTTATCGATAGACTAAACATTTTTGAGTTATCGGTTGAAATGATGCATTTTTTTATGACTGATTTCACTATTTTAGTTTGCACATATTTTTTTTATGACTATGATTAGCAGATCATCAATACTCTGATTAATAATGAACGATGAAACTGCACATAGCTATTCTTAAGCATCTAAATTTTATCAACTACCTATCTCAACAAAATTTATTTTTATTTATTAAAAACAAAAATTTAACTTGAATGTACTTTTGTCCTTTTATTTGTTCAACTTGACAAAACTATATACAAATCCTAAAGTACATCATTACGTTAAAGGTTTACGAATCACAGCAGCAATTCTCCAGCTCAACAGATCACATTTATGTTATTACAACACGCATGATATACGGGATACAACCCGCAACCCTGAATCTCCCTCTCGTTTCCTTTGTCACGAGGCTAACTTTATTTAATATAATTTCATTTCTTTCGCGCTTTACTGACATATCATCTCAGCTTCCTGTTTTTAAAACGTTACGAAATTGTAGTTGTAATTCCATCAATGCAGCAGTGATTTCTAAATATATATGGATAGCATTAAAAACAGGAACTTTGACAATCTAAGAAATAAAAATTCACTTGTATAGATTCGCACACTTGCGTATAAAACTGGTTAGACAAGGACGTAATTAATATATCGAGAAACCTCGATTTTTATCAGTTTTAACTGATCAACCGAGAGGATCTAATTTACAGATTGAAATATAGAAAAGTAGTGATGGGTAAATTTAAGCAAATAGAGTTTCTAAAAGTTAAAATGATTTTTAATGAATCTATTATTCTAAGAAACCCCCATCAATTAAAGTGAAATATTTTATTTTATGAAAGATATATAAATCTTTTATAATATTATGGAAGTTAACTATTAATACATTCTCAACTGTCAATTTTTACTCGTTATTTTAATTGAAAAATTGGAGATTTGTAAAATTTTAATTTAGAATATCTTTCAACTTTTTAAGGTAGTTCAGCCACGAAAAATTAGGCCTCAGGCAAAAATACACAATTTTCCTTTCAATAAATCAACTACTATCAAATTCAGCAATTTGTTTAGAAAAATTGTTTTTTAATACTTTCAGCCATTAAGGAATTTATTTTAATAAATTGGAAATTGTCAAGTTGTAGAGAATCTTTTCCTTGAAAAAATGATCCAAGATTTATCAGAATCGCACCTTTTTTAAATATTTGGTAAAAAGCAATATGAAAAAAAAGCATTTGAAAATAAAATTTGTTAAATACATTATTTTTCTATGTTTCAAATTTGTTTATAGAAAATATTCTTTGCTCTTTTGAATAATCCCTTGAATAACAATATTGCTATTCTTGAAAGCAAAGTTATGTATTTTTGCCTAATGCCTAATTTTTCGTGACTGAACTACCTCAAAAGATCCTGAAATGTTCTCGACTTTTTCCAAAAGTTTCTTGGGAATTTCTCTATTTCATATTGGCATACAATTTTATTCAGACTGAGTCAATTATTCTCGAGGATTTTGATGAAAATTCTACAAAGACTTGAAACTTTTTTTCATTTGGAAATGGAATATAACAACGGAATATTCCAAGGCAGCTGAATGAACTTGATCGACTATTATACTATAGGGTTTAACGACTCTGGTCATCTCGAGATGAGAACGAGGGTCGGAGATCTAATACAATGAGTGGATGACTGTTCAGTGTTCAGCACTATCATGTAATAGGAGCAATAAAAAAGACAATGAATCTAAGATGATAAAGGAGATGAAGTCATGGAATGGAGTACAAATTTCTGGAATGCGTTTACTTTCGTTCATACGAGATTTTATAGGAGGTCTTGTTACATGCAAAAGCTGCCCTCTTGCTGCAACACGAGGTTGTCTCGATATACCGATGAGGGTATAAAAAACCAATGATCCGGCAATCATGTTTTAAGGATGCTTAACACTCGTTTATGCAGTCGTGTGTGTTAAGTTGTGAGTTGATATGCATATGTATAGACTTGAATGGTACGTCGGCTTTGAACTGGTTTTGTCCACACGTTCATGTCAGTTCATGTCTCTCAGTGTTCCTGTTTTGTACTAGCCATTCGAAGAAGAAGAAGACTCTTTATGGCTCGTCATAAATGCTTCTGACAGTTCTCACTAGTCCTCTCTTACTTTCAAGTTTCTTGAGTTTTATGAAGGGCTCAAATATTATTATTTTCATCTCACAATTGAAGGTGTTTATGATGTGTAAGTGTCGAGAGGATATATTACGACCTTGCGAGAATTTGTAAATTTGGATCTTAAAATAAAATTATTGTTAAAAAAGGAAAACTTCCCTGAATGCGATTCTATATCAGTGAAGATCAAAATCCTATAAGAAGATCAAAAAAAGAGAAAGTGAACAGTTGATATAAATAACCCGTTTTTCCTTAAGACTTTTAAAAGTTCAAAAATTCTAATTCTTTTACTTGCTGACCTAATTTTAAATTTTCATTTTTTAGATATGGGAACTAGTTGATAGTAAAACTGGATATTTAACACGAAGTGGACTTTATAAAGGGCTGGCTTTGGTTGGTTTCGCACAACAAGGAAAACATCCGAGTGACAAGCTCTTGGAAAATTCCGAATCTCAAGGTAAAACATAAGCATTATGACTCATACACAAATATTATCACAAGTAACTTTAGAATTGCAACGAGATATAAATTTTAGTTGCTTTGAAAATTGCTTTGTACAAAAAAGATATTTGATCAGAAAAGGTGTGAAAGCCTTAAGCAAAAGTTGTCGCAGGTATAGGAAACAGTGACAAGAACAGTTAGTGCTGATTATATTTATCGCAAAGAGGTTTTTAGACCGCTTTGTACTTTCATGGAGACATTGTTCTCGTGTCATTGCACCGTGAATGACAAGTATGATTGCGCTTTGAAAAAGAATTTATTTATATTTTTACAGAAGCAAGAAAATTTGAATATTATACCTCACAGATTTTATGTAATTAATTTACAACTTATATTATGATTCAACTCTATTCTCAAGAACAAAATTTACAACCCGTCTCCTTTATTAATATGTAGTAATTTATTATCCTTCATAACTTACTTCTAGTTTTACTCAGTGATATAGAAATTTACAGATAAGTTTAGAAATAAAAAGTGTAAGACTATGATTAAAATTTGCCAATTTTAAAATTTATTTTATTTTTCAGAATTACCTATTCCATCATTGGGGGATTTATCAGAAGTGACACTCCTGGCCCAGCGATTACATAGAGGATATAATCCTGCAAAACTAAATCTCACTTACACAGACATTTGTAATATAGATTCAATAGAAGTAAATTTGGTACCAGAAAAGAAAGGTATTTTTCTGAAGCACGTGGAGTATCAAGTAACAAGCAAGGTAAGAACTATAACAAATATTTCATCATTTTAATATATTACTATAATGTATTGGTGAAAGTAATACAGTAATAACTTAAATTATTTGGTAAAATCATACAAATAAACCGAAATTAACTCAAAGTAAATTAATGAAAAAATTGAATAATACCTTAATTGTTTTTAGAGATTCAATTCTGTTGTCTACAGAAGATACAACGACTTTGTCTCTCTGCATGAACTGCTTCTAGCAAGGTTTCCCTACAGACTAATACCAAAACTGCCACCAAAGAAAATTGTTGGCGGTTAGTTCCATAATAAAAGTTGCTCTAAAAAGCTAGGAACAAAGCATTTATAACTGATATTAAATAATTTTCCAGCCGATTCTCAATTCTTGGAAGAAAGGAGACGATCTCTCTTAAGATTCCTAACGCTCATCGCTCGTCATCCAGTTGTTAATAAAGACCCAATTGTACAGTTTTTCTTTACTTACACTGGAGAGGAAACACAGCATAAGATCCGAGAAGTTTTTCGAAGAGTACCAGACGAATTCGCTACATCAGAACTGTCATCAAGAGCTAAGGAACTTGTCCCTGCAGAAACGCTGACAGAATTTGCCAACAGCAGGGATCAAATTCGAGTAATACTATTGGGGATTTCCCGATTGAAGAATATAGCAGATTGCCTAGCTATCCGATCCCATAGCTATGCAGTTGATATGGTGGAGATGGGAACTCAATTAAATAATTTAGCTCATGAATCTCACGGAACAAGTGCTTGGTCAACAGGAGGATCAACCATATGGCAGGATATGAAAAAAGGATTTCATACTATTTCAAAGTAAGAAAATTTATTAAAAATTCTATTATATTTGAATAGATGATCGTAATTTACATCTTAGTTTAAATTCTTATGAAACTATTATAATTTAATGGACGACTTCTAGGGAAATTAATCTTCTCTCAACTAGAGCTTTGCAACAAGCAGTAAGAGAGGAAACTATGGTTTGTGAGCGTTTAAATTTACTGTTGGATATACTCATAGCTCACAGAAGTTTATGCGAAAGACATGAACGAGGTGTTAGTGCAGATCATCAACGAGCCTTGTCTACAATGTTAGCATTGAAAAAACGACAAATGCAGGGAGTTATTCGAGGGACAGATGTAAGTTGTCTTTTATCTTAGTATATTATATATTTCTAAATTTCAAGATATAATCAATTCTGTTTTACATAGGCTGATACTGTGGAGTATTTAGAGAATAAAATGGTAGCTCAAGAATCTGTAATTGCCAATGTTGAGTTAAGGAATTTGTTCTCTCTGCATTGTTTGCACATGGAAACACAACTAGTTCATGCTCATTTAGAAATTCTGGCTACTGTCTTACAAAGTCTGGTGCAAGTCCAGATTCGGGGACATTCAGAGGTATTTATATTAAACTTAATCCATTAACTAACTTAATTGAGTATTCTGAACTTTAATGAACTATTATTTTTGTAAAATGCTATCTTAGAAGAATAATACTAGGTGAGTATTTTTTTGTTGTTGAAAAATTGATTTATGATAACTTTTAGTACTTTTCTTCCAGCTGGCGGAAGTGTGGAAATCTATTGAACCTACGATTATGAAGTGTTTACCAGAAAAATCAGCGAGTGGTTCAAATGGTTTTTCATAGCAGCACGTGAAGTCATGCTTGTTGACAAAGACATGATTATCAATAAATTGGTTAATACGTGAGACGGTATCTAAGAGAGTAAAGACTAACGGAAGTAAAAAAAAAAGTAAATTTTACAAAATTCAAGCTTTTCTTCCTAAAACCGCTTGTAAAATAATGTGTAAATACCTCAAAGCGAAATACATAGTAACAAACTCAGCAGATACTGTTGTTTAAGATGTTTAGGTGAAGTTTTTATTAATATTAGTGGGAAACTAATGAGTTAATTGTGCAATAAAAGTTTATACGACCATCAAAAATATTTTTGAAATACTTTGAAATTTAGGTATAGTCAATGTGAAAATTCAAAATTCAAGCCAACATTCCTTTTTTTGTACTTAATATATTCCATTGTTTTTAATGGACAGTAATTATATAGGGTTTTGAAATACTGTGAAGCATGTATATAAATTAAGATGTATATAATATTTTACATACAATGCCTTCCATGCCTAATAGATGTTACTTGTGCGAAACTTGCAAGATTGTAAATATTAAAAGTGATGATATTTTTATAAAAGATGTTATCTTGTAATAAAATTTCGGATAATATAAATGAATTTAATAAACAGAAATTATTTTGATTTTTTTCGATTTATTATTTTGTGAAATTATGTTCCTCGTATAAATTTATGGCACTGTCAAAATAAATATATGTCCAAAATTTAGAAAAAATCTTTTTCCTGTTTTTTATTTATTTTTCCTGAGAAGTAAATCAATTTTTTTAGCAAAAAGAAAGAACATTTTTTTAGAAATTTTACAGGTTAAATCATTATAACATGAGAACCTGAAATTATTATTTCGGAAATAGTTCATGTAAATCAATACCAATGACAAAAGAAACATTAATATAACAACTACAATCAATTTTCAAAAGCATCCACAGCACAGATCATCCATACATATTAAATTGACTTACCTATTATCTACTCCAGAACTTCAGAACTCTTTGAATTTTAAAACATGGACACTTTTTAAAGAATAATTTACAAGATGTAAAAATTTATCTAGCTATATTACGCGAAATGATCGAAGAAAGAATATGATGCTGCCTCGTTAAAAACTATCGATTACGAATTACAAGTAAAGTTTGCAATACTTTCTGAATGTATGTAAACATTGTAAACAATACCAGAACAATACTGACAAAACTCTTAATTTAAATCCAGAATACTTCAATTTTGATCGCAAGGTGGCAGCAGGTCTCGACCTGTTTTTCGGCGAAACTTGAAATGCTCATGCCCGCTTGCAGCGACCTCTGACCATACAGAACGTTTTTTTAAGTAACAAAAAGTAGTGGAAGGGAAGGAACGTATAACTCGTGGGCTCTTCTCATGCTCTGCTCTGCTCATGGTTCTCGTTTCTCGTGTTGTCGTTGTCGTTGGTTGGCGCTCTGCCTGTACGTACCTATTTTGTGTTTTGCGTTGGCGTGTCGAGACAATCTCGTAGCTCGCGACTGAGCCAATGTTAAATCGTAATGGCCGCGACTTGACTTGGAAGTGAACGGTGGTACATTCGGAAAAAGCTGCGAAATTCGCTTTTTCTCGCGAGAGCGAGTGAGTGGGTGAGGCGTGAGTTATAGAAAGCCATGAGTGACGACAGGAGCGAGGAGGATCCCATAATGGACCTCTGGTACAGCAATTGGGAGCAGCAATGCGTCGAGGCGATCGAGGCCGAGCCCAATTACGAGAATCAGCTGCACAATGAAAAGGAACTGTATACGCATCAAATTTGGTCTGGATTTCAGTCCACAGCGTCAGCCATCGCCCAGCTTTACAAAGGCATGCTGCGTCATGTTCTGTGATATTTTTTTCGTAGCAATCGTGTCTCGATGTTGATAGTCAGTAGCTTTCTGCCTAACGCCCGTCTCTGTTGCCATTTTGAGTGACATCCATTTTGTGAAGAGATACGATCGCACGAGAATTGAACCTATGTCTATCGATTTTATAACGAAGAAATTATTCCTTTTTTACAGATCGCACCCAGGGAGCATCGCTTTGGCTGCCTTTTCAGACTGCTGCGGGTACGGTTACCGCGTTGTATAAAGGTGCGTGTCTACGTCGTTACCTTCGCTGTCAACAATGTTGCAAGGCTAACCTCTCCTTCTTTTAACTCCCTATATCCCCTCTCAAAGCCTTCATCCTTTCTCCTGCATCGTGGTTTGACCCTTTGTATGAACCCCCGTCACTGCCCCATACGCATTTTTCCATATATACTTGTGTGCATCCTTAAATTTAACAGCTGACCTTTGATACCGGTCAGCTGTTTTTCAGATTTTTTCTCATTCTCCCTTCTCTGAAACAATTCTTTCTTGCAGAGAATATGTTTTATTTTTAAAAAAGTTGTTTTTTTTCATGTAATGCTAAATCGTTCACCAGAAACAAGTGATTTTAAGATAACATAAATAATTTCGGGATCATTTGGAAGATTTTAATCTATAATAATAGTGTGATTCACTCTGACAACTTCAGCAATATACGTCTTGAACGATTTCGTCACGTTGGAATTTTCAAGAAATTCTTTGTTCTCATTCTTGTTTTGTTAGTCTTACTTTTCAGAAATAAGTTTGGTATTAAGGTGTTAATACTACTTTTATCTGTTTTCATTTACTTCTACTTTCTTTGAGTTTTGAATTTCCACAGAGAAGTGAGACAGGAATCATGAACTACTTTTCTTGAAAATCAAATGATTTCATTTTACAATTATAGATTCGGTAGAAGGTATGAAGAGATGTGGCGATTTAGGTATTGAAATGGGGAGGCAAAAGCGTAGCAAAGAAATAATGAACTGGGCTAGGAAAAAGAGGCGTATGATTCGCAGGGAAGACCTGTTAGCGTATCTCGCTGGGAAACCACCCCCTCCGAGGCCACATTCGCATAGGTAAAGTAGAAATTTGAAGTATTGAATTTAAATTTAAAACAAAAATAACACTAACATTATTAAATTTTTGCATAAAGAAACTGAATTAATACTATAATACATTATGATAATTTACGAAGAATAAAAATAGAGATTACAGTCTTTTTTGTGTTACAGAAGTTCACCAAAACCGCGAATGATGGTTTGCGGTTCGCCCCCTTCTCAGAGTCCTACAGCAAGCATGGTTGTCTCACCCACTCCAGCTCCAGGAAGTGATGCAGATCCTGAATTACACACATTCAGGGAAGCACTTGCTCTCTCAGGTTGGTATTCACAATATTTCATTTCATTAAAAGTATTCAATTTGAAAAAATTGAATTTTTTTTAAATATTCCTATTCTATTTATGTAGTTAATTAGAAAAATTTGTTATAATAATGCACAGAATATGTGAAGAAATTAACAGATGATAAGAATAATTTGAAGAATTTGACATCTTTCTGAGGAGTAAACCTAATTAGTAATAACAATTACTTCAATAAGAAAAATAATTAATTAATTATTTTTATAGATTAAAAGTTCAAATTTTATCCTTTTGAATTTAATATTTTTTTATAAGAAATGCGTTTTTTAAAGAAATTATAATCTATGTCTTCTAATTTCTCATTTTATATTGTAATTTCTTACGTCTTTTTCAATATTTCTTGTTGCTTCCGGTCTTTTTTGATCCCTTGAGAAGTTATATTTATAGGGTTAGGTACTTTCTGCAGAAAAATATAAATTTAATATTATTTTCAGGATCCCCGATGTCTAGAAGAATGGGAAGACAAGCGGAGCTATCTGCCTTTATAAGCAGCGAGTTTGCTCGGCATCATAAACGACCTGCTACTCACGACGTGGACATGGGGTCTCCAACGCACAAGCGATCGCGATTCATGTAACAGCGCGCGAATTGTAAAGTAGCCTCACTATTTGTTTCCTACTGATTAGTTAAACAATCAAATGCTAATGAGCCTGCCCCACAAGATGATTTCCTTGGGTGTGCAATTGTCTCGTGAGGGCCGATTACCATTCTGATAATTTACCAAAAGAGCACGTTCGTCGACCCGTATAGTTCTTTTTTTGATATCCGTATCTATCGCTTCTAAGCAGCAAATCCACCAAAGAAACACACCAGCGTTCTAACTAGCGACAATCCATTTTTCACTCGGTTGACAAAATTTTCCAGAAACTTGCAATATTTATTTAAATACTCTCCACTAATTTAATTCGAACGTGCTCTAAAGCAACTCGAAGTGCCGATATCTAAAGAATTGCGATTGTATTTTGTACAGGAACCTGTATACGAAATTTTAAATCATCGAGGTGACAGAGTTTCTATCGTTTCTGGTTGTATATCAACCTAGCACTTGAAGTTAAGTGTCTAGTGCATCGAGAAATTGGCAAGTAGTAATTTTTTCTTACTACAATCTTTTTCCCTATCGTCGCACGTTTGGACGATTCAACTAAGATGTGTCGATACGAAAGTTAGGTATTTTGTAGCTATTTTACTGGCCGCTATCGGGAGATAAAATACCGCGTGAGTACGAAGGTACATATATGAAGAAAATTATTTCGTAAATTAAGTAATTGTTGTTTTTTGCTTATTATAACATTGTTATATTACGTGATTATAGGTAAATTAATATTTTGAAATCTTTACGAATAAAAGATCTTTTTTAAAACAGTTTTGTTGTCCAAAAGTACATAAAATTGATGAAAAATTAAAACTCACTGTAAAATTGATACATTTCCTTTCAATATTACTGCGTGTCTAAAAGATTTTTCTCATTTCAAGTGATTTTGCTAACAGCCAGTTGATTTTATATGATAGTAATTTTTAATAGAAACTCATAAAACTCGGAATGGATAATTCTCTTAAAAGGTTCGTTGATAATTTGCGAAATTATTAAATATAGAAAGTTAATGAGATGGAGTTAGCAGTTACTTGAAATGTAAATATTAAATATACAACGTATTTTATCGTGTATTGATATTTGTTCTCGGTGCAGCCATGTTATTTTTAAGGTCCAATACAGTTTGATTGAGGATTCAAATCTTAGAAAATAACGTTCTATTGAATCTTCTAATCGTTACAGGCTTTAAAATTTCCTTCTGTCTTCGTTCTAGATACTCAAAACTTGTTTTGTTTTTCTTGTGCAATGTATTCAGAGAAATGGCAAATGATTTAGTTTGTGTCCTGTATTTCATTTAGTAGTTCAAATTTATAGATAATGAAGAAATATCTCACAATTTAATCTTCGAGAATTCATGTTAGTAAAGAATTTGAAATATCTTCGTTATATAGGCCTTTCTGTTCGGAAAAATGCAAAAATCAAATCATGTTGTATAATAGACTTGATAAATTATGAATTAATTATACTGTGGAATGAACTTTTCTCATTTCGATCGGCTGCGAATCAAGATTAGATAGTTCATTTTTTCAGGATAAAATTCCATCAAGCTCGGCTTTTTCTTGATTAGTTTTCTTTTTTGTTTTATAATCAAAAAGACTAGCCAAGTTTGATTCTGGGATGAAGAATCGAAACCTAAGTGTTGAGGCTTCTGACAGAGGTCGTTTTGAGCAACAATTACACCTCATTGTAGTCAAGACGCGCTAGAACAAAATTCACTATTCACTGTGTCGCTAATAAATTTATAATTTATAAAAATTCGGAAACTGAGTTATTAATAAATTTCAATCTGTTACTATTTTATGACTGATTATAAAATATTTATTCGCTTACTTTAAGACTTTAACATTTCTTTAATGTATTATTGTTTTATAGTATATTATTCACAAAATATGAAATTTGAGTCACAGTTTTTTGGATATAAAGCATTTTTTGTAACAATCAAACTTCAATTAGAGAATTATGTAAAAAGGCTATGTACAATTTTCATGGTGAGTTTTGTTCAAGCACGTTTTAATTGTACATATATAATTTATGTGCAGGGTGTATCAAAATTGACGGATACTATTGGCTTGAGGAATTGTGATAAAGTTTTGAATGGTAATGTGATTTAAGAAAAAGGATCATTATATTTTTTTAAACTAGTGATCCAAATGTTTTTCAAGTTTGGACAATAGGAAGACAGTTCTAAACTTTGCGTTTCACAGCTGGTAATTTTTTTAATAATTCCTTTGAGTAAAAATCTTCCTTCGATTTTGAGACATCCTTTATGTAATACATGTATGGATAATAATATTACATTTTTAATAACATGTCAGAGTATCCAGTCATGTAAATGTACATTATATGAGACAGCAGCTCTCGTCGATTTTTGGTATCAAAAGAAAAGAAATATCAAAATATTTAGGAAACGAATTGAAGTTTTTCAAATTTTCACACTTAAAAATTATTATTAAGCTCCTTAGTCATCTTGAGTACTCAGGCAAAAATTATAAGTTATTTTTAAAACTGATGAATATCTTTAAGGTAGTTATGCTAAAAATGAGGTCTGGAAAAAAGCTTTTCTATGATTTTGAAACTTGATATGATATTGTCAGTCGTGTCTTATGAAATAAAAAACATTTTTTATGAAAGAAATTTGAGACTTACGAAAAATAATACTTTTAATAATGCTTTTGGTAAAAGAATTTTTTCTTACTATCGCTTTTTACCAATTTTTCAAAAATAATTGGATTTTCATGTATCGTGGCTTATTTTTTCGGGCAAAATATTTTCTACAACTCTACTGTTCCCAACCGAAAACATATGCCATGATTTATTAAAATACAATCATTTCTTAACAATTGGGTAGAAGTGATAGTAAGGAAAAATTCTATTAAAAACAAATTTATTTAATATATTATTTTTTGGAAATTTTATATTTTTTTCATAGAAAATAATTTTTTTTTTCAAGTCTTAAAACCGTAGAAAAACTTTTTTATCCAGAGATCTTATTTTTGGCACAACTACTTTAATCCGTGATATTTAAAATTATTTAAGGCGAACATTTTCCTCTGCGATCTTCCTTTTCGCGTCAGGAAAAAATCGACGCGAGTTTTGCTTTTGTTTTCTCTTCCGGGCGAGTTTAGTCTCGTGAGTAAGTAAGAATTGTTGTTCACTTGTAAATATAGTGTACGCTATTAATGATAAGATGTATCAATAATGCTATTAATTATCAAACTTAATATTACCTACTATTCGATAGCTTTAATTATAATATTTATCGAGCGGTCAGCAATAATTATAAATAAATTAACAGCTTTCTGGCTAGATTGGATTGTCCGAAAACTTTGGTTGTTAAATTTCGAAATGACTTGCAGTTTCCCTTGCGCATTGTCGTTTAAATCAAATCCACTAGAAAAAAAAAATAAAATCACGGAGATGCCATATTTAGTAGGTATATTTTATGAGCGAAAA